>JAWWQZ010000284.1:0-2418359 GCA_033815515.1 Cryptocheilus praepositus | reverse complement strand
GTCGCGTGAAATATTTATTTTGTAACAACTTTAAAAATGAATGATTCTTTAATAGTTTTCAGTAAGTAAAAATTTGTATTAATTAAACATTTTTCAAAGTATGATATTTCGTAAAACATGACACTAAGTGAAGTGGACCACCACAAAAAGCGATAAACTTTCCGATAAAGTGTCCGCAAATATTTCTGTATTATTGCTAATCGTTTTGTTGCTATCCATATTACAGGGTTTCAAATAATTCATTTGCAATACAAATTATGAAAAACTGCCGCTGACAATCATGTAGCAACGTGATATCTCGTCACCTGTCCCGAACGATAAAATATGCAAGACGATATATCTCGCCAGTGTTCTAGAATGACGAAATATGCAAGACGATATATCTCGTCAACGGCCCCGAACGGCGAAATAAGAATGACGAGATATCTCGTCATCCGTCCGCAATGTGTTAACGCGAGTCTCTGCTGACTGACGAATGGATATTCGCACTGGCCGCGTGTCACTGCCATATTATAATTTCATCGAACTCACAGACCGGTAAACATGTTTACTGTTACGATCGAGACACTTCCGCAATGCATTTTCTCACATGTGATCGAGCAGCACTCTGCGAGATTTAAAATGTTGGGGCCCCCGATTGCTTTCTTCTCCGTGTCCTTCTGGGAACTCGTCCCGTATTCTGTTCAGGAAACGCGGCAAAGGCGCAATATGAATTACCAAGACTATGTTGTGTAAACGTTACGATACGCGTAAAAACAAACAGTTAACTTCGAATTGTACGACTCGTACGCGGGAAAATGCGTTCTTGAGAGTTTTGAAGAAGTTTTAAGAGTTTTTAAGAGTTTTTGAGAGCTTTGGAGAGTTTGTAGCTTAGCTATGTTGACATTGGTAAAAAATTTATATTTAAGCGCAATAATAGTAACGGGACATGAGAAAGAAATTTATTTTAATATGTTTCGACCGTAATATATCCAACGTTCCTTATCAGTTTCTATAATATTACATTATATGGGACATACTATGGGAAGGGAAGTAATAGCAATTAAAACGAACATAACCGTTATGAATCAAAAAATATATTATGGTCGAAACGTATTAGAAGATATTCCTTTTCACCAATCTTATTACCGGCGTTATTGCACTTAAATGTATAGCTTAACCTTTAACCGCTCGTGTTCCATAATGCACGCCATTTCGCTGACCACGCGTTTACTGCGATTATACGACGCGACGGAAATCAATGTAACCCATAAAGGTCATTGACAAAATAAATATGATGCCCGAGCGGAGTTATAGTAGATTGCGAAGTTCATTGATGCGAATTGATATCGGTATTTCATCCAGATTGCATTATTTTAAATGAGTGTAATCCGATTTTATTAAAACTTTATCGACCGCAAGCCGATTAATCGGCTTTTCGGTTCCAACGCTTATTATATCGCGCGAGCCGATTTATCGGCTTTTCACAAATTGGAATTAATGGTTATATTAGATAAAATAAATATCAAATGGTCATTATGACAATTCTAAATGACAATAACATTACACTGCTTCGAAATCAAAAATTCTCAACAACACAATCAGTATTTTTCAGTTATAGAGCTGTACAAGCAAGCAGATGCACAATTCCTGCGCGATGTCCAAAACAGAGACGGTCGTTAGTCGGTGGCATCTTCAGTCAATAGCGGTCGATAAAGTGTTAAAATATTCTGAACGCAATGGTCTCGTATTGAATCGGTGAGCGTTTTAAAGTTAAAGCCATTATATCGCGCAAGTCTGTTACAGTGACACAAATTGGAATTAATGTCTCTCACAATTTCTGCCACAGAAACTGAAAATTGTACAATTCTCGTAAACTTTTCATTATCATCGGCTGCCTACCCAGTTAGATGTCGCGATCTCTGTGGAAAGTGTATACCTAAAATGTGTCGCAAGAAGTAAGCGATGATGAGTATATTTGTCGAACACGAAGTATGCGTAACCGTTATACACAGAAGTAAGTTGCAATGAAACGACGCTTTATTTTTAATTTTATTACTGCCAGGGCTTTTTGGTACCTGTCCTAAGATGATGAATGTGTGAAAAAGAGATTTGCCTGAGATAGAATTGTATGTTAAAGATTCTTATCATAATGACTGCACCGGAGACGTATGTAGGATATTCCAAGTGTATTATCCAAGCCGATTGGTATAATCCAATCCCTACACTATACAAGTTTCATTTATAACACTTACATTTTTTATTTATTCATTTAATTTGTTTTGCCGTTCAAATATTTGAAATCCCTTAACACGTTGACTGCCATGCATATTTTACTGTATTAAAACCGCAACGGGATGAAGTACTACAGAATATGATTGAATTGTGCAAAATGAAAAGAATGCGAAGGTATCGGAAATCAAAGAATTGAATCGCTATTTAATATTAATTATATTTTAAAAATTATAAATGTGATCGATTGGGTTTTCTTTAATTTTTCGCGAGACCTTTTGCGCCGGTCACCGATGACCACCATGGCAGTCAAAGTGTTAAAATTGCCTAAATTTCAGTTTACCCCAAAAATGCCATTTAACCACCAGCTTGCACCTACGTTGTACCCGTGACGCGCATATTTGCTGCAACGCAAAATACTGTCATCTCTTCGTGACGCGTACACCGAAAAAAATCACGATATTACAAAAAAAAATATATAGGAAAGCATATTTGCCACGCAAAATACTGTCATCTCTTCGTGACGCGCGTATACCGAAAAAAATCACGATATTACAAAACAAAAAATATATAGGAAAGCATATTTGCCGCAACGCAAAATACTGTCATCTCTTCGTGACGCGTATACCGAAAAAAAATCACGATATTACAAAAAAAAATATATAGGAAAGCATATTTGCCACGCAAAATACTGTCATCTCTTCGTGACGCGTATACCGAAAAAAAATCACGATATTACAAAAAAAAATATATAGGAAAGCATATTTGCCACGCAAAACACTGTCATCTCTTCGTGACGCGTATACCGAAAAAAAAAATCACGATATTACAAAAAAAAAATATATAGGAAAGCATATTTGCCGCAACGCAAAATACTGTCATCTCTTCGTGACGCGTATACCGAAAACAATCACGATATTACGAGAAAAAAAATGTATAGGAAAGCATATTTGCCGCAACACAAAATACTGTCATCTCTCCATGACGCGTATACCGAAAAAAAATCACGATATTACAAAAAAAAAATATATAGGAAAGCATATTTGCCACGCAAAATACTGTCATCTCTTCGTGACGCGTATACCGAAAAAAATCACGATATTACAAAAAAAAATATATAGGAAAGCATATTTGCTGCAACGCAAAATACTGTCATCTCTTCGTGACGCGTATACCGAAAAAAAATCACGATATTACAAAAAAAAATATATAGGAAAGCATATTTGCCGCAACGCAAAATACTGTCATCTCTTCGTGACGCGTATACCGAAAAAAAATCACGATATTACAAAAAAATATATATAGGAAAGCATATTTGCCGCAACGCAAAATACTGTCATCTCTTCGTGACGCGTATAACGAAAAAAAATCACGATATTACAAAAAAAAATATATAGGAAAGCATATTTGCCGCAACGCAAAATACTGTCATCTCTTCGTGACGCGTATACCGAAAAAAAATCACGATATTACAAAAAAATATATATAGGAAAGCATATTTGCCGCAACGCAAAATACTGTCATCTTTTCGTGACGCGTATAACGAAAATCACTATATTACAAAAAAAATATATAGGAAAGCATATTTGCCGCAACGCAAAATACTGTCATCTCTTCGTGACGCGTATACCGAAAAAAAATCACGATATTACAAAAAAAAAATATATAGGAAAGCATATTTGCCGCAACGCAAAATACTGTCATCTCTTCGTGACGCGTATACCGAAAAAAAATCACGATATTACAAAAAAAAATATATAGGAAAGCATATTTGCCACGCAAAATACTGTCATCTCTTCGTGACGCGTATACCGAAAAAAATCACGATATTACAAAAAAAAAATATATAGGAAAGCATATTTGCCACAACGCAAAATACTGTCATCTCTTCGTGACGCGTATACCGAAAAAAAATCACGATATTACAAAAAAAAATATATATAGGAAAGCATATTTGCCGCAACGCAAAATACTGTCATCTCTTCGTGACGCGTATACCGAAAAAAAATCACGATATTACAAAAAAAAATATATAGGAAAGCATATTTGCCACGCAAAATACTGTCATCTCTTCGTGACGCGTATACCGAAAAAAATCACGATATTACAAAAAGAAATATATAGGAAAGCCGCGTTTAGGTGACCCGAGCGTTCAACTTTCACAGACATAAGGCCCCGGAGCAGCATTTTCGATATTCCGTCGAATCGATGTCGCCTTAATTGTAATTGGAAACTTTGTGCGGCCTATTGCGGCACCGTGCGAGCCTCCTCGATCGATTCTACTCGAAAGTGGCATAGCACTTAACAAAGCGGCACGATTCGCCGTGGAAGAAGTATCACGGATGTAGCCTGTTACTTTCGAGGCGACATCGTAAATGTCGCGACTTCTGTCCGACCGAGAGTCCGTCACGACTAACGTCGATCGTCTCATTAGCCTTGCGCAGCCCGTGCGTACGCGTGCTGCGACAGAAAAGAACAAAATATGCCGCTCATTTGTAATTTATCAGGTGTAATTGCGAGCGTGCGGTGTCGAACGACCGAGTCGAATGACGGAGCTTCTTATGAGTATCGGCGGATGAAGGGCTAATCGAATTAATTAAATCACCAGGTCGCGGTATAAGCGATGCGAAACAGAACGCGCGATCCGACGCATAAGAGAATTGTAAATATCCGCGGCGGCTCAAGCGATTTTATCATATCGTGAGACGCCTGGAGCAACGAATCGCGCTACGTCTTTTTCTCGTTATAGTTCCTAGTTTAGTTAGTATTCGACACTTTACTTAAGCGATTAAGGAACGTAAAGCCCATTTTTTCATTGAAAGCGCCTGATGGGTGAACTACATTTTTTTACGTTATTGTAATTTACCTGCATAACTAAGGAAGGCCTTTCGCCATTGAAAATGCTTGACTGTAGAACTTGATTACTGTAACTAGTGCTGTAATTATTACTATAACTATTATTAGTTATTCAAGTAAATTACAATGAGGTTGATATAAAAGAGTCACTGAGATTTGTTAGTACTTCGGCGAATTATTTTGGTCGATGGATACCTGTCGGAACGATTTGAAATATGGCGGAGAACATTCATGAGCAGAACTATTAGTCAGAGATAATTGAGCTTTTTTTGTGAATTCTGTTATTCCCGTCTATTTCTGTCAACACACGTTTCATTTCACGTGCTACAACTTCATGTTTTGCCCAGAGGGAAGGCGTGTGCACAAACACGAACGATTTTTAGAATCAATATTACTGAACATGTTTTCATTGCATATCAAACGGAGCACGGTGAATGTTGATCTTTGCTTGTACTTCATAAAATATTCCAGCTTTCTTTGGTTTGTAATATACTCCGCGAATCGATGTATGCAGTTCAAAACTTGCAAGTACCAAACGAAACGTCTGAAGAGCAGATATGGGGAATTCGGACGACATTGCGACCACTTAGAGAATTGGTCATAAAACAAAAAGTATTAAAACGACAATAAGTTTTTGTACCATATTGACACGAATTGACCTGAGTGCTCATAGAACCCGTCTCTTCATTAAAATGCCTCTCCTACCCTAATTCTAGTTTTACCCCTTTAAAGATATTGAGTATCGCACATGCCACAATAGTTGCCAATGCCATACCCCCATGTCAAGTTTCGATTGCTACAGAATACTGCATCCGAGACGTTACCATACAGAAATTTGAATGCAACGCACCCTTCGATTTCGTCTAGTCAGCCGATCAATAACAATTACGCGAGTCCAACCTGACATCGTGAATTCCGCTGCTATCACATGCATACGTTCTTTTTTGTATTGCGCTGTCGACATGACGTGCGAGAAAGTTCACGTTACGAGTGCAAGACGGCGAAACACGAATAGTTGCACAAAACAACGCTTGCGTGCGCGTATGCGAGCAAAGTCCTCGCTAGCGCAGGGACATGAAACGAGGAGAAAATTAGCGGCACGGATTACGAGCCTACGCGCGCCTAATGATACCGTTTCAGTTCCTATGATATCCACTGCACCGTATCGTCGAAGCGCGTGCAAACTGTTCCTCACATCCTTGACTCTGAAGTCGTTACGTTAAAAGGATATCCGCCCTCCGGCGCGTCCCGTGTCCTTCGTTTAATCAAGTGCCTTGGATCTTGCACGAGAACGCTGTCGCGCGGATTTTTCCCGCGTGCTTTTAACCGTTTGAGTGCCACGGGTCTTTCTCATTTCCCGATCGAAACTTGCCAAGCGGTGCGATAGTGCTTGTTATATTCCCTGCCGAAAAACGCCGAACGGCGCCATAGCGCTTTTTATATTCCGTGTCGAAACTTGCTAAGCGGCGCGATAGCGCTTGTTATATTATAGCACTTTTATATTAACACTTTGACTGCCACGGTGGTCACAGGTGACCGATGCAAAAGATTTTACTAATAATACAAAAAATTTGCAATGAAGCCTATTTGCAATCTTGTAAAAGCAATTGATATTGTAACGATGCTTCAATACTTTGGCTTCTTACAATTCTGCGTTATCTTCATTTTGCATGATTTAATTATATTCTGCAGTATTTCATTGCATCGCGGTTCTAACATAGCAAAATACGCTTGGCAGTCAACGTGTTAATATTTTATATGAATAAAAGCATGTAGACCTATAAAGTGTAAAATTATTTCAATTTTATCTTTTTTTACTTAAGATTGAAAGGTCACCGTAAAGTTGTTCATCGAGAGAAACCGAGCCTGCTGTGATTATGGGCTTCGCAGCCCAGAGCGCTGCAGTTTTGAGGACTGACAGAAGAAGCGCGATCGCGCCGCTTGGCAGTCAAACTGTTAAAGTACGAGTAAACTCTTTTGTCCCTGTCTCTCGATGATAGTAAGCGCGTAAACGTAAGCGTTTCGAAAAGCACGATCGAATCTGCCGCGTAATCCGGTCATGCACCTCTCTTACTCATCAGGAGTCCGTGACAGGCTACCGCAAGATTTAGAAACTCAGGTGCACGTGACCGATCACGACAGAAATTTCGAGCATTCCGGCTTGACGCGCTCGCGTGGCATGCTTCCTCAGATGGTGCGTGCTTATTCCTGTCCGCGGCCTGCCGTCGTTTGTTCCGAATTTAGGACACGCACGTGACCGAGCCGAAGACAATAAAAACAGCAACAAAGGCCAGGGATATTCGGGTCAAATTTGTCGCACCGCGATATACACGATGTCCCCCTGCGCTTGCCACTTGGCAGATCGCGGCCTTTCGAACGCACGTGACTGATCAGAATTATGGGGCAGGCGAGAGATTGTTCTTAGAGAAAAAACCTTTGCCACGAAACAACAAAACAGAATATTCATGAGAACCCGTGTGGTGGTGTTTCAGTTTACGATAGTTTGGAACCTAAATTTTGAATGTTTGGTATAATTGCTCACGTTTGCAATAGGACAATTATGTAGTATTCGAAATACGCCTTTTTTCGGTCGATACGTGTAATTTTTATTCCTTGACTCGACATATTGCACATGCATCCACTGACACATTTACCAATATAATAGGCACCTGTGTCGGGAACCTGCTCCGAAGCATGTCGACTTAAACCAAAGTTCCACTCAAACCAAAACCAGGCGTATCATTTCACGCTACCAAAACTACCCTACTCCATCCTTCAATTATACCATTCCAGCGTCGACATTCATAAATCCCTCAGTGCCACGTGCAACAACCCTCAGACACTCCACATTTCACCCCCAACCAAATGCATCATTTTCACCAGCAAACAATCGCGCGCGTCTCGCAAACGCAGAAGCCGCCAAGGGATAAAACATCGAACACTTCCACCGGCGTACTCGCTACACAGAGCCGAACATCGACTGACCACCACCCCGCCGACACTTTCACTGGACCATTTCTGTTCGCATTCTGCGTCGCCCCACATGTCCGCGGCGTCGACACTACTTTCTATCGGCGTTTCCGAAAAAAAACACGCCCGGTCCTCCGCAGCAGCGCATTCCGCGTGTTCGGCCGAAGTTCGCGAAGTGACGCGTGGGTGTGATAGACTGGCTGGTTCGCCTACCTTGAAACAAGCGAGTCTCCTACGGGTGTCTCCTGAGCGGCGGCTCGTGCTAGACTGCCAGCAGCTTCGAAATTGCATGCGTCTCGCGACTTGCCTCGCGACTTGCCTCGCGACCTCGTCAGACATCGCTGCCCACCACACGGCGCCACGCTTCTCTCTCCTTCCTTCTGCGCTCGCCTCTCCTCACCGCTTTCCATGCCTCGTTGTTCATGCCGCGTTCATGCCGCGACAGATCGCCACTTCCGAGCCTTCCTTTTTCATCCCGTGCGTCGCGATGGGCGCCGCGATGGGCACCGCGATGGGCACCGTGATGGGCGCCGTCACGGCCGCTGCGTTTTTCGACCCTCTGCGACGCTCCTTTTTCCGCCGGGCGTCTTCTTTCTGTGTTTTCGTCACTTGTGTTTCGCGGTCCTTTCGGGTTTTCGGCTTCTTTGGATCCTTTCGGTTTCGCACTGATCGGTTTTGTTGTGCTGCTCTTGTCATTTGCGCGGTTCGTTTGGTTTCGCACTGATCGGTGCTATCGTGCTGCTTTTGTCATTCTCGCGGTTCTATCGGGTTTTCAGGTTCTTTCGGTTTTGAACTGATCGGTTTTGTCGTGCTGCTCTTGTCATTTGCGCGGTTCGTTTGGTTTCGCACTGATCGGTGCTATCGTGCTGCTTTTGTCATTTTCGCGGTTCTTTCGGTTTTTCAATTTTTTGGGTTCTTTCGGTTTTACATCGATCGGTTTCGTCGTGCTGCTTTTGTCATTTTTGCGGTTCTTTCGGGTCTTCGGGTCCTTTCGGTTTCGCACTGATGGGTTTTGTCGTGCTGCTTTTGTAATTTTCGCCGTTCTTTTGGTTTTGCGCTGATCGGCTTTGTCGTGGTGCTTTTGTCATTTGCGCGGTTCTTTCGATTTTTCGATTTTTTGGGTTCTTTCGGTTTTACATCGATCGGTTTTGTCGTGCTGCTTTTGTCATTTGCGCGGTTCGTTTGGTTTCGCGCTGATTGGCTTTGTCATGCTGCTCTTGTCATTTGCGCTCTTCTGGCTTAGTCGGCTAGTGGCAGGTTGGTGCAGTACTTTGGCCTTGTACGACGGCTTTGTGTACGTGGTTCATTGTAAAATTACACGCGAGGACTTGGTTTAGTAGCTTACAGCTTAGGGTGGGCGGAACTGTTGATGGGTGGTTCGTTTCTGGGTGTTGGGCTCCGTTTTTCTGGGAGCTTATTACTTTTGATAAAACATTAATTCCGAAATGAAATACTTGCTAGTTTGGGTCTGTTTCCTACCAATTTGCTGTAATTGTTTCTTTCTCTTGCAGATGAACACGTTTCGATTATGGGTATATAGTTCATCTCGGAACGGAATGCGGGTTGTTGTTTTGTTATCTTATACCGCGATCTGGTCTGGTCTGGCCATTTAATGCTTTATTCGTTTGTTTTTTGGACTTCGCTTTTCGAGAATCTTGCTTTTTTACGTGTTTTTTTCTACTCCAATTGGCTTCAGTCATTTCCTTCTTTTGCTGATGAACACATTTCGGCTTTCCGTGTAATCTTCATTCCGAAATGAAATGCGAATTCTTGTTTTATCATTTTATACCATGATCTGGTCTGGTCTGGTCCAGTCTGTTCTAATCTAGTTTAGTCTAGTATGCTCTCGCCTGTTCTAGTCTGTTCTAGTCGGCTCTAGTCTGGCCCTTTTATCGTTTCTACCTGTTGGTCTCCGTTGTTCGTGCATCTTGTTCCTTTGCGTCTGTTTTCTACTTCACCTTGCTTTAGTCGTGTTCTTCTTTTGCTGACGAACACGTTTCGGCTCCAAGTATATCATCCATTCCGAATCGAAACGCGGGTTCTTGTTTTGTCATGTTATACCGCGATCTGGTCTGGTCTGGCCATTTAATGGTTTGTTCGTTTATATTTGTTGGACTCCGTTTGTCGACGGACCTTGCTTCTTTGCGTCTTTCTCCTACTCCAATTGGCTTCAGTCGTTTCCTTCCTTTTCTGATGAACGCGTTTCGGCTTTCGGTGTATTGTTCATTCCGAAACGAAACGCAAGTCCTTGTTTTATCATCTTGTACCGCGATGTGGTCTGGCTCTTTGATCATTTGTACGTTTCTCTCTGTTAGCTTTGTGCATCTCGCTTCTTTGCGTTTTTCTCCTACTCCAAATCGCTTTAGCTGGCTTCGTTCTTTTGCAAACGAGCACGTTTCTCGCCAGGAAAAGTCTAGTTTATTTATTGATCGACGTGCTCCCGCATCTGATCCCCATTTATCCACGAGAAGAGGGTGCCCTGCAAGTCGGAGTAACTTTCATCTTTGCGCTTTCTCGTTCTTATTTCTACGATACGTTCCAATATACCACGGTAGATATGTGTCTGTGCTCGTTTTGCAACTTTAGCGTGCATATCATTCGGATTCATTCGCACCACTATCAGTACGAAGGACTTACTCCTACACACAAGCAGCTACCATATTTCTGACTCTATCCTCTCGTTCAAACTTGCAATTTCCATTAATAAACCTATTATAAAATGCACGATAAAAATGCCGTTTAACCGGGATGCATTAGTTACGTAAGACTAACGTTATCTTTACCTTACAAGTTGTGTCAGGATTACGCTGCACTGACTTTTTTTACATGAAAGTACACGGAGGCTGACATTTATGCATATTTACAGCACCCGCCTGTGTACTATAGAGCAGGCTTAAAGGAGAACCCGATAAAGGAGATCAATTAAGATGTAACCCGGATCATTGTGCATAATGCAAGCATTTAATTAAACTAGTTGTGTGCCACGATAGTTCTCACTTCACTCGGACATTTTATCGCATCTGCGAAATGCGCCAGCATCCTTCGCGAAACATCAGTATTCATGCCTTACACGTGACATATTGTGACGATCGTTTGAACTTCTTATTACAACTGCGCATTTCGTGTGTTTCATATAAGTAATTGCAGATCAATTACTAATGCCGCATCCTTCGTCATACATCAGTGTTCTTGCCTTGCATATGACACACTGTGACGATCGATTGATCTTCGTATTATAGCCGCGCATTTCCTGCGTTTGATATATGGAATTGCGGATCAATTACTAATGCCGCGCTAGAACTGAATGAGATGAAACGACTCGCAAGCGTCGCACATTAAAACGTATCGCTCCCACTTCGTTGCACATACCGGTTCTCAGGCTTGAGAACCATTGCTAATTGTAACGTCGCGCTTCCCCGGCTTGCGTAGTACGTTTATTAAATGGTCGTAAATGATGTATCACGCTCGCTTGCGCGCCCATTTATTCACTGTACTTAACTGACGCGATTAAACTTCGTCACTTCTTAACACTGCGCACAACGTCGTTTCGATTAAACGTCTCACTGATCCGTATCTGCAATTATCCGCGATGTGTAGACACTGGTCTATGTCATCGTTCACTTTTGCCCGTCCGTGCAGGCGGTTAGCTGCAGTAAAATAAAAGTCGCGGTAATTGATCGTCGCACTCGCACTATGATTCTCACAGTGTCATTCACAGTACCGTCAACTCTTGCACGCGCGGTACCTTCTGCAATAAACAGAGAACCCGGGAAATACAGCTACCAAAGACGAATTCCACTGAACAGATTTACAGTCGCTCGTTCCGTGAATTGATCGTACGAGCGGTGAATTAAGAGACCGTCTCGTCTCAATACTGGCGAATCTTAACGCGACTTTCCATTTTTTGTCACCTCCCGCTGTAACATGCGATTACGCCTTGGCGAGGCTGGCAGAACGGGGAGATTATTTGAGAATTTTGTTGTCTGCACTCCCGCAGACTCCTCGCGCGGTCCGCTCGTTATCCTTGATCGGTAATGTAATATGTGGCTCACGTAGTCCAGAGACAGGTACATTCGCCGGTGTTGATACTACGTGCCCCTACGCATGAGACCGACGTCGTGGCATTGGCCAATTGTCTTGGTCGTCGCCGATATTTTCTCAACATCCTACATTTTTGTAGACAATGTCATATGTGTAACGAATTCTGGTAGAATGTTGTAATTGCACGTGTCGCGTAATATTTTTATTACGGCGAGTACTGTTACAACTTATAGTGATGTTACATACGAACATTGTACATCGGGGAGTTGATGGTTTAACACGTTGACTGCCGTGCGTATTTTGCCGTATTAGAACGGCGATGCTATGAAATACTACAGCGTTTGACTGAATTATGCAAAATGTAAATAATGTGCAAGTATTGGACACCAAAGAACGCATCACTATTCTAACAATAAAAGAATGTGCATGTATGCGTTTACAAAATAATTATTACTACCCATTGCGAATATTTTGGATCTTCAGTAAAATCTCTTGCGCCGGTCACCGGTGACCCCCACGGCAGCCAACGTGTTAATACAAACGTTATACAGAATATGATGGAAATTGAATTAGTTCGTATTTTGCATAATATGGACTATTGGTGGTTTGTTACACGACGTTGGGCAGAATGCGATTTACCTAAAACTACTGCGTATTCTCGATAAAGGTAATAATTGGCGTTGCACGATTTGTCGATTACGGCGCTATAATTATTTTCACAGCTTATATTGATGTTATGTACAAATTTTGCACGTCGCCGAGTTAATAGCATGATGCACAACCTTACTGCAGAATATCATTTGCATTGAACTACTTCGCATTCTGAATAATATTAATGATTGGCTATGCCTGATTTGTAAACAGTGTCAGTGTCAACATCCAATGCTGCTGTATTCCGCAATTTTTTTATAGCCCCGTTCAATTATTGGAAACTTACAAGTCTTGCGGTTATAATGACCTTAGCAGCGCACGCGAAGGATACACGTTCTGCAGACAAAGTGCTGTGTTAATGATCGTCAGAGTCAACGTTCCGCCGTGAAGTCACGATCGTAAGGCGTTGGGAATCGAGTGATAAACGTCGTCAGTGGAATTTCCGGGTTTTATACCTTTCCTTGAAATTTCGTCCGCCCAAATACTATCTTAACCGGATAACTGGCTTTCCCCTGGTTACTTCGAAATTAATCAAAGGAGAACTTTCTTACATTAATCAAAGGATGACAAACTTACATTAATACGTCGGAGAGTCTCGCTTCTCAAAAACTACATTCTTTCCTTGTTATCACACATACGAGACTTTAAACGAAGAAATACACTTGCATTCAAAACATACAAATGAAATCTCATGGCGACACTCTTCTCGATCTACATCAACAGAAAAAAAATGGTGATAATTATTGAAACATTCGCGGTGATCGTATTTTAGAAAATAATTCTGATGAAAGTAGATCCTGTTCCGTGACCAGTCGCACTGTGATTTTCCCGAAGAACGTCAAGGAATAATTGTCCGTTGCGTCATTCGATCGAAACGCTCAATTCCTTTTCCGCGCAATTCTACGCAGGACTTTCAACCAGTATTTCCGTATCGATCAACCGCAATGGGGAAACACTTAATACCGGAGGAATACAATCGCAGGTCATCCCTCACGTCTTACACATCAGCCTGTTGCATTATATGAACGATTATCTTCCGTGTTTCCTACGATGAGTTATGATCATCGCGACTGGTTCATTACTCCTTGTCATATCTTTTGCATCATCAAACTGTCACGGTGAATTTCTGAAAGGCATGGGAAATCCAATGTTCAACTGATTGTTCGGTCATCTTACCTACGCGTTTTGCCATGTTCCATCTGCACAACTGACCATCGCATCCTTCAAGGCGCTACTTTGTCACAAACCACTCAGGCGAGCCCCGTTCATTGTATCTCCGAACGTAATTACACAACGTTCCTTCCCACTCGAAAGTGACCCCCATAGAAAGTTCATCTTCGACTCGCCCGCCACCGGAAAAGTCGTCGGAAAGGAAACTCACGCCTAAACGACCTTTCAGCATCGCGTTTCGTCAGCTCTCAGTGTGAATCTACATATTTTTAGAATCATTTTTTCATCTGCCATACCGCACGCCGCAGCCTTGTCCCGTTTTGGACCTGAATATTTACGATCGCCGTATTTATAGCGACGCATTAATGAATTAATCCATCTCCCCCGTCGCGACAGTCCCCGTCCGCCTTCCCCGAGGTGCCGAAAAAATAAAAGCATCGCCGCACTCAACACTACCGTCGAAAATACGTTTCCCGACGCCATAAGCCCAAAATTGGTGAGGACCCGCGGGGGCGCGGAGTCGAGTCGATCTTCGATTTTCATCGATTGACAATTGCGCAGCGAGCTGGCATTTCCTGGTAGCCTCTTTCGTGCGGCATCCGCGTAACGTTATGGCGGATACAGGTGAGGACACGATTGTAGATCTGCCTGGATACAAAAGCCCGACAGGGTCAGCGTAGTCGACTCGAAAGGTTCGTGACTGAAAAGCCAACCGGCCTCCTTCTCTCTCTCTCCCCCGGGCTGTCTTTCTCTCATTTCGTCTCCTTCTCTTTCTCTGCCGTTTCCCTTTCTTACGCATCGGTTCCTTATAGATCGCAGGCCTCAGTTCTTCGTCATTCGCATGTCAAGTCGACCGGGGACGGCGAGCACGCACTGACAATGTGTACCACGTCCCTGACGTTTCCCCTGCCGACTTCTGGCTTCCTCCTTAATTTCCGCATTGCGTCCATCGGGCTCGACTCCTTCCGTTCGCCGGAACGAACGCATTGCTGTTATTGGTTACGCTTCGTTACGAGGACGGTCCTGCACTCGACGGAAATCGGTCCTTGCGCTGCAATCCAATAGAAATCTATGACTCCGTGGTCGCTACGCCTCTTGGGATTCGAGGAATCTGTTGGGGTTTGCGTTGGTGGCAGTTTGAAGGCCGGTGCCTGGAGCGAATTAGCTTAACCCGTGTTAGGGGTTGAGGTGTGAATGCACAGTGAGCCAATTTCATGTAAATGCTATGTACAATGGCATATACACGCAATCTCGTAATTGGAGAAACCGTTTTTTCGACATTTGGGGTTTGCGTTGGTGGCGGTTTAAAGATCGGTGCCTGGAGCGAATTAGCTTAACCTGTGTTAGGGGTTGAGGTGTGAATGCAGAGTGACCCAAATTTCATGTAAATGCTATGTACAATGGCATATAAATGCAATCTCGTAATTGCAGAAACCGTTTTTTCGACATTTGGGGTTTGCGTTGGTGGCGGTTTGAAAATCGGTGCCTCGAGCAAATTAGCTTAACCCGTGTTAGGGGTTGAGGTGTGAATGCACAGTGAGCCAATTTCATGTAAATGCTATGTATAATGGCATATAAACGCAATCTCGTAATTGGAGAAACCGTTTGTTCGGCATTTGGGGTTTGGTTGGGTGGCGGTTTGAAATCCGCTGCCGGAACCCAACTACGATATACTATACCATGGCTTAACCTATAAATGTACAGCGAATCTTGGAGGATCATGGAATCCAGCAAATGTTTGGCGTACGTGACATTGGCGTGCAATAATTTCGGCGGAAATATACAATGAACGAGGTTTCATAAATAATGACTGTTCTTGTCGGTTACGATATTCATGCCGTCCATAAGGTTTAGCCGTTAGATATGCGTATGTCGGTTTTAACATTTATAATCAACCGAACCGTACTACCTTGTCGTGTATTATAAATATCCAGCGATTCTTACAGGATCATGTAATTCACCAAATGTCTGTATACAAGACACTGGGGTGCAATAATTTCGGCCGAAAAATACATACTAATCTGTAATGAATGAGATTTCGTAAATAATGACTGTTCTTGGCGGTTACGATATTCATATGCCGTCAATAAGCTTAATTCGTTAGATTTGTGTCTCGGGCCGAACACTCGTAATCAACGTCTGGACCGCAAGATGAAGCGTTTTGTCATGGAGCACGGGCGCATAAAGGTTAAATAACGTCTCGGAATGCGTGGATTGTGCAATCGCGGCAAATTGTATTTATATTGCAGTTTAATATCAATTCTGCATGATGGTGCGTTAATGTTTTTGTCGTCTTGAAAGTCTTCCTGCAAGAGCATTTTTATTTCGTTACTGACACGTTCAATAAGGAAACCGCGCGCGATCGAGCTGTAAAAGGCTACGAGTGCGATCGCTATCGTCGTGAAGCATCTTGCAATAGGTCAACGGTAAGGAATATTCGATTAGATGAATGATGATGCTATCGAATGACTTAACTATTCACACTACTTTAATTGCGAAACGTCTACGCTTCCGCCTCGTCCATTCGTTCAACAGATAAAATCCGACATTGCACCGACGCACTAATTGCTCAGCGATATGCTAATAAATTACTCTTTTTCAAAACGATACGCATTTTTAAGGTTGAAAATAACTTTGTTACTTCAACATGTTTCGAGACTGTTGGAATACAACAAAAGAATCAATGTCTTTCCTTTGAACTATTTATGCTACGCCTCAGTCTTTATATCGAGATGACAACTCAATTCCCTCTTTTAAAACAAATGCATATCGAATGCATGCGCGCGAGAATGTGCTGCGTGGCATGAGCTGCGACGCATATGACAAAGGTTGGACAAACATGTTGTTTTTCATATCAGTCAGTCGAAGCCCTTCGATCAAGGAAGAAAGACCTACTCTCTTAAAAGAAATTAAAGTATAAGTTACAATAAACGTATAATAAAGATTATTTCACACACCTCCAAATCCCAACAGAGACCGCATGGGTTGCCATGGGAAACCTTTGCTACAGAGTGAAAACCAGAACACTTCTGAGGAGGGAAGTCACGAGGTCCCAAACCATTGACTGCCGAGCGCATTGCCCTGTCAAAATCGCAACGCGCTCAAATACTACGGACTATGATTGAATTGTGCAAATTGAAATCAATGCGACTGCATCGAAAACGAAAGCACTGAATCGCCATTCTAATATCAATTGCATTGACAAAATGACAAATGCCGCTGATTGCGGCGGTTCTCCGTTTTCAGTGAGATCTTTGCGCCGATCACCGACGACCACCGCGGCACTCAACGCGTTAACCACAAAGCTCCACGTTCGACCATAAAAAGGTGCATCGTGTCAAGCGCTTAAACAGGCTGAAAACCGCGAAAAAATGACTCCTGTCCGACCTCTAACCGATCGCAATGCATAGTTTCTCAAAGAACAACCTCGACGCAGAAATAGCAACGACGTTAGCCCGACACTTTTTCCCGACGCGTCTACTTGCCGATCAAGACCAATTAAGAAAGCGCCACGACAGACATAGATCCGCAGTTCGAAGCCGGGACTCCGCTTAACGATCTTGTTTCCTTGTCGAAGCACGCGTCTGTGACGCAAACGCGAAACCATTATGCCACAATGGTACGGAGGGCCCGCCTCGGCAAATGAAAAGTCAATGAGCCTGTCGTGTTCATGGTCACGTAGTCTATGGGAAGTCGGTCTTCGTGCCAGACGAGCATTCCCTCCCTTTTTCAGTCGACACCTTGTTTTTCCGCGACCGCGTCGGGACGCCCGTCGTTTACTGCTGAACACGTGGAACGGTCTGTCATTCATACACGTGTGACGGCCAAGGTACCAGATATTTGCAACAGTTTCCAACCGTAAGAAAAATTTTTAATATTGTAACAACGCACACAGATGCATAACTGCGCATAGATTATTTATGAAGAGTAGGTAATGTTGTAGCCGTACTTTACGATTGTTGGAATACGACAAAAATCAATGTCTTTCCTTTGAACTGTTTATGCTACGCCTTATTCTTTATATCGTGATGACAACTCGATTCCCTTCTTTTAAAACAAATACATATACTAGATATTTGCAACAGTTTCCAACCGTAAGAAAAATTTTTAATATTGTAACAACGCACACAAATGCATAACTGCGCATAGATTATTTGTGAAGAGAAGGTAATGTTATAGCCGTACTTTACGATTGTTGGAATACGTAAAAAATCAATGTCTTTCCTTTCAACTGTTTATGCTACGCGTCAGTCTTTATATCGAGATGACAACTCGATTCCCTTCTTTTAAAACAAATGCATATACCAGATATTTGCAACAGTTTCCAACCGTAAGAAAAATTTTTAATATTGTAACAACGCACACAAATGCATAACTGCGCATAGATTATTTGTAAAGAGTGGGTAATGTTATAGCCGCACTTTATGATTGTTAGAATACGACAAAAATCAATGTCTTTCCTTTGAACTATTTATGCTACGCCTCATTCTTTATATCGAGATGACAACTCGATTCCCTTCTTTTAAAACAAATGCATATACCAGATATTTGCAACAGTTTCCAACCGTAAGAAAAATTTTTAATATTGTAACAACGCACACAAATGCATAACTGCGCATAGATTATTTGTAAAGAGTGGGTAATGTTATAGCCGCACTTTATGATTGTTAGAATACGACAAAAATCAATGTCTTTCCTTTGAACTATTTATGCTACGCCTCATTCTTTATATCGAGATGACAACTCGATTCCCTTCTTTTAAAACAAATGCATATACCAGATATTTGCAACAGTTTTCAACCGTAAGAAAAATTTTTAATATTGTAACAACGCACACAAATGCATAACTGTGCATAGATTATTTGTGAAGAGTAGGTAATGTTGTAGCCGGACTTTACGATTGTTGGAATACGACAAAAACCAATGTCTTTCCTTTGAACTGTTTATGCTACGCTGCAGTCTTTATATCGAGATGACAACTCGATTCCCTTCTTTTAAAACAAATGCATATACCAGATATTTGCAACAGTTTCCAACCGTAAGAAAAATTTTTAATATTGTAACAACGCACACAAATGCATAACTGCGCATAGATTATTTGTGAAGAGTAGGTAATGTTGTAGCCGTACTTTACGTTTGTTGGAATACGACAAAAACCAATGTCTTTCCTTTGAACTGTTTATGCTACGCTGCAGTCTTTATATCGAGATGACAACTCGATTCCCTTCTTTTAAAACAAATGCATATACCAGATATTTGCAACAGTTTCCAACCGTAAGAAAAATTTTTAATATTGTAACAACGCACACAAATGCATAACTGCGCATAGATTATTTGTAAAGAGTAGGTAATGTTATAGCCGTACCTTACGATTGTTGGAATACGACAAAAATCAATGTCTTTCCTTTCAACTGTTTATGCTACGCCTCATTCTTTATATCGAGATGACAACTCGATTCCCTTCTTTTAAAACAAATGCATATACCAGATATTTGCAACAGTTTCCAACCGTAAGAAAAATGTTTAATATTGTAACAACGCACACAAATGCGTAACTGCGCATAGATTATTTGTAAAGAGTAGGTAATGTTATAGCCGTACTTTACGATTGTTGGAATACGACAAAAATCAATGTCTTTCCTTTCAACTGTTTATGCTACGCTGCAGTCTTTATATCGAGATGACAACTCGATTCCCTTCTTTTAAAACAAATGCATATACCAGATATTTGCAATAGTTTCCAACCACAAGAAAAATTTTTAATATTGTAACAACGCACACAAATGCATAACTGTGCATAGATTATTTGTGAAGAGTAGGTAATGTTGTAGCCGGACTTTACGATTGTTGGAATACGACAAAAACCAATGTCTTTCCTTTGAACTGTTTATGCTACGCTGCAGTCTTTATATCGAGATGACAACTCGATTCCCTTCTTTTAAAACAAATGCATATACCAGATATTTGCAACAGTTTCCAACCGTAAGAAAAATTTTTAATATTGTAACAACGCACACAAATGCATAACTGTGCATAGATTATTTGTCAAGGTAATGTTGTAGCCGTACTTTACGATTGTTGGAATACGACAAAAACCAATGTCTTTCCTTTCAACTGTTTATGCTACGCGTCAGTCTTTATATCGAGATGACAACTCGATTCCCTTCTTTTAAAACAAATGCATATACCAGATATTTGCAACAGTTTCCAACCGTAAGAAAAATTTTTAATATTGTAACAACGCACACAAATGCATAACTGCGCATAGATTATTTGTGAAGAGTAGGTAATGTTATAGCCGTACTTTACGATTGTTGGAATACGTCAAAAATCAATGTCTTTCCTTTCAACTGTTTATGCTACGCGTCAGTCTTTATATCGAGATGACAACTCGATTCCCTTCTTTTAAAACAAATGCATATACCAGATATTTGCAACAGTTTCCAACCACAAGAAAAATGTTTAATATTGCAACAACGCACACAAATGCATAACTGCGCATAGATTATTTGTAAAGAGTGGGTAATGTTATAGCCGCACTTTATGATTGTTAGAATACGACAAAAATCAATGTCTTTCCTTTGAACTATTTATGCTACGCCTCATTCTTTATATCGAGATGACAACTCGATTCCCTTCTTTTAAAACAAATGCATATACCAGATATTTGCAACAGTTTCCAACCACAAGAAAAATTTTTAATATTGCAACAACGCACACAAATGCATAACTGCGCATAGATTATTTGTAAAGAGTGGGTAATGTTTTAGCCGCACTTTATGATTGTTGGAATACGACAAAAATCAATGTCTTTCCTTTGAACTGTTTATGCTACGCCTCAGTCTTTATATCGAGATGACAACTCGATTCCCTTCTTTTAAAACAAATGCATATACCAGATATTTGCAACAGTTTCCAACCGTAAGAAAAATTTTTAATATTGTAACAACGCACACAAATGCATAACTGCCCATAGATTATTTGTAAAGAGTAGGTAATGTTATAGCCGTACTTTACGATGTTCTTAGAAAGAGAGTTCCGGGAAATTTCTGGCGTTTCAGGGCAATAAAATCAGTCACAGACTTAAAATTTGCTTTCTTCGTAGCTGTTTATCTGGAATTTGCATAGTTGTTCAGCGACAAGTAATACACGTTTGCCTAGTTGTTCTTGCTGCAGATTCTTACCGGCTATCAAATCGAAAGTTCCCTAAATCTTGCGTTTCAATTCGTTACCGTTAAGCTCGAATTGTCTGGAAGAAGAGGGCATAAATTTCGTCAGCAGCTTATTGTGTCTCGCGGAATATGGGAAATTTATGTTGGCCGATCAACGTGTTGATCCCGGAAATACGTGGATGAGATGAAGACTGCGTATCGATCGACACCTGATGACTGGTCCGGCGAGATTTCTCGCGTCATAACGATGAATTCGCTGACGTTGTTCTGACGACGTCGATGTTAATTGTGAGGAGATGCGCTTCGAGCGGCTTGGCACGGAAAATTTTGATGAACTTCATGGGATGCGCGTGGATAAAGTAATGTTGAACGTGTCCTTGGATGTGCACGAAGATTGCCAAAGGTGTATGCAAATGAGATGAACGTGTTCCTAACAAATTGCAGCGGAAGGAAGTTGATCAGGTGACTGCTTTTGGCGAGCACGCTCGTCATCGAGACATGGTAATATATTGTATTATGTCAAATATACTTTTCGTGGGTAAATGGTGGTTAGAAATCGCTGTATAAAATAGCAATTTTAATTAAAACTGTATTATAAAAATGTATTCGTCGATTTTAAGATTTGGAAGCCAAGACAAAATAAAACGAGTAAATAGAAAAATATAAATAATTATGAAAATTCTATACATAGCGCAGGGATTGAGTTAAATTTGCCGGTTAGAATAATTATCACAGGTACGTCGTTGCGACACGTTTTACGTACACACTTTTCACAGAGGTTGCAAAAGCCAGCTGGTTAATATCGACGAGAGCAACAATTTTGTGTACAGATTGCAGAGCACAATAGGTGATTGACGATATTTTAGTTGGGGTCATGAAACGTACACTCTATCAAAAATGTCCACGAGCGACAACGGGTGATGAATCGAATTACGATGAAGTTGATCTTCATTAGTATCAATTGATATGCTCTACATTCGTTCTGGATCACGTGGCCGATCCCAAGTCGCGTTATTTATTGAGCAAATGTGCGACGCGATTTAACTAGGCGTAACTAGATAAAATCCTTGCGGCAGTTTCTGCTTCAAGATTCAATGTGATGATCGAATTAAAAAGTCGCATATGCGAAAGGCGATTTAATCTTACGTACAATAGTGTAACGATACAATATTACTAAATCGATATTAATTATCCGGAAATTAATTCTCCGACTATTGATAAACTGCTTTTCGAGAGATTCGACTTGATGGTCAAATTAAAAATTCGCGTACCAAATTTGCGAAAGGCTATTGCAATTTATGTAAGCATCATAGTGCCACGATAAAATACAATCTTATTGATTTTGTTTGTGACCGGATAAAATCAGCTATCAATTATATTCACGATACAGCATACTGAAGTAATGGTTATGTTGACATTAATTACCCGGACATTAATTCTCTGACTATCGATAAACTGCTTAATGACTCGACGTGACGATGAAATTAAAAAATCGCATATCGCCTATGCGAAGGGTACAATCTTCCTGATTTTGCTTGTGACCATATAAAATCAGCTGTCAATTATTCTCACGATACAGCGCGCTAAAGTAATGCTTATCTTGACATTGATTGTCCGGACGTTGATTCCCTGACCGTCGATAAACCGGACATCTAATCAGGAATACTTGTCCTTGCAGTGTGCATATCTACACCAGCCGGACACTCAGTCGTGTACGCTTCTAACGATTTATCGAACTCACTTCTCTTCCCGTCTCCACGCTCGACGTTCCATCGCACATGACTTTCCCCGCTGAATTTTCCGCGTGACACATATCCTCGCCGCTCAATACAGGGTGCGTCGCCAAAATTCGGACAAAATTCAATTTAAATTTATACCACTTGGAGATGTCGCTATTGGCAACGAAATTATTTGAAGCATGTAATAAACATTCATAACCTCAAAACTGTAACTATGTTAAACCAAAGTGCAGAGTATAATCGAAGAGCCGCGATTATCGAAAGTATTCGCGCTGGGTGCTCAGCGACAGAAATGATTCGATTCTTCGGATATCCAAGATCGACTGTGTATGATGTTCGCGAGATATAACGAGTCTGAGAAGTCCAGCGAAGGTTTTGCAACACCGGCCAGGAAAAGTCACTCGAAGGAGCGCGCTTTTAGGACGCCCGAAATCATTCAACGGGCTCAGGAGCTCATTTTTTAGGATCCAGGGCAGTCGATCCGAAAATTGTCGTCGATTGTCGGTGATCGCGAAAAAACTATGCGTCGAATCTAGGAGGAGGACCTCCGCTACAAGTCTTATGCGATAAAAGTGAGACAGATGCTTTCCGAAGCTGCCAGGACAAAGCGAGTTGAACGCTGTAACCTGCTTTTGTGTTCCTTACGAAACAAGGCTGCCGGACGCCTCAGGTTTTTTTCTGACGAAAAATTTTTTACTATTGATGCGAAAATCAATCGAGGGAATGATCGCTGGTTCATCCACGATCCTGAAGATGTCCCCATTACTTCCAGAACGAAATTTCCGGCAAGAGCCGCGATTATCGAAAGTATTCGCGCTGGGTGCTCAGCGACAGAAATGATTCGATTCTTCGAATACCCAAGATCGACTGTGTATGATGTCGCGAGATATAACGAGTCTGAGAAGTCCAGCGAAGGTTTTGCAACATCGGCCAGGAAAAGTCACTCGAAGGAGCGCGTTTTTAGGACGCCCAAAATTATTCAACGAGCTCAGGAGCTCATTTTTTAGGATCCAGGGCAGTCGATCCGAAAATTGTCGTCGATTGTCGGTGATCGCGAAAAACCTATGCGTCGAATCGTCGAGGAGGACCTCTGCTAGCGCGTCTTATGCGATAAAAGTGAGACAGATGCTTTCCGAAGCTGCCAGGACAAAGCGAGTTGAACGCTGTAACCTGCTTTTCTGCCTCCCAACAGCCCAGATTTAAATCCTTTCGACTATTATGTATGCAGCGTGATTGAAAGGGTCACCAACAAGTCCAGACATTCCAACGTCTCATCATTAAAAGCCGCTATTGAAGTGGCATACGCCGATATGCGACAGATTTAGACCGAGAATGGAGGCGGTCATTGAAGCAGAGGGGGGTTATATTGAGTGAATGTTTTCTTTATGACCCAACAAACAATACAGTAACAAAAAAATTTTTTTACTTTTCTATTATTGCAACCAAAAATTATGTTCCAAGGAAATGTTTGATTTGTCCGGATTTTGGCGACGCAGCCTGTATTCAGTTTGCCCGGCAACGAGTAAATCTCAATCAGTCCCGCCGCCTATGCATTACGCGGACTGGATACCTTTGGATCAACTAATCTTTCTATTTATGATTTCTCCTCATAGCCCCTCGCGCGCAGGAATCCCACAGTTTACACGTGCAGTTGAGCGACATTGAGTGTTATTACCGGGAAACCTTGAAGAATGATGAATCGCGTCATCAGTCAGTGCACCTTCTGCGTGGATGTCGTATGCAGGCTGATCACATTATGCATCACGTTCCTGAGTGCCTAAGCAGAGCTTAACGTGTCAACCCATTGTCGGCTTTTCATTCTCGTCGACCCATTATTCGCCTCGGCTGTTTCTCCAGCGTCTATAGAAAGTCAACTTTTTTCCGCGTTTTTACCGGGTTACGATGTTGGCTCCGACATCCTAGAAATTACGCATTCGTAACGTAAGTCTGCTTGAGATCCCCAGAGAATGGCGTGCGCGTGTATTCTCGCTTATTGGCATTCACAGTTTTTACTCTCTTAATTGCGTTGGTCAAATAGATTAGGGAATTACGTGGAGGTTTCTAGAACGTGTTGTAGATTGTGCTCCAGTTTAGACACAACGTGACACGCAGAAATAATAGTTCGGAAAATAACATAAGCGTTGAATATCTTTAAAACCCTTTGAGCCCTAAGTAGTGCGGAATATTGGCATTCAAAGGTTTATCTTTAGTCTCTTAATTGCGTTAATCGAATGGAATGGGGAAATACGTGAATATCTCCAGAACGTATTAAAGATTTCCGTAGGTTTAGACGTAAAACTATGTTTAGGAATAATAGTTCGATAAATACTATAAGCTTTGTGTATCTTTAAAACCGTTTGAGCTCGGAATACTCCATAAATAGTTCGGAATATTGGCATCCAGAGATTTGTTTTACACGATTAATTGCGTTGGTCGATTAGATTGGGGAAATACGTGAATATTTTCCGAACGTATTGAAGATTATCCGTAAGTTTAGGCATATACCTATGTTTAGAAATAATAGTTCGACAAATACCATAAGCGTTGTGTATCTTTAAAACCGTTTGAGCTCCAAATACTCCCTAAATAGTTCGGAATATTGGCATCCAGAGATTTGTTTTACACTCTTAATTGCGTTGGTCTATCAGATTGGGGAAATACGTGAATATTTCCAGAACGTATTGAAGATTATCCGTAAGTTTAGGCATAAACCTATGTTTAGGAATAATAGTTCGACAAATACCATAAGCGTTGTGTGTCTTTAAAACCGTTTGAGCTCGGAATACTAAATAGTTCGGAATATTGGCATCCAAAGATTTGTTTTACACTCTTAATTGCGTTGGTCGATTAGATTGGGGAAATACGTGGATATTTCCAGATTGAAGATTGTCCGCAAGTTTAGACGTAAAACGATGTTTAGAAATAATAGTCCGAACAATGTCGTAAGCGTTGTGTATCTTTAAAACCTTTTCCGCCTGGATAAACTCTGCTGATTGATTATGAAACGCGCCATAAATTATTAATGGAGAATTCTTAATTTACGCCAAATTTAGTAACGCAAAAAAATATTTTCTAAAAAACGCATATATGCGTTCATAGCACTCGCTCGGGGCGGCATACATTTCCGTTAACCTGAACTCTGTTGATTGATTATACAAGGCCGAATTAAGTTATAATCGTAACTCCTCAGTCTCGCCAAATTAAGTAACGCAAACAAATTATTTAGTAAAGGACGCACGTGCATTCGTCTCACATCGATACGCGCGATTGCACTACGTGGGATATCAAGCAAATTAACATACGCATATATGGGTTCATAGTCCATGCTGGCAACTTTTAGTGGACGCATATATGCGCCCAAAGCACCCGCTGCAGACGGAATACGTTTCCACTAGCGTGAACTCTACCGCTTCCTTGCATAAGGCGAGCTCGAATTATAATAGCATTTCTCCAGTTGCGCCAAATTAAATAATGCAAGAAACTCGCCGAGTCACGCACATGCATTGATTTCATGCACCGACAATTGCGACGCAAATACCTGGGGCATCGAAAAAATCGTCAACCGCATAATCTACGCCGGTAACTGATATGCGCCCACAGCACTGAAATGGCAAAAATGACAAACGTCAACGCCTCCTTTGAAATATTCGACCATTCTTACCCAATTATTAACACTAGGTTTACGGGACCCCTCAATTTGACGGATTTCAAACTTTGAAATGAAACACGGAAAAAACCATAGCAATAATCTTAACTACTTTGCATCGTAAATTCATAATTTCATTAAAAGAGTTTATACAGACAATTATTATTTCGTTAAGCTTTCTAAATTTTGAAATTTGCATGTGGTGTACCTATTTCTACGAAACCCGTCAAATTGACGTAAAGCTGATTACGTAAACAATCCTTATATATTTGCTGCGTTTGCAAACTTATTCCTCCAATAGTAAATATAAGAGTGAAAGAAAAGTCTAAGATGCCCCCAACTCATTATCTCAATAGCGCCTCGAAACTCAAAGCATGCAGCAGACTAAATGTCGTATCGAAAAGATATTCGGAAAAACGTTTTTGACTTATTAATATTTTATTTTTACGTGAAGCCTTATATTGTTCAACTCAGACTTAGTTTGAATAAATTGATTTTCTAGTGTAAATACTTATTTTCACTTACCCGTCAATTTGACGGGTGCTCGTAGAGATAGGTATATGTATAAGAAACGCCCGTAAACCTAGTGTTAAAAGCTCAGAGAACCGTGTCCACCTGCAAGCCTTGTTATCGCACTCGGACCTTATCGACCATTGATCTCTTCATCTCGCCACAAAGGATATTGCGTAAACTTAATATAACGAAGTATCAGTATGCATATGAAAGCGTCCGTCCCGCGGCAGAGTGGCTCGCTATCCGCTTATCTCTTTCCCGGTTGTCTGCCGTAGTGCAATTTTTGCCACATCCTTCGTCCGCAAAAGCACGAACGCGGTTGTGAAATGATCAAGTGCGCACATGCGGTCGTATCAGGTTCATGCTCCGGCTATCTGTATCGACGCTAGCTCGTGCGCACTATCCGACCACGATTAAATTGCGGCCTGACAAGGCATCATGATTTATGACTATGACGCTTACCAAAGGCCGAACCGTCAATTTTCGCAGGTATCGCTGAAAGTATGAGTGACTCAGAGCTCGGTTGCTGGGACAGATTTTTTTCGTTACTGGTATGACCGATCAATAAGTTATCTATATATACACTAATGCATTGGCACGTAAAGATCGAAAATGAGACGTGGGTGTTGAGTATGCAGTTCAATGTATCTAACAAGACGGGTCTGTGGGTTAGTGATTTTGTTCGTATTTGGTATAAAAGAGCATTTCATAAATTATGGTCCGCAAGCAAAAATCTGTACGGAATATGAACTTGTGGTTTAGCACGTTGACTGCCAAGCGTATTTTGCTATGTTAAAACTGCGATGCAATGAAATACTGCAGAATATGATTAAATCGTGCAAAATGAAGGTAACGCAAAGTTGTTAGAAGCCGAAGTATTGAAGCACCGTTCCAATATCAACGGCTCTTACTAGATTGCAAATAGGCTTCATGGCGACTTTTTTGCATTTTTAGTAAAATCTTTTGCATCGGTCACCGGTGACCACCATGGCAGTCGACGTGTTAATATTTTGCTATGTTAGAACCGCGATGCGATAAAATATTGCAGAATATGATTAAATCGTGCAAAATGAAGGTAACGCAAAGTTGTTAGAAGCCGAAGTATTGAAGCACCGTTCCAATATCAACGGCTCTTACTAGATTGCAAATATGCTTCATGGCGACTTTTTTGCATTTTTAGTCAAATCTTTTGCATCGGTCACCGGTGACCACCATGGCAGTCGACGTGTTAATATTTTGCTATGTTAGAACCGCGATGCGATAAAATACTGCAGAGTATGATTAAATCGTGCAAAATGAAGGTAACGCATAACGCAAGTTGTTAGAAGCCGAAGTATTGAAGCACCGTTCCAATATCAATTGCTTTTACTAGATTGCAAATAGGCTTCCTTGCGAATTTTTTGCATTTTTAGTAAAATCTTTTGCATCGGTCACCGGTGATCACCATGGCAGTGGACGTGTTAATGTTTTGCTATGTTAGAACCGCGATCCAATGAAATACTGCAGAATATGATTAAATCGTGCAAAATGAAGGTAACGCAAAGTTGTTAGAAGCCGAAGTATTGAAGCACCGTTCCAATATCAACGGCTCTTACTAGATTGCAAATATGCTTCATGGCGACTTTTTTGCATTTATGGTAAAATCTTTTGCGCCGGTCACCGGTGACCACCGTGGCAGTCGACGTGTTAATATTTTGCTATGTTAGAACCGCGATGCGATAAAATACTGCAGAATATGATTAAATCGTGCAAAATGAAGGTAACGCAAAGTTGTTAGAAGCCAAAGTATTGAAGCATTATTCCAATATCAACGGCTCTTACTAGATTGCAAATAGGCTTCATGGCGACTTTTTTGCATTTTTAGTAAAATCTTTTGCGCCGGTCACCGGTGACCACCGTGGCAGTCAACGTGTTAATATTTTTTGGATTTTTAGTCAAATCTTTTGCACCGGTCACCATAGCAATCGGCGTGTTAATATTTTGCTATGTTAAAACCGCGACGCGATAAAATACCGCAAAGTATGATTAACTCGTGCAAAATGAAAATAATGCAGAGTTGTTAGAAGCCAAAGTATTGAAGCACCGTTCCAATATCAATTGCTTTTACAAGATTGTAAATAGGTTTCATTGCGAATTTTTTGCATTCTTATTCAAATCTTTTGCACCGGTCACCGGTGACCACTGTGGCAGTCAAAGTGTTAATATTTTGCTATGTTAAAACCGCGATTTAGTTAGAAGCCAGAGTATTGAAGGACCGTTTCAATATCAATTGCTTTTACAAGATTGGAAATTGGCTTCATTGCGAATTTTTTGCATTTTTAGTAAAATCTTTTGCGCCGGTCACCGGTGACTACCATGCTAGTCGACGTGTTAATATTTTTTGGATTTTTAGTCAAATCTTTTGCACCGGTCACCATAGCAATCGGCGTGTTAATATTTTGCTATGTTAAAACCGCGGTGCGATAAAATACCGCAAAGTATGATTAAATCGTGCAAAATGAAAATAACGCAGAGTTGTTAGAAGCCAAAGTATTGAAGCACCGTTCCAATATCAATTGATTTTACAAGATTGCAAATAGGTTTCATTGCGAAATTTTTGTATTTTTAGTGAAATCTTTTGCACCGGTCACCATGATAGTCGACGTGTTAATATTTTTTGGATTTTCGGTCAAATCTTTTGCACCGGTCACCATAGCAATCGGCGTGTTAATATTTTGCTATGTTAAAACTGCGATGCGATAAAATACCGCAAAGTATTATTGAATCGTGCAAAATGAAAATAACGCAGAGTTGTTAGAAGCCAAAGTATTGAAGCACCGTTCCAATATCAATTGATTTTACAAGATTGCAAATAGGTTTCATTGCGAATTTTTTGCATTCTTATTCAAATCTTTTGCACCGGTCACCGGTGACTACTGTGGCAGTCAAAGTGTTAATATTTTGCTATGTTAAAACCGCGATTTATTAGAAGCCAAAGTATTGAAGGACCGTTTCAATATCAATTGCTTTTATAACATTGCAAATTGGCTTCGTTGCAAATTTTTTGCATTTTTAGTAAAATCTTTTGCGCCGGTCACCGGTGACCACCGTGGCAGTCAACGTGTTAAAAAAAATATCCCCTTGCAAGCCTCTCAATTTACGCATTTTAGTCTCTCGGCGCCAGTATTTGTATAGAATTCTAATAAATGTTCTAAGTAATTTTCTTTCTTTTTATCCGGCATCTGTGACTTCGTTCGCAACACAGTGAATATCCGACATTGGAGCATTATGACCAAGTAATGATGCCATTATACGAAGGCACACTTGTTGTCCGTCCCCGCGTCTGACCCGTTGAGGTCATGAGGATGACAAATTGCGAGCACGTTTCTAACTAACCGCTGCCGTACGTTGCAAAAATACGAAGAGTCTTGCCTGTTTAATTAGCCAAAGCGCAATTATTATTTCCTACACTCGTGACTCTGCATACGAATTCTCCGCTGACGACGCTTTAACCTGGAACGCAGCGTAATTTACATCTACGCGAATGCGGAATTCGTATGTAATTTATGTAGGCAGAAGAAAAATATACGTGTAGAGCAAAGATCGACGAATTGTGTTGAAAAGGTAGAAATAAAAATATTTTTACTTGCCTCCGACAAAGAAGGAATATGTAAAACCCTTTAATGGTTGAAACTGCTTGAGTTTAGATTATAAGAGGTGGATTTACGTTGTATTAGAAATGGTTGACCTTAGATTTCAGGTTACGTTAAAAGAGTGAAAGTAGAAATATTTTTACTTGGCTTGGATAGTGAAGAAGCATAAAGCTAACTCATGGTTGAAAATGCTTGAGTGTAGAACTTTACCATTGAAAGTATCAACGTGTTTCGGGACCACTGGTCCTGTTGTACGTGTGTTACGAGCATGGTTCGTCGAATGTAAACATTTTCTCGGACATACGGATATAGAGCAGGGATCGACGGGTTGTGTTGAAAAGGCAGAAATAAAAATATTTTTACTTGCCTCCGACAAAGAAGGAATATGTAAAACCCTCTAATGGTTGAAACTGCTTGACTTTAGATTATAAGAGGTGGATTTGCGTTGTATTAGAAATGGTTGACCTTAGATTGACTTCAGGTTACGTTAAAAGAGTGAAAGTAGAAATATTTTTACTTGGCTTGGATAGTGAAGAAGCATAAAGCTAACTCATGGTTGAAAATGCTTGAGTGTAGAACTTTATTATTGAAAGTATCAACGTGTTTCGGGACCACTGGTCCTGTTGTACGTGTGTTACGAGCATGGTTCGTACAATGCAAACATTTTCTCGGACATACGGATAGTAATTATCCTAATCACTCTCGCATCCAAGCACTTTTCACGTCAGTTTCGCCAGTTTTGCAAATGACACGTTCGGGGTTATTATTTTTTCTTTACAAAGCTTGCGTGCTGTGCGGAAATGCGGAAGTCTGAGTGCAACTGTATTTCGATTTATTATTTGCATGGACTGAGAGTGATTAGCGCAATTACTATTCGTAAATTCGAAAAAATGTTTACATCGCAGAAAACTAATCTTGTGACACACATATACCTTTCGTAAAACACATAACTCTTTTTATACCACCACCCCTGAACACGTCGAGACTTTGAATAATAAAATTCTAAGGTCAAGTGTTTCCAACCGTAAGAGGGCTTTATATATTCCTTCATTATCCAAGTAAAATACAGTGAGGTTGAAATTAAGCACATCACCTAATAAAAATACCTTTACGACCGTCTGCATTCAAAGTGGCATTGAAGAGGTCTCGCCAACCATGTTCCCACTAACATCGTTTACGATAGACTGAGGAACCTTACGCATTCATTATTTTTAGCCCCCTTTTAGCAGTTGTTCTTTCCTTCTCTTCAAATATTCATTGCAATCGTTAATCATGTTCAATGACTCCAATTTTCATCACTTCTGACCTTCTTGATTAGTTTTACCAAATGGATTGGTTGAATGATAATTATTTTCGCAATTATGGTGGTCTGTGCTACAGCTTTCCGGGAAATCTCTGTAGTTTTGTTATCTGTGGTCACTACCATAGGTGTTACAAAATTATGCGTCTTGGGTTCCATGTTGTAGGACATAAAGATGCTGAATATCGTGTGCGCGGTTAGTCATTAAACCGCAAAATTTTTATATTCATGATATTCGTTACAATTTTCCTATGAATAGATTTACATGGTATGCCTGATGTTCATTAACTCGCGAGTGGGGAAAAACTGTACTCTCTAGCTAAGCTCGTCGGATAGCAAAAATGTGTCGCCGGTTTAATCATCTGGGGCGCAATTAGCTCCGTGCGTTTAATTGTCGACGCAACATTTTCGCCGAACCGATTCGAGTCTGGATATCGACGTCTATTAGTACGGCGCCAAGAACATTGAACGAGTCTGTCACAGTTGACGTTACACACTGGCATTATTCGCAGAAAAATATAACGTTACATAACTTAGGCTCCCAATCTATTTTAGCCTTGGTCAATTTTAATTAGTCTACCTAATGATCTCTGTCATCATCATAAAGTTGTTTGCTTCTGTCCGACCCATTAGTTGATTGGCTTCTGTAGTTCTGCAAAATCTGAATGTAGGTATGTATGCATATGCGCAGGTTAAATTGTCAATTCCATGCATTGTGCCTGTAGACATCATGTTTATACATGGAACCGTCACTTACAATCCGGTTCATACATAAGTAGAATTAATAAAATATTTATTATTCGTATTAATAATACGAATTTCGGAAGAAAGCTCATTCGTCTGAGTACTCGTCTAGAATCATGCAATAGTTCATCATTAGTAAATTCTCGCCCAAAACACATCGACACGCACAATAGTCACATCAACGTCTTTTACCCTTCAACTTGGCTTAATCCTTCGCAACAGTTCACCATTAGTAACGAATCACTGGTAAATCAACGTCTTTTGCCTCTCAACCTGCCTTAACATCCTTCCAAAAGTTGATCATTAGCAGTGAGTCGTTAGTAAATTCTCGCGCAAGCTACATCAGCGCGCACAATAGCCACGTCAACGTCTTTTGCCTTTCAACTTGACTCGAGCGTCGTTCCGCTCCACTCAATTACGGCGATTTTCGCTTCGTCGCGCCGTTCATTAATTCAACATCCTCAGCATAAAAAGCGGCAGCCGCGATCGGACAATGTGCGTCGCGTTGCATTGTACGAGTCCAATACTATCGCGAATGCGTATGATTAAAGGGGACCAAGCCGCGCGGACCTTGAATCAACGCGTTAACCCACACACGCGTCCCGCATCACACGATCGGCCTTGGTGGCAAAAATCGCGGGACCCCGAGTCTCTCGGCGACGTCGCAAAGAAAAGACGAGGAGGAGTGCTAGCGGAAAGGCAGAGAAGCCCGCGGAGAGTTCAGGACAAAGAGAGCGATCGGGCGAGATACTATTAATAAGACGCGCATAACTCCCGATGAATGACTCCGCGAGATGTCAAGGGGGAGAAGAAATGGTGGTCGCGTGCGCGCTCGAACAAAACGCCGGAGATCGCCAGATAAACAATGCAAATCCACGGCGCAATCCGTAGGTCATCGCGAACGAAGTGCTGGGCGCGATAGTCGCGAGACCCGCGATGTTGAAAGATGCGGCAACGAATCGACCGGGGCACGTGTTCGCGACAAACGCTTCTTCGACGGGTTACTTCATATACGACGGTGACTTGCATGTCCGAATGGCGAACCCTAAACGACGTAGGGGCCCATGGGTTAACCCTTTGGGTGCTGCATATGGCTTCGGGACGGAACACGTTTCGGCTGTTGTGGAATCTCTTGATTGCTTAGGACTGAATTTAATTGTAACTTTAATGATGATGCAAGAAATTTACCAAGGAATGCAGATACATTTCTTACGCTGATCATTGCGGCGATAATACGTAGAGGTTCGACAAACTTGATATATGCTGATAACATTGAACGATCTAGGTGCCCGTTGGTTAACCCTTTGGGTGCTGAATATGGCCTAGGGGCGGAACACGTTTCGGCTGTTGTGAAATCTCTTGATTGCTTAGGACTGAATTTAATTGTAACTTTAATTCTTCAGTTGTGAAGGGGTAAATGATGCAAGGAGTTTTCCAAGGAATGCACATACATTTCTTGCGCTGATGATTGCGGCGGTAATACGTGGGGGTTCGACAAACTTGATATATACTGATAACTTTAAACGACGTAGGGGCCCATGGGTTAACCCTTTGGATGCTGAATATGGCCTGGGGACGGAATACGTTTCGGTTGTGGTAAAATCTCTTGGTTGCTTAGGACTGAATTTAATTGTAACTTTAATTCTTCAGTTGTGAAGGGGTAAATGATGCAAGGAGTTTACCAAGGAATGCACATACATTTCGTGCGCTGATCATTGCGGCGGTAATACGTGGGGGTTCGACAAACTTGATATATGCTGATAACAGTGAACGACCTAGGTGCCCGTTGGTTAACCCTTTGGGTACTGAATATGGCCTGGGGACGGAATACGTTTCGGTTGTGGTGAAATCTCTTGATTGCTTAGGACCGAATTTAATTGTAATTCTAATTCTTCAGTTGTGAAGGGGTAAATGATGCAAGGAGTTTTGCAAGGAATGCACATACATTTCGTTCGCTGATCATTGCGGCGGTAATACGTGGATGTTCGACAAACTTGATATATGCTGATAACATTGAACGACCTAGGTGCCCGTTGGTTAACCCTTTGGGTACTGGGGACGAAATACGCTTCGGCTGTTGTGAAATCTCTTGATTGCTTAGGACCGAATTGAATTGTAATTCTAATTCTTCAGTTGTGAAGGGGTAAATGATGCAAGGAGTTTTCCAAGGAATGCACATACATTTCTTGCGCTGATTATTGCGGCGGCAATACGTGGGGGTTCGATAAACTTGATATATGCTGATAACATTGAACGACCTAGGTGCCGGTTGGTTAACCCTTTGGGTACTGAATACGGCCTAGGGGCGGAACACGTTTCGGCTGTTGTGAAATCTCTTGATTGCTTAGGACCGAATTTAATTGTAATTCTAATTCTTCAGCTGCGCAGGGGTAAATGATATAAAGAGTTTGCCAAGGAATGCATATACGTTAATTTCGTGTGCTGATCATTGCGACGGTAATACGTGGGTGTTCGGCAAACTTGACAAACTCATGTATGGGTCCGCGGGGTATGCTGATAACTTTTAACGAACGCATATATGCATCCATAACCGGCTAGGGACGGAATAGGTTTCCGCTGGTGTGAAATCTGTTGATTGGTTATAACCGAATTATGTTGTAATTAAAATTCCTCAGTTGCGACGAATTAACACGTTGACTGCCGTGCGCATTTTGCTAGTATTATCTTCAGCCCCGCAGCGAAATTGTCCATATTAGAATCGCATCGTGATTAAATTTTAAACGACACCATTGAATTATATAAAAGCCAAAGGGTTGAACTTCTCTTCCAATATTAGATACACTTACAAACTGATGAGTGTTATTGCTTGTGAATATTACACATTTTTATCCAGATCGCAAGAAATTCGCCAAGCAAACGCACACGAGGCTATTTCATGCACTGATAATTATGACGGCATGACATGGACGATCGAAAAAATTGGCAAACGTCTATACGCGTCCACGATTGATGCTGATAACTTTTGCCGAATGCGCATATGGGTGCATAACGCTGAAACCGCCGAGGAATCTTTCGATGTCGTTTCGCCGTTGCCGCGCAAAACTCACGTCTGTCCGATCGTACCATTAGCAGTCCGTCTGCGTAAATATACATATTGTTCCGTCGAAAAGCGACCGCAAGGTCGGCGAAGACGCCGGCGTATAACGCCGAACAGCAATGCAGGACGAATATTAAAGATCTGCGGCGATGAGAAGGAACACTTCCATGTTTCGTTAAATCCGCGGCGGAGTTTTACGATCGAGCATACTGCTTGAATGACGATCGTCCGCCAGGTGCGTCGCTGGAAGTGCGCGATTAAGATTCCTCGCGGACCGGACCCTTTCAATAGCCACCTTCATGCCCTGAATTCCATTAGACCAATGTCATAGTTCATCGTATGTGCCGTGTCATAGATATGCATATGTGTACGCGTTCATGTCAACGACGCTTAACCGTCTCATCGTTAACTTCGAGCTTCCGCTCTTGCTGTTTTTCTTGGCAGGTTCCCATGAACGAGACGGACTTCAATGTTCTGTGGATGGGCAACCATCCAAAACCGGATATTCTTCGGAACCTGATGCCTTACCAAAAGATTAATCATTTCCCAAGGTACAGCGGGCATTTCTAACCTTTCAATATGGGATTTTAGCAGCGAAACCACAGTGCACCTTTCAACGTTGTCTAATAATTCGGGAACAGCTTCGCTTGGAAGTGTAGTTAAGAGTGTCGCGTTTGGGTTCAACGCATTTCGGGTGCTTTCATTCGATCATAGTAACTTCGCGTCTACGTTTCTCCATATACTTTTCGTTGAAGGTGTCACGAGGCCTTGGCTACACCGGTTAACGATATTTAATTATCTGCAGGTCGTATGAAATAACACGGAAAGATCGCCTGTACAAGAACATCGAGGCGATGCAAAGGAGCAAGGGCCTAAGAAACTTAGACTTCATTCCTCAGACTTTTCTTTTACCGAGTGAATCCAGAGAATTGCTCACCGCCCATTTCAGGTATCGCGGGCCCTGGATCGTCAAACCGAAAGCCAGCTCCCGTGGTCGTGGCATATATATCGTTAATAGTGTGAGCATAACAACTTTTTTCAATAATATACAACCTCAATGCAGCTGGCGCATAAATTAAGCACTATCGAAATAACCTCCACTCATCTACTTTCGTCAGCTTACTACGTGAAAACACTGATTTCATCAGTTAATACACATCTTCTTGCAACTAGCGCACAATCCATTACTAATATACAATCGCGGTGCAACGAACACATAAATTAAAGGACCTACATCCGAATAACCTGCACTCATCTACTTTCTTTAGCTCATCGCGTGAAAATACTGAATTATCACATCTTACGCACGATTAATTACTGTATTTAATTATAACACTCTGTACTACTGCTCTTTTGTAACAAACAGTTATGCACTTCTACTGTAATATTTTTAGCCCGAAAAGATTCTCACCGACGAATCGGTGATCGTCGCTCAGTATATAAACAATCCACTCTTGGTCGACGGCCACAAGTGCGATTTGCGGCTATACGTCGCCGTGACAAATTACGACCCCCTTTTGATATACCTCTACGAGGAAGGCTTGGTGAGATTTGCCACGGTCAAGTACGACGGCGGCAATCAGTATGTCTGGAACCCGTGTATGCACCTTTGCAATTACAGCATCAACAAGTTTCACGTGGACTACGTCAAGTAAGACGGCGATCTCATATTCATTCTCATTCGTTTCTCTCGTAAAGTTCTTCTTTAATATATACTCATATTTAAATTCAACGTGCTTTCTTCAGGAGCGAAGATCCAGATGCCGAAGACGTTGGCCATAAATGGACATTGTCAGCGTTGTTAAGGCACTTGCGTTCTCTGGGCCAGGACACGGAGTTGCTTATGCAGAGAATCGAGGACATTATCATAAAATCAATTCTGGCCACTGCGTCTGGCATTGTCAGTGGCGTTAAGCAATTTGTCAAACATCCGGAAACATGTTTCGGTAACGATTAGGATTAACATTGACTCCATATACTATCAACACACAGTCGAAAAGTTTTGTCTTATGTTAGGATTAATGTTAAATAATTTTTGCCTGTTACGGTTGAATGGTTTTATTTGGCCTTGGAGGAACTCGGCATGTTTCGAGAACTACGGGTCTCCTTTTCAGGAACACTATGAAATAATGTACAGTAAAGAACTATGAATAACTTTACAAGCTTATATTCAAAAGATGAGTATCGTCCTGGCAGTATTCGTAAAAAATTCATAATGCTCCTGAAGAGGAGGCTCATAGGCCCCGAAACATGTAGAGTTTCTATAAAATCAAATAAAGCCATTCAATCGTAATCGACAAAAATTATTCGATATTATCAAAAATGTTTGAATTGCAATGAAGTGAAGTCCAAATAGTATTAATCAGCCATGCTCGAATTAATGCCCACTCGTATGCGTGGTTTCAATTTAAACGTCCTCTCTGTTCTTAAACAAAGTGAAACTACCAAAGTACCTCTGACCGTATAGCACATTTGCCCTTCTTTTTTATAGAACTCTTTGGCTTTGATATCTTAATTGACGATACCTTGAAACCCTGGTTATTGGAAGTAAATCTGACTCCATCATTGGGGTGTGATTCCCCGCTGGACGTCAGATTGAAGTCTGCCCTGATCGCAGATTTATTCACCCTTATCGGTATCCCCGCCGTCGATCCGATCCTGCGACCTCAAAGTATGCATCTAAATCGCTCTGCAACGAATCCCACTAAAAAAATAGCTAGTGTAAGTTCCATGGAATACGTAATCCGACGAATCACGTGCGACGTGCGTCAGGGTGTGTACTGAATGCGAATACAATTTACCGTAGTATAGAAGAGTTCACTCGGCGGAAACGTTGTCGCAGAAGAAGAAGAACATGGGAAAGGGTGGAATCAGTAAAACGGGACTGACGTCCGAGCAACAACGTATAGTAGCTTCTGCGAAGGCTCAATTTGATCGACGAGGTGGATTTGTGCGCATATTCCCAAGTCCGAAGTCGTGGGAAATGTACTCGCAATATTTAGGTAACGTCGTTGTATACGGACTTTGCTCGCAATCTGATATTCTCGTAGAGCACTCTTGACGTAACGTTAGTAATTTTGATATTAAAAAGGTGTCTGTGCAAAGTTCGCCACATGTTTGTAAACATCAAGTTATTTCTTTTAAAATTGAATTGTTCGTCATATTTAATTCTCACACGTGACCGTTCATGAACTACGTTTCTTTTTAATTTTGGACACGAGACTTTCTGTCATCTCTTCCCGGAATAAATTTAAATATTTCCCGGATTTAATATCTTATAATAGAACTTTGATGTTTCAAAATAAATAAATATAACAACTCAGCTTCTAATTTATGCAATCATTACTTCTACATGACGGCTTTACAACTGGATTACAATACTTTCAATTAAACAGCATCCACCCTGCAGTCGAAAGGTTTGGAACGACGTTTACATACATGTGGCGACGGAGAGACTATCTTCACTATCCATTGAAATACTCGTAAAAATATTTTGACCGTTACCAATTTTATCTATATAGATCCAACGACAGGTATCCCGGTTGTCTCTGACCCCCTGGGACCTGGAAGAATACCGCAGCACGTTAATACGAATCATAATTTAATGTTACACGAACAATTATTTCCCGCCGCCAGCCGTTCGACTGGATTCTTGATCCCGGAGGTCACGTTGGACAGACTATCTAGGTACGTGCCGTAACAGATTTGTTAACACTTTGACTGCCATGCGTATTTTACTATATTAAAACTGCAACGGAATAACAGATTTGTTAATGCGAAGGTATCGAACATTAATTGCATTTACAAAATTATAAAAGCATCTTGGGTATTTTTTGAATTTTTCGTGTGACACGCCGGTCACCGATGACCAAAATGTTAATGCGTCGAGATAAAATGCAAAAAAAAAAAAAACGCTCGTTTGAAAATTGGAGATCGACCAAGAACTTTTATCTTGTAAAATTTTCATTGCAATGCCAACGAAATTTACAAATAAACGTATGAACGCATGAAATATGAATATGCATACGAATTTGCCGAAATCTTGTTCTACTATTTCACGGCAGGTACGAAAGATACGAGAGGGCCTTGGTGAAGGGCCACAAGCAGAGTTTAGATCGCGGAGAGAGTAAGGAGAACATGGAAATGGACACGCATAAGTATAAAAGCCAGGTGGTACAGTCGATGCAAGACGGAAATAAACTCAGGTGCGTTCCATCACACATTGTTACGATTGCGATCCATATTAACCGAAGGTGAGTGCGTTTTAGCCCTGGCGAGGCGAGAAAGGCCTTTGGTTTATATCTGGGTCACATATTACGCAAGATATCGCAGCCTAACGCGGATCCAACGTGCTGCGACCTTGTCATGAAGTTTCTTCAACAATCGTCCTGCAATTTGCGGACACCTTTTTTGTTCACAGTAAGTGACACTCATTGGTCTTTTTAGGCAACGAAATAATATCTACATTCGTAACCACTTATTTCTCCCTCTCCCTCTCGTTGCCCCTAGCTGCCGAGCAGTAAACTCAGCGACAAAGATCGCGCTGCGATTACGGCGAAGCAACTTTCAGACTTTTTGCACCTGTACAACAGAGAGACAGACTTATATGCAGACACCGTCGACAGACCGCGCACAGTCCCTAACAGACTCTTCCAAAAGTTCCTGGCTGCGGCCAGGTAAGTTTCATTTCGATTGTTTGCTTATTTGCTTTCACCTGATTTGCTATATCTAAGATAAACTGTGAATGAGGATCACCTGTCGTATATGTAACGTAGATATGGAAGTATACCCTTTTTTGTTTGACAAATATCGATTTTTTTAACGATAATCTATTGTTTCGCGTCTCGAAAGGTGCCTCAACAGGAGTTGAACCGTGTTTTTTTGGGGAAAATTGGAAAAAAAGGAAAGATTGACGTTTCGTCTTGGATCTGTCCACAGACTAAGGCTAATGTGAACAGATCCCCTCGTGAGACACGGAACAGGTAGAGTGTTGCTTTCAAAAAATGAATGCTTGTCAACCGAAAAAGGCATACTTTCATAACGAAATTATACTCCTTTCCATAATTGAGATGTAGGATTTATTTGTTAACTCGATATGCCTCACAACCACATGGATTCTCTCCTCAGGAATAACTGTTTTAATATCTTGCGGCAAGGTCTGTCGTGCACCCATTGTGTAATTATATGCATATATTAATTATATTCCACATAGTTACACCATGGTCACGCGAGAGAGGCTGTCCTAGGGAAAACCTTGCCACAAGACATTAACACAATCACTCCTGCATCGGGAACCCGTACGGTCCCGAAACATGTCGAGCTGACAAATAAATCCTGATTTTCAACCGTGAAGAGACGTATTATTTCAATTACTTTAACACATTGCGGACGGCGTTCTTGCTCATCCAGACCTCGCACATTTTTCAGCATCCTAAAAAGTTGAATACAATACATACAAGGTTTTTTTAATACTGACTGCTATGGTCGCACTTTTTCAACATTTTAACATCCATTTACTTCACAATTATACTATCAAAAATGGCTGCAAGGCTTCATTACTTTAGCAACGTACCGATAAACGTTAAAACGAGAAATCTCGTGACCCGTCCGCAATGTGTTAATAAGGTTGAAGCAGTGAAGAAATTACACTTCCATATCTGCGTTATATATCTAAGGTAGTATAACATTAATTACCTGAATATCGTATACAATAACAGTAACCGTATTATATATTACCAGCGTCTGTGATTATCATGTAGCATTGATGCAAATTGGACAGTACTAACTACTCTAGTATAACAGCTCTAAGCATTACTATAACGATGTATAAACACTATGTATATTCGACTAAACTGATGAAACTGTGATATTGTCATTGTGATACAGTGAGGAAGACCTTGACGACGTGTTAATTCTGCAAACTCAGCTATATAAGTGTGCGCACAGTTTCTTGGGAAGAAGTGGCTTCGCCGGTAGTCTCCGGGGACCTAATCTTCTGGGGTCCCTGCCGCATATTACGTCGCGAGTACATTCTAATGCCGTCACCACGGAACAGTGTAAATGTAGTCAATCGAATAGGCCTACTAAAGCTCCACGCACATAGTTGTACAATACAGCGAAGAGTAAAACGGGAATTGTGAATTGAATTTTATCGTTAAGAGCACTTTTATTCAATCGTTGTTGCATTAAGTTATTCTTCATCATTCGGTAGATATTATTCTATTTTATCCGTATCTATATGCCTGATGCGAATATATTGGATACATTTCCGGTGATTCTTTCGTTCAGCATGCGTCTCTGCGAACCGTTTTACGATAGATTTTTGACTGTTTATATTTGTATTATATTAATCATTTGTTTTACTTTTATGCGCTGCTCCCGCGTAGTTAGATTACATTATATTTATATTATTTATGTTGTTTACTATATCTGATCATTTATACAAGGGAAGAAATCAGTGATTATGTTTAACGTGAAGATGTTTAAAAGAAATCAGCGATTGTATATACAGTATTCCACAATTTATGCTCGACTGAAAGGGGCAAGTCTTGTTAGAAATCCGCATTAAACGAAATAGCAATCGTGCGAAAATGCATTTAGTTTCTCCGTTGCAGAATGTAGACATTGTACAATGCACAATGTTTCTCTCATTTACACTGCATTCTGCGTTAGTTCAAAATACACTTATGGTGTTACTTCTTCTTACGTGTCGAATTTTGCTCTTCGCTGTAAAATTTGCCTAAAGATATTAAATGTAGTTAGAATTTCCCAGTACAAGTGGACAATCATCCACAGGTTTAATCTGAAAATTCGTCATTGCTCTAGCACAAAAAATGAAGACAAAAACATGGAACGGCTATTTTCGATATGCTTGAAGAGTGCTCTAGGATATGCCAATGCAATAAACTGGCAACGGGTTTATTTCGCACATTACACAAATGGTCCCAACCAAGTGCGGCCCACCTTACGATTAATAGTTTTCTCCATCACCTGAAGCAAATATCTGTTTTGTAGATTATTTATAGATTTCATATTACAACTCTGCAAACCAGTCTTGGGTATTGAAAAATCGTACGATACCGAGCATGTAGTATAGGCGTGAAGAAACTTTAAAAGTATGAATTCCGTGGGTTTTGTAAATGTAAGGCAAACGGCCAATGAAACTTAAGATACCATAGAATAAGTTAATTCTATTAATTCTTGGCCTAATTAACTGAATGATTCATCCAGTACGCCTCGACATGATTACGAAGTATTAGGCACTGCACTTGAGCTAAGCAAAGAATCCAACTTCAAACGCGAATGTCCATGTCAAGCAGCATCGATTGAAACACGTAATTTAAGTCAGCTGTCCGTAAATTTTCTTTTTATTCAAAGACTACTTCAGTACGTATTTTTGGTAAAGTCCTGCGAAAACAATAGGTCAGGATAACTTTTAATGTAAATATTTACGGAAGCGCAATATTCAGTTTCAGAATCACGGTTCAATTGCAGTGAAGATAGGGAATTTGATTTATACGATTGTTAATAGCACGATAACGATACCGTTCCACTTAGCAGAATGAGCGCTATGATAGACGACCGTGTTCAATTAATTACGCGAAAACGCGCTGCGCATGTTAAACGTGGAAAAATATTGTACAGAACAAATTAGGATAAATTACATACGTTACCCGCAAAGTCAGAGCGCTCACTCTGTTAATACACACATAACGTTAGACTAGACTAATAAGTTTTTCTAAGCATGTTCCTATTATTAGTACATCTTTTAGTTAATCCTTACTCAAAGGAAAGAAAAAAAGAACGTTCTCTTAACTGCCTTCTTTTACATCTAGTCATCGAAGAAAATAGCAAGGTCTCTATGAAATTGACAAAAATCGTTATGAAGTAACTTTTATTTATGAAGATTATTTTAATATATTTACGACACGATGGTTGCGTCGCTATGAGAGGTCTAATCGTTAGTATACCCGCAGGAAGCTATTAGCCCCGAGGCAAAAACCCGTACGTTAGTACACGCACTTCGCTGAATGAAAGACAAAAAGTGAGACGTTAGATAGGCATCGATACATTTGAGTATTTCTCACGGACAGCCGTAAACTGTTTCATGAGAGTGCGACGTAAGACAAGTGTAATCCTTGCACAACGTTACCGTAAGATGAAGACACATTATAATACGTACACGCTGCGACGACGTAAATTGTATAAAAGAAATTCAGTTATATGATGTTTCAGCTGCACGCACGTGTCGGAGCACAGTTGCTTACAACAGATTCTAAGCTGGTTAGTGTTTAGAACGTATTGCCCAGTGCGATTGGCGGGTACCAGTCCGTTGCGGTAATGTTACATAGAATGCCGTATCCATCCACATAAATCCGTCGGTATTCAGTCTGAAAGCTTGCAGCTTTTTCTTCCAAGATTAATATAGTTGTACGCGCATCCTCGATTGCAACGTATTAACACTTTGACCGCCAAGCGTATTTTGCTATGTTAGAACCGCGATGCGATCAAATTCTGCAGAATATGATTAAATCGTGCAAAACGAAGGTAACGCAGAGTTATTAGAAGCCAAAGTATTGAAGCATCATTCCAATATCAACGGCTCTTACTAGATTGCAAATAGGCTTCATGGCGACTTTTTTGCATTTTTAGTAAAATCTTTTGCATCGGTCACCGGTGACCACCATGGCAGTCGACGTGTTAATATTTTGCTATGTTAGAACCGCGAATCGATAAAATACAGCAGAATATGATTAAATCGTGCAAAATGAAGGTAACGCAAAGTTGTTAGAAGCCGAAGTATTGAAGCATCATTCCAATATCAACGGCTCTTACTAGATTGCAAATAGGCTTCATGGCGACTTTTTTGCATTTTTAGTAAAATCTTTTGCATCGGTCACCGGTGACCACCATGGCAGTCGGCGTGTTAATATTTTGCTATGTTAGAACCGCGATGCGATAAAATACTGCAGAATATGATTAAATCGTGCAAAATGAAGGTAACGCAAAGTTGTTAGAAGCCGAAGTATTGAAGCACCGTTCCAATATCAATGGCTCTTACTAGATTGCAAATAGGCTTCATGGCGACTTTTTTGCATTTATGGTAAAATCTTTTGCGCCGGTCACCGGTGACCACCATGGCAGTCGGCGTGTTAATATTTTGCTATGTTACAACCGCGATGCGATAAAATACTGCAGAATATGATTAAATCGTGCAAAATGAAGGTAACGCAAAGTTGTTAGAAGCCGAAGTATTGAAGCACCGTTCCAATATCAACGGCTCTTACTAGATTGCAAATAGGCTTCATGGCGACTTTTTTGCATTTTTAGTAAAATCTTTTGCATCGGTCACCGGTGACCACCATGGCAGTCGACGTGTTAATATTTTGCTATGTTAGAACCGCGATGCGATAAAATACTGCAGAATATGATTAAATCGTGCAAAATGAAGGTAACGCAAAGTTGTTAGAAGCCGAAGTATTGAAGCACCGTTCCAATATCAACGGCTCTTACTAGATTGCAAATATGCTTCATGGCGACTTTTTTGCATTTATGGTAAAATCTTTTGCATCGGTCACCGGTGATCACCATGGCAGTCGACGTGTTATAATAATATTTTGCTATGTTAGAACCGCGATGCGATAAAATACTGCAAAATATGATTAAATCGTGCAAAATGAAGGTAACGCAAAGTTGTTAGAAGCCGAAGTATTGAAGCACCGTTCCAATACCAACGGCTCTTACTAGATTGCGAATAGGCTTCATGGCGACTTTTTTGCATTTTTAGTAAAATCTTTTGCATCGGTCACCGGTGACCACCGTGGCGGTCAAAGTGTTAAAGAGCTTAGATGTTGTGCGCCACCGATAAGCGAAGCGTCACGTTTCAATTTGCGCTATTTACGTTCGGCACAACCGTCACACCCGAGAAAACGAAGGGAGAAAACGTGAATTTAACTCACTCACTGTGATACGAGTACGTACATCAATTCAGACATAAGCTGTGTGCGGCGACTTATACCACTGTTACTATACGTTGTTCTTTCGTAAGAAACAGAGTTATTCAATGTCTATTGGTGCGCAGGAAAAATGAATGTTGTTGCCACGATTAGCTACGCGAAGCGGTACGATTACGGAATATCGAGAATTGTACAAAATGGTCCAGCTTAGTGTTTACTGACAGTAGCCAATGTAGTTTGTAAATTACGACAAAATATAAGTTTTACAACGAGTGACGGTATATTTAGATGATTAAACGTAAGTCATGCTGTCGCAGTAAACACCGTTGCGTTTCTTTCGTGCTCTGTTTGCATTACACTTTCTGTGTTCAGCGAGTATATAAAGAATAAGATATTAACGAGTTCGCTTCGGAGTAAAAGGTGTTTGCTAAAATGATCGTATTGATTGTGAGTTTACGTGCGAAAATGACGATTGAAGACGATTTGAGAAACGACGTTTGCGTTTCGCCATTGTATTTTCTCCGTCATAATCGAATTTCAACTTACGTTTGACGCTGCGAACGTCACTCTTGTAAACGGAGCCGTGACTATACGTGCGCATACCGTTTCATCCTTCATAATTTACGTCCAAAACAGCAGTATAGCGATGAGCTTAACCCATTGACTGCCAACTACGAGATATCTCGTAGTAAGCGTCTGTATCAAAACTGCCAGCTACGAGTTATCTCGTGGTGTTTATTTTCAATAAAAATACTGTAAATGCCATTACAATATTATATCAGTAATAATTAATATTATAATATAATATAATATATTATTATATTTTAATTATTATAATATAATAATTAATATTATTATATTTTGCAAATATTATTACAAAAACGAAAGGCACAAAAGGTCCATGTTCTTCTTTAAAACAAAACCGCGGCACCCAGGGCAAGACGCGTTAAATACACGTGGCAGTCAATGGGTTAAACCTTTTAAACTCACATTTGTACGTGTAAACTCGTGCATACTGCCATTGGTTCATATACATATCTTTCATCGGTAATATACTTTTTATAACTGAATTTCGTTGACACGGGCATAGTGAATCATTCGACACCCATGAAGTCACGGATTAATTTCGCATGCACGGATCTACGTACTTTCGGAACATCTCGCTACGAACGACAAATGGCGGACTTAGTTTGCGAAATCATTTGGAAGCCTGGTTACTTACAGACACGTAGCGTGAGTACTTCGTTAACGAAGTGCGAAACCTTGAGGCGGCTTTTTGTAAGAAATAGCTTAGAACGTAAATTAATCGAAATTCATTGCATCCCAGACTGCCTTTCCTTGTACAGGAGGGATTAACACAAGGAATCTAATACGTAATGCGTAGTTTACCGTTTCAATTTTCGGACCTGTTTGCGCACAAGTCCACTTTACGATTATCGTTACGGCTATCCTATACCTAAGATATCGTCTTTGTTCTTAAGTATTTTTCTAACGCCTGGTAACGCTTATGTGCCCGAACCTAATGTCATCGTTTCTTTTCCTTTTTATCCGTTCTCGTGCAGTATTACATTTGTTGCATTTATGTCTCTAGATTAACCTACGAATATTAGCTTGCACGTATAATGTCTTGTAACGCATTCAATTATGTTACCATGCATGTATGCATACGTTTCTTGCGAAAATTGTATCGAGTCGATCTTCGTTATGCAGTAAGTTTATTACTTAAAGAACGTTTGAAACAATAATAAAGCAGAATTCGAATCCCTGATATATATTCGCCGGATCGCGTTTTAAAGGGCGAATGTACGGAACACTACTTATTCGTTTGTGTGAAGCAATAGAGTGTCTTGTAACGCATTCAATTATGTTACCATGCATGTATGCATATGTTTCTTGCGAAAATTGTATCGAGTCGATCTTCGTTATGCAGTAAGTTCATTACTTAAAGAACGTTTGAAACAATAATAAAGCAGAATTCGAATCCCTGATATATATTCGCCGGATCGCGTTTTAAGGGCGAATGTACGAAACACTACTTATTCGTTTGTGTGAAGCAATAGAGAAATTCTTTGAGAGTCGGAGGATCAAGGGTGTATATATGAAAGAGAGAAAAAAAATTGTTAATACCTCTGTGTTGCACGCGCAACACTCCCTTCTATACCTGTGATTCGTAAGATTTACTAGTCAGCTTACTGCATTTATTACTAATAAAATGTTGTAACGGATATTGCTACATAAACTATTTTAATATAACCAGGTGAACGAAAAAAAAAGAGATTACGGATAATGTAAACTCACATTCATGACAACTGTTCTAAGCATTGTAAAATGGTGCATTTGCAGCGAACGTGTACGACGACAAATTGGAAACTATTAGAAACGACGACAAACGTGCCCACTCGAGAAAATATATGTATTTAACGACACGATATAACACAGTTGGATAAAATCCGTCATCATAACTCTCCAGTTGTTATGGATTTGAGTTACTGCGCAGCCTTTTTAGGTACCAAAGCATCGTAGAATATGCGTTGGGAAACATTAATATTGTACAAGCATATTTTCGCATTGTAAATTTATCCTCAAATTCAAATTATTCGAAATATATGATTGAAAATTGTACTTGCCGCTTCGTTATTATCCATTTCCACCGCCGAAATGACATTAATCGAAATTATTTTCCACGAACAAGTGCCGTCATAGACGTGATCGTTCACCGAAAAACTGACGAATATTTAAATTGTCCACTTCTCTCCTGAAGACATCAGATGGCAGCATGTTCCGCGTTAAGTCCCGCATCAATCATATCTACAATTATCAGTTCTTGTCAACTGTCATTTTTTGCCGAAATACGGATATTGCTGCATAAACTATTTTAATATAACCAGGTGAACGAAAAAAAAGAGATTATGGATAATGTAAACTCACATTCATGACAACTGTTCTAAGCATTGTAAAATGGTGCATTTGCAGCAAACGTGTACGACGGCAAATTGGAAACTATTAGAAACGACGACAAACCGTGCCCACTCGAGAAAATACAGTATGATCAGAAAGTACCCGGAATTGTTTTTAATTTCAACTGTTCCAAACATTGGAAAATGGTGCATTTGCAGCGAACGTATACGACGGCAAATTGGAAACTATTAGAAACGACAACAAACGTGCCCGCTCGAGAAAATATATTTAACGACACGATATAACACAGTTGGATAAAATCCGTCATCATAACTCTCCAGTTGTTATGGATTTGAGTTACTGTGCAGCATTTTTAGGTACCAAAGCATCGTAGAATATGCGTTGGGAAACATTAATATTGTACAAGCATATTTTCGCATTGTAAATTTATCCTCAAATTCAAATTATTTGAAATATATGATTGAAAATTGTACTTGCCGCTTCGTTATTATCCAGCTTATTATTGTAAATTTATCCTCAAATTCAAATTATTCGAAATATATGATTGAAAATTGTACTTGCCGCTTCATTATTATCCAGCTCCACCGCCGAAATGACATTAATCGAAAATATTTTCCACGAACAAGTGCCGTCATAGACGTGATCCGTGTACCGAAAATATTTTCGCATTGTAAATTTATCCTCAAATTCAAATTATTCGAAATATATGATTGAAAATTGTACTGACGAATATTTAAAACGTCCACTTCTCTCCTGAAGACATCAGATGGCACCACATTCCGCGTTAAGTCCCGCATCAATCATACCTACAATTATCATTTCTTATCAACTGTCATTTTTTGCCGAAATAAGAATAAACACAGAAGCCATTACCCATCGCTGCTTTTTTCCAATATCATAAAATTTCGTATATCAGCCCCCATTCACGAACTTCCGAGTTCGACAAAATGCTATTAAGTCCCACAACGAATATCCACTGCGACCGAATATAACCGCGAAACATTTTTTGGAACGTAAATACGCACGATTTATGAACATTTCACGCAGATAAAGACGTAACGTTTTATCGCGTCGCGCGTATCGAATGCAACGACGAAACAAAAGAATAATGCACGCTAATAAGCGGTTCTTAAATTATACTTTCCGTCTCATTGGCTCATGGGGAAGGAACATGTCAGGAACGTGTTAACACTTCGCGGACCAGGCATTCTATTGCTAACCGTACCCAGTGGCCGGATATTTTTTTGCGTCAAATATCTTTAAATTAGTGATGATTTGTTAGTAGTTAACACGTTGACTGCCACGGTGGTCACCGGTGACCGGTGCAAAACATTTGACTAAAAATGCAAAAAATTCGCAATGAAGCCTGTTTGGAATCTTGTAAAAGCAATTTCTATTGGAACGGTGCATTCTAATAGAGCAAAATACGTTTGGCAGTCAATGTGTTAAAAATCATTGTCCCGTGAAATATTTATTTTTAACAACTTTAAAAATAAATGTTTTTTTAATATTTTTGAATAGGTAAAAGTGTGTTAAAACTAAACATTTTTTAAAGTATGATATTTCGTAAAACATGACACTGAGTGAAGTGGAACACGACAAAGTCCTCACAAATATTCATATTCTCGTCATCACTTGATGTATCCGTTAAACTGTCCGCAAATAGTTCTGTAACATTGCTAATCGTTTTGTCGCTATCCATATTTCAGAGCTTCAAATAATTAATTCGCAACACAAATTACGAAAACTGCGGCTGACAATCACGTAGCAACTGTGTGATATCTCGTCACCTGCCTCAAACGACAGAATATGCAAGACGATATATCTCGTCAATGGTCCCGAACGACGAAACAGCAATGACGAGATATCTCGTCATCCGTCCGCAAAGTGTTAAGCGTTGAAGGAAGCGATGGCGGACAAGTGCAAAGTGTTCCGCGGTTAGACGGGTTCGTACTCTATTTTTCGCGATTTCTAATAACTGGAAACAAAGAAAATTCGGACAGTCTGCCACGGAAGGTTAAGGATGCGTGCCAATATGTAGTGATGAAATTGCGAACGTTCGCAAACGCTCGCAATCACAAACGAAGTATCTTTTTTCCCTCATGAAGGAACACTGCCATTTTTTGTAATGCATAGTAAACAACAGTCTCTATACGTAAGTGAATTTTCGTCTCTTTGTTATTTGTATTTAGACAAACATTAACATTCCATAACCACGTTGTTGTGTATTAATTATAAATGTTGGGCTGACGTTCTATTTGACGTGCCGAAATTGTGTCCTGACAAGTGGAGGTAGTCTGATATTTTTTTCCTAAACATTACGAATTTTCTTATTAAAAACCCCTACAATGAACTATGTCAATACTTATTCATATGTATAACTTTAGTATTTGTATTGAGGCCAAAGTTGACATTCCGGGAACACTATACATTAAGCATAAATTTTACACAGACATCTTTTTTGATGTGCCAAGGTTATGCCTTGACAAGTAGAGTCTGTCTGACATTTTTTAGCTAAGCACAATGTTTTTACTCATTAAAATCCCTAGAACAAATTATGTCGGTATCATTCATGTACATAAATCTGTTGATTGTATTTAGGTAAAATAATATTCATCCTGAAAACTTAATTTTCTAACATGGCTTTTTGTGCTTTGTTGTTACGTTGAAGAAATGTTATGTAATGCAAACTGCAATGATTACTTGTTTACAGAGACAATGGAGTCGGAAAATTCTGTTGTACTAGAAACTTGCAGGGAAGATGCAATGTTAATACAAACCGTAAAAACTATTGTCACACAGGACAATCAAAATGATTTGGAGAGCGAGGGATTCTTTTTAGTGACGAACGTTCAAGATGACCAACAAAGACACATGGAAGTAGTCGTTCAAGAACCGTGCATGGAAAGTCAGACTGAGGAGAGGATACTGTGGTCGGATCTGTGCAGGGTATGCGCAAATGTCAATGACCATTTGATACCAATATTCGAGGGAGAAGGAATAGAGCATGAATTATGTAACAAAATACATAAATATTTACCTATACAAGTGAGTTATCTGTCTTGTATACAGTCACATTAATTGAAACCATTACTACTATTTTTTAATGAATTCTGACAATACTTCAGGTATCTGAAAGCGATACTCTACCCTTACAACTGTGTTATCACTGTGCAGCGACGTTATTAGCTTGGCATGAGCTTGCAGAGGGTTGTTTAAATGCTGAGCGTAGACTCCTAGAGATACAAGAATCATTACATGCAAAGCAACAGGTACGTCCAAGAACAAATGTTTTATTACTTCTGTCAATATGCGATTGTAAATACTGTGCAGTAATGAGCAACCTGTTCTTATGTATTCTTGAATATTGTTATTATGTTACAGTATGTACAACCACCAACGTCAGAGGAAAGGTTACAACGCTCACCACAAGCTATTGCAGTTGTGGCAAATTCCATTGAATCACTTGTATGTATAAATATATTTTTTTTCTCAACACTACCATCTCAACACATTAAAGACCAATTTTGCAAATGAAGTATGTGCACCTTGCATCAACAATAGAACAAAAAAACATTTTTAGCCTGTTGCGGAACCGGTTGAGTTAAAAGATGACGGAAGCGGAAGGTCCCCTGCTAACAATACCGATAGGTAATATTCTTTTCTGTTTCTACTTGTATCTTATTAGTTAACGTAAAAATATCTTGACATTTTTTGTTTCACCCTCATTGTCTGTGCGCTTTTTTCTTTCTGCGAATTACCTTAAGTACAAACCATTAGTACAAAATGATTAACACGTTGGCTGCCGTGGGGGTCACCGGTGACCGGCGCAAGAAGTTTTACTGAGGATCCAAAATATTCGCAATGGGTAGTAATAATTATTTTATAAATGCAGTTATTGTTAGAATAGTGATGCGATTCTTTGGCTTCCAATACGTGCACATTATTTACATTTTGCATAATTCAGTCAAACGCTGTAGTATTTCATAGCATCGCGGTTCTAATACGGCAAAATACGGACGGCAGTCAACGTGTTAATATAGCGTTACTCATCGTCTGTCATAAGCAGGTATCATGCATAACATTAGAAGTATCTATTAAACAATAAACACCAGTTCTTTTAATATCTCGTAACGAGTTATATTGCATTTCTATCTCAAGAATAAGAATTCATCAAGAATATGTAAAGCGGCATCATGAACATATCTAAAATGATACTGCCGCTATGCGATGCACAGGAATATAATTGTGGCAATAAAAATTTACTCAGACGTCACTTAAACATATAGCCACATTAGAAAACATATTTTTCTTTCAAAGAAGCATGACCACAGTGCGATTACTTATTATTTCTTGACAGCGTCGTAATATGTAAATGCTTGAACCACATTTGGAAGTAACGAAGTTATATGCGACGGCATTCATTGTGGAACGCTTGTAACATTCTGTTACGACGGGATACATTTCTACGAGTACATTGAACGACAATTTTTACCTGAACATTAAATATTGGAACACAGATTATCCAAGACACTTTGAGCAATATGCTACGAGTATGACGTATATGGCGGGATAAGATCGCAGAAGCTTGGCTTTAAACGTATTATCAAGAGAGACCGATACTCACTCCTCAAGTGCCTCATGATATTCACGTCAAACAAAACGGCACCTACTACTTGCATTCCTTCAATGCAGCTGCAAATCCGGAGTCAAGTGTCTGACTATTTTGCAGGTCCGGTAGTGTCCAGACGTCATTTAAAGTGTTCCTTGATATGCAGAATGTATTTTGGAAACCGTACAAAAGAAAGTGGCAGCTGCAAGAGAAAAAGCCGCCGATAGGAGCCGATTATAATTCAGTATGGATCGCCGTGATGGATTCAACACTGGATCAGCCTGTCATAGCGGCTGACCCGCTGCGCAATAATGAATTTGAGGTGAAAGGGGAGATCTGTAATGACCGGAAAGAGGATATAATGAGAAAGCAAAAGATGCCGCAGCTTACCTCTGGACCAGCAATAGCATCGATCGAGAAGAAAGAAGACATCGCAACAAAAGACCCAATTTATTCTAACAAATTGCAGGATGTTAAGGAATTCAACGCAAACAATGCAGACAACAGTGCGTTTACAGACGTACATGGATCTTATCAATGCGTCGAGTGTGGAAAGTGTTTCAAGCTGAAAGATTCGTACCTGAGGCACATGAGAATACACAGAGATGAACGCCCTTTTACCTGTCACGTGTGCGGCAAGCAATTTCGAGATTCTGGCGGGCTGTCGCGTCATCTCAAAGACGTGCATGCGAAATTGAAGAATTTTACGTGTGATATTTGCGGAAAATCGTTTGCATCAAAAGCGACGAGAGACGACCATCGGCGAACGCATACAGGCGAGAGACCGTATATTTGCGACTCCTGTGGGAAGACTTTCAAATCGAAAGCCTCCCTCTACATTCATAGCAAGCTACACACCGACGAGTTCCCGCATCCGTGCTCGTATTGCAATAAGAAGTTCCGTAGGAGGCAGGAAATGTTAGCGCACGTGACCACTCACACGGGAGAGAAGAATTACGGATGCGACGTGTGTTCGAAGAAATTCCGGGTGAAGTCGGAACTCGTTAGGCATAAACTGGTTCATTCCGAGAGCAAGCCATTCGTTTGCGTCAAGTGCGGACTCGCTTTCCGACAGAAACGTTACTTGAATAATCATATTAAAAGCAGACACGTTGAGTCCCTGAGAACCTGTTAATATAGACACGTCTAGAATTTTCTTCTACAAAAAGATAGATCTTCGACAATCCGGCAATGGAGAAATCATTCAAATCTGGTACGTTTATTATGTTTCCAGGTTTGGCCAACAACGGAAGAAATCCTTTGCTGCATACTGTTCGTCTCATTCTACTACTTTATGCACACAGAATATAACGCAAGCGAACGTCAAGCATCCAATAGTCGAGACGACGGATTCCGATAGTAATGCACGATCAAAAGAAGTGAGCGAAGACGGAAATCCGGAGACTAGCTTCTGCGATAGCGAGCATATAAATATATCAAACAGTGCCAACGTTAATTCCACTGACTCATTGTCCTCTGCCACTGAAACTGCAACGAGTACAAAGCGAAGTATTAAGAAGTTCCACACCTGTGTCACGTGTCGTCGTATATACAAAAGAGAATATAATTTACTACGTCATGCGATAAAATGTAAGAAACTCGCGTCCCGAGATAAGGATCCCCTAGATACGGGCGACATCGATGCGCCTATTTTAAGCGATAATCCCATTGAAGCAACGCAGACCGCAATGATTTCGAATGTAAAGACTGAAAGTGTCTGCAGCGAGGCCGCTGGCAACGAAGAAACGAACTCGTGGGGCGAGTTCGACGAAACCACAAGAAAGTCTGGCACCTCTCACCCTTGCATGTACTGTGACTACACAACGAAACGCAAAAAGCTGCTCAAGCTCCACGTCGTCGAATCTCATCCAGAATACGCCGAAAAGAAGCACAAAAAGTTGCGCTGCATAGACAAGGAAGCAGTGTCGCGCGCTCGAATGGAAGTCGACGGCAAGATTTATTACCACTGTAACGAATGCGGGAAGAACCTCTACTCGCCGTACACCTTCTCCTGGCACATAAGGATCCACACCGGCGAACGTCCGTTCACCTGCCATTTGTGCGGCAAGCAATTCCGTGTGAATCAGGGTCTTGCCAGGCACCTGCGCGAAACCCACGCCGGCATAAAGAACTTTCCGTGCGATCTCTGCGGCCGCATGTTCTCGACAAAGCGAAACGCAGAGGATCATAGACGCATTCATACCGGCGAGCGGCCGTACGTTTGTAACGTTTGCGGGAAGACGTTCAAGCAGAAAGCCTCTCTCTTCGTGCACAATCGAACGCACTCGGACGTGTTCCCGTTCAAGTGCAGCTACTGCGATCAAAGCTTCCGCACTCGGCCGCCGCTGATGGTGCACATAACTAAGCACACCGGCGAGAAACCGCACGCCTGTGACGTGTGCGGCCGATGTTTCCGCATAAAATACGAGCTCAAGAGGCATCGTCTCATACACTCCGACGAGAAGCCGTGGCAGTGCACGAGGTGTAGTCTCTCCTTCCGGCAGAAGCGCTACTTAGTTAATCATTTGAAACTCACGCACAATGAAAGTTCAATGTTGCCTTAGAACAAAGTAACAATCGGCCCCCTCTTGTTTTCAGGTACGTAAGTCGAGCCGTGCGATTAGAGGCGGCGTACAAGTCGGATGACGATAAAAGCCGCAGGACACTAAGTGGCCGCGAGCGAGTCGACAAGATTAACGCGCGTACGCACTTAGGTGTCGAATCGAAGAACTGTTGGGCCCCGACGCTGCGTAAGATTCGCGATGCGAACGACAGGCGCGAGGCAGACTCGAAGGAGAATGAGCGCGACGCTAAAGAGGCGTGTGAAAAGCTGACTGCCCGCTCGAAGCGGACACTAGAACAGCACGCTGAAGTGGCACGTTCGAAAACGAGCGTCGACGGATTCACCTATTACAAATGTCGCGACTGCGGCAAAGCGCTCTCGACTGCGTACAATTTCCTAATTCACCGCAACACCCACACCGGCGAAAAGCCGTACACGTGTCACGTCTGCGGAAAGAACTTCCGTTCGGCGTCCGGCTTGAACAGACACGTGCGCGACGTACACACGGGCATAAAGAACTTTCCTTGCGACATTTGCGGCCGTTGTCTCGCGTCGAAGGCCTCGAGGGACGAGCATCGTCGAACGCACACAGGAGAGAGACCGCACGTCTGCGAGACCTGCGGGAAGTCGTTCAAGCAGAAAGCCTCGTTGCACGTTCACAGACTCTTCCATTCGAAAGATCTTCCTCATCAGTGCACGCTTTGCCAGCGCAGCTTCCGACGGAAGCAGGAGCTGGACAAGCATATTCATATTCATACCGAGCAGAAACCGTACTCGTGTAACATCTGCGACAAACGCTTTCGCAGCAAGGGCTGCATTAGTCGGCACAAGCGTACCCACAGCAGTCAGAAATCGCACGCCTGCACGCTTTGCGGCGCCAAGTTCAGCCAAGAGCGTTACCTCAAGAATCACAGCAAGAACTTGCACAAAGTCACGCATACGCTAACTTGATATCGGAATATTTGTTTTCCAGGTGGCAGATTGAGGCCAACAGCGTCGTACCGACGATCGCGATCCAAGATACGAAAGCGGAGGAAGTGCAGTATGTCGAATGTGCCCACTGCGATACGCATTTCATAGACGTTAAGTGTTTCGTGCAGCACATGAACGTCGAGCACGACGCTCACGCCTATTACTGCTCCTACTGCAAAGCAGCGTATCGCGGCTCGGCCGCGGTATTCCAAGAGCACATGTTGTTTCACAGCACTGCTCATGAAACAACGACAGAGATCGCAGAGAGCGCCGGTAAAGCTCTGTTGGAGCTAAAATGCGAAAATGGGCTAGACATTGTTGACACGGCGAAACAGGAAAACACTTCTGACGTGTCGGGCTCGCAGAAGATCTACACGTGCTACACGTGCGAGGAACGCTTTCTGAAGAAGCATGACCTGAAGAAGCACATAAATGCTCACAAGACAACGAAAGTGATACAGAGCCAAAACGAGGCAGAGTTAGTAAAGCGGGCGAAGCAGGTGATCAACGAACGAATATCTTACTGTTGCGACATATGCAAGAAGCTGATGTTCACCAAGCGAGGCTTTCTGCGTCACATACGCGTGCACACGGGAGAACGACCGTGCAAGTGTGACTTGTGCGGCAAGTGTTACAGAATCGAGCAGGACTTGGCTCGACACATAAGGGACGTGCACGAAGGTCTGAAGAAGTACGTCTGCGATATCTGCGGGCGCGCCTTTGCTAACAAAGGTGCCAAAGACGATCACAGAAGGATCCACACCGGGGAGCGTCCGTACACGTGCGAGCATTGCCCGAAAACCTTCCGCACTCTCAACTCCATTTACATACACAATCGCGTGCACACGAATTACAAGCCTCATAAGTGCTCGTACTGCGGCAAGTATTTTCGAAGTAGACAAAGGCTGAGCAATCATGAGACGACGCATACGGGGGTGAGAGCGTATTCGTGCGAAATTTGTGCTAAGCCGTTTTCGGTCAAAGGCGAACTTATGCGGCACCGCACCATCCACAGTCAGGAGAAGCCGTTCAATTGCCGATGTTGCGACCTCAGATTCGGTCAGAAACGATACTTGCGAAATCATATCAAACAACATCATAGGGAGGAGGCGTCATTGCTGCTGGCAGAATTGAACGAGAAGCGCAATTAGACTGTTATCACGGTATATGGATGGTAGTTGCCTTAATGTTTTTGTAAGATGTTTAACTAATTGTATGTACAGTTGTGTATATTTATAGTACATTTGTTAAGACATTTTTATACTATGAACAAAGCAAACTTCTAAGAGACATTGTAAGTAAGGGAACGTAAGTAAAAGTATGAAGGCATACGTACCTCAAGTCTTAATTAAATCCGATGACAAAAGAAAATTCCTCACTTCAACGTCCAACCTAGTGATTATCGTCCCGTATTTATTTTGCAGTACCTAGTGTCTACAACTATGATTTTGCAGGTTTGTAAACGTTACTCAGATTCATTGCACTAGGCATTCTATTTTTTAAAAAAAAACATGTGCAGATATACTAGAATTCACAAAGGAGCTATGATTATGATTATATACACATTATGCAGTATGAACCTCTTGAAGTCACAACCTTAAAAATTTCTGTTATTCTCTATCATTGGACAAGTGTGCCTTGGAAAGTTAAGTTTGTTGAAAGGATAAATATTTTCTTTTCTTTTTCATTTAAAGCGGGATGGAGTCGAGCTTTATATAAAATAATTACGTCATTTAAGGCGGTAGTTTCAAGAGGAACATATTGAGCTGCATGAATTCCCTAACGTACAATGATTAAATACATAATACGCTTATAAGGTAACAACAAAAACGAATTATGAGTCCTACAAAGTATGCAAGATTATTATTTAAAAAAGTACAAAGCATTTACTACATATTATACCGAGAACATGTGCAATGCAGTCCATGCTATTAATAAGAATATTAAATATTTTAATTTCAACATCAGGATTTGAAAACATTAGTTGTTTGTGTCATTTATAATAAAATTTTAATGTTAACTACCTTCTGTTACTGAAAGTTTCTGAATGTTTACTACATTCTTCCAACTCTCAGAATTATGAAATCTGCAAATTGTGACACTAAGCGTTCCCAGAATGCATATCTGGGTCATTTACTGATAATCTATGAAAATTAATATTCATAAGGCATTCATCTATGTCGTGTATTGATAATCTATCAATACCGATATGCTCAGGAAATAATAATTCATGCAACATTGCCTTTGTATATTCATGTGCATGTACTGTAGTCTGAATCAGCTGAAATCAAGTTATTTATCAAGAACACTGTACAAAACTGCAAATCCTAGTATTCCACAATTCTTACAATAAGACAAAAAAACATTTCCACTATTTACCCTTTTTAACTTCGGTACACGAGAAGTGCTGTTTTTCTGATTGAGACTCTGAAAGCGTAACCGTTCTGCTTCCCTAAATTTTTTTTTCTCTCCTTTTGTTTTGCCACCTATACAACGTAAAACACTCCTATTCTCTGTATTCTTGAAAGGATCGTAGGATGTAGCACAGTCCACCTAAAATAGTAGCAGTTATTGTTGATATATGCATGTAATGATGAGGTAAATGAAAATTGTCACACAATATAAAAGACCTCATCCCAATTCTCTTCAGATGCCTTTTTTTCAGCGTTTTCGGCATTCCTTGAAGAATTCGTCTCTTCCAGTTTTCTAGGTTCGAACGTATATCGATTATTGTTGACACTACTTGTACATTCAGCTACATACTGCTGTAATTATTACACGTTCTCAAACAAAGATTTTTATAATTAGCCTACTAACTCTCCGAACTGGCTTATTTTTAGAACCACACAAACGCTTCCTTTGCGTCAGCATTAGTAACACAGGAAAATACCTCGAAATGGTTTGTCCCAACATGCGTAGTGTCAAACGGGTAGCGTCTTCTCGTGGAAAAAGGACGTCGCCTGACGCAGTTCATGGTATATCGCGTCATCCCAATTCCTCGGCTGCAATGTGTTTTATCATATGTACCGGTACGAAAATCATTGAATTTGTTCATGCTCCGAATTTGCGCAGAATCCGTGTAAGAACCGGGTCTACGGACGGAACGTCAAACAATTTGCTACACACGCACGCACTCAGCAGTCACAGCACGTGTGTTTACAATGGTAGTACATCCCCTCGTTTCGGGTGATTTCTTGAATAACCTCTCAATACTATCGGTATCCAACGGAATTACTTTCCTGCACAAACTTATGCCTTCAAGTCATGTAGCATATTTGCAACGTCACTGACGTACAGAGTAAGTGCAGTATACATTTACATCGATGGGTCAACCATATTTTGCGTATATTTCGTGAACAGTGATCGAATCGTTCGCACACCTTGGTGCCGCCTGGTTAGTCGCATTTTTAGCTCTACACGTTCGTTTCAGAGTATTCCTGCGTTGTTACGTTAATCTGCGTCAACGATTCGGGGCACAATATTAGAAATTGACGGAATGAGTTCGAGAAATTGAGCGAATGTGGGAAAAACCGATGCGGATGGGAGAGAGGCTTAAGTTCGGGCAACAGCACACACTAAGGTATCTAAGTACAGAAGCACGCCTGAGTGCAGTCATGGACGCATTCAATGATTCTGTAAGCAGGACACGCATAATGAAGGAAATGGGCACAGTTTCTTAACTATGCATTTGCTTTTATTGTATCGTAAGCAAACGCGTGCGCACAATGTTCGTGTACGTAAGTGGCTCTTAAAATCCAAGGACATATCCTGCTTTAAAGCGTGCTAGTAGGTACATGGGTTTCATGTTTGTAAAAGTGCTCTAATTCGAAACTCTATTTTTAGTTTGCATACCCGGTATGTTTGCGTCTCTATTGATTATGTTAACAGTTTTTTGTACTGAGTAATTGACAGAGACGTCTCCTTGTTGACTACACGTTAATTAACTAAGTGCCAGTTACGTAAGGGATCCCTCTATAATGAAAAACCTTCGCTACGCGCAACCGGTTCATATTCCGCTTACTCGTCGCTGTTAATTGAACATTTGCATAATACGCATTCCCATCATATTTCAAAAGCTTTCGATAGCAGTCGGGTCGCTGACAGTGCATACACTGTACGACACTCAACTGTTCTCTATAAATTACTTCCATCGCATTACTCCAGCAACCTGACACTCACCAGTAATAACGTCACCTGAAATTCATAGACTTCAACCAGTCCCAACACCACCCGCTTCGCGAATGAACGATTCCATCGCCCGACGCCCAAATGACCGAGTTCCTCAGCGATAAATCCGCAGTGCAGGTCCGCGACTTAATTTAATACTTGCATAAGCCGGATTTATACATTCCGAAGGCATTCGGCAGTCGGGTCATTGACAGTGCATATACCATGCGATTCTCCGACTGCTCCGTCTACATTATTTGCATCCCGTTACCTCATCAACCCGACACTCGCCAGTAATAACGTTATGCGAAATTTATAGACCTCGGCCAGTCCTAACGCCGTGCCGCTTCGCAAATTAACGATTTCATCGCTCGACGCCTAAATGAGCGGGCTCCTCGGCGGTAAATCAACGGCGGAGGTCCACAACTGGAGAAGGTGCGCCGGTGGTTGAGCATTCTGCGTATTTTCAGATCCCCAAACTATGGTCTATAGATAAAACAACCTTGCACGTGTACGTAATACATCGAAAACTATTTATAAGTGGTAACGCCGTCACCGTATTATTGCCCGAAATAAGTTCCGCCGCTATGCGTGCACGGTGCGACAACGGCGTTAGGGCTTTATAAATATCGTATGGCATGGGCCAGTCTTCCTCCTCCGCCTTTATTTTTCAGCGCGGGCAAGGTGGAATGGTGCGGGCGACTGGCGCGGGATCATTCGAATCGGAATCTGGACACTAGCGGGTCGGGGGGCGGAAGGCCAGAACAAGGCGGCTGACGAATATATATCAGCATTGTCCCACGCAGTTTCACGGGAAACGGGTTGGTCGGCGACGGCGGAAAAGCGGGAATGCTAATCGCCGTTGAGGAGACTCGCGACGACAGAATTGTTCTGCGCCCTTGGCCGTCCGTCAATGAACCGGAATAGTGTGCACGCCGCGACCAGAACGAAGAAGCGGGTGGCGCGGACAGCGATCAGGATAAACGGATCCTGCGTATCTTCGCTTTCGTCAGTATGCACCGGGCGCGTGTCGTCGAGGGGAGCTTTCGAACGTGTGATCTGCTTCTCGTCTGCGTCGATGTAGTGTGCGAATTTATCATTTGACTGGTCGGTACTTATTCCGTCTGTAAGAACACCGTAAATGGAAACTGCATAGCTTCGCCGTCGTTAGTACGCAAAGAACGCGTGACGCTGAGTGAAGAATCCAAACTGTAATCTTATTCCGCCTGTAAGACTGCCGTAAACGGATCCTACGTATTTTCCCCTTTGTTACCACGCGTGTCGCTGAGTCGAGGATCGTGTAATTTGCTCTTCGTCGACTCTGGTGTAATGTGTGCGAAATTATTATTTGTCTGATCGGTACTTATTCCGTCTGTAATCGCCATAAACGGATTCTACGTATCTTTCCTTCCGTTAGTAGGCACCAAACGTGTGTCGCTGAGTGGAGGATTCACACGTGTAATCTATTTGTCGTGTCGATGTCGGTGTAATGTATCTGGACGGTACTTATTCCACCCTTATGAGCCCCGTAAACGGATCCTGCGTATCTTCGCTTTCGTCAGTATGCACCGGGCGCGTGTCGCCGAGGGGAGCTTTCGAACGTGTGATCTGCTTCTCGTTTGCGTCGATGTAGTGTGCGAATTTATCATTTGACTGGTCGGTTCTTATTCTGTTTGTAAGAACACCGTAAACGGAAACTGCATAGCTTCGCCGTCGTTAGTACGCACTGAACGCGTGACGCTGAGTGAAGAATCCAAACTGTAATCTGCTTGTCGACATCGGTGTAATTTGTCTGGTTGGCACTTATTCCGCCTGTAAGACTACCGAAACGGATCCTACGTATCTTCTCTTTTGTTACTACGCGTGTCGCTAACTGGAGGATCCAAACGTGTAATTTGGTCGTCGTCGACTCTGGTGTAATGTGTGCGAAATTATAATTTGTCTGATCGGTACTTATTCCGTCTGTAAGATCGCCATAAACGGATTCTACGTATCTTTCCTTTTATTAGTACGCACCAAACGTGTGTCGCTGAGTAGAGGATCCACACGTGTAATCTATTTGTCGCGTCGATGTCGGTGTAATTTGTCTGGGCGGTACTAATTCCACCCTTACGAGCCCCGTAAACGGATCCTGCGTATTTTCCCTTTCGTCAGTGCGCAACGAAAGCGTGTGGCCGAGTGGAGGATCCAAACGTGTGATCTGCTTGGCTCGCCTCGCTTGTGTTACCCCGACGTCGGTGTGGTATCCGAATTTGTAATTTGTCCGCTCGGTTCTTATTCCTCCACCTATAAGAGCGCACGTACCGTTGCCACACATGGATCGATATAAACACTTAATTTAACGCACGTTACTGTCCTCGTGAGCGTACGTATAACTCTTTGTCACTAGACACTTAAGTAAGGTCAGAAGGCAGAGCGAATTAGCAATTTGTCTGTAAGGGCACACGTATAGTTGCGACACGCGGATCGATATAAATACACTTAATTTAACGCAACGGCACGGTCCTCGTGAGCGTACGTAATCGGCGCGAAATCTTTTTAATAGACGCTTAAGTAAGGTCAGAAGGTAGAGCGTGTGCGACGACGGCACGCTACCTGTTCTGACTCGACATCTCACTTGAGTCGCACTTCTTCGCGTCCGAACGACTCAACCTGTCGATGCTGATGCAAACGAACGCATAACTCTTCACTACACGGTGTAAACTGTGTTAAAACGCGATCGCTTGTTTTTCCAGTGCCTATGGTCCTTGAAGTCGCAGCCATTATCGTGATCCTTCACGACCAACGTGTTATTTCGGTGTTCGGGACACGCTCGTAAACGAAGTTTATTGGCGAACGGACTATTAAGCGCACGCTGGGACACCTTACTTACGCGCGTCATCAATTTCGGCCAGACTCGTTTCCCTTTCACCGGCGAACCATGTCACGCTAAACTTTCGGGTAGGGCGATCTGATAAAAGGCGTATTAACGTGGAGGAGTCAATTACGTTTTGGAAGTGCCCTTGGTCCTCGCCGAGGACCTCGCTGCGATAAAGCATGCAACGTGTACTTAGCTTTCAAATGGCCCGAGGTCTGGGGGAGTCAAGCGAATTCGTGACGAAGCGGATGTGCTTCTCTTTCCTCTTCTCCGTCGGCTTCCTGTGCCTGCTGTGCGGCTTTTTGCTGGGTCGTTTCGCCGCAGAACGGGCGATGGAAACTCGCGTGGAGAAGAAACGCTTCGAATTGGCCGGCAACGGCCTTCTCAGTACGGAACATTTGCAGCATTTTTTACGGGACGAGCTACAACGTGCGTCGTATAAGGAGAACGATGAAATGTACGTCTTCTATTAATCCGCTAACGTGTACGTTTATGTATTAATACGGTAACCTTTCACGTATAGGAATCTGGGAACCGCAGGAAAGCACATCGACGACATGAAGTGGGTGGCGAATTTCCTGGCGAACTTATCCCTCTTTCATTCAGTTTCATTGAACACGTCTTCTGTCGTGGCCACTGTCCGTGGATCTCGTGAACCCGGTGTGCTTTTATGATTATCTATGGTGCAGTTGTTTATACTCGGAGCTACGGTATGAGCGTTTTAAGTGATTGATCCGTGTTTAGATAGATTTGTGGTCATCTCGGCTAATGGAGAAGGGATTAGCATTGCGCTGCAACTGACAAAGGTGTTGGATGAGATTCACGTGGAGTACAATTGGAGATCTCGGCGCACGCTTATTTTCTGTATGTTTTACGGTAACGCCGATTCCTGCCCTGGCCTGATAACAGGATACATGCAACATAGGATTATGGGCTATCTGGCAATTTACAATGATACTTTTCAAGGTGCTCGATGTAGATGATTTTCAATTTTTACGCGACAGGTTCGTAATCAAAAGGACACATTTTTCAACAAACTTAATTGTAGGTGGGGATTACTTTACCGTATCAGGATCCGACGTTATTCAATATGTCGTGTTAAAATCCGCTGAAGCAATAAGTAAGACATATCCTCACGATCCTTATTTATTTCTCGATATATGGAAGTCCAATTACAAAGAAGCACCGCTCAGACTGGCTTTGGGCACCCCACATGCGATATTTTCCTTTGTGGTAAGTGGTGGTAAGCACATTTTAATTATACAATATATGCTTTAATATTATGTATTGCCATCTATTTGATATATCATAGGCTTTATGAATTTACATTCATGCATTTAATACCACATGCACGTTCATGCAGGAAAGAAACCAATCTACACTTAATAGAAATCAACATGAAGGAACGATTAAGTTGCGTCGTGTTCAAGTAGCGCAAGTACTTGGTCAGACAGTCTGGACGCTTTCAGAAAGTTTAGCATTGCAGTGGAAGACTAACTATCTTCACTCAACGATTTATCAAGTGTTAATTAAGATGAACAGTACCGAACTCACGAGCATCAAAGGTATTGATTATCCAGTTATTTCAGTCTAGCAGTCTTATTGACAGAAACTAAATTCGGTTTCAGATGATATTAAGATGGTATTGGTAAGGTTGTCATATGCTATAGATACTATTTATGAAAAAATGGCAGTTGTAGAAGATAGCAAGTAAGTATATATTTTATGTGCAATATTGAATGGTGACCATATGAAACTCATATTTATGGTACATTTTAGACCTTTGGACATAAGAATGTTGAATGATCTAATTATGGACTTGGACAGAGCTCTTTTATGCTCTGATAAAGATTATCACTCAAAGACAGATTTGATAGAACTGATGCACTTGATAGATAAAACATCTGACATTGAGCTTATGCTCAAAGATATTTTAGGCTGCTATAAAACTGCTGTACAGTTACTGAAGAATTGGTAAAGTGGTATAATTTATTATTAAAAAGCACATGCTAAAGTGACTGTGGTAATTTAATCAAGTTACCACTATATTCTTGCCGACACACAATGTATTTTTTAACATTTTTATTATAAGTATAACTTAATCTTATATTTGGAAGTTCCTATTTATTAATTTATATAATATTCCTTATGCATACTTTGACCTGTGATAAACAAGGTATAAATACAAATCCCCTAGTTTTATTTCAAATCATCCGGTATCCAAATTCTTTTTCCAATTGAGCAGCATCTAATGTTCCGTGAATAGCTTCACAATTTGGATTAAAAACAGAATACGCACTTGGTTCCCCTCTTCTCTTTGGTTTTGAGCTTGTGTTCAACCAAATTATAATGAACATAGACAGTATAAAGTATATTGCCCCGAACTGGAACTCAATGGCTATCGCATACAATGTGCCCCATAACAAGAAGTACAGTAAATATGTTATCCAAGTTATAACGGTACTTTTCTGTTCGCTGTCACTGTCTTGTGAACACGTACTCTGTGTATCTTCAATTTCCTGCAACGTTTTCACCCTTATATTATCTCCCTCGTCATCTGCATCATTGAAGAAGCATATAACTATGCACTATGTTAATTTATAGAATCGAGAATTATTCGATTCACCAGTTGCTTCATATCGGCTGACGTTTCAGAAGCATATTGTAAACATAACCTTACCTCGACTTTCTCTTCCAATAATTTAGCTTGCTCTGGTTCTTTCTCCACTGCAGTGGTCGATTTCCTTAAAAAAATTTGCTTAACTGATTCTTCGATGGAATCTGTCATTCTTTTAATCAATTTTTTACGTCTGTACGCTTCAAGCCTCGACTGTATCATTACGAATAGATATGATCCCACAACACTTCAAACTTCGAAGTATAGCGCACCGTTCCACAGTAACGGGTCTTTTGACATTCACATCCACAATTCACTAATTGTACAGTAAATTGCCATATTGTCACTCAGCTTGGATGAAAAATGTGACAATCTGGCGGACAAGTTTACTAATTTCGCGGTTCGCAGCTTGCTTTTGAAATTCACCAAACAGAGAGAAGCACGGAGAACAAACGAGAGCGACGGAAGATTTAAACGTCAGCGTATCAATGCACTCTGTACAAATTTTAATTTTCAATTGTTTGTTAGTGAAATATATAAAATATCGGTATGTATGACTGAAGAATGACATCGCGCAATAATACATTTGGCGAATAATTGTAATAATATATTGTAATCTATATTTGCCGAGAATACGCTTTTGTACCATGCCGGAAGGTTCCAAGAAAGTCAGAACAGTGTACGTGTATGCTTGCTATCTCATTACGCAGAAAGCTTTTTATAGTGCACATGTAATACTTGTAAATAAAGTACGGTAAAATACTATTCTACTTTTGGCCATACTATTGCAATATAAATACTATACGAAACACCACATTATCTCAATTATGACCAATAACCTATTTTTTGAATATCAGTCATATATTGAACGAACTTTAGAATAAAAAAAAAATTATGAAAGTTTACTATATCTATGTTGTTAGATTGTTAAATGTCAGATACCATATCAGAGGCGCACGATATTTACGATGGTGTAGAAGTGACACATGTAATAAAGTGGGAGACAACCGGTATTAACAATGAGAGGATTCACCGAATTCTATGATACTGGGTACTGATTACTTATGAGGAAATGGCAATTCCGATATAGACCATTTAATTTCATTTTTGCACTTTCGCAGATAAGGAAACAACGAAATGCATCTACTGATTCTCGATCTAATCAGGAACTGACACACTAATTCCCATAATAGTGGATTATGAGATAAAAGCCCTTTTTGTTGACTGAAAATAGAAATCGACTAAAACTTTCTTTTTAAGAACTTCCGATTGGATGTCTCGTTTTGATTCAGCAGTTTGCTATCATTTTGCCAAATTGATTAAACTTTTTTTTTAATGTCTGTACTCCCTCAATCGAAGCCAATCGAATAATAAAGTGAGGGTTAATACAACATAATGTGTGGACGTTTTAAGTAAAGGTCCTCAATCGATTTCAATCGTTAATCAAAGAAGGGCTTTTATCTCATTATTCGCTATTACTTTAATTGGACAACGAAGAAACATATCAAGCCTTCTTACGGCCGGAAACATTGATCTCAGAATTTCATTGTTCAAATTCTCGACACGTTTCCGGGCCTACACCCCACCCCTCAACCGTGAACAGTTACTGCGCTAATCAGTCTTCCATCCCAGTGTCTCGTGTATCCCTTTCACCGATTATGCAAATAATTCCATCATTAATTTACAGGCTGCATTTCCCGCTAATAGCAATAATACCGAAAAACGAACCCACCGCTTGATAGTGCACAGAATCTTCAAATCTTGCCGAATCGATCTAATTCGTCCCTGACAATATTTTATGTTTCTGTCTCTCGCATGGGAGGGCGGGAAAATGATCATTACTAAACCCGAACACTGATTAATTTACATATTACATCTTTCACTGCTACCAATAAGGACGAAAAACGTAACCACCGCTCCATAGTGCACAGCACCTTCAAATCTTGCCGAATCGATCTGACCCGTCCCTGACAATATCTTATGTTTCTGTCCCTCGCATGGGAGGGCGGGAAAATGATCATTACTAAACCCGAACACTGATTAAGTTACATATTACATCTTCCGCTGCTACCAATAAGGATGAAAAACATACCCACCGCTCGATAGTGCACAGAACCTTCAAATCTTGCCGAATCGATCTGACCCGTCCCTGACAAAATCTTATGTTTCTGTCTCTCGTATGGGAGAGTGGGGAAACGATCATTACTAAATCCGAACACTGATTAATTGACATATTACATCTTCCGCTGATATTAATAAGGACGAAAAACATACCCACCGATCGATAGTGCACAGAACTTTCAAATTTTGCCGAATCAATCTTATCCTGACAATATCTTATGTTTCTGTCTCTCGCATGGGAGGGCGGGAAAATGATCATTATTAAACCCGAACACTGATTAAGTTACATATTACATCTTCCGCTGCTACCAATAAGGACGAAAAACGTAACCACCGCTAGATAGTGTACAGCACCTTCAAATCTTGCCGAATCGATCTGACCCGTCCCTGACAATATCTTATGTTTCTATCTTCCGTATGGGAGAGTGGGAAAACGATCATTACTAAACCCGAACACTGATTAATTTCCATATTACATCTTCCGCTGCTACCAATAAGGACGAAAAACATACCCACCGCTCGATAGTGCACAGCACCTTTGAATCTCGCCGAATCGACCTGATCCGTCCCTGACAATATCTTATGTTTCAATCTTCTGTATGGGAAAGTGGGAAAACGATTATTACTAAACCCGAACACTGAAGAACATACCCACGGGCTCGATAGTGCACAGAACTTTCAAATCTTGCCGAATCAATCTGATCCTGACAATATCTTATGTTTCTGTCTCTCGCAAGGGAGAGTGGAAAAACGATCATTACTAAACCCGAACACTGATTAATTTACATATTACATTTTCCGCTGCTACCAATAAGGACGAAAAACGTAACCACCGCTAGATAGTGCACAGCACCTTTGAATCTCGCCGAATCGATCTGATCCGTCCCTGACAATATCTTATGTTTCTATCTCCCGCATAGGAGAGTGGAAAAACGATCGGTACTAAACCCGAACACTGATTAATTTCCATATTACATCTTCCGCTGCCACCAATAAGGACGAAAAACATACACACCGCTCGACAGTGCGCAGCACCTTCGAACCTCGCCGAATCGACCTGACAATGTCTTATCTTTCCGTCTCTCGCGTAGAACAGTGGGAGGAGGAGCCGGCAGCGTAGTAGAAGAAAAACCGTTAAAAGCCGAACATTGACCCCCCGCATTGGTTCCTTCCATAAGACTATTCCATAAGAATTCTTACACCACATCGAGTGCGCGATCTACGCCATTGCTGGGACAACATGCATCCGAGCTATCGGTCGGTTCTTTGGGCACGGAAGCCGCTGCGTAAGCTGCCGAGAAAAGCACGTGTTCGCGAGAGCGCTGCCACTCATTCACGGAATGATTAACCTCTCACGGAATTGCGTCGCGTCTTACACGAATCGCGTTAGTCGAGTCGACGGCAGTCCGCCGTGGACCGCGTCATCCGAACGTTCGTCATGTCGCTTGTGAGCTTACAAACGGACGTTGACGGGTCCGACGATCGAGCGGCTGCTGAAAGAACAGTCGCGAGGATGGAAAAGGTCGAGTGCGTTAACGGAAATGGACGGCTGCCGGACAATAGCAACGCGGAGGGTCGTGTTCTCGTTCTATATACAGGCGGCACGATCGGAATGGTACGCGACGAATGCGGGGGTGAGTTTGCTCTCAGGTCGCTGTCGATCTGGGAACCCGCGGCAGTCTCGAGTTCTGTGTACAGACGGTAGGAGAAGCGGGCTTTGCATTTTCATGGGTCGACGTGCTTGCGAAGGCTTGGAGAAGGGTCGTTCGGTGGTGCTTGAAATTGTACCTGGTTTTGGGTGAAATGCGGAGGTTTGTTGGGTCGTGTTTCGGGACCATACGGGTTCGCCTGTTGGGAGGCTATAATAGTTGCGAGTGCGTTAGTGTATTCATGGATTTGTTTGTTCAAGGTGTCGGGACCGCACGGGTACGAAGGCAGTAGCCTATAATATTTGTAAATATGTAGGGTATGTATGTGAAATGTGTCGAGTCAACTAATTTTTCCACGTTTCAACCATAAAAATACGTATCATTTCAAATACTTTAAAAAGATTATGAAAAGCAGTAATAAAAGTCTTGTAGTGTGCCACGTATGTATGTTGTACTGTCTTGGATCGTGTCCCGTCGATTGAGATTTGGTGAAATAGTTATTAAGTGATTGAGCTAGAAGATTTCCGACGAATCCTAGCCGGTCTTGTACAACGTGCATACGAGACGACACTATTTTCGTCCATCACATTCGTTTGCAGACTGCTCGTTCGGATGCACTTTCTCGCTTTGGGCTTATATGGAAAATTAAATGGGAAAAGCGATACTACACTGCTTCCGAAAATTCATCCGCGTGGCAACATTTGATAGTTTGGTATAGCTGTAAGTGTTTGCAATAGGGTAGACTTGCAGTATGCCACGTATCTATGTTACACTGTTATTACTCGCGTGACACTGATTGAGATTGACATAATATTTATTAAGCGATTGAACCGAAAGATTTCCGACGAATTTTGACCGGTCTCTACGCCGGGCATACGGGACGGCACTATTTTAGTCCGTCACGTTGTTCCACGGCAACCCGCTGGAAGGTATGTCCATTTTTGCATCGTGCTTACATGGAAAATTACGAGGGAAAAGAGGTACATCGCCGCTCGCTAAAATTCATCCGCGTGGCAACCTATGACCGCTGTTTTTATTTCCCTGTTATCTTCCTTTTTAGCCAGTAGCAAATATGCGTGCAGTTCGTAACTCTTGCTTGCGAAATACGGATGGCCGTCAGATCCGCGCGCGCGATGACAACTGCGTGTTTACATCAAAGATTACATTTTCTTATGTTCTAGTACTGGTACCGGTTGCGAATGCTTTCGTCAAGACGCTGCGAAAGTATCCGCATATGCACGATCGGGAGTATGCGGACAAGAGATTCGGTGCTATGGGACCACTCGTACTCCCGTAAGTTGGATCCCTCATGCTCATTCGGTTCGATTAACGAAACCGCAATATTCATAACAAGGAAAACCTATTCAGAATACCGCCACCAAATATAAACTGTTAAAATCGCTTTCGCCGTGCCAATGACGCGACAATGTTCTTTGTGTTCACAGTATGACTGCAACAGACAATCGACGAGTCATTTACAATGTGCTGGAGTACTCACCCCTTTCCGATTCAAGTAACATGACCATGGACGATTGGATCCGCATAGCCAACGACATTAAAGTAAGATACGTCAGTTGACACTACGAAAATACCGAACAACAGATGTTCATTAACGCGTACCAACGTACAGTCATACTATTATGATAAACAATTTAGTAACCCTAAATCTCCGCGAGCTACAGCAGTTATGACCCCGTGGATCGTTAAGTCCATTAACATCGTCGGTATAATGCGATAAGAACTCGCTGGACAGCTGTTTCAAGCTGGCCCGGTTTAAATTTGAAAGTAAAGAACGTGACGCTGACACTGTAGGCCCAGCATCTTAGTTCATCTGTATCTTCACCCACGAACTCGTCTATTGCTTGTAATTTCAATAGCCAGTATGAACAGTTCTGATTATCGTTTTAGGAGTCATACGAGTACTTTGACGGATTCGTTGTGCTGCACGGAACGGATACGCTCAGCTACACTGCCTCTGCCCTCTCTTTCATGCTTGAGTCACTGGGCAAGATAATTATTCTGACTGGTTCTCAGGTACCAATATTCGATACGCGCAGCGACGGCCTGGATAACTTCCTCGCGTCCCTCGTGATTGCCGCAAATTATAACATACCCGAGGTTTGCATATTCTTTGGGAACAACTTAATGCGCGGCAATCGAACCAGCAAAACCTCGGCCACCTCCTTCGAAGCTTTCCATTCGCCTAACTTTCCGCCTCTCGCCACTGCTGGGATTAAGATAGAAGGTTGGTCGTTATTATTATGACAATGTTAATGATTTCGTGCGTGTTCTGGTTCAATCATTTTATTTAAGCCTCTAGGAACTCTATATGTTTCGAGGCCCGTGAGCCTGCTCTTCAGCAGTCAATTGTAGGAACAAGCCTGTCTCAATTCTGTTATCCGTGTATTTATGTTACGTATAGAATTTGTGAGAAATCACTAGTATCGGTCACTTCTAAGCATAATTTTAAATGTAACATATATACACGAAGTATTAAGACAGACTTATTTGTACAATAGGCTCCTAAAGAAGAGGCCCATAAGTCTCAAAATATGTATAGCTCCTCCAAGATTAAGTAAAACAATTAAACTCGACCAGGCGCAAAATGCTTAACATTATCAAAAAGAGTTGAATTTAGTATCAAGTTAATCCAATTATTATGCCACGAAGTTTGCTTTGACAGTGACTCAGTGTATGACGTAAATCCATTATTCTGTGTTCTTGCAGTGGACTATCGGGCTATATTCCGCTCCTGCACGTTAGAGAAATTTTGCGTGCACGCATTTCTGAATCGTAACGTTGGTCTTCTTCGGCTGTTTCCTAGCATAACGTCGGACTTGGTGAAGGCTTTTCTTCAACCGCCGATACAAGGTGTCGTGCTACAAAGTTACGGCGCCGGAAATGTGCCTACGAATCGAGACGATATTATATCCGAATTACGTGCAGCGACTAAACGAGGCATTATCGTTGTTAATATCACGCAATGCGCGACCGGCTGTGTGTCGGATACGTACGAAGCTGGGAAGTTACTTGAAGAAGCCGGTATGTCCTTTTTCTTTTTGGTAGCGGCAGTTCGGTTTATTCTAAAGAAAGTATCAGGTTCGCATAAGCGCATATACATTGCTATGGAAAATTTGTCAGTTTGAATGTCCATACCGTGCGAATGTGGTGTGTTTTGCGATTAGGCGTCACGATGGGATTTGACATGACCCCGGAAGCTGCTTTAACGAAACTCGCCTACGTTCTATCGAAGAACGAGTGGAGCACGAGTGTCAAGCGTACGATGATGCAGACGAATTTACGGGGGGAATTGACCAGCGGAAGACCTCCGACAATACAAGACTGGGATCTCGTCGAAGCTGTAGCCAGATCCTTGAAGCTCTCTTCGACTGCGGAACTTCAGGAGATGGGCTCAGTTCTTTTCCCGGCGATGCTTAACGCGGCAGTCGTCAAAGCTGACGTCGCTAAGCTCGAATCTTTAAAGAAATATGTAAGTTCGTCCGTCTTCCGCAAAACATAAGCTTCTATCCGCGACATTTTCTTCTGCCACTTTGAAAAAATCTCGGTTTTCTTTTTTGCCAGGGAGCAGACGTGTCGCAGATGAACGCAGATCGTCGAACGGCGTTGCACATAGCTTGCTGCGAAGGAAACATCAACGTAGTTCGTCGTCTCCTAAAAATGGGTGCAAACGTACATGTCAAAGATCGTTTCGACCATACACCTCTCATCGACGCAATAAAATATGATCATCACGAAGTGAGTTTCGCTGCCAGTTCCTCTTGAGATTCGCGGCGAACTTGATCAATCTCCACAGATGATTACACTATTACTATTTTAATATTTCCACGAAACATTTCACTATACTAATATTTCCACAGATAATTAAACTATTACTGCAGTGCGGTGCACATCTTCACGGTAACGCCGTTCTTATCAGCGATAAAATGTGCGCAGCTGCGGCAGTTGGCAATGTAAAGCGGCTTCGTTCTTATCACTTGGCAGGAGCCGATCTTTCTCAGAAGAACTACTCCGGACGAACGCCACTCCACTTCGCCGCTCTTCACAATCAACTGGCTGCCCTCAAGTTCCTTCTCGAGCACGGAGCTGATCCAAACTGCGCCGATATGATCAATTACACGCCACGCGATCTCGCAGAATCCGTCGATGCGTCAGACGCTCTTCATCTACTTCCTAATCGGCGGAAAGAACACGTTAACAATATGATCTGCGAGTGACGCGGACGGAATGTGGATCGCTAACGATTGTCTGTGACTGTGTTTGTCCCGTGATACGACGTCGGCCAATATAATATTAGTATTACGTAATTCTGTGATATCGGCAGAAACTTTTGAAAGAGTTTGGTTGTGTCGCTGACTGTGAGTAACAAATTGTTACACTTCTAACGTCTTCGAGCATTACTAACTACGTGACGCTGGTTTGTAAAAAGTGAAAGGCTGTTGCAAGCCCCTCTCCCTCCTGGTGCGTTGATAAGTGCCCGTTCCAACGAAGTTTCACACCTTATGCGTTAGAATAATAAGTTATTTCGGTAATGTATGTACTCTCTCAGCTGCAAAATTAGTTTTATTGCTCCTGGGAAGATCGGATGTAAGATAAACGCCCTCGAATGAAGACATATGTTGCAGACGTTTCATAGTAAATCTGTGCAAACGACATGGTGTGTCTGATATACCGCGAGTCTTTGAGTCATACGAATCAAGATAACTCACAGACCTGTTGTGTCGGATATGTTACATTACGCCGAATTGATTCATGATAGTTTGCAAGAGTCTTGGCGTTACCAAACAATGCTTATACATAGCCGAACAATCACGCTCGTGAGATCTTCCTACTGCGATGGCTTCGTCAATCAATGTACCGTTCGTCATGTCCTTGAACCATCTGTGACTGTTTTAAACAAACGATGCGTTAAAACTATACTTAGCGAGACCTGCGCTCTTTATTATATTGTGACGAATGCGTCCGTCGTTCTACCTTGACAAGCCGTCGATTATCTTTTCCGTGCTAGATGGATTTTCAGCGTGGGATGCAACTGACACGATTGTACAAACGATACGTTGCATGCACGGCGCTACATAGTCATTGCCAAGGACAGCCTCGCTTATCGTATTGCCAACGGTTGACCAATCCATATTTCCGCCTGAGCCTGTGTAATAAATTATACGCGACCACTCATGAACCTGTCAGTCGATACAGCAATTATTTTGGAGAACTCACGATAATGCATCTGCGGTGTCGTTTTTGAAAAAAGTGGTACGATAAATGTAAAGAATGCCGTTACTAGACCAAGAATTGAGATTCCTTTTGTGTTAATGTTCAAAAGCGGCGAAATCTCTCCATTTTCCGCAGGTTCCAAACTTAAAGGAATTGATAAAAACGGTATAGTAACGTCCCAATCAATCTGCAACGTTTACCAAAGAGACACACTCAGATTTTACTTAATGACATTACGTTACAATATTACCTTAATATTATTTCACTGGAAAACGGATCATTAAATCTGTATTATTCTGTTCAAATAGATAACATGTACTCGTAAAATTACGTATAAATTTGATTCTTTCCACTTTAAGTAAGTACCACTTTGACCAAACTTACGTTAATCTTTCCTTCCTCGCTATCAAACGAGATGAACCGCGGTTTCTGATCGCCGAACAGTCCACGAGGCTTCGCTTTCCTGCGCGGCTGAATTCCCTCGTGTTCACCTTTCGTCTGGCACATCAGAAGGGGTACGAACAAAAGTGTCACATGCAACACGAAGAATTTCATCTCGCCAGATTATAATCGCACTCTGCCCAATCAGTCTGCCCTATCAAATTATCCTTCCAATTACGAGGAAAGTCAAGTGCCTATTATCTTCGCACGCAAGTTCAAGGGAGACGTTTGCAGCAGAATTTGCTTGATCTCTCCCTCTCGGTACAATCACAACAAGACACTGACGAACAGGCTCCAAGACGCGGATCACAGTTATCTAATTAACGTCTGCGATCGTCGTCGTTTCGCAGAACAATCAAATTTCGCCGAGCACAATATCCCGCAATCTCTACCGCCCGAACGTTTTGCCGCACGGTTTCTAACTAGCGAATGCCACTCGGTTGAACGGAACGTCGCGAAAGAAAATTCGAGTATTGTCGCGCGAAGGCATATGAACGTCGGACAACCCTGGCGCGGGCCTATGTATAACGGCGAGCCCACCCTTTTGTGCCGAAGTAGGAAATTCCGTTTTCTCGGCCGGGATTAACGAACCTCGCCGAGCTTCTCGGCCAAATTAGGAGTGGCATGAAATTGACGTTAACGCTGGACTCGTTACAGCCGGCATATCTATGCTCCCGGGGCGGGAATGCTTGAAGATTACACACGCGTCGCCATTAGTTGTTCGCACCTCTTGCAATACGCCCAATTACGTCCTTACCCGCGATACCTGTGCATGCACCGCGCCTTCGTTCATTTTCACTGGGAAAGAGAAAGAGCCCGACTCCAGCTGCGTTTCATGTGATCACTCGTCCATGTGCGTACGTCGCGTTCTGGGTCCGCGACCATACACGAGCGAACGTGTGTCCGAGGGGACTTTCGTGAATTTTCCGAAGCAACACCCATAACGGAGTCCATCGGTGGACGCGGGGAACCAGACGAAAGCGGAGAGCCGCGAGGCACTGGAGGGCGATGCAATTTTCGCGGTTTCTTTTTTCTGGCATCGTTATGATCTACCTTCCGCTGGACTGTCGACGGGAACGTTGCTTCCTCGTTCGTCAGATGGTATCGGCCGGTTCGGTGATGATTATTAGGTAATTTCGGATAGATGTGATCTGCGGTGAAAGCAAAAATATTACGACCGCACGTATTTAGATATCGACGAGCTGACAGTCTCTGCTTTACGACATGCTTGTAAACATCTCCAAACGTTGCGATCCTTGTGTGAATCCTCCACGGAGGAAAAGTATTGGGATGAAGTGGAAAGGGATGATATAAGGCACCGTATCCCAAAGAATGACGAAACTAGGCATACGAGAAGAAGTTAATCTTAAAAAAAAAGGAAAAAAGAAAAGCGGGGGTGGGACTATTGTGAAGGTTAACGATATTTGATGCTAGGGGTTTCCTCAGTCTGTGGTAACAAATTTGGTTAGTGGAAACATTGTCAAGACGTGTGGAATTAATAATCTTCGCACGATTGACCATACATCCACCAAATTCCAGTTGATGAAATAGACTGTGTTCTAATCTTCCCTTGTTCTTTGCGTCTCGCGTCGGTTATAGTACCTTTGGTATAGTCCTATGATGCGTGCTCAGTTCAGTTCAATGCAGTTTGGGATAATAAGACTGCACGCAGAAAGTTGGAAATCAGGGTCGTTCCAGTGAAATGGCTGTTTAATCGTTGAGAAAGAAAACAGCCACCGGGTGGAAACGACGTATGACACTAATGGGCTGCTCTGACCGTGGCCGCGAATGTTAATTTTTATTTACTTTTTCGTCATTGTCATATGTTTGCGTTTAACTATTCTGCTTAATCACCGACGCGCTGCAACAATTAAAACGTAAACTCTCACTATGCATAGAGAATGACTTAAACAACATGGACCTATACGTGAAGTTTCCCTTTTACGAGCGTGTCTCCACATCTTACATTTCTTGTCTACTTACCAATTTAGCGTTTTAATGTAAAGACCCATTTTGTATGTCAAGGTAATAACCGTTATATTGTACTTTCCATTCCGCATAATTTCGCAATTTGCTCACTATTATTACTGCATATTACGTCTGGCCGAATATATTCCTGCCAGTAAAATTGCTAATTGATTTTTCTCCCAAAACATACATGCGCTCTTCTATCAGCCAGCGTCTTCAGTCTACGACGCGCTACGACGTCCCAGACGAAATGTCGCTGCAGAAAACACGCCTGTCAGATCTTGTCGGTCGCGACGTAACAGGAAGTCATCAAACATTACCGTCACATTGCGGAACATCGTTGAACGTGTTAACAGCTTTTAGTCGCCATTGCAAAAGTCAAATTATTTCAGCTTCAGGAGACACTTGAATTTCGTGGCTTATGTGACCCGCAACAATGACAATGTCATCTGCCATGCTCTGGGCGCGCTGGTTTCTTTCTACGTTAGCGTATGACTTCTCGGAGACGTCACGCATCGTGAGGATGTCTCATGGAAATCTAGCAATGAAAGCGAAACCGGCGTGCAATTATGTCTACTGTCTTGTCGTCCCTAGAAGACGAGAGTAGGCGCACGGCTATATATGCCAGTCAAAATGATGTGACCGCTCAGTTCGCGGTGAAAACTATCAGAACGTTCGCCCCTAAAAATCTCACTTTTACCCTGAAATCAACGAAAGGTAGATTAAATCACACATCTTTTTGCTAAGACTCCCATTAGAGTTGCACTCTATCAGAAATCACCCTGTACAGCTTTGATTGACTACATGTTGTGTCTTTTTATAGATGTCGACGAACCACGTCAGAGACTTTATCTTAGTAATGATCTTCTCCGTCACGCTGATACACGGTAGCCCAAAATTCGATGACGGAGGGTGAGTACCTGAAAGTTTCACTTCGTTAGACAAGTAGTATATAGAAACACGTATGAATGCAGGCATTTGTCTATCGGGCTGATCGTTGTATAGGTTCATACCGAGTTCGATGGCTTATCTGGAGAAGGCTGCGAAGGCTCAGGACCAAATAGCGATGCCATCTCAAGTGGAATTGCGAACTGAAGCTACGTCCTCGAAACGTGGTGACACTGATACGAATGACATATCCGACCGAAATCAGGAACCACGATTTGGCTTCACCAATATCGCCAGCACAGGGACGGTAAGTTCTCAGGTTCATCGTACCTGCAAGTTAACCATCTTTGTTAAGATTTATCGCCAAAGTGTTGTGTAAAATTATTTAACAGGGATACGCAGTGTCGCCTTATGCTCCGGCTAAAATAGACCTGGGTGGTCTCTTGTTGGGCGCCATAATCGGTGTTGGTTCGATATTAATAATACCGAAACTGCTCTACGTATTGTCCGGAACGTATGGTGCTTATGCAAGAAGTAAGTTATCGTGTCAAAAAGTTCGTCAGCACTAAAATACTGTAACATCTCAATCTACACCTCTAATAATTTATACATTATACTATGTATATTCAGGTTGCTTCCGAAAATGGGGGCGTAACTTCGGAGATAGATTCAATACGCTAAAATAAGAAAGAAGTTCATACGAACAGATGCCTGATACGATCTTGTTTCCGAATTTTAGTCATTACCAAATTTCAACACATCCTATTTTCACCATATTAAACTGACTGAAATGTAGATTATACACTCGAAGGCAACTTGCGCCGAATCGTATGAAAAACTAATCCCCGCTTCCTGAAACTACATCCAATAGTGTTAACGTAGCAGACCATGTCATGAATATGCTAAGAAGTACTATTCGTAAGCAATTAGAAAAAGCAGTTGACAGCATTATAAGAATTACTCGAAGTCAAAAATAGTTATAACTCAGAAACAGCTTAAGAATTTGCCTATAATTTGGAAATCCGTCATATATCCGCACAAACTTTTTCCCTTACTTTCGCCTGCTGCATCTATCCCCGAACCTACGGCCACATTTTCGAAAACATAAAACTGTAATTCCATTTTTTTTAGGTGACGATAACGGTATCGCGCAAACGATGACGAAATTGGACGATGCCCTTGCCCGACACGGCATCGACACTACCTCGTGCATGCAGCGAACAGTCTGCACTTACTCTCAGCAAGCCGCAGCGGCGATGAGCAACAGCGACGACAACAATAACACCGAGGTCTCGTCCTTTGACAGGATAGTGGAGACCGTCACGACGAACCAAGTCTTCAGGACGGCGATGCAGGGCACAGCAATACAGGAGGCTGTTGAAGCTGGCCGTGGGGGCAGAAATTGCTCGCGGGTTTATCCTCATTGCGGTTTCTCAATGGAGACGATGCTATCTTTGATGTCGAATATTGCCAGCCTGGCCGCGTCCGCCAATTCTCGTATTGTTACGCCCACGGGAGCATCGTTGTAGATTCTTTAACACATTGCGTACGGCATTCTTGCTCAATCGGATTTCGTACATTTTGCAACGTCTTAAAAAGTTGAGTACAGTACATACAAGCTTTTTTTCAATACTGACTGATACGTTTACACTTTTTCGACATTCTGATATTCATTTACTTCGCAATTATACTATCTAAAACTGCCGCGAGGCTTCATTACTTAGCAACCTACAGATTAATATTAAAACGAGATATCTCGTGGTCCGTACGCAATGTGTTAACTGTCAGTCTGAAGCTTGGTCAAAAGGTTTCGTCGCTTCGATGCTTGATCACGGCTTCCCGTTGAATTTTCGTGGTTTGCTTTGATGACGACTTCGTCCTGCTTGGTATTATGTGTACTTCGATGTTAATTGGTAATTTCATGGGCTTGGGTAGTCGTCGGGCTAAATAATGTTTCTCCGGTGAATTTGAAAAGATGGTAAGATTTTTGTTAGCGGTCACAGTTCGCTAATTGTTGATTTAATAATATTGTAACTTATAATACGCTTCGTCTGCGTTTGACATGTGCATATTACCGATGAATGGAATTGACTGACTCCTCGACGAGATCCGAATAGATAAGTTCAAACATTGTATGCATTATGGTAGAGTACCTGCTTGATTGTGATTCGATGTATTTCTGGCTGTGCGCAATAGTTTCTCATCTACGAGTTGTCTGTCTTTTTATTGCAATACCAAATCCTTGACGCAATTTGGAAAATAATGATCTCTGTCACAATAAAGCGAAATAAATATTAAACTTTAAATGTGGGCTATTGAATTTGACGGATGCAAACTGAGATCTGTACGTGTAACAACTGAAATTCGCGTTTTACTGTGTTTGGGATCATTAACACTTTGACTGCCATGATGGTCACCGGTGACCACCGCAAAACATTTTACTGAAGATTCAAAATATTCGCAATGAGTAGCAATTATTACTTTATGAATGCAATTGTTGTTAGAATAGTGATACGATCCTTTGGTCTCCAATACCTGCACATTATTTACATTTTGCATAATTCAATTGAACGCTATAGTATTTCATAGCATCGCTGTTCTAATATAGTAAAATACGCTTGACAGTCAACGTGTTAAGTTAACAATGATATTCGATTGTGCGCAGTTATTTAACAATACTTTCGTATATTTTTGTATAGAGAGTATACAGTATTCGTAAACCAGTAAAAGTAAAATCCTTCACGCGTGAAGTAACGGAATTGTCGTCGTGTGCACTCTCCCTGCGCGACGCGACAACTTTCTTCCTTTGGTGCACAAACAAGTGTTATTATATCCTTTCACATATGGAAAATAGAGTCGACTAGAAGTATATGTATATGTTGTAAGTTTAACTCGTTTCGTATACCTATAGTGTACGCTTCTCTCTCATAACATTTAATCCATAGCCGTTCGCAACGTTACAGTTGCAAATATTTATGTACAGTATTTTGTTCATATTCATGTACACGCGTATATAAATATATTCTTGTTACGATACATACAACGCATGTGCGAGGTTTCGATTCCTAGTCACTGCAATCGTTTGCTTCGCCAAATTATTTTCTATATACACACTACCGATATTGATGTTCGATCGAAACACGAACATTGGTTCTAGGTGAGACTTTGAACGAGTGAAGGCTTGTAAATCACAATTTCGGTTCGAACATTCATGTCAGAAGAAAAATACATATATACTCTTTTGCACTTTCTTTCCTGCTCTCTCTTTCACTAATATTCATGATTACCGGATTATTAATTAAATCCTAGGCATCTTGGTCCTTACACTGTATTCCTATAGTACCTGTCTAACCGTTTTCTGAAGCCAAATTGCATGCCCATTAAAATGTTACGTTTAATATAATAATAAAAATGACACACGATGATTCCCGCTTAATAAGAGCAGATTTATATATATGATATATAAATTCGATGCAAATTTACGATCGGATCGATATACTTGCTATTACGCTCAAGTATTCAACGTTTCGTTAACGGTAAAACGTTTATCGTCATATAATTAAAAGCACGCGACAAATTTTAAGTAATACTGATAACGAACGTGCTTCATTCATATCATCCTATTTCATTTTTAACAGTGTATCGCGTGCGAACGATTCAATAAAATCAAACATCACCCTTCACAGATGCGCTCAGTTTTCTCTTAAAAATTGCATAACAGTACCTTTTACAAGAATAGCTTCTTTGAAATATACTTTACAACGTACACGATACGTACAACAGGCTGTGAGCACCATCAGTATTGGAATACCTATCTGTTTGACAGTTTATGTACATATATCATCGTCGATATGTAAATGTACATATACCATAGATGCAATTGAATGCCGGCAAGTTATTTCATGTATTGCCGCTTTGGTAGAAGAAGAATCACGCCAACGGCAACGCATACGTGCCAAAAACTATGAATGATGTAGTAATTGCTGCGCGTTTGTAAGAACGCGTAACATATTAATCCGAGCGAGACGATCAGAAGACCGGCCGGGAAGAAAATAATTCTGCAAACACACGAAATACATAAATTGCACATAATTAAACGATTCCCCGAATATTGTACATGCAGTTTAACACGTTCGTTACCGAGTTATATCTATTTACAATATTATATTTACAGGGTGATCTTCAAATTCAACTTAAGCTTCAAATAATTTAATGAATTATTTTTTATGAGGTAATATGATCAATTATTTTAATTCCAGCTTCAGTAATAATAGAATTTTCCAATTTTAATTAATTCAGCTGTTATGATGTATCAGCTCAACTTTGCAGACATTTATATCACATAAGACTTTTGCGTGAATCAGAATTAGTATCAGGATCTCTATTCACTATCTTTAACATTCAATACTTTGATTTTGCATTTCTTTTTTTAAACGTTCTTATCAAATGTGTGGGTAACATTCAATACTTTGATTTTGGTTCATTTAACTTTTTTAACAATATTATATTTACAGTTCTTATCAAATTATTCAACAATAATTTAATGAATTAATTCTTATGAGGTGAGATGACCAATTATTTTAATTTCACTTTCAGTAATAATAGAATTTTCCAATTTTCATTGATTCAGCTATTATGATGTATCAGCTTAAGTTTGAAGACATTTATATCACATAAAATTAATACTTTACGTGAATCAGAATTAGTATCAGGATCTCTACTCACTATCTCTAACATTCAATACTTTGATTTTGCATTTCTTTTTTTAAACGTTCTTATCAAATGTGTCGGTAGCGAGCGTGTTAATGTACCGGTGACACCACGTCAAAAGAAGAAACTGCGTCGGTCGCTGTAAACATACCTATATGGCCGCGAAGGGTAGCAGACGGTCTTCTTCCGCCTACATCGAAGCCCCCAGGACAGGCCAATCATCGCGCAGCCAGTGATCGCCGGCAAGAGGAACACCCAGAGTGCCGTGCGGTCCATCTCAGCACCCATGGCGAGTATCACAGCTCCCGCAATTTGACAGAACGCCGTTAGTCGTGGTCCCAACGAAGCCATTGCCACCAGCGTCACCCAAATGGACAGAAGGGCATTGAAGAAGTCGCAGAACTGCAACACGCTCAGCCTCATGATGCACACACTGTAAAGGTCCTCGCCCGCCTCGCAGGCGTGATAAAAAGTCGAGAAGAACATGACCGCGGCGTAGACGATGGCTTCGGTGAAATACTCTCTTCGTATGGCCACGTAGATCGAGCCGATGAACACCAGATTGCTCAGCGTTAGCAGCAGCACGTGCGCCATCACTTTACTGTTCCCCAAGACGTAGGTGTCGTCCACGCAATCGAATCCTCGATATCCACCGGCACAGTGGCAGGCGGAGAACACGAAGCCACCGCTCATGTAGTGCATACATTTACCCTGCGTGCCGCATCTGCCGTCGATGCACGGCGACGAAGAGATGCTACTGTCGACTTTCACGGAACACCAACTCATGCACGAACAATCGCCGCAAACGGCCCCACTGAGGCACTTCTCAGCGCATCCGCAGTTTTCTTTGACGCACAACGCTCTGAGACTCATGTGCCACGTGCCGGGCTCTGGGAATGGAATATGAATGAAGGATGGAGCGGTTGCATTGGCGTATATGTCGGCCGATGTTGTGTTGTGCTCCCGTTCGCAACTGCCCCCGCTGGTGATGTTGGAATAATAGCCTGAATGGAGAGAATATGTCAGTTTTCGGTACAGTAGAAATTTTCGACCTATGGATGGTCTTTGTACGGCGGATTGCCAACGTTACGCGGACGTTACAGTCGTGATAGTAGACATTATTGTATTATGGTGACGCTGGAGTTAAAATCTGCGAAACGTTGGCAATCTGCTGAGAAAAGAACAATTGCTTAGATGTTTGCCCATGCAGTAAGCTAGTTCCATTTGTTTTTATGTACAGCTTACTTTTACTGGCACAGGAACTGGCTTCATACTACATTAATTCACAAGTTTCACTCGATTTAGTTCACCAAACAAAATGTAATTATAAAAATGAGCAACGTTGGTACTTGACACAACACTAGTTGCACTTATTACTAACTAAATCGAGTTCGGTAATTAATCCTTAAAATAATTATATGTACCAACCCATGGAAACGCACGCCACGACGAATAAGCTCTTTTTCATTTTCTCTTCCACGTCGAGTAACTTAATGCCCAGACTTAGCGTGCCTCCCACATCGTAAATACGACCAATATCGAAACTGAGGACGGATAGAGTGTCGGCGGTGAGATTGAAGGGCGACGGCTTAGTCTCATTGCCATGCACATGTTCGTAATCGAAGAGAAAGAATTCTGGCAGCGTTTTCCTTATCAGGCCAATTGACTTCACTTGGTATGCATCAAGTGTCGCAAAAGCATTCAGAAGCTTCACGGAAACGTTCGTTGGCGTTCCACTGGTCAACAGGCGGATCGTTATGTAATGGAATGTGTTCGTGTACGGTTTAAAAATCACCGCACGTTCGTTCGAATTGACAACAGTCCCGGTCAAGTGATCCTGTGCAGTTACATGCACTGCGACCTTACAGCTCGTACCGCAAGACGAATTCACGGACAGTACTAAATCCTCAAAGCTCTCCGGAACCTGAAGCTGTATCACTGCGGAATCCGCAGTATCATTCAGTTGCACTTCATGAGCGTGTCTATAGTCGATCAACGACATGATAGAAGGATCTTCGATTAATAATTCTGCGTTGAGCACCGTGTTGCATGATGCACCCAGCCCTATAAGCACAATGATGACAGAAAAGCTGTTATCAGTTTTTTTTTATAAGTGCTCTACATATATATTACATAGAATTGTTCAGAATAAGGAATAAGATGTAGGATTTTCTCCTTAAAACTTTCGCGGCCGGGATTCGTTTCATGATTTTTCGGAAATGCTACAGTTTTCATCCTCAGGGTTAGAGATCTCTGATACGGAAGAAGCTCCCTGGGTTCAGGTCGTATTTATATGTTAAAAGACCGGTCAATCCAGCTCATTAGATGAAGAAATCCGACACCTAACACTGGTGTTACCAAGAAATGGGTATCGAGAGAAAGATATTAACCACACCATTCAAAGGTTGACGAACATTATCAACCAGAGTTTTAGTATCAGAGGTCCTTACCCCGGATGCTGCAAAGTGCGACGTTTGTGAAACGCCGGCACAAAGCTTAATTCATACGCGGTGCCGATCCGGAAGCCGCCGCCTTATCAAGATGTATGCTTGTCATACGTGTAATGTGTATTTCTACAGACAAAGCACAAGTTTGTCCCCCGTTATAAAACTCTGAGGCTTGAACGTGTGAGCGGCTTCTCGAACAAAACATTACCTTGCTGTGTGATTTTCCCTTCGTCCGGATCCGTCCAAGATCGGAAAGCGATAGCATACCAATCACCCGGTGGCGGTGCGTCAATTTTGATCATGTGCTGGTCACCGTCGCTTTTCAGGTTCATGGCATAATGACGGCGTCTTCCAACCATGAGTTTGGCTGCTATCTTCGAACCATCAGGACGTACGAACGGCAGGCTACCGGATTTCAAGTACAACGAGACGTTCCGGGGTGAACATTTACCTATACCTCCAGTTTTCTCTTCTTTCGCTGTGAACCTGCAAATTTCATCGATTCCATAAATCATCGAACACGATGCGCTTAAAAGTTTACAAGAAAAATGATGTTTACGCGATTAAGGAATATGTGTTAGCTTACGCGATGAAGAGTTATTGGGACGATAAAAAGTTAATCTTGTATTTAAGTAACCGTGTTGACGCTTTGTTAGGCCTATATTAGTCTTGTTTTCATGATTTATTCATTGTTTAATGAATGTTTATCTCCTGCCCACATCGAACATTGTACAGAATATGTGTGTAACAATCTTTTATTAGACACCTGCAGAGGCGTTCGCAAGACGCGGTAATATGTAGACCATTCAAAAAATAAACTTGTCAGCCAAAAGAAGCCATATTCTGCGTACATAAGCGACGTTAATTAATTTTGTGCCTGTTTGGGTAGAATGGTTTTATTTTATTTTGTATGAAAACAAGAGGGCTAAGATAGAAGTATTTGAGGAAAGAATTCATGACGTAATTAACTACGATTGATCCCACCAGGAACCCACGGTATAGCTTAAATCACTTACTTGAAAGCCGCTGCGACTGAAGCCTCGGGAACGTCGAAATGTATGATGGTGATGTGACGGTAAGCGTAATAATCGGCCAACACCTCGGACGGCTGATATGCGATCTTGACCAATTCGCCGCATAATCCTCGTTGAATCACGATACTCCATGCCAACGATAAAATTAACACGCTTTTAGGCATATTCCAGTTTCAAAAATGCGCCACATAACAAAGGTGCTGGTCGAGAATGGTAGCCGACAGAACTTCCGGTATGCGGTTTCCTCCTGCGGTTCGCCGCGTAAAGTCTGAACAAAATTCGAAGACAGGTACGATTAGCGCGCATGAATCATCGATATTGAGAAAACAGACGTGCGACCGTTAAGGTATTATATAAGACGGACTTCTTAACTTTATCGATGTTTCCTCTAGTTCGCAGAACCGTAAATGATAACTGAAATCGCAAGCACAGAAGTTAATCCCGCGTCTCTCAATGCTGGAGCGTTACAAACAGTTGCTTGAAAGGTTAAAGAAGATTTGAACGTTCCGCACGATCATGTAGGTCAGATTCCATCGCTAATTTGCACTTCCTACGCTCCGAGGAGTCGGTAACATGATCGGGTATTATCATTAAGAAACAGGAGATTATATGTATCCGGAAAGAAATTTCGTCGCAGACACATAAATAATTTCGCCCACGCCGCGTGCAGGACCGTGAGTATGACAAGTTGATATCGGTAATTCCCTAAGGGACGAACAAATATAATATACGACGCGCGTTGAGTGAGTAATTTATACGCCGCGACGATATTTTATACGGTCGTCATTCGCTGGCCGCTCTGTGCATTCACTTGACGGGAAAAAAAGTTCTCCCACAGTGGGATGTGTGCGTCAGAAAACCTACGCTACTACCTTATCAGTTCGATTACTGTAACTAAAGCACAGTACGAAGAATGTAAACCTTTGATTTATCGCATGACCCATGAACCAATATTACATGTAGGTAGCTTATCTATCGAATGAATCGTGCAATCAAAAGATGAATGCTCGTTTTGATGCAGTTGCAATCGCATTCTCTTTTTTCTATTATCTGAAACAAACGCACTTGTGTAATGAGAGATACGACGACGTCCGCTCGAGACACGCGTCATCCTAATCCAGTGTTCTCACAACGAAGAGGTGATTTCAGTGTTCTACGAAAGCCCACAGCGTAATCTCAATTTAGCGATGACCGTCGCGCCGCTTTTACCGCCAACGATTTTCAACGCGCTCAAGCATCGCGTGGACAATTCGAGTCTTGTTTTTCGATTAAGACCACTTAGCGCAGAATTTGCACGTTCTACTTGCAACGCGCAGTGCACGCATGTACACTTAGGGCCCCCAACGCGAGGCATCATCATCGTCATCCCGTCGCACAAGTTCCGAACGTCGTAAGTAAATAACCGTTACCAGAACGACGTGAGATAATTCGGAGTGGCATTTTAACCATTCCCGTAAACTCTGCCTCTGCCGACGGTCGCCCGTTTCAAATTCAACGCTTTCCCGCTAATGGATTTTGCGTCCGCCAATCGAACTCGACGCGCCAATTTCACACCCTTACCCCTCGTGCAGCAACCCCTCGAAATTGTCAGTATGTCGGCAGGGATGTTTTCGGCAGAGACTAGACTCCGAAGTAACGTGAGGGAGGCACGTGACGAAGATAGCCCGAAGCTCGCGAACGGTGATACGTACTCGTTCATAGCTTATCCCGTGGCACCGGAAATCCCTCGCGCTGACGTTCCGTATCGCTGCTACGAGCCATCCGCGAAATTCTGGCTGCTCCGCGTTCTACTCCCACGCACGCTCTTCTCTCGACGTGAAGTCCACGGTGACGACAGGCGCGGAGGGTGTCAACACTGCTCACGGCATAACGACTTCCGCAGCGAATCACATTTCTCGCTGATCAACGGCTCGGAGGCTGCTGCTTGAACCGGTGAACGCAATCCGCGGAGCCCCGGTTATACGTTCGACCGAGCCACTCTCGCGGTAACGTTGAATCCGTTAAATTTCCTAACGCTATAAGATTATCGCGAACGCACCATACACGCATACACGTACAGGACATGCGCGCACACGGACCCGCATACGTGTGCACGACACGTGGTCGTTCCGGTAACTATCCCTGATATTATGCACAACACCCGCGACGTTTGTGACGATCGAAAGGCCCGTGTTCTCGCAGTCAGTGTTTATTGATCGCGGCCTTCCCGTGGGCTGTGCACGCTTAATTTGTTCGGTCGCGAGCAAAAGGCGGTGTTATCTCCGAGAAGCGACTGGGAAGCCCGGCGATATCGGGCATGATTAATTTACTGGGACACTCCGCTCTCGCGCCGTACGTGTGTCATAACAATTTACTACTTTTCCCAAACCGGACGCGGTAATCTTGAATCAAGAGCGTCGCGAGGGACACTTGCCTCTGGCACGTGGGTCGATCAGCTGGGTAGCGGGCGTACATTATCACGAAGCCTTTTCAGCTCGTTTATATTGCGATCGTTGCGAGAACGAACGCCCGCGATGCACGGTTAAATATTGGGTTCTGAAACGATGTCAATGGACGTGGTGGGAGTAGATAAAGAAGAGTCGTCGTATCTTCGTCTTTTCGGGTGTATGTGTATACAAAACGTCCATTGTATAGACCGGCTGTCTCCTAACATTGTCTACACGTGGTATTATATATGCTAAAAAAAATATAAATTTTTTATATACAAGAGTAACAAAATGAGTATTTCGATGTGCGCAAATTGCGACGGGTCTATAAGTACATATTTTAAGTATTATGCCGCTTTAAATTGTCCGTTTGTGTCGGAGATGGAATGAGTGGTTTGAGAAACGTGGATCCCTTAAAATTAAAACTCCCAGGAATCCATCCACCGTAGAGAATGCATTGGACTTTGAGGATCCAATGCAGATGGACCATCCATACCATAGGCTAGTGGAGAAAAGAGATAAAAACTGCAAAAAAAAATATTTTAGAAATTCCTGCGATTCTCAAATTTTTGTTATAAAAAAAAATATTTTACATGTAACCACGTTTACCTGTAAACCATGACAGAGATAATTATGCCCATAACAACATGGTAAAAAGTTCTACCCAATCTTTCCGGGAGTACACAGTGTACATTCTCAAGTATGTAGTTTAAGATAACTCCGGTTAACATCGAATTGTATAACAACGCCGGGAAGTAGTGATGAAAATACAAGACTCTCGTCATGATCCAAAACGGAATATAATGCAAGAACCAGCCCATAAAAAGCCACAACCCTGCGTTCATTATTTTGTTTCGCTGCTCATACACTGCTGGGGGATCTTGGCACCCTCTTTGTTCCCTCACACTCGTATACACATATAAACCTATAAATATGACGAGGAATACGATATTTCCCCACCATATGATAGGGTTGCCAAGAAGATATATTCTCTGATTGTTTCCAGAGAAAAACTGGCCCTAAAAATATGCATAAATTAGAAACTCAATTTTACTGGCGCAATTTTATTCATTAGTTATAATTATATTTAAAGTATATGTGATATATATGTTACCCTATAATTTATGGGCCATTGCCACGGACGAGATGATACCTCGCCTTCCTTAACTTTCAAGTCTGAATTTCCTTGCAACATAACGGCATGAGACTCTAAGAATCTACTGAAAAATCCTGGTGCGTACACTTGAAAGCTTACATTAGGTACTAAAAGCAAGAAAAATCCAGTATATAGGGTCTGTGTATCCAAAGTTTAGGACAACACAATCGTAACTAATATGATGCATACGTTTTGCATATTGATTATCTTCGACATTCCATAAGGCATTCTTATCTCTTTTGTTCGGATTGCAAGTAACTTCCTGCTGACTGTAACCCCTGCAATTACCATTAAAAAATAAATTGTATATGCACTCAGAAGTTAATATTTTATATCTGTATTTTGTATATATCTGTGTTTTGTTTAATACCCACCACTTTGGCAGTGTTTTACCGCTGCATGACAACACACAATGATGGATGTAATGCACAAATATAAGTTTACTAGTTACAGTCTCAACTACATCACCTTCCCTACCATTTGCTATCAAGATTTTCCAAACATCATTGTCATCCCCAACTCCACTCTACGGAATATAGAACAAATCGAGCATGTGCAACTCAAATTACATTACGAAACTGTTAATTATCAAGAATTTACCTCTCCATATCCTGTCACTTGATAATGCTTCTTGGTAATCGGAGCAATTTCTTTGTGCGAATGCAAATTTCGTCGGGTAACTGTATGTTCTAGACGTATTAAATCGCCATGCCTTACTAATATTGGCTCGTGTGGCATTTCTTCACTGTCATACTTCTTTATCAACCATAAATTGTTGTCATCTTTATGGGAGTAAGTTGTTATCTAAGAGAACAAGCAAATAAAATGATCTGATGGAGAGTTATATACATTGTATACTATTATAACACAAAAAGATGAAGTACCTGCTGTTGTCTGGCACCAACACCTTCTGGATACAAGTGCCAATGAGAGTGCAAATATCCACCTCCAGCGCGATGGTTCTTTAATGTAATGCTTGCACCGTACGCTAACTGTCGCGGCATGGTGGCATTGTATAATGAGTTACCTTTTAGTAAAGATTGAAATTCTGAACTATAGAATCCATCTCCACTTCCACTAAATTAAAACCACACGCTAATTATGAGCAAAAAAAAATCATTACTACAAAATGTACATACTAAATAATGTAGATTACCTTGTGTTCAAGACTGTTAGGTGGATATAAAAGAAGAACATATAGAGTATAATGGGTAACATTATTAGGCAACAGCATCTTGCTAACAGATGTTTTCCCACATACGACTGAAATAAAGAAATGCACAGTTTAATCATCTACAATACCTTGTGTCAATAGATTCTAATAGAACATTCTTACGCAGATTACGGGACTTACAATGGGTTTCGTTAGATCTCCTAGCTCTCTCCATAGCTCATGCAAAGTATAAAAACCGACAAGAAGTACAACAAAAAGGCCGACGAATTTCACGCTAATTGTACATGCAAGAGAAGCACCTGTGAAAGACAGCCAGGCCCACCAGGATTTTGTAAATGGCTGATGTTGCAGTGAACCCATTCTAGCCATTCCCCATGTGGCACACATCATAAAGCATAGGAGTATAGGATCCAATAGAATATACTGATTTAATGTGAGTAGTCCCACATCTGCAATGTATTTAAATAAATTTGGTTTCCTGAATAATTATAATAGTTTTATACATATACATGTATCATAGTTTCAAAGAGTCTTACCAAATAAAATAAAAATTGCGGACAGAGCTGCAGCGCTGGTAGATTCTGTGAGGTCCCAAACTATGAGATAAGATAGTGGGACTATAGTGGCACCTAAAAACGTACAAAACTGAAAAGAAAAATATGATATATATTTGAACGTTTTTCTTATCCGTTAATGTTTTGTTTGTAATACTTACTATTCTCATGCCTATGTAGTTAACACCTTCAAATTTATCTCCTGGCTTTTCAAATGGAAACGTACCATCGTATCCAGTTAAGTATCCTGATAACGCAATAAGCATCTGCGTAACAATACATAATTAAGCGAACACTTGAAGCATCTCGATATCCACAAGCTGAATAAAAATATGCAGTTACCTTGCCAAGAGGTGGATGTACGTCAAAGAAAAATGTCCTGTTTATGTACCAGCTTCCCATTTTTCCAAAATGCGTTTCATCCCAACTACAATGCAATAAAGTACTTACATTATTCATGCACACAAAACACAATTTGTCTACCACTCACCACACATGCCGTGGCTCTGCAACTTTATAAAACCTTGTTCCTATAGTAACCCCAACTATGACAATGAACAACACCCACCAATTCCTGTAAAACATTATAGAGATCTATGAAATAAATAACCGAATAGTTAATCGATACATTAGAATATATTGTTACGTACGCGCTGTTTTTATGTTTGTTATTTTCATTTCCTGTCTCATTCTTACTCTCCTTCTTCATTTGATGCGCTTGCTGTGCATTTTTGGATTTATTTACTGCCGCATCCGTTGCAGAACCCATGCTTCTATCTTAGAATCGTCAACAGTTAGAATGTATATGACACAGGTTTATGTGGTAAGCGTATTCAGCCATCGGCAGCCACGTAGAAATACATGACGAGTAGCGGTATTTTACACAAATACATCGACATGTTTCCCACAATCATATGCGGCACTGACATTTCTAATCCGCGGTATGTCTGCATACCTAGGATGAAAGGATTTCGACTGATGCTCGGCTGTGAATACCACTCGATCGTTCCGATGCATCCAGGCGAGGTTAATTTTAAAACGCGGTTAGGGAACCGCGAATTGTTCAAATTTCATTCACCGCGTCGTCGTTGGATGGAATTCGACTATGCTACATGAAAACGTTTTCCATAGAAATAGTCGATTGTCACCGAACGATATGTCGATGATTTGAAATACTGTGTATCGCAATAATAAATTGGTCCACATGCTCCTTTATGCCTAGGAAGGATAACATTGTTGGAGCACACACGAATTTTGATTATTAGGACTCCCAACATCCATTGTAGGACTCACGGGTATTACGCATTTATGGTTGGTACTCAGAAAAGGTGAGATAACTCACTGAAATAATAAAGAATATTCATAATACGCATTATTACACATGGGCTGCACATGAATTATTTGGGCCTTCAAAGGAATTTTTTATTATGGTTGTTATGCGATTATTGCGGTTGTATTTGTATAGTTTATGGATACGACAAGTAGTAAGAGAATACCCACTTGAAATGTTATGATTGCTATGCTCATGTGTTTGTTAATATATGCGTTACTTGTTAATACATTTGGGCATTACCATGTATTTTTATAAGATATATGATTGGAATGTGTTTATTAGTAATTAGAGCTGTGAAGGTTACAATGGACTATATGGATATATTCGACCCAACTAAGGAAGTCAAAATAAAAATACTACCATGTCCAAGGAGCCGAAAACGATCTGAATATGATTCTGTTGATACTCATTCCATAGCTACTTCTCAAGCTATGACTTTAGGCACCGATTATGTAACAGAATATGTGGAAAAAGAGGAAAAGGAACTTTTAGAAGTATGTTCTTTAAATTTTGCTAATTCTTTACTTTTATAGTTAGAACTTACATTCTCTTTTTCCAGTTGGCGCAGAAATCATTTCATGTGGAAAATAAAGGCGATAAATATGACGAAGTATCAGAGGGTATAACACCTTCTTTGCACGATGTTGATAATGCAAGACTTACAAGAATTTATCAAACATACAATTTTGATTATCGTCCCCAAACAAATTTAACCATTTCTTCAATAAAGGAGAAAATAGTGTCGATGATTGAGACAAACTCTGCAGTTGTCATTCAGGGCCCAACTGGCTGTGGGAAGACGACTCAAGTGCCGCAGTTTATCTTAAATTCCTGTTTTAAAAAGAGAGTACATTGCAACATTATAGGTATTTGCAACTCCAAATCATAGTTTTCTTTCCTTTGTCTTAAGTGAATATTAAACTATAGCATAAAGAGCTTGTAAGAAATTGTAAGACGCTAAACTATAGCTATAGCATTAAACTATAGCATAAAGAGCTTGTAAGACGACTCAAGTGCCGCAGTTTATCTTAAATTCCTGTTTTAAAAAGAGAGTACATTGCAACATTATAGGTATTTGCAACTCCAAATCATGGTTTTCTTTCCTTTGTCTTGAGTAAATATTAAACTATAGCATAAAGAGCTTGTAAGAAATTTAATTTTGATATTGTTTTGAACAGTTACTCAACCACGAAGACTGGCAGCGATAAGCATAGCAAAACGTGTATCCCAAGAGAGAGACTGGCCTGTAGGTACACTTGTTGGGTATCAAGTGGGAATGATTAATCATACAACTCCGGATACAAGATTGACTTATTGTACCACTGGAGTCCTTCTGCATAAGCTTATAAACACAAAGCATATGCTAGACTATACTCATGTTATACTAGATGAGGTTCACGAACGCGATCAGGATATGGATTTTCTATTGATCGTTGTGCGAAAATTTCTTCGAACAAACTCACGTCCAGTCAAAGTCATACTGATGTCTGCGACATTCAACGTAGAGAAGTTTGCGAATTATTTTTCATCCCCTCTGCAAAACAAGCTTGTACCTGCGCCCGTCGTGGATATTGCAAAACGGAACTTCTACAATATCAAGATATTTTATCTGTGCCAAATCCTGACATTAGGCCCGGTAAGAAACGAATATATATTTGGATATGGCCTAATAAATCATGGTATTGACAATGTGGTAGTCTTTCCGGAATGTAATGTGTTTGCTCCAGATACCGAAAGTATCTGAAGAAGACCCACATGTGTCGAAAGAAATGTTGGATTTCTGCGTGCGAATAGTGATTGTTCTCGACGACCTGGACATGCAAATGGATGATACGATTTGTGATTCCGAAACGAATGCAAACGATAGACACGTCATTCTTATATTTTTGCCCGGTATACACGAAATAGAAGAAATGTACAGCCTTCTCTCGTCTCCTAAATATAAATCATCGCAATGGAACATTGTTGTTCTGCATTCATCCATTACGAATGAACAACAGCAACAGATCTTCGTGCAGCCTCCGCCTGGATATCGAAGGATTATCTTATCGACAAATATTGCGGAAAGCAGTATTACCGTACCTGATGTTAAATACGGTATGTTTTTACTTTTCCAATCCAAATCCAGCGATCATCAATACGGCCAAACAAATAAGATTGACTTTTGTCCGTAGTAATTGACTTTTGCCTGACGAAACAACTTGTAACAAATGTAACGACGAACTTCCAAAGTCTGCAAATCTCTTGGGCGAGCAAAGCGAATTGTGACCAACGCGCTGGGCGTTCTGGCCGCGTGATGGATGGAAGAGTCTACAGACTAGTACCAAAGAGTTTTTACGAGGTAAGTGTACATTTTCAATCTCACAGGTCGCAGGCGAAATTTATGGCAGTATTATCATTTCAGAATGTACTGTCACCGGAGACAGCGCCGGAAATGTTACGTGCCCCAATGGAAAACGTTGTCCTTCAGGCGAAAATGCTGGAAATGGGTGAACCGAAAGCAATTTTGGCACTTGCTCTCGATCCACCCGATCTTGGAAACCTAGAGCGTACGATTTTGTTGCTGAAAGAGTGTGGCGCTCTGCTCAATAGACCTAACGATCTGCAACAATTTGATGGAGAATTGACAGATCTTGGTCGGATAATGGCACAGCTGCCACTGGACATACACATTACGAAAATGATCGTACTGGGTCACGTATACAGCGTTTTAAAAGACACGATCATCATCGGCGCCAGTATGGCAGTGAAAGATATGTTCAGCAATCCGTTTCAGAAGAAATTTTTAGCGTACAACGTGAAGTTCACTTGGGCCGATGGTTCGTGCAGCGATTGCATAACATTTCTGAATGTCTTCAAAGTTTGGCAGAATAAGAAGGCGAATCGTCACATAAACAGCCATGCCATGGAGAAGAACTGGGCACATCGAAACTTCATACAGCTGAAAGTGTTGCGAGAAGTAGAGGCCCTCGTTATAGATATAACTATCCGATTAAAGATGCTGGGTATAACGGAAACAGTCGGAGTGGATAAAGTCGTGTGGAATGAGATAGAGCGACCTTTCGTTCTGAAGGTAGTAATTGCCGGTGCATTTTACCCGAATTATTTTGTTCGGCGTATGCAAAAAGGGCAAGGCGACGAGCGTGAAAGTATTAAAATGGTTGGTGGGTTGGACCCCACCAAAACCATTTATCTCCAAGGATGGCCATTTAAACAGCCAGGGCCACTGTACGGTCGCCGTATTCAAGAATTATTCAAAGATTGCTGCAATTCCTCGGTCGAAAGGGTAAAAGTGTTCTTCGAATCATCTACGCGCATTTACATTCAATTCAAGAAAAACGAGACTTCGGACAAGGATGGTGTGAGAACTATCAAGAAAATAGCACAGCCTGTTTACAAGGCTGTTAAAATGAGGCAATGTAACATGCCGATAGAAATTCCTGTTTTGAGCGAGTCAGAGGCAGAGAGGCGAGCTAAGGAACTAAATCTTATACGAAAAACGTCGGACCTCTTCTTTCAAGGCGGATCTGATGGAAAACAAAAAGTATTCGAACCTTGGACAAGACCGCAATTACCCGGCTTGGACATGTCCCATATACCCTTAAAAATTGTGCATGTAAGTTATTAGTCAACGTAATGCTTTTACATTTATCGAATGTTCTACTTTGCATACATTAAATTTTAGCTGATCGATCCTGCTCATTTTTGGGCACGAACCGCCGACCCTGATACGTGGAACGCACTACAACATGTGCAAACATCTTGTAATATAGAAAAAAACTTCTCCAATTTATTCGATGCACCTCCCGAATTTGGCACTCTCGTACTCGCACCGTTAAAACATAATAATTCTGTAGAATACTGCCGCGGCAGGGTTGAGGATTACACGACAGAGCATAATGACATTGTGATGGATGTGTTCTTCATTGACTACGGCGCCAAGAATAAGACAAGTCTGAAAGATATGAGACAAGTCAGCGCATCTTCGAATATCAGGCAAGTTCCTGCTTTGGTATTCGAATGTGTACTGGCAAACATACAACCGTCCGTCACGTGTAATCTCAATGATCAATGGTCAAGCGCATCATATGACATGTTCACTGAAGTAATTCACACTAACAGCCAGTTATACGGCCAGATATACTCTGTCGTCAATAGTATCGTCACGCTGAAGTTAATAACGCAGGGCGCGAACGGAAAACACGTTTGCGTGAACGATTATTTGATTGAAAAAGGTGTTGCATCGTGGAAGGAGGAAGATTATCTTTCACGAAAAAATCACGAGCTCCGTGAAAAAAGCGATGACATGTCTACAGAGCAGCGTCGGCTTTATGAAGAACTGCAATACGATCAGAATAATACGACAGATTATTATCCTGATCCACCAAGCGTTGATGAATGCATTTCGTCCGTACAACTACGCGGCCCGTATTCACCGTTAGAGATCGAGCTCGTGAATCTGACCTATGCCGGCAAAGGTAAACGTGTGAAGATCGAGATGGGTTCTGTCAATTCTGTACTCCTTGACAGCAGTGTCGAAGATCCTTATGATCGTCTACTAGTCGCTGGAGCAGTGAATCAAACTATGTCGGGGAATGCTTTAATGTTACGTCACACGACTCTAATGCCAAATCTTCCGGGACTAACGGCGTTGTTGAGCTTGATCTTTACACCGTACATGGAACTGCGACGAAACTCTTTTAAAACTCGATATGTAGGGGCATTATGCGGTCTGGGGTATGACCGTGCAACAAAGAACAGCCTTTTTCCGGAGCACGACATGGAGGTGTACTTTGACGTTGAGATTACTATGGACGATTTACAGGATGTAAGTATCAATGACAGAGTAATCATTTTTCCTATGTTAGTACACTAAGTCAACTTATTCATTATCATTTTGTTTGACCCCATGTAGATAAACAGATTACGACATTGGATGAATATAGGGATGCAACTTAATAAGAAACAGGAAGGAGACGATGATCATGATGCGATTATTGTTTGCCAAAATAGAATTAAAGAGATGTTGTTTAGGATAGTGGAGAAATTTAGAAGCGTGCAATCACCGGGATTTGTTTATCATTTTAACAGATGGAGTCTGTACAACGATTCATTGTTTTTATCGGCGGGAAGGGTACCAATGGTGAAGAACAACATATACAATTTGCATAATGCGTTAGAATTGGAGGAGGGGAACGAATATCTTGAGAAGATGACTCAACACATTTCGGATTTACGGGCTTTGGCAAACGAGTTAGTATACTAATGTATCCTATAATTTTGTAATTCTTATTGCGTCTACGTACTTTCTATTTCTCTTCATTACTTAACTTTCTTTGACAGAGATTTAAAGACGTTCCGTGAGGATATCATATGCAAACTATGTGATGTGCCCATAAGCAACGTTTCTGATCTGAGAGCTCATTTATACGCAAAAGTGCATAGAGAAAAACTAAGCGCACTGGATCCAAACATTTAAAGAATAAATACGCAAACCGATGACAAAACAATGTTTTAACATTGTACGCAAAAGTAACAACAAAGTAATTACTTATTATTTTAATAAGTAGTTTTACTTTTAATTAGGAGATACAGTACCTTTTATAACCATTTGACACATATTTTATTTTGATACCCATCAATGTTAGGAAGTAAAAAGAAACGCGCACCGTACCTATTGGTTGATGAATTTGTGTATTATAAGATGGTGTGTATGTACACATGTTTTTATAGTGGAAAACTTTATGTTCATTTACTTACTGTGATATCGCTTCCATACATTTACTGATAAGTTAGTACCGTTGTTATCTTATGGCAAAGGAAATTTCATTGATAAAAGGACTGTTCTTCTTTGTAATATACGGAATGCTATATATCAACTGTAATTATTTCCATACAAATAAATTGAATCCGAAAATATTAATAATTAACAAAATAATATGCCTAAAACTATACATCATATTTACAGATAGTATATACTTAAATTTATGATATATGATACGCTGTTTATATTCATGCTAGCAACATAAGGTTACACATTAGTGACAGAGTCTGGTTCAATAGAAATATCTATGTCCCAGAATGAATTTCCCAGTAATTATTTTCATTCGTCAGCAGCACAAAAATGGCCTATAGAGGCAAACAAAATCTTCAATAGCCAATTTGAAACCGCGGAGAACGATCACCGTCGTAGTCTCTCAATTCGCAGACTTTGTCCTCTATCTAAGAATCAATGTTTTCATCGTGTAGCATGAGTATTTACACATACTGTGAATAAAAGAAAGTATATTCAGGTGAAATTGAGTAATAAATATGTTCTATACTTCTCGCTGGAGATAGCGGGCAACGGGTTGTGTATATGACAAGCGTCCGGGAACATTTGCACCTGAGGCAGTGACGTAAGTTCCTGGTGGCGGTGGTGGATATGGACCAGGGGGCGGCTGGGGTGCTCTCACCGGGTACCCCGACGTGATTCCTCCAGTCTTTGCACCCTTTCATCAATTAGCGTCAAATTAATGTTCCAATGCACCGCGTGTACGTGAAGATACATGATTATAAAGCGACTAAGCTAACACATTGCGGACGGATGACGAGATATCTCGTCATTCCTATTTCGTCGTTCGGGGCCGTTGACGAGATATATCGTCTTGCATATTCTGTCGTTCGGGACAGGTGACAAGATGTCACACAATTGCTACGTAATTGTCAGCGGCAGTTTTTCGTAATTTGTATTGTGAATTAATTATTTGAAGCCCTGAAATATGGATAGCGACAAAACGATTGACAATATTACAGAAATATTTGCGGACAGTTTATCGGATATGTCAAATGATGACGAGAATATTAGTGTCATGTCACTTCACTTAGTGTCATGTTTTACGAAATATCATACTTTGAAAAATGTTTAGTTTGTACAAATTTTTATTTATTAAAAATATTAAAAAATCATTCATTTTTAAAGTTGTTGAAAATAAATATTTCACGCGACAATCATTTTTAACTACTAACAAATCGTCACTAATTTAAAAATATTTGACGCAAAAAAAATACCCGGCCACTGGGTATGGTTAGCAAAAGAATGCCTGGTCCGCAATGTGCTAAGATACTAAGCGACAGTGAGGCTACAAGAGTGCCTAATAGATTATATTTTACAGAAAATGGTCAAGTCGCTTTTCACAGTACAGAACTAATCTTTCCGTTGACCTTTCTTACATACAATTGTATACAGCTGAACTGTATATCAGGTGTACTAAGACTCCATGCATGTGCGATTAAAAGGAGAAGGCTTTTGGGAATCTATAGATGGCAGAGGTTACTCAATATAGCTCAGCTCTCGCTTAGTTTCTTTGTGGACATATAGTCATATTCAAAATCGTACCTGCGGTGGTTGCTGAATTGGAATGGCTCCACCGTGTACAGTAACGTGGCCACTTGGTCGTAAATAGAATTTGTCCTCGCCGTAAGCGCCTTTGTGATCCAAGGAATGTAGACTAGTTACATATGCTGCAATATTTTTTAACGGTAAAGCCAATAGTTACACATTCGCTCAGTCATTTATCACATATATCGCAGAGGACGCCGCACCTGTTTGGTGCGTAGACAACGTTGGTCTACTTCCAGACAGATACACAGGTTTTGCAGGATCAGACTCTCTGTTCGGTTGTGACGTTGGAGCACTGTAACTGTAGACACTTTGACCCGTGGGAGCTGAATAGAAGCTGGAGGCGGAATACTGGTTGTTCTCTGTGAAACAGCAACAAAAAAAAAGTACGGGAATAATGATAGACACAGTACACGATGGAAGTGGCTTCTAAAATCAAACCCAGTCAACTTAAATAATGTTTATTCACTCACTATTCCAGAGAACGGCTCGGGAATCGCCAGATCTCCTAGCTGCTTCCTCAGATTCTATAGAGGCACAAACACCTACGCTTAGTTCTGACCTTATCAAACTATGTATTATGGGCAAATGTTTCTTTAATTTAATGTGTAGCCAAACTATAACGGTTGAGATATTGCCATCAGTGACTAAGAACATATTCAATTTACTCTAGACTGAAGGTTTTAACAGACAATCAAAAGACTGGTACGCTCCAATATACTCACTAGGAGGCGGTGGGTTATAGCTTGGAATAGGAGGTGGCGGTTTATATCCGTATCCTGCATGATATGGAGAAGCAGCAGGTGGAGGCGAAGGACTATGCGTTCTTTTCAATGGTCCCTGAAAAAGGAATATAAACACTGTGTACAGTCTTCAGGTAAAACAGACTTTTGTGTCCTACAATATTACACTTACACTTGGCAGCAAATTGTGGGTTGGCGTGCCTACAGCTACTTTATACAAAGGACTGTTACTGCGTGGCAAAGGCAAGAATAACTGGGGATGTACAACCCTTGGACCAGTTCCAGGGTATCCACTGACTGCTGTTAGTACTTCTGAACAAACACTGTGCAGATAAAAAAATCACAAACAATGTATTTAAAATAATTACATAATAAAACTGTTTATACATTTGAGTGCATTGTAACGCAAACCTTGTTTCCTTAATAAGTTGACGTCTTCTATTATCATCCTCATTGAGCACTTTCTTTAGTTGTAAAAACAATTGGTGTTTTTCGTCCTTTAACTGTGACAGTTCATTCTCCAAATTTGATATTTGTTCTCGAGTTTCACCTAGCGTCATCACATCCTGTTTCTGTTGACGTTCTCTTTCTTTTCTTTGGCGTTCTTCTTCTGCATCTGCCTCCTGTTCTGAATGAGGCAAATACACGGCAAACAATTACTATAAAATTGTTTCAAAAACATCTGTATATCACATGTTAAACGGTATGTATGACACGAATAATAAAAATATATCACAGATGACGTGCTTAACGGAAAAGGTTACCTTGTTTTTTTCTCTGTCGTTCCCTTGTAATATGTGTTTTTAAAGCCTGCCACATTTGTTCGCTACGTTGCGGCGGCCCAACAATTACAGCTGGCATTTTTTCTTTTACGTATTTTATCCTGTTCAAGGTAAATATACCAGACTGACACTATTTACAATACGAGTTGTTTACACTCAGTTACTGACTTTACGAAGCAAACGTATAATTGAATTAGACTGTTAACTCCGGGTTGCACTTGGTGAAGTCAGCCGTTTTTTATTTGCTTCTCAAAATAGACGTACGTCGCTTTGAAGATTGATAATATTAAACCACGATATCGTTGACATATATCACTGCAAGTGCACAGTCATAGGTTCGATTGTGTACTTTCGTACCACCATAAACCTGGTATGGGCATAGACCTATCGCTATTGAAGTTTGTCTTACGATGGAAAATACCGACCGGGCCGAATATCTGTCCATAGCATTGGACAATTTCACAGAATGAATTTACATGAACTTACTAAATCTACTGTTCATTGAAACCAAATAGAAACATAAGAATACTTCACATACGCAACGCAACTAAATTATTTTATAACATGGAATATTATTTTACATAAAAAATGATTTTTTATTGATTCCTCATTACTTTTACAGCTTAAGACATGGTCCACTGACACTTAAAATCAATATCTGTTTGTGTATTATTACATAAAAGTTAATTTCCGCTGACTTGGATTATTTATAAATGCTTCTGAAACCTGTACATGGGGAATATACTAGGTTGCTCAATAAGTTTTGTCATTCGATAAGAAAAACACAATGTTATGGTTCAAAATACACTTTATTATTCATCAGTATAATCTCTCTGAACATTAATGCACTTGCTCCAACGATCCTCCAATCTGTGGATCCCATCCCTGAAGTGAGATTCCGGAAGGTCTGCAAAATACGCTTCAACAGCCGTTATGACCTCTTCATTTGACGAAAAACGCTTGCCACGCATACATTTTTTGAGTTCTGGAAACAAATGGAAGTCGCTGGGGGCCAAATCTGGTGAATACGGCGGATGCTCCAACAATTCGAACTTTAATTCATGGATTTTAGCCATTGTCAAAATGCTCTTGTGACACGGTGCATTGTCCTGATGAAAAAGGATTTTTTTCTTCTGCAAACCGGGTCTTTTTTCACGAATTTTTTCCTTCAACTGGTCCAAAAGGTTGCAATAATATTCAGTATTAATTGTTTTACCAGTTTGCAAGTAATCCACAAATAAAATTCCTTTCGCATCCCAAAAAACTGATGCCAGAATCTTCTTGGCCGATTTCTGGACACGAACTCGTTTCGAAGCCGAACAACGAGGTTCACACCACTCTTTAGCCTCTTGTTTTGATTTAGGATCATGGTGATAGACCCAAGTCTCATCCATAGTGATGAATCGACGCACAAAATCCACTTTATCCTTTTTAAAACGCTCCAAATGTTGTTGAGAAAGTCGCATTCGAATGTGTTTTTGTTCAATTGTAGCGAATGCGGCACCCATTGTGCACACAGCTTTTTAAAACTCAAAATTTCATTTAAAATATGACTCACACTGCCTAATGAGATGTGTAGAGCCTCTACTAAATCCCTCTCAGTCAAGAAGAGTGAACCAACAAAACAAAAACAAATTTGGACTAGTAGCAACGCCCTCTCTTATCGACCGAGAAAACTTATTGAACAACCTGGTACGTTCACGATATATGAATTTTCTTATCCGTGACCAAACTTCACATCCAAGTTTGTCTTTTGCTGGAATAGAAAATATGGACAGGAACTAACAGGCTGCAACGAGGTATCGATTACGCATATTGAAATGAACAGTTTTATATTGGACGAAACTTAGTGCAGTCTGAAACAAAGGGGAATTGAGGAGGCATTGTTCATAAATATGGCAACCATGATGTTCACTAGAAGGAACGGGGTAAATGATGGTCGCTGCAAACTAGGAACGCCAGCGTCATCTCGTGCGTCTAGGAGAAAGCTTCGTTAGTTGTACCGAACATTTTCAATTTAAATATTTCGAAACTGTATGGAGTATCCTTGGTATGTTTTTTTGTTACAACAATTGTGATTTCCCAATTTTAATGCAATTTTAGTGTATTAACGAGCATATAAAATTACTCTAAAAAAATGTAAAGCGCAGTCAGAAAAGTGGCAGTAAATTATAAAATACCCCTTGCCATTTTTGCGAAAAAATGATGGGTCACCGATTTGATTGCCCTTTTAACATATCAAAGGGGGTCGAAAATAACTCGGAAAAATGCAAGGCGCACCCCGAAATTCGCAATAGTCCCGGAGCTATAGTCAATAATGTGCAGAAAAATCGTGAAAAACGAGCCTGAAAATGGAGCCAAAAATTAAACCTCTACCGATCGACTTGTAATTATGCCAGATGAAAGGGGTACAAAGAGACTTGGAAAAATTCCAACCGCGCTAAAAAATTCGAAATAGTTTCCGAGATATGACAAGAAATAGGTTGAAAAATCGAAAAAACGTAAGAAAAACACGAGTTTTTTAACAACCACCAACGGGAAGTAAATTATTTGACTTGCTCACCTATACGCAATGAAAGAGGATCGACAGCGACTCGAAAAAATTCTTACCGCGCCCCAAAATTTGCAATAGTTCCCGAGTTATGAGCAAAAATAGAGAAAAAAATAAGAAAAATAGCCGAAAATACGCGAAAATAGGCGAAAAATGTCCAATTTTTTTTCTGTTTCGGACCGATACCATTCGATAGAGGGTAATTTGCCCTGAAGATAGACCACTTTCCGCGCGCTGAACTCTTCATAGTTTCCGAGATACGGCGATTTTAAGAAAGCAAAAAAAATTTTTTTTCAAAATTGCTGATCGCGATTAATCCCACGTGAAAGTGCGTCCAAAGAGCTTTAAGAAAACCTATATTACTTATAGGTTTCGATCACTAGTTTGGACGGGACAGGGCCTTGAAAAAATCGCGAAATTCTTAAGGTTCGAATAAACCGAAAAATGATGGGTCACCGATTTTATTGTCTTTGTAACATATCAACGGGGGTGGAAAATAACTCGGAAAAATGCAAGGCGCACCCCGAAATTCGCAATAGTTTCGGAGATATGACTAAAAATGTGTGAAAAAACCGTGAAAAACGAGCCTGAAAATGGGGTTAAAAATTAAACCTCTATCGATCGACTTGTAATTATGCCAGATGAAAGGGGGTCAAAAATGACTCGGAAAAATGCAAGACGCACCCGGAAATTCGCAATATTTTCGGAGATATCGGCAAAAATGTGTGGAAAAATCGTGAAAAACGAGCCTGAAAACGGGGTAAAAAAATGAGAACTCTGCCGATAGACTTATGAACCAAATGAAAAAGAGTACAAATTCATAGTACCAAATGAAAAAGAGTACAAAGGGACTCACAAAAATTGCAGCAATGCTGAAAAATTCATATTATATATCAAAAATTCATTCTGCTCGCTCCCTGTATAAAATGAAAAAGACCGACAGTAATCTAGGATCGGGTAAATCACGATCTTCGAAAAAATTGGGTTTCGCATAAGACCAGTTGAGCTAAATGACGCCTGATACTTGGATAAAACTTGAAATCTGAAAAAGGTGAATGGGTTGAATTATCCTAAACGCACAGCCTTTAGCTCATTATGATCCACGGTAAAGTATAATTTTTTACATCGTGGATAATAACGATTGCCCGGGTCATACCGCGTGGAGGCGCTGTGTATGATGACCCAACCCATTCCCAAAACGATCCCATCCACCCAACCATTATTGCAAGCAATGATTCCAAACTAACTCATTCATCGAAACCATTTCCGCGTGGAAAAATGTGTTCGATAAGTGACTAATTTGGAATCGAAATTGACCTACCCGAGGAGAACAGTAGACAGGAGAAGCCCGTCTATTGTTCTTCACAAAATCTAATGATGATGATAATGACGGTGAAGCGATGATCGCGTAACTTAAGTTCTACTTAAATCTATCGGTATCAAACTTAGGACTAAGATGATGCTATTCTATAGTACTTAGTATCTAGGAGTTGATGTTCTTGCGTTTCCTGTAGAATGTGATGCGCATAATCTTGAGTATTGCTGAGTACCTAGCTGAAAAGGGAAAAGCTATAATGGAAGAACTACGGGAAACTTAGTATGTTAAACGAAAAATATAGGTGAAAAGAGACATAAAAGTTAACGATACGCAGAATGAATATTAAGTTGTTTTTGTATTTTCTTTAATTTGTTACTTATTGTTTATGGGTCTTTGTTCATTTATAATTTGTCGTTATTGTATTTTTATAATTTTATTCATGTATTATGCGTTTAAATTTCGGGACATATTTTTTTGATTTTGAATTTTTAATCAGTTTTGTAGTTAAACAGTTTTATGCTTCAAGAGGTTTGTTTTATTAAATATTTACGTATCAAGAGGTTTTTTTCAAAGTTTTATCCTGAAATTAATGAAATACAACAATGATGCCTAATGATTGAAGAGTAATACAAAAAAGATTGGGGATTAACTTGGAAGCGATTAATATATTAAAAAAGTTACAAACCTTTTTAAAAAATGTGCAGAAATTTAAAATAAATCAAGCATCACCTAAATTTTACACGGCCATAAACTATAGGTAAGTGTAACTTTGTAACTCAATCATAGATGACAGTAATTTTCGGTCCAGTGTCTCCAGATAAAGATGTAAAACCTGAAACAAAAAGCAGATTGAAGTAATATTGGTGAAAGAAACAAATAAAAATAAGAGTATTTGTAAGCAAACAAAGCCCACCTGAAACTGATCGCAAATAAACAAAAATTTATCTTACGTGCAACTATTGTGTATTATCACAGGCATTTGTAAAATTACGAAGTGAAAATGTGTAATAATCGTGATTGTGTAATAATGTGATTACGAATAACTTACACGTTGAAGTGTTGTTGAGTATGAGCCAGGTAGGTATAAATGCGTTGGCTGAAAAAAAAGTAAATCGTATTACTGACGTTGAAATAAAAAGCAAAGAACTGCATGCAAAGAAATATAAGAATGCATTGAAACAAAAAAATATTTTGTAGGAAAAATTAAAAAATGAGAACATCACGAATAAGAGGAACTGTGATAGTAAAAATTACCATCAGCCGTCCAAATAATGAAGCGGACCCTGCAACAAAAATTAAGTTGGATTAATACTTCGAAAATAAAAAATAAATATCCGGACTTTATAAATAAAGAAGAAGTACTTTTAGAGGAAGAATTAAAAAAAGAATGAAGAAACAAAGAGCGATTATCTCATACCAATTAAAGTGAAGTGGAACATCGTCAATTGAGTATGTGTACCAGTAAAGTCCATCCCTGACTAAAAATATGGGAATTCCGCGACTAAACAGAAAGCAGATTGGATTAATAAAGCGGAAAGAAAAGTTTGTTAAACTTAAGTTTATTATTATTTCATTCCAATTAAAGTGAAGTGGAATATCGTCAATTGAGTATGTTTACCAGTAAAGTCCATCCCTGACTAAAAATATGGGAATTCCGCGACTAAACAGAAAGCAGATTGGATTAATAAAGCGGAAAGAAAAGTTTGTTAAACTTAAGTTTATTATTATTTCATTCCAATTAAAGTGAAGTGGAACATCGTCAATTAAGTATGTGTACCAGTAAAATTCATACCTGTTTCAAAATATGGGAATTCCGCAACTAAACAGAAAGCAGATTGGATTAATAAAGCTGAAAGAAAAGTTTATTAAACTTAAGTTTATTATTATTTCATTCCAATTAAAGTGAAGTGGAACATCGTCAATTAAGTGTGTTTACCAGTAAAGTCCATCCATGTCTAAAAATATGGGAATTCCGCGACTAAACAGAAAGCAGATTGGATTAATAAAGCGGAAAGAAAAGTTTGTTAAACTTAAGTTTATAATATTTCATTCCAACTAAAGTGAAGTGGAACATCGTCAATTGGGTATGTTTACCAGTAAAATTCATACCTGTTTCAAAATATGGGAATTCCGCAACTAAACAGAGAGCAGATTGGATTAATAAAGCTGAAAGAAAAGTTTATTAAACTTAAGTTTATTATTATTTCATTCCAATTAAAGTGAAGTGGAACATCGTCAATTAAGTGTGTTTACCAGTAAAGTCCATCCATGTCTAAAAATATGGGAATTCCGCGACTAAACAGAAAGCAGATTGGATTAATAAAGCGGAAAGAAAAGTTTGTTAAACTTAAGTTTATTATTATCTCATTCCAGCTAAAGTGAAGTGGAACATCGTCAATTGAGTATGTGTACCAGTAAAGTCCATCCCTGACTAAAAATATGGGAATTCCGCGACTAAACAGAAAGCAGATTGGATTAATAAAGCGGAAAGAAAAGTTTGTTAAACTTAAGTTTATTATTATTTCATTCCAATTAAAGTGAAGTGGAATATCGTCAATTGAGTATGTTTACCAGTAAAGTCCATCCCTGACTAAAAATATGGGAATTCCGCGACTAAACAGAAAGCAGATTGGATTAATAAAGCGGAAAGAAAAGTTTGTTAAACTTAAGTTTATTATTATTTCATTCCAATTAAAGTGAAGTGGAACATCGTCAATTAAGTATGTGTACCAGTAAAATTCATACCTGTTTCAAAATATGGGAATTCCGCAACTAAACAGAAAGCAGATTGGATTAATAAAGCTGAAAGAAAAGTTTATTAAACTTAAGTTTATTATTATTTCATTCCAATTAAAGTGAAGTGGAACATCGTCAATTAAGTGTGTTTACCAGTAAAGTCCATCCATGTCTAAAAATATGGGAATTCCGCGACTAAACAGAAAGCAGATTGGATTAATAAAGCGGAAAGAAAAGTTTGTTAAACTTAAGTTTATTATTATTTCATTCCAACTAAAGTGAAGTGGAACATCGTCAATTGGGTATGTTTACCAGTAAAATTCATACCTGTTTCAAAATATGGGAATTCCGCAACTAAACAGAGAGCAGATTGGATTAATAAAGCTGAAAGAAAAGTTTATTAAACTTAAGTTTATTATTATTTCATTCCAATTAAAGTGAAGTGGAACATCGTCAATTAAGTGTGTTTACCAGTAAAGTCCATCCATGTCTAAAAATATGGGAATTCCGCGACTAAACAGAAAGCAGATTGGATTAATAAAGCGGAAAGAAAAGTTTGTTAAACTTAAGTTTATTATTATCTCATTCCAGCTAAAGTGAAGTGGAATATCGTCAATTGGGTATGTTTACCAGTAAAGTCCATCCCTGACTAAAAATATGGGAATTCCGCGACTAAACAGAAAGCAGATTGGATTAATAAAGCTGAAAGAAAAGTTTATTAAACTTAAGTTTATTATTATCTCATTCCAACTAAAGTGAAGTGGAACATCGTCAATTGAGTATGTTTACCAGTAAAGTCCATCCATGTCTAAAAATATGGGAATTCCGCGACTAAACAGAAAGCAGATTGGATTAATAAAGCTGAAAGAAAAGTTTATTAAGCTTAAGTTTATTATTACCTCATACCAATTAAAGTGAAGTGGAATATCGTCAATTGAGTATGTTTACCAGTAAAGTCCATCCCTGACTAAAAATATGGGAATTCCGCGACTAAACAGAAAGCAGATTGGATTAATAAAGCTGAAAGAAAAGTTTATTAAGCTTAAGTTTATTATTACCTCATACCAATTAAAGTGAAGTGGAACATCGTCAATTGAGTATGTTTACCAGTAAAGTCCATCCCTGTCTCAAAATATGGAAATACAGCGACTAAACAGAAAGCAGATTGGATTAATAAAGCTGAAAGAAAAGTTTATTATTATCTCGTGGAACATCGTTAATTGAGTATGTTTACCAGTAAAGTCCATCCCTGTCTAAAAATATGGGAATTCCGCCACTAAACAGAAAGCAGAATGGATTAAAAAAAGCTGAAAGAAAAGTTTATTAAACTTAAGTTTATTACTATCTCGTGGGACATCGTTAATTGAGTATGTTTACCAGTACAGTCCATCCCTGACTAAAAATATGGGAATACAGCGACTAAACAGAAAGCAGATTGGATTAATAAAGCTGAAAGAAAAGTTTATTAAACAGTTTGGCTCCGGGAATAGCCGAATAGCAGCCAAAAGAAGTAAAAATTTTGAATCTTGTTTCTGAATTTATGACTCTAAAATTTGACTTTATTCAAAAACACCCAACGACATGGCAACTACATTTAAAAAAAAATGTATAATTTAAAACACCAACAATCAACAACAGGTGATTTGTTGGGTACGAAAAATTAAAAAATCCACAAAATAAAGTTATCTGATATCACGTCAGCATTCGCAAGTAACATGCCGCGGACAAAACAATATAAAAAATAGTAGCCTGCTTAAGCAGTGCTCAACATTTCTCGCAATATACTTTTTCGTACATGTTATGTATAGTCATAGGTGAAATGCAATATATTCTCATAGGTACATAGAAATTGTAATCATAGGTCAGATATGTTTCTGATTGACGCGGTTCTAAGTTTTCATCAAAAGATATTCGCAAAATGAATAAAACGCCTACGCGCGAACGCGAGCAGCCAACAAACATTGATACATTTAAAACAATATATCACTTTTCAATATCCGAAGAAATTGAAAAAATGATACAATTAAAAAATGCATCAATTGAGCGGCGCTAGTCAACATATCGATCGATAATGCCACTTCAAATTTATTTTATCGTAAATCGAAACCGCGAGCGCGAGCAGCGAAGAAAAATTGATTTATTTAAAACAATGTATCACTTTTCAATATCGGAGGAAATTGAAAAAATGATACAATTATTAAATGCATCAACTGAGCGGCGCTAGTCATCATATCGATCGATAGTGGCTTTTAAATTATTTTACCGCGAATCAAAATTTTTATTTCCCTACTCGGACAAACGGACAGCGGAATTTACGCGAGCGCGAGCAACCAACATAAATCAATTTATCAATTACCAAAATTATATCTTAAATCCCAAACGTTTTTAAGAAATAATTCGATCAGTAAATAAATTGATCTAGCGGTGCATTGAAACTTTATCGAGCGACCGCGTACGCGTTTAAGACGTAATTGCTTGCCTAAAAAATGAGCAAGCATTTACGTAGACATTTGAAATGGCGAGCATAGTGACTAACGTGGAACTAATCCCACGACGAAAGCCCTCTTCTCCGGGCCGCTTCGACTATTTTATCAAATAGTCTCTTCTTTCTTCGGACATGCATAAGCAAGTCCCACTGTTCGGGAGTTAAAACAGGTATCAGTTTTACATCGATTCGTCCACTGCTTCGAAAGCAGAGACGGAATACTCAATTGTGTCAATATAAAACAATGTCTCATATGCTAATATATTGTACATATAATAACATATGTGTCAATTAATGGGAAATATATACACATATATTTCCGATTAATATTTTTTCGTAGTGCAGAAGGCAAAATTCCGTCTTTGCTTTCGAGAGTGCACGCGTCAACACAAACGCTGATACCTGCCTTTCGGACACTATGTTTGTACGGCATATGAACATTCGAGTGAAAATTTCGCGAGCAAGGGCTGACACGCAGGCACTGCCGAAATTAACTCTTTAATTTTGTCGTATAAAGTGCTACTGCGGGAGTAATACTTTATACTGTCGAATTAGAGAGTGAATTTTCGGCGGCTCGTACACGTGAACATTTAACCGAACTTCCCGAACAGTTCGAAATACGTACTCCACTTGTGCAATGAAATACATCTCGGTAGTGCAATGAGGAACATAACTTAATACGCATAGCACGATACTATGTGCTTTCGTAAGAAATTACATTCGCTCGTTTGTGCAATGAGATGTACTTCGTGTGTGCAATGTATACGTATTTCTGCTTAAAATTAAAGTAATTGCTATCTTATAACTAAGACTTAACTCGCGCGACCAACTACTATAATAAGAAACGCGTACTGAGATCGGTATATATTCACGAACGAAAAAGTAAGACTGCACTGAGCACAACTGCAGTGTGTTCAACAGTAATTGATATAACGCGATTTCGCAGGAAAAATACATATGGTCGCGCGAGTTAAGTAAACACCCAAGTCTAGGCGAATCACTTTGAAATTTCCCTAATTATGATTGACTAGAATCTGAGTGATAGCCTATCTTGGCCCTACCTACTTATGTCTAGTTCATCATTCACACCGAGAAAGTATGCTACCTGCCTACCTAACGCTATATTTAAAAAGAGCAAAACATTCACACCAACACAATCACTCCACGGTTCTCACACAACCGCCCGGGTGCAAAAGAGCCTAACCCTAGAGAGTACGTCCCGGGACGTCTCCGACACCCGAGCTCAAAACTGACTCGTATCACTTATCAACTAGTACGTACCGATGCTGAAATCGATTGTAAAGTATAATGACCGAGCAAACTAACGCGTGACTCGACTTATTAAATATTCTGTACGACCAAGTGCCGTACAGAACTCTTTATTGAATATTTGAAAAAAGACGATATGTAGACCGTATGGGCAACATATCGGCGTATTGAAGTACGCAATGAGATAATGTTTAATAATTGACGGAAAACGAAAAGTAATGGTCATTTTGTGCTCTACCCGACGTACACGCCACACACCACTACGCATTCATACAGTGGCATGTACGTCGGCAGTCATTATCACAATACAATCGCCAATCTACGCCTTAAAACTAAACCGTACTCACCGGTCTAAACCATGCATGTTGCACCTGGGCACATGCATGATTGCAGACCTTAGTGACATGAGTACGGCCAAAAAAAGTGTACAAACCGTGCTTGCTGAAAGAATCCTGAGCTAAGATTAGTAGTATTCTAATTGTGTACGTTTCTAAGCGGACTAATGTTTTAACTTTATTGTTTCATTCATTTCTCTTGTTCAAAATGACTCGACTTTAATTTGATTTCGTAATAAAAGCAAGATTTTCATGCAGTAGTGACTCGACTTTAATTTAATTTCATATTCAAAGCAAAAATTAGCATGCATTACTGACTCGACTTTAATTTAGTTTCATATTGAAAGCAAAAATTAGCATGCACTACTGACTCGACTGTTTGTTTTCATGTTTCTAACATGGAAAAACAAACTCCCTCAAGCGATCCCATCATAGAAGCGACTTTTCTATATCACAAAAATATAACAAACGATGTCACTCTATGATGGGATCTACTTGTCGCGAAATGCCATCTTGCTCATTAAACTAATTATAACCGAGCGCAAACGGTACGTTCTTAAATACGAACGTATTGACTCTACTTTAACGCGACTTTAATTTTGTACTAAAAGCCGTAATTAAACAACTTTTAGTGCAAATTTTGACTCTACTTAATCAAAGGACTTTAAAAGTGCGCAACTTTTTTAAGTAAAAGTTTTTTAGTAAATCTAAACGCGACCGCGTACACGAGCAAAAGTGTTAAATTGAAATTGAGCAAGGGAGGCCTAGCCTGAGCTAATACACAGACATGAAAAATGTGCCTAAAAAATGCCACTCACGAGTAGAGTTCTCGCAGTGCAAAAAGTCTACTCGCGGTCACTATGCTCGCCATTTATAACCATTTCAAAGAATAATTACAACCAGTCACTCGTGCCGCTTCGGACCATTCGTCCTACGACATGGTTGAGTGACTGGAGGGACTTAAAAATTGACTCACCGCCTGGTCAGCATACCACTGGAACACGCACCATCGACGGATCCTTGACCCTCAGTTCCTAGACCCTCAAGTTGTTCTGCACTCTGAACTGTGGGACGTGGGCAGTCGAATTTGGACTCTCGTGGACCTCAGTTCCTAGACCCTCAAATCCTGGATTCTGCATTCTGAACTGTGGGACGTGGGCAGTCGAATTTGGACTCTCAAGGACCTCAGTTCCTAGACCCTCAATCCTGGATTCTGCATTCTGAACTGTGGGATGAGGGCAGTCGATTTTGGACTCTCAAGAACCATCAGATGGACAGGCCCAGGCATCATAGACCCTCAGATTGAACGGCTTTAGGACTCCTTAGACCCCAGTCATCCTTCCTCTCAGACAGGACCAGGCATCTTCTTGATGCACTGACTCTACTACGCGTTACGCCCGAAGTCGTTTACGGATTTCGCGACCGAATATAATATTATCGGCGAACATGACTCTACTTTCGCGGACGAAGTAATAATTGTGAAATTCGCGACCGAAAGATCTTAAACCGGCGCAACAACACTGACTCTACTCTTATAATACGCGATCGCGGTATATGCGTTTCGGTATACGTGTTCGCGACCGAGGTGTTTTAATTTAAAAAAAAAAAAAAAAGTAAAAATAAGAAATATTTATTGCGGCGAACAAACACTGACTCTAACGCGACGCGAAGAATATATTTCGACCGAGGGGGATTTGTAACGGCGAGCAAACACTGACTCTACTTCGCGTGATTCTACTTTCTAATGCAAAGGGTTGAAGCTAAAGAGTCTGTGCGACTCCGGGGAAATAACTTACTCGAAAGCAAATTTGACTCTAAGATCGCATTGCGCGCGATCGCAATAATTTGAAGAATGTTCTATGACACATCCCATCTTTTACAATACCGAATAGCAAGAACAATGAAGGAAATACGCGTTAAAAACGTCGAAAGCAAATTGTCTTAAGTGGAAAACGACTCATGAAACTCGAGAAATAAAAAGTTCGAAGCAAATTGAATAATTGTCGAATAAACGGGATGTGTGATAGAACATTCTTATGCACTGACTTTAATTCGCGAGCTTCAACACACGCGGGTGGAAGCTGTCGAAATCGCGACGCGCGGACTTCAACACACGCGGGTTGAAGTGAAACGATTTCGCGGACCTCAACATTCGCGGATGGAGATCACCGAACCGCGCGCGTGCCTCGACATTCGCGGATGGAGGCAATTACGTTCGAAATCGAGTATTCTATTCCAACACAGAAGCTAAGACCGACGAGTGGTCGCAAAGATGCTGAAAGAAAGGGGAAGGGTAGCAAAAATAAAACCGTACGCAATTTCTTTAATGGAATTCTTTTCATGTCACTGCGAATGCTGATGTGATTGTACTAGGCATTGTTAATCGTTACTGAAAGTGAAGTGAAGCTACGTTTAACGAGAGTTCATTGATATCTAGTAGCACCATATCATTGGGTGATAAAAAGAAAACGCGAGTCGCAGCGGTTAGTCACTGTGATCCTTGATTCAGATATAAATATCCGATTCAAGGATAACAGTGTCCGGGTCACACCGCGTGGAGGTCGCTGCGAGTTGTGACCTATACAATTTCTAACGTTCCAAATAGACGCCGCTTAATGGAAAGCATTGATTAAAATACATTAAACCACTGGACGTACATGAAAGGTGCTCAAGCAATTAAAGGAGGCAAGACAGGAGAAAGGCATGCGGTGCATGAAATGATGTATGTATGTATGTAATAAGTCATCTAGTTTTATAACATATACGAAACGTCAGCTTGAGCGTAGGCTAATGATGTGTAAAATGAAATGAATGTAAAACTTGTGAAAATTCATTTGTAATTAAATAGGGAATGTATAATAAGAAATGTCGAAGCTTACCAAAGTAGTATAAGCATACAGAGTGAGCAAGGCATCCAAATAAACCATCAGACGTAGACACCTGTTGCTGCACCCCACGTGAGAAAGCATGAATACTGCAGCTGCCATTATGCACAACACGCAAAATCATTATTTGCAAGTAACACCACTAGAAAAACCAAAAGTTAAAATTGATTGTTAATAATCACTGTCAAAATTCACTGCTGACCGACAGTACCAATATTCAGATTTAATAGCACGTGAGAAAGCATTATTACTGCAACTGCCATTATGCACCACATGCACAAGCAGTATCTGTAAGTAACGCCACTAGAAAAACCAGAAGTTAAAATTGATGATTAACACTTTGCCGACCGATGGGGGAGATCTCCCATTTTGACTTTAGCAATGCGTTTCTCGTTTTCTGTCATCGTTAACTACCTCGACCTGGAGTTTTACGCAATTGCTGACGGACTGCTGCTGTGGAGCACGACATATAATAAAATCAACTAATTTTGAAGACGCAGTTGGCTTTCCAGGTGGGAAACGCGAAAAGAGCGGTGAAAACCGAACAGTAGCCTGTGGCGCGTCTGGGCGGCAAAGTGTTAATAACCACTGTCAAAATTCACTGCTGCCAGGCGGTGCTAATATTCAGATTTAATAGCACGTGAGAATGCATTATTACTGCAACTGCCATTATGCACCACATGCGCAAGCAGTATCTGTAAGTAACGCCACTAGAAAAACCAGAAGTTAAAATTGATTATTAACACTTTGCCGACCGATCAGGGAGATCTCCCATTTTGGCTTTAGCAATGCGTTTCTCGTTTTCTGTCACTGTTAACTACCTCGACCTGGAGTTTTTCGCAATTGCTGACGGACTGCTGCTGTGGAGCACAACATATAATAAAATCAACTAATTTTGAAGGCGCAGTTGGCTTTCCAGGTGGGAAACGCGAAAAGAGCGGTGAAAACCGATCAGTTGCCTGTGGCGCGTGTGGTCGGCAAAGTGTTAATAACCACTGTCAAAATTCACTGCTGACAGGCGGTGCTAATATTCAGATTTAATAGCACCTGAGAAAGCATTATTACTGCAACTGCCATTATGCACCACATGCACAAGCAGTATCTCTAAGTAACACCACTAGGAAAACCAGAAGTTAAAATTGATTATTAATAACCACTGTCAAAATTCACTGCTGACAGGCGGTGCTAATATTCAAATTTAATAGCACGTGAGAAAGCATTATTACTGCAACTGCCCTTATGCACCACATGCACAAGCAGTATCTGTAAGTAACGCCACTAGAAAAACCAGAAGTTAAAATTAATGATTAACACTTTGCCGACTGATCGGGGAGATCTCCCATTTTGACTTTAGCAATGCGTTTCTCGTTTTCTGTCACTGTTAACTACCTCGACCTGGAGTTTTTCGCAACTGCTGACGGACTGCTGCTGTGGAGCACGACATATAATAAAATCAACTAATTTTGAAGGCGCAGTTGGCTTTCCAAGTGGGAAACGCGAAAAGAGCGGTGAAAACCGAACAGTTACCTGTGGCACGTGTGGTCGGCAAAGTGTTACTAACCACTGTCAAAATTCACTGCTGACAGGCAGTGATAATATTCAGATTTAATAGCACGTGAGAAAGCATTATTACTGCAACTGCCATTATGCACCACATGCACAGTCAGCATTTGTAAGTAACGCCACTCGAAAAACCAGAAGTTAAAATTGATTATTAATAACCACTGTCAAAATTCACTGCTGACAGGCGGTGCTAATATTCAAATTTAATAGCACGTGAGAATGCATTATTACTGCAACTGCCATTATGCACCACACGCACAAGCTGTATCTGTAAGTAACGCCACTAGAAAAACCAGAAGTTAAAATTGATTATTAATAACCACTGTCAAAATTCACTGCTGACAGGCGGTGCTAATATTCAAATTTAATAGCACGTGAGAAAGCATTATTACTGCAACTGCCATTATGTACCACATGCACAAGCAGTATCTGTAAGTAACGCCACTCGAAAAACCAGATGTTAAAATTGATTATTAATAACCACTGTCAAAATTCACTGCTGACAGGCGGTGCTGATATTCAAATTTAATAGCACGTGAGAAAGCATTATTACTGCAACTGCCATTATGCACCACATGCACAGTCAGTATTTGGAAGTACCACCACTAGAAAAACCAAAAGTTGAAATTGATTATTAATAATCACTGTCAAAATTCACTGCTGACCGACAGTACCAATAGTCAGATTTAATAGCACGTGAGAAAGCATTATTACTGCAACTGCCATTATGCACCACATGCGCAAGCAGTATCTGTAAGTAACGCCACTAGAAAAACCAGAAGTTAAAATTGATTATTAACACTTTGCCGACCAATCGGGGAGATCTCCCATTTTGGCTTTAGCAATGTGTTTCTCGTTTTCTGTCATTGTTAACTACCGCGACCTGGAGTTTTTCGCAATTGCTGACGGACTGCTGCTGTGGAGCACGACATATAATAAAATCAACTAATTTTGAAGGCGCAGTTGGCTTTCCAGGTGGGAAACGCGAAAAGAGCGGTGAAAATCGATCAGTTACCTGTGGCGCGTGTGGTCAGCAAAGTGTTAATAACCACTGTCAAAATTCACTGCTGACAGGCGGTGCTAATATTCAGATTTAATAGCACGTGAGAAAGCATTATTACTGCAACTGCCATTATGCACCACACGCACAAGCAGTATCTGTAAGTAACGCCACTCGAAAAACCAGATGTTAAAATTGATTATTAATAACCACTGTCAAAATTCACTGCTGACAGGCGGTGCTAATATTCAAATTTAATAGCACGTGAGAAAGCATTATTACTGCAACTGCCATTATGCACCACACGCACAAGCAGTATCTGTAAGTAACGCCACTCGAAAAACCAGATGTTAAAATTGATTATTAATAACCACTGTCAAAATTCACTGCTGACAGGCGGTTCTAATATTCAAATTTAATAGCACGTGAGAATGCATTATTACTGCAACTGCCATTATGCACACATGCACAGTCAGCATTTGTAAATAACGCCACTAGAAAAACCAGAAGTTAAAATTGATTATTAATAACCACTTTCAAAATTCACTGCTAACAGGCGGTGCTAATATTCAGATTTAATAGCACGTGAGAAAGCATTATTACTGCAACTGCCATTATGCACCGCATGCACAAGCAGTATCTGTAAATAACGCCACTCGAAAAACCAGAAGTTAAAACTGATTATTAATAATCACTGTCAAAATTCACTGCTGACAGGCGGTGCTAATATTCAGATTTAATAGCACGTGAGAAAGCATTATTACTGCAACTGCCATTATGCACCACATGCACAAGCAGTATCTGTAAGTAACGCCACTAGAAAAACCAGAAGTTAAAATTGATTATTAATAACCACTGTCAAAATTCACTGCTGACAGGCGGTGCTAATATTCAGATTTAATAGCACTGTTCGTATCAGGAGTTCATATTAATTGTGTATAATCTCTGTCTCAAATCACTATCAGGATGGGCAGTCAATGTTAACTGTCATTGTTCACTATTAATGTTCACGTCACCACTTCACTTACCTTTTGCACCGTAATAATACGTAAATGTAGTGCTATATTAGTAGGAGAGGCTATTCCACTGATGATTAAAGCACGATCGAGCTTGCCGGAGAACCACATGTCACTTTAGACCACTTTCGGAACTTCCGATGTGACCTCTATGGCCGTCAGCACGCGACTAACCTCTCTCGGCAAGCGCGCATTCTCTTCGAGCAGATCGTGCGCAGGTCATGCGCAGATCATGCGCAGATCGTCGAATCTTCGTATCACTGCGCACACTGAACGGAGTTTCATGAAATTTTCTAAATTTTTTAATTTACACGTTATTTCAATCTATATCATTCTATATGCTAAAAACTCAATGCCTGCTGACGGTTTCCACCCACTCATGCTAGCAATTTCTGCATTTATTAACTTTTTACTTATATATTCTTTTAAACAATTCTCATACTACATTTTTATTAATCAACTTGATATTCAAATAAACGGTGTTGTTTATCTATCACGTATGTTTCACATATTTTGATTTTTTTTCTTGCTAATAGTTAGTACAGCTAAAGTTTGTAAACGGGTGGTGAAAAAGGAACTTTAGCTTTGGCGTGACTTTCTCTAGTCTTGACTCTGAAAAACTCGAAAAAATCTTAAGCTATACCCCTTGCCATGTTTGCGAAAGAATGATAGGTCACCGATTTGATTGCATTTTTAACACGTTGACTGCCAAGCGTACTTTGCTATGTTAGAACCCCGATGCGATGAAATACTGCAGAGTATGATTAAATCGTGCAAAATGAAGGTAACGCAGAGTTGTTAGAAGCCAAAGCATTGAACCGCCGTCCCAATATCAATTGCTTTTACAAGATAGCGAATAGGCTTTATGGTGAATTTTTTGCACTTTTTGTAAAATCTTTTGCACCCATCACAGGTGACCACCGTGGCTGTCAACGTGTTAATATATCAAGGGGGGTCCAAAATGACTAGGAAAAATGCAAGGCCCACCCTGAAATTCAGAATAGTTTTGGAGATATCGTCAAAAATGTGTGGAAAATCATGAAAAGCGAGCTTCAAAATGGGATCAAAATGATTAAATCGTGCAAAACGAAGGTAACGCAGAGTTGTTAGAAGCCAAAGCATTGAACCACCGTTCCAATATCAATTGCTTTTACAAGATAGCACATAGGCTTTATGGCGAATTTCTTGCATTTTTTGTAAAATCTTTTGCACCCATCACCGGTGACCACCGTGGCAGTCAACGTGTTAATATATCAAGGGAGGTCCAAAACGACTAGGAAAAATGCAAGGTGCACCCTGAAATTTGCAATAGTTTCGGAGATATGGTCAAAAATGTGTGGAAAATCGTGAAAAGCAAGCTTCAAAATGGGATCAAAAAGTAAAACCCTATCAATCGACTTGTAATTGTGCCAAATAAAAAGGGCTATAACTACGCCAGATTCAACTGTGGCAGTTTTGCTAACCTGAGCTGTGATTGGTTTGTCACCGTCAAAATTTTCAGTTTGACTCTATGATTGGCCCTGACAAATGTGTTTCCTTTATTAGAGTCAAATAATAATCTTAAAAACTTTTTGTTTGCGTTTGCTCATTTGCTTCATATACATTTAATATGCCTTAGAAGTGTAACGAAATAATCGCCAATACATATTATGTACTCAGTCAAATAGTTGGATGTTATAAAATTTTGTTTATTTTCATGAATTGCCGGGAGTGGCTTGAATTAGAGTCATATATTTCAATTACCAAACTCATTATCTTAAGATATGGCACTTTCAAATGTGCATTGTTACTTGCTTATTAGGCATGCTTGCAAATTACAAGAAAACTGTGGATAATCCTTCAGAAATATTGTAACAAAATAGTTAACACTTTGACTGCCATGATGGTCACCAATGACTGGCGCAAGAGATTTTACAGAACATCCAAAATATTTGCAGAGAGTAGCAAGAATTATTTTATAAATGCAGGTATTGTTAGAATAGTGACGCGATCCTTTGGTCTCCAATACCTGCGCATTATTTACATTTTGCATAATTCAGTCGAACGCTGTAGTATTTCATAGCATAGCAATGTCATTCTAATACAGCAAAATACGCTTGGTAGTCAACGTGTTAAACTATCCGGTCATCAAATCGACACTCGTACCACAACACTACATTCTGCTACCCAATAAGAACGGCGCAACAGATTTTACCGAAAATCTAAAATATTCGCAATGAGTAGCAATAATTATTTTATAAATGCAGTTGGTATTAGAATAGTGTTGCGATTCTTTGGTCTCCTATACTTGCACATTATTTACATTTTGCATAATTCAGTCCAACGCTGTAGTATTTCATAGCATCGCCGTTCTAATACAGCAAAATACGCTTGGCAGTCAACGTCTTAAAATGTTGTAGCTAACCTCTTATACGTCACATTGGTTTACTGCCACGGTTCAATTGACAAAATGGTTTATTTGTGGACACTTGTGCATTTACAGAACAAGAAGATCAAAAATGATTGAGTAATACTATCAATGCTAAGTTGTATAACAATACAAATTAACGTCTCCTAGCATTTTTGTTATAGGTTTATCTAACGTATCTTGATTTGATTAATAATGTCTGTTTCTGTTCCAGTATCTTTGCCAATTAAAATTAAAACGGATTTTTCTAATGGTTTGCATCTTACTTCCTTCGCAATACTTCTAATACAATTATTTACAAACATGGTTTACTTACTCCGTTTTCTGTTTTACAGTTTGACAATAACAGCCACAACACTTTTTATTGTTACATTCATTATTTTATTATTACATTTGTTGTTTTATTTATAACGTAACGTTGTATACTTTAAAACACTTTTATTTCGGTGGCCGAGTACAAAGATTCGGAGCCTCTGCAATTTTTAAACTTTTTCCCGGTGTCTACGGAAATATATGTGATTCGTTACCATGCTCAAAAACGTTGCGTGGAACACAAAAATGGTAACAAAACATCAAAGCCCCTGCAGGGTTGGACACAAAAATATATCGGGTGACAGCTCTATACTACGTTTGGTATATGGTGCTTTAATCATGTACTACATTGTAAACTTGCCGTAAACACGGTTGTTCGCAAACTCTCGTCAGTGCACACTGCATACGTTTCTTTGTAATTGCATTTGATGCAGATCATTTGGATATCATAAAATAGATGGTACTCTATCAATCTGTTATTCAGTTTTGTTCTATATGAAGTGGAACGTTCGTTAGGCTTTCAATTTTGAGGTTTGATCAGAGTAATCAATTGTTTTGTTTATCTCGCGAGACACGAGTTTCATTCATTGTTGATGTGCAGTGAGTGTAAATATTGACCTAGAACGTTTTCCTACACGTTTATTAATATTACGCCATAGCGTTTTGGGTGCGTGTAGTCTTGCTCAGAGAACGTCGAAAGGTTCATTACACGTTAAAAACAGTATTTAAGCAACAGAAATGGCACACTACAAAGGAGCAGCCAGTGAGGCTGGCCGTGCAATGCAACTGATGAAAAAGAGAGAGATTGCTCAGCAGGAGATAGAATTGCGGAAAAAGAAAATAGAGGATGACCTGAAGATTCATAATATAGAGAATAAATTTGCTACCCACTACAATGCAGTGGAGCAGCAACTTAAAACATCAACGATCGGTTTAGTAACGTTAGATGAGATGAAAGCCAAACAGGAAAACATTGTCAAGGAACGTGAAAGAAAACTTGCGCAGAAAGAACGTGAGAAGGAACAAGAAAAAGAAAGAGCTCTTGCCGCTAAACAGGCAGAAAAAAACAAACAGAAGAAGCAAATCCAAGCGCTTTCTTTCAATTTGGATGAAGACGAAGCCGAAGACGATGAAGATTCAGATGCGAGATCAGAGAAATCTTGTAAATCAAAGACTAGCGACACTTCAGGACCTGTAATTAAGAAGATCAAAAAGAATCCTGATGTCGACACAAGCTTCTTACCTGACAGAGAACGAGAGGAAGAGGAGAATCGGCTGAGAGAAGAATTGAGACAGGAATGGGCCAGAAAACAAAATGCACTGAAGGAAGAAGAAATTGAAATTACTTTCAGTTACTGGGACGGTTCTGGTCACAGACGAAGTGTTATAATGAAGAAAGGTAAAGGCCTATATGTGCTATATAGCAGCATAACATTTATTACTTACGCTTTGTTATACCGTTAACAGAAAGACAATTTTATACTAATTGGTACTAGTTCGTACTGTTGGCAGGTAATTCCATATATCAGCTTCTTCAAAGATGCTTGGAGGTTCTTAGACGTGAATTTAGCGAATTAAAAACAGTGATGGCAGATCAGTTGATGTACGTCAAAGAAGATCTCATCCTACCACATCACTATACATTTTATGATTTTATTGTTACAAAGGTAAGATTTGTTCGTCTTAATTCATTGTAATACAGTACTTAGAGTATCTAGCCATGATGTATAGTACATGATGTGCATGATACATTTTCTCGGATAGGCGAGAGGAAAGAGTGGCCCTCTTTTCACATTTGATGTTCATGACGACATTCGTGTGATGCATGATGCATCTGTAGAGACTGAAGAATCTCATGCAGGAAAGGTTCTATTAAGGTATATAACAACACCAAAATTCCTTGATTCTAGATGGTCGAAAATATATTGTATAATACACTAAAATGATTTTTGTTATAGGTCTTGGTATGAAAGGAATAAACATATTTTTCCTGCTAGCAGATGGGAACCCTTTGATCCCACAAAGAGTTACGATAAGTATACCGTATCAGATAAGAATAGAAAAAAGGATAAGATTTAATATAAACATGACCGATTGGAATGTTTACAAAATTAGGTTCTGAGGAAAACAGTGCATATCATATTGACAAAAAAACATTACGAAACGAAATTAATTAACTTCCGGGCTGTGGTCGTACGTATAATGTCAATGGTAAAGATTAATTCGTCTACATTGACAATATGTAGCACTTAATTGTAGATGTTTATTTGTTGGAATTTCACTGCCCCTTGTGAAAGAACAGGTTAGGCATGCTCAAGCGATCGCTTAACTTGAATCGGTATACATACAAGTACAATGTAAATAATAGGGAACGTCTATATAGATATGCGTCAATTGTGTTTAGGATATATATCTCCTTGTTTAGTATAATATGCCGTTCATAGGATCCAATGCGTTACGTATATAATGAGACAATATTGACGTTAGCTGTTTATTTTATTTATTAATTCACATTTATTTGATCGTTATTCGAAAAAATCACTGTAATACAATAGTGGTTTCTCCCATAAGTACTTCTTGAACAAAGTGTTAATTAACATCTTTTAACGTGCCTATGGATTGCAGTATGTTAGTTACGTCTGTAGGTATGTCATCGAAACTTGTTTCAAAATAATGTGATCTTATGGCGGTATGTCAATATGACTCAACGATGTGACTGCAGGGAAATTAAGAGATTTATCTTTTAGATTACATGTAGTCGTCAGTTTTCTTATACTATTAGTATTAGTATTATTCGAATGACGACAATGAAGAAACTACAGTTATGTAAGGTTAAACTTGTTAAAAATGTGATGAATTACAAATATTCTTTCCGAAGCTTATGTCTACATTGAAAACCGCAAGTTTCTGATTCGATTTATGCAACAGTCTTGTTGTTCTGTTATCTTATTATTCATTTCGATTTAATTTTCCCAATAAATTCAGCAATTCTTCTCTGTCTTTGCCGCTAACGTGTTAAGACTCAAAGGAGCGGACATTATTCTAACATAAACAAAATATACGATGTGGATACTTTTTGAAGCCTTTATTAGAAAGTAATATAGAAAGTAAGCGAAAACATAAAGCTGATTTATTTAACGACTTCCGCAGGGCTCAGATTTTTCGGATAACATCAGATAATTCTCTTTTATTTTCACACCGACGTTACATTTATTGCGCGTAGATATGTTTATAAAAATCACTTTTACCGCAATCTTTCCAGTATTGTCTGTACATTTATCTACTTGTAACGTTTTACAGTAGTCATACAACTGATACATTTACATTTCTATATAATTATTTATTTGAAGATGCGTTTATATTTTTATACATATTAACACGATGGCAGCGTAACTAAAAGAATTCTGAGCATCTTGGATCCAACGCGAAGAATTCTTGGGTGTTTTTTGCCAACCTATTTGTTTCCCTCATATTTAATTCTAGCATCGTCCTTAGTCTTTCGCGATTTTTATGTTGACACGATAGGGTTTCTTCCGTCGCCTCCTATATTTATTATATATCGTAACTTGTTCGCTTACCCTTATTTACAGTTTAGAAGCTCGGTCACCGTGTATTGTGTTGCCAATAAATCTATTTTTACCTTAGTAATTATGTATCGATATTAGGTTGCAATAGTTAGATTAATCGTAGTTCAACAAATTTGCAGAAAAAAGACAATTATAGAACAGCGTTCTCATATTACAGCGTATGCACATCCGAGACACTATACGAAAAAAATAATTTTACCGTCAGTTTTTTGCACACTTCTTCCATGGCAATGTCAAGCTCCTGAACTTTTAGCATTTCTGCCGCCGTGTCTTCATCCACCATATCCGTAATTACCCACGTGTCGTGAGGATGATCGCCCCGTTGCGTTGAATTTGTCGAATCAACAATAACGGATCGGAACGCATCTCTTTCCACTAAATAAATTACTCTGCTATAGTCTCATCAGAATTTTCGTGTATCGTGTTGCAATTCAAGTGCAGTTTATTCAAAGCTCTTTTGGTGTCATAAAAAAGTAAGCAGTATTCGATCATAAAATCCTTTAAATTGATACATTAATTTTAAAAATTGACATTTATACACCGATGTATAATTCAACATCGGCACATTATGACACACACAGCCACACACACATATTCTTTCTATCTATACAATACATAAACAAGTCGATGGAATACACATTCCACGTAGATTAAAAGCACGATCAGCTTCTTAATGTAAGGAACAGCGACATTCGGCATCTCGACGAAACACAGCGCAGAATGCAAAGTATACGAGTCTTTTCTAAATTTGAAATTGTACAATCTCTAGTCAGTTACTCGCACACGGCCATTAGCCCTCGATACGCGTATTTCATAATTACCCGCAAAACTTCACTTCCTCTATCGTAACGGGTGCTAAACCTGTATTGTTGCAAGTCAGCAGTTTTCGACTTCGACTTTGGCATCGGCTTTCACGTTAGGTAATTTGATAGTACCCCGCTTTGCCTTCCACGAAATCTCACCTTTCCTTTGCTGGTCGTTTTCATTCGACATGTCCCTGGACGAATTGTCTTTCGCGGTCACTCGTGTTGTTGACTTCGAGCACGTGCCTGCCGTCTTATCCGTTGAACAAGTCATCGTGTAAGTAGATCCCGTACTCGATGAATCTCGCTTATCGTCTTTCAATGTCTTCAGCAGGTCAGTAACGTTTTCTATGGATCTGTTGTTCGTCACATTGTGAACATTTTTCGAGGAACCCTTGGCGTGAATCGGTGAACGTCCTCGACGATCAGCGCTTGATGTCGACGAGGATGGTCTGGTGGAGTGACTGTTGATTTTTCGACGAGAACGCCACTGTGCGCGAGAATCCTCTTCGTCGCTGCTGCCGTCTGTATATAATTCTTCGCCCGATATCCACAAATCCTGCGAGTCCTCTTCGTCCTCCTGAAATTTGATGAGAACTTGCAACCTACCGGGATACTTGCCAAATTTCTTGTATGCGTTGTCTGGTAAACAATTTCTACCCCCTTTCCTAGAGCTGGTTCGTGATAATGTAAAGCACCTTTGTAGAGAAAGAAATAAAGCCCATATCGGTATTAACACGTTGACTGCCAAGCGGGTTTGCTACGAATTTTTTGCATTGTTAGTCAAATCTTTTGCACCGGTCACCGGTGACCACTGTGGCAGTAGACGTGTTAATATTTTGCTATGTTAAAACCGCGATGCGATAAAATACTGCACAGTATGATTAAATCGTGCAAAATGAAAATAACGCAGAGTTGTTGGAAGCCAAAGTATTGAAGCACCGTCCCAATATCAAGTGCTTTTACAAAATTGCGAATTTTTTGCATTTTTATTAAAATCCTTTGTGCCGGTCACCGGTGACCACCGTGGCAGTCAAAGTGTTAATATGCCGAAAATGTCTAAGAACTGCTGAACATAAATATTTTCGTTAGTCTGCACGCGTTTTATAACGGATAATTGAGGGACCATATTTACGTTTCACTTTTCCCTTTAAAATATAGAATTGACGCTTATACCACATAGATTACATCTGTTAACCAATATCCGGTGACGTTCGATTGAATCTAATGCACGTCTACTTTGAGCGACGCCGACGCTGTCATCGAGAGCATGTTTACTTCCGATATGTCAAAGTAACGTTAATTCAATATTTTCATTGTCAACAAAAGTTTGCAAGAATGCAGTAACCGCGTCGATAAGCATTCAGGCGCCGTTTGCTCTCAACTGGCAATGAGTCACATCCCGGCACGGTTATCATCTACGGCTAAGTAAAACGTTATCCCTCTAGATAAACACAGATGATCCTTATATCACAATTAGCTAACAAGGCTTCGTCGAAAATGACATCAGTTGCCCGTGATTATAGTTTACCTATTTATTGTTTCCACATCCTTACTCCCAATCATGCCCCAAAGACATAGAAAAGCAAAGAATATTTACAACAACACTTCTCACCTCTCTTTTCACTCTCGCCAACTGCGGTTGTATCACTGGATTCGCAAGACGATCTTGTGGTTTCGTGACAGTTTCCGTTGCCTTGCCAGACATTCTGCGCTCGAATACAACAGAAATCGTATATCATGCTCCGATGACGGACAAAGACGGGGTACGTGATGACAGATCCGATGTCACAGCATGATTTAATTATCAGCGCCAATTGTATGTGCAAGCATGATACTGACGTGACACTTCGCTATGCAAGGAGGCGAAATTGTCGCTTTCATATTTTTCAATGTCGCTGACACTTAACTGCGACTGCGTTCGAGAGGGCTTTGTGGGCCTCTTTTTTTTCTCACAATTCGATCGATTCCCAGCAGCACGTAAGGAGACCTTGAACTAGCGAGAGATGTAGAACACGCGCGCAAACATGGGTCAAGGCCAACAGAGATGCCATGGTGGGATATTCAAGATCACGATATACGTCCGTAAAATTGCTAATGCTCGACAGCAAACTCGTCCTGCATAACTAGCTGGTTACACTCGGAGATTTTGCGCTCGTTTCCGGAAAACGATAGTGTGCGGTTATAAGGAAAAACGGCAAACGCAACGTTCACATTGATAGCTAAAGTTGTAGTTGCGGTATGAGAAACACACGATTATCAAATGATACGCATTTCGTTTTTACTTACTTTTACTCTTCACCCGGGAAATTGCCCGGCAACGCACGGGATGCAGGGAACCAAGGACGAAAACTCGAAAATTGAAGCACTCTAACTGATCAGCGTTCGCCACTTCGTGTATTCCGCTCATCCAAGAGACTGAGACGTTGAACAGAGATCATTAAGTAGCAGTCCTAAGAACGTAGTTTGATTCTTGATTGTACAGATAATTTTTCTCGTGTCATCTGCGAATTTGTATTGACCCAGCGCCGTGTCACTTAATTACTACGCACCATAGCGGTTCGCGTCGATTCGGAATATAGAGTTGCGCGGGTAATTGAACTGTTTCGACGCGCACTCCGCCGACACTTAACTCTTAATGTTCACTCGAAAACTGCACACTGTTGGCTTTGAAATTGCGACTGCAGCGGCGTCTACAGGCCGATACAGCTGGATATATAAATAAACGTATTAGCCCGCCCGGCGCAGCATGTGCCTCCTTCATAGTTTACTGTCTCCGCGCTCCACTTTGCTAAGCTCTTATTTAAGGACCGGGATGCCAACGGGTGGGGAAGGGTAAAATGAACGTTAAGGGTAGGAACGGTAACACTGGCATAAAGAGGGGAAATGTGCTTCGCTTCGGAAACTCATGACGCACGTCTTTTCCGCGCGGGGGACCGGAAATTAAATGAATTCATAAGCACGACAGCTTCCAGATTATATACAATGACGGAAGTGATCCTAGCGATGAACGTTTCGCACGAGTATTCAATTTTTCAACGGCACGGAATTAGGCATTGAGGATGAGAGCGAGTAAATGAGACAGAATATTTAAATCTCTCCGCATTTTCATAGAAAATAATGTGTCATTGTACAAAAATTAACAATAATTCTATTTACAACGTAAATATTACTCTAGAAGATTAAGTTTGCGGAGGCGGTTCAATAGAGCTGGCGTCCATACATGTAATATCTTCCGGGAAGTCGTCCATTATCAGAAACCTTTTCTCGCCAGGTTTTTCTAGGTTGTCAAGAAATCCGTACCAATATATGACGAGCCCCGGGCCGAATCTATTCCAGTAGCTTAGGAATTGTTCCTTAATATACTTCTGATGTACGTCTATATTACCGAATCGAGCCTTTGATTCGATCCAGTTTATCACATACCCGTTTACGGCTATCGGGATCTCTAGTTTAAAATCTGGTGTCTTGTCGTATCCACGCGAGCGTAAATATTCTTCGTTGCGAAACGTAAGATTTTTCTCTGCGAGACAGGCTTGCAGTTTTAATTCATACTCTTGTCCTATTGCACTATTAAGAAAAGAAACTGTCAACATGATACGAACGAAACATTTAGTAGTAGCATACTTACATAGCCATTGCATTCGCAACTGGTCCATAAAAATCATCATACAGTACACACTGAAAGTAGCATGACAAAAAGAGATTAATGCAACTCACTGTAAATATGTTTCATTCTTTAAGTCACGTTAATAATTACCAAATGAATTTCATAAGCTAAATCTTTGTCTTCTATTAGCGTAGTGTCCTTTAATAATCTGTTAAGATCATGCCTTGAGACTGAAAGTAATATAAATTAGTTTGATTCATGATAATGAAGGAGTATAGACTGTTATGTTAGTGACAGTACCGCTATATCCATATAATCCACAATATTTTGCTAAAACATGGCGCGCTAAGAGTGCTGGCTGCGCTTCAAGTTCCTTTGCCATTTTTAATAATATTCCGGTAGGTTCTCCAGATTCCACTGCTTTTACATAACTGTATGTAAATGCAACATAAATTACATTTTTCCAGGAACGTAACAATTACTTAATCGCAATGGAATCATTGTCGAAATATACATATCGAGTAGATACACTTGTATTTGCTATTATGTTATAATCATACCTTTGATAATAATCCTTTTGATAACCAAATAACTTTGTATGGTTGATCATCATTCTATGGTGTATTTCTAAAGATAAAATGCCTCTCAGCGTGTCTTCTGGAACACTAGATAAAATATCTTGTGTATAATTGCATGTGCATCCAACTAAGGCTTTAATGTTACTGTAAATATTTACGTTGGATACGTTTTCATTAACATTTCCGCACAGTCCTTTGACAAGCCCTGATATTGGCGAATTGACGTCATAATATTATTATACATTCCGAGTTTCATGTTTCCTTTTCAATTTGGTCACTTACTTAAAAGTAAATATTTTACAGTTATTCGTCGGTACGCGTATAAAATTAATGAATGCTTCATTTGAACGTTGATTGAAATTTTATTCCTTTATTATCATTATGACGGTATCACGGCGTTATGTTTATTTTGTCAAACAGAACATTAAAAATTACGTTATTTAGTAAGGTTAGCATGTTATTTTTCATCTCTAAAGAGAATGCTGGTTCTATAGACTATTCCTGACCGACAATGTGGCAGTAATTACTGGCCTGCTTATTAAATGTCCCTAGGATACGCTGCTAACTTCATTTCAAATCATTTCTTATTTCCCGCTATTTCGCATGTGGTTCACAGTGAAAAGTGCTTATAGGGTGCATAATTATTCTACAAGTGTAACAAGGATTTGTGGACAATAAATAGGCACGTAATTTAAGGAAAGTTAAAATGATTCTTCACACTTTTATTACGTATGTCCAGAAAATGCATGCGTAATCGAAGCCTTTGTAACGAGTATGTTAGGCTAACCTGTACGTATGGTTAGGGATATTAGATGTAAGAATAGAAAGGAACGATCTATTTTAGATTCGCATGAAATTAATAACATTTCTGAACTAAACGTAACCTATGAACGTAAGTTATGAACATTTGTGGAAGAAAACAAAAACACGGAATTCTTGGTTGCAATATATGAGCCGTTTATTTTGAAAGTGGCCTAACTCCATTTATCTTCAAGCCAAGATAAATAACATTTACTGATAAATAACATGAATCTGTACATGTAACCATGGTAACCGGAAAATATTGAAAAACGCAGTTAGGCCACTTTCAAAATAAACGGCTCATATTATTTATATAAATATTTTAAATACTCGGTTGAGCCCAGCATGTATACGCAGTAGCGTAAACGAAAAAATTAGGACATTTGGAGTAGGTGGAAGGCATTATAATTAATATAAGGATATTAGATGTAAGAATAGAAAGGAACGATCTATTTTAGATTCGCATGAAATTAATAACATTTCTGAACTAAACGTAACCTATAAACGTAAGTTATGAACATTTGCGGAAGAAAACAAAAACATCGAATTCTTGTTTGCAATATACGAGCCGTTTATTTTGAAAGTGGCCTAACTCCATTTATCTTCAAACCGAGACAAATAACATTTACTGATAAATAACATGAATCTGTACATGTAACCATGGTAACCGGAAAATATTGAAAAACGGAGTTAGGCCACTTTCAAAATAAACGGCTCATATTATTTATATAAATATTTTAAATACTCGGTTGAGCCCAGCATGTATACGCAGTAGCGTAAACTAAAAAATTAGGACATTTGGAGTAGGTGGAAGGCATTATACTTTTGTCAAAAAGTTTTGTTCTGCATCGTAACTATGCTTGAGATAGATGTGTAGCCTGTAGACTATTTCCCCAGAAATACTTGTTAAAATGGCCGCTAGGTAAAACTTGCAGTACCGCACAAAGCAGCGACCCCTACAGGTTTAAATTTTAATTATTATCCTTGAACATTTCCGGAGATATCTAGTATACTAGTGAACATCGTTCACCGACTTTGTTGCCATTGTTTGCGGTGTGTCAAACGGAGGCTTTTGAGAAAAGAACAGTTTTTGTTTCTTTATACCGTGAATGAACGCGTACCTGATACTGTTCCGTCATATTTAAAATGTAGATCGTTTGCATAAGAGACTCAGAAGATCGCAACAAGTGCCACTTTCACTTTTTAACCTAAATTGTAAATTCATTTTACATAGTCGTATTTATCGTCACGTACATGTGAAAGTTATGAGCAAGAGAAGGTCTAAGGTAAAACATCTGAATGTTCGAGATGACACGGATGACAAAAGTAAAAAACAAGGTGATTAAATTGTGGTACATGAGCACATTAGTAGTATATGAATATAAAGTCAAATTGCTGTAGATGTCTAGAGACAAAGAAAAGGAAGCCAGCATGGTATACATCTGGGTTCTAACATCAATAGTTTTGTACAAAGCGATTTAAATAAGGGGATTCGAAAATAGGCAAATGTTATTAGTTTCTTCTATAACACCTTTCAAAATATAACAAATATTATGTATGTTTTGTAATGTTACTTAACACTTTGACTGCCACGGTGGTTGCCAGTGACCGGTGCAAAAGATTTTACTAAAAATGCAAAAAAGTCGCAATCAAGTCCATTTGCAGTGTTGTAAGAGCAATTGATATCGGAACGGTGCTTCAATACTTTTGGCTTCTAACAACTGTGCGATACCTTTATTTCACACGATTTAATTATACTCTGCAGTATTTCATCGCATCACGGTTCTAATATAGCAAAATATGCTTGGCAGTCAACGTATTAAACAATTAATAATATTATACTTTATGAATGGGGTTTAAGGGTAAACTTCTAGAACATGTAATGCAAGTACTTCACACAAAAAGTAATGTTTCCTTTACTTGCAGAAATTTTATCAGCGACATCCAAAGATACAATAATGCAAATTGATACAAACGTTGAATTCAATAATGGCCATGATACTGGAACATTTGGTCATAGTACGCCGGTACGACCAAAGGGTCGTCCGAACGACATGGAAGACTCGCCAGAAATTGATTATCGTTGTAGTCCTATTTTGATTCAATTAACGCAGGATTCCAATGAGGTCGCATGGGATTGGCATAGTTCTACAAATAAATCTGATAAAAAGGACATGTGCAAGAATATTAACAGTGACACTCCAAAGAGAACTAGATTATTACAGAAGAAAAGAAACTCAAATTCCCCATTGCTTTATAAGCCAAACAAAAGGAAGTTGGCGAAATTGGAGAACACAGAGAGTATCGGAGAATTTGCAGCTGAGTTGCAGGCAATTACAAAGCAAATGAAGAATATGAAGAGGAATAATAACAAATTTGATAATGTGAAAGTGGACTCTAAGAATGAAACAAATGAATCATATACTGGACGAAATATGCAAGACGCCATTGAAACTGAAACGAGTCCTAAGACTAAAGACAGTCCAAAAGAAGAGCCAAAGCCAAACACTTGTTCTACAAGTGAAATGAATACGAGTCTTGATGACCTGTTTGATGATTCAATTAATGACTCAATGATACGATGCAGTCAGGAGATAGAAGCAAAATTTAACACCGGTCACATTAAAAAGAATAATATACCGTCACTGTCTACAGTTTCTGAAGAAACAGAGTTCTCGATAAAGACTGAAAATGATATACGCTGTATAACAGCTGGTAACAGTTTCAGTGATAATTCTAAAACCTCTTATGCATCTGAAAATTCTTTTACCTTCAATAAGGTTAACAACTTAAAAACATACTCAAGGACATCGTCAAGTTCAGAATTAAACTCAAGTTCACAAAATATGAAGTATAAGAAAGATGATGCAAGGCTCTCATACCTTAATAACAATCTCCATAGTGAAAGTTCATCTTTGTTAAAATCAAGTAGTGCAGAACTGTTTGAAATACCAGATGATTCATTTGACGATTGCTTAGCAACCTGTATGGAGAGTGACCAATTACCAAAACATGCTGAGCATGACAATGTTTTTTCACAATCTGATCTAAATACAATGTACGATACGCAAAGTTGTAAAACGACATCTACTTCGCAAGGAAACACCAATGTCAGTAGCTCTGTTTCAAATCCATCTGCATCTAATGAACAACCAAGACCTAATAATTATCACGTCAATACAAAAATGGGATCCAATGCCTGTACTTACCCAAGAGTTCATAACACAGGAACTGCTGTGAGTGGTATGTCTACAACGAAGGCAGAAGGATCGTCAGGAATGGGTAGGGAGAACAGGAAATTCTTTAAAACAAAGAGTCTGTCAGACTCATACTTTGACCATGGACAAACCACAAGTGTACATAATAAGGTAAATGTGATAGTTAATTTAGACAGCATATTTGAGTCTTCCTCAAGCACCAGTTCGCAACCTAAGAAGTGGGATAAATCTAATACGAGCATGAACAATCCACTTGTGAGCGCACAGTTTGGGCGAGGCATTAATACATCTGAGGATAAAAAATTGTCGTCCTTAAACGGTACGCATAATGCATACACACTCAATTTCAACAGATCTACAGAACAAAGAGGTGGTAGCCTAATAACCAGGCACCATTCTCTTAGTAGTCTAAACACTGATACAAAAGATAAGTCAAGAGGAACGCAAGGAACACTCTGTACTCCTGAAGAGATTGAACGGAAGAGACTCGAAGCCAAGATGAGACTAGAAGCAAAGAAAAAACAGCAGTTGTGTGCCAAATCCGCGTCTGTGGTGGGGAATTTTACGAGAGGGCCGGTGAAGAGGTGAAAACATGGTACGTTTACAGTGCAAAACAACTAAATTTCTCCTGTTACCGTTACATGCCTACAGTGAAGTGCCAGTGTGAAGCTGTAATTCTGTGATTCCTATTATGTAATATATTGAAAGTGGACATAGATATTTTTCATAAAATACATTTTTATACTGCAACCTTGTTGATTTGCTTTGCTATAGGTAGGTGTATCAACAGGTTTATGCCAGAGCAGGGTGATTTGGATATTATCCCATTCAAAGCATTCTCTGCTATTGCCGTAATATAGATAAATCATCATTTCTACCATCAATGCATATTTTTGTATACGCCAAATATTCCGAGGATATACAATCGCCATTTTATACTTGTTAAATTTCAAAGTGTATTTATAAGTGTGAATTGCGTCTTAAATGTATTTTGTATCAAGTCTGTGACTTAATACAATATTTATTTGAAAATGCATACATAAAATACTGAATGTTTTACAGGTTTTCCTCTACAATGATTACTTTTAGTACAACATGCGGTAAAAAGCAAACATGATTAATTTTGTTTAATACATTAATTAATAAGAAATGTTTAGTAAATACGAATTACAGGTAAATAAATAATATAAGTATGTCGAACGCGATGAAAGCCCCACGTATTGGTCACAAGAATATCGCTTATCTCTCAAGTAATCAATATGTACAAGATATTCACAGTCGATCTGAAAGGTATGGTAAATAATTTTATTTAAACATTCTTATCTTTTAATCGCACAAAAAATATTTGGAGACGAATGGTAACACTGAGTAATAAATATGCGATCTTTTTTAAAACATTATCCCGTAAAGATTTTGTGTTAGAATCAAAAAGACTGGTTGACTGCCTAAATCCTGATTTCACTACTGGGCTGCGTAAACGTATGCAGAGCTCCTCGCGGACCATTTTATATGAACACAGAGCACGGTCGTAAGTGCACTTCCGACAAATAGTTTTATTGCATAACAGTGCCAACTATAACAATTTAAAATTTCTTAACATACATTTTTGGTTTATAATGTATTTAGATTTCTGTTTCATTACAAACCAAGTACTGCCAGTCTGCCGTACATACGCGTGTCGTAAGATGTTAAGTATATGGTTTTAGGGGAGTTCTCAGGTAAGGTTTCTAACAAGACCAGTTTTACGACGTACGCGATGCAAGATACAAGATTTCACGACTGTTAGAAGAGTTGACGGGGGGAAACAACGTAAAATAAGATGAGGAAAGAGGACTGGTCGACGCCATGAGGGACCGACGCCGGATTAAATCGATACGCGTCCGGTGACGTAAGCGTGCGTGTGAAACGTTTGGGTCAGCCATTTGTTACACGTGAGTGCCACGCAATCGTAGCGGTTCTTCTGTATGTACACACATCGCGAATCGGATAGATAAATAGCTAGTAATAATACACAATAATAACCACGCGTAATATTCCACAGTTACATGCGGTAGTATTTATGCTTCTACGTATATCGTTTTTCATTTTATTGGCAGATATAAGAGCGCGATACTTTGAACTTCTACAAACTTCTACTCCCGTGGGATCCGTGTGTATCTCGTCGGTGTTTACTTTAAAGTGCCTGCTCAAAAAATATTCTCGTTAAGAACGATCACCCGCTCCCTCCGAAATACACGCTTGGGGACACGCGTCGGCATTATTTTCACATTTGTTCACAGGACCGTGACGTACGATTCGACGGGTAAAGTTTTTGCGGGTGCGCGGATGATGTCACGAGTCAAACCAATACTATCCGGTTCTGACGCTAGTTCCTTGCTATCAAGCATGGGTATAGCACGTGTCGTTTCCGATTCTCATCAGCGTTCGTCCACTCGGCGCTTTCCAGTCGTGCAAGCGTAGGCACCGTTACCATCGCCGACATCTGCACCGAACGCGGCACCACTACTAACGACCCCATCAGCCCCATTGCCACCGCTACAACCGCAACCATTGTCATTAACGTCAGGCACATCGTAAGCACCCGTCCTTTTCTCCAACCCCCGTCCCAACGTCAACGCAGCTCACTTCCGACAAACTTGCTACTCAGCGCTACCACTGCACCGCATCTCCGAATTTTCTTCAACCGCCCTGTCCCAACGTCTATTAACGCCGCAACCGCCGACGCAATCGTCCGCTCTTCTACTGTCAATATCATCACGATTGCCACCCCAACGCGGACACTACTATTAAACCACCACCACCAGATACTATCGCCACCACCACGAGCAACGAAAGCAACTCTAACGTAAGTAGTACCACCACCACTACCGCGACCACCACCACTACTTACCCAACATTACCATCCCCACGAAGGACACCACCACCACCACCACCACCGTCAGGCATAACACTACACCACCATCACTTGGGACGCAAGCGTCGTTCCCGTTAATATCAGCAACGCCGCCACGGTCGGTAGTGTCGTGGAGCGGAGATCCTTCTCCCCTCTTTTCATCCCCTCGATACATACGGGACGGCGTCGCGGACTGGCGAGCACCTCGAAAATCGCAGTACCGACGCGTACCTCGAGTACAGTGCCCGCGAATGCGACATACAACACCGTCAACCGCCGGCCACTCACCACCATGTTCCTCGCGGTTCTCGCGTTCCTCTGCGCTGGCACCAGCGCCGAGGTGTTCACGAATACGTTTCTGGTGAAAATGCGGCAACCAGCTGAGAGGCATGTAGCAGACCGTGTGGCGGCCAGGAATGGATTTGTCAATCTGGGACCGGTAAGTTTGTAGCAAGTTGTTTCTCGTTTGCATGGGGCGAAAGCGCCTTTCGAACGGCACTTCACGGGGAGGGTGGACGCGTTGGATGGGATGCGGGAGGAGACGTTTTGTTTCCTGCAAGTTCTTGCCGCCCGTTTCGATTTACGGAACGCTTTGTGGTTTATTGTGAGTTCATTTGTTCCCGCACGTTGAAGTGTGTGGGCACGGGTCGACGAGCTTTGTTGTCGCTACGGAGTTGTTATTTTCGATTAGCCGCAGGGTGAATGCGCGGAAGCATATTGTAGTAGTTTATTGTACCGCGGTACGTTTAGACGAAGAGTGTGGGAATCCAAATTTAATCGTGAGGAATGAGATGAATTTCGCTGCAGGACGCGAACGCTAGAAATGGTTACGGATAAAGGTTGGGCTTGTTGTAAACAGAAGTCCGCATTGATTGCATTGGTTTGCTTAGAGTGAGGAAGAAATTCTAAGATCGCATTCTGTGTTTTTCACGAAACGTTAACTTAGATTATTGGGAAAATAGGCGCGATGTTGCAGGTTTATGTTCACAAACGATTATATTAATGTCTTTTTGAATAGACACATTTTGTTGTCTTTCATGATACAATATGAAAGACTTCCATGCCTAAAGAATTCTTCATGGCAACTTCTTTTGTCTCCGTTGAGGTTATGTGTCGTGGTCTTTTATACACTGTCTTTTCGCACAAATTTGTTTTCGTTAGGAAACTCGATTATCACGTAAGCACTCAGCCAATACTGCAAGCGTAAAAGGCATAAAATCATGGTGTCAAGAAAATAACATTATCGATATTGAAAACTTCCACCGTGAAAACTTTTCATTGATTACTATTCTTCACAATGAAAGACATTCAAGTAATTTACATTATCGAACGGCATCTTGCAACACACAAGGATCATATTGGAGAACTAGTTAGGTTAAGAGTATTTCGTTCCGTCATACGTGGAACATTTCATCTTCGCTGGCTGCGATGTTTCGATTTGTTTCACTGGCAGTAGATATATGCCGGTGCGATCACCCGACGGCCGTAGAAACGATCTGTTGTGGTCAGACGTGAACAGTAGAAACCGCTGTCACATAACAGATGGGCATCACTCATATCGCTTGCTATTCTCTTACTACAGTTGTCTTTTCATTCTTTGATATTTTTTTTAAATAATACAACCAAAAAACATTTTAATCCGGAAAATCTGCATACGGCAAAGCAAAATATTTTGATTCGATAAATCGAAATGAATGTAGATATCTATTTATAATTATTTGCTCATTTCTAACAATAGCGTCGTATAACAAGCGTTTACTGTAAATTATTTAGTAACCGCACAAGTGCAGCGTTAAATCGTTCAACGTCTGTTACCGGATGCCTATTATTCGATTACCGTCGGAAAACTCACGTTTTACCGAATAATGAACCTGTATCCCATTACCGTCAGTCTTCCACTTATCACAAAATTGGCTCTGCCATGCGAAGTTTATTTCCCTCGGATTCAACCTACGTGCCATGTAATTGGCAGCAATTTCGCTTTTATGCGCGTAAGGGTAGCGTGCCCACTGCCTTCTGCATTATCCTGCGAAGAAAATTGTCGCACGAATTGTGTTGAAATGACGAGGACAGTTGTATCGAGCGGGGATTCAAAGTGTACACGGAACGTCAGGCGGGACCAGGAACAATCGCAGAACAAATATCGGGCCGTAATTAAGTTCACCGACGAAAGGTGTACCTTTGTTATCTTGATGATGTTTGTCTGACGGTACATAGATTCTCGAGTAGGCTCATTCATATTGCGATCTGTGTCCTCATTAAAGCGCAACGATAAGATTCATTAACGAGATGCTTTCTTGGAAAGTCCGAAATATTTATTGCGAGTCTTCGGCCTTAGGTATGTGCAGATTCAAGGTTATGTCTTTAATGAATTATGATAGTATGAAATTTTAAGCGAAGCTTGGTATATATTTCGGTCAATAGATATTATATCGGTCAATAGAATTTGTGAGATTGTAATGTTACCAAAATGTTTTGTTTCGCGAGTTACGGCGGAACTTGTCCATTTATGATTTACGTATATTATTGAATAGTATCGCGAATCTCAATGTCCGTAGAAAATGTTATGCATCTACGAGAAATAACTAACGACTTGTGAAAATTTGACATCCAAAAACCGCGCTTAACATTGAATCATTAAGTTTTATCGATTTCGCCGTCGTTGTAACGTCCGCATAAATATCACTTTGCGCGGTCTCATTACAGATGCCAATGTCGAAAATTGGCCGAAATGAAACGGGTGTCATTTCGGTAAATTGCGCAGCTGCTGCGGGGTGCGCTTAAATCAATAGCGGTACAAATTAGTGTTGCGTTACTGAAAAGGTCATCCTACGTGAGAATAATATTTCCTCCTTACATCCGGTTCAATTCCGTTCTTCCCGTCCTGCCGTGTGCTCGAGTCACTGTTTATAGACACAACTTTCGCACCGCGCAAATTAGGCGCTCGCGCGGCTTCAAAGAAGTTCACCTGAAATTACGTATCGAGCGCCGTATTACCTGGTTTCAATGTAGACACGCGTCGCGGAGGGAATTGAAACGGTTGAAGTATTTCCCGGCAAAAAAGGTCAACGAAGAGAGATTATGGCGAGAGACAGTTGAAAATGTCGTGCTTCTCACGACGAAATGGCTCTCGCGGACACATCTCGGCAACCAACATTCACCTAAAAAATTAGGCGCTCGCGCGGCTTTAAAGAAATTCACCTGAAATTACGTATCGAGCGCCGTATTACCTGGTTTCAATGTAGACACGCGTCGCGGAGGGAATTGAAACGGTTGAAGTATCTCCCGGCAAAAAAGGTCAACGAAGAGAGATTATGGCGAGAGACAGTTGAAAATGTCGTGCTTCTCACGACGAAATGGCTCTCGCGGACACATCTCGGCAACCAACATTCACCTAAAAATTAGGCGCTCGCGCGGCTTTAAAGAAATTCACCTGAAATTACGTATCGAGCGCCGTATTACCTGGTTTCAATGTATCGAGCGCCGTATTACCTGGTTTCAATGTAGACACGCGTCGCGGAGGGAATTGAAACGGTTGACTCCCGGCAAAAAAGGTCAACGAAGAGAGATTATGGCGAGAGACGTCGTGCTTCTCACGACGAAATGGCTCTCGCGGACACATCTCGGCAACCAACATTCGCCTAAAAAATTAGGCGCTCACGCGGCTTCAAAGAAATTCACCTGAAATTACGTATCGAGCGCCGTATTACCTGGTTTCAATGTAGACACGCGTCGCGGAGGGAATTGAAACGGTCGAAGTATCTCCCGGCAAAAAAGGTCAACGAAGAGAGATTATGGCGAGAGACAGTTGAAAATGAAAATGTCGTGGACACATCTCGGCAACCAACATCACCTAAAAAATTAGACCCGCGCGGCTTTAAAGAAATTCACCTGAAATTACGTATCGAGCGCCGTATTACCTCGCACGCGTCGCACATATCTCGGCAAAAAAGGTCCGAAGAGAGATTATGGCGAGAGACAGTTGATTCACCTAAAAAATTAGGCGCCCGCGCGGCTTTAACCGTTTGAGTGCCACGGGTCTTTCTCATTTCCCGGTCGAAACTTGCCAAGCGGCGCGATAGGCTTGTTATTCAATGTAGACGCCGAGCGCGTCAAACTTGCCAAGCGGCGATAGGGTTATATTACAGCAATTTTAATATGAATTTTTTATATGAATAAAAGCATGTAGACCTATAAAGTGTAAAATTACTCCAATTTTATCTTTTTTACCTAAGATTGAAAAGTCACCGTAAAGTTGTGCATCGAGAGAAACCGAGCCTGCTGTGATTATGGGCTTCGCAGCCCAGAGCGCTGCAGTTTTGAGGACAGACAGAAGAAGCGCGATCGCGCCGCTTGGCACTCAAACGGTTAAAGAAATTCACCTGAAATTACGTATCGAGCGCCGTATTACCTGAGAGACACGCGTCGGGGAGGGAATTGAAACGGTTGAAGTATCTCCCGGCAAAAAAGGTCAACGAAGAGAGATTATGGCGAGAGACAGTTGAAAATGTCGTGCTTCTCACGACGAAATGGCTCTCGCGGGCACATCTCGGCAACCAACATTCACCTAAAAAGACCACCGCCTAGAACAAATTGCATTCCGCCGAGCTCGTCTCGGCGTCAAGGGTTGTTTCCTCTTATTAGATCCGAGGAAGGGGTCGACGTCTGTCACTTCGTCCTCCACATCCACAACTCGCCACACGTTTCCCCTTTCGGTGGAACTTTTCGGGAACTTCATTGTCAAAGAAAAAAATAACGCGGAAATGGTATCTTCCATAAGACACTGATGGAATCCGCGACATGCGGCTGTATGTTTATCACCGAACGAGTGTAGCCTCTCGACACTCCTTTATTCTTGGCCAATGCGAGGAGCGAGTGTCATATTTCCGGTCAGGTCGATCGATGCATGAACTGTCACCTTATGCTCACTGAACATATATGCTCTCGTGAAAACGGCCGAACATTTTCACACAGAACAGTACATTTAAATTAGTTGCTGCGGCTCATCATTTTTACGTGCTGCAGTATGTGCAGAATGCTTCAACGGGAAAATTGTATAGTTTAGATTTTTTTATTTATCAAGTATATGAGTGAGGACTATTCTTAGTGTGTCTTGTAATGCATTGATGCATTCGTAGACGATGAACCGGAACATGTTCATCGAAGTATATTAACGTTTACTGAAATGTGTGTTGCATTGAATGTATTCGTTGACATTCGCATGGTTGATGAGATAACGACAAAGACAGAGCCGAGCAGAAGGAGTTGTATCGAACGAGCTATATTTCTGTACGGTCATTACGCCACCCGTGGCATTGCATTGGCTATTTATAGATCCCCGAAGGAGGGTTGAGTCTGGGAGACAGCAACCCCTCTTATCTAACAATGTCTGTGTCTGTAAATGAATCGGTCTCGATTTGCTAGGATGAAAAAAAGTTAGTTTCGATAAAATTCCACAACAGATGGTTTTCCGAGCGACGTTTTTAAAGCAATTTTTTGAGAAGATTTATTTTCCGGTTCTCAAGTGCAAACATATTCTTAGCCGCGATCGAGCAAAGCTACTGCCAAAAAATTCAAACCGTTCTCCCGGTGCAAACTTATATTCAGCTGGCACGAATTCTCCACGGCACAGTCTTTTTATTTTGAACGTTACGATGTAAAACTATTCCTGTCATAACTTCGAGACTTTTTTGACGGTGTATGTGGAAAAGTATGTGACGTACTGGTTGATTTTTCAGCCAGAATTTGCTCAGACTCGAAGCGTCGCGTTCAACAATTTTTCCCGATATTCTCTCTGACGTATTTTTTGGTACACGTTACGGACTGACACAATGTACTTTCTGAAACAAGAACGTCAGAGCCACGGAGTTAGTGCTCCATAAATAATTGCGTGCTTACATCTTGTGATAATTCACTGCGCATCCGTGTTATGGCCAGAGTATGCATGGAGGAGTCGGTTTGTTCATGAATATTTATAGAAATGTCGCCGGCAGGTAGAACAAGTTTTACGACGGTGCAACGCGTCGCGCTTCTGGATGTGAAAGAATGACATGCCGCGTTTTTCTGCGGACCTGTTGACGTATTTACGTCCCTCGATTCACATATTGGGGGTCAGTCAAGCACGCGCAGTGTTTTGAAGCGTATTTTGGTCAGATCCTTATATTTCAGCTGACGCAAGAGTCGCTGGCAAATCGTAAACAGAGTTTCTATTCGGTTAATCCTCTAAAGTCAACACATCCTTTTTACTGTATCTTCGGTGCCGTCCTACGAGCTGGAAATGTTAATAACTTCATACGGAACACTTAGCATTTGTCGGAAACTACGTTACAGCATCTAGAACACCTAAAATATACTGAAGTTTGCAATTCTCACTTTTCGTCTGATTTCAGTGCGTTACTGTCCGCGTTAATTATTTCACGGTGGATTAGTCTGGTGAGCCATCTAATGTAATTTCGTACGACATCCGGAACTCGATCTTGCTTGTACACTGCTTCGTGACGTAGTTTCGGGAGATTAAAGGTTTCCCGCCTATCTCGCACGATTAATTGCTGTGTGACGTAGACACTGGATTATCGGCGTGATCGATCGTTTCCAGCAGAGTGCGATTAGTTCTGTCATCGTCGATGGCGACGGATATTATCGCGAACGGGTGATAAGCAGATAGGAGGACAGAAAGATGTCCTTTATTGCGTCACTGTCTCGACAATTTCCATGCATCGGGAGTGGCTTAAAAGCTGCTTGTCGCTTTGCACTTTTTTTCCAGTTCATGACTGCGCGAGTATTATCCGCACTGAATGGTCCAGCAAAGGTGGTATAAAGGGAAATACGAGAAAACGGAAACTGAGAAGCAGTTTCCGACAATGTGCGAAAGGAAACAGTTACATGTACATTTGCCTGCGAAAGAATATTAAGTCCCGACTCGATAGCGCTCAAAACATGCGGCGGGCTCAGGTGTGCTAGCTATAGACCAATTAACAAATACAATTGCCTGTAAAAAATTCGTTCGTGCTGGTAATGATAATTAAAAAACACACGAGAGGAAGCCATGCGAATCGACCGTGCTCCCTAAGTAGGTCGATCGACCGGAATGTTGCAGCAACACTGGCTACGTGCCAAAATGTCGACAGGGGAAATTTCGTGATGTTCGCGCACAGACACAGAAATACGTGCCAGCGAAGACCCAGCCTGCCGTTTCCCGAATGCACAGATTTCATTCCCGGTGAAATTGAAACAGAGCGAACTAAGCAGCTGTTCGGAAGGTGTCAAAGCCGATAATAACAACAGCTTATCTCTGTGGTCGGTAATCGTCTCGCGGCGTATCCTTGCGAGTGAAGATAAGCTGGGAATAGAATAAGCAGGACAAGTGCATTTGCGCTTTTGTCGATAAGATCGACTGTTAGCCTAACCAGTTTCCGGTCCATCGTCCAAAATTTGCCTTCAAGGCCGAACAAGTAGACCGAAGCAAGCAGTAGTCGACACTTCATGCGACATTCATCAAAGTCTGCCTTAAAGCATATATACTGACCTACCTGCTTGTTTTCTCTGTTACCTGACAAATTGGAATGCATATGTAACTGTTAAATCATAAGGCACGTCAGTAATCTACCCTTCCGAAACGTGTACAATGTAACGTGGTGAATTGCTTTCAACGAAACGAATTCGTTTCTATTAGGTTGTTCAGAAAGTTCGTGCCGATTTTCGTTAGGTCGCAGTGGGACGTGTCTGAATATATCAGAGTTATTCATAACAAATTATCTTTGTTACCTATGTCTTCTAAAAGGTGACATTTTGACTATCTCTTGAAAAAAATGTAGGTATAATAAACTGAGTTGTGTCAGTTTTGTACCCTCTCGAAAATCACAGAAACTGGAAAAAAGAAACTGGAATTGAAGGAACTGTGTTCAAGTGGTTCGCGAGTTGAGGGCTGATTATTTCAACTTTAAAGACTCCACTAGTGATAATGAACATTTCAAGACATTGATTGAAAATAACTCGCACGATATGACACATAAATTAGCAGAGATATTAAAAATATTAAACATTACCATTCGCGAGCATTTTGTGAAGCTTAGTTATATAAATCATTACGATGTGTAGATTCCACACAATTTGATGAGAAAGATTGGATAGGCTGCATTTCCTTTTGCGACTCGCCGTACAAACGCAACGAAAACATACTGCTTTTGAAGTACGTAGTGACGAATGATGAAAAATGGATCGCTTACAGTAATGTTCAGAGAAAAAGATCTCGAAAAGATAGCTTCGCAAAATGCCTTTCCCGGCAAGAACCCTTACTCTGCAGTCGGCATTAAAAGTCACCTTAAAAAGATTTACCGTGAAAACCCTGAGAAATCCTGAGAGGATAAAATCTTTGAGTTGCGCGAAAGATGGAGAACGTGTGTGGATCAAAATGGTACACTAAATAAACACATATTGCTATATAAAAGTATGGCGTTTGAATTTTTCTGAAAAGAAATCGGCGCGAGCTTTTTGGACAACATAATTGCATTAGAGACAACGGAAAATTTATAACAATATTTTAATATTAAACTGAATTGATCGAATGTGTCGACCACGGGGTACTTCACTGTATGGTTTGCAGAGTTTTGCAGAGGTTGGCGGGCTTAGATATATCAAAGAATTTATTGAACATTTAGCAGATGGAGAAAGTGTGTGGATCAAAATGGTACACTAAATAAACACATATTGCTATATAAAAGTACGGTGTTTGAATTTTTCTGAAAATAAATCGGCGCGAGCTTTTTGGACAACATAATTGCATTAGAGACAACGGAAAATTTATAACAATATTTTAATATTAAACTGAATTGATCGAATGTGTCGACCACGGGGTACTTCACTGTATGGTTTGCAGAGTTTTGCAGAGGTTGGCGGGCTTAGATATATCAAAGAATTGATTGAACATTTAGCAGATGGAGAAAGTGTGTGGATCAAAATGATACACTAAATAAACACATATTGCTATATAAAAGTACGGTGTTTGAATTTTTCTGAAAAGAAATCGGCGCGAGCTTTTTGGATAACGTAATTGCATTAGAAACAACGGAAAATTTATAACAATATTTTAATATTAAACTGAATTGATCGAATGTGTCGACCACGGGGTACTTCACTGTATGGTTTGCAGAGTTTTGCAGAGGTTGGCGGGCTTAGATATATCAAAGAATTTATTGAACATTTAGCAGATGGAGAAAGTGTGTGGATCAAAATGGTACACTAAATAAACACATATTGCTATATAAAAGTACGGTGTTTGAATTTTTCTGAAAAGAAATCGGCGCGAGCTTTTTGGACAACATAATTGCATTAGAGACAACGGAAAATTTATAACAATATTTTAATATTAAACTGAATTGATCGAATGTGTCGACCACGGGGTACTTCACTGTATGGTTCGCAGAGTTTTGCAGAGGTTGGCGGGCTTAGATATATCAAAGAATTTATTGAACATTTAGCAGATGGAGAAAGTGTGTGGATCAAAATGGTACACTAAATAAACACATATTGCTATATAAAACGATGGTGCTTGAATTTTTCTGAAAATAAATCGGCGCGAGCTTTTTGGACAAAATAATTGCATTAGAGACAACGGAAAATTTATAACAATATTTTAATATTAAACGGAATTGATCGAATGTGTCGACCACGGGGTACTTCACTGTATGGTTTGCAGAGTTTTGCAGAGCTTGGCGGGGTTAGATATATCAAAGAATTTATTGAACATTTAGCAGAGGTCAGTCAACTTCTCAAACTGACGACAGTAACAACCCGCATGCGGCCTCGAGCGCCTATCGACGGGTCGATCGTATCACAATGTCGATCGACGTTCTCTACGTGGCGGCCGTATGTTACATATCACCGCGGAATCTAGGGTAATGAACGCACCCACTGATTGATTCGTACTATTCGCGAGTGGGCGCATTATTATGCACGCGCGAATTAAACGGCACGATAAAATATGCCTCACTTCTATGTAATTTCCGTAACACAATGGACCGCTTTGGATATAGCGTAATTAATTTATTAGGCATCGATAGTGCAACGTTTATCGAATCTATCGGGTTAAAACGTATAACTGGCTGTGTTGGGTTGAATCACTTTGTTCTTTGCCACATCCACGTCGACGCATTGCCCAAGAGGCGTAGTGTGTTTCGTTAAAATATTGTTCAATCAGATTTTTGTGTTTCGTTGTAGCTTTGAATCGCATCAACATCGTGGTTATTAGCGACTAAATGGACTGTCATACTATTTGTGTCAACAATTCTGTATCTTTCAGGAACGTAATATAATTTTTTATTGTGTCTTCTTTAACTTGTGTACTTTGGGCAGTTCATGATTAGATGTTCTATCCTGATTGTTGAATTGCATTGGTATATTTAGGCCTTGATATTATGTGTGAATGAGTTGCTTTCGTGTGGCCGACTTTTGTTCTGGATATAGCCACTTGTTCTCTCCTTATCAATTTGTCGGGGTCTTTGCGTTGTTTCAATGTATTTTTGGATACATTTTTAATGTGAGGTCGTGCTGTGATTTCTATTTCTTTCTTTCTCGCGCACAATTCTAAATATACTAACCACACAAGCCATGGGTCTCGAATCATATAAAGCTCCCACATGCCAAAATAAAACCATTCAATCAGAGTAGGCACAAAAATGATTAACAGTATTAACACGTTAACTGCCGTCCGTATTTTGCTGCATTACAACGGCGACGCTATGAAATACTACAGCGCTTGACTGAATTATGTAAAATGTAAATAATGTGCATAGATTGGAAACCAAAGCATCGCATCACTATTCTAACAATAACTGCATTTATAAAATAATTATTGCTACTCATTGCGAATATTTTGGATCTTCAGTAAAATCTTTTGCGCCGGTCAGCGGTGATCATCATGGCAGTCAAAGTGTTAAAAAGGCTGAATTTTCAATTAAATTAGATGCGACATTTTTATGAATGAAATGTTGGCCCAAGGGTAAAGGCAGCTGGGCACATCGCTGGTCTGTCCACGTAAAGTGAATACCCTTGCGTGTATGATGCCGGACACGTTCTGTGCGGAGAAGTAACTATTCTGCCAAGTTGAATGCCGCCTTGGTTATCGTTGCATCGGCAATCCCGGCGCTGTGCTGCATTTGCTCGGGTATGCAACGCGATAGCAGTGAGCCTTTATAACGCGATGCGGGTATGCATTGCCTATGCAGATTTCTCCCCTTTATACACACATCAGGAACGCGAGGATCGCGCCATAGGGAGATCGGGTTTGGCTGGTTTCAGCGTTCGTTCACTCATCTCGACACACGCATCGCGCATACCTTCTGACATAAATCTCCCTGCCATGTTCACGATATGGACAATAAATAGTCTGAGCATTCGAGTTTCCAACAACGAACAGAGAAGACAGGGTCGGGAAAAAGCGAGGGAAGCGCGTGACGCGCAAGAGCAGAGTGTAATGAAGGGTCTTAAAGCCAAAGGCATCGGTGGCCAGATGCTGCCTTTATTTTTCGACTCTACAATACCGTGAATTCACTTTGTTCGCAAGGAATAATGGCGCGTTACGAAACTAGCACCGAAGCATGGAGATGCCTACATCAAATAGAGGGTTAGCGGTCCAAGTTCAAGCGAAGGCACTCATAATACTTAGAGAACCAAATAGATTGCACAATCATTATGTGCCACGTCAGAGCAATGTAACGAAGAACCTTAAAACCAAAGACATCGATGACAGAGTCAGTCGTCAATCTGACGATCCGATAGAAGCGGGATCGATTTTGCCCGATGCTGCCTTTATTTTCCAATCCTAAAATATCCTCAGTTCTTCTTGTATACGAGGAATTTTACACGTTTTAACTCCAGCGCCGAAGCATAGGGCTGCCTATACAGAACAAGAGCAGATTACTATTCCAAGTCAAAGCGAAGACATGCACAATACTTAGAGAACCAAATAGATTGCACAATCATTATGTGGCACGTCAGAGCAATGTAACGAAGAACCTTAAAACCAAAGACATCGATGACAGAGTCAGTCGCCAATCTGCGGGATCGATTTCACCCGATGCTGCCTTTATTTTTCAATTCTAAAATATCCTCAGTTCTTTTTGTATACGAGTAATAACGACACGTTTCAACTCCAGCGTCGAAGCATAGAGCTGCCTATACAGAACAACAGAAGATTACTATTCCAAGTCAAAGCGAAGACATGCACAATACTTAGAGAACCAAATAGATTGCACAATCATTATGTGGCACGTCAGAGCAATGTAACGAAGAACCTTAAAACCAAAGACATCGATGACAGAGTCAGTCGCCAATCTGCGGGATCGATTTCGCCCGATGCTGCCTTTATTTTTCAATCCTAAAATATCCTCAGTTCTTTTTGTATACGAGTAATAACGACACGTTTCAACTCCAGCGTCGGAGCATAGAGCTGCCTATACAGAACAACAGCAGATTACTATTCCAAGTCAAAGCGAAAACATGCACAATACTTAGAGAACCAAATAGATTGCACAATCATTATGTGGCACGTCAGAGCAATGTAACGAAGAACCTTAAAACCAAAGACATCGATGACAGAGTCAGTCGCCAATCTGCGGAATCGATTTCGCCCGATGCTGCCTTTATTTTTCAATCCTAAAATATCCTCAGTTCTTTTTGTATACGAAGAATAACGACACGTTTTAACACCAGCGCCGAAGTATAGAGCTGCCTATACAGAACAAGAGCAGATTACTATTCCAAGTCAAAGCGAAGACATGCACAATACTTAGAGAACCAAATAGATTGCACAATCATTATGTGGCACGTCACAGCGATGTAGCGAAGAACCTTAAAACCAAAGATATCGATGACAGAGTCAGTCGCCAATCTGCGGGATCGATTTCGCCCGACGCTGCCTTTATTTTTCAATCCTAAAATATCCTCAGTTCTTTTTGTATACGAGGAATAACGACACGTTTCAACTCCAGCGCCGAAGCATAGAGCTGCCTATACAGAACAACAGCAGATTACTATTCCAAGTCAAAGCGAAGACATGCACAATACTTAGAGAACCAAATAGATTGCACAATCATTATGTGGCACGTAAGAGCAATGTAACGAAGAACCTTAAATCCAAAAACATCGATGACAGAGTCAGTCGCCAATCTGCGGGATCGATTTCGCCCGATGCTGCCTTTATTTTTCAATCCTAAAATATTCTTAGTTCTTTTTGTATACGAAGAATAACGACACGTTTCAACTCCAGCGCCGAAGCATAGAGCTGCCTATACAGAACAACAGAAGATTACTATTCCAAGTCAAAGCGAAGACATGCTCAATACTAGAGCACTAAGTAGATCGGATGTCCGCTGCGTGACATGTCAGACGGTCTTAGGCATTGAAATGACGTCTCTAGTACTCAATGCCTAAGTCTCTTCAGTCTAATCCGTGACCTTAGTCTATACGTAACGGAGGAGATATGAACGGGGGCTGTGAGAATCAAGCTCTATGCTTGTGTTCGCGCAAACGATGAGTCAACCATGTATACGCAAGCACGTATGGTTGCATGCGTGTAAAAATGCGTATATGTGGTAGACACATGTGCTTTCGCCGGTGTCGATTATTTATACGCACAAGCATAAGCAAACTTATCGCACAGCGCATTTTGCGCACGTCGGCTAATTGGTGGGCGCGAACACGTGTACGGAAAGCCAAATGGGATTACAAGGGTAGGTGGGTTGTTTGGTATGCAGGCGTTTGATTGCGGAGACGGCCTACGGTGGGAAGGGCGAATCATTGAAGGAGGGTAGCGGACTGGAGTTGTTTGAGCTGCGAGATGCGAGATTGCTTATTAGAATTCGTCAGGGCCCTTTGAAGTGATTGAATTTTTTAGCGAAACATTTGATGCACTGTGTTTCACACTTTGACTGCCATGACGGTCACCGGTGACTGACGCAAGAGATTTTACTAAAGATCCAAAATATTCGCAATGGATAGCAATTCTTATTTTATAAATGCAATTGTTATTAGAATAGTGATGCGATCCTTTGGTCTCCAATACCTGCACATTATTTACATTTTGCATAATTCAGTCGAACGCTGTAGTATTTCATAGCATCGCCATTCTAATACAGCAAAATACGCTTGGTAGTCAACGTGTTAAACTATCCGGTCACCAAATCGACACTCGTACCACAACACTACATTCTGCTACCCAATAAGACCGGCGCAAGAGATTTTACCGAAAATCTAAAATATTCGCAATGAGTAGCAATAATTATTTTACAAATGCAGTTATCGTTAGAATACCGATGCGATCCTTTGGTCCCCAATACCTGCACATTATTTACTTTTCGCATAATTCAGTCAAACGCTGTAATATTTCATAGCATCGCCGTTCTGATATAGCAAAATACGCTTGGTAGTCAACGTGTTAAATTATCCGGTCATCAAATTAACACTCGTACCACAACACTACATTCTGCTACCCAATAAGACCGGCGCAAGAGATTTTACCGAAAATCTAAAATATTCGCAATGAGTAGCAATAATTATTTTATACATGCAGTTGGTATTAGAATAGTGATGCGATCCTTTGGTCTCCAATACCTGCACATTATTTACATTTTGCATAATTCAGTCGAACGCTGTAGTATTTCATAGCATCGCCGTTCTGATATAGTGAAATACGCTTGGCAATCAACGTGTTAAAGAATTGATCTTGCGTTGAGCTTCGTCTTTCTATGCAGTGTTGGCACAATAAGTGCCAATGTCTAATTTGCATGTCGGAGAACAGGGTAATTTTTTCATCGGTACGTTATTATACAGTCTAGACGCAACAATCACTTTTATTTTGTTCATCGGCTTACGCGACATCTATTTCTGTAGAGTGTATACAAAATATAAATATTTTCAGCACAACTTCTCTTCTTACAATCAAGCGCATATGAGCGAGCGGTGTTTTCACGTTATCTTGAGTTGTTTATTATGGACGCAGCCACTGTGTTCTTTGTTCATTATCCGTAAGCCTGATGAAGGGTTGGAAACTTAAGTACTTAAGTAGGGATTCACTTGAGAGGTTGTGTGGGAAGTGTTAGGAGATTGTGATGTAAGGGTGGCTACGAAGGTAACGGAGACAGTCACTATACTGAGGTAGGTTGTTGACATAACAGCTGATGAAAATGGTTCTCCAACATTGCCCTTGATGTTGCAACTGCGAACTACCGGGTACGAATTCAGACTAATTGTTAATTAACAGTGTTAGGAAACTTCAGCCTGCGCGGGATGCAAGTGGTTCATCTATGACATATAAAGCGCATGAAGAAAATGACGTTTGCCTAAATTTACACGTTGGCGAGTTCATTATCCTCGTCGGATCGATCCAGTTATCCAGTCGAGTCGTGCCTGTTATCTAAATTTAGCGTTTTCTCGTTAGTCGTCTTAATTGCGTAATTCACTTGCCTGCGAACGATATGATGCTGCGTGGTGGTTGTTAGCAAAAGCAGTTGTTTCTGTTGCGATGACCAGCCGCAGGGTCGCATATATACCGTTTTGATTACTATTTTCCAATATGCTAACATCGCTGAGGATTTCTATAGGCCCGGGCAGGAAGTCTTCAATCTATCGTCGGTGAATGCAAATCTCAAGTGTCTGATTTACGATGTTCTTCTGTCCCTTTATCTTCGCGTCGTGTGACCGACTTTGGATTCTCGACGGTTATGAATGAATCGCAATTAACCGGATTCTTCTTCGACGAAGCCCGAGAAATTTCCAAAGAATGATGCTAAACACGAAAGACATAAATATTGGTGGCTGGAGACATATAAATTCTGTGCAACATTAGCCCTTTAGCAAATAAATTTATGAAAAATGTATGAAAAATTGATGAACATATTCTACAGACTGTCTAGGCATTCTCATAATGCTCCAAGTTATAAATGATTTGCAATGAACCAGATTCTTCTTCGAAGAAGTCCGAGAAATGTATTTCCAACGAATGACGCCAAACACGCATATTGGTGACTATAGACATCTAAATTCTACAAACTCTCTAGACAATTTCTAAAGGTTATGAATGAATCGCAATGAATCGGGTTCTTCTTCGAAGAAGTCCGTCAAATACGTTTCCAAACAATGACACCAAACGCGCCAGATATAAATATTGACGACTATAGGCACCTAAATTCTGTGAAACATTAGCGCTTCTGTTTCATAGTTTGCGAAAACTGCAGGGCAGTCTATAGAAGTCTTTGATATTCTTTATACATTCATTTCCCACTACGCTCGTAACAGCGCAAAATCGTCAGAGGCACAGCAAAAGAGGTGTATGGCCCCATTTCTTCAGTAGAAAATTTATTCATGCATAGTTCTTTTAATAATTCATCAGGCCGATATTTTTGTACGTGCGCAATGGAATTACTTTTGGTATTGTGTCCGGCAAAGGAGAGACGCGCGTTCGTTTAGTTCTCAGCAATTTCCTGATGTCCTTGGCCTGTAAGAACAACGACATTATCCGGGATGGTAGTCGGGAAACAAAGGAAAACGAAAATACCGTAGAGATGCGCGATTTAGAAATACGAGCCACTTTCTTTCCGGAGCCCTGATGTCGCGCATTGAAAAACGGCGGAACTAATGCTGGGAAAAACATTACATAAGAAGAAAGAACTGAATGAATTTATTTCACGATTACCTTTTATTGCTTTTCGATATTTCACGCGTTTTCATCTTTTATCTTTTTACATCGATGCATTTGCGATGAGAAATAGACATAAACTGTAAATGGTCACAACGGAAACGTCGCGGGCGTGTGTCAATCCAGTGCCATTACGGTTTATGGCCATTTGAAGATCGAATGTGTGTATCTCGACGCGACCCTAAACAACATTATAACCTTCTGACCTTATTGCTCTTCGTTATAGAAATGTCAGATTGCCATTAATATTTCACTTCTCTGATAGACGTGCCGTCTTCACGATTCCTTTATTGCCCCGTTAAAATTAGTTTGCCATGGAATATTGTAATCAGTACTTGTCAATTCTAATCAGTTATCGTCTCATTTTTTTTCGTCTCATATCTGTACTAGAATTAACGTATTGCATTGAAAGGAAGGGTCAGGATTAATTTCTGTTATGCAATCTCGTTATACGTAAATATCTGTATGCATATGTACTAGGTTATATTTCTAGGTACCAACTCATTGCACAATTAACATTATTCTGGGATTGTCTTTTTTCCATAAAAATACGGACTATGTCCATCACTGGTCTACAGTTGATTACTGGTGCTTTTATCGCGTTCAGCAATGACAAGGACTGTGGACGCTGTCAAAAAAATAGTCGTTTGTGCGCGCACGTGAGCAGATTTTGAAGCCTACCCTTTGTTTCTTATGATGAGATCTGGAAACATCAAAGCGGATGAGTACGCTTTTCAGTTCCAAAGGGATGGACCATTACCTCCTACATACGGGTGCGCTCGTGTGCAGAAAAGCATCTACGATCGCCATGTACCACATTCAATGGTACTGTAAAATACTTTCTGAGACTGACGGACGACTTACCGTATTTTTACTTTAACCTCTTTGTCCTATTTCAATTAACCACGTAGTTCATACAACAGGCAAATCTTTGTCAAACTTAAATCTCTCGCTTCCTGCGAAATAATGAACACCCAGCCTCCATATTCCACGGAACAACTCGTAGTAGTGCGTACTGCCACGTAGTATTGCAATCTATATACATTCGCTTCCAATCTCCCACTTAACACGTTGACTGCCGAGTGTATTTTATTATGTTAGAACCGCGATGCGATGAAATAGTGCAGAGTATAATTAAATCGTGCAAAACAAAGCAGAGTTATTAGAAGCCAAAGTATTGTAGCACCGTCCCAATATCAATTGCTTTTACAAAATTGCAAATTTTTTGCATTTTTAGTATAATCTTTTGCACCGGTCACCGATGACCACCGTGGCAGTGAAAGTGTTAAAAAAGTCTAGCACTGCCTACGGATGAACTGAAAATATTCCAGACCTCCCATTAGACAACATAACTTGCCCGCCTGCGCCATTGTACCGCTATCTATCTAAAGCGCAAGCGATCGACCGTTTCATAAGAAAGGCCAACGTCGGTCAAGGTATTCATCTGTTAAAAGATTAAGCGTAAGGTTCCCGTAGTCGGAGCGTTGCATAACGACGCGAACACGCCGGGGCTTAATTCTTAACGAGACAATGTCTCATTGTCCGCGACCGAGGGTAATCAAACTTCTGTCGAAGTGGCGCGGCATAAGTCGCACGGTCCCAGGAGTTTCAACCGGAAACTCGTGAATCGACTTATCGAGACTGCCGCCCCCCTCGAACCCTATCGAACGGCCTATCCCCCGCTCCACGTCGCTTCCTTCTTGCTCCACCGTTGAAAGCAAAATTTTCGCATTGTTGGACGACCGAACGGATGGAGAATTGCAATTGAGTCGGTCCATTGTGTCACGTGGGCGGGGCGAGGAAGCGCGTCTCGTGGGAGCTTCCTTCGGATTTCGGTGGAGCTTTTGTGTGGCGCGACAATGACAGACTTATCGTCTGACGGCATAGCAGTGTGCTCGGGAAGCGAAAGAAGGAGACATTGTGCTCCGACGCACGTCAAAGTGTCTTTACGTTTCGCATTGAGTCACATCTGACGACCCACGCGTGCGATCTTTGCGTGGGAGACGCTTCGATCGGCGAGTGTGGATTATAAGTGCGTTTTAAGTGATGCACTTACGGTTTCGAGAGTGTTGATAAGCTTGTAGGTCGGTAGGAGCTTGGATGCGTACTGTTATGCCGGAGGACGCACTCGTTTGCGAGATGCGTTATATTATTTGGGGATAAGTTGAGGGATAAGTATAAAGAATAAACTTTATTATAAAGATACGCGTCTTTACACTTCGAAAGTCGAAACGAGAGTGAGTCTATGATACGGGCATAGCTGGTCCGCCGCTTTGTCGCCGCTTTGTCTTTAACCCCTTAATCTACGATTTAGATTCGAAGATGTTGGGCCGAAATTGTATACAAGCTCGCGCAGCGTTCGGGACATTTGCACCATTTGTACCAGAATGCTTTGAAATATATCATACCGTTACAGATTACTAATTTTGTATTTTGGAGTTAAATATTTTGTAATACTTGCGTCTACCACAATTATTGCATCAGACTGTAATTGCGTATCAAATATTCCACGTAATATTCACTTTTGGCCCGATCACCGTACGCGGGCTATGCCCGTAAAATGTAGTTTTGGCCCGATCATCGTACGCGGGTTATGTTCGTCATTGTAGGTTAAGGGGTTAAATTCTTACAATCGCTTATCGCACCTGCTCGTTTCGGCGAAGGGAATTGGTATCTGTGAGCCCTAGTCTAAACACAAACTATTGCCTACGGAATGTAATACTGGTGAGAGCATAACAGTATATTCACGCGGGTCTGTTGCGGGCGATGGAATATTTCGAGGGACGGGCTGGCGGAGGTTTGCATTAGATGGAATCACTGTGTCGATAAAAGAACGTTTGTCAGCTGCGTGACACAGAGTAAATTCTTGTTAACAGGTTTAGAGTACGTAGGCGAGTGCGTGGGCGGACTTTATTTGTTGAACATTGAGTTATGGTGACATTTCTGCGTGATTCTTTATGCGTGGCATGAATGGTAAAGAAACAGATCGGTAATTGAAGAGAAAAACATATGTTCTGTCCAGGTTTTTAATCTCCTGTCCGCAAATAATTAGTTATAATCGTCTTCGCGCGTTAAATTAATATTTTCGCTGACCTTCCACTTATACGACTCGTCAATATTCAATTTCTTCTTACGTTCTTTAACTTTACTTGTTTCACGTTGAATTATGGTAACATTACCCATGAACGTTAAAGAAACAGATCAGTATCTGCCAGGAAAAAAGTATGTTCCTTTCACATATTTAATGATCAAAATCACCTCTTCGCAAATAATTAGTTAAAATTATCTTTGTGTAGTACGTATTTTCGCCCACTTCCCACTTACGCGGCCCGTAAATACTCCATTTTTTTCCCGAGCGCGTAACATGTCGCATGGTGTTGCGAGATAACGCCACCAACATTCGTTGCTATCGCGGGAAATAAATTTCTTCTGCTCGGCGCCCGCGTTGTCCACCAGGGGTTGCGTAACGCAAAGTGCGTGGGTGGTGCTCGGCGAAAGCGACGGAACAAAACCGGGGCATCGGGGGAGCCTTTCAAAGTTCGACGATGCCTTTTGGTGTGCACGCTTATACCGGCGAACTTTGCCTGCACGGCACTCGCGGTGGGCCCCGACGATGGTCACTTTGTATTCCGCTCGTGGCAAAGGGAACCCCGCTCGCCTTCAATATTCCGGTCCTTTTACACGACACGAACGGTTTCTCTTACGCAGGCAATTTGATTATCACGTAATGCCCGCATAATCTTGTTTGATTAATAAGCGACGGCTAATAATTACGCGTGGCACATTTCGACAGCAGCGCGTTGCTAGTCACAAAGCCGGCCGTCATTTATCGCGTTTAATTAGAAAGGAAGTTATGCTTTCGCGCTTTACATCGGTCAAAGCATTAAATGAACCTATGCGCGGCAAATGACGCGTAGGATAGTATGCAGTTAGCAACACGTTCAAAGTGGGGCTGTTTTAGGATTATTAAAAGCACAAGAAGAGATATTTGCACACTTTTTTCAGTACATCGTGCCGCACGTTTTCCCCCACTGCTGTCGCATTCACGGAAGATGCGTTTATTTAATTATTATTATTTTTTTAATCCACGTAAGCAGTGATAAATGACAGCAGCATGTGAGCATTGCTCTTTTCGTTACGCTTCTATAACTGAACGTGTCGACTTAATCTACCGCGAAATAAAAACTTTCGCTTCAATAATGGCCTTAGTCTACTTCACAATTTTACCCGAGTAGTTTGACTTTACTCGTTTCGGTAGCTTACGCATTAGCTTGTTGCTAAATGGGAAGTTACTGCACAATCCTAGTACATCCAACACATTCACAAAATAACGTTCTTAGTTCACTTCACACTTATATCCGAGTAGTTAAACTTTACTCGTTTGAGTACCTTACGTTAATGTTATAGAATGATTCACCAGGCCGCGCTTATTTTATTTTATGCTTCCGATTTGGCGACAGAAACTGACAGGGACGTGTTCTCACGTTCTCAACTCGTTTGGGTACCTTACGCATTAGCTTGTTGCTAAATGAGAAGTTACTGCACAATCCTAGTACATCCAACACATTCTCAAAATAACGTTCTTAGTTCACCTCACACTTATATCCGAGTAGTTGAACTTTACTCGTTCAAGTACCTTACGTTAATGCTATAGAATGATTCACGAGGCCGCGCTTATTTTATTTTATGCTTCCGATTTGGCGACAGAAACTGGCAGGGACGTGTTCTCACGTTCTCAACTCGTTTCGGTACCTTACGCATTAGCTTGTTGCGAAATAAGAAGTTACTGCACAATCCTAGTACATCCAACACATTCTCAAAATAACGTTCTTAGTTCACTCCACACTTATATCCGAGTAGTTAAACTTTACTCGTTCAAGTACCTTACGTTAATGCTATAGAATGATTCACCAGGCCGCGCTTATTTTATTTTATGCTTCCGATTTGGCGACAGAAACTGACAGGGACGTGTTCTCACGTTCTCAACTCGTTTGGGTACCTTACGCATTAGCTTGTTGCGAAATAAGAAGTTACTGCACAATCCTAGTACATCCAACACATTCACAAAATAACGTTCTTAGTTCACTTCACACTTATATCCGAGTAGTTAAACTTTACTCGTTCAAGTACCTTACGTTAATGCTATAGAATAATTCACCTGGCCGCGCTTATTTTATTTTATGCTTCCGATTTGGCGACAGAAACTGACAGGGACCTGTTCTCACGTTCTCAACTCGTTTGGGTACCTTACGCATTAGCTTGTTGCGAAATAAGAAGTTACTGCACAATCCTAGTACATCCAACACATTCTCAAAATAACGTTCTTAGTTCACTCCACACTTATATCCGAGTAGTTAAACTTTACTCGTTCAAGTACCTTACGTTAATGCTATAGAATAATTCACCAGGCCGCGCTTATTTTATTTTATGCTTCCGATTTGGCGACAGAAACTGACAGGGACCTGTTCTCACGTTCTCAACTCGTTTGGGTACCTTACGCATTAGCTTGTTGCGAAATAAGAAGTTACTGCACAATCCTAGTACATCCAACACATTCTCAAAATAACGTTCTTAGTTCACTCCACACTTATATCCGAGTAGTTAAACTTAACTCGTTCAAGTACCTTACGTTAATGCTATAGAATAATTCACCTGGCCGCGCTTATTTTATTTTATGCTTCCGATTTGGCGACAGAAACTGACAGGGACCTGTTCTCACGTTCTCAACTCGTTTGGGTACCTTACGCATTAGCTTGTTGCTAAATCAGAAGTTACTGCACAATCTTAATACATCCAACACATTCACAAAATAACGTTCTTAGTTCACTTCACACTTATATCCGAGTAGTTAAACTTTACTCGTTTAAGTACCTTACGTTAATGCTATAGAATAATTCACCAGGCCGCGCTTATTTTATTTTATGCTTCCGATTTGGCGACAGAAACTGACAGGGACGTGTTCTCACGTTCTCAACTCGTTTGGGTACCTTACGCATTAGCTTGTGGCGAAATAAGAAGTTACTGCACAATCCTAGTACATCCAACACATTCTCAAAATAACGTTCTTAGTTCACTCCACACTTATATCCGAGTAGTTAAACTTTACTCGTTCAAGTACCTTACGTTAATGCTATAGAATGATTCACCAGGCCGCGCTTATTTTACTTTATGCTTCCGATTTGGCGACAGAAACTGACAGGGACGTGTTCTCACGTTCTCAACAAGCATGTCGCCGAGCTAATGCGCCATGAAACGATATCATTCGGCGACAGCCACGCGGAACGGCGATGGCGACATTTTGGACGTACGCCGTATCGGTTTTCCGTGTCAGGAACCGCGAAACTGGCTGCTACACGCAGATAACGGAACTTTTGTCAACACGAGCAGGGAGTCGCATACGTGACGCACATACAACAAGAAAGCTCGAGGACACCTTTCCACACGTATTGTTGACAACGAACGCGCACGAACTCGTTAGAAGACGAGAGCACATCTTACTCCGTTCGTTTCTTCTCGACGTCGCACGTCTAAGTCGAGACTTATTCGTCACGACTTTTGCTGAAGCAAAAAGGGCTCGCCGCGAAATTAATCCGTGGAAAGTTCGGTGCCATTTTGAGTTCGCAGGCAAACGGCGAGGAGCGGTTCCTTCGATCTAACGGGAAAAAGTTTGCTGATAAGACGGTAAGCTGACTGAGGCCTTATCGGACCCAGGCCAGAACCCAGCGCAGGGTATTGGAGATTTTGTTGTCTGACGCACGAAATCACGCCGGTCGTGGGCGAATATCCTTGCCGAGGTTCGCAATGAGAAAATTCCTTCGCCCCGTCACCTTAGCTTTTCACTGTTCCGTTCGTCCTCTTAATGTCAGACGTCGGTGGAATGAGCTTGCATAAAGCGCGGTATTAGATTTCTTGTCGAATGAGTGTGGGATGAAAAATAAAAGGCACGTCCGGAGATGTACGGTTATACGCCTTGTGGCGGGCCGTAAATATAGGCGAAACGTGTATTAGATGCGATCGATCGACAAGCTGATACGTGTAGACGGAATTCTTTCTCAGAGAATCGGAATCCTCGCTTTGTTTCTTCGGGGGAAGTAAAAGTACATTCGGTGAGCTTTCAGTTCAACGCATGACCGTCATCCGCTTATGTACACAGACGGTGATGTAGGTGGTTTCTGTTCTTGACGGATCCCACTCGGCGAAAGTTGGGTTCTACGCGTCAACGTTGTATTCGTGCGCGATGTGTAATTTTCGATAAAATGTAAACTCGAAGTACAAAGCAAATGTTCTTCATGCGGAGCTTTAGTTTCGAGAGATGTATTGGGTTGGAGGGAAAGTTCTATCGTACCTTTAATAGGCAGGTAATTTTTCTTGTAAATAAAAAAAACATCTGGCTAGTGAGTCATTCGGATTTTTTTTTTTTTTTTTTTTTATAGCTGCTGTATAATATAAAAGAAGTCCTTTTTTACCGTTCATCAGTTACTTGTGATATTTAAAGTGAAAAACATGTCAGTAAATAAAGTGCATTTACGACACTGCATTTTGTATGAATTCCAAAAAGGAAGCAACGCATCGGTTGCATGTAAAAATTGATGTGCGGTATTTGGAAAAGATATTGTAAATGTTCGTACTTGTCAAAGATGGTTTAGCAAATTTCGTTCCGGGGATCTGAGCCTCCAAGAAAGTGATCGATCTGGATGACCATCCAAGATCGATAATGATGTTTTACGATCCATGTTGGAAACTAATCCACATTTAACAAGTCGAGTGATTGCAGAAGAGTTTGGCATTCATCATACAACACATTAAATGTATTATGATTAATATTACACACATATTTTTATAAATTAATTCAAATATTTTCTTTACAATACGACAGAACTTTCCCTTCAACCCAATATGTTTCAAAGGTAGTTAAACATATAAAATTTCGTTTTCAATTTACTTCTTGGTTTACATGAAACGGCCGACATAGGATTACTCCTGTATTTAGTGCATTTTTCACTTTTTTCCAATTTTCTAATTTTACATAAAGCATGTCTGGTGTTTTCATATTCCTTTTTACGGAACAGGATACTGTACGGGGATTCACCCTGTGTTCAAATTAATTTTTCATCCCACTCGGGGTCGTATTACGTATTACGGAGCATCACGAGTAGAAGCCTGCCTACGTATTGCGCATTAACAGCGTTGCCAACCTGGCAGCCATGCTAAATACTGCGCCATCCAAAATTCACGAGTTTCTCTGATTGACTGGTACATCTCCTCTAGAAGCACTTATTTAAAAAAGAATATCTGATACCGTGTCTCAACGCATTAAGGGGTTATGCTTACTTGGGTTGGTGAAAAAAATCGACTTTTTTTTATTGCATTTTCTTAATGTACATCATTTTAAGAATATTTGCTCAAAAGTACATAAGAATCGGAGCACACGTTCAAAAATTATAAGCGTTTATCTGGAGCGCTACTACGTATGATTCGTAAAGAGCTTGAAACTTTAAACGCGATTATCTCGGAACTGTGTTTCTTAAAACATACGGTTGCGGTGACCACGATTTCTCAAAAACTACTTCACCGATCGGACTCTAATTTTATGTAGTTATTTGCCATTACAATAGGCAGGGCCTGAACGAAGGATTTTTTATTTCGGTAATAAAAAAAAAGTCACAACATAAAAACGACAGTTAGACCACCTCAAAACACGGATTTTTTCGTAAAATTGCTGCCATTCTTGTAAAAATTAAAATTTTTCAAAATCCTTCGTTCAAGCCCTGCCTATTGTAATGACAAATAAATATATAAAATTAGAGTCCGATCGGTGAAGTAGTTTTTGAGAAATCGTGGTCACCGCAAGTGATGAAAATAAACGGAAACTCTAGGAGAAGAGCTATATTTCCCCCATTTTTTAATATTTTCTTATAAAAAAATGTATACAAGTACCACTAAATACGTACTTTTTGGTAGTACTTTGCGAATTTTAATTAGTACTCACTAAAACGGCAAAAAAAAATCTTGAAAATTATGTCATTTCGCCGATCCCAAGTAGGCATAACCCCTTAATTCATAACATCAATCTTCCCTTATGCATTACATAATGCGTCTTGGACGTTGTCAAGAAGGTACTGGCACTGTTAAATATGCCCTTTGAACTGAGACAGCACAAAGAAACCAACACATAGAACCCGCACGTACCACGTTGTACTCATTGTTTTGTAACATAGAAGCGAAACTGACATCGTCAAAATCGGACGTTATATGTGAATTTGCAGTATGCATGACTTGCCTCAAAAGTTCCAGCGACAACCAGATAACAACGCGCCGGTGTCAAAGTCGCTTTGACATGAATAATCGCGACGAGACACAAACGCTTCGGGAACTGCATGCGAACTCACGAGAATGAGACGTGATAAGGCAACGCCTACTTGCTGCCGGATGTCTCGTAGGCAAAATTGTCGGTTTGCCGTTTTCATAGAAGCCTGTCGAACCGCGTCGTTCGATCGATCGAATCTACTCCACCGTGTACAGCGTTCGATAATCTTCTTTTTATCTTTCTTGGTCTTTTTGTTCCGTTCACTTCGTTTATAACTTTCATATCTTCCCCCATCCATTTCTACCTTTTATTCTAGTATATCGTCCGTCAGCTCTTTCTCATAGGACTCTTTGTACCCTTTGTTCGTTCTTTTACCTCCCCGCCCGTTTAGGTCTGATGACACAGTTGCCTGAAACAGTTTATGACGGGTAGTTTTGTGCGGACAACACTATAAAAATCGCGGAAGTTTAAATGTGAAACATTCGCGGTCGTATTACGAAATTAACAGAGTCGCTTTTTATTGTAGCACGCGCTCACACTTTGCGCTTGCAAATTTAGGGTGTTGCGTAACTCGGATCGTGATATGCAAAATCTGATACCGCGTGGGTCGCCGTGTCTTGGATTTATTGCGAGAGATAGCCCTTGTCCGATGCCGTAACTATAAAATGTCAAAGAGCACGGTATGTCATAACGCGATCCTACACCATAACAGATCGATTTGCAATTGACTCGCCCCGGCGCGTCAGTAATACTTTAGCGTAGGGGAACAAACAAACGCATTATGAGAAACATCTGTTTCCAGCGTTTACGGTGAGAGTGCTTGAGAAATCAATGCCGCGCTCGATTATTATTGCAAAATACCTCGTGATGTAACTCGTCACGTTTCGAGTGACATTTCACGTTTATTTCCGTGATAGATAAATATGGCGTGAAAACGTGTTTACGATCCTTTCGGCGACAGGAAATTTTACGTTTGACGTAGTTTGACAGCGTGCCGTAATGAGATTATTTTGTACCGCGGGAACAAGATGCGCCGTGGCAGGGCTGAGTTGTGCATAATTAATCACCGCTGATCAAGCATGGAAGTGCATTACTTTCCGCCATTTAAAAATTAAGCTTATGGGAGCCAGTCAAGTCTTCGTGAAAAAGGATAATAATTAGTTTATTCGCGAACGTTCATAAATCTTGTAATCTCGAGGGATTACACTATGATATCGTTATTTATACGAAGTGGCTGTAAAACGGGAAGAATAGGAACAGTGTGTAATCTTCAATGCAGAGCTGCTTCTGCTCTTCGTTACAAATTATTTTTGAACAGAACACAGGTAATTAACCATTTTTGCGATGAATGCCCGTATATAGTCTATTACTACTTTTGAACAGAACAAAGTGTACCTAAATTCATATGTTTACGCGAGCTTATCTATACGCCCCATTGACTAATGTACGTGGAATGCTAGACCCATCATGTTTGGCCTCCTTGATAGCCGTTCATACGATTTGCATATTTATGGAACATTACACTTAGTACAGAAACGCATGCAGATAAGCGTGCAAGCACACAAGTTAATACCATCGTTCGTAACAACTGAGTTTCCACGACAATATTTTTTCGGATCTCACATTATTTCTTTGTCAATTTTCAAGACGTATTCAACTTTTCAACGAGTTCACTTTGCGGATCGTAAAAATCGTTAACTTCTTCTCGCGGGCTTCGGAACGATATAGTATGATGTAATATTTTTTTAATCGCATTTTCCTTTTTTCTGACTTCCACAACTTCCTCTGCCTCTAATTGTATCGATTGGATGACCGGGAAGAGGTGGTGCTCGGTCGAGCGGTAACTTGCTTCCGGATAACTCGATCGACCGACCGTATTTACCTACGTGCTTAGCCACCTTCCTTCGAACCATCTTCTCCATCCTTCTTGCCCGACAATGGCGGCTTCCATCTTGAGATAGACCAAAAACTCCACGATGCGTAGAACCCTTGAAGTGGTTTGCTCGGGCGAACGGAAAAGCATATTTTATCTTCTGACGTACTTCAACGGCTGCAATAAGAAATGAGAGCCAACGTAGAAGGAATCGAAAAGATGGAATATTAGTAAATTAAAAATAAACAACGTTTTTGAAAAATGACGGTCTGCGTTAGAAGTGAAACTTCAAGCGTATAGAAATCGGAAATTTGTAGGGTAAAAGAATATTTAAACCATCCATAATTTGGTGTTGGAAGTAAATCTTGATTCACTAGAAGGAATCGAAAAGATGGAATATTAGTAAATTACAAATAAACAACGTTTTTGAAAAATAACGGTCTGCGTTAGAAGTGAAACTTCAAGCGTATAGAAATCGGAAATTTGTAGGGTAAAAGAATATTTAAATCATCCATAATTTGAGGTTGGAAGTAAATCTTGATTCACTAGAAGGAATCGAAAAGATGGAATATTAGTAAATTAAAAATAAACAACGTTTTTGAAAAATGAGGGTCTGCGTTAGAAGTGAAATTTCAAGTGTATAGAAATCGGAAATTTGTGGGGTAAAAGAATATTTAAACCATCCGTAATTTGGTGTTGGAAGTAAATCTTGATTCACTAGAAGGAATCGAAAAGATGGAATATTAGTACATTACAAATAAACAACGTTTTTGAAAAATAATGGTCTGCGTTAGAAGTGAAACTTCAAGCGTATAGAAATCGGAAATTTGTAGGGTAAAAGAATATTTAAACCATCAGTAATTTGATGTTGGAAGTAAACCTTGATTCACTAGAAAGAATCGAAAAGATGGAATATTAGTAAATTACAAATAAACAGCGTTTTTGAAAAATGAGGGTCTGCGTTAGAAGTGAAACTTCAAGCGTATAGAAATCGGAAATTTGTAGGGTAAAAGAATATTTAAATCATCCGTAATTTGATGTTGGAAGTAAATCTTGATTCACTGGAAGGAATCGGAAAGATGGAATATTAGTAAATTACAAATAAACAACGTTTTTGAAAAATGAGGGTCTGCGTTAGAAGTGAAACTTCAAGCGTATAGAAATCGGAAATTTGTAGGGTAAAAGAATATTTAAACCATCCGTAATTTGATGTTGGAAGGAAATCTTGATTCACTAGAAGGAATCGAAAAGATGAAATATTAGTAAATTACAAATAAACAACGTTTTTGAAAAATGAGGGTCTGCGTTAGAAGTGAAACTTCAAGCGTATAGAAATCGGAAATTTGTAGGGTAAAAGAATATTTAAACCATCCATAATTTGGTGTTGGAAGTAAATCTTGATTCACTAGAAGGAATCGAAAAGATGGAATATTAGTACATTACAAATAAACAACGTTTTTGAAAAATAATGGTCTGCGTTAGAAGTGAAACTTCAAGCGTATAAAAATCGGAAATTTGTAGGGTAAAAGAATATTTAAACCATCCATAATTTGGTGTTGGGAGTAAATCTTGATTCACTAGAAGGAATCGAAATGATGGAATATTAGTAAATTACAAATAAACAACGTTTTTGAAAAATGAGGGTCTGCGTTAGAAGTGAAACTTCAAGCGTATAGAAATCGGAAATTTGTAGGGTAAAAGAATATTTAAACCATCCGTAATTTGATGTTGGAAGGAAATCTTGATTCACTAGAAGGAATCGAAAAGATGAAATATTAGTAAATTACAAATAAACAACGTTTTTGAAAAATGAGGGTCTGCGTTAAAAGTGTCACTTCAAGCGTATAGAAATCAGAAATTTGTAGGGTTAAAGAATATTTAAACCATCCGTAATTTGATGTTGGAAGTAAATCTTGATTCACTAGTATTCATGTCTTCAACATGAAACAAAGGATTTGTAATAGCTACAATATGATACATCAATTCTAGATTGGTGTTTATCTAAATATTCACAAAATACTGCGTCGATAATTGTTCCTAATCTTGTAGTCGATATTATTCTATCATTATTCATCTTCAATTCAATCTGTCGTCTACGGAGTCAATCGGTGGTTATACTATTAGTAGGGTAGTTTACATTGAAATCACTGCTCAATATCATTGCTATTTCACTCCAATTTTTATTCAATAAAGCTGCACCATCTGGAGTATACGCAAGCAATATCTCCTGTATAAAATCAATGCCATCACTGATTCTCTTATCCGCTAATATATACAAAGCCACAACAAGAATTCTTTGCCCATTTTTCACAGCACATTGTGCTGCACATATTTCCCCCATTGCTGTCATATCCACAGACAAAGCGTTTATCTATTCTAACGTGAAATCCATGCGCAATGACACATGACAGCACTACATGAGCATTGCATTCTTTTTTACGCTTCTAAGATTCAACGTCTCGACTTACTCTACCGCGAAATAATCACTTTCACTTCAATATTTTTTTTACTAATAAACAATGGGCAGCGCCTTTTACGTCGCAAGCGTACTGAATAATGCGCGCGAATACAGAAACACGGCAACGAAATGCGGTGAACGATACGTCGACAAATACGAACGGGCAAACATTTTTTTTGTGTCGCGGTACATGACATTATTTATAACGTTTAAAGGTTACCGGTGTGTATTGCTGCTGTTTTGTTACAGGTGCTCGGCAGTCAAACGGAGTACCACTTTGTACACAGGGCTCTACCACACGCAAGAAGCAAGAGGTCTGTGCCGCATACACGGAGATTGAAGGTGGATCCGTTGGTAAGTACCTTCGCGAACTTTTCGTACTCTTTCGAACGACTTCGCTCGTAAGCCGACGAACCTTCGCGAACCGTCGTCCTCTCGCTTTATTATTTTCGGCTTTTCTGATTAGCTCATCACGGCGAAATATCGCGGACATAACGCGTAGGCCGGGCGAGACGTTTATGCGCGAAGTTGTAATTGATACAAATTCTTCGTTGAGACGCCTCGAAGGAAGCTGAAGCAAACTTTAGCCCCCGGCCGGATATTTATTACGCCGGTTGCATTTGTACGGGACGTGTAATCACGTAAGCTAGTGCCGGGAAACCGTTGTGTTCAGCTGAGAGTATCAACGGGGTCAAGCCAGTAATCCTTTTTAAATTTTGATGTATGCCGTACTTGCGCATTCCTTCGGCAGAGCGGAAAGTATCGTAAGCGTATTTCACGCTGCACTTGCCTTTTACGACGATTAATTCGGTTGCGAAAGTTATCGCGATGGGCGCCGTGGTTAAGGACATGATTTACGATAGGTGCGAATTCGTTGCGCATAGGGTCGTACCTTCGTCGGAACCGAAAGGCGTGTGAATAGGCTGAGTACATTCTTGTCTAACTAAAATCTCTCACACTACAACTCGCCTGACGGTAAATTCACGAACACGTTTTGTAAACAGTTTAATAACACTCCAAGAGTCATAGACATTATTACCGTTGTACATTTTTGTCTTTTGTCATTTGAATTTGCATACGTTATTGCATCAGTAATGATCTGTATTGTTGCGGCATCCACTTGCGTTTCACCCACGTAATGATTGGATAATGAAGGAAGATATAAAGCTTGGTTATGATTGAAAACATTTGAGATTAGAAGTTTAATGTTGAAATTCCAAAGTCAAATATTTTCATCCATAAGAGAGCTTCATGTATTCCTTCATTATCCGATTAAAATCATAATAAGGTTGAAATTAAACGCATCATCTAATAATTATCCATGCAGTACGCTTAACTTTGATACAGTGAGCGTACTTATAACGGTAATATTCATAGAATGAAACTTTCCAGCGAACATACATATTGCCGTTGTATACGCAGATTTAAACCCCTTGGCATCGGTATTGCATAATAGCACACGCGCTTTCCATGCAACAGCCATCCACTCAAATGTGCTTTGGAATATTAAATCTTTTTTTACGGTTAATCGATAGTTCGCGCATATGACACCCGGCTTATTTCATTCAGCATATTGTTTCAACTTAATGTTTTTACCTTGTTTCCGAATTATAGCCGTTTTTATGTATACGTTAAATGCATGTTTGCCATGTCAGCATTAATCTGGCATTTTCAATGTAATTTATCATCCAAATTATAATTTTGAATTATTGTGAAATGTATTAGCAAATTTATATACATACTATTGTCATGAAGAGCATGTATTAAACCGACTGAAATGTACATTACTTGAATATATTATTGAAACGTACATTCATAACGATAAATAGCGTTACTTATAAACAATTAAAGAAGGAACTTCTAAACAATTACCGGAAGACAAAAACGGCCACAATTTGTAAACATGGTCATATCCCCCGTGTCTGCATTTGAGCTTTTTTCGTATTTTAGCCCAATAAATCTATCCCCGAAGTTATATCAGCAACCAGTATCACCGCGATCGATTAACACACGTCAGAATGTTGCGTAATTTCGTCATTTCAACGAATTCAACGATTGAAGCCATCCTTTATGCTTTCGTGAAAAACAAGCTTTTATGTAACTGACGCCGTATAGCGAAACTGATCATCGCTTTCATATCCATTCTCGCGCAAATAAGACGTATTCCCCGCCGACATATTTTCGCCGTTTTTATCGCCCTCCCTTCTGCACGCTCTATACGCCGAGAATGAAAGCGTTTTTTCGCCGCGCCGTACGTCTGAGACCCGAGAGGATTGCAAAGTCAAATGAATGGGCAGGCAGGAGGGTAGGTGCTCGAAAGTTGATTTCGAAGCTGACGGGTCCATCGGGCGCTCCGATATAAATGTAAATGAACGTCCAATTCCAAAGGCGCGCGAAGGGCTGCCGTTGTGCCAACGATCCAGGTGAAATCGATCCTCCGAGGAATCGCCATTGACGAGCGGAGGACCCTTTTTTATCACTTTCCCCCGATGAAAGGCTTCCGTCCGAAGAGACAACCGTCGCCGACGACACTTCAGCGATCACCGAATTTCTCCCCTCGTCGTCAAATTTCCGTCTTGATCTTCGCCGGGATCAGCCCGTCGGGATCCCTTTTTACGAACTTCGTCCGACTTTTAATGGCCGACGAAATCCCTGCGGACGATTGCTCATTGCGTCGAGTGAAAAATGATAGGATAATTACCGCGCGATGTGCTTAGTTTCAATCTTATTTTAATTTCATAGTGAAGGGGCGTTAACAGCACTTTTACGGCTGAAGAATATTCGCTTTCAAATGTTATTCTTTGTAATCCTCGACAACTATAAGCTTGAATCAGATAAAATTTGAAAATTCTCGGCATGCATACTACACGCTCATAAAATAAAATTTGAAAATTCTCGGTACATATAATAAATTTTAATGAAATAAAACTTGAAAATTCTCAGCACACATAATAAATTTTAATGAAATAAAACTTGAAAATTCTCGGCGTGTATAGTAAATTTTAAATAAATAAAATTTGAAAGTCAATCTTTTTGAACTATGAAAGGGCTTTTAACACTCGTTCATTATTGAATTGACAGGATAATGTTCTTAACACTTTGACAGCCGTCGACATATACTATTATATATTATTGTGTTGTATACATCTATGCGATGTCAGCGGTCAACTGCCAACCGACAAAATCGCATCTACGTGACAGTGGCCGTTGAAGTGTTAAGGTTTCGCCGGCGTGTTCTATCCTGTGCGCGTCGTTTGTTTATTAGGAATACGCGCATCGAGCGACCTACATACGGTCGGATTTACTTTGCGCTTTACGCAACCAGTAAATAAACGATATGACGACGTATACGCGGAGTGTGACGTAACGGGAGTACATCAGGCGAATACAATTCTCTTTATGAGCTGATTTTATCGCTTTAGGTGCACACAGCAGTGCAGCAGGCCGGCTTCAAGAGGGTCAAGAGGGGCTATAAGCCTCTGAGCGTTGACAATCTCGTGCCCCTATACCAGATAAAAAATCCAGCAAATCCTGGGAGCAGAGATCCGACCGATCCGTACTTTCAATATCAATGGTACTTGAAGAATACTGGGCAGAATGGCGGTAAGCCGAAATTGGATCTCAACGTCGAGGCCGCCTGGGCTCAAGGGGTTACGGGAAAAAATGTTACGACCGCCATAATGGACGACGGTAAGTACTAGAGTTGTCACCTGGAGATAAACTTCGTAGCGATCGTTTGCTGACAGTGCGCCCTTTCCTCGGAGCAAATTTCATAACTGACCGTTTCATTAACCTCGCAAATCTTTGTCAGCCTAAGCCGGTCTTCACCCTTTTTTGTTCCTTTCGAAATGTAGTTTCGAGAAGTTGCGAGGAGGGTACTGATGCGATTTTCGTAATGTTAGAATACTTTTTTTCTTGTACAGATGTACGATGCGTAAGATAAAAGAAATGGGTACACTCATTGCCGCAATTCAGACAATCTAACTTTCTGAAATGTTCTTAAATTGTATGGGGATTGATTCTTTTTGAGAGAGCCTTAGGCGGTATTTATTTCTTTTCGTTCCTTTCGAAATGTAATTTCGAGAAGCTGTGAAGAAGGTAGTGATGCGATTTTCGAGATATTTCAATACTTTTTTATTGAACAGATGTGCGATGCGTAAGATAAAAAAAATGTATAAAATGATTGTCGCATTTCTGATCATTCCAATTATCCGAATAATATTCTTAAATTGCATAAACATCGTTTTTTTTTTTAACCAGGGACCAAACAGTGTGAAATTGAATTGCCTATAGTGCTCAGTCGTTCCGAGGATAGTTATTTGAAATGATCAGCAAATACGTACATAGGACATGTATATAATAGGTACACAACTTTGCTCCCGCCGTTTTTTCCCTTTCGTCCAATGCAAAAAACGGCGGGAGCAAAGCTGTACACCTATTATATTACAGAAATATTACCGCGTAGGTTCACCATTTCTGAGTCTTTTAACCCTTTGCACTCGGACATGTTTCTTCACGAAATAGCGAATAGCGGAACATTTCGTTTAAAATGGTATAGTTTTGAAAAAAATACTCTGCTCAAATCATGTTTTGCATACAACTTTGCTGATATATTTATGTTGAAACCAAATTGAAATTTTATAGCCTATTCTTTTCGAATGCGTCATAGTTCATTCACCAATGTGTATTGCGAGTTTATTCAAACACATATAGCAATGCTAACTTGTTTATGATCTTTCACGTGCCATTTTTTCTTCCGAGCATATACAATGTTTATACAATAACTTGCAGTTTATCATTCAGCCTATTGTAGGAATATATAGGAGGTTGTTCTTGCAGTCGCTAGAATTCTCCTCTCAGTTTATTGACCACGAATTTACTAAACATTAAATAGTACACAGATTATTAATTCTATCTCATTGCCTTAACTTGTAACTCCCCGGAAAAATCCTAAGGAAACAAATATTGGAACAAACGTTTTCTGCACATACATTTTCCTCAGTAATAATACAAAGTATCTTTTTGTCCCCTCAGAGGGGACAGTCGAGTGCAAAGGGTTAAAGGAGTATCGGAAAATGTATATTTATATGTTTGTATCAATGATACTACAGTCAATAATATTGCTGACGATGGATACATATCGCGGTCATTTGATGTTTTGCTTCTGTCAATTGTTTTCGTCGGTCGCATATGTCTATTAGCTGATGGCTCGTGTTCACTGCATACGTGCGTCAATCGCCCGTAAAAGGTTAAAGTATATCATACGCCGGGATATCGTTACACTGAAAGCGGGTTTTAGTATAGATCATAGAATGTGAAGTTCGCGAAGATTGCGAGTGCAAATTGTGCGCGAATGAATGTGTGAAAGTTGTGCTCGCTATGTAATGATCATTCTACCCATCGCGCGCATTCCGCTTGAAAGTACTTCTTACTCGGTATTAACTTTGTACTTGTTCGCGGGTTACACGGTTCGATTAAACTTACGCAGATTAGTCAGTTTCTTTTCACACTTCTTGTATAAACATTTCTGTCAACGGAGATATTTGGAACTTTAATATTATGCGAGTCTTATATGGTCGTTCGATCGGATTCTTACCTTGAGTAAGATGTCACTAAATTTCCGCAGGATTCGCCCTTTTAAGATCATTCTACCCATCGCGCGCATTCCGCTTGAAAGTACTTCTTACTCGGTATTAACTTTGTACTTGTTCGCGGGTTACGCGGTTCGATTAAACTTACGCAGATAAGTCAGTTTCTTTTCACACTTCTTGGATAAACATTTCTGTCAACGGAGATATTTGGAACTTTAATATTATGCGAGTCTTATATGGTCGTTCGATCGGATTCTTATCTTGAGTAAGATGTCACTAAATTTCCGCAGGATTCGCCCTTTTAAGATCATTCTACCCATCGCGCGCATTCCGCTTGAAAGTACTTCTTACTCGGTATTAACTTTGTACTTGTTCGCGGGTTACACGGTTCGATTAAACTTACGCAGATAAGTCAGTTTCTTTTCACACTTCTTGGATAAACATTTCTGTCAACGGAGATATTTGGAACTTTAATATTATGCGAGTCTTATATGGTCGTTCGATCGGATTCTTATCTTGAGTAAGATGTCACTAAATTTCCGCAGGATTCGCCCTTTTAAGATCATTCTACCCATCGCGCGCATTCCGCTTGAAAGTACTTCTTACTCGGTATTAACTTTGTACTTGTTCGAGGGTTACACGGTTCGATTAAACTTACGCAGATTAGTCAGTTTCTTTTTACATTTCTTGGATAAACATTTCTGTCAACGGAGATATTTGGAACTTTAATATTATGCGAGTCTTATATGGTCGTTCGATCAGATTCTTACCTTGAGTAAGATGTCACTAAATTTCCGCAGGATTCGCCCTTTTAAGATCAGTTCCGCGCGGTCAGCTATACTTTTCTTAGTTTCTTATACGTATCTCGTTGAGCCTGCAATTACGGAAGTCGTAATGAGCGAACTTGCGATTAAACGTTCACCTTCACTACTTACTAATCTTCTCGCTGCTAAAGACCCGTGAAAATACTTTCGAAGTGGCAATTGAGGCAATTAGACTTCACGTTTATACGCTCCTTGCGTATCGTTGAAGCTGTATACAGGCTTATAAATACGTATATTATCTATTTCCATACAAAATTAGCATACCTTTTGACATTAATCGTACAATATCGCTGGATTATTAAATCCAACTTATCCAAAGCGACTACTTACACAGGCGTGAAATCGTTCATCAGTTTCACGTTTTCAAATTGAAACGGCTTTATTTCAGTGAGTTGCCAGTTACATTACCTATTTCCATACAAAATTAGCATACCTCCTGACATTAATCGTACAATATCGATGGATTATTAGATCCAACTTATCCAAAGCGACTACTTACACAGGCATGAAATCGTTCATCAGTTTCACGTTTTCAAATTGAAACGGCTTTATTTCAGTGAGTTGCCAGTTACATAAACATCCGTTAGTATTTCATAACCGGTGCGCATAGCAAATGTTCGTTAGTGATCTGAAAGGTAAATTGAAATTGAACCTTTAATCCATGGTTTGCGGCTGCTCATAAGAGACTTGTCTGTTCGCATCAACGAGAAACGGTTGTTGTCTTCCAATTATCCAGTCTTCGTGACGCGTACATATTGATTAAGTCATATCAAGTGTCATTGCATAGCTATGCCCGCTGATTTCCACGGGCGACAGCAACCAGCGATCCGTTGAATCAAGGCTAACGTGATTGCTGGTACTTCGAAAGGGTACTGGGTGTACGATAATTCGCGGCGGAATGCGAAACTCGTCGGTTGTTGATACAACAGCGAAGTATAAAAAGCAAACACTCCCAGTAGTATTTTCTGGCGTCAGCTCTTGTTTCCGGAGAAAAACAATCGTGCGCCGATTTACTTTGCATTTCGTACACGGCTATGTTTCCATTGAAAACGGAAAATCGGATATCGTAAACTTCAAAACGGCACGATGAGAATTTGGTATGGACGATATTGAAATGGAGTGTACACGTTGGCAAATGTCAAAGTAGAAAGTTCTTGTTGCGATTTGGAATTTTGAAATGTAATCATTACGATTCGAAAGAGATTAGAGAAATGAGAATTTAGTATGGACAATATTGAAATGGAGAGTACACGCTGTCAAATGTCAAAATAGAAACTTCTTATTGCGATTTGGAATTTTGAAATGTAACCATTACGATTCGAAAGAGATTAGAGAAATGAGGATTTAGTATGGACAATATTGAAATGGAGAGTACACGTTGGCAAATGTCAAAGTAGAAAGTTCTTATTGCGACTTGGAATTTTGAAATGTAATCATTACGATTCGAAAGAGATTAGGATGTAATAGGCGTACTGCTGTACCTAGTGTTTCTTTTCGATCAAACGTATTTTGTTCATTTTCACATGAAGATTGCTTTTTTTTACCGTTACGACATCCGTTATGTGACACCCTTTATATCGGGAGGTATCGATTAATTCCACAACGCGTAATGTCCATACGCGATTGTAGCAGTTGCCTCCAGTCATTGAAATTTCACGCAAATTATTTGCAACGCGAAATTACGGTATCGGCAATCGCGACGAAACGTTCATTTTGTCCCTGTGTCGATGTGTTCGGCGGGGCGCACGTCAAAAGGCTATTTGCATTTAAAGCAGACGATCGTTACATTTGGATGTGCTTCATTTTTGTTGCCAGACAAAACGAATACTAGTATAAAAGCGTAATCACGTATAATAAATATTGCGTCTAAGTCAACATCGCGTACGCTTTAATTCTAAGTCATACGTTGAAATATGCATAGCACTTTGAAAGTTAATTTACGTCAACTAACCCCATTGAAACTTCTTTACATTACGTAACTCTAGAAACCCGATTTGAGTTCGTTGAGTCACGTTGTTTTTTTTTGTCGGTGTTTAACACGGTATGCTCTCAGTTTTTCTGAAGTTTTTTCTATCAAGGATTGCTGTTCCAACCTACTCATAATGCGATCGTTCATGATTCAGTAGGCTATAGATGCTATGTTTTATAAGCTTATATTATATTGTGTATGTCTTAATTGTAAATCATAATTTGAATATGTGTAATACTTCGAAAGTTAAGTTACATTTCACTTAAACTTTCTATATTACGTAAATCTAGAAACCCGATCGAGTTCGTTGAATAATATTGTTCTTCTTTTGTTGGTTTTCTGTTCCGGCCCACTCATAATGTGATCGTTCATTATTCAATAGGCCATACATAGACTCTAAGTTTCAAAAACTTACATTACGCTTTACTTCTAAGTCATACCTTTGTTCCTGTGCAGTGCTTCAAAACTGAAGTTACACTCCATTTAAATTTATTTGCATCACCTAACCGCAGAATCAATTCGCGTCCTCTGCGTATCCTTATTTTATCATTGTCTATGAACACGTTATATTCCCAATGTATCTCAAGTTGTTACTACCACCTTTCAACCCACATATAACCCGATTGATCATTACTCAATAGGTCACAGGTGTTACGCTGTAAAAGCTTACACTCTAAAAATGTTCTGCTGAAACAAACTTCTATTTGAGCCCGCACGTCGGCTTCCAGAATCGCGCGAGTCTCTCGTCCCCAGCGATTGCCGTGCGAAATAAAAGAACTGACATTTAAACCTCGCTCCAATCCCGCGGCCCATTCGTCTCGAAATGCCACGTTTCTTTTAATCAGCGTCGCGCGGCAAAGCTTCGGGGCAGAGTCTCGCGTTACGCCGGAAAATGCTCTGTAACCCATTTGCATCATCGCTCTAAATCCGCAATCTTACTAAAAAATCCGACATGCGCAGCTAAACGTTGCCGATACCAGCATGCGCAAGGAAGACTTTTAGTGTTTATTCTCATTAGAAATAGTGTTATAGGGTTATTCAAATTATTGTATATTCCTCGTATTTTCCAGAACTATTTTTTGGACTAGTTCCACATTGAAAAATAATTCGAAAACATCGCGCCTGGACATTCCATTGACGTTGATGGTTGCACTACTTACGGCAGTAAAATCATGTAATGTTGGCATACAATTTCGTTTTTCCGATAAGAAATCTCCAGTTTCAATATTATCGGGCTGGCCATCTTCACTACTATCTATTAGAACTATGGCACGTTTACGCTTATGGGATACTTGCATTTCTATACTGGAATCTATAAAATACTACTATAACGCTATAAAATAATGCTATAAAATACTACAGCGTCCGACTAAATTATGCAAAATGTAAGTAATGTGCAAGTATTGCACACCAAAGGATCGAATCACTATTCTAATAACAATTGCATTTATAAAATAAGAATTGCTATCCATTGCGAATATTTTGGATCTTCAGTAAAATTTCTTGCGTCGATCACCGGTGACCATCATGGTCAGTTTTTGTTTGCGGATTATTCCGCCAAATGACGCAAATGGGTTAACACGTTGACTGCCAAGCGTATTATACTATATTAGAACGGCGATGCTATAAAATACTGCAGCGTTCGACTGAATTATGCAAAATGTAAATAATGTGCAAGTATTGCACACGAAAGGGTTGGATCACTATTCAAATAACAATTGCATTTATAAAATAATAATTGCTATCCATTGCGAATATTTTGGATCTTCAGTAAAATTTCTTGCGTCGGTCACCGGTGACCATCATGGTCAGTTTTTGTTTGCGGATTATTCCGCCAAATGACGCAAATGGGTTAACACGTTGACTGCCAAGCGTATTATACTATATTAGAACGGCGATGCTATAAAATACTGCAGCGTTCGACTGAATTATGCAAAATGTAAATAATGTGCAAGTATTGCCCACCAAAGTATCGAATCACTATTCTAATAACAATTGCATTTATAAAATAAGAATTGCTACCATTGCGAATACTTTGGATCTTCAGTAAAATTTCTTGCGTCGGTCACCGGTGACGATCATGGTCAGTTTTTGTTTGCGGATTATTCCGTCAAATGATGCAAATCGGTTAACACGTTGACTGCCAAGCGTATTATACTATATTAGAACGGCGATGCTATAAAATACTGCAGCGTTCGACTGAATTATGCAAAATGTAAATAATGTGCAAGTATTGCACACCAAAGGATCGAATCACTATTCTAATAACAATTGCATTTATAAAATAATAATTGCTATTCATTGCGAATATTTTGGATCTTCAGTAAAATTTCTTGCGTCCGTCACCGGTGACCATCATGGCAGTCAAAGTGTTAAGTCTCCTTGAATTGGCAGTGCTGCGGGGGCGATCCGAAGGATCCGAGAAAGATGAACCGTTCTTGCACCAGATCACGCCTCCCATTGTCCATTCGCAATGCACCAATCGCCTTTCGTTCTTTCCGTTTCAGGTGTCGACTACATGCATCCGGACCTGAAATACAACTACGTAAGTGCATTCATCCATTACTTCTTACGACCGTGGACGCAGCTGCGATCCGCGGGATGTGTTCCGAACGCACGATCCATCCACTGTCTCGTTTCATCCCTTTACGCACGTAAGCGTGTCAGCTTACGACGTGCCTCAAATTACATCGACGTGTGCGGAGAGTCTCCCGCCGATGCTGCTGCGCGTTTTACCTTGCGGATAGACGAGATCATGTCTGGGGCGGGATGGCTGGAGTTGAACGAAAGCGATATGCGCGGCGCTCGCTGATTTTACTATTTCGCTCCTTTATGTAGAGGGGTAGAATTTGATAAAGGGCCGTTCAGTTGGTATGTAGGAGTTTTGTGAGCCTAAGACGGTACATGGCTTTGGTCGTTTCTTTTGGAACGGGGTTTCTAGAACGTGAAGGGAGTATTGTAGGAGGGAAGACACAGGAAATAAATCGGATTTACTAAATTAATGAAAATATATGCATTGGGTTGTTCGGAAAGTAATTTCGTTTTTTTTTTTGTGAAAATGAAAGACAATTTTCGTATGATGAACAAATATTTTATTAAAATATATATTGGCCATTCTGGTCTTATACCTTTTGCCATCTTTCTGGTAGTAGCATGATTCCACGCTAATAAAATGTTTGGTCTTTGCTGGCAAAAAACTGATCGAGGTGGTTTTTGACTTTCGCTCACACTTCCGATTCCTACAGTATTGATGCAATTTTTGTGGCAATTGTACATTTTCTTCTTGTACAAATGTATGATGCGTAACACGAAAAAAATCAATCGACCGATTGACGCAATTTTGACCATGCCAGTCATCCGAAATATTCTTAAATTGTAGCGGTATCGATTTCTTCGTGTCTTATCTTTTCTCGCTTTTTTCGACACTTAATTTCGAGAACTCCGGAAGAAAGTACCAACACTATTTTCGTGACATTTGCATACTACCTTATCGTACAGATGTGCGACACCTAAGATAAAAAAAATAGTCGATCATTCGATCAATTTCGACGATTCCAATGATGCGAAATATTCTGTCCCGCCTTTATATTATCGTACAGATATGTGATACCTAAGATAAAAAAAAATAGTCGACCATTCGATCAATTTGGACGATTCCAATTTAGCGAAATATTCTGTTCCGCCTTTATATTCGCGGGATGTACTCTGAACGCACGATCCATCCGCTGTCTCGTTTCATCCTTTTACGCACGTGAGCGCATCAACTTACGACGTGCCTCAAATGACATCGGCGTATACGGATAATTTTCCCGCCGATGCTTCTGCACGTTTTACGACGTTGCGGATAGGCGAGATGTTTGGGGCGGAATGGTTGGAATCGAACAAAAGCGTTACGCGTCGCGCTAGCCGATTTTACAATTTCGCCGTTTTACGTGACGAGAATTAAGGGTACTTTTGCGGACGGGATTAATTGGCAATTAAGTCGACCTTTGAATATCCAATTTCCGTAATCGGTTCCCGAGTAATCGCAATTTATTTCTGTTCATTAACGGGGCTTGTTTCGGCCGATGTTAACGCTGAACGTTAAGGAAACTTTATGTCAGTCGCGCACTCACCTACCGACACGGATTTGGAAACCAGTCATGTTCTGAGTGCGACGCTTATTAGTTGGCGCGCCTTTAATGGAGTCGTACTACTGCGCGGCACGTGTTCGGTTTTAGCCGGTTTTATTCTCGGTTTGGAATCTTCGATACAATTGATCTTTCGGTATGAAATTATTTTTACAGATATTGCGTTTGTATGTGTAACTGTGGATAAGGATCAGTCGTCGTACATATAACGTAGATAGGGCAGTACGTCTTTCTTCGATTGACAAGCATTAATTAAAAAAAAGAACATTCTGCCTGATTCACGCCTCAAGTGGCGCGACAGGAGTTTATTAAACCGTGTATTCTTGGTAAAAGCGGAAAAAGAAGGGAAGGCTTGGCGTTTTCTCTCGGATGTGCCCACACTAGTCCTACCGATGAGTCTGTGGAAGGGAAAGGATCCGAGAAATAAGAGAAGTAAGCTGAGAGACAAAATGAATGAGCGACTGAAGAAAACTCAACTGAACACGGCGTTGGACTTTATACGTATTTTATGCAACACGATTTTTGCGTTTTATTTATGTCGTTCACCAGTTCCATCGGAACACCCGAATCTCATAAAACGGCAATAACTTATTGCAATAACATTCTCATTCACAAACACGTACGAATTGCCAAAGGAAAACGTTTGGCGGCACAACAGAAATGAGGTCCAGCACAGAATATCACCGTGAAAAACCTTGAAAACCGTGAAAACTCAACTGCGTTGGACTTTATACGTATTTTACACAACACGATTTTTGCGTTTTATTTATGTCGTTCACCAGTTCCATCGGAACTCCCGAATCTCATAAAACGGCAGTAACTTATTGCAATAACATTCTCATTCACAAACGCGTACAAATTGCCAAAGGAAAACGATTGGCGGCACAACAGAAATGAGATCCAACACAGAATATCACCATGAAAAACCTTGAAAACCGTGAAAACACAACCGCGTTGGACTTTATACGTATTTTACACAACACGATTTTTGCGTTTTATTTATGTCGTTCACCAGTTCCATCGGAACACCCGGATGTCATAAAACGGCAATAACTTATTGCAATAACATTCTCATTCACAAACATATACGAATTGCCAAAGGAAAACGATTGGCGGCACAACAGAAATGAGACCCAAGACAGAATATCACCGTGGAAAACCTTGAAAACCGTGAAAACTCAACAGCGTTGGACTTTATACGTATTTTACACAACACGATTTTTGCGTTCTATTTATGTCGTTCACCAGTTCCATCGGAACACCCGAATCTCATAAAACGGCAATAACTTATTGCAATAACATTCTCATTCACAAACGCGTACAAATTGCCAAAGGAAAACGATTGGCACAACAGTGAAATATCACCGTGAAAAACCTTGAAAACCGTGAAAACTCAACCGCGTTGGACTTTATACGTATTTTACACAACACGATTTTCGCGTTTTATTTATGTCATTCACCAGTTTCGTCGGAACACCCGAATCTCATGAAACGGCAATTACTTATTGCAATAACATTCTCATTCACAAACGCGTACAAATTGCCAAAGGAAAACGATTGGCGGCACAACAGAAACGAGGTCCAACAGAGAATATCACCGTGAAAAACCTTGAAAACCGTGAAAACTCAACCGCGTTGGACTTTATACGTATTTTACACAACACGATTTTCGCGTTTTATTTATGTCGTTCACCAGTTCCATCGGAACACCCGAATCTCATAAAACGGCAATAACTTATTGCAATAACATTCTCATTCACAAACACGTACAAATTGCCAAAGGAAAACGATTGGCGGCACAACAGAAACGAGACCCAAAACAGAATATCACCATGAAAAACCTTTATATTTATTTTGCCCAACACGCTTGTTGCACTTTCGTCTACAGTCTCATCCGAATGTCGAAATTCCCCGGAACGGGGTCATCGCTGAATTCTTCACGAGCCTCTCGGCCCGGAGACAGAAGGTTCGCGTCTCCGCAGAAGAAAGGCGAGTCTAATTCACGAGTGCATCTTAAATTTTCCAACGGCGTCCCGCGTCTTCCATTATCCATGCGTCTCCAGCGTTCGTTATCGCCGGCGCTCCATTGTTGGCGAACGACACTCGTAAAGTGCATTAGCATAACTGGGGTGTAGGGCGCGATGAAATTCAAATTGCCCCCATAACGGTGACCTTTCAACGGTGTACGGGACACGATAACGCGTCGCGACGCTTTCCGTCCGCAGGAGCCACATGATCGGTCAGCCAGAAGGCGGTGCGTCTAAATATGGTTCGCCGAAGGGCAGAGAGGGATCACGAGCGACGTAATGACCGATATTGGACGCCGACTGGGCACCGAATTTACGCGCACGTGGAAGGAATATGATACCTGCGCAACCTTGTGTATGATAACGGTGCTTGGCAAGTCTCCTGTGCGTGAAGGGACAATGGCAAGGAACGGGGCACGTGGAAGAACTGGCAAATACTTGGATCAGTACGGAATGTGAAAAAATTCTTTGGTTGAAAACGCCGACTGTGGAATTTGTTTAGCCAACGGATGCGTGCTGGAATATTTGTTTCTATGAAAAATGTGTACGATATTAACACATTGACAGCCGGCGACCTAAGAGAGATTTAAAGCTTGAGCGCCGGCAACATATCGGCCACTTAAATCCCAAACGCCGGGGTTATTGGTTTGTTTCTGATCAATGAATCCAGAAAAAAAATGAAGCCAGAAAAAATATTCAAAACATTATATATTTTCGTAAAATTTCGTAAAATATTCGCTTGTTTCTGATCAATGAAATGTTAATGTGCTAATTCAATTTATGTGTGAATTTTGTAATACACGCGAATTTTTGTGGTTAAAATTTAGGCATCGTTTTTATAAAAATAGATGCGTGCTACAAAATTTATTTCATCGAAAAATATGTACAATGTGAAGACTTTAACTTATGGACATCCTCCAAAAAGGATTGCGGTTAATTACGTTTATGAATTTGATTGTCTGTTGTACGGCAATAATACTGTTTCTGGGACTTTAGGGTATCACCTTAAATGCTCGGCTTTCAGTTTTAACGTAATTACTTAATTACCCGGAAAATTAACGTAACAAATCACGGTGGATGTGCAAGCACAAGAGAAATAACAGATAGCAGCATTATGCTTATCGAACGAGCAACTGCGAGCAACGAGTTCTCCTTTGTGTTTTGGGGGATAGTGAAGTTGAGAAACTTGGATAAAGGCCAACGGCGATTAAAATTAAGGGTGGACCTTTAGCTGACGAGAAGATAATAGTCCGATAATAGCAGTCGTTGGGAAAGTTTACTTGATCTAATAGCTTTGAGAGTTCAGCAATGACGATTCATTAATTATAATGAACGTCTTAATTCGAAGGGTGTGATGATTGCTTGCCATGGGGAGAGGTACACGTGGACGGAGAAATAAATTGGTCGGTTGTTCTGTCTGAAGGTGATTGATCGAGAACAGTTCGACCGAAACCAGTTGAACTATTGTTTGCTTTACGCTTAATACATGCGCTAGCGGAAACTTTCGTACTTTATCTTAGAAATCAGGCCGTTCCTGATTAATTGTTCCTCGATTCAGCTCTCCCAAGTTATAAGGAGGAATTTCAAAGTGCGTCGGGGTATGTCATTATTGCAAATATTAGTCAACGGCCGCGTAAGACGATGTTTTAGAACAAAAATGGAAAGAGAGATGGAACAAAAAAAAAGAGAATTACGATTTTGGTTTTGGGTGAAGCCACATCGGTTTCGTGAGTTAGGTATTTGGCAATTCGGTGTTAAGCGTTTAAATTTTGTTCATTTAATTCAGTTATACTCTGGCTTTGCGGTATATTGCCATTTGTGCAAAATTAAACAGAGCTAATACATATCGACGTGGAATTACAGCAATTTACACACGTTTAGTTAATGCTCCTCCCGTTCCTCAGCACCGCTTACAGAACGAATATTGGGAAAAAGCGAACGGCACGCAAAAAGCGAGAGAAAATAAAGTTTGTCTCGTATACTTTTCGCCGACGGCTAAAAGAGGAAACTTGTGCGGGATTCGAGGAAGCGTTTATCCACACGGCCGCTGTTTCCGGGATAAACATTACCGGGAAAAGAGATATAAGAAACACCCCTTCGATACTCCGAACTTTCGCAAGTGAAACAGTGTAATTGATTTCGTGAGGATCGCTGCCTGTCACGAAACTTTCTCATTAATTATTGGTAAAGTAGCCTCGTTCCGTGCCAAGAGAAATATTATTCGTCTTATTCTGACAAACCGGCGGATGCTTCTACAGTTTTCACAATTATCCAAGGTTAATCATATTTGTACCTGTTCTAGTTGAATGGTTTTATTTAATCCCGTTTGTCTTTATTAGCGTCTTGTCTTGTTCTTTAGTCCAAATGACATAAATACTCGCGCCAAACAAAACCTCCGGCAGATACCACTCCCCGTAAGAAAGATTTTAAATAATGCAGAAAATCCATCTTTATCCTTCGACAAGATTTTCTCAATGACCCCTGGAACTCAAACGTTTAATATCCCTCACACGGTAGCATGTACACATTAACTTCCGATTAGAGAACTTTTATCAGCCGCAAACTATTGGCCGGGAGAACTGCCGACGGCGCGACAAATTAATTTTCAACGTCAAAGTCTCCCCGCGCAGACATCTGGATTTTAATTCGCTCACGGCGGGGAGCAACTCGTCGCACCGAAGTGGGTCAGGTTCCTAAGCGCGAAAGTAACTCGGCGATTTGTATTTGCGATCCGTCTGTTAAATTACAGAGGGGAGAGAAGGCCAGTCGCGGTTGTGGGACGAGTGTCGAAGAGACGGGATGCGGATGGCAATGACGTGCGAGAGGGAGAGAGACCCTCGCAAGGGGCGTTTTCAAGGAGACGGAGATTAATGGCCGACAGTCCTTGGGGTAGATACCGAGAAATTGGGTGCTACAAAATTAATAGAAGCAAAATTTCGCGGTGCGCCATATCCGCGTGAGATTTCGTAAGTCGGCTAATTAATAGTGCCGTTGAGACGTCGCAGGATTATTCTTTGTATGGAATTTTTTGTCGGCATACATACGCCCAATGTACTGTTGTAATGTTTCCACCATGACATTTCACAAGTTGTCGACTTCTTCCCAGTGCGCTGCACGGCAAAGCGTTCCATCAGAAATTTTCTGGTGACACACATTCCACGCCGGTCGCGACGGTTCGGGGATCCGCCGATTGTCGGCCGATAACTGTCGCGGAAGCAAATTAAATTCCGCCCTCCCCGCTTTCAGGGGACACGTGATCCATATTAATTATCGCCCGGCGCGTAACGAGCGAACATTGAAATTCCGCGAGCGCGGCAACTTCGCCGTAGAAAAATATTTTCTCGCGCCTCGCTGATAAGGTCTCCGCGGAGGATCGAAGTTGGAAGTCGTTGTGACCAACGTAGCAGAATACTTAGAAAAGCGATATTACGTTCTGTGAGCAGTTGAGCCGTCGAGCTACCGCGAGTTCGAAGCCAGATGCGGTTTCGCGTTAAGGGGACAGAGAGAAACTTCGGCACTCCTAACTCAACGCTCACTGCAACGGCAACTTTAAGAGTCGCCGTAAACGTGCGCCCGTCTCCTGCCTACGGAAGCCGATGTCGTTAGAATTATCTTGAAGGCAACTTGCGGATCCACTTAGGTGCAAGTATGGTCGCGGCGGAGTCTTTCTCGGTAAGTCGATTGCGGAAACGTCGCACAGTCTTCGGGAAAAATATCGTGGAAAGCTTCGGGGAGCCATTCAATGGTACGTTGGTATCTGCAATGATACTGTGGGAACCGAGGTCCTCTACAACGAACGCAAGAAGAGGATTGGAAAAGAAACGCATGACGCACGCATGCGTAAAAACGGTATAGTGAGTTAGTATCGAAAGAAATGGGATAGATCCCGCCTGATGCTGCTTTTATTTTCCGATCCTACAATAGCGTGAATTCACTTTGTTCGCAAGAAATACCGACACGTAAGAGCCAGATGGCATGAAGGAACTTAAGACCGAAGGCATCGGTGGCACAGTGAGTTAGATGCCAGCCTTGAGGATCCGAAAGAAACGGGATAGATCCAGCCTGATGCTGCTTTTATTTCCCGATCCTACAATAGCGTGAATTCACTTTGTACGCAAGAAAGAACGACACGTTTCAAACCCTGCACCGAAGTATGGCTCCCTATACAGAACGATAGATTAACAATTCAAATCAAAGCGTAGACATACTCAATACTTGAGAAATAAATAGTTCGGATGTCCATTGCGTGACATTTCAGAGCAATGTCTAATGAAGGATTTCAGAACCAAAAGCACTGGTGGCACGAGAGTTTTAGATGCCAGCCTTAAGGATCCGAAAGAAACGGGATAGATCCCGCCTGATGCTGCTTTTATTTCCCGATCCTACAATAGCGTGAATTCACTTTGTACGCAAGAAAAAACGACACGTTTCAAACCCTGCATCGAAGTATGGCTCCCTATACAGAACGATAGATTAACAATTCAAATCAAAGCGTAGACATGCTCAATATTTGAGAAATAAGTAGTTCGGAGGTCCATTGCGTGACATGTCAGAGCAATGTCTAATGAAGGATTTCAGAACCAAAAGCACTGGTGGCACGAGAGTTTTAGATGCCAGCCTTGAGGATCCGAAAGAAACGGCATCGATCCCGTCTGATGCTGCTTTTATTTCCCGATCCTACAATAGCGTGAATTCACTTTGTACGCAAGAAAGAACGACACGTTTCAAACCCTGCACCGAAGTATGTTTCCCTATACAGAACGATAGATTAACAATTCAAATCAAAGCGTAGACATGCTCAATACTTGAGAAATAAATAGTTCGGACGTCCATTGCGTGACATGTGAGAGCAGTGTGTAATGAAGGGTCTCAGAACCAAAGACATTGATGGGACAGAGAGTTTTAGATGGAGGATCCGAAAGAAACGGCATAGATCCCGCCTGATGCTGCTTTTATTTTCCGATCCTACAATAGCGTGAATTCACTTTGTACGCAAGAAAGAACGACGTGTTTCAAACCCTGCACCGAAGTATGTTTCCCTATACAGAACGATAGATTAACAATTCAAATCAAAGCGTAGACATGCTCAATACTTGAGAAATAAGTAGTTCAGATGTCCATTGCGTGACATGTCGGAGCAATGTGTAATGAAGGGTCTCAGAACCAATGGCACAGAGAGTTTTAGATGTCAGCCTTGAGGATCCGAACGAAGCGGCATCGATTCTGCCTGACTCCGGTTTTATTTTTCGATCCTTCAGTACCTTGGTACCTTCAATGATACCAATGGCTTGCATGTACCTGCTGTCGAAAAAGCTCTTGGGTGTCTTCCACCCCAATGACCATTATCTGCACTGCACAGGAGCCCCAACACATCCGTTGTACGACAAGAGGGACACGAGTAGGAATAAAATGAGATGATCGTTGCTGCGTCATACGGTCGAACGTTTGTCCCATTGTAAAGACGTTCCTAACCTTGGTCCTCCCATTTGACCTTTCCTTTGCGATGCTCATAGCCGACGAGCGCAGCGTGCTGATAATAACGGGAGCTTTTTGATATTCTAGAACGCCAGGGCCTCTTACGACTTCAGCAGTAACGATCCGTATCCGTATCCAAGGTTCACCGACGACTGGTTCAACAGGTGAGAACTCCACTGCATACTAAATTGTTCGTTTTTTTTTCTCGTATTTTATTTGTTTTATTTTATTTTATTTCGTAGCTGTACTCTTTAATGCCGTCCAGTGTAGTTGCGTTTAAATGTAAATGCTGCTCGTGTAGTGACGCACGTATCGTTTCTTTTTCTGTTAGACACGAAAAGGTTGAATAATAAAAAAGAGAGGGTGGCTGCCAGCCGCGTTAGAAGTTAAAACGTCAAAGGTGCAGGGATAGGAAATCTGTGGGGGAAAAGGATATTTTAAACGTATGTAATTATGCGGTGAAAATATATCTTTATTCACTCGTGTCGATGTCTTCACTGGAATTTAAATTGGAGTTTGTTTGAATATCCACAAAATACCGCGTCGATATTTTTTATTCCCATATTTCATTCATTGCCAATAAACGTGTAACACTTCCATAATATACGTAAATGATAAAACAAAAAAAAGACGAGTCCAATAAAGTCTGATTGCGTGCAAGTTTCATACACGGGCTTCATACACGGTTCAACTGCTAAAATTTCGTAATCGATAAAATAAAATTTTGAATTTGGCCGTAATGCAAAGAGTGTGACCCCAGTGAGAAGTCTATGTAAGCCCATCAATATATAAATGCGTCTTTGGGTTTGAGCGATTAAAACTTCCCGTCGGATTAACTGGCGTCGAAACGCCCAGTTTCGTTAAGTCGCTGTATTTTATTTTGCAATTTATCAGCCAGCCCCAATCCATCATCGATAATCCATTGCTTTTGTTTGCAAGCCTGTTTAAGTCTCAAACTTTCCGGCGAAATTTATTACTATCGCCTCCGCTAAATCGGCTTCGATAAAATTTGCCTGCAGGGCTGGCCACGTTTTTCAACAAATATTTCACGCGATCGTCCGTGTGCGAGAACTTTGGAATCTCGCTCGTCTTCAAACGAAACGACAAATCACGACAGAAGTGCCAATGTCATGCCATCGTACGCGTTATGATGAATAAAAGATTCTCCGACCCGACCCATCTGGATTTCAGATTCAAACTGCTTTTCGTACATTTACTTCGACTTCCTCGCCTCTGCAATAAATTCTCACTAATTTACTGAATCATTAATACCCCGACACTTCTTTTCGTTCCGTATAAAAACGATGTTTTCTGAGCTTTTATAGTTTATATATTATTTACGCGGCACTTTTTTCTGTGAATATTTTTTTTGCACGGCAAATTGAGCCTCTGTTTGCGCGGTACTTCCTTTCTGCAATTTTTCATGAAATTGATTATACATCAGAGTGAACATTCAACCGGTCCTAAATTTCGACGATATTTGTTGTTAAGCCATTTTTTATTTTTGCTCATTTCCCTGTCAAGCTACTCGAAATGAGTATGTGCTTCGCAAACTTACTAGCCCCTGCTTCCGATATTTTTTCTTTTGCACCGACTCCGCGTAAATTGGCGGACGTATATTAGAAATCCTCTTGTTCATCGGAAGCTGCCTCCTTCTTTTCGCTCGCCTCATCCGCGATGCAACGATTCGCTGCGGAACAGGTGCTTGTTACTTGTGTGGGCCCCTCTTTGCGCGTGCTCGGAAAATATTAGGGGCAGCCAATTTCAGCGTTACGCTGCTCCCTTTCTTTCATTACTCCGCATTACCCGTCTTCGCTTCGTTCGCGAGCGCAACGGCTCTCCATTACGTTTTTCTCCCGTCCTGTCCTTTTCCTGCTCATTCTGTTTACGCCGAGACTTTGTCCGCCCTAGCCACTTTACCTCGCCGTTTATTAGATCCACATTCCGCCGAGTTTCACCGGCCTTACATCAGACTTCGACACGGACTCGTCGCGATTGGCATCGTAAAACCCATGAGTGACAGGGAGAGATCATAAAGGCCGACGCAAGCGATAGAGGCGTATTAACTTCGGGCACGTGATTGTCACGTTCCGCGGAAAGTGTTGAAAATGCGTCGACGGGCGATAAAAATTCCACGGGGGGAGAACCGGAAGAGTGGATCGCCGATTTTTTTTTTAATTTTCCACTGACCGCCTGTAACTGAGCGAGAAAAACGTTGGGAGACAATACGACACATAGTTCAAGTATCGTATGGTTTTTTTTTTGGTACTATAATATTTTTTTTTGTTCTCGGGTGCATGCGCATATTTTTTTAAACAATGTATATTTGTATTATACACCCATATCTTTATTTTGAATTTTGAACACGTCTGTAAAATTAGAACGCGATTGAAAATCTTTGATTTTTGACACGGATTTTAATAAAATGGGGGTGTATTTACACTTTTGGCAAAACAAGTGTCCCATATTTTTGGTTAAAGAAGTTCTGTGTAAAATTTGACAAGAAATGGGTGACCCACACTTCTATACCACGTTTTTCATTTAGTAGTTCTCTTCTGCTTTTGTTATTTTATTTCAGTAATGCGGATTTCCCGAAGTGGTTTTAAATTAATATATGAAAACTGATGCATTTTAATAGACCCCGAATGCAGCAAAACATGATTAACATACAATTGTTACTACTTGTACCAGTGTAATCTTTGCGCAAATCTACTATTCTCATTCTCTCTTCTATTTAGCGGATTTCCCATTTTCCTTCTTCAGAGAATCGCGTCTGTAGTTCGAACTTTTCCCCAAAGTTACGTTGCGAAATAATCCGGAAAAGGTAAATACCCTTTTAAACCACTCGGACCCTCGACGTCTAGGGTGGCAGGGACGAGAAATGAAAAATGAATGCTTCGCGATGACGCAAAACGCGCGGAATGAAAAAAGATGCGGAGGCATTTTGTCACGTCGTACGTTGGAATCTCGTATTGATTGTGAATTGAAGAAAGTTGCTGCGGTTGTCAGTGGTAAAACGAATGCGAATAACGTTGTACGTGGACAGAGATGAAATAGTGTTTCAGTCTGAAGGCTGGTTTGTAATATTCTGGTTCTCATTTCAGCGGTACGACATTTCAATGTACGTCAATACCACCATACAATTTTGTACGTATCCCAGTACGCGTCCTTCGAAATGTCGTCTATTCTGGATCGATTCGTTATCGGTCAACAGTAGAACTCAGGATCATAGTAAAATGCACTCACACGAAGGCGGTCGCTCGGATAATGATGTGATTTGCACGCGCTTACGTATCGCGGTCGGATAATGGATGGCTACTATGCATAGTGCCTTTCAATGTTGGGTCCCCGTAACGCGAGTTCGGATAATCGATGTCGTAAAACATAATGGAATTGCGAGTTCGCGCGCGTTTTATGATGTGTGTTGAGAGCAAGATCGATTGACGGGACGCCGGGACGTTGTCGTTCTGAATATTCGTCGAATATTCGTAATTCCGATATCGCGTAAAAGCAGCGGTTGACTATAAGCGAAACTCGATGCACGAGGCTGCACTTGACAGTATAATGTAAGACATATTTTTCCCGACCCTGCGTATTTTATTATTTTGGGTCTGCTTGGGTATTTGCGCCTGAAAATAAATCAGTAATTTTTCCGGGCATGTGAAGAATATATGCGATGCAAAGTAGAGGGACTATGGTTTTGGTTTCGGGCGAGGTCACATCCTTTTGCCTTCCATTTGATTTTCTTAGTTTCGTTATTATTAATTTAGTCATACTTTGGCTTTGCGGTATATTATCGTTTATATCCGTTGCTTTATTCGTGTTGATGCCATCTTTTGGTCGCGTACATTATGATCAGAAATAGGACACCCTGAATACAATATATATAATCATTTAAAATCATCCGAAATGGGATATCAAAAGGATATTTCGTTTTAAAATATGGAGTATTAGCTATCGAGTGCCTGCGCGACTGTTCAAAGGAATTACGTAAATAACCGTAACTGGGTGGCGGATCGACGCAAAGTCGGAATAAACATTACGTGAATACATTTTCCGATACGACGTCTCTGAGGATGGCACGTTACTTTCAATTGCCTCCGCTGCGTCGGGCAAGTGCGTCTTCCTATTCGCATTGTGATCAGCGGATATTTTTTGTCGCTCGAAGCATGCCGATATTTACGCGCGTGCACATTGTAGCGCGATGTTGTCGTAATTGCGCAGAATAAATAGTAAAAACATTTGATCAACAAAGAATTGATTAAAACTAATAAAACTACTGACAGAATTATTATTACAGATGTTGTTATGATTGCGCGGAATAAATGGTAAAAACATTAAATAACCAAAGAGTTGATTAAAACTATTAAAACTTGTGACAGAATTATTATTACAGATGTTGTCGCGATTGCGCGGAATAAGTAGTAAAAACATTAAATAACCAAAGAATTTATTAAAACTAATAAAACTACTGCAGAATTACTATTACAGATGTTGTTGCGATTGCGCGGAATAAATAGTAAAAACATTAAATAACCAAAGAATAGATTAAAACTATTAAAACTAGTGACACAATTATTATTACAGATGTTGTCGCGATTGCGCGGAATAAATGGTAAAAACATTAAATAACCAAGGAATTGATTAAAACTATTAAAACTACTGACAGAATTATTATTACAGATGTTGTTATAATTGCGCGGAATAAATGGTAAAAACATTGAATCAACAAAGAATTGATTAAAACTAATAAAACTACTGCAGAATTACTATTACAGATGTTGTTGTGATTGCGCGAAATAAATGGTAAAAACATTATATAACCAAAGAATTGATCAAAACTAATAAAAGTACTGCAGAATAATTATTACAGATGTTGTTGTGATTGCGCGGAATAAATGGTAAAAACATTATATAACCAAAGAATTGATTAAAACTATTAAAACTACTGACAGAATTATTATTACAGATGCTGTTATAATTGCGCGGAATAGATGGTAAAAACATTGAATCAACAAAGAATTGATTAAAACTAATAAAACTACTGCAGAATTATTATTACAGATGTTGTCGCGATTGCGCGGAATAAATGGTAAAAACATTAAATAACCAAAGAATTGATTAAAACCATTAAAACTACTGACAGAATTATTATTACAGTGGTGGAATTTTTTAATTGTCGGGCAGAGTTTCTGCAGTTAGACTTGTCTCGAGATTAGGGTTTATGGCTGGTCATCCCTCTTTAAATTTCGGAGTGTGATCGGCGGGGAAGTGCTCTTGGAAAACTTTTTCCAGGAGGCCTGTTCAGTTACTGATCGAATTTTTGGAAAATAGAAATTGCACCGCTGCACCTCTGGATCGGTCGAAATACGCCGCGCCAATTTTCAATATCGGGCCTATTTAAAACGTTACACGATTCGCGGTTGCTTCATTCCGCGTTTTATGGAAGCTACAATGTAATCCAATTTACTCGTCGACACGTATACCGCTCGTCGCGGCGTTATATTTCAATTTTTTCAAATCTCATAGCCATTTATTGGAAGTGGCCGCGTGACGCACACGTTCGATCGCGTTTGTTGTATGTGTTTCGCGTAACACACCTACGCGGACAGGCATTTCAATGAAATAACGCTCGGTGCAGTTACAATTTCCACTACGCGCTGTACCTCGATATCGTCGGAATGCGAAATATTCGACAGTTATTTTTTCGAGCACCGCTCGGAGTAGGGGGGGAGCGTCGGTTGTTTATCAGTTTTCGGCCAGACGTGCGATGCGTTCGCAGAAGTCGGAACCGATCAGCTTTGTGCCGCAGTTTCAAACGGATTGAACGTCGGCTTCAGCAGAATGCATTCAGCGGCGTTTTCCTCCGACGTTTCTCATGATGAAAGAGACAGCCGTGCCGTTTCTCCCGTGAGAAATGTCTATTCTTCGCGCTGGCGGAGTTGCTCTAGCTGGCCATTATCGGAACGGGAGAATCGCTTTCACGTAATACTTTTTGTATTTTTTTTTCCTACGGCGTGGAGTGTTCGCCGTATCCTTGATTGGCGATCTTCCCGAGTCATGGAATCTGGAACGACGTCAAGGGCAGGACGCTTTTCCTGACGATTTTACCTCGGCGCGAAGCAGGGAAAGCCTCTCAGTCTCAGTCCGATTCATTTCTTCTTGAGATACGTCGCAAAGTGCGGGAATCTAAAAGGTGTATGGTGTACATCGGCACCTCGGGATTCGCAATGAAGATATTGTTTCATTTAAAAGATCTTTTTTATACACCAAGATTTAACCCTTTGCACTCCGAACCATTTCCCAATGCACCCCTCATATTATTTACTATAGTTTTGGAACCAAGTAACGTATTATAATGATATTGGACTTAAATTAATTGGTGGACATCGAGAAATATATATTTGGAAACAGTCAATATTTTATTTTGTTATAATTTTGTACAGTGTGATAAATTTTAAAACACCCCCTAGTATGCATTGCAGGGTGATTTATGCACGTTTGACAATAATACGTCGTTCGACGCCTGCCACCAGGTGTTTTCTGTCAAAACAAGCAATGCAATCCCGTTTTCTTTGTCCCACGTCGGTTTTAACAAAACGCGCTGATATTTTTTTCATATATCTTAGTAATTTTACTATACTTTGATTTGATTTCTTGTGCCATTTCAAGAGAAAGCTTCAGACAAACGTGCACGTCTCAAAAAATTGCGCTAGAATAAGTTAATTCCCTGTAATCTTTAACAAACTTTAATGTCCCCTGAGAGGGACAGCGCAGTGCAAAGGGTTAAGCCTTATCCAAATCTGTAATGATATTTCTATGTCGGCAGGCGGAAAACCAGTGAAGGTTTCAAATGACAAAGTTAGTATCTTCGGTATCACAAGTTTAATTATTGGCCAGCCTGACATATTTCAGGAGGAATCCAATGTATTATCCGAGTGCTCGCGCCCAGCTAAAACCGTCATCCAATCAATTTGCTTCCCTCTGAAAACACTTAAACGGATTTTCACCCCTCAAATCTGAAAATGCGTGGTTTCCACCCAATGCGCGCCTCTTAGATTTTCGTGCCTAACGATACGTTTCAAGAAGAATCAAATCGCTTCTGTACACTTGCCTGCCCTCCCTTGTTGGTACGAAAATATTGATCGCTGTTTCGTTAAAGGGGGGTGAAAATTGCCGCGAGAGCCTGGCACAGAAATGGCGGCTCTATTCACGGGGATCAACGCTCGAAATGAGAAAAATTGATGCGATGCTATATGGGAACGCGGCGATACATCTTCCACCTACGTATTGGCTTCATCCCCACGTACACTCTTGCTTTCCTGTCTCTTTTTCCCGATTCGATATTCCCGTGCTTTTTTTCTTTGTTGTACTGAGCCAGCTCAATAGTTTCCTGAGTGCGCGTTTGCACACGATGCAACGAGAGTGTGTCTTCTCTGGGTTGACAGGTTGCATTTTTCCAGTTTTTTATGTTTCATGGCTTACTGTAATGCTGGCCTATTGGTATTAATTGATATACTTTCAAAATACGCGGAAAACGTGAGAGGTGTCAAATATATTTCCAGTTAAATAGTCTGTGGGTATTGGATTATTTGAAATGATAGGCGTTTTTACGGTTGGAACATAGACTTTGTTTGTTAACTAAATGTGTTTTGGGACCCCTCCTTTGAATATTTTGGTTTTTGTTTTTTTCATATTTTTGTTACACCAATTTTCCATTAATTTAATAATAAAAAGACGTATCATTTCAAACACATTAAAAAGTTTGGAAAAAGGAAAGAAAAGTATTTTATTAAGTGTCGGGCTGGTTTCAGAACTTATTCTGATAAACTGTGTAAAGACTATTTTTACATACGATGGTTCGTTGGTTCTACTTCGGAACGCTAGTAGTAGGTGTTACGAGAGGGAAAAGGTTTCTTGGAAAGGCAAGGATATCCGTTCATATTATTTGCGTTTTATATACATCTCATATTTGTCGATTCTTACATTAACACTCCATCCGTTATAATCAAATAGAGTAAAGACCGTTTTTTTCTGTAAATTAATCTCCCGCAGGACACTGCGTCTATATCAAACATCGATCGTCTGCGAGTTCGTGGGCCAAGTTTCAGCGTTCGAATTTACTATTCCCTGGGCAATCAATACTACACGCGCACATGTCGATTTCATCCATATCTGCGATCATGCCCGGAGCGCGTCAGATCGTTTAATCGCCGGCCATTTGTAAATTATACGAAGCTTAACTCATGCATCGCGCATATACGCACGGGCTGTTAAACCGGCCGTTGCACCGCGTAAAATTGTTCGCGCGGCGATTAATAAAATTTAACGAGCAATTCGCGCGCATCTTTTATTCCGTTAACGACCCACGCTCGTACACAAGCTTCGTATTATGGACGACCGTGCAAACGCCCTTTATAATAACGCATTTACGAACGTCGAACGTATTCGACCGGATAATCCAATTTCGCTGATGACGGCCCAAGGACAAAGATCGACGGCAGGAAGGTGGGACGAAAAAAATTGCGGAGAAAGCACTTCACGTTTCCGCGGGTATTCAATTTTTGACGATCCACGCGGAACGCCGCGAATGCTACGAACGGTGTAGTGTCTGGCTGACTTACAGTAGATTTTACTACTGGCGCGCGAGTCTACAGGGTTCGTCGCCAAAATCCAGACAAATCAAACATTTTCTTGGAACGTAATTTTTATCGCAATAATAGAAAAGTAAAAATTTTTTTTTGTTACTGTATTGTTTGTTGGGTCATAAAGAAAACATTCATTCAATATAACCCCCCTGTGCTTCAATGACCGCCTCCATTCTCGGTCTAAATCTGTCGCAGGCCCGTTTTCACGAGCCTCGGTTCATATCGGCGTATGTCACTTCAATAGCGGCTCTTAACACTTAGCCAACCGATCGGGGAGATCTCCCCATTTTTAAGTAAGTCTATGCGCGACCGATCGGGAAGATCTCCCACTTTGACCTTAGCAACGCGTTTCCTCTTTTCTGTCATTATCGGTTACCTTTGTCTCGAGTTTAGTGGTGAAAATCACTTAAAAAGTCACAGAAGCAGTTGGAACTAATAAAGAAAGTTATAGCGGTATGAGGTGTGGCAAGTAAATATTAACAAATGCACAATCCACTGTATAAACTGGTATGCTATGAACGATACGATACTGTCGAAAAATATTAAAACACATTACTATTCTTTTATTTCACGTTTGAATCATACTATATATTTTTAGTCATCTTTAATGTTCTTAATTTTCAAACTTTATTACCTATACTTTTGGAACAACCTACAAAAAATAATTGTTATATACTTTTCATTTCATGTTTTGTATAAACTATATTTGAAATCGTTAAACGAAATTGTTACCGCAAGATATAATTGACCATTTAAATAGTTTTCAGACTTCTTTGATTTCAAATAATGAATATCTGTCCGCGTTCCTTGCGAAAAATGCGTGGTGGAAGTCGTACAGTTCGTTTGGGACCGCGCGGTTGGCTAAGTGTTAATGATGAGACGTTGGGATGTCTGGACTTGTTGGTGACCCTTTCAATCACGCTGCATACATAATAGTCGAAAGGATTTAAATCTAGGCTGTTGGGAGGCAGGAAAGCAGGTTACAGCGTTCAACTCGCTTTGTCCTGGCAGCTTCGGAAAGCATCTGTCTTACTTTTATCGCATAAGACTTGTAGCGGAGGTCCTCCTCGTAGATTCGACGCATAGTTTTTTCGCTTACACCGACAATCGACGACAATTTTCGGATCGACTGCCCTGGATCCTGAAAAATGAGCTCCTGAGCCCGTTGAATGATTTCCGGCGTCCTAAAAACGCGCTCCTTCGAGTGACTTTTCCTGGCCGGCGTTGCAAAACCTTCGCTGGACTTCTCAGACTCGTTATATCTCGCGACAACATCATACACAGTCGATCTTGGGTATCCGAAGAATCGAATCATTTCTGTCGCTGAGCGCCCAGCGCGAATACTTTCGATAATCGCGGCTCTTCGATTATACTCTGCACTTTGGTTTAACATAGTTACAGTTTCGAGGTTATGAATGTTTATTACATGCTTCAAATTATTTCGTTGCCAATAGCGACATCTCCAAGTGGTATAGAACGACGGGAAATTTAAATTGAGTTTTGTCCGGATTTTGGCGACGCACCCTGTAGTGTCTGGCTGACTTACAGTAGATTTTACTACTGGCGCGCGAGTCTAGATGCCTCAGCCCGGCGGCACACGCGAAAACTCTTGGTATTTTTCCGTAAGCGGGCGAACCGTGGAACGATAAAATTAAGCTGCCGGGATCGTCGTCGCCGAGGCAATTTACGAGGACGTAAATTTATGGCGAACCCGCCGCGATTACTGTCATTATAGGTATTTTATTACTAACAGTAACGAGCTTCCGCGTTGTGCGTCGCCTTCGCGGCTCGCAGTTAAAAATTCACGTCACAATTCGCTCGAAAGTCCTGCACAGGCTACGATACTGTGTTTATTTTCTGTCCTGCAGTTTCTCAGACCCGTGCAATTTTCATATTGAAAAACAGCGATCGTGTTGCGTGGGAAGCACCGATGTTTAGCCGATGCTTTTTATTATTAGTATCAGAATTACGAGGTTGCTCGTACTCCAGTAGGAGTTTTTCGAATATACTGTGCAGTCTCGTTTATTTCCTCGCGCATGAATAATATGAAATTTATGATTCAGCTTATTGCCCGAATATGACGTGGGAGGATATTCTTGCAGTGGCTTGAATTCACCTGTCAGTTTATTGGCCAGAAAGTTTATACATTTTAAATGGGAAGGGTAGATGTCATGTTTTCTCATTGCTTCCGTTTGAATGCATCGTTTTATTGTTGCATACATATTTGTCAGGAATAACGTACAATCTTCCGTGTCCCCTTCGTTGCCAAATCTGTGACATAGTCGCTCGTAGAGTTACGTATGGTTTCTGTCATACCAAGAACAGTCCATATTCGGAACGAGTGGTTGCAAGGATTTCCCGAGATGTCAATTTTACGCATTCTTTGCCGGGGGAAAAAACCCACCCAAGCATCATTTAAGCCAATAATTCATCAGATCTTAGATTTCTTGTAAATACATTTTTAGTGATTTTTAAGTAACTCTACTTCTAAGTAGACAACAGTAACTAGCTGTAGAAACAATAATTAGTAAATCCGCGTGATTTTAATTCTGCGTATACAACCCATCGCACAAACAATAATTCATCACGCGGTACAATTCTGATCATCTAACAACTAGCCGTACAGAGACGGTGTCGGCATACAGAATTTAGTACGTTTAAGCCAATAAAACAATTACACATTCACCCTGTCATGCCTCAACGTCTTTTCCGCGGGACGCTATCGTAGGTCACAAGTATTCGCTTCGCCGAAATCGTAAGAGGCCTTGCGAAGGTCATGGGGAGCAGTGAATGGGAACGCCGTCCACAGAGAAATCGACAACCAAATTGTATTCCAGTCCCACGTGCCGCGGCCCGCCCTCCAGTCGTCACAATTTTCCACTCTTCCTCTCAGCGTCCCAACCCCTTCGCTTAGCGGCGCTGTTTGTTTTCATTTAGAGCGTCGCCTGCCTCGTGCATCTGGAAGTTTTCCAATATTCGCCGGCTTTATTATCGCGGAATTTCAGGCGGGCGTTTCGAAGCTCGGATTTTTATCGTTGTCGTCGACGATATTTGTTACAGCCACGGGACCAGATGTGCTGGCGAGGTGGCAGCTGCGCGAGACAACGACGTTTGCGGTGTCGGAGTGGCTTACGACTCGAAAATTGCCGGTATCCGAATGCTGGACCAACCTTACATGACTGACCTGATCGAGGCCAACAGCATGGGACACGAGCCGGATCTAATAGACATTTATAGCGCCTCCTGGGGACCCACGGACGACGGAAAAACTGTCGACGGACCACGGAACGCAACCATGAGGGCAATCGTGCGCGGAGTTAACGAGGTATGAAGGCGCTTCATGTTTTTCCGTCTTCGAAGTTTTGAGGACAGGGGTGGCAAGCGATTGGTTCCTTTTTTGTTTGTTCTTGGCCACGTTAAAGTGGGATATGTTGGTACACGCGCGGATAATTGGGATGAAATATTTTATTGCAACTGGTATTATTAACATGTTGACTGCCAATCGTATTTTGCTGTATTAGAACGGCGATGCTATAAAATACTACAGCGTTTGACTGATTATGCAAAATGTAAATAATGTGCAGGTATTGAAGACCAAAGGATCGCATCACTATTCTAGTAATAACTGCATTTATAAAATAATTATTGCTGCTCATTGCAAATGTTTCCGATCTTCAGTAAAATCTCTTACGCCGGTCACCGGTTACCGGTGCAAAAGATTTTACTATGAATGCAGAAAAATTCGCCATACAGCCTATTTGCAATCTTGTAAAAGCAATTGGTATTGGAATGGTGTTTCAATACTATGGTTTTTAACAGCACGGCGTTACCTTTATTTTGCACGATGTAATTATACTCTGCAGTATTTCATTGCATCGCGGTTCTAACATAGCAAAATACGCTTAGTAGTCAAGGTGTTAATGATGCAATTGCAACCTGAAACATCATTTATGATAAGTGGAGATAAGTTATTCTCTACAAGATTCTATTAAGTGTTATTACAGTCCCAGGCAACATATTTATTTGTATTACCATAGCCTAGATAAAACGCAAAGCTTGTCGTATCTTTGGGTATTCGTTGTAGATTACTGTTAGAGCCAAAACACGCGTCACTCTGGCACATACTTCTACTTACACCGAACTTCTAATTAAAATTACAAGAGCTTACGTCCCTGCGCAACACGACCGGTTTAACGCTTTGCACGGCGGAAAACTTTCCACTTTAATTGCGCGCATTCTACAAGTGCCCAAGTCGTCGGATTTAAAGCTCAACACTTCGCATCGAACTCACGGATTTACCGTGCACTCGTAAATCTCCAAGTTAAGTAATATTCCGCGCGAACGGCCAAGTCCATCGCCGGGCAGCTTCCATCGGCCCTTAATTTATGTTCCCGGCCTTTCCGTCGGATTTTTCTGTATCGATTATCCTTAATCGACTTCGGCGAGAGTCGGAGTTCCCTTATTGCCGCGCCGGCGGGGTTACTTTATTGATTTCAGAGCTATCAAAGTGGCGCTCGCCCGTTCATGCCCACGTGCCAGTGTGCGCGTGCTAAAGAGCAAAAGCGGCGAAGCCGATGGAACGTTCTAATGAACGGAAAACCGCGTGTCCGTACACGTTTTACTCTTCCACCAGTCCTGGCGGCGTTTTACATCGATTCACGGCCCGGCGTCTTGCCTTAAGAAAATCTCATTATCGATTATCCATAAGCCCGACCCGCACAATTAGAACTCGCCGGTCGGTCGGCGTGCAGGGCAGAGGCCAACCTGTCGGCCACCAGCGCTGAGAAGGCGTTTGTGCGGATTGAAGGCTGTAGTAGAAGGTAAATTCGATAGAATGGGCTAACGAACAAATAACGCGCTTCCTTTCTCGTGCTTCGTCGATAATCGACTTCTTCATCGCGCTGTTTCGCGACTTTATGCTCGTCGATAATCTTTAATCGTGTCCAACGGAAGTTGGTGCAACATCTGGAGCGCGTCAACTTTGTAAATGGCTAGGGGAGACGTCTGTGAAGATTGCGTCAAAGATTCTACGCGGCACCGTTATATGTTGCGGCTGTAATTTTGATAGAATGGACTAACGAAAGGTGGCAGTGACAAAGCAATGCGTTGCCTTTCTCGTGCTTCGTCGACAGGTAACTTCTTCATCGCGACGTTCCGCGACTTTATGCTCGTCAATAATCTTTAATCGTGTCCGACGGAAGTTGGTGTGTAGGTTTGAAATCATAAGCGCGTCAACCTTACAAATGGCTAGGGGAGACGTTTGTGAAGATTGCATCAAAGATTCTACGCGGCGCGATTGTATGTTGCGGCTGTATTTTTGATAGGATGAACTAACGAAAGGTGGCAGTGACAAAGTAACGCGTTGTAGAAGGTAAATTCGATAGAATGGGCTAACGAACAAATAACGCGCTTCCTTTCTCGTGCTTCGTCGATAATCGACTTCTTCATCGCGCTGTTCCGCGACTTTATGCTCGTCAATAATCTTTAATCGTGTCCGACAGAAGTTGATGTGTAGGTACGAAATCATAAGCGCATCTATTTTGCAAACGACTAGGAGACGTCTGTGAAGATTCCGTCAAAGATTCTACGCAGCGCGATTGTATTATATGTTGCAGTTGTAATTTTGATAGAATCGACTAACGAAAGGTGGCAGTGACAAAGTAATGCGTTGCCTTTCTCGTGCTTCGTCAATCGCTAACTTCTTCATCGTTACGTTCCGCAACTTTTTGCTCGTCGATAATCTTTAATCGTGTCGGACGGAAGTTGGTGTGTAGGTTTGAAATCATAAGCGCGTCAACCTTACAAATGGCTAGGGGAGACGTTTGTGAAGATTGCATCAAAGATTCTACGCGGCGCGATTACAAATAGGATGAACTAACGAAAGGTGGCAGTGACAAAGTAACGCGTTGTAGAAGGTAAATTCGATAGAATGGGCTAACGAACAAATAACGCGCTTCCTTTTTCGTGCTTCGTCGATAATCGACTTCTTCATCGCGCTGTTCCGCGACTTTATGCTCGTCAATAATCTTTAATCGTGTCCGACAGAAGTTGATGTGTAGGTACGAAATCATAAGCGCGTCTATTTTGCAAACGACTAGGAGACGTCTGTGAAGATTCTGTCAAAGATTCTACGCAGCGCGATTGTATTATATGTTGCAGTTGTAATTTTGATAGAATCGACTAACGAAAGGTGGCAGTGACAAAGTAATGCGTTGCCTCTCTCGTCAATCGCTAACTTCTTCATCGTTACGTTCCGGCTCGTCGATAATCTTTAATCGTGACTTCTACGTTGTTATATGTTGCAATTTTGATAGAATGGACGAAAGGTTCTGCGATTTTATGCTTTTTGCGTCGATAATCTTTAATCGTGTCCGACAGAAGTTCCGCGGTATTTTGTAGGTACGAAATCAAAGTAATGCGCGTCAACCTAACTTCTTCATCGTTACGTTCCGCAACTTTTTGCAATCTTTAATCGTCCGACGGAAGTTGGTGTGTAGGTTTGAAATCATAAGCGCGTCAACCTTACAAATGGCTAGGGGAGACGTCTGTGAAGATTGCGTCAAAGATTCTACGCGGCGCGATTATATGTTGCGGCTGTATATTTGATAGAATGGACTAACGAAAGGTGGCAGTGACAAAGTAATGCGTTGCCTTTCCCGTGCTTCATCGACTGGTAACTTCTTCATCACTACTTTCCGCGACTTTTTGCTCGTCGATTATCTTTAATCGCATCCGACGGAAGTTGGTGCGATATCTCAAGCGCGTCGACTTTGTAAATGGCTAGGGGAGACGTTTGTGAAGATTGTGTCGAAGATTCTTCACAACCTGGCCACGTGCTGCGAATATGTATTGAATATAATGGATTAATGGAAGGTGGCAGTGTCAAATTGATGCTTTACCTTTCTTATGCTCCGTCACTTGGCAACTTCTTCATCGTGATATTTCACGAAATATTTTTTGCTTGTCGATTATCTTTAATCGCGTTCAACAAAGTTGGTCGCTAGGTACGATATCTTAAGCACGTCAACGTTGGAAAACTCTAGGAGAGACGTCTGTGAAGATTGTATCAAAGATTCCACACGGCGTGGCCATATGTTGCGGAGGGTGTAAGGCGTAAAATGAATGGGACAGCTCGGCGAAGCATGGGGATCACACCTTCTTTCGTTCCTGCTCTCTCGACGCTCCGTAATTCGACATTTTGTCCGGCACCTTCTTCCGGGAACTTTTCCTCGTGGCTCTTCCATAATTGAACCCGCAAAAAGTTAAGGGCGCTAGGGAGACTTCGGGTTACTGGATATTCCCGGGTTTTACTGCTCGGACTCGATTTGTGTCCGTGGCCCCAATGACATATTCACGTGCTCTACCCTTTTACCGTACGATCCTGGGTTACTTCCTACAAATTTTACAGTTTACGCTGCGCTGGCAGTATTACGGTGGCTGCGTAGATTTTCCAGCTCATATTGCCGCGTATATTACTGTGAGAATCGGTGTCTCACAGAACGAACAAAGGGGAGGTTGGAAGAAAGACAAGAGAACAATGACGAATTACAAGGAAAAGACAAGGCAATTAAGAAGTAAAGCATCTAGGGCATACTGAGTTGATGCCAACCTGATGACCGAAAGGTCAAGGGGTCGATCTCGCCTCATTGCCTTATTTTTCGACATTACAATATTTTTCTACATTACAATATAAACAACAAAAAGGAATGGGTGAATAGGGAGGATAGGAAATTTGTTGGGTAACAGAATATGTAATACATATGTCATTATGCGTTGAAAATGTATCTTTACACACTAGTGCCCACGTCTTCACTGGAATCTGAAAATGAAATAACGGATTTATGATAGCTAAAATATGATACATAAATTCGGCTTCATTATCAATCGTACCCCTGATTCTCCTATTATGGCAATATGGCAATATATGTATACAACAAGAATTGTTTGCCCACATTCTACAGTACATCGTACTGCAGATATTTCTTCCACTACTACCGTGTTCACAGCCAAAGCGTCCATCTCTTCCGACGTTAAATCCCCGCGAGCTGTGACAGACGACTGCACCAACTGAGCGTTGCCCTTTTCGTCACGCTTCTATGACTCAACCCGCCAACTTACTCTACCGCGAAATAAGAAGTTTTACTTCAAAAATATCAGCCGCGAACTCGCAACAGCCGTAAATTCATTGAAGTTCCGCATAGTCCGGTTCGACTCCGAACTTAACGTCTCGCTGACCTTTTGCCACCGAGTGCAGCCAGGCAAGTGCCGTGATTTCTCGCGAGGACGAAGTTCTTTGCGTCTCGCAGGAGGAAAGTTTCATCGATCTAGCCCGATGCTCTTACAAGCGACGTCGCGGGAAAAAAGTCGACATTTGCATAATTGAAATTCAGCCGAAAGTTGGTATGATCGAGCGGTCGGCGTCTTCAAGGTTTTTCCAGTCGCTACGAGGGTTCTCTCGTTAACATATTCTCGGTCGGCGTCTGCGTGACTCTCGTTGAAAAGCAGCGTTCGCCGCTCGAGAACTGCCGCTTTCGTTCGTCTCCCGTCGGTGTTATCGCGCAGAAATAAAGTTACGTTTTTACCCCTTTGTCGGAGTAGTACTCTCTTGATACGCGCGTCCGGTCACGTAGGCGAACTTTTGCAATATAAGTGGTCTCGACCGCACAAGACGTTGGCACGCTGTCGTGTACGTTGAATTCGAAGATCTGACTATACCTAGAGGATCTTGCACTTTGTCGTGAGTGGTTCTCAATTGTCGTGGTTATTGATCATACGAGTGGCACGTCGTGGGTTGTGACATATTGTAAATCTTATTGGATAATGTGATAAAAGCCGATTTTTGGTTGAAAACTCAATCGTTTGTTATTTGAGCGGTGGTTATTGGTGGAGCTTTATCATACGAGGTTTGAAGTTGGCCTGCGGTGATTGCAGGAGTGGTATTATGAACGTGGGTTGTGACATATTGTAAATCTTAGGGAAAATAGTGGATAATGTGATAAAAGCCGATTTTTGGTTGAAAACGGAAATTGACTGAGGACTTTTATTCGAACGTCTTTGCAAGTTCTCAATTGTATTTAATTCTTATCAAAACAGGACTTTTATTTGTATATTCGGTGTTGTTTCAAAGATTTACAACACGTGGCAACATACGTTCATTACACTAATCCTGGCATAAGCACAGCTAATTTAAATTTGAAGATATGCCTGTGCATAAAGGATCATGCGCTTTTTTGTTGTGAGATCTAGGTAGCATGTTGAGGCCATTTCTCAGCCTTCTGTTATATCAGGCATGGTCTGACGAGCAGTGGCCGTTATCGGTGGCCTTTACTGTACGAACATCAAGTTGGCCGTGTTGGTGGCAGGAGTAATGTTACGAATGTACGATATAACGTATTGTAAATCTTATGAATAATAAGTTACAACGTACATTCATAATATCACTACTCTCGCCAATACCACGACGAATTTGATACTTTGTATGTTAAATCTTAATAATATTGTATCTCATATGGTAATATTGTAAATCTTAAGAACAAAACATTGCAACATATGTTCATAATACCAGTACTTTCCTCACCAGCATGGCCAATTTGATGCTTCATGTGCTAAGGCGCTACCGATAACGACCACTTTGCAACATAGCATGGCTGACATGAGAGAAGATTGAAAAATGGTCTCCACACGCTGCCTAGACTTCACGATAAAAGAGTGCATAATCCTCCAGGCACAGGCATATCGTCGAATTCAAATTAGCCGTGCTGGTCGTAGAAATAGCATTATGAATGTATGTTCTAACAATGTAAAAAATTAAAACCGTACCGATCGATTTCTAATTTTGCCATATGAAAAATGGTATAAAAGGAATTCGAAAAATCGTAGCCGCGCTGAGAAATATGGAATAGTTTCCGAGATATGAAAAAAAAATAGATTAAAAAATCCAGAAAAAGAAGAGGATAGAAACGATTTTTTTTACAACTACCAACCGAAAGCAAATCATTTGACTTGCTCACCTATATAAACTGAAAGAGGGTTGGGAGAAACTCAGAAAAACGTAAACGGGACCCCAACATTTGCAATAGTTCACGAGTTATAAGCAAAAACAAAGAAAAAAATAAGAAAAATAAACTGAAAATACGCGAAAATAGGCGAAAAATGTCAATTTTTTTTTTTTGTTTCGGACTGATACCGTTCGATAGACGGTATTTTGCCCTGAAGATAGACGACTTTCTGCGCGCTGAACTCTTCATTGTTTCCGAGATACGACGATTTTAAGAAAGTGCAAAAAAATTTTTTTCAAAATTGCTGATCGCCATTAGTCCCACGCGAAAGTGCGTCCAAAGAGCTTTAAGAAAACCTATATTAGTCATAGGTTTCGTTCACTAGTTTAGACGGGACAGGGCCTTGAAGAAATCGCGAAAATCTCAAGGTTGCCTTTTTTGCGAAAAAATGATGGGTCACCGATTTTCTTGCCCTTTTAATATATCAAAGGAAAAATGCAAGGCGCGCCCCGAAATTCGCAATAGTTCCGGTGATATCGCTAAAAATGTGTGGAAAAAACGTGAAAAACGAGCCTGAAAATGGAATCAAATATGAAAACTCTAATGATCGACTTGTAATTGTACCGTATGAAAAGGGGTACGAAGAGATTCAGAAAAGTCGTCACTGTACTGAAAAATTCGGAATAGTTTCTGAGACATGGCCGCAAACATGCAAAAAATTGTGTGAAAATGTGAAAAGTCGAGGTTTCGGTAGGACTTGCTAAAAAGAGGCTGTTGCTCATTTAGATTGATCAGGCGATAGGTCATGCGATAGATCATAATGATGTTATAACTGGTATGTACGGTTTCTTGCCTTGAGCCATATGGAACTGACACGCCAGTTAATATATTATTATAAAGGAAAGCAGAGAAGAGGCGTATGGGTCGTATACGCTAAGTTTAGAGATCTACTTGCATCTGGAGGATTATTCATTCTTTGTCGTGCAATTCAAGGGATACGAGTCGTCTATTCTCTATTTTCCACTTCTCCTTTATTAGCCGGCTACCTCTTTTGCGAAGGAATATCATCTGCATTGCGATCTCGTAGAATCGCGCATAGTCTTCGCACGAAATGTTTTGCCCAGGTCGCGTTCCACTTTCGTTGCCGACTATTTCGCCCTCCGACTGAATTTCTTTACTTCGCGTTCATGAAAGTTCTCCTGAATTCAGTTTACAACGCGGCGGCTGTCTTGCAAGAATGCACATTACCTCGACTGACGACAAGTTATTAATCGTATTATCTCGTAACATAGCTGTGTCTCTTTAAAATTAACTTCGTGTTTAGCGTTACGTTTGTTATACAAGGAAAATAATTTTCATCTTGAAGTCAATACGTGTCTTGCAATAACACATATTGCCCCTTTTTATCATTTATTAATCGTTGCTTATTATCATCACGTAACATAGCTATGTCTCGTTCACAAATTAATATTGCGATTGACATTACGTCTGTAATCGCGCTACGTTGCTATGCCTTGTTCAAAATTAATCTCATCTTCATCGTCACGTTTGTCATGAAAAAAATAGAGTCCCTAAGTGAATTTCTTGTCTTACAATAATGCAGATTACCTCTCGCTGCCGCTTATTGATCGCACGCATTATCTCGTAACACAGTTATGTTCCGTACAAAAGTTAATCTCGCGACTAGCGTTCCGTTTTATCATGCAAGAAAAACGATTGTTGCCTTGAAGCCGACACGCGTTATTCCGTTACTTCGACACGCGCGCCATCGAGAAAATAATGCAAAGAGACGCGGTCGATGGTTAGCCATGTCAAGACACACGGTACGCTAAAAATCTGATACCCTGACACTGCAGCGCTGAATCTCTTGTTTAGTCGCACGAGTGAGACGTCAATGAAAGCTCGGGTATGAGAATAGACGTGTTTGTCGGGCGAAGACATTAACACTTTGACTGCCATGGTGATCATCAGTGACCGGCGCAAAAGGTCTCATGAAAAATTCAAAAAATTCCCAATCGGTCGCATTTATAATTTTGAAAATGCAATTAATATTAAATAGTGATTCAATTCTTTGGCCTCCGATACCTTCGCATTATTTTCATTTTGCATAATTCAATCATATTCTGTAGTACTTCATCCCGTTGCGGTTTTAATATAGTAAAATACGCGTGGCAGTCAACGTGTTAAAATCTGGATAACACAGTTATGTTCCGTACAAAAGTTAATCTCGCGACCAGCGTTTCGTTGTATCATGCGAGAAAGCCGATTCTTGCCTTGAAGCCGACACGTGTTATTCCGTTACTTCGACACGCGCACCGTCGAGAAAATAACGCAAAGAGACGCGGTCGATGGTTAGCCATGTCAAGACACACGGTACGCTAAAAATCTGATACCCTGACACTGCAGCGCTGAATCTCTTGTTTAGTCGCACGAGTGAGACGTCAATGAAAGCTCGGGTATGAGAATAGACGTGTTTGTCGGGCGAAGACATTAACACTTTGACTGCCATGGTGGTTATCGGTGACCGGCGCAAAAGATCTCATGAAAAATTCAAAAAATTCCCAATCGGTCGCATTTATAATTTTGAAAATGCAATTAATATTAAATAGTGATTCAATTCTTTGGCCTCCGATACCTTCGCATTATTTTCATTTTGCACAATTCAATCATATTCTGTAGTACTTCATCCGGTTGCGGTTTTAATATAGTAAAATACGCGTGGCAGTCAACGTGTTAAAATCGGGATAACACAGTTATGTTCTGTACAAAAGTTAATCTCGCGACTAGCGTTCCGTTTTATCATGCAAGAAAAACGATTGTTGCCTTGAAGCCGACACGCGTTATTCCGTTACTTCGACACGCGCACCATCGAGAAAATAATGCAAAGAGACGCGGTCGATGGTTAGCCATGTCAAGACACACGGTACGCTAAAAATCTGATACCCTGACGCTGCAGCGCTGAATCTCTTGTTTAGTCGCACGAGTGAGACGTCAATGAAAGCTCGGGTATGAGAATAGACGTGTTTGTCGGGCGAGGACATTAAAATCGGGATAACGTCAGACACGCTCATGCTGATGTTTCAGCGTAGACAGTACACCCACGCGTCGACTGTCCTGACGCCTCGGGGGTCGAAGTTCTACGTGCGTCACGCATATTAGCGAGCTCGAGCGATTAAATTGAACCGAGGGAGACGGCCAGTCGGCTTTTCCTTTTCGCAAAAATTGAAGCTGCGTCGTCTCCGCGACTTGTTTCGCACGCTTCACTTATCTCTCTTTCCCCGAGGCACGGAGTTCAACGGAACAGGAAACTCGCCGGCGAAGTATTAGTCGCCGGTCGCTCGTTGTCGCATTCGTTAAAATGGAAAATCCATCGTGGAGGCTAAATCCCCGTCGTTAGAAATGCGAGTGCTTTCTTTCGTGCTCGACGGAAAAAGTCTCTCGTGAGCGCTTTGTAGCGGACCGCTTTTCTGATGTCACGGCAAAACCGCTTGTGCCTTTGCAATTATTACGGAATCGCTCAATCTAATGTGAACCGGGGTCGTTGCGATCGTAATTAGTACGGCGATTGGCTTCACGGTTATCGATTAATCGACGCAGGTATATTAATTGTCCGCTGAACCTCGATATTTTCGAAGCAGAGGCGAGGAGACAATGGCATGACTGCTTGCGACCTGTTTTGAGTAATTGCACATTGCTGCCCATGTTGTCAACGACGGACATGCAACTGCGTAATACCTGTCTCCAGAAAATATCATATTTTAATGACGGGGTTCAATCCTTGTTAATAATTACTTTTCAGTATTTGCGTTATTCCTGTGAAGAGGTTTTTCGCGCGATAATGTATGACTACGCACGCTTTGGCGAATTTATCGAGCACATTTTCCACGTTTCCCCATTCCCTCTTTATAAGATGCCGTATTAATCACTGCACGCAGAAAGAAGTGATAATTACTCGTGACGATGAAGTGATCGGCGAAAACAATTTTTCCTCAAGTAGCAAGCATTTCTGGAAACCGTCACATTTTAATAGCATAATTCTATATTTATAAATACTCACATATTATTTTTTTCCATTACTGCCGCCACAGAGTGTTTTACGCAATAACGTAGGATTACGAACGCTTTAATCTATTTATCGAACGAATTCCTCACGTTTCCACATTCTCTCTTTATGAGACTGCTTATCAGTACTTTCCCTTTTAAAAAAACGCTAATCGGTTGCGACGATTAAGTGGCCGTCAAAAGCAATTTTTCGTCAAGTAACATGTACTTCTAGAAAACGGCACATTTTAATAATGTAGTTCGATTCTTGGTTATATTTATAATTTAATGTTTTCGTTATTTCCGTGGAAACGTGTTCCACGCAATAACGTAGTTTCGCGAACGCTTCAACCAGTTTATCGAACGAATTCCTCACGTTTCCTCAGTCCCTTTTTACGACGCGCCTTATCACTAACTTTACTTACAAGGGGAGGACCAGAGTTGTAGGTCACCGATTTTATTTAAAATGTTGCACAGATCTTCCGTAGCAGAAAATATTCCAAACGTTTTTCTTCCGTTTTCAAGAAAATTTAGGCAAAAATCAAAGCTTTCCGATCACGTTCAAACTTTGCATACGCGTTCAAAACAGAAAATTAAAATACAGGTATGATTTTATTTTGCACATGGAGCATGTTTAAAGGAAATCACTTGTTGACATGCGGTTGCTGGCGTGTTTAAAATGGAAAATTAATTTTTCGTCGGACCATCGTGCTGAGCGAGTAAACCGTTTAGACACAAGCCTCACGACATAATTTGACTCTCATATAGTTTCCGCTTCTTATTGCAGTATTCTTTTGCTCTTGCATACACACATATATTTTTGTCCAACATTGTGTAGTTGTCAAACAAAAACATCCGTATCCTTCCATTTTCGATTCCACTCACGTCTGCAAAATTCCAACGTGATCAGAAAACTTTGATACATTTTTTCACACACGCTTTTGGCAAAAGGTGTTTCCAGCATTTTCTATAGAAAAGCGCTAGAGAAGGGCTGTGCAGCATTTGAAAAAAAACCGTTCACCCACACTTCTGGTCCACCTCTTGTTAGCAGAACCGCTAGTCAGCTGTGGCGATTAAACCGGCATCAAAAGCAATTTTTCGCCGGTGCGAAGGCAGCGCGGAAGAAATTGGCAAAATCTCGACCGAGACGCTACATTCGAGGGTACACCTTGAGAACTCGATAACGCCTGGAGCACCAATGAACGGCCGCCCTGTTCGTGCGTTCGGCCGACACAAAATTGCCTCGAGCCTCGTTTCGGATTCTCGCTTAACGACCCTTCGCGTTATATATCGCACGTTATGACGGCCCGTTACGGACACCGCCAAGTTATCCAAGAAGTGAATTCCCTCGGGGCATCAGGCGTGTAGAAGAGGGTAGATACGATGTGTGTAGGTATGCAACCGGGTAGGCCGTGGTGGTAATAGCTAAAGATAGAGTAGGCGGAGGGTGGCCTGAGAAAAGGGTTGGGGGGAATGCGATAAAGAAGCGCTGGCTTCTCAATCATTTCGGAATTTCGGTGCAATTGTCATTCAAAGAGAGTTTGTACTGATATTTCACTGAAACTTATGTGGATCTGAAGATATTGATGACTATTCTGGATGACGATGGTTGTGATGAAAGTATCTGAGACAGCGTTGTATTGTGAGCTTGGTAACAGCTAAAGATAGAGTAAGCGGAGCGTAGACTGAAAAGAGGGTTGAGGAATGCGATAAAGAAGCGCTGGCTTCTCGATCATTTCGAAATTTCGGTGCAATTGTCATTCAAAGAGTTCGTACTGATATTTCACTGAGACGTGTGTGGATCTGAAGATATTGATAACGAATGTGTTCTATTCTGGATGACGATGGTTGTGATGAAAGTATCTGAGACGGCGTTGTATTGTGAGCTTGGTAAAAGCTAAAGATAGAGGAGGTGGAGGGTGGCCTGAGAAAAGAGCTGAAGGGAATGCGATAAAGAAGCGCTGGCTTCTCAATCATTTCGGAATTTCGGTGCAATTGTCATTCAAAGAGAGTTTGTACTGATATTTCACTGAAACTTATGTGGATCTGAAGATATTGATGACGATAGTTGTGATGAAAGTATCTGAGATAGCATTGTGTTGTAAGTTTGGTAACAGCTAAAGATAGAGTAAGGGGAGCGTAGACTGAGAAGAGGGTTGAGGAATACGATAAAAAAGCGCTGGCTTCTCGATCATTTCGAAATTTTGGTGCAATTGTCATTCAAAGAGTTCGTACTGATATTTCACTGAGACGTGTGTGGATCTGAAGATATTGATAACGAACGTGTTCTATTCTGGATGACGATGGTTGTGATGAAAGTATCTGAGACGGCGTTGTATTGTGAGCTTGGTAAAAGCTAAAGATAGAGTAGGTGGAGGGTGGCCTGAGAAAAGAGCTGAAGGGAATGCGATAAAGAAGCGCTGGCTTCTCAATCATTTCGGAATTTCGGTATAATTGTCATTCAAAGAGTGTGTTCTGTTCTGGATGACGATAGTTGTGATGAGAGTATCTGAGACGGCGTTGTATTGTGAGCTTGGTAAAAGCTAAAGATAGAGTAAGCGGAGCGTAGGCTGAGAGGAGGGTTGAGGAATGTGATAAAGAAGTGCTGGCTTCTCAATCATTTTGGAATTGCGGTGGAATTGTTATACAGGGCGAATTTGTATTGATGTTTCACTGACATGTGTTGAGTTTGTGTATATAACTGTGTATATGATTCTTCCGATTCGGATGACGATAGAAATGATGACAGTATCGGGTATAGCGTTGTATTGCGATTTTGATGAATCCGGAACTTTTATTCAGAGAGAGCTTATATCGGCGTTTCACTGAGACGCGCATGGATCTGAAGATATTGTTGGTGACTGGCGTCCTCTGATTCGGATGACGACAGTTACGACAATAGCATCTGGTGTAGCGTCGTATTGCGATCTTGACGACGCCGGAACTATTTAAAGAGAGTTTGTATCGATGTTTCACTGACACGCGTCTGCCTTTCTAGACACGACTATTGACGATTTGTGCCTTCCGATCCATGTGACGCCAGTTACGATAACAGCAGCTGATACAGCGTTGCACTGATCTTGATCCGGCCAACACCACATTTACGAACCATCGCAAAAAAACTTTCTTCAAATCCCAACGAAGCTAGTGATAATACCGACGAAACATTAACCTTTGTACACCGTCTCTACCTAACTCCCAGAATAATTCCGGCAAACAGACATTCGCCGCGATAGCTTCGCATCAATCAGTCCTAAGCTTGTCAAATAACGGAGTCAAGAGGCTCGATCTTTCGTCTCTTTGTGTTTCTTTCAACTAACGCTGCCACGTGTCTCGCAGGGCAGGAAAGGCTTAGGAAATATCTACGTGTGGGCGTCAGGCGACGGCGGGGAGGAAGACGACTGCAACTGTGATGGATATGCCGCCAGTATGTGGACCATCAGCATAAACAGCGCCATTAATGATGGCCAGAACGCCCATTACGACGAGAGCTGTTCGAGTACCTTGGCGTCAACCTTCAGCAATGGGGCGAAGGACCCTAACACTGGCGTGGTGAGTTAAAAATCAATGCATGCGCGTTAATGGCTCTTTATGAGGTGATGTGTTTTTCAACCTTCCGGTTTAAAATGGAGTAATTTGTTATTGATTAGAATATTAGACGGAACGTTATTGGATAACTCCTCGATTTTATGGTATTATAGTATGTGGAAAGGACTAAAATATTTCACATGGCATGCTGTTCTATAATATCATAAATAATTATTATATTTCATTCTATGATATTATAGAATTTGAAAATGACCGAAGTACCAGTGTGTTAGTTAGTTACAATGTGTTTTTCAACCTTCCGGCTTAAAATGGAGTAATTTGTTATTGGTTAGAATATTAGACGGAACGTTATTGGATAACTCCTCGATTTTATGGTATTATAGTATGTGGAAAGGACTAAAATATTTCACATGGTATGCTGTTCTATAATATCATAAATAATTATTATATTTCATTCTATGGTATTATAGAATTTGAAAATGACCGAAGTACCAGTGTGTTAGTTAGTTACAATGTGTTTTTCAACCTTCCGGCTTAAAATGGAGTAATTTGTTATTGGTTAGAATATTAGACGGAACGTTATTGGATAACTCCTCGATTTTATGGTATTATAGTATGTGGAAAGGACTAAAATATTTCACATGGCATGCTGTTCTATAATATCATAAATAATTATTATATTTCATTCTATGGTATCATAGCATTTGAAAATAACCGAAGTATATTATGGTCGAAATGTGAAATTGGAAGAAATTCTTTTCTACCCGCTAGTACCAACGCCGTCCATACTCTCAAATATGACCACTGGGCAAAGTCAACTCAATTAAGCTTAACGACAACGTTCAGGCGGGAATTTTCAGAGCATGCAAATTCTCTTTTGCGCACGTTTATGAACAATTTCATTATACCGCTCAACGGCAGTGCGCAACAACGGTTTATCAGAAGTATAAAACATTCCTGAATTTCCGGTCTTCAGTCGCTCACGGCAGTTTATGAGTTTCATATTTACTTCCCTCTGTCCACGAAACTCCGTCGCGTTCGGTAAATAACGATCGAAATAGACGTCGCCGACTTCCACCCTGCGGCTTTCGACTTCGTAACGTTCACATAGCCTACTACATATCTACTCGTGCAAAGCTCGTAACACGATTCTGCGGTATTCAGCCTTTCCATTACGGCACTCACAACTCGTATGGATCTCATGTCAGGCGCTTCATAATTTGGCTATGCCGTGCCATTCACTGATGCGATCATCACACGCATTCGATTCCGTGGAGAAAAAGAGATATTAGAAGAGCCAAAAAGAAATGAAATAAAGCGGGGAATACGTCGAACACCCAATTATTGACAGCATCAAATATTAGAATACCTACGTTCGTGAATGGTGGCATAGTACATTCTAATGATTAAACGTAATTACGAAATTACGAAAATCTTTCTACTGTAGGAACATCGGAGTGTCCTACAACGAATAGGAAATTGTAGGATTGGAGAAGTATGGGAGAAGAGGCGCATTGATACGTTATGCCTAGTGAAGGTCCTAAAACCAGAAGGCATCGGTTGCAGAGTGAGTTTTGATGACGCGTTGAGGGATCCAAAGGACACGGGAATTCATCCAAAATCCAATAGTGATACCTCTGCAGTCACTGCAACGGAGCTGTGTCTTACACGCCTTGATATAGTAGTGTAAGATCGAAAAATGAAGTGGCATCAGCATCAGCTACTTCATTTTGTAGGATAGAAAACTGAAGTAGCATCAGCATCAGCTACTTCATTTTGTAGGATCGAAAGTAGTAGCAGTAGAAGCTGATGCTGATGCTACTTCATTTTGTAGGATCGAAAGTAGTAGCAGTAGTAGCTGATGCTGATGCTACTTCATTTTGTAGGATCGAAAGTAGTAGCAGTAGTAGCTGATGCTGATGCTACTTCATTTTCTGGGATCGAAAGTAGTAGCAGTAGTAGCTGATGCTGATGCTACTTCATTTTGTAGGATCGAAAGTAGTAGCAGTAGTAGCTTATGCAGATGCTACTTCATTTTGTACGATCGAAAGAAGTAGCAGTAGTAGCTGATGCTGATGCTACTTCATTTTGTTGGATCGAAAGTAGTAGCAGTAGTAGCTGATGCTGATGCTACTTCATTTTCTAGGATCGAAAGTAGTAGCAGTAGTAGCTGATGCTGATGCTACTTCATTTTGTAGGATCGAAAGTAGTAGCAGTAATAACTGATGCTGATCCTACTTCATTTTGTAGGATCGAAAGTAGTAGCAGTAGTAGCTGATGCTGATGACGAAAGTAGTAGCAGTAGTAGCTGATGCTGATGCTATCATTTTGTAGGATCGAAAGTAGTAGCAGTAGTAGCTGATGCTGATGCTACTTCATTTTGTAGGATCGAAAGTAGTAGCAGTAGTAGCTGATGCTGATGCTACTTCATTTTGTAGGATCGAAAGTAGTAGCAGTAGTAGCTGATGCTGATGCTACTTCATTTTGTAGGATCGAAAGTAGTAGCAGTAGTAGCTGATGCTGATGCTACTTCATTTTGTAGGATTAGTAACAGTAGTAGCTGATGCTGATGCTACTTCATTTTGTAGCGAAAGTGAGCAGTGCTGATGCTGATGCTATTTCATTTTGTAGGATCGAAAGTAGTAGCAGTAGTAGCTGATGCTGATGCTACTTCATTTTGTAGGATCGAAAGTAGTAGCAGTAGTAGCTGATACTGATGCTACTTCATTTTGTAGGATCGAAAGTAGTAGCAGTAGTAGCTGATGCTGATGCTACTTCATTTTGTAGGATCGAAAGTAGTAGCAGTAGTAGCTGATGCTGATGCTACTTCATTTTGTACGATCGAAAGTAGTAGTAGTAGTAACTGACGCTGATGCTACTTCATTTTGTAGGATCGAAAGTAGTAGCAGTAGTAGCTGATGCTGATGCTACTTCATTTTGTAGGATTGAAAGTAGTAGCAGTAGTAGCTGATGCTGATGCTACTTCATTTTGTAGGATCGAAAGTAGTAGCAGTAGTAGCTGATGCTGATGCTACTTCATTTTCGATCCTACAAAATGAAGTAGCTGATGCTGATGCCACTTTATTTTTTGATCCTACACTACTATATCAAGGTGTGTAAGGCACAGCTCCGTTGCATTGACTACAGATGTGTCACTGCTGGATTTTGGATGGACTCAGCAGACGTGTCTTGTCTCTGACCCATCCCGGATGCCAACTTTCCAGCTCTGCACCGTACAGCTCGGTCTGAACATTGTTTTGGTTGGTTACATACCGCATCACAAGCAGCCACGCGAACCTCGTCATTTTCATCCTCGTGACGTGTATCGCGTACCGGAATACCGGCATTCATAGGTTCCGCTATCCGCACGGATCTGCTGTGCCACGGGTCACCCTTAGAGGGTGCGCATCCAAAGGGCAGAGGCAGTTGCGGTCGCGAGAAGTTGTTAGCGCTGCCAGACACGTTCGCAAACCGCACGGCAATGGCTCGGAATAAATTAATCGAGTCGGGACAAAAATAGCCGAGAGTGCGAATATCACGGAACGCGGCGCCGGCACGTAAATGCACTGAATGACGTCGCCGCGCGTAGCGTTTCCACGTTTGCGTAGGTCCCTTTCGTGCGGGGTTAATTAACAAAAAGGAACGGCTCCGTGCAAATGCTGCTTCTTCCCCCCGTTTGGGGAAAGGATAAAGGTGCTTTGACTAATGTATTTACGTGGATGAGCGGGCAAGCATAAAAAGTAAGCGGAGAGGATGAATAAGTAACGTGCAAATTCCCTTTGTTGAGTGAAGAGAATTTCCCAGAGCTTTAATTAAGCAATTTTTTTAATTTCTAAACGCTCACGTTGATCTTATACAAATATCGATTTGTCTTCCTACGGAAAATCATCTATATTTTCTTCACACGCATAGAAAAAAGTTTAATCGTTTTGATACGCGCAGAAAGTATTTACATATTAATACAGATTCCACAAGTAAAATTGCAGAATCTATCACTGTTACCTTCTAGCAACTTTCGCTGACTTTTATTAACGGAACTCTACGAATATACATCAAAATTCATTACCTCTTCAGGCTGCTCGCTTTCAAGTCCTGTAAATCGTACACCTACATATAGTTCCGCATAATGCCGTACACCTACATATTCAACGCAACCTGTATAATCATACGCCGAAGCAAAGTGCAATCTGCAGACTCGCCTCTTACACTTGAAACTTTTATTATGTCCCGCTATTTACAGTATCGTATGTCCATAAATTGAAGCTTTAGAACCGAACGGCACTGACACTGGCGCGACATGAAAGTACACGTTTCATCGAGACAACAAACGTGTCATTACTTTTCGGCACGTTCTGACACCTACGCCAAATAAGATCGCTAATTAACTGGCGATGAGACATCTCCCTGATTCGTGATCAGACGGAGTAAATCAACGCAGTTCACTACCGTGTCAATCGATTACGCGGGACTCGTGGGTGGGCTCTTGAGAAGGATTCGCGATGACGAGAGGATGGCGAGAAACTGAATTACAAGTTACACGACACTAACACGACGTTACAGGACATAGCTCCCACACTACTGGGAACGTGGATGTTCTAATTTTGGCAGTCCTTGCTGGAATAAAAATAACGTAGATATGATAGTACGCCTTTTCGGTTGATGTATGTCTCGCCAGTCTTTTATTTTAAACCTTTTGAGGCGATGTGGAATTTTAGGTTTGCACTGGACGTGTAAATCGTCCTTATGCAGCTACACGCCAACTTAATTTTGTGTGATTCATTATCAGTAAATACAATATTTTTGGTGTGATATTTATATTGGTTTATTGAAGATATTATTGATGGTATTATTTATATACATGTGAGTGATATATTCTCAACGGTTTGACACCAATAGTAAATTCGTAAATCTTTTTAAAAACGTATTTCCTCTCATCTAATGGAAATAAGAAGATTGACAGGATGCCAGCGTTTCGAGCAAATAATAAACTAGAGAAAACGGACTAAATATTTTATTTTAACTGGTGTATTAATGCGCATAAAGCCGCGTCGGTTTTCCACGACGATAAACAACGAACAGCATGATAACAAAAAACTCATTACGTGCAGTTTTCATTGTGCCTTCATATCGATATAATCGATTGCGGGTTGCATCGACTATAGTTTTTTAACAGAGATTTTATGTCACGGCTCTTTAGTGTAATTCATTTTTTTTAGTGCATTGAACAGTATCAGTAAAGTACGGTTGTAAACATTTGGAACGTAGCGTCGTGTTTAAAGGGCATGGTTAATTAACAGCTTCGATCGGGACGCCTGAAAACGAGCTGAGCTGATAATTTCATAACTGTGTAGCTTATTACTTTTTTCTGATGTTGCTTGTTTTGTGTTTTGTTTATGCTGCGATGACTTAATCGCGCGAAAAGAATTAAACGAGAAATTGCGCACCAATTAACACATCGGCCGCCGAGCGTGTTTCGCTGTATTAAAATTGCGACGTGATAAAATAGGACATAATACATTAGAAACGGATTTATTTACTAGATAATATACGAATATAACACGAACGATTATTAACAGAACTCAACAAACAAAAACGTAACTAAGCTGAAAGTAATAGCATCTAAGATAACAAATAGTCCAGACTATTAATTAAACTTTGCACCATTTATTCTTTTTAAGAGATTCGTAGCTTTGCAATCATTCGCAGATTCATGCACACATACATAGCTATCAAATTAATCCCCTATGATACCGCGTCATTAACGACCGATCGTTGCTGATCTTCATTGAATTGTGCAAAATTAAAGTAATGTAGTCATACCGGTGACCGAACGATTGAATCACTATTCTATTATCAATTTCATTTACAAGATTATAATGTATTAATGTCGCGTACAGCGGTAAATCCAGTTTCTAAAAGCATTCCGAAACCGAGAATTCTTGGAGGGAGACAAGACCCTAAAGAGAACGTCCTGTTTGGAAGTGGTGTCGCGACTTACCTAACAGTCTAAAACAAACCCTCAAACGAACAACCAAATAAACAGAAAAACTTCAGAAATCCAGTCGTGCATATAATTTACAAGTTCCCAACATTTGAGTGGTCCTTCAAACAATTTCTACGTCAGTGCACCCCGTGTAAAATTTACAAAGTCCAAACGTTTGCTACGTAACAACCGCGGTCAGGTAAATTATCCAAAAATTTCTGGGAACTCCGTATATCTTCGTAAGCAAATTACATAAGCCGCTGCGACGCACGTCGAACGATACTCGAGGGGGAAACGAGCAGCTTCGCAGGCAAGAAGACATGCCTGCTAATGACGAGCGAACGGAAACGTCGGATGCACTTTTGTTTCCCGCCTCCGTGCATTTCTAGCACAACGCGTCTCGGTGGAATGCCGAACGTTTTTGGCACGTTAATATTCACGAGGTAGTTTTGAATAATTGAAAGCCTTGCCGATGCAAGGCGCTTCGCCGAAGGGGATGTTGTTTTATGAGGGAAGGCAAGTTTCGAAAAGTAACGCAGGAAAAAGAGTACATAATAGAGTTGCGTTAATTACAGAAGAACAAAAATGACGGTTCGATATTTCGATTGGGAATGATTGATGCAGTGGATGCGGTCGAAGTGAGTGGAACGTAAAAAAGTGTGCAAATAGTGCGAGTATAAGGACGGCATGCGTATACGTAGTATGCGATATGTTATTTTATGCTGATCGTGGTTATTGGAGATATCGGAATTATTTTGGCGTAGCCGGTGGAATAATGTGTTTGTGATTATAATCTGATGTTTTGGCAGTAGGGTTGTGCGCTTATCAAGAGAGGGCAGTTTCTACACTGATTGTCTGGTGAATCAGTGTAGAAAATATGTTCCTTTGGTAAGGGCAGATATCTAGTTCATTGTCTGATAAATCAATATAGTAATTTTATTCGTTTTATAAGCGTACAAATTTAGTGTAAAAACGTCAGATTATAGTTTCAATCAAAACGTCTAAATATATTTTCAGTCAATGTCTAAAACCACCGCGACAATATCGTATCTTATTAATTCATTTAATCTCATCTTTTGGCAAATATTCATGAAAATGCTGCTCCCGCGGCACTACTACGCTCCACTGAAAAGGTCATCGAGCGCAAAAGGGTCAGATTACTAAAGTGCAGACGAGAAGTATGATGTACGGCGTTGTTTAAAAACGGTCTCAGCGGGTCGACAAAATGGTCACGACGTTTATAGCGTACGGTGCGTTTTCAAAACAGAATGCTGGAGTGATTATCGCGATTTAACACCGCCCACCGGTGGTGCATGATTCACAATGCGAATAGTCGACGGTAATGTTCATGATACCGTGGCGATGTATCTACGTAAATATCAGTTTCATGGCTGCCGAGCATCGCTACGCTCGAATAACGTGTTCCAGAACAATAAATTTGTCTCTAAAAGGGCATGAGAGATACTCGTTAGAAGAGGCGTTCATTATGATTTCCAATCAGTATTGCGCGAGCACCACGGCGTTGGTACTTGGGTGCAAGTGCAATCGGTGTAGTTTTCAGTTAGCGATATATGAGCATTAGACGATTCTATTTAATTAATAAAATTAGATATCAATTCGTTACACGATCATTTAACGTCCGTTCTGAATTCAATGCAATGTCGAATTAGGTCCATCTCGCGACAGTGTAATTTTTATTCTATATTTCTTCTTGATTTCCTGTATTAGAAAGAAGATGGTATGAAATACTACAGCGTTTGACTGAATTATGCAAAATGGACATAATGTGCAGGTATTGGAGACCAAAGTATCGCATCACTATTCTAACAATAATTGCATTTATAAAATAATTATTGCCACCCATTGTGAATATTTTGAATCTTCAGTAAAATTTCTTGCACCGGTCACTGGTACTACAGCATTTGACTGAATTATGCAAAATTGACATAATGTGCAGGTATTGGAGACCAAAGTATCGCATCACTATTCTAACAATAATTGCATTTATAATATAATTATTGCCACCCATTGCGAATATTTTGAATCTTCAGTAAAATGTCTTGCGCTGGTCACTGGTGACCATCACGGCAGTCAAAGTGTTAATCATTATTCTTTTCGTTCAATTCGCGGGTTTGCGCAGTAGATTAAGCAGAGCGATTAAGCTCAACGTTCTTAAATATACAAGGGTTGAACATTCTTACTCATTCATACTCAGCGCCCATGGTTGGACTCGCACGTGAAATGTAAGATGAGTTTTCCGGCGCAGTATGAGAGGAAACATCGCGTAAAAGAGAAGTCGTCGTCGATTGTACGATCGGCGCATCTCCATATTGAACGTCAAAATGAATTGTACGTACTCATCGCGCGTCAAACGCGCATTGGCAATATATTTCGAGAACATTGCGAGTTGGTTTCATGAGCGACCGCGTCTGGCGAATACAAACGCGGGAGAAAAATGCGGAAAAACATTCGGGCAAGCAAGTGCGAGAGACGAACAAGTGCGAATCAGGACAGACGGTGAATAATGCAAAGGCCATATTCGTTCTCATATGTCGGAGGTAGAAAATTCAGCGCGCACGGGGATTTGCACGGACGCAGTACGGAAAATACAAATGACGACTGCTAAATTAATTTGACGATTTAACGAAATGAGAGAGTGAAAATTCGCAAAATATATTTCGTGTTACATCATTGTTCGAGGAAAGGAATGCACCTGATGAAGATAAAATTGAAACTGTCATCGAACGAATTAACCGGTTAGCTGTTTTAGACGACTATACTAATGGCGCGTAAAGAGGAGTTGCAAGTTGCTATTTAATTTGCGACTTTAGTGAAAACTAAACTTTTCAGTGGTCAACGATTATATTAGATAAAATAAATATCAGATGATATTATGACAATTCGAAATGACAATAAAATTACACTGCTTTGAAACCGAAGGATTCACAACAACACATTCACTATTTTTCAGTGATAAAGCTTTACAAACAGGCACATACACAATTCTTGCGCGATATCCAAAACAGAGTCGGTCGTTAGTGAGTGTCATCTTCAATCAATAGCGGTCGATATAACTACAAGCCAGTTACCAAGAAGCCACGTCTGTAATAATATTAAAAGATAAAACAATGATTTCATTGCAACTTAATTCTATAATACATCAGGCACGCGTACTGATTCCTTGACAACTCCATTCGCCATCGCTTACTTCGTGTGACACATTTGAGGCACACGCTTTCCACAAAGCTCGAAATAGCTACCTGGTTATATATTATAATGTGGCAAGGGAGGACGCACGCACAATAGACGACAGAAAAATAGAAGCATTATTAGTTGTGCCGAAGTTGATGTTTTGACAGAAATGGTTCTAGAATAGAAATCATTCTTCGACGATAGGTGGACTTTTTCATCTTGGCCAGCGTAGCGCTGAGAGCAGATAGTCGACGGTAATGGAAGAAAAGGACGATGACTGGCACGATAATTGACGCCGAGGAGAGTGACGCGTAGGCGGATGTGTGGGAAACAAGAACGACGTTGACAAAGCAAAAGATAGAAGTGGGGCGTGTGCCAGGTATGAAAGGAACGTGCAACCGGATTAGTGCAGTGTGGGCGAGGATAATAAAGAATATGTGGACACGTACATTAGTAATGCTGGCGATGACAGCGTTGCTATAATATTCTTACGGGAGAGCAAAGAATAGATTGAAAGTGATAGCGAAACTGTATGACATCGGTTGCTTCGGGGAAGTTCCTAATGGACAGCGACGATGTCCCAGATGTAACGGCAGCTGCAAAGAAACACTGACAAGGAGAGTCTACGACGGTGTAAACGAGTTTTGAGATATAGTGTTCATATCTTGTTCCACTTCCCAAGATGTGTAGAGTCCTGACATATTTTTTCCTATGGCACCCACTTTTCTTTTTTAAGGCAATTATATAAGATTATTTCTGCGCGCATAGTCTTCCTGTAACGTAATACGTCTTGTCAACCAGCACTCTAGTCTAGTTTCAGCCAATGCTCGACCAAGTAATTTGCGAGCAAGAAATGACTCTTACACTCGAATACTCTGACTTTCTAGGCATCAAAGGAAATTTCCTTTGGAAAGAATGAAGGCAAACAAAAAACTGTCGGCATGGAAATCATTTTATGTAAATTTGTAAAAAAAAACTATCAGTCATTAGAATAAAATATTTGAGGATTTTACATTTCATTGGGAGGTAGAACAATTTATGCGCTTCGTATGAAAATTCTTACGTTACAGCGATATTACACGAACAGAAAAGGGACACCGTGGCTGCATAAGACGCAGGTAATTTATGAAGTCGAAAGAAAGTGCCAACTTGCGCTGGCGCAATTAACGATGTCAGATTAAAACGTCGACGGCACTGTGCGTTCGGACGAAAGACCGTAAAAATGAAAAGGCAGGGATGGGCTCGAAGCGCACAGTCGGCGATTTCGTTGATAAGATAAAAGAAGCGTAGGACCGTAGAAAATGACGGTGAGCGTTAACCCTTTGTGCCTCATCTTCCTTCGCGAACTAGTGAATAGCGCAACGTTTCGCATAAAACGGTATAGTTTCGGAAAGAATTACTTTATTCAAATTTTCTTTCGCTCGAAAACTTTATTCACTCCGAATCTATGAAATAAAATTTACATGTCATATGAGTGATTATTCACACTTTACCGACCGCTATTGATTGAAGATGCCGCTCACTAACGACCGACTCTGTTTTGGATATCGCGCAGGAATTGTGTATGTGCCTATTTGTAAAGCTTTATAACTGAAAAATACTGAAGTGTAATTTTATTCTCATTTAGAATTGTCATAATACCGTCTGATATTTATTTTATCTAATATAACCGTTGACCACTGGAAAGCCGATTAACACGTTGACTGTCACAGTGGTCACCGGTGATCGGCGCAAAAGATTTTACTAAAAATGGAAAAAATTCGCAATGAAGCCTATTTGCAATCTTGTAAAAGCAATTGATATTGGAACGGTGCTTCAATATTTTGGCGTCTAACAACTCTGTGTTACCTTTATTTTGCACGATTTAATTATACTCTACAGTATTTTATCGCATCGCGGGTCTAACATAGCAAAATACGCTTGGCAGTCAACGTGTTAATCGGCTACCAGTCAATAGCAGTTGGAACCGAAAAGTCGATTAATCGGCTAGCGGTCATTAAAGTGTTAATAAATACTCAAAGCAACCTTCTGCAGCTTGTCTTCCCCGTCCATCCACCACACGCTAAACTCTTGTACAGCAATAACTAGTTGTGCAATTGCAAGTAATGATAATTACCGTGTCGGCCCACGTCCTTTAAGTAATCGCAGATACACCCTGCGTCGAACAAAACGATTCAACCTCCCTCAGAGGGGACAGTCGAGTGCAAAGAGTTAAAACCTGCGCCATGGAATTAGCATGCGAATGACGTCTGCAAGTGTTGAGCGAGTTTTTCACGGATCTTGCAGCAGTGCACAGACGATCTTCGCGACGTCTAAACGGCAATGACGCAGACTGCGAGAAGCTTAAAACGAGGTTGAAGAGGAACTGCGTCGGTGGCCGCAGAATTTCTCAAGTCTCGCGCCTTCAGATTACTCCCAGCGAGTGTGCCCGTGTACACGGACGGCACTCGTTCCTTTAACCCTTGGGAGCTTAACCCCGCTCTCGTAAAGTTTACGCCGCGACTTTATGCGCCGCTACGTCGCTGATCGATCCCATGATAACGAAGCGCGCTTATGAAAACGACCAGCCGAGGACGCGCATGCATAATCGATGGTTATTAGTGCGGCGGACACCGTCGACGTTTTGTCCGCGCGCGATGCGGAATAATGACGTTGAACGGATTTCTTTGAACGCGCGGTCGGCGAAATGGAAGAAGCGGGTGTGCGACGCTTCGTTAAACGGTTAGCTGCCTTTGATGGGTATATTTGTCGCGGGGAAGTCGCAATATTTTGTGTCACAACGAGTATACGCGTCATGCGTAAAAATTGTGGCGAGTTGCTGTTTAGATTGCGATATTAGTGGAAACTGAAATATATTCGTACATTTCAAAGGGGCTGCATATGTTGAGGCCACAATGGGATAAAACGAATAAATAGATAAATAGAGATAATTATTATGGGGAAACTGTATACAATGTTCAGTCAAAACAATAATTTCATTGCAAGCTAATTCTATACTATATCAGCCACACATACTCCGTATTTGACGAGTATATGCGCCATGCGTAAAAGTTGTGGCAAGTTGCTGTTTAAATTGCGATATTAGTGGAAACTGAAATATATTCGTACATTTCAAGGGGCTGCATATGTTGAGGCCACAATCGAATAAAACGAATAATAGATAAATACAGATAATTATTATGGGGAAACTGTATACAATGTTCAGCCAAAACAGTCATTTCATTGCAACCTTATTCTATACTATATCAGCGACAGATACTCCGTCTTTGACGAGTATACTCGTCATCGCTTAGGCCTTATGGATACATTTTAGGTAGACGCTTTTCACAGAGGTCACAACAGCTAACCGGTTAATGGCGGTGGACGTAAATTGCGAAGGAATTGGGGTGTTCATTTGACGTTACGCTAGCGCGTAATGGGTTAGAATATTGCGATTGTTACCGGGCTTAAGGAAGTTACGTTTGCGGACTTTTAGTGAGCGCAAAGGAGAATTTATGTTTTCGAGGTAACAGGGACTAAGCATGCATCACGGTCTGTGTACCGCTGGAGTTTTCTAAATTGTTGGTACAGCTGAGAGGCTGCGCTATAAAGCTCGCCCCTTACGTTGCCTCTTAACGACGCAGGCTACTTTTCTTTATATTTAGCGACGGTAAAGGGAAAACGAAATAGGAATGAGAAGGTGCCGTACCGTTTTCATTCGTGATTTCCATCATCTAACGAGACTGATATTCCGAAGTGTATAAATTGCACACTTAGCATGCGGTTAGACCGTACAAGCTTGAAGGTGTATAGAAGAAGTTTTACGGACAGAATTTCATTGTATTTCATTGTGTTTACCAGTGTTCTGTACAAATCCAAGTGCGGTTTAAACTGCATACTTGATATACGGCTAGACCGTATGCTTACAACAGTTTTAAATACATTTTAACAATAAAAATTCGGTTACCGATATACCTTTTATAGCAGAACTGTTATTACCATTTAATAAAACGTCCATTCGTTACTACAATATTAATTTATAAAGTTCACCGCACCGTACCATAATTATCAAATAATCCGCGGGCCCATTAATGAGCCGCCGCTAATTTGCAGCATCCATCAGAACGTTCTTTGAAGCCTCCTTCCCGCGGTTTCCGCGTTATTCGCGTTCCATCCCGCTTGTCGCGTGTTCATAAATCAAGCGCAAAATTGTCCAACACATCGTTGAACCTGCGCACGGCAACAGTATACGCTTGCCGCCGTTGTCCGTAAAATTGGGAAGCCTTAACGTTGCCTTAATTTCGTATTCCCGAGTAATAACGCCGCGTCATTTGTCTCTGGTACCTATCGAGGGATCGTACGATCGTCCGTATCTATTACGCACGACAGCGGTTAAGACGTATGCTCCCATTTTTCACCATACCTCGTTTCGTGTATCGCGGAACACCGCTCGATCACAAAATGTCATCGTCGACGATAGTGTGCAGTGTGATTTTGAGTTCGCGTGGGTGTATGAACGTGAATGAGAGAGTAAGGATCACCGCCGATCGTCAATTAATGTCGCGGGATCATAGGTGATCAGTTTGATAGTTAGGTATGTGTGCGTGAATCTGAATTTACTGTTACGTGTGACGTTATAACGCTCATTTCTGTGGTGATCACCGGTGATAGCTACAAAAGATCACGTTAAAAATGGTAAAAATACGCAATTTGTGGCATTGATGTTCTTGTAAATGCAATTGATAGTAGATTAGTAATTCAATGCTTTGGTCTCCAATACCTCAACATTAGTTTCATTTTGTACATATCAGCGATATAAACATGTGATCAAATTAATTAGAGACGCAACCGACAGGCTGAGCGGTTGGAAAAACGATTGACTTTTGTTGTAACGTGCGATAATGATACCGATTATTTCAGAAATCAGAGGTGTTATTGTTGAGAAATTCCGTGTTGAAAAATTTGCCATTGAATTTTCATATTTTTCTCAGTGGAAATAATTATAATTCAAAGAAACTGCGTCTGGACATGTGTCATAGTGTACTTAAAGAAGTTAACCGAATTAATATTTTATTAAAGTAACGTATGTATCCGAAATCTGCGAACATAAATGTCTCGGAACGGCCAGAAAAAAGTCCAAACACCGTAACCATACGTCGGGCGTTTCGATCGTTAATTTGTCCCGGTTGTTTCGCGTTTAATGCTTTTTTATTCGACCGACACTCTTGTTTCTACCAGTGCAATTTCACGAGCGGAACTTGCGACCGTAAAACGTGCACGCCTCTCGGCTGTATTTTCAATGCTTGCCGTTTCCGTCGGATAATGGGTCAGAATCGATCGCCGGCCGAGTGTTCCGAACGAATCAGTCGGGCTGCATTTTTCGAGAGACGAAGAGCCGTGAGCGAATCCGACGGACTTGGGAATGTCTCGCGTTCCTAACGAGAATAAAAGTGAATGTTTTCGTCGAGCGCCGGAAATGGATGGATTCGGCCTTTGTTTAAAATCCCGTTCGCGTTCGGTCTGGACGATTTTACAACAGGTAGCGGAGGGAAACAGCCTCGGGCCGCTCATTAGCTGTTGTCCGTGTACGGGAATTTTTATGTCCGGCTCGATTATTCTCGCGAAAAATGTGCGAGCATAATATCATATTCTACCGAGCTGGAGAGCACGAACATTCGGTAGGAAATTCGAACGGAATGGGTTTGAATGCCTGGACGCAGCTGACCACGATCTCGTCGGAATAGACTCTTTCTAACAGAGCAACATAGCGTGTGCAATTCGGAGCACGTATCCGCACGATGAATAAATGTGGCCTGACATTTTACTTATATATATACAGGTACCTAGATAACGTGCACACAGGCGGGTTTTTCTGCTGGGAGCGTTCTTTAAAAATGTCCTGTTATTTACTTTGACGTATATACGGAATCGCGAGTACATTGTGTAGGCAGCTTGCAGCGCATGCGATGCACGAGATTCCAAGGATGCAGCGTCGACTACGCCATAGGCATATTCTGGTTTTATACTTGCATTCTCCGTGGTTTTGCGATGTTCCGACTGTCTACCAACAAGTTACATCATGTGAATTCCAAGTTTATGACGGTGCGTGTCAAAGGAGAGCTGAAAGAAAATTTAACTTTAACCTTTCCGCGAATTAACTGAATCGGAGGTAAAAAGATTTTCTCGCACCAGCAATTTACTTACTCGAGCTCTTTCAATGAGCTTCTGTCAATGAAATAATAACGGTTTCCGATAAAATTGCAGGAATAATTATTGATTCATGAAACAGCCATATCATCGCACTTTCACGCATACTTTAACTCTTCAATGCTATATTATTTTAATCTTGTTGTAATATAATTCGAAGATTTATATATGACACTCCCAAAAACAGTCATCCCCAGCAAAATCTTTGCAACACCCCAAACTTTAGGCATCTCTGACAAGTCACATATGTAGGCGCACGTACAGTCAAACTGCATTCTCCCAGTTCCGATAAAGTTAAAATTTAACGAAGCCGCCGGCGAAATCAAATGAACGAGTGGTCCACCGCAACCGAAATTCTCGGAAACCCCGGTCCGCCGGATTCTGCGTCCCGACGGGCAGAACTCTCAAACGGATTGCACACAGCGAGCGAAACACGCGAAAGCTTTAAACCTCGACCGACGTTCGGGGTGCGAAGTTTTAATGCGAAAACTTGCGGCGCACGTCGCAAACTGGCGCCCAGTGCGGTCACTCTGTCCAGACAATGGAAATTGCGTCCATCCGGATTGGAAGCTTAATCACGCCTACGAATGGCGTCAGGCACGGTAATTAGCTGGGCGAATGTTTACGCTGTCGGAATGAGTAGGCGCTTGCCCAACGCGACGGTTGATTAATTGGCGAATTAAGAAGAGACGTCGGCTGCGACGACGTGTGACTCACGATCTTCAAGGAGTCAGATGTTTCTATCATATAAATTCGATGTTTACGACCGTGTGTGTTAAATAAGGGTTGACAGGGCAGTAGCTTGCGAATGGCTACCGTATTTGAATTCAGTATTACGCCGACATTTAGTAAGTTGCGGCAGTGGATTAAATCGCGGATTAAGCAGAGACCCCGGGTGTGACGACGTGTAATTCGCGGTCCTCAAAGAGTGAGATTTTTCTGTCATATAAATTCAACGTTTACGACCGTGTGTGTTAAATAAGGGTTGACAGGGCAGTAGCTTCCGAATGGCGGCCGTATTTGAATTCAGCATTATGCCGACATTTCGTAAGTTGCGGCAGTGGATTAAGTCGCGGATTAAGCAGACACCCCAGGTGTGACGACGTATGACTCGCGATCTTTAAGGAGTCAGATGTTTCTATCATATAGGTTCAACGTTTACGAGCGTGTGTGTTAAATAAGGGTTGACAGGGCAGTAGCTTCCGAATGGCTGCCGTATTTAAATAAATCATTATGCCGATATTTCGTAACTTGCGGCAGTGGATTAAGTCGCGGATTAAGCAGATACCCTGGGTGTGACGACGTATGACTCGCGATCTTTAAGATCTTTTCTATCATATAAATTCGATGTTTACGACCGTGTGTGTTAAATAAGGGTTGACAGGGCAGTAGCTTGCGAATGGCTACCGTATTTGAATTCAGTATTACGCCGACATTTAGTTTCTTAAATCATTATGACGACGTGTAATTCGCGGTCCTCAAAGAGTTTTTTCTGTCATATAAATTCAACGTTTACGACCGTGTGTGTTAAATAAGGGTTGACAGGGCAGTAGCTTCGAATGGCTACCGTATTTGAATTCAGCATTATGCCGACATTTCGTAAGTTGCGGCAGTGGATTAAGTCGCGGATTAAGCAGACACCCCAGGTGTGACGACGTATGACTCGCGATCTTTAAGGGGTCAGATGTTTCTATCATATAGGTTCAACGTTTACGAGCGTGTGTGTTAAATAAGGGTTGACAGGGCAGTAGCTTCCGAATGGCTGCCGTATTTAAATAAATCATTATGCCGATATTTCGTAACTTGCGGCAGTGGGATTAAGTATGACTACCCTGGGTGTGACGACGTATGACTCGCGATCTTTAAGGAGTCAGATCATATAAATTCGATGTTTACGACCGTGTGTGTTAAATAAGGGTTGACATAGTAGCTTGCGAATGGCTACCGTATTTGAACAGTATTACGCCGACATTTAGTGTGTGTTAAATCGCGGATTAAGCAGGACCCCGGGTTGACGACGTGTAATTCGCGGTCCTCAAAGAGTGAGATTTTTCTGTCATATAAATTCAACGTTTACGACCGTGTGTGTTAAATAAGGGTTGACAGCTTCTGAATGGCGGCCGTATCTGAATACAGCATTATGCCGACATTTCGTAAGTTGCGGCAGTGGATTAAGTCGCGGATTAAGCAGACGCCCCAGGTGTGACGACGTATGACTCGCGATCTTTAAGGAGTCAGATGTTTCTATCATATAGGTTCAACGTTTACGAGCGTGTGTGTTAAATAAGGGTTGACAGGGCAGTAGCTTCCGAATGGCTGCCGTATTTAAATAAATCATTATGCCGATATTTCGTAACTTGCGGCAGTGGATTAAGTCGCGGATTAAGCAGACACCCTGGGTGTGACGACGTATGACTCGCGATCTTTAAGGAGTCAGATGTTTCTATCATATAAATTCGATGTTTACGACCGTGTGTGTTAAATAAGGGTTGACAGGGCAGTAGCTTGCGAATGGCTACCGTATTTGAATTCAGTATTACGCCGACATTTAGTAAGTTGCGGCAGTGGATTAAATCGCGGATTAAGCAGAGACCCCGGGTGTGACGACGTGTAATTCGCGGTCCTCAAAGAGTGAGATTTTTCTGTCATATAAATTCAACGTTTACGACCGTGTGTGTTAAATAAGGGTTGACAGGGCAGTAGCTTCCGAATGGCGGCCGTATTTGAATTCAGCATTATGCCGACATTTCGTAAGTTGCGGCAGTGGATTAAGTCGCGGATTAAGCAGACACCCCAGGTGTGACTCGCGATCCTTAAGGCGTCAGATGTTTCTGTCATATAAATTCAACGTTTACGACCGTGTGTGGTAAATAGGGGTTAACAGGGCAGTAGCTTTAGAATGGCGGCCGTATTTGAATTCAGCATTATGCCGACATTTCATAAGTTGCGGCAGTGGATTAAGTCACGGATTAAGCAGACACTCCAGGTCTGACTCACGATCTTCAAGGCGTTAAATGTTTCTACTGTATAAATTCAACATTTACAAGTATGCGTGTTTAATCATGTTTGACAAGACATCGACTTTTGGATGGATAACGCGTTTGCATTCAGTATTATGCCGACGTTTCGCAAACATAGCAGTTTGCAGCATCCGTGGATTCACGTCTTATATACCTCTGGTTAACCTTCTGGTTGACCGTACCAATCAAACAGGTTGTTTTTTATTTGATCAGCCAGCCAATTAAAAAGAAAACAGGGAGAACTGTGTACAAAATTGAGTTTGTTTGATAACCTCCGTCGCAATTGACGTTATCAGGGTACTTTAATATTTCTAGGCCTTCTCGATGCTTTCGGACACGGTAACCTTGTGAGGGTGCCAGCATTTTAGCCTTGTCGAAGTTGATGGTACGTTCTGTTTCTATACCATGCTCCGCCAAGGCTGAGTCGGAAAGCTTACCCAATCTGGTATAACGTTGATGTTCATTGAACCGTATACTGATCTTCCTCCCGATTTTTCCAATGTACACTTTTCCGCTCGAGCGAGGTACTTTATATACTCGCGGATCACATAAAGGTGGCTTTTGGTCTTTGGGTTCGAGAGTATCTGTGCAATCTTCTTTTGTGCTTTCTAAGTGCTTTACTCATGTGTTCCAAGCTTCCATGGGGATAATGTGAATAATGTTGCATAATGTGTTTGAAGAAAATTTTAACGGCGCAAAATTCTGTTGGCTGACTTAATTGCGTCACCGCACTTAAACCCTTTCGCCTTCAATTATAGTTACGATTGGCATTTTTCAATACTTATTATTCAGACACTTAATTAAACAATACATAACCGTATACACTTAAACGAAGGATTGCCACATTTCACCAGGACTCTTATTTATTTAAATTCATTACGTATACACAAACATTCGCTGAGGAGTATCCGTACTAGGATCTCTATGTCCGGATAAATTTGTTTACATGTGGTACGGAGAGGAAATCCCTTGGGCCACTCCAGATTGTAAAACATTTTTATTCGACATCCAACGACTCTAACATCACCTCGGTTTCCGCGTGATTAATTTGTGCGCGTCTCCCGCACACTCGTGTCAATCCGTTTGCGGACGCGAATGCAAATTATAGCGGTAGATAGTGTTGACAGAAGCGCGTACTCCGGTAATTTATGTTTAAACGGAACCGTTTGAATGTCAGGCGTGACTTCACGAATAACGCGGAAATGTGTATGTTAGGTGAGCGTAATCGAAAGTACGAGCGGGACCGATGAGGTTTGTGCAACCGGTTATTTCAGTTAAGAGGACGGAATCCGTCGATATTACTGAAAGACCCAAACTGCGTAAAAGCGTAATTGGACTCGCATGTCGGCTTGTGGTTAATGAATTTATAATACGTTTTGTCGATCGATTGAGTTATGTACTTCCAAGTTATTGTGGGATTTCTGATGGACGGGTGACGGCGACAAGTATTCTTGTTGAAAATATTAAAACAATATTAATCACGTATCTACAGAAAAGTAATATAGTAAAATAACTGGCTTAAAATTATTGCTCGAAAATAATTATGTACTATTACTGTTCGACAAATAGGCAGAAATTCCAGCTCAAACAGTATATAAAGTAGATTCCCGGAGATGTTTGTAAAGAATTCATAGTGTAAGTAAAATCTAAGCACAATTCCACACATGCACGCACAACAAAATAATTAAACCATAATTTACCTGTACTACAGGCTGCGGAACCTATCGGCCTGAACAAACCGCATTCAGCCAGAACCCCCCCAAAAACGTTTACCATCATCAAAAATTCACATTTGCAATCAAGCCACAGATTTTAGTAGAACGTTTATAACCCACATTGATTGATCTATTACATTTCAACCCAGTTACCGTCTGCGTTACATGTTTCGCGCGCATTATTTAAGCTAATTAGTGGCAACACGCACGTGTGCACATCCAGTAACAACACTGCGGCGAACAGTCTATATGACGTTCGTGTAATTGGTTGCACGCATCGGAAGAGAGCGTCTGCTTAACAGACGCTATATTGAATCTGCAGCCGCAAATCAATTGTACGCCTTCGATCTTCCGAGTGCGTCGAAGACGCTCCACAAGAGAGATTCCCGCACGAACCGCAATCGTTCCACGATCAAAGTGTCTCTGGCTCTGCTAATTAAGCCATTCTGGGTAACGTGGTGAACGATACCGACGTTCTATTTGATAAGAGAGATCTGCAACGGAACGAACAGATCGGCGCACGGCAGACAGACTGAGACATCATTAGGATGAGACTGTTACGAGCAATTACCAGAACAATATTAGTGGCAGCGGCCAAGGGAAACCGCATGCAATGTACCAAATTGCTGGCGGAGCTTCTCCCAGGACGCCCTCGCGATATCCTCAGGAGACGATGGAGAATTTCAAATACGTGTTGCACGGTACAGGTTGCCATCTGCGTAGTTCGAGTGAAGGCGCAAGGGGATGTGATTCTAACGTCTGCGAGTTGAGGGCTCTTACTTGTCGGCGATGGGATTACTTTTTTGTTAGTTTAAGTTGACGTGAAGTAATACGCGACTAAAACATTTTAGTATATATGTAGTTTTTGTTGAAACTCTAGTATAGTATAAGTAAGTAAAAATATGTAACCCAGTACAATTTTATATGTTTGGATGATAGATTAATGCTTTTTCATGAAGAGATCCCAATCTAATTCCAATTTTAACTGAAAATGGGCTATATGTACACGTACATAATATTATCATACTATAATAATGATGTAGAGCCAACATACATTATTCTAATATTTTTCGGAACTGGTACAGATGGTAAACATGACGCAAAAGGATCTTTTACATTTGTTACATATGGATAAGCATAAGTAAAAAATAGTAAAAAATGATCTCTAAAATGGAGTGAAATATAAATGTTCTACCATCAATTCGGTCTTTTGCAATTTGTAACAAGGTGCGAATAGACTTAAAAAAATTCAAACCGGTCTCTGAAATTGAATTTACTCTTGGAGCTATGGTGAAAAATAGGTGATAACCCAATGATAAAATAATAAATTGCAAATAAGTACATTCTGCAATTTGCAATAAACTCGGAAGGAAGCATTAACTTCTATTTGTACAGTCACATTGACTATAAATCAAATCGAAATTAATTGACTGCGGGGTTGAACATATATAAAAATATTTCTACGAAAAATATACGCTCTCGTGTATACATTCGCTGGCCATTTAAAATAACCGTCGTTTTAGCGATTTGATAAACAGAGCATTCAGTTGGCCACCGTTTCAACCGCAAAAGGTCGACACTCGAAATCCGCTTGTGAGTTAATCTGTTAACAACTAGCGACGTAAACAGTTCGGGTTGTAAACGCTTAATATTTCATGTCGCGATTATTTGTATTGCTTTTTTTTTTGTTCACAGGCCACGACTGACTTGTACGGAAAGTGCACAAAGACACACAGTGGAACATCGGCCGCGGCACCGGAAGCTGCTGGAGTGTTTGCACTCGCCCTCGAGGCCAAGTGAGTTTACCAAACCCTTTAATACCGTTGTTGTGGGGGCGAAGGGAAACCAATAAAGGTACCGCGCGATCTTCATCGATCGGATCTTTTGTTATTAAATGCTCACTTTCGTTCCGCGTATCTAATAAATAATACTATGTATACAGACGAAAATCGTGATCAAACAGTCTCATGGGGCTTGCCTCTTTTGCTTTAAATGACACGTGCTTTTATGGTTGAAGTTTAGACTGTATTTGTCATCGCGAAATGCTTCGGAATCGTGTGTCTTTCCTCTACAGGAGTGTACAATTTGAGCCGTTTATTTTGAAAGTGGCCTAACTTAATTTTTCTTCAAATTGAGATAAATAACGTTTACTGATAAATAACATGAATTTGTACATGTAACCGTGGTAACCGGAAAATATTGAAAAACGGAGTTAGGCCACTTTCAAAATAAACGGCTCATTTATGTGTCTGTTAGTATTTATGCGATGTGTTTTATCCTTATTTTTATATCATATCATTTATATAATTTTACTTTTATATTATATCTTATTTATTCTTATTTATAATACTCTACTTACAGTCAATTTTGGGTGGCAAGGGTTGAACGTAAAAAGCCGTATTATTTCAAATAATTTAAAAGGTTAAAGAACACGTTGAAAGAAACCAAATTTATGTTTTTTGATCCATTACTAGCAAAATCGCAAAATTTCATTCCGTATACATCAGAATCCATTGCGATAATACACGTTATACTACATACGCGTACAGTGAAGCATGCTTTTACCTCAAAAATGACATTTTCGTCTTTAGAATTATATGGCATTCAATATCCCAGCATCTGTAGAAAGGCGTGAAGAAGACCTTTAAAACGATATTCGTCAATCTCATACAAAATGCGTTTATACCTTTGCATTGTATGACGGTGACGATAGGGGTGCATCGATAAAAGATCCGTTTTATTTAGTAAAAATCCCAGAGCGACAGTTTTATATCTTGTCTCTGTTTTCCTTCTAGCACCACTTCGTTTATTCGTAAATGCAATGTGTATATATTAACACATCTGCAAAAGTATGCACATGGCGCAATCAAACGGATCTGCAATAACATTATCTACAAAAATGTGTGGAAAAAGCTTTTGAAACGATACATGTCAATCTTATATAAAATGTGTCTATACATTCGCTTAGTGTGATGGTGACAATAGGGGTGCGTCGATAAAAGATCCGTTTCATTTAGTAAAAATCAAAGAGCGACAGTTTTATATCCTGTCTCTGTTTTCCTTCTAGCACCACTTCGTTTATTCGTAAATGCAATGTGTATATATTAATACATCTGCAAAAGTATGCACTTGGCGCAATCAAACGGATCTACAATAACATTATCTACAAAAATGTGTGGAAAAAGCTTTTAAAACGATACATGTCAATCTTATATAAAATGTGTCTATACATTCGCTCAGGTGACAATAGGGGTGCATCGATAAAAGATTCGTTTTATGTGGCAAAAATCGAAGAGCGATGGTTTTAAAGCTTGTCTCCTGTTTCTTTCTGACAACACTCTGTTCGTTCGTAAATGAAATGTCCCGAAGGCGTGAAGGAGTGCGCGTTGCAAGAGCTTTGCCGATTTAAAAATAAAAGCACGAACCTTTCTGCTCTCCGCTCGTTCGTTCATTTGTTCGTTCGGTCGTTCACGATAAATATCGAATTACACGGAGCTAAAACACGAAACTTTCAGGTGGGACGTCATTCGAAGTTCGAAGGCACGCGACGCGAGATCGCAGTTATTTGTCTTTTCGCTCATTTAATTACTTTCCGCTCATTAATCGGTAATTCAATGAACCTTCCGCTGCTGCGTACTTCTCGGAATGCTTTCTTTTATTTTTAACGCGACGCCCGCTAATTTAATACTTACTATTCTGTATTTTTTAATTTATACATTTACGCTTTATCTTGTACTACGTAGTGAACTGCGCTACGCATGCAAATGATAACGGTTCCTGATACAATCGCAGGAATATTTATACGTTCACGTAAACGGTGTGTTATCAACTTTATTACAAATCGTGAATAATGAGTAAAATGTCCTTTTTTTGGAACTCACGTCAGAATTTTTATTCTTAGAACCCTCTACATGTTTGGGGGCAATAATGAAATCTATTGTTAATGATATATGTTAATTCAAATAACACATTCACATACTCTATTAACAGCACACAATGAAATATATTGTTAATGATATATAATAATTGAAATAACACGTCCGAATGGAAATTGGACTCAAAGTCCAATTTTCGACCGAAAAAGGCTTTTCACTCATTATTTGCAATTATTTCTTGACAAAGCACCCTTGCCCGACAAACGTTAATTAACGTTACCACACATTCCCTCAATAGAAAACGTGTTCTCGAGAGTTTACAACGCGCGTTCTTGTCGCAGAAAGTTACTCGACCAGATAATAGGTTCCAGGCCGCCACAAAGTTGCGAAAAACGCAGTCTGCGCGTCCGACACAGTTCGTTCTTTCGTCGCCTCTGGGAAAATGCCGAAAAATGCACGCATCGCGTGCCACTTCGCTCGCATGAGTTTCCGTCGCACAGTGAAAATCACTCCGCCGTTTCCATACTGACAACGTCGACACCGGCGTTCGTTGTGGAACAACGAGAACGCGGAGATGGAAATTTCCCCGGAAATTAAACCTAGCGTTTCCCCCGTAATGCGTCGCATTCGCGCTGCAATTTGGCGGAGATATTCGGGTTGCAATGATAGCTTTCATTGTGGAGGCTATGTTCCGCGCGGCACCCACGTAAACGCACGAAAATGTGCGTAGGTTCGAAATATGAGGTATTAAATAAAGTTTATTCGACAAGAGCTACGTATTAGGGGATCGTTACAAAATAAAATGTAGCTGCACTCGTCCGAGGCTGCGTAAGAATTGCTGATACCAAATCGCCCATCTTTTGTCATACATCTGCATTCGTTTACACGTTGACTGCCAACCGTATTTTGATGCGTTAGAACCGTGATGCAATGAAATACTGCAGAATATGATTAAATTGTGCAAAATGAAGGTAACGCAGGGTTGTTAGAAGCCGAAGTATTGAAGCACTGTTCCAATATCAATTGCTTTTACAAGATTGGAAATAGGCTTCATTGCGGAATTTTTGCATATTTGGTAAAATCTTTTGCACCGGTCACCGGTGACCACCGTGGCAGTCAACTTGACTGCCAAGCGTATTTTGATGCGTTAGAACCGTGATGCAATGAAATACTGCAGAATATGATTAAATCGTGCAAAATGAAGGTAACGCAGGGTTGTTAGAAGCCGAAGTATTGAAGCACTGTTCCAATATCAAATGCTTTTACAAGATTGCAAATAGGCTTTATTGCGAATTTTTTGCATTTTTAGTAAAATCTTTTGCATCGGTCACCGGTGACCACCATGGCAGTCGACGTGTTAATATTTTGCTATGTTAGAACCGCGATGCGATAAAATACTGCAGAATATGATTAAATCCTGCAAAATTAAGGTAACGCAGAGTTGTTAGAAGCCGAAGTATTGAAGCACTGTTCCAATATCAAATGCTTTTACAAGATTGCAAATAGGCTTCATTGCGAAATTTTTGCATTTTTAGTAAAATCTTTTGACCACCGTGACAGTCAACGTGTTAACACTTTGACTGCCGTGATGGTTACCGGTGAGCGATGCAAGAGATTTTACTGAAGATCCAAAATATTTGCAATGGGTAGCAATTATTATTTTATAAACGCAATAGTTAGAATAGTAATGCGATCCTTTGGTTTCCAATACCTGCACATTATTTACATTTTGCATAATTCAGTCAAACGCTGTAGTATTTCATAGCATCGCCGTACTAATATAGTAAAATATGCTTGGCAGTCAACGTGTTAAACTTAAAATGTGATGGATAAGAATATCGTAGATAGGAACATGCGGAATAATGTGACAGGCACTGCACATTCTTAAATACAATCTAATTCCCGCCACTGTTCATTCTCTTCCTACAACAATTCTTTCTTACAGCATACACCCCGTACACTCGATACCACGCGTGTATCTCGAAATTGGCGTAAATTCGTTCGCACGCCCGGTTCCTTTGATGCACACGCACCGACGGAAGCATGGGAAACATAGGCAAAGAAGAGGGCCGAGCACGTCGGCTTCGAACTTGAAGTCGCGTAGCTTATTGAAGGAGAAAAAGTATCGGCGCACAACGGCTCGTCCGCTCGGGGATTTTATGAGGAGCGATTCGAGCGGGATTTCATACGCGGCAGGACACAATGGCGAAGCGCTGAGGATTTATACTTTTCCAATAAAGTGCAATATGTGCGCGCGATTTCATGTAGTCACCGGCGTTGCTTTATGAACGCGCGTATACGCGTTTATAAAATATTTCATGGACATGTCGCGAGTCTGTATTCTTGTTGTGCGTTTTGTCACATATTTGTCGCGCAAAACTCTCGGTTTCTGCGTGGAGCTTAGTCCTAGTCACCAGTTAGCTGCCGAAAAGGAAGGCTGGGCAGAATTTTCTTGTGTTTAGCCAGGTATGACCCGTAGGAGAGGAAATTGCGTAGGCTCAACAGTACATTACTCGTCGAAGATTTCGACGAGCGCGTCGGCAGACGATCCCCATCGTGTAAAGTAAATCCCTTTCACTTAATCAGGCTCTCCGCGGCTTGACTGTTGTAGGTCGTTCGTCGGCAGGCTCATTGCCCAAAGTGCGCAAATGAGCGCGGAGCACTCAAACTCGAGCTTACAAGGACGCGAAGCACGTTAACAAAGCTCAGTTGAGCTCCGCAGGCTTTGTTCGAGGTGCTCGCCAAAACGCGACCCAGAAACGGAAATGTGCCTGAAGGGGCCGCACGTTTTAATCGGTCTGCTCCCAGGGCGAATTCTTGATGTTCGGGAAACGTTGTGCGCGCACTTACGCGCTGCACAACGCTTCATTGATGACGGTAATTGCTTAATGCGAATGCTTGGCTTCTGGATAGTCGCCATTTCTTGTGTCAGTGGATTGCTGACGTTTTGTAAACGCAGAATCAAGGTGTGTATGTGTATCGTTACGATGCGATACCTTTTCTGCGTAAAAATTGTATTGGGGGTTTACTGGTACTAGACTAGGATAGGCGTTGTTGAATGATATGAATCACTAGTGCAGGTCGCACTCTCTTTGATTGACTGATATTGGCCGTACTTTTGATTTTTAACGCGTTGACTGCCAGGCGTATTTTACTATATTAGAACGGCGGTGCTATGATATACTACAGCGTTCGACTGAATTATGCAAAATGTAAATAATGTGCAGTGACGGTAATTGCTTAATGCGAATGTTTGGATTCTGGATAGTCGCCATTTCTTGTGTCAGTGGATTGCTGCCGTTTTGTAAACGCAGAATCAAGGTGTGTATGTGTATCGTTACGATGCGATACCTTTTCTGCGTAAAAGTTGTATTGGGGGTTTACTGGTACTAGACTAGGATAGGCGTTGTTGAATGATATGAATCACTAGTGCAGGTCGCACTCTCTTTGATTGACTGATATTGGCCGTACTTTTGATTTTTAACACAGACTCCTGCAGCAAATGCCCCTACCCCTCAAAACACGTAGAGACCAGCGCTTTCTAACGAAACACCCCAATCGTAGTAATGCGTCCATCAGTACAACAAACATCACCGTCGTAATTTTCAGGACAAACGCCGTCTGCTTTAAAGCGTTCAACGAATACCGGCGAATCTGCTAACGATGTTTTAGACCGTCCGCGTGCGAGATTGCGCGATTGAAAGTCAATTATGGCTGGCACGAAATGGTTTCGCGCGGAGAGCCTTTTCGCGTTCATTTTGCTGCGAGACACGTTTAAGGAATGAGTCAACCCGGTGTACAAATACGATTTTCCGCTCGAGCTGCCGCGCTGATAGGGAGCAAAAATCCTCAAACGAGTTTTCCGTTCAGCCCGCAGTTGACCTGGAGAGACGTTCAACACTTGACAGTCCTAACGTCGAAGAGGAATTCTCTGTTCGACGCGAAGGGTAGATTCCACTGGACCATGAACGGCGTCGGTCTTGAATTCAATCATCTCTTTGGCTATGGAGTCCTCGACGCCGGTGCGATGGTGGCTCTGGCGAAAAAATGGAAAACGGTGCCGCCCCGGTACCATTGCGAGGCTGGCTCTGTCTTCGAAACTCAGTAAGTATTTAAGGTCACTGTTCGTTTCAGTACGCTCCATTAACACTTAGCCAACCGAATGGGGAAATCTGCCCGCTTTGAAATAAGTCGATAAATGACCGAATGGGAACTGAAAGATCTCTGACTTTTTCAGTAACAACGCATTGCCTTTTATTGTTTCTACTTTTCCGCGTGTTATTTAGACAGTCTTGTACTGTAAATTATGCGCAAATCATGAACCCTTTTATGATAACCAAATATAATTCAATCGTTAAAATAATATTTATACGTTTTTCCGTCTTTTAACTATCTACGAAGTTTGCGGTACTTGCAAAAAGTGCGCGGTTGGCTAAGTGTTAACAATGGACGATTTTTTTCCTTGCCCTTTTTTGTGATTTTCATTTGTCTAAATCGAATCTGCGCGGAACAGAAGCTCCGCGTAAATTGACGGACGGGTATATCTATGTCTATCTGCAATACATAAATAGCATAATATTAACTACGCACAGAGAGGTGCGCATGACAGCTAAACTTGCAGATATCGTAGGCGGTGATTATCGCAAGACTAACATAGATTACCGACGATGCAAGTGGTTATTTTAATCACGCTGACTAGTGCTAATCAGCACTTCATAATGAGGACGTGGAAACATTGCACTTTAGTCATTAACTTCCTTCCGCCACGTCGTCCTTCGTGCGACTTTGCTTGAATATCCACCGTAAAAAGTTAAAGTGGCGAAGTTCAAGCGTAGAGGGTAAAAGGTTTAGTGAAGCCTGGCCTGAGGCAAACGTCGCTTCATACCGATCATTTGCCTCCAATGTCGCAATCACCCTTGCTATTCGAGGAACGACGACCGACACTTCGACTCAATCGTCCGGCGTCAGTTGTTTCCAACAATGGAAGGTTGAAAGTACGGCGAATGGGGCTAAAGCCCTGTAACGAGACCATTATTTATGGGCGACGTGGTATCGATCTGAAGAATCTCACCAGACCACGCGTGGAACCTTCTTGTACAGTGCAGAACTCGAAAGGAGGAATCTGACAGGAACCTGGGCCTAATTGGTCAAAATTAAAGCGGGACATGTATTTTCGGTTGTGCTATACCATTCCTTGACGCACTCACACGCATAAATCCCATTCTCTGATAAAGAGAGTAAATGAAATAAAAAACAAGTCAGCTACAACCAGCGGGTACGTCAAACTCTGAATCATTGGTGGCGGAAAATATTAGAATATTTTCATTCATGAATGGCGTCATGACACATTCTATACTGATGGAACGTCTACCCTGTACATACAAAAACATTTCTATCTTGTCGAAGTTGGTAAGTCACAGCTGTGTACTAGTGACTACAGAGGTGTCAATGGTGAGTTTTGGATCCTGCTCCTCTAGGAGCTGTGGGTCCTGCTGGACCCCAGTAAGGGCGTGGCGGACCCAGCGTGCTCAAGATAAAAAGCTTCCCACGGTGTGCGGAAAGGCATTGAACACTCGAGGTGAGGAAGCCTCTGGAGTAAGGAGTGAAAATACTTGTCGGTGATTGCAAGTCGGCTGAGATGTAAACGAGTTATTCCTATGGATGAGTGTGCTTTGTTTGTATAGCAGACTCGCCGTCTGATATGTCCAATGTTGGAGCGCAAAGTACATCGAAAGTGTGGCCTTGCACCCAGGAGATGAGATTTTTTGGCTGCGGCGTATATAATGATAACAGAGCAGAACTAAAAACATATTTAAAGCACTTAGTGCTTTTGAAACACGGACCACACGTCTGAGACTGCACCAAGCATTCAAGACTTTTGTACGTCACGCTATAGCAGAAATAGTGTTGAAATCTTACACATTTGAGAACATAGTGGAATGAAATATGAGTAGGAGTCTGCCTGCAGGGGTAGCAGACTTAAAAATGTTCTGAATGCTATGCTACGGCGTACATTAGAGATTCGACATGTCACTGAAGATATACAGCCGTATCCTGTCATTCTCCAATCCTTCATTCCATTATTTCATTCCAGACTTTTTGAACGTGGCTGCGGCGTATATAATGATAACAGAGCAGAACTAAAAACATATTTGAAGCACTTAGTGCTTTTGAAACACGAACCACACGTCTGAGACTGCACCAAGCATTCGAGACTTTTGTACGTCACGCTATAGCAGAAATAGTGTTGAAATCTTACACATTTGAGAACATAGTGGAATGACATATGAGTAGGAGTCTGCCTGCAGGGGTAGCAGACTTAAAAATGTTCTGAATGCTATGCTACGACGTACATTAGAGATTCGACATGTCACTGAAGATACACAGCCGCATCCTCTCATACTCCAATCCTTCATTCCATTATTTCATTCCAGACTTTTTGAACGTGGCTGCGGCGTATATAACGATAACAGAGCAGAACTAAAAACATATTTAAAGCACTTAGTGCTTTTGAAACACGGACCACATGTCTCAGACTGCACCAAGCATTCGAGACTTTTGAACATTACGCTACGGCGGAAATAGTGTTGAAATCTTGCACATTTGAGCACATAGTGGAATGACATATAAGTAGAAGTCTGCCTGCAGGGGTAGCAGACTCAAAAATGTTCTGAATGCTATGCTACGACGTACATTAGAGATTCGACATGTCACTGAAGATGTACAGCCGCATCCTCTCATACTCCAATCCTTCATTCCATTATTTCATTCCAGACTTTTTGAACGTGGCTGCGGCGTATATAATGATAACAGAGCAGAACTAAAAACATATTTAAAGCACTTAGTGCTTTTGAAACACGGACCATACGTCTGAGACTGCACCAAGCATTCGAGACTTTTGTACGTCACGCTATAGCAGAAATAGTGTTGAAATCTTACACATTTGAGAACATAGTGGAATGACATATGAGTAGGAGTCTGCCTGCAGAGGTAGCAGACTCAAAAATGTTCTGAATGCTATGTTACGACGTACATTAGAGATTCGACATGTCACTGAAGATACACAGCCGTATCCTCTCATTCTCCAATCCTTCATTCCATTATTTCATTCCAGACTTTTTGAACGTGGCTGCGGCGTATATACTGATAACAGAGCAGAACTAAAAACATACTTGAAGTACTTAGTGCTTTTGGAACACGGACCACACGACTCAGACTGCACCAAGCATTCAAGACTTTTGTACGTCACGCTATAGCAGAAATAGTGTTGAAATCTTACACATTTGAGAACATAGTGGAATGACATATGAGTAGGAGTCTGCCTGCAGGGGTAGCAGACTTAAAAATGTTCTGAATGCTATGCTACGACGTACATTAGAGATTCGACATGTCACTGAAGATACACAGCCGCATCCTCTCATACTCCAATCCTTCATTCCATTATTTCATTCCAGACTTTTTGAACGTGGCTGCGGCGTATATAATGATAACAGAGCAGAACTAAAAACATATTTAAAGCACTTAGTGCTTTTGAAACACGACCACACGTCTGAGACTGCACCAAGCATTCGAGACTTTTGTACGTCACGCTATAGCAGAAATAGTGTTGAAATCTTACACATTTGAGAACATAGTGGAATGACATATGAGTAGGAGTCTGCCTGCAGGGGTAGCAGACTTAAAAATGTTCTGAATGCTATGCTACGGCGTACATTAGAGATTCGACATGTCACTGAAGATATACAGCCGTATCCTGTCATTCTCCAATCCTTCATTCCATTATTTCATTCCAGACTTTTTGAACGTGGCTGCGGCGTATATAATGATAACAGAGCAGAACTAAAAACATATTTGAAGCACTTAGTGCTTTTGAAACACGAACCACACGTCTGAGACTGCACCAAGCATTCGAGACATTTGTACGTCACGCTATAGCAGAAATAGTGTTGAAATCTTACACATTTGAGAACATAGTGGAATGACATATGAGTAGGAGTCTGCCTGCAGGGGTAGCAGACTTAAAAATGTTCTGAATGCTATACTACGACGTACATTAGAGATTCGACATGTCACTGAAGATACACAGCCGCATCCTCTCATACTCCAATCCTTCATTCCATTATTTCATTCCAGACTTTTTGAACGTGGCTGCGGCGTATATTATGATAACAGAGCAGAACTAAAAACATATTTAAAGCACTTAGTGCTTTTGAAACACGGACCACATGTCTCAGACTGCACCAAGCATTCGAGACTTTTGTACGTCACGCTATAGCAGAAATAGTGTTGAAATCTTACACATTTGAGAACATAGTGGAATGACATATGAGTAGGAGTCTGCCTGCAGGGGTAGCAGACTTAAAAATGTTCTGAATGCTATGCTACGACGTACATTAGAGATTCGACATGTCACTGAAGATACACAGCCGCATCCTCTCATACTCCAATCCTTCATTCCATTATTTCATTCCAGACTTTTTGAACGTGGCTGCGGCGTATATAATGATAACAGAGCAGAACTAAAAACATATTTAAAGCACTTAGTGCTTTTGAAACACGGACCACACGTCTGAGACTGCACCAAGCATTCGAGACTTTTGTACGTCACGCTATAGCAGAAATAGTGTTGAAATCTTACACATTTGAGAACATAGTGGAATGACATATGAGTAGGAGTCTGCCTGCAGGGGTAGCAGACTTAAAAATGTTCTGAATGCTATGCTACGGCGTACATTAGAGATTCGACATGTCACTGAAGATATACAGCCGTATCCTGTCATTCTCCAATCCTTCATTCCATTATTTCATTCCAGACTTTTTGAACGTGGCTGCGGCGTATATAATGATAACAGAGCAGAACTAAAAACATATTTGAAGCACTTAGTGCTTTTGAAACACGAACCACACGTCTGAGACTGCACCAAGCATTCGAGACTTTTGTACGTCACGCTATAGCAGAAATAGTGTTGAAATCTTACACATTTGAGAACATAGTGGAATGACATATGAGTAGGAGTCTGCCTGCAGGGGTAGCAGACTTAAAAATGTTCTGAATGCTATGCTACGACGTACATTAGAGATTCGACATGTCACTGAAGATACACAGCCGCATCCTCTCATACTCCAATCCTTCATTCCATTATTTCATTCCAGACTTTTTGAACGTGGCTGCGGCGTATATTATGATAACAGAGCAGAACGAAAAACATATTTAAAGCACTTAGTGCTTTTGAAACACGGACCACATGTCTCAGACTGCACCAAGCATTCGAGACTTTTGTACGTCACGCTATAGCAGAAATAGTGTTGAAATCTTACACATTTGAGAACATAGTGGAATGACATATGAGTAGGAGTCTGCCTGCAGGGGTAGCAGACTTAAAAATGTTCTGAATGCTATGCTACGACGTACATTAGAGATTCGACATGTCACTGAAGATACACAGCCGCATCCTCTCATACTCCAATCCTTCATTCCATTATTTCATTCCAGACTTTTTGAACGTGGCTGCGGCGTATATTATGATAACAGAGCAGAACTAAAAACATATTTAAAGCACTTAGTGCTTTTGAAACACGGACCACACGTCTCAGACTGCACCAAGCATTCGAGACTTTTGAATATTACGCTACGGCGGAAATAGTGTTGAAATCTTGCACATTTGAGAACATAGTGGAATGACATATGAGTAGGAATCTGCCCGCAGGGGTAGCAGACTCAAAAATGTTCTGAATGCTATGCTACGACGTACATTAGAGATTCGACATGTCACTGAAGATACACAGCCGCATCCTCTCATACTCCAATCCTTCATTCCATTATTTTCTGGGTGTTGCGGCGGTATGTCGTCACAGTAAATTGGCCTTCCGAAGGTTCCCCGCGTGAGTGGATGAGGTTTCTTGCTGTCTCGTCGGGCAATGATGGCTTTGCTTCGAGGAGACGCTGGGGACTCACCACGACCGGACAGCCTACCCGCTCAAACATTCCTAAGTAACGTCGGTAATAATAAATGATGAGCAAATTTCGGGTTGTGGTGACTCGCGGGCAACATAGGTTTTTCCTGAGGCGTCGCCCAAGAGCGGTATGCCAAACTTGAACATAGGGTAGAAAGTAATGGCAAGGTGATATAGGGGGAACCCTCAGGTTCATCGTGTTCTCAATGAGAACATATAACCGTATATTAGATACTCCGGGCCAAGATAGGCTAGAAATAGATTTTTCGCCTAATTCCATCTTGGCGGCAAACGATTTTGGGGAAAATCCGTGCGAGCATCGCCTTTTCCATGTGGAACATATAGCCACATATTGAATGTCTCACCTTGCTACTTCGAGATGGTTTCCCTGTCCGAGAAGAAAAACTTACTACGATACATCTTGGTGTCCCACTTTGTCGCTCCGGACCCTCTGCCCTTCGTGGCTCGTTCATTTTCGCAAATTAAGCCGACGTAATAGACTTTCTAACTTGTTTAGAAGTCTCTACCAAACGGATGACGCGTTTGAATATTAACGGCGTTCCATTAAAAGTTGACGGCCCTTTGATGTGAATGGGATTAATTGGATGCGCAGGCATATGCGAAGCGGGGGTCGCTGAGCATAAATTCAGTATGTCTCTGGTGAGAACTAAATTGCCGACGTGTTAGCGCAGAAGCTGCTGGCAACGATTTCTCTGCTTTTCGGATACAATTGGCGATGTGGAAAGGCCAAGTAATGTCATGTTAAGGAAGTTTTAGTCACAGAATGATCATGTCCTCAATCTAAAAGCGCTGGCAATGTGCACCGATGTATAATACGCATTTGCACGTCATTAAAAAAATAAAGCATTCTAAGGCACAACTACGTCAAGAAAATTTAGTTCGTAATTTCTAAATGTTTGGTAAAGTGTAAATGTTTGATGTTCATGAAATAAGGTGTACCTACACAGCCTCGAGATGCTCAGGTACTCACTTCGTAAATTACTTCGTATTGGTTCTCTTCTCGTTAACAGCAATTCGTCTTTTAGGGAAGTCACAAGCGACAGATCGATCTTGCTGAAAATTAAAACCGATGCTTGTGCTGGTACGGAGTACGCTGTCAACTATCTGGAACACGTCCAGGCTGTTATTTCAATCAACGCGTCACGCCGAGGTGATCTGGAATTGTTTCTGACATCTCCGATGGGAACTAGGTACGACATAGTCAGCTTCAATCCATTCGTTCAATACCGAACATTTTTTTCCGCTAATATTTATGTCAATTACTTGGTATTATATTTCTCAACGAAGAGTCCTTCTTTAATGGAAAATGTTAATCTGTACGAAGCTTTTGAAGAGAAAATCCATAGTGAACTTAAGCAGTTGTCACGTGTACAGAGGACTAGGAAAGTTAGCCAGGCGCGACAAAGTTTATGAATTTGCTAGCTTCGGCTCTCGGATGTTTCCCTTTGTGTTATTAATTCGCTAGTGTTACACAAACCCCGCAATGTGCTTCGTTAATACTTGCGAGATACTATGATACCACAGCCGATCATAAGCTTTGTAGTTCAAGTTGCGAAGAATTTTGCCAACATCATCATTTTGGAACTTACGACGTTGGGGTTTATGTTATAGTTGGTAGTTCAGCAAGTAATTCAGGGAATGCGTATAAAAATAAAGCTGCGCTGGGATGCGCGTTCGGTTTACGATTATTATATCATTACAGCCAAATTAATTATTTGCAGATCAATGATTTTGAGTCGCAGAGTAAATGATGATGACCACAGAGATGGCTTCACAAAGTGGCCGTTTATGACTACTCATACCTGGGGCGAGTATCCACAAGGCACTTGGTTGCTTGAGGTGAGCAAACAAATCGTTTCACTGATTTAGCACATCAAATATTTCCGATGATGCAGTCGCAAGTTAATATATCTCTGAATTATGACAAAGAATTCACAACTAATTAAATTGTTTCTTAAATATCAAAGTACACGTCTATCAATTAGAAATTATCACTTGGGGAACGGTTACTGTAAATGTAATACAGTGCAGTAGTATAGTGTATATTTTACGGTAGCATATAGTGTACAATAGAAAAGTAAGTTATTGTACAGTAGTATAATGTAAAATAATGGACACCGTCACATTGGAGCACAACTGATAATAATTTTAATTTTTAGGTGAGCTTTAATTCCCAAGTACCGCAACAAGGATGGATAAGGGAATGGACTCTGATGCTACACGGAACGAGAGAACCACCGTACACAGGATTACCAGCGGCCGATCCCCATTCAAAATTAGCAATCGTCAAGAAGGCCCATGAGGAACGGTCAACCGCGATGTAACGTTGAAAACACCCGGAGAACATCCAACTTGAAAGATGTTCATGCGTCGCATGATCTCCCTATCCGTTCAGTTCCCCCCTAAATTCTCAGCTTACAAAGTTTTGTCTCGTTTTATTGGAAATTTGGGCTTCCGGAACACCTACGATCATTTCCTGAAATTTTTCACTACACGTCATTTATATTAAAGGTAAGACTCGGTGTTATTATTTATTTATTTATTTCGTTATTGTTATTATTATTACTGAATGTCGCATCTTCCATTATATTCTTTTACGGTACTCCTGCATTTTTTCGCGCAACTCCTTCACTTTATGTTCTTCCATCCTACGACAAAGAGCGTGTGAACATCTTTCCGGAGAACGTTAAGAGAACGATAATTTAATAAAGTTATATAGCTCTGAGCTGATCGGAAATACCATTCTTATTTACCGCGACGAGTCCTTTCCGGCTGCGTTCGACAAAGCGAATGTCGCCGAAGATTTTATCATTAGTATGTAATGACGAATGTCTCGCCGGTAACGAGAGTCTGTCGGATCTTTGTAATTGATATTTTTATCCAGCCCGCAGATCTCACGGGACGGACAAGAACGTCAATTACGGAGACGATCGGAAGACACACGTTATTTTATGCGGCATCTTCTGACAAAAGAGCTAAGCAGTTTTGAGATAAATCGATCTGTTTTGATTGTCGCGTGTGTGCGGGTACCATTCGAGAATATTACCGTGACGTCGAGAGTGCTTTCCCTGGGAACAAAAATTTCATGGAAATAGCGTGTCGTGCTCGCAGCTCGATAAGCCCGTCCGTGTTGGTACCAATTAAATAAACTATTAACCCGTAGATGGAAGTTTTAAAGCGTGTCGAGTTGGGAGCGTTAGAAAACAGCTTTGTGCGTACATGCGAATGCTGATGAGGAAAGAATGGGAAAGGGGCTTTTTTTCGTTTAGCGGCGGTCCACGCGTGCCAACGTTCGGTGGTTCTCTTTGATGATTTACAAAAAGGGAATAAAAAAATATGGAGTAAACGAGCGAGATGCGTAGAGAGGTCTAGAACGTTTTAAAAAATTATTTGACCGTGTTAAATTTCTACATACTTTCGACCCACATATCGACGAGAATCGATGAATCAAGACGTATTTATAGTTTGCATACGTCAAGATGCAATGATGTATTTGATATATGTACGCGCGTATACGATATTGTATCGAACACGTTGAATTTGCTTATTAAAAAAAATGTCAATGGACTTAGTAAGCGCTCGGGTAAAATTATGCGAAACGTTTTTAGTCACTTTCGCGTCGCACTCTTTCTAGCATATAAAAGTAACACGTCGCGAATTGGGCGTATACCCAATAGGCAGAAGCGTCTAGTTAAACAATTGTGCTCGACATCTGCACTGGAATGGAAGGAACATATATGATCGATCTTCAAATAGCCCTCCGCAAACGGACCAGCATACATATCCATACAACCTCGTGTTAATCTTCGACACATTACGCACAACGCTATTCCGATCGACTAATAAACGACTTTTCTATGATACATTCGCGCACGCCTTTCGGTTTGCGCCCAGAAAAGAACGTCCAGAGCAAAAGTGGGGGCGATCCCTGTTGCACGGACTTTATGGATTTCCGATCAGAACGATCGCAATCAAATTTTAAACCCAGGTGCGCACGTTTGGACCCGTTCGCAAGATGAGGGAAAAGAGAAAACCGTGAAAAAAATACACGAGACGGAAGCAACTACACAAACGTCGACACACAGCTCATTCTGGCCCCATATCTTTATATTTTCACGTTCCACGTCAAGATAAAAAGAGGCTTGTGAAGCAACATCGTCGACCCACGAATTAATAACTTGCATACGGATAATTTTGTCAGGCGGCAGTCAGTATTAAAAACTTGAACGACGATCGTGTATTTCGTGTTTATTGAGCTTTACGTAGAAAATGAACCTTCTCTGACGTCACTATCTGTGTTCTCATATTTCCACGTTACGATAAAAACAGATTTATGGAACACTACCATCGACCTACAAAATAACAACTTGCACGCGGATAATTTGGCAGGAGACACTCAATATTAAAATTTTTATCAATTATCGTGTGTTTCGCATTTATTGAGCTTCACGTAGAAAATGAACCTTCTCTAACGCCAGTATCTGTTCTCCCACGTGGTCCACGACTCTCCCTATATTTTAAGTTGGGCGAGAGGTGCTTATCATTGACGGGATAATACGCGATATAACGCTAAAATAATAACAAAAATATATATTTGCGCGAGAAAGCCCGTCACGAAAAACGGGACCAGGTGTCAACGAGAACATTTACGTCTTCGTTCGCGTTTTCACAAGAATGGGTTCTTCCCGTTCTCGTCGCGGGCCTTCCGGTTCGAAACATATTTAACAAATGTCCACATTGTCCAGACGATATATGTAGACATCCGGTCATGCAAGCCCTCAATGCACCCTCTTATTCTTCAAGGCGAAAACTAAAAACTTACTCTGTAACATAGAAAAAAGTGTCTGTAATTGTCGTACGATATATTTATTCTCGAACGATCGTCATTCAATGCCAGAAAAAGCCGAACGATTTTGAGAAAGATTGAGTGAGTGAGCATGAGGAATTGGATCAAACTTGACTGCAAATTTGACCTCTTTTGATAATGTTAATGATTGTGCCTGTTCTGGCTGCATGGTTTTATTTAAGGTCCATGGGTCTCGAAAGATGTAGAGCTTCTGTAGGATTGAATAAAACCATTCAAGTAGAACGGGTACAAAAATAATTAACAGAGCGAAGAATGTAATGAGAATCATGAGTTTCGTGATGATCGTACAGTGACAATGATTTGTGTGTCGTGTAGCAATGGTAGCGAGTAGACGAAGAGAAAAAGTAATGTAACTGTATATGAGGAGGCAGGAGAGAGAAAATAATAATATCCTTATCGGTGCTCGCCGCACTGCAGACGAAGTTGACAGAAACGTTTAGAAGAGTCTATTTTCACTCCCCGTTATAACGTCGATGATGTCGGTTAAGTGTATGGTGGCGATGAGAGAAAGAGACGCGGTGATAAACTCGTGTAGATACTCTAGATGACGTAGCGATCAAGAAGAGTTTGAAATTACATATTATATATATTATATATATATAAATAAATATATATAGTTGAAGTGAATTTAATCAACCTTATTCTGTACGCGATGTACGTGGGTGAATAAAATCTTTATTTTTTGGCCTGCATCGTTTTTATATGGTATACACCTGCGTTTACGTCCGATCGATCGTTAATTTCAAACCCCTCGATTTCTTCTATGCTCTCGTTGACGAAAAAAGCACGATTTGCCGATAGACGAACGAACCTCGACATTGATTTTCTGTCACCGCCAAAATAAGGTTGACTAAAACAGGAACAGAGAGGGGAGAGGAAGAATATGTAAACTAGTTTATATTAGACTTAGATAGTCGCGGTGGCAACCCCGAATAACACGAGCCGTCAGTTATTTCTCGTCATCTTTAACCAGCATGATTCTACTACCTGTAAGATGTACAATGTCTGGTTCTCGATATTAATCGGCAATGTCTTGCGATTATCGGTTATTCGTCCTTCGGCAATGATAGAGGATTGCCTACTTAAATGTTGCGGTAAAAGAATATTCAATGTTTATAACTGGGTCCTCGCCGAAGAGCTTGCGTTCCTACTAAGCAACCTTTAGACTTTCGATTATCGACCAGGAAGTGACAGGATAAAGTCTAAATGACCGAAATGTAGCGGGACTACAAATTAACCGAGCGTCATGACTTTTATCAGGTAACAAAGTGCGAGGTCACTTTTCTCATTCGCAATGAGTGGAGAAGGCAGATGTGCGTAGCAAATTTGAGTCTTTAATCGATAACTGTTTGCTGGACGCATCGTTAGTTTACGTACGTGTATGCGTACATACATGCATATGTATCGCAAGCGTTGTGCGTCTTTGCATAATTCGGACTTTATTCCTCAGCAAGTTTGTAAATTTTTGTATTAGATTTACCATTTTTGCAGACTTACTTTGCGAGACAGATTCTCATGTCCAATTATCTAAAACTCTGTCTGTGGATCGCCTAAGAACTTTATTCATAGAATAAGTGAACGTAATGTATGGGAACATTATATTAAAGATTATTATGAGATCACGTCTTCCGGTTTATCGTTTACAACACGCATGCTTCTGCTGTTTAGACAAATAGAATTATGCATAAACCACATTTCCTGACAATTAAATATATGTCACGCCTATTATCCGTTCGCGCTTTAATAACTTCGGCAAAAATTGCATACTCTTTCCTAAACTGCACAAAATTGTTCAGAAAGATTTAATAGATAGCCCAGCTCATTTAGCTAGCCACGATGCTCTACAAATGCTTTACAAATAAATTGAACTGTCTTTTTCTTCTAACAACATCGTTACCGACGTTCTTCAGCATGATTAAGATTTCTTTAAAACGATATATTAATCTGCCGTTCCACCATTATATTGATAAAATCAAGTTTCGCCAGCGAAATAAAATAATGACAAATACAGGTAAGTGCCATGCATAGTTTCTTGTACAACTTGCATATATTGTAAATAGCACAAACGTGTATAAATCATCCCTTTTACAATTTCGTATCGCTTATTTACCATTGATAACGTGACATTTATCTCCTACCAGAAAGTGTGATGCGACTGATTAGAGTTGTTGGTAACTCGTCAACAGATTGCTATCGATCCGCATAATTAATCACTCTGGGCACGGATCCTAACTGGCAATTTGCATAATTGGGTCAGTGTCGTTAGAACGTTATTTGCGATCATAAATTCTATCGTGTCTCCGTCTTCTGCACGCTCAAATTTTCAAGCACGCGTCCTCCGGATCACCGTGTTATTCGACCTTAATGTCTCACTGGGATTCATGATTCACAAATTGGCGATGTCTACAGAGTTATCTTCATATACAGGGTGTTTCTGAAAATGTGGACCTATCTTCGGAGATAGATTCAGTAGTCTAGAGTAAGAATAAAAGTTCACATGATCTCAATATAACATTTTTTAAAATTACAACTGTTTTCGTTTTCTACTCATTTGTATGACTGGTCCAAAATTAAAAACATTATTAGACGCAGTTTCAGGCAAGAAAGATTACTTATTTTCAAATGAAACTCGACACAGATCTCCTTCGAATATGTAGCCTACATTTCAGTCACTTTAATGTTTACTCCTGCTGATAATAATACATATGAAATCTTGCTAATATATTTCACTATAATCCAAAGCGATAACTTGACTGATAAGTTACATTAAAAACGCCAGATTGAAATTAATGAATATGATTAAATGAATGATCGGAAACAAGGCCATATCAGGGATATGTTCATGTAAACTTTTTTTTCTTACTTCAACATATTGACACCGTCCACATTTTCAGAAACATCTTGTATTTTCTCCGTACAAGTGCCCAAATGGGTTTTCACTGGTGAAGTATTATTTTTTGCATTTTCATAAAGGCTTGGGCATGTTCACGGATGAACGCGTGGTGGTTGGTCACATGGGTCACCGAAAATGAGGGTCGTAAATTATCTAAATCTACGCGGCAAGGAAAAACTCTCCTGATAACGTGAAGTATGATAAAGGTCACGGTATATCGAGGGACGTAAATTTTATAAGAAAGTAGACGAACACTACGTTATCTACATAAGAACAACGAGTCACAGTAGAATATGTAGACTTGAAATTTACTGAAGATTTATCTCGTACACCGCGCATAGGACGAAAACGCGACTTTTCACATAGTGTTATTGCGCAAGAACCGTGCTAATCTTCTCTGCATCGTTCCAATTTTAGTATATGTATATATTGCCGATGTAAAGATAACGCGTAAAATCGTGAAGCATTCCACATTTTCGAGTTATAGGAATAAAGTTCTATAGTTAGCCTTTTCAACAGAAGGAGCTTTACAGTTCTTAATAATTTAAATTAACCCTTTGCACTCCAAACCATTCTGGACGTTAGCTACTCATATTATTTAGTATAGTTTTGGAATCAATTAACGTATTATAATGATATTATACATACATATGACGTATGAATTGGTTGACATCGAGAAATACATATTTGCAAAAAAAAATCAATAATTTATTTTTTGTAATTTTGTACAGTGTGATAAATGTTTGACAATAATATTAAATAAGTTTGATGCCCGCCACAATAATATTAAATAAGTTTGACGCCTGCCACTAAGTGTTTCTCTGTCAGAACAAACAATGCAATCCTGTTTTCTTTGTCCCGCATCGATTTTATAGCCTTTGAAGTCTAAAATCTTGAAGGTCCAGTGGTTTGTTCATCGTAACAAAACCCGCTGATATTTTTTTTTATATATTTTAGTCATGTTACTATATTTTGATTTGATTTCTTGTGCCATTTGAAGAGAAAACTTCAGGCAAACGTGCACGTCTCAAAAAGTCGCGCTGGAATGAGTTAATTTCCTGTAACCTCTCCTAAACTTTAATGTTCCCTGGGAGGGGACAGCGGAGTGCAAAGGGTTAATTATACAATAAGGTTAAACAGTCAATACTCTGATATACGACAACGGACGAACAGTTAAAAGCCCCGCCGATTCGAGAATTTATTGCGATCAAATAACATCAAATATCTATACGGGAGGAGACTACAAATCCGGGCTGAATCTATAAACAAACGAACAATACGTCGACGGCCATTTGTCGGGGTGCCATGAATCCGCAGTGACACAAGCGTCGAGTAAACTATTTCATTCGAAAATCCGATTCCGCTACCATTTCATTAACTCGACCTACATACATACTCGACGAAGAAAAATATGCTCGTGCATCCGCACTCGTCGGAGATCGTTATTGTCGTCCGCTGATTAATGCAGTCCGTAGCGGATCTGCGTAATTTCATTTTCTTCGAAACCAGTGTGTTGTTGCCCCAGCGGGAAACATTTTCTGACGACGGGCCATTGGGAATTTGGCCGAGTCGAAGGTCCCTGTTACTCTTTAACGGCAAATTCTCTCAACAAGGAAACGGGATAAAATTATTAAAGCGGCTGAACCGCGCGGAATTCTGTATAACGCCCACACAAATGGTCTGCATTTTAGCAACAAGTTAGAGCTTCGCGTTGTTGTAGTCTGCATTAGATGTAGAAAAATGCAAAAATGACGCGTGCGATGAACGTATAAAAATCGTATGCTTGTGACGTCTTCAGCTAAGAAGATGTTGACAATACCAAATTAATATTGCAAACGTAACAATGTCACTTACCTGCACTCAATTCTGCAGTTTGCGACGTGAAGTTAAACTTCTGCAGGTTAAAACCGGCTTATTCTGGGTGATGAAAAATGTAGCTTGCATCCAAATCTTGGCGTAAAATCTTGGCATACTCGTGATGCCAAACTTGGTCCAACGCTAAGTTTTTGCTAGAATAGAAACAAAGTTGGAGATGATATGGTTATTATTAAAATACACCGCGTTGTACAAAAATTTCTGACAGATATCTTAATTAGGAGGTTACCTTATCAAACCTACATAATTTTAACTTTCATATGAGATTACATCACTTGAATGTACCAGCACATTTAAACACAAGAAAGACACTTTTCTAAGAAAGATACATATGAACGATTGATCGCAAATCGGCGGAAGTTTCCCAAAAATAAAACGAAGTTAAGATGTATATCAAAATTTTAATGGCGATTGACACCTAATTTTTCAAAACTATTCTATTGTGTTCGAAAAGTCACTAATTTTTATAACCAGAAAGTACCGTTCCGAAAGTTACTATTTTTCCGATCAATAGAGAATACGATCGTCAACGCCATCAGGTGACAATAGAAAGAATGAGTCATGTATGACAAATATGACCTTTTGCGCGTCTATGTTACCGGGAGCACATAATGACACAAGAAGCAGGTCGACTAAACGTTTCCCGCGCAAGTTCAGTGCACGGGGTGACGAAGTGAGGGGTTAGTTACGTCAAGCCAGCACAAAATTCGTGTTAACATTTCTTGATTATTCATGAGCAGCCGCAAAGTTCAGTTGCATCTTTTGCGAGTGTGGTACAAGCATTTAGAATATGATCCTGAGCAGATGGAGTCGGCGAATATTTTTGTAGCAACATGTTCGACCGTGTCAGGTAAGAATATATACTAGCGACCCTCCCAGGCATGGAAAGGCGTATGACTCTATGTGAAAATTCGACTATTCAGATATCACGAACGTCAGGATCGTATGAACGGCAGAAGATCGATTGAGACCGCTCGCCGCGCAGATGCAATGAACCAAATTTCGATTTGCACAGCATTTGCAACACCTCCTTGCCACGCGGCGATCGTAAGTTACATTCTGCATATTGCATCATCTCTACGTCAAATAAGATGTTACTGAAGATAGGATTAATGCACTGCATTACTTTAGTACTCCACCCCTAGCATACAGCATTTCTGTATAAATAATGAAACACGTAGATGAGAGATATGAGTTATAGACTGAGGCCATTGGCGAGCAGAAATATTAATGGAGCTCACGCAACGTAAATTTTATAAATAAATGATGCATGCAAATGCGGGTCAGAAATGGATCGGCACTTTAAGTCAATAACGGAAATGATGTATCTGTAGTCTGATAGGAAAATAGATAACTGCGCAAGTATCAGGGTTCAGGAGGTACGTTGCAAGAATTTAAGTGGTAATGGTATCTAGTGAAAAAGGCATGAACTAATTATTGTGCACTTTAAGTCAATAACGGAAACGATGTATATGTAGTCTGATAGGAAAATAGATAATTCTGCACAAGTATCAGGGTTCAGGAGGTACGTTGCAAGAATTTAAGTGGTAATGGTATCCAGTGAAAAAGGCATGAATTAATTATTGTGCACTTTAAGTCAATAACGGAAACGGTGTATATGTAGTCTGATAGGAAAATAGATAATTCTGCGCAACTATCAGGGTTGAGGAGGTACGTTGCAAGAATTTAAGTGGTAATGGTATCTAGTGAAAAAGGCATGAACTAATTATTGTGCACTTTAAGTCAATAACGGAAACGGTGTATATGTACTCTGAAAGGAAAATAGATAATTCTGCGCAACTATCAGGGTTCAGGAGGTACGTTGTAAGAATTTAGGTGGTAATGGTATCTAGTGAAAAAGGCATAAATTAATTATTGTGCACTTTAAGTCAATAACGGAAACGGTGTATATGTAGTCTGATAGGAAAATAGATAATTCTGCGCAACTATCAGGGTTCAGGAGGTACGTTGCAAGAAGTTGAGTGGTAATGATATCTAGTGAAAAAGGCATGAACTAATTATTGTGCACTTTAAGTCAATAACGGAAACGGTGTATATGTACTCTGATAGGAAAATAGATAATTCTGCGCAACTATCAGGGTTCAGGAGGTGCGTTGCAAGAATTTAAGTGGTAATGGTATCTAGTGTAAAAGGCATGAACTAATTATTGTGCACTTTAAGTCAATAACGGAAACGATGTATATGTAGTCTGATAGGAAAATAGATAAGTCTGCGCAAGTATCAGGGTTCAGGAGGTACGTTGCAAGAATTTAAATGGTAATGGTATCTAGTGAAAAAAGCATGAACTAATTATTGTGCACTTTAAGTCAATAACGGAAACGATGTATATGTAGTCTGATAGGAAAATAGATAAGTCTGCGCAACTATCAGGGTTCAGGAGGTACGTTGCAAGAAGTTGAGTGGTAATGATATCTAGTGAAAAAGGCATGAACTAATTATTGTGCACTTTAAGTCAATAACGGAAACGGTGTATGTGTACGCTGATAGGAAAATAGATAATTCTGCGCAACTATCAGGGTTGAGGAGGTACGTTGCAAGAGTTTAAGTGGTAATGGTATCCAGTGAAAAAGGCATGAATTAATTATTGTGCACTTTAAGTCAATAACGAAAACGGTGTATATGTAGTCTGATAGGAAAATAGATAAGTCTGCGCAACTATCAGGGTTCAAGAAGAGGTAATGGTATCGTGAAAAAGGCACGAACTGTGCACTTTAAGTCAATAACGGAAACGCTGTATATGTAGTCTGATAGGAAAATAATGATATCAGGGTAGTGACAAAAGGTAATGGTATCTAGTGAAAAAGGCATGAACTAATTATTGTGCACTTTAAGTCAATAACGGAAACGGTGTATATGTAGTCTGATAGGAAAATAGATAATTCTGCGCAACTATCAGGGTTCAGGAGGTACGTTGCAAGAATTTAAGTGGTAATGGTATCTAGTGAAAAAGGCATGAACTAATTATTGTGCACAGCATTACTGTAAGGTGGCGCTAGGTGGAGGTTTTCTTCTCATGCACCTCCTCATCATAATTTCCTCTAGTTTATGTGGAGAGCGCGCGTTGAACAGTTGTAAGTGTGCGGTCGTGTTCACTGAATTTTCACAGAAACCAAAGATATAACAGACTTCTTATAATTCTTCTACCCCTGATACTTCTGGCACCTGAGCGGTCGTTAAATAGAGTAAGCGCATATACTTTCTTTAAGCGTATTAAGTGCTATTCGTTAACTTGGTTAGATCAATGCATTTTGTAACACCACATATTTCTTCCCTTGTTCCGTACTTGATGCAGTACGAACATCTGCGGGTGTAGAGCATGGAGCAAATTTTAGCGCTGTCGCACAGGCGCATTTTGATTATAGCTGCTTAGTTTTGTTTTTCGAAACAACTCATGACCAGAACATGTTGCCAAGAGGTAGCGTGTTGACAAACAAACGACTGCATATTTTTCGTATATTACGTTTAACGTAAAAATATTAATGATATGACGTAACTGGAATGTATGGAATATAGCTTAGTTGAGATTAAAATTTTGTACAAACAATACACTAGGCAGGATGCAATTGCAACATTTTTTTTTTAGTACGAAAGTTATATTGCATTTGGGTTAGTATTAGATCCACACAGAATATGTCCGCCCGCAAACTTTGCGCGGGAAACTTACAGCTTACGTGAACTTTTACATTTTATATACTCCTGGTACTTCTAGTATCCCAACAGTCGATGTTTGTGTAGAACGATTGTACTTCCTTAGTTCCCGTTCGATGGCGTAACCTGTACGTTAACGCGCGGTTTGTGCATCAAAGTTTAATTTTTGGGCAAGTTAATTAATTTCTGTGTGAACCAAGTTGCATTATCTAATTTTCCGTGCTTCTACTGCAATTCAAAGTGGCACGCGCTCGCGGTGTTCATTTTAATAATCAGCGGTTGTCCCATTCATTCTAAGTATATCAGTAACTAAAGTTCATACTGCGTTTGTGCAACATAACCTATGTTCTTTCAAAATTGACTGATATCCTATTTCTGGAAATGTAAACGGCAATGTACCATTTATCAACGTTCTATTGCAGTTACACACGGAAGGTACGATAACACAGAGGAAGTAGTACATAGCCTTGACCATTGAGCGTGCGCGCGGATCGAGGCACAGCTCCAACCTCTTATAATCTCATGCATTCCTGATTACGTTGACACGCGAACAGTCGTCTGCAATGAAAGTTCTCCTCTACTAAACGGTACATCATGTGCAGTAGTGCAAACTCGGATCCGACTTCGGTAAGTTATTTTCAGTGCCTTTTCAATGCGTTCGTAACATTGCTCTAAAATATGTATGCTCTGTGTCATTCTATTTGTAGTACCCCCGTGTATTAACAAATGTACTAATAATTTACAGGTTCCGCACCAGTGCACACTGGCTGTAACATTACTCAACGAAGTCGTCAATCACTCAATCGCCTACGGTGCAATGTCCTTTGACATCCACGCTATAACACGCCGACTACCGGAGCCCTTCGTCTGCCAGGGTCCCGGCAATGGCCAAAGGTATGTTGTTCACAAAGGCCACGTACTTGATTCTTTAGTGATACATTGACGGCGTCGAGACTGAAAATCTATTGGCAATGTTTCTGTGCATTAACAGACATACTAATAATTTGAAGGATCCGCACCCATGCAACCAACAGTGACTAGTACATTAACTAATTCAACGAAGTCATCAATCACCCAACCGTCCACGGTGCAATATGTTACACCAATGTTATAATACGCCGACTCCCAGAACCCTTGGTCCCCTGGGATCCCGGCAGTGGGAAAAGGTATGTTCACAACAAAGGCCATGTATTTCATTATTTAGTGATACAGCGACGACGCCGAGGGTAACAGAACCATGCTACGCGCAATATACCTGTTCTAACATACGTCATAATAATTTACAGGTTTTGCACCTATGCAACGCACCATGATTATTACGTTAATCAATTTATCAACGGAGTCGTCAATTATTCAGTAACCGACGTTATAGCACCAGACCCCCAGAGACCGTCGTCCCCCAGGACCTCGGCATTGGCAAAGGTATGTTGTTCACAATAAATGCCACGTACTTAATCCTTCAGTGGTACGTCGACGGCCACGAGAGCGGCAACGTTATATTATTCGCAATACCTCCATGTACTAACACACACGTTAATTATTTACAGGCCCTGCATCCATGCGACGCACCGTGACTGTTACATTAATCAATTTATCAACGAAGTCTTCCATCATCCAATCGCCCACGTTAGAACGCCAGACTCACAGAGCCCGTCGTCTCCCAAGAGCCCGGCAATGGCAAAAGGTATGTTGTTTGCAACAAAGGCCGCGTACTTCATTCTTTAGTCATACATCAACGGCGACGAGAGCGACGACGTTCGCAGGAGCGGCGGACGTTTGAATATCGAGAGCGTGCGCGTTGCAAGCTAGAACTTACGAGCTTGTCGTGCAAGGGGTGGAACAGAGAGCCGCGGGGAAAGAGACAGAATGTGTGCGCGCGTGACTGATAGAGAAACGTTGAGAGCGACAGAGTAGGCTAATGAGAGAGACAGAACGCTAGAGACGAAAGAGGACGAACGTTATAGAGGCTGAGTGGGACAAAGACCGACGACTCCGAGAGAGTCGGAGCCAGAAAGAGAAGGGTACGAACAGAAGCAGGAGGCAACGCGCTATGTAGAAGGGTAGGGCGAGGAGATACTGAGTAAGAGGGGGATTGCGAGGGTGGTTAGAGTGAGAGGCAGCGGGGGTGAGAGAGAGGAAAAGAGAAAGTCGGCACACGGTGGTTGAGTCCAGTCCGACAGTCCGCGTGTTACCCCCAGCCGTATAGCAGGGGCGCGTTTTCTTGACTTCCGGTTACGACGACTCTTGCGCTCATTTTTCTCTAGCCACACGACAGTGAGCTAGCGGTTCGGGAATATAATACGTCGCGGGGCGAGTTTCGGGAATGCTGCTAGGAGGTCCGCGCTAATTTGGATGAAACGGTGATTGACTAGTGACGTTTGAGGGGGAGGTGGGCACGATTGTTGTTTATATCGCTGGATCCATCTCGTCGCGGGCTACGCGCTCGGCGGAAGGCGGAACGAGAGGAAGGCTCAGGCAATTCTCACGAGGGGCAGGCTACGCAGGTGCGATACTCAAAGATGTAGTCGATGATTTGAGGGCACTTCGGTAATGAGGATGTGTGCGCGTATATGCGTACGCGTGGATACATGTGTGCACGCACTACGGTTCATGAAATTGATTGAGTAGCTGTTTCACTTACGTCAATGTTGCGATTGCATTGAAAATTATTGTTGTGGTTAATATATTTGTTAGCGGGAATATTAATATTTAGCGCGCAGATTTGCGTAGAAGCTAAATGCTAGCGAACGCAAACAACGCAAAACATTATTTTTAGGATATGGGTTCCGTTTTTATGATTTACGTGTGCGTAAATAATAATTAATATGCGTGCGTATGTGGCATGTACAATCTTCGGGTTGTTATATGAGAATAGTTTTTGCACAGAAATTTACGCGTATGCGCGCACACAATTTATTTTATTTCGGAGCAGTAACACTGGCGTAAGAATACTTTTTCACCTGTACACGCTGAAAGTTTTAAAAGGATGACATTCGGAAAAGTTCTCCCTGATTATCGCGGGAATGGATGTTGTTTCATAGTATTTTCCCGATCGAATTGATTACCAGTGAAAAACTGCTTTCCAGCTGCCCGTACTTGTTTCCCGTTTCCCCCTCTCGAAAATCGAATTGTTACGCTTCCCTTTGTCGGAAAGTTTTTCCATTTCGTATAGATCGCGCCAACTGATTTATCCTGAGTAACGCCGTCGCTGAGTATCGTTTCTATTTTTCGTTTCTCCGATCCGCGCGCACGGCCCACTGACTGTTTCTATTATTTCACCGATCCGCGCTTTCCTCCTACGGCGAAAGTTTAATCTGAGGTGCGAACTTTACCGAAGACGTCGGAACCTGCTTCAAACGGTTATTACGTCGGGCTCTCAAGGACGGGAATATATCATCCTACCGAGTAGGTGGAAAGAGAAAGAGAGGGCGCGAATGCCTGTAACTCGATTCAAAAGTTTCAATGATAAGGAAACTTTTCACGTGTCTCGTAGCCATTCAGATTCCAACGGGTGCGAGCGCGATGTCGGCAGCTGAACGAGCGGACGGAAAAGCGTGGAGGGCGAATGTGCGCATTGCTTCTCGATCGCGAGAGATCGAACTAAGGGGACAACAGTTACACTTCACGACTGCGTCGCACTTGCGACGCTTCACGCTAGATCTGCGCGCGGCATCGCCGGGCGGGAAACACGTTTTCCTTTTTACAATGCGCGCCGCCTCGATCACGTACTCCATTGACTGGAAAACACGACGTCAGAATGGCCCTGAGCGTATTTATACAGAAGCGCGAGCCAGCGCGCCGCTTCATTTGCAAGAGTGCAAGGCTAAAAAAAGCGACGGAGGGAAGAAACATCGAAAATTCGTGTCGCGCGCGATTAATAAGGCTTTCGCCGGCCTTTCGTGACGGAGCCGATGTAATTGCGGACCGTCCGGAAATACGCGACAGACTCTTCATGAATACGGCAACAGCCCACGAACGTCCGTGTAAACCGTTAACATCCGACCGGTGACACTCGAGTGACGCTCGATAAATCCGCCGACAGCCGGCTCCTTTTGGATGTGTCTATTTATAATTGAGTGGCACGACGAATTTGCTCGCGTATTTTTCCCGATGGCTCTCGGGCGAATTTTGTCACGCCCGACCGGCGTGCCGCGTGTGTCACAGTTTGTTGTGGGCCAAACCTCGCTTTTTAGCCGACGCTTTCGAACAGTTTTTCCAAGCGCGCTGTCAATGTAGCTAATCATAGAGTTACCGTATGGTTTCTGTCATACTAAGTACGATTCATGTTCAGAACAAGTGGCTTCAGAAATTTCAGGAGACATCACTTTTACAATTTTACACACATACACATACAAATTTCATTTTTACAATTTTACACAAATACAATTTACAATTTATTGCGGAGATGAGAGTTGCACGTGGCATATTATCCCAGACAATGCTTATCTCTTTTTAGAATCATACAATCAGTACAGTTTCATCATTCACAGAAAATTGTTTGCTTCCAGAGTTTAGACCATATACTTCGGTTTCACCATTCATAGCAATAGACTGTTCATAATTTTAAAAGCAATAGTTCGTTATCCTTAGAAATCTAAACATTGTAACACCGGAGGTAAACTTACATTTCTTCACAATAAAATTGTACTATGTCTTCAATCTGAATTAATTAAGGGAAGAGTACTTTAAGTTTTTGTTAATAATTTCGTTCGTCACGCGTAGATATCCACACATTGTAATTACTGTTACAGACTTAAATTTCTATCCAATAAAATAGTGATCGTTTTAACTCTGAGTATATAACAACCGGTTCTACAAGGACGGTGTCGGCGGGCGATTAAGACGTTCAAGGCAGCAAAATAATTACACATAGACCCTGTCTTGAACACGAAACCCAACCACACTCCGTGCACGCTGACAGGGAGTTCTTCTAATCTCGGTTAGGAGACCCGCTGCGGTAGAAGTTGTGTGCAATGTGGAATTTCACGAATGCGCAAGCGAGGGCACTAATGTTTTACTGCGTTTTCCGGGCAGAATGGGCGAGCGAGACAACCGAAAGTCAGTCAATTCCACGATTGCAGGGATCCCAATAGTGGGAGTATGTATCGAACCCGTTCGCGCCTGGACTTAATTTTTCACGTTTGTTCGTTTCCCGGCAGACGGCTGCCTGAAATATCGACGGGATCGGGCTGATATTGAGCCTGTCTGTTTCAGAACTGTTGGAAGGTATCAGTTACTTTCATCAGATTCGGTGCCGTGCCGGACGTGCGCCCGTAGAAAATTGTTGATAAGTAATAATACGGCATTCTTCCGTAACGAGCATCTCTGCATCACCGGAGTCAGCATTTTCGATACACGCGGATGTTATGAACGGCCCGGCCTAAGTTGAGTTCAGTTTCCGTCGAAGATACTTCTTTCCCGAGTTTCCTTCCTATTTTTTGTCAGTCTCAGTTATTCAGTAGCCGAGCGCGAAGTTTCCTCGAAAATGTCAGTCGAACTTACTCGTAACGGTACACAAAGCGTTACATTTTTCTCGTTTCGCCAGACCGAGAACTTGAGCGAAGTATCGAAGTGAATTTATTATCAGGGACGGTCCTCAACGACGGCGATTACAGGCATTGACAAACTTTGCCCATCGACTTCGCGCGGGCACCGCGGAAAGTACGAGGAATATTTTCATTTCCACGCAGTCTCATATGCTCCGTTATTAATATTGCCTCCGCGAGGTCGAATAACAAGGGGCGCAACAGAGATCGCGGCGCCAATCGGATTGGCCGCTTGATAAAGACTCCTTCCCCCGCTCGTCGCGAAAGTTTTATCTGCCGCCGACATTTGCCGGCATAATAATGGGCGAGCACCCAAATCGCGATTGCACCGTATCGTCATGATAACTTTCCAAGGGTACAACGCTGGCGTCGCCAAATGCTCTAATAAAGTCATTTTGGCGGCAGTAGGTCGAACGGTAGGATTTCCGTATCGCGCCGCCGGAGTGCGGCAACAAAAACTTCTGGCCCAGTTGCCTGCGCACTTGCCGGCAAATTAATTGTTATACGGCAATTCCCCGATCGTTTTCGTTAAGTCTCAATTTCACGTCGGCCCCACGCGTTGATGGAATAAACGTCACGGTCATCGATATTTTAGTATCGGCGGGTATGATAAATTGTTGCATGCACGTAACGGTTTGAAGCGATAGCAAGAGAGCGCTGTGTAGCGATTTTTTTAATCCGTGTGTAATATATTTCGCGTGCGAGTAACAGAATATATTGGGCTCCGTGTATATCGAGGAACAGTGGGAGATGGCTGGTGTCGCACTTAACGTTCGGTATTTGTACTTTTTCGCTTGCATTTGCAGAGGGGGGGACCGTGGGGAACAGTATCGTGAATAGGAGAGACCGTTGTCTGAATTCTTGACATTGACATGCAGGCGATAGTAAGAGAGGGCTGTGCAGCGATTTTTTTAATCCGTGTGTAATATATTTCGCGTGCGAGTAACAGAATATATTGGGCTCCGTGTATATCGGGGAACAGTGGGAGATGGCTTGTGTCGCACTTAACGTTCGGTATTTGTACTTTTTCGCTTGCATTTACAGAGGGTGGACCGTGGGGAACAATATCATGAATAGGAGAGACCGTTGTCTGAATTCTTGACATTGACATGTAGGCGATAGCAAGAGAGGGCTGTGCAGCGATTTTTTTAATCCGTGTGTAATATATTTCGCGTGCGAGTAACAGAATATATTGGGCTCTGTGTATATCGGGGAACAGTGGGAGATGGCTGGTGTCGCACTTAACGTTCGGTATTTGTACTTTTTCGCTTGCATTTACAGAGGGTGTACCGTGGGGAACAATATCGTGAATAGGAGAGACTGATTTCTGAATTCTTGACATTGCCATGTAGGCGATAGCAAGAGAGGGCTGTGCAGCGATTTTTTTAATCCGTGTGTAATATATTTTGCGTGCGAGTAACAGAATATATTGGGCTCCGTGTATATCGGGGAACAGTGGGAGATGGCTGGTGTTGCACTTAACGTTCGGTATTTGTACTTTTTCGCTTGCATTTACAGAGGGTGTACCGTGGGGAACAATATCGTGAATAGGAGAGACTGATTTCTGAATTCTTGACATTGACATGTAGGCGATAGCAAGAGAGGGCTGTGCAGCGATTTTTTTAATCCGTGTGTAATATATTTTGCGTGCGAGTAACAGAATATATTGGGCTCCGTGTATATCGGGGAACAGTGGGAGATGGCTGGTGTCGCACTTAACGTTCGGTATTTGTAGTTTTTCGCTCGCATTTGCAGGGGGTGTATCGTGGGGAACAATATCGTGAATAGGAGAGACCGTTTTCTGAATTCTTGACATTGACATGTAGGCGATAGCAAGAGAGGGCTGTGCAGCGATTTTTTTAATCCGCGTATAATATATTTCGCGTGCAAGTAACAGAATATATTGGGCTCCGTATATATCGGGGAACAGTGGGAGATGGCTTGTGTCGCACTTAACGTTCGGTATTTGTACTTTTTCGCTTGCATTTACAGAGGGTGTACCGTGGGGAACAATATCGTGAATAGGAGAGACCGTTGTCTGAATTCTTGACATTGACATGTAGGCGATAGCAAGAGAGGGCTGTGCAGCGATTTTTTTAATTCGTGTGTAATATATTTCGCGTGCGAGTAACAGAATATATTGGGCTCCGTGTATATCGGGCGAACAGTGGGAGATGGCTGGTGTCGCACTTAAAGTTCGGTATTTGTACTTTTTCGCTTGCATTTGCAGAGGGTGTACCGTGGGGAACAGTATCGTGAATAGGAGAGACCGTTGTCTGAATTCTTGACATTGACATGTAGGCGATAGCAAGAGAGGGCTGTGCAGCGATTTTTTTAATCCGTGTGTAATATATTTCGCGTGCGAGTAACGGAATATATTGGGCTCCGTGTATATCGGGCGAACAGTGGAAGATGGCTGGTGTCGCACTTAACGTTCGGTATTTGTAGTTTTTCGCTTGCATTTGCAGGGGGTGTACCGTGGGGAACAGTATCGTGAATAGGAGAGACCGTTGTCTGAATTCTTGACATTGACATGTAGGCGAATGCTGACGTTCAGTGGTAGGCAACGTCCAATTAGTGGATACGCGTCACACCCATTAACTCCACACGTTTCGATAATGGCTGATCGCCCGTTGGGTCTTACCCATTAAATCGGCGTTATCGACGTCGTGCTGCTCCGGGAAAATGTCAAATAATTGTGGGCGGTTGCGTGATGAGATGCAAGTCTCGCCGGGGCAAAATTAATATTAGGTGCACATTCCATACCTCTTTCGAGATGCAGTAGTTAAGAGCGTCTCGAAAATTAGACACAGCAGGGCTTTCGGTACTGGCGTATTTGAGTAACATACGCAAACAACGCGTAGCTCGCACAAAAGTAGTGCAACTTTGCATTATTACAGACATTCCCAGCTCGAAACTTCGCCTTTGTGCGAAGTATCGTCGCGAAACTCGTCTGCAGGAATACATAAAACGTCGCTATCTGTTCGCTCGCCCAAATGCGTCGTCGTTCATTCGAATTTCATCGACTTCAACTGACACAATGAGGACCGACAGTGGGAGTCACCGGTTTTCTCCATATTTTGCACAGATCTTCTTTTGCGGAAATGTTTGAAAAATTCAACATCAGAAATCAAAGATCCCTGATCACGCTCAAATTTTGCTGACGTGTTCAAAATTGAAAATTAACATACACGTGTGTTTTAATATTTTTTTAATATTATTAAAATATTAATTTCCTTGAAGATTTCCGAAAAATTGGAAGGCAGTAGAAAAACTTTGATTATAACCTACATTTTTTTTTTAATAGAGGAGATGTACTACTTTTAGCAGAAAAACATGTCCAATGTTTTCGGGTAAAGAAGCTCTGCGTAAAATTTGAAAAAAATCGGTGATCGACACTTTTGGTCATTCCTTTGTTAGACACGATTTTACTGACGGATTGAGAGAATAAACTGGACATGTACAAGCAGAGACTGTGAGGATTACTATGAACAACTTCTAGATAGGAAACACACAAATTGAACATGAGTCAATTTGGTCAGTAGTAGGAGCAACTTGATCGGAGGGTTGCAAAATTTTAACGTGATTGGAAAACTTTAATTGTTACCCTGATTTTTTCGAAAATAGTGAAGTGTTGCCACTCTTGACAAAAGACATGTCAAATGTTTTTCGCAAGAAAAGTCTGTGCAAAATTTGAAAGAAATCGGCAACCATCACTCCCTCCTCCCTCTCTCCCTCGTGAGTAGCGTCGAATTTCTGTGCTTTCAAGATTCGCCGGAACATGATGAGTTGCAAACGCAGGCGTTCCCTCGTTATTGATTCGAACATCGAATGGAGCACGTTGGTAACTTAAAACCCGATTCAATATCTTCCACCGGACTCCGCCTACGTCTTCCATCTACCATCAGAAATTCCTTTTTCTCTCCTCTGGCGCGCCAAACTACCCGTGCATCCATTATGTCGACCAAGAATCTACTTTGCGACGACAGGGGCGTCGAGATGATGTTTAGAGTCGGTTTCTGGCCGTAATACCGGCTAATGCTAGCCGGGCCAATCTCGCGGATAACAGAGACAGCGATTCGTCATTGTCAAAAACGATGAAGATGATGAATGTGCGCCGCTTTATTCTTTCCGACTTTTACCGCGACCGGGCAATTAGAGGCAGCAAGCGCCATGATGACGAATATGCCGGCAAAGTGAAAGTTGTCGTGTAGGCTGTCCGCTATGCGATGTCTACTTTCGACGGTGCCAGATCGGGAATAGCTTTCCGACACGCGCGCGATTTCGTGTTCCACGCGCCCTGCTTTCCGCAAACGGTGTTGCAATATGTATCGCCGGCGAAAATAAACTATTCGCGCGTCACTTCGATTTAGGAACGTCAAGAACGTCGTGCAAATTCTTAAATACAATCTAAATCCCGCCATTGTCCGACGACCATAACTCGTATCTTATATTAGAGAAAAACGGCGTTCGGAAATTAACTTACAATGGGCTCCACATGTGATCGTACTTATCCTCTTTCGTGACAGCAACAAAACGCTCCTACTAATCCCCTGACCACCTCAGCTAGATTGCAAAGCAATACATTAAAAGGCTAATTGAACACTACCAGCTTTTGATTCACCCCTTCTGATTTCATTTCGGCATACCACCCCAGCTACTTTAAATTTATCGTCCACAGTTTAACAAAAGTGTTATTGACGTCTTGTAATTCAATTTTGCTAAAGAAACCTTTTTTATTTCTCGTTTCTCGTGTTTCTGCGAGTTCACCTAACCCAATACATGTATACTTAGTTCCCTTCCTGTTTCGGATTTACTGTGTCCAGTTTATCAGAATTGACATCGGCGTCTCCAATTTAATTTGTCCACTGCAACAACTTATATTTCGCTTCTTCCGGATCCTTGTAACTTTTCCAAATCCAACACATACATATCTCCATCCCTCCCTGCATTACATTTACCCTTTTTACTCTCATTTCAACACACCACTCCACCCACATTAACTTTACCGTTTACAGTTTATCGCCACTGACATCGATGTCTAATTCAATTCGCCAACTAAACCCTTTTTTACTTCTCCCCCTCTGCTTCTGTCACTTCTCGAAATCCAAGGCATACACGGAAACGCTCACATGGACTCTTATTCAACGTCCCCACCGCGACCATCAAGATTTCTCATTTTTCACAGTCCTTCCGCCTTTCTCCCAGTTCTACATGCCTTTCTTCTATGGTGAACTTGCACCAACACTGTATTTTCTCCACATACGGCCTACCTGAATTTAGGAACGGCCATGTTTAGGATCACATATAGGTTTAGGTTTAGGATCAGGAAACCGTCGCGGCTGGTTTCCCTAGAATATTTTTAAGTTTTCTAATTAGTCCCTCAAGCGAAGTGTCCGGTAGGGACATATGGGGGTACTAGGCCCGCCTACCGTCCTTTGATTACAAAACGGGGTAACTTTTAACCACTTGCGCTATAAAGACGTGCCACGCACGTCGAGATGCTTTTCTTCCAAAGCCGCCAGCGACATGTATGTATACCACGTCGATAGGCATTTGTCGCAGAAGCAAAAACGACGTGTTTTTTACATAGACGCTGCTACTACATCAATAGCTTTTGCGCCGGCATGTTATATTGTAGAGCGCAGCAGCCGAAAATTAAATCGTAGCGCAAGTGGTTAAGTTAGCACACAGTTTAGCCAGAGAACCCGAAACGCGCATCTTGTACATACTTTGTTGAGCCAAATAAAACGCTTTGTTACAACACGGTTGTCAGCACCTCACTAACATCCTCACTCTTTGTTTGCAGACTTGACCAAGGGAACCACCGGACGCCCGGCAGATGCTGCGGTGTCGTCGCTCATCCCGTCCCCGCGGCGCCTGACTGCGAGCCCCCGTGCCTTTCGGTGTGGGGTGCGTGCAGACGAGAGCCACGAGACGCAGGGCACGGTGAGCTTGCCGGCTGGTACGTCGGGACCCGGCAAATGTGGCTCTGTGCACGGTGAGCCGGGGTTACGGGGGCCGAGGGGCCCGTGGCGGTGTCGGAGGTGATGGGGGAGGTAGGTCGCGTGGCGAGGCAAGCGTGCGTCTGCCCCTGAGTCCCCGCAGCTTGTGCGCCCCCGGGGCCGGAAGCGGCCCACACGGCGCACATGCGCACGCAGCACAGGGCACTGGCCCAGCCGGGGGGCCTGGCGGGGGTGGGGCTGCTGCGGGGGGTGCCGCCGGAGGGACCGCCGCGACGGGAGGCACGGAAGACGGCACGGGCCTGCCCGACGAGCCGATGCTGCATGTGCAAGGACAGGTGCAGCAGGGCACGTGGATATGCTGCGTGCCGTGCTACTGGCTCAGAAGGAGTAAGGCTGTGCACAAGGCGCTGCTCACGTTCGCGATGCTGCTGGTTACGAGCCTCCTGGTCACAAGCCCTGTGCTGTTCCTCATCACCACGCTGCCCGAGGGCGAACAGCCGCGAGATTGCGCGCCGCTGGTGAGTGTTTTCTGATCTTGATTACGCGTGGTTTTGTGTCGTATGTGGGGAGGGAGCTTTTCATTTCGGTGGATAACGGGGGGTGGGAAAGGTTTGGGTGAAAGTCGAGTGATAAGGGGGTTTCGGATGGTGTGGGACGCGGTGAGATGTACGAATGAGAGTTCTCGGTGGGTTGCCGTTTCTGTTACCATCATCATTTCTGATGAGGCGTCGAAACATGGGGGGATGTTAAAGTGAAAGTTCTCAATCGGTTTCGATTTTCAACCAAAAGGGCCTAATTACCCCATTATCCACTGCCATTGATGAGGCTGAAACTAACACACCACTTAATATACTTCAATGCTGAAACCGCGCGGTAGTCTTTCGCGTGAAACGTTTGATATCTACGGGCATTCTTCCGAATTTTTTGAAAAATCAATCTATGCTAGTTTCGATTATGTTCCGACTTTTGAATGTTCATAGGATAGCTGGATAGGAATATCGTGGGATTAGGAATTATAAACCTATCCGGGTATTAGTATGCGGTCACAGAAGAGTATTTGTGGAACTTTATTGTAAAACCGTTCTATTGAAATGTTCGGGTTCTACGCTGGCCAACGTGCTATTGTAATGAATAAGGTCGGCTGAGTGGTTTCTGATTACGGTAGTAACGTTTGGGGTGCGCGAAAATTTGCGGCGCGTGTTAACACAAATTTTGGTGGCCGCTGATGATGCGTGACTAGGCGGATGTTAGTGGAGGGTCGGCATTGCGGTGGGTTTGGTTCATGGCTGGTAGTTTAGCTGGGTGACGGATGTTGGATATTCTGTGACGTTATTCATGGGCGAAATAAAGTGGCAGGAGTGTAGTATCAATCGGTGGGGATGCTCGCTGTCTTTATTGCGTCTTTTATTGCTACGTATGTGGGGAACGGCGGCGATCGGTCTGGCCCTTGTACGTGGGGGAAAAATAAAAGGGAAGCTGGTCGGGTAATGTGCGGAATTACGTTCCGCGCATCGCCAGTTATGTATGTGCTTGCGCCTCCTTCGTGAGATAAAATTCAGGCTATGGAACGGCGAGTAGGTATGTCGAATAGATACATTGATAACTGTAAGTTTCGGTCTTCCTTTCTTTGTGAAGAAGGCAAACGATTGTATGAGAGTTCGTTTAAAAAGATATGATAATATGAAACGGTAATACTGTCATAAAACAATTAATTTTCATAGGATGTATAGGAGGAAATTGTTAATATTTGTTTTTGGTATGAGAGACTCATTCCGTCGCGGTTGAGAATTTTGTAATACTGAAATTGCGGTGGAAACCTAAATACCCAGAAAAATATTGTAGGGGAAAACTTTCGGGTTAAAATAAAAATGATTTCCCCTGTTATAATAGCAAAAGAAACAAAATAGCTTATTATAAGAAATATGTATAAAGATAACACAAATTTTGCACACACGGGAGAAATTAAGAAAACATTAAAATACGTCTTTCAAATTGTTCGCGTCTTTTACGTCTTTAGGTGCGTCTTTGCTGTACTTCGACTGCCGAATATGAAACAACTTCTTCGACCTTCTTTTTTTATATGCGTCATAGCTCACGTCACGTATCACACATCGCATTCTAACTTATACGCATTCGATACGCATTATTTTTTCGCGAATATTCGATCCTACAATATTTTTTTATAATAAAGCAGACGCGACGAAACACATTCAACGAATCTTTCGCAACACTCTCCACCGCCCGCGTTTCAAAAATTGAGCCACCCACCGCAAATGTCAGCACGAGTTAGCCCTTATCGGGTCACCAATCTGCCAGCATCGACCTCTTCCTTGTCCACGTCCTAGCACCGTCACCCCGTCTCACCTTCGTCCTTAATCACCCTCCTCAACTCCGCACTTTTTCAAGCTTCCGCCTTCGTCCCTGCGGTCGGTCGCGCGCAATTATCGGATGACGCGAATTTTCCGTGTACGGCTCCGGTGCCGAATGGGGCCGCGGCGATTTGTAAGCCGTTCCTCCGGTGCAGCGCGACGTGTAACAGGTTTTGTCCGCGCGACTCGGAGCGTGAGAGTTTATGTTCCCCGCCGGATATGTTCCTCTCGAGCGTTGCGTCATCTCTTTTGATGGCACCGGCCGTCCGGCGTCACGGACAAACGCGGCTCAGTCCTTTCAGGGATTCCTTTGGTCCGGCGCATGTCGTGCGCGGCTGAGCAATTCCGCACGAAAGACGAGCACTTCGCGATCTTTTGTCCTATTGCGCGCTCTCGTGATACGAGGCATTCCGCGTGTCGTTGCGGGACTAATGCGTCCGCCAGGAATACGCTCGTCGCCAACGACTTCGTGTTGCGCAGTGTTTGCCCGTTTCCGCGCTTTGCCGGCCGGTTTACAATCGCCGACGACGATGGCGAATGGCGGTGGAGCGCGTCTGAACAACCGTGGACCAAGCCGTTTTCTGATTATGCCGAGTGGTCGTGCGTCTTATCGAGGGACATTTTTCAATTTCCTGTTACTTTCCATTGCACGTTGCTTATGTGCGATTGTGCATGGCGGGGCGGCGTATCTTTTCTTTGTCGGGAGGCTAATGTTGATCGTTTCTGTGCTTGAATGGTTGAATGGTTTTATTTAACACATCTTGCGCGGGCACTTTACCGCCAAAGTCTTACCGTGTAGCGGGCGATTTTTTACAGTTCGGACGCAAAATTCCTTCTGCACAAAATAGCTGTAGTTTTTAAACATTAAGTTTTTTTAATAAAACTTTTAGTTTCTTTTTAAAAATCAATTTGTTTATTCGCTTTAAAAAAATAAAAATAACTTCTCAATAATGAAAAACTAAGGAAATCAATAACTGTTTCAAAGTGTGATATCGTTCAAAGCACTTTTTTTGTGCAAGGGTACGTTACAAAATTTACACTTATACCGCATTACACTGCGTCTCCACAAAAAACTATCCAACACTTCTCAAGATATTTGGAAACCTGCTCCTCAAAATCTAGCATATTACAACGTAATCGCGTCAGCAAAACGAATTCATAGGAATTCATTCTTGCAACGCACGTTTTGTATTATTGTAACGCATGTCTATCCGATCTTATTGTAAAAACATCACGAAAACCCATCGATAACAATAATCCATTAAGAATTCGTGGAAAACGATTTTAGTCGCTTTCCGCTTAATATTTGAAATCGGCGCAAAACGACTTTTGTCGCTTCCCGCTTAATATGTGAAATCGGCGCAAAACAACTTTTGTCGCTTCCCACGCAAGATGTGTTAATCGTGCAGGAGGTCTACGTGTTTCGAGTCCCCTGGGAAAGTTCTGTAGGAGCATTGGGAATTTTTCACAAGTTCCTCTGGGAAATTACTAATTTTCGGATTTACATGAGAATACCTGTTTGCAGGTATATTTATCATTTCACATAGGACGTCGAACTCTTCGACTCTTCGACTAGCTCTAAAACACCCAGACCCCACGTTTGCTTAGACAAGTTGCAGTTTTGTCGGCGTGTCGGTAATCGCAGCAAACTTGGCATCGGTGCGGTGTTACATTTGTGAGGCTTCACAATCGACATTAAGCGGGCGATAATTCAGTTAAAGGTCCTTGGGTGCTGTTCACGGATGATAGACACTATAAGGCGCACTGGCAAGGGGTAGTCTGGTACGCGCTGCACTTTGTATTTTAGGGCGAATTGACGTGTATTCTTCTTTGTTGCTTTGTATTACCCTGTGCACGTATTCGCGATGTACGCGTGGGATCTACTAATTTGGTGGCGATGTCTATTTGCAAATGTACGTCTGCAAAGCATTCGCATTGCATTCCGGGCCTACCGCGCGACGCAATATACGCTTACACGGAATTTCTTGTTACACCATATGTACCCTGTGTATCGCGTTGTTTGGTAAATTGCGTCAAGGAATTCCGTTATTTTATTTTTTGCGTCAAATGATATTACTCGTTAGTAATGCATATTCGCTGTTGTTATACGTATGTCATATTGAACGATTTATTCATTATCGATGTTTTTGCGGGTGTGTCTCACGTTTGTTAAAAATTCATATTCCGTTCCATACGTAATGCGGGACGTAATATACGTATCGTGTTGTTTGATATATTACATTATAGTACTACATTTTATTTCGTGCTTCGAATGCGTTGCTACTATACTTATGTTATTTTGAACGATTTATTCATTAGTGATGCCGGGTGTGTTGCACGTTTGTTAAAAATTCATATTCCATTCCATACGTAATGCGGGACGTAATATACGTATTGTGTTGTTTGGTAAATTACATCATAGTACTACATTTTATTTCGTGCTTCGAATGCGTTGCTACTATACGTATGTTATTTTGAACGATTTATTCATTAGTGATGCCGGGCGTGTTGCACGTTTGTTAAAAATTCATATTCCATTCCATACGTAATGCGGGACGTAATATACGTATCGTGTTGTTTGGTAAATTACATCATGTTACTACATTTTATTTCGTGCTTCGAATGGGTTGCTACTATACGTTGGTATGTTATTTTGAACGATTTATTCATTAGTGATGCCGGGTGTGTTGCACGTTTGTTAAAAATTCATACTCCGTTCCATACGTAATGCGGGATGTAATATACGTATTGTATTGTTTGGTAAATTACATCATAGTACTACATTTTATTTCGTGCTTCGAATGCGTTGCTACTATACGTATGTTATTTTGAACGATTTATTCATTAGTGATGCCGGGTGTGTTGCACGTTTGTTAAACATTCAAATTCCATTCAATACGTAATGCGGGACGTAATATACGTATTGTGTTGTTTGGTAAATTACATCATAGTACTACATTTTATTTCGTGCTTCGAATGCGTTGCTACTATACGTATGTTATTTTGAACGATTTATTCATTAGTGATGCCGGGTGTGTTGCACGTTTGTTAAAAATTCATATTCCATTCCATACGTAATGCGGGATGTAATATACGTATTGTATTGTTTGGTAAATTACATCATAGTACTACATTTTATTTCGTGCTTCGAATGCGTTGCTACTATACGTATGTTATTTTGAACGATTTATTCATTAGTGATGCCGGGTGTGTTGCACGTTTGTTAAACATTCAAATTCCATTCAATACGTAATGCGGGACGTAATATACGTATTGTGTTGTTTGGTAAATTACATCATAGTACTACATTTTATTTCGTGCTTCGAATGCGTTGCTACTATACGTATGTTATTTTGAACGATTTATTCATTAGTGATGCCGGGTGTGTTGCACGTTTGTTAAAAATTCATATTCCATTCCATACGTAATGCGGGATGTAATATACGTATCGTGTTGTTTGGTAAATTACATCATGTTACTACATTTTATTTCGTGCTTTGAATGCGTTGCTACTATACGTATGTTATTTTGAACGATTTATTCATTAGTGATGCCGGGTGTGTTGCACATTTGTTAAAAATTCATATTCCATTCCATACGTAATACGGGTCGTAATATACGTATCGTGTTGTTTGGTAAATTATATCATAGTACTACATTTTATTTCGTGCTTCGAATGCGTTGCTACTATACGTATGATATTTTGAACGATTTATTCATTAGTGACGCCGGGTGTGTTGCACGTTTGTTAAAAATTCATATTCCATTCCATACGTAATGCGGGACGTAATATACGTATCGTGTTGTTTGGTAAATTATATCATAGTACTACATTTTATTTCGTGCTTCGAATGCGTTGCTACTATACGTATGTTATTTTGAACGATTTATTCATTAGTGATGCCGGGTGTGTTGCTCGTTTGTTAAAAATTCATATTCCATTCCATACGTAATGCGGGACGTAATATACGTATCGTGTTGTTTGGTAAATTACATTATGTTACTACATTTTATTTCGTGCTTTGAATGCGTTGCTACTATACGTATGTTATTTTGAACGATTTATTCATTAGTGATGCCGGGTGTGTTGCACGTTTGTTAAAAATTCATATTCCATTCCATACGTAATGCGGGACGTAATATACGTATCGTGTTGTTTGGTAAATTACATCATAGTACTACATTTTATTTCGTGCTTCGAATGCGTTGCTACTATACGTACGTTATTTTGAACGATTTATTCATTAGTGATGCCGGGTGTGTTGCACGTTTGTTAAAAATTCATATTCCGTTCCATACGTAATGCGGGACGTAATATACGTATCGTGTTATTTGATAAATTACATCATAGTACTACATTTTATTTCGTGCTTTAAATGCGTTGCTACTATACGTATGTTATTTTGAACGATTTATTCATTAGTGACGCCGGGTGTGTTGCACGTTTGTTAAAAATTCATATTCCATTCCATACGTAATGCGGGATGTAATATACGTATCGTGTTGTTTGGTAAATTACATCATAGTACTACATTTTATTTCGTGCTTCGAATGCGTTGCTACTATACGTATGTTATTTTGAACGATTTATTCATTAGTGATGCCGGGTGTGTTACACGTTTGTTAAAAATTCATATTCCATTCTATACGTAATGCGGGACGTAATATACGTATCGTGTTGTTTGATAAATTACATCATAGTACTACATTTTATTTCGTGCTTCGAATGCGTTGCTACTATACGTACGTTATTTTGAACGATTTATTCATTAGTGATGCCGGGTGTGTTGCACGTTTGTTAAAAATTCATATTCCATTCCATACGTAATGCGGGATGTAATATACGTATCGTGTTGTTTTGTAAATTACATCATAGTCCTACATTTTATTTCGTGCTTCGAATGCGTTGCTACTATACGTATGTTATTTTGAACGATTTATTCATTAGTGATGCCGGGTGTGTTGCACGTTTGTTAAAAATTCATATTCCATTCCATACGTAATGCGGGACGTAATGTACGTATCGTGTTGTTTGGTAAATTACATTATAGTTCTACATTTTATTTCGTGCTTCGAATGCGTTGCTACTATACGTATGTTATTTTGAACGATTTATTCATTAGTGATGCCGGGTGTGTTGCACGTTTGTTAAAAATTCATATTCCATTCCATACGTAATGCGGGATGCAATATACGTATCGTGTTGTTTGGTAAATTACATCATAGTACTACATTTTATTTCGTGCTTCGAATGCGTTGCTACTATACGTACGTTATTTTGAACGATTTATTCATTAGTGATGCCGGGTGTGTTGCACGTTTGTTAAACATTCAAATTCCATTCCGTACCTAACGCCAGTCGCAATCCATCTTTACACAAACTCGTCACCGTACACCGCTGCGAGCAACAGTCAATACCGGAATTTGCATCGTGGATATTAGGGTCTCATATCCGCAAAGCTCGTCTATCGGCGAATTCCTGCAAACGGGCCGACGTGACCGAAAAAGTTGTTGTTTTTCCTATCGGTGTTCGCGAATTTCACGAGAAGGTTGAAGGTCGCGCGTTCGTCGATATACGAACGATCGATTCCTTTTACGAGAGCGTAAAAATAGACGGAGTACGTACGAACGGATCGTTTTTGATTTTTCCATCACCCCCCGAATGTGCCCTAAATCGAGAACTGTAAAGAATTCGCGGCGGTGCGTTCTCCGAATTTGCACCATAACGATGACACGACGCTTTTACAACCCGTATCTTTTTAAATTGCTCCGGGTCAAGGATAAATCACTTTCGGCTGAAAGGCACACGTCGGAATAGTCAATGGAGCCGCTTGTCAGTGGGTACTGGCGCTGACGCGCAAATAGTCGACGTTACCAGAACCCGCTTCGGCTGAAAATGCGGGGAAAAATGTGAAAAAGCGATGCTGATGCTCAGCGAAAATGATTGCCGTTGGAGTTTGGTTCAGAAACCGAATACTGATGAATTTTGTGGTCTCGGGTTTAGATCGGCATTTGTAATGTGTGGAATTATAGGCCTGTTATGGCTTGTTCCTTAAAACGCTCGACATGTATCGATTGGTTGCCTTTTCAGAAGTTATAATTTAAGTTCAAATCACCATCACACAAACCGTGCCCAAATATAATATCACCAATATCCAGTAGCACCGGTACAAATATGTGCGCTGTAGCTTCTTGTCGGGCAGTATTTTAAACCTCTTATATTTAAAAATGCTGCATTTTCAGAAGTTATAATTTGAGTTCAAATCACCATCACACAAATCGTGTCCAAATATAATGTCACCAATATCCAGTAGCACCGGTACAAATATGTGTGCTGTAGCTTCTTGTCCGGCAGTATTTTAAACCTCTCATATTTAAAAATGCTGCCTTTTCAGAAGTTATAATTTGAGTGCAAATCACCATCACACAAACCGTGCCCAAATATAATATCACCAATATCCAGTAGCAGCGGTACAAATATGTGCGCTGTAGCTTCTTGTCGGGCAGTATTTTAAACCTCTCATATTTAAAAATGCTGCCTTTTCAGAAGTTATAATTTAAGTTCAAATCACCATCATACAAACCGTACCTAAATATAATATCACCAATATCCAGTAGCACCGGTACAAATATGTGTGCTGTAGCTTCTTGTCCGGCAGTATTTTAAACCTCTCATATTTAAAAATGCTGCCTTTTCAGAAGTTATAATTTGAGTGCAAATCACCATCACACAAATCGTGCCCAAATATAATATCACCAATATCCAGTAGCACCGGTACAAATACGTGTGCTATAGCTTCTTGTCCGGCAGTATTTTAAACCTCTCATATTTAAAAATGCTGCCTTTTCAGAAGTTATAATTTGAGTGCAAATCACCATCATACAAACCGTGTCCAAATATAATATCACCAATATCCAGTAGCACCAGTACAAATACGTGTGCTGTAGCTTCTTGTCCGGCAGTATTTTAAACCTCTCATGTTTAAAAATGCCACCAAACACAACCCATCAGAACATAACTAAATTGCACATATTTGTAAAACGGACTCCTGAAACGCAGGCTTGCGTGCCTCGATCCATGCAACCTGTTTTAACCGACAAAATATATTCAACCGCAAGCGTATAATTCTTCCTAGCGAACAAGGCTGAATTAGAACCAATTAATCAAACAAGGTATTTGTAATACCGTTTCGGTCACTGCTTCCGGAACTCCACTCGCGTTGAAGGCGCGCGCGTTGTCGTCTCATTAACGCTAATCGAGTCAGATCATCGTTTCTGCATATCCGCGCCAAAAGAGTTCGCAGATTATGCGGGTGCAAATTAGCGGATCTGTCGCGGTAAGTCATATTCGACGTTGATTATGCAAACTTTCGTTAATCAGGCCGGGGCGTGCGAATTGCAAATACGCGGGACCGACTGCGGGCGATAAATTAGAAGATCACCGGCGGAGAAATTGACAAGTGTGTTTGCGGTTCGCGCGGTAAATTGTATAAAATGTGGGCTGCGCGACAATCAGAGCGGATGGAAACTGGCGCAGAGACGCAGAAGTCGCACAATCAGCGGTCTTGATTCTCTCGCACCGACGAAGCGATACGCCTGCGGTTTTGCGTGCTGCAAATATTTTCCAAGCAGACACCGCCACGTAACGCAATTACGCGCGACGCCAAATTAACGCTTGCGCGAATCGCGTAAGGTCGTCAACTGTTTGCAGAACAGAGTCCTGCGGTTGAGTCGTGCGATTCGTTAAAAGAGAAATTTGGGCTGCGCCAATGTTAGCGTCTTTAGAAGTTAGACCTCTTTGGGAGTAAACATTATTTCAAACTGTTACTGACGTCGTTGTATACGGTGCCAGAATTTTTTTCGGACAAATATCAGCGCATTCTGTGCATGAGCGTGAAAGAATGTTATGCGAAAGTCGACAAATAAGGCTTTATTACAGTGTCGTAACATAAATCGTAATATCGCCCGGTTTCCATTTCAGAGCATTCGATTTCCGTTTTGAGCATTTCCATTACACAAACTATCCACGAAATGCAGGTCCGTGAATTCTTCGTTTGAAAATACTTTTGGCTTCTCGATTATTGGCATTTCACGAGGGAATTGGCAATAAACTGGTATCGATTAGAAATCTTTGGATCACTGCAAGCGAGCGAACATTATATGCAGATAACGTAAACATACTCGACCGGGGACCTGATAGTAAAGATTACACGCATGCGAATGGGAATAGGTGGGTGGCACTTTGGCAAAAAGAATTCGGCGACTTTTAATTTTATGTGATAACTTCGTAATATTTTTTTTTTAATTTTCATACATAGAACATGCTAGCAACGTTTGTTTAGTAAAACCTCAGACCTCCTATTTAGTTTTCTACATGCTTATAAGCATTCAGCAGTTCCATGCATTATACATTTCTATCTCTATGCACCATTAAAAAAGTGATTTAAGAACTTTAATATGATAGTATTAATACTATATTAATTATAGCCTTCTAAGCCTTTATAAGCACTCGGCAATCTTAAAAAATGATTCAAGAATTTCAATATGATTATAGTATTAATACTATATTAATTATAGCCTTCTAAGCCTTTATAAGCACTCAGCAATCCTCTACGTTATAGATTTCTATCTGTCCACAATACTACAAGACTCGACGTTTAAAAAGCGTACTCAGACGTCAGTTCAATCTTAACAAATGATGCGGGTCGCACAGAAAACAAAATGTCGGTTGAAAAATACTATTACGTCCGAAGGGCGCGAACCATAATTCTGAGTTTTTAGGGCTTCGTGCTCTCGGTCCATCTGTCTTCCTTCGTGCAGCTCAATCGAAAAACATCTCGTTCGTTTGAGGCTGCTTGTCTTAATTCACAACGTGAAGGATCGCGATTCCCGAGATGCGATTTTTCCGGTAATCTTTCTGTGCGAGCAACATCGTTCGTGGCGAATTTTCGCAAACCCGGCAATCCTTTCTTTCGCTACGTACAGCGGCAGGAAACCGAGCTCGCCGTCGGGCGAAAATACAATTACGCGTCTTCGATCGGGCGAAAGCTCGCTCGGCGGAGAAAACAAGTGGCTGAGCGTTTACTTTGAAATTAACGTCGGCTGTGCCCGGGGTACAAAAATGAATGGCGAATCGGCGGTCGGTCGGATTCGTGTTAGAAGAAATCGACGTTTCATGGTGCCCAGGTGTCATAAAGTGTACTCAGTGTAACGTCAGCTTTCGACCGGAGCGAAAAAATGCACGGGCCACAGGGATTTGTAACAAATCCGGGCTTATGTGTAACAGTTTCTACTTGCGGCTAGTTCGTGCGTTCTGCGTATCAATTTGCGAACATACGCGACGGTACACGGATGAATATATACGTGTTCAAAAAATAAATAGGTTGCAGCTAATGCATGCGTTCAATTTCAACCTTATTGTAAGTTACTTAAATGATTAAGGCATATATAGCCCTTTTTTTGGTTGATTATTGATTCTGCGTATCAATTTGCAAACATACGCGACGGTACACGGATAAATATATATGTGTCCAAAAGAAATAGGTTGCAGCTAATGCATGCGTTCAATTTCAAACTTATTGTAAGTTACTTAAATGATTAAGGCATATAAAGTCCTGTTTTTGGTTGATTATTGATTGGTAGATTGTTGATTATTTTTTATTAAAAATTACGACTACATGGTACTAAAGTAGTATTTAAAATTGTGTCAGAGTATTTTAACACTTTGACTGCCGTGATGGTCACCATACAATCTTGTAAATGCAATTTATATTGGAACGGTGCTACAATGCTTTGGCTTCTATTAAGTTTGCCGTAACTTCATTTTGCACGATTTAATCATACTCTGCAGTATTTCATTGCATCGCGGTTCTAATGTAGCAAAATACGCTTGGCAGTCAACGTGTTAAATACCATGTGACGTAACAACTCCGACAGGTTAAAACATAACCAATGGCCTCGGAGCACATTGGGTTACAGTAATAAAGTTCCATGGTCAAGATTTACAAACAAACTGGAGCCTTATATTCCTCAATCATTTAAAAACATAGCAGTATAACTTTTGGCATTCTATTTCTGTAAACGCCAAGCCCAAAATTTAGGCGAAAGGACAAAATATCCGCGCATCGCCGCCAAGACGCGTAGGTTTTTCCACATTTGCGTGGCCTGTTCACATCCCGCAATATGTTTTTGAAGCATTTCATCTTATTACATACAGTTGAAACGTCACAACCAGAAAATGATTCCCGCCGGTGACGTTCTAGGCTCTGTCGTTATGGGACTCATTCTGTTTATGCTCATTCGGCTCCTATGTCTCAAGAGCAGAGAAACTCCCTTGGGCATCTGCATGTTATGCCATACGTCAGTGAACGACAAGCATGAAATTGAAAGCATAAGAAAAAATAACCGCGCTTCCCTTTTCCATGAGGTATACATTCATTCGACCATCATAGTCAAGACGCGCAGGTTTCTACATATTCGCGTGGCTTTCTCTCGCCACACTTATTTTAACCCTTTCGCTGCGGCGATCTTTTCCACAATTTGACTTTATGCTCACTCTTAAAAATGTTACGATTATGAATTTTTTAGGAAAAGAACATTTTTGACGAAAGTTACGGCTGTTTGAGAATAGACACATGCAACAATTTTATGCTCTCTACCAAAAAAAGCAACATACGGAATAAGAGGTCCACGATAAATGTACCGAGGTGGACTATAGTCGCCCGTAGTAGCGAAAGGGTTAATACACACACTTGCGTCACAATCAGAAAATTATTCCCACCTATGACGTCCTAGGCTCCGCCGCCTTCGGAATTCATTCTCTGCACGCTTGCTCGTTCGGCTCCTACGTCTCTAGAACCGAGAAACACTCTTGGGAATCCGCGCGTTATGGGGGTGGCGTCATTTGCGTGGGACTTTCTTACGTCAGTGCATTTATGCGGGATCCGCCATCTTGACGCCACTCCCGCGTGACTGGCCATTACGCGGATCGTACCACGCAGCACCATAAGTCCCATGGACGTTCAATGCCGCGCGATAAATCACTGTCGCGTCTCCACATTCATTCCTGCGTCACGACGGCACGCCGCTGTTTTTCTTTCGTCTCTTCATGCGTGTGGTGAGAAATGTTACGGAAGCTTCAGAACGATCTCCTTCGCGGAATTTAGGCGCCGAATTTTTTGACCGCTTGACGCCGTGCAGAAGTTCAATTAAGGGGTCGTTGTCTAATTTGCGCCATACGCTTCAGCGATTTTAAGAACATGTCGGCCGAGTGAGAGTTTTGTGATCTGTTTGTTATTCTCATCATAATGGATTCCTTTTGATTATAATATCGGATAATACGATTTCGTGTAATACAGAACGTATTAACACGTAAAAATAAGTTTTCGGAATTAATCGTTCGGAATTATGTTTTCATTGTATTTTTGAAGTTTTTATTTTTGATGGGAAATATGAACGTGAAAATCACAAATATAGGTATAGTGTGTCACGGTGGTAATCGGTGACCATTTATGAATTTGTAAATAGATAATAGAATAAAAAATAGATTCGTGTTATTTTAGTTGTTGAAAGGAAGTTGTTTAAACAGGAAAGTTTGAAATGCGAAACGTAGACTGATCGCGGTAAAATTGACAATGTTAAATGAGAAGTAAAAACGTAAGTTGCTCGTCATAGCGCATGTTTCAGACTGATGCATTGTTCACATATTGTGAAAGAAGAGGCTTTCCAAAAACCTGTTTTATCTCGATGTGTAGCAGTGCATGATAACAATTCGTACGTAGAAAGGAAGAATGTTTAGATAAAATTTTGGTGCAATGATTCATCGGATCGTCTCATTTACACCCATTTCATAGCACTAAGCCCCGTCTTCCAATAAACGAGTTGACTCGCGTAGAATGCGGGTTCCTCGCTGATTTTGACATCTGCTTTATATTCAAACTGCACCTCCCGCTTGTGGGGGTTTAATCGTATCATTTTTGGATGCGTCGATATTGTATATTGCGAAATTCAATGATACGGCGGTCGTTTTATGCAAACGCAATAGGCAAATTGATGGCTTGTAAATAATATTGATGGGACGTAATATTAAATAATGATACTAAGGGAAAATAGTGCGGCGTCCGTATAATGATAAACTATTTGGCTACGTTAGTGTTTGCAGTTGCGTTGAGAATTGCAGACTCAATTAGGTCGTGCCGATGTTTTTATTCTGTGTCCGCATGCAAACTGTCTGGCCTTATCACGTCTTCGTTTGGGCCACGTCCACGGAAACAGACCGTCTTTTCTAATTAGAAAGTCCAGGAGTCTAACGAACGGAACTCAAATACGCGCAGGCTGAATCCAGCACGAGGCTGTTTGTTGTATTATGTGTTTAATTTTAATTTAACTGTAATTTATTTAAATCATTACGGAACAGCCCGTCTTCGATTAAAAATAACAACTGTAGAACTTTATTACCGTAATGCAGCATATTGCAAGGCCACTGGTGTCCATTCTATAGGACTCTACAGAAATAGATGTGTGCTATTCAATTTATTTTCATAAAAATTTGCGCAGTGTGGAGATTCATAAATAATATGTTTCAAAATTCATAATAATAATATTGGTGTAAATAAATTCTATATTCTCCGTGCGATAAATTCTATAAGTGTTCCAGTAAGAAATGTGTATATTGATTTCGTGTATACTGATAAATATATGGGAGGAATGTATATGACTTTCGCAGTCAAATCATTTAATCATAGTAATTAGTTCAAATCATTTAAGTAAAAAAGGTAGTTTATGTTCTATCGTCGTGCAGATCAATATTCGCGTGCGCAAATTCTTCCCTACGGAGAACATCGACAGTCCGACGGTCGCTGCCAAACGGGGCGGTTTCCGTTGGAATTTAAATTTTGCAGATGCAATTAGCCGGACGCCGTGCGTAACTTCTCGATTATTGGGAATATCGCTGCAGCCATTTTCACAAAACAATGGTCCAATTTGCTCGGTCAGCCGTGACATATAAAAATTCTCTTTGCCCCGGCGATATTCATTATTTCCCGACAAAACGATCGCAGCAACATGCGAAACGTTGTGCACGGTTTTTTTTTTAAATTCTAGGTTTAACATCGTATCAACTGCTATAAAGTTATTAGCAATGATCATTTGGAACAAGGTTAACGTCTGTATAATTTTCGGAAACAGGGAGGTTTTTCAACTTTTAAGCGGAGTCTAGCCCTTACCTGGGCATCTGAATACTTTGAACACACCAAAAGTGCTTCATGGTTAAAGTTGACCTGTATAAATTGCATAGTGGCAGATTTTTTTTTTAAATAAAAAAGAGGAATGGGAAAATCTCGTGTATCCAGTTCTAGTTCTTGACATAATTACCTGTTCTCTTCTTGACAGGTGTGTTCTTGAGTAATTTTCGGTAAAAAAATATTCTATTCCAATATACCACATATGTACACGAGTTATTTAATTCGGTTTATATTCGTTTTATATTGGCATCTATAATGATGTATACATACATATTGATTATAGATTTATAGTGGCTTCTAAAATTATGTGTATATACTGACTACTGATTTATAGTACCTTCTATAATGATCTATATATACTGAGCACTGATGTATAGTGGCTCTCCATAATAATAACCCCGTACTCCCACGCGTAACCTGAATTCGTCGCATTTTTTTGACGCACCGTCATTTTGTCGTATTACGCCATTTCACAATCATCAGCATTCGTCAAGCGACGTTGCCGAAAAACGTCAGTGCCGACACGAATTTCGATTAAAAGTTGGCCGAGTCGGAGACCGAGTTGCGACAGAAAACGCCGTTCAATCTAGAGTCGTGCAACTCGGGCGAGACGTTGCGCAGTAAAGACGATTGATTTAGTGCACGCGGAATTCCGTGTCTCTCAGGCAGCCGGCGGTTAAAAATCCGGGAAAATTAACGTTGCGCGTTATTCGGGTCAGCGGGGGAGTCGGCAGGTTGCAATAAAACAGCGGGTCGCTTTCTAACGGGCCGGCCCTTTTATGCGCTGCTCTTTAGGTCACCGGCGGTCAGTATTCTCGCTGATGCATAGTTACCGCGCTACAAAGATGTCACGAGGACAGTCACTAGCAGAATCGTATGGTCCACCCTTGAAGACGCGTACAAGCTTGAAATATATTTTTCCGATGGTTAGTTATTTTTAGGGAAATTGCATAAAGTCATTCATATGCGCATACTTGTAAAAGCTTTCTTGACATGAACTTTTTCTTGAACCCCATATTTTTTAACTCATGCTTTTTGTTTTATTAAGGTGAAAATTCGGGTACAGTAAAACACGAACACTAATTCCGCGTTAATAATATAGTTTTTGGTACATCAGGAATTTTTAACAAACTTTCGGTGCGTCGTGCGAGTATTTGAGATTTGCACATACATATATGTATATTGTTACAAATGTGTATAAACTATGACGTGATTGGTTATGGTTGAGAAAGTGTTCTGTGACTGGCTATTGGCATCTTCGGGACAAACTTGACTTAAAGGAATTTAGTGGGTACAGCGGTCTGCATGGACCTTTGGGACTAATGGGAATTTTATGGCAATAGGGGAAGGTGTCGATGATTAAAACTTTGGGTCGAACGGAGTCTAAAGTTTGGGGGTTTATGACATGGATTAGCAAGGGATGCATGCAAGTAGGGATGGGTAGTGTAGATAGGGAAGTAGCTACATATTGAAGAAACGTATTTAAAAAATGGAGTTGAAATAGGCTTACCATTTGACTTACATCCATAATTAAAATATGAGCCGTTTATTTTGAAAGTGGCCTACCTCCGTTTTTCAATATTTTGCGGTTACCATGGTTACATGTACAAATTCATGTTACTTATTAGTAAATGTTATTTATCTCGATTTGAAGATAAATGGAGTTAGGCCTCTTTCAAAACAAACGGCTCATATATTATGCTCAGAAAAGATTAAGTGGATCCAAATAATTTTATGCCACTGTCTCAAAAGCTACTACTGATTGGAGAAGAGCTTTCCAGGATCCTACGTTATTCCTTATCAGCCGTTTTCGCTGCTGAAAACGTGTCGCATCGGCCATATGCTAAAAAGGTTTTCGACTGTTGTCACAGAATTGGCACCTTCGAGTTTTGGGCTTGCTCGTATAGGTGTGGACACAGCGGCATGTAAATATAATTATCCATGCATGGGTATTAACCGGCGACACGGCATGCAAATATTTTTCTATGCATATGTATTAACCGCTGGCAAGATCAGCAGTGCTTAACTTAGGTTCAATACATAGATAACACAGTAGACGGTATGCATTTATTCGAGTGGACAAATTCGCGGGAGGCCTTGGTTCGGTGCACTGATACGTTCCCCTGTCTTTACAACAACGGAAAGGACCTTAGCTAACCTATGTGTGTCTAGATAGTTGAGAATAATTGCGCGGTTCAATTGTACGAATAAAGGTAGAATATCTGAAGAGGCACCAGGTTGTTTGATGTACGAATACATTCATCTGCCCGTAGAAAAACGGAAAGGATCTGAGCTAAACTATATGTTGTCATGTGTTAATATTAACCAATCAAGGAACTTGACTAGATCGTTGAGTATAATTGCTCGATCCAGTTGTATGAATAAAATTGGAATATTATATGAAGGGTTAGTCTGTTTGGTGCACAAAAACATTCATCCATCTTTACAATAACGGAAAGGATCTTGGCTGATCTATGTGCATCCGTATGTTAACACTGTCCAATCAAGCAATTTGACTAGATAGTTGAGAATAATTGCTCGGTTCAACTGTACGAATAAAGGTAGAATATCTGAAGAGGCACCAAGTTGTTTGATGTACGAATACATTCATCTGCCCCTAGAAAAGCGGAAAGGATCTTAGCTAAGCTATATATTGTCATATGTTAATATTATCCAATCAAGAAACTTGACTAGATCGTTGAGTATAATTGCTCGATTCAGTTATACAAATAAAATTGGAAGATTACATGAAGGGTTAGTCTGTTTGGTGCACAAAAACATTCATCCATCTTTACAATAACGGAAAGGATCTTGACTGATCTATGTGCATCCGTATGTTAACACTGTCCACTCAAGCAATTTGACTAGATAGTTGAGAATAATTGCTCGGTTCAATGGTACGAATAAAGGTAGAATATCTGAAGAGGAAGCAGGTTGTTTGATGTACGAATACATTCATCTGCCCCTAGAAAAACGGAAAGGATCTGAGCTAAACTATATATTGTCATGTGTTAATATTAACCAATCAAGGAACTTGACTAGATCGTTGAGTATAATTGCTCGATCCAGTTGAATGAATAAAATTGGAATATTATATGAAGGGTTAGTCTGTTTGGTGCACAAAAACCTTCATCCATCTTTACAATAACGGAAAGGATCTTGACTGATCTATGTGCATCCGTATGTTAACACTGTCCAATCAAGCAATTTGACTAGATAGTTGAGAATAATTGCTCAGTTCAATTGTACGAATAAAGGTAGAATATCTGAAGAGGCACCAGGTTGTTTGATGTACGAATACATTCATCTGCCCCTAGAAAAGCGGAAAGGATCTTAGCTAAGCTATACATTGTCATGTGTTAATATTATCCAATCAAGAAACTTGACTAGATCGTTGAGTATAATTGCTCGATTCAGTTATACGAATAAAATTGGAAGATTACATGAAGGGTTAGTCTGTTTGGTGCACAAAAACATTCATCCATCTTTACAATAACGGAAAGGATCTTGGCTGATGTATGTGCATCCGTATGTTAACACTGTCCACTCAAGCAATTTGACTAGATAGTTGAGAATAATTGCTCGGTTCAATGGTACGAATAAAGGTAGAATATCTGAAGAGGAAGCAGGTTGTTTGATGTACGAATACATTCATCTGCCCCTAGAAAAGCGGAAAGGATCTTAGCTAAGCTATACATTGTCATGTGTTAATATTATCCAATCAAGAAACTTGACTAGATCGTTGAGTATAATTGCTCGATTCAGTTATACGAATAAAATTGGAAGATTACATGAAGGGTTAGTCTGTTTGGTGCACAAAAACATTCATCCATCTTTACAATAACGGAAAGGATCTTGGCTGATCTATGTGCATCCGTATGTTAACACTGTCCAATCAAGCAGTTTGACTAGATAGTTGAGAATAATTGCTCGGTTCAACTGTACGAATAAAGGTAGAATATCTGAAGAGGCACCAGGTTGTTTGATCTACGAATACATTCATCTGCCCCTAGAAAAACGGAAAGGATCTGAGCTAAGCTATACATTGTCATGTGTTAATATTATCCAATCAAGAAACTTGACTAGATCGTTGAGTATAATTGCTCGATTCAGTTATACGAATAAAATTGGAAGATTACATGAAGGGTTAGTCTGTTTGGTGCACAAAACATTCATCCATCTTTACAATAACGGAAAGGATCTTGGCTGATCTATGTGCATCCGTATGTTAACACTGTCCAATCAAGCAATTTGACTAGATAGTTGAGAATAATTGCTCGGTTCAACTGTACGAATAAAGGTAGAATATCTGAAGAGGCACCAAGTTGTTTGATGTACGAATACATTCATCTGCCCCTAGAAAAGCGGAAAGGATCTTAGCTAAACTATATGTTGTCATGTGTTAATATTAACCAATCAAGGAACTTGACTAGATCGTTGAGTATAATTGCTCGATCCAGTTGTATGAATAAAATTGGAATATTATATGAAGGGTTAGTCTGTTTGGTGCACAAAAACATTCATCCATCTTTACAATAACGGAAAGGATCTTGGCTGATCTATGTGCACCCGTATGTTAACACTGTCCAATCAAGCAATTTGACTAGATAGTTGAGAATAATTGCTCGGTTCAACTGTACGAATAAAGGTAGAATATCTGAAGAGGCACCAGGTTGTTTGATGTACGAATACATTCATCTGCCCCTAGAAAAACGGAAAGGATCTGAGCTAAACTATATGTTGTCATGTGTTAATATTAACCAATCAAAGAACTTGACTAGATCGTTGAGTATAATTGCTCGATCCAGTTGTATGAATAAAATTGGAATATTATATGAAGGGTTAGTCTGTTTGGTGCACAAAAACGTTCATTCATCTTTACAATAACGGAAAGGATCTTAGCTGACCTATGTGTGTCTGTATATTGACACTGTCCACTCAAGCAATTTGACTAGATCGTTGAGAATAATTGCTCGGTTCAACTGTACGAATAAAGGTAGAATATCTGAAGAGGCACCAGGTTGTTTGATGTACGAATACATTCATCTGCCCCTAGAAAAGCGGAAAGGATCTTAGCTAAGCTATACATTGTCATGTGTTAATATTATCCAATCAAGAAACTTGACTAGATCGTTGAGTATAATTGCTCGATTCAGTTATACGAATAAAATTGGAAGATTACATGAAGGGTTAGTCTGTTTGGTGCACAAAAACATTCATCCATCTTTACAATAACGGAAAGGATCTTGGCTGATCTATGTGCATCCATACGTTAACACTGTCCAATCAAGCAATTTGACTACATAGTTGAGAATAATTGCTCGGTTCAACTGTACGAATAAAGGTAGAATATCTGAACAGGCACCAGGTTGTTTGCTGTACGAATACATTCATCTGCCCGTAGAAAAACGGAAAGGATCTGAGCTAAACTATATGTTGTCATGTGTTAATATTAACCAATCAAGGAACTTGACTAGATCGTTGAGTATAATTGCTCGATCCAGTTGTATGAATAAAATTGGAATATTATATGAAGGGTTAGTCTGTTTGGTGCACAAAAACGTTCATTCATCTTTACAATAACGGAAAGGATCTTAGCTGACCTATGTGTGTCTGTATATTGACACTGTCCACTCAAGCAATTTGACTAGATCGTTGAGAATAATTGCTCGGTTCAACTGTACGAATAAAGGTAGAATATCTGAAGAGGCACCAGGTTGTTTGATGTACGAATACATTCATCTGCCCCTAGAAAAGCGGAAAGGATCTTAGCTAAGCTATACATTGTCATGTGTTAATATTATCCAATCAAGAAACTTGACTAGATCGTTGAGTATAATTGCTCGATTCAGTTATACGAATAAAATTGGAAGATTACATGAAGGGTTAGTCTGTTTGGTGCACAAAAACATTCATCCATCTTTACAATAACGGAAAGGATCTTGGCTGATCTATGTGCATCCATACGTTAACACTGTCCAATCAAGCAATTTGACTACATAGTTGAGAATAATTGCTCGGTTCAACTGTACGAATAAAGGTAGAATATCTGAACAGGCACCAGGTTGTTTGCTGTACGAATACATTCATCTGCCCGTAGAAAAACGGAAAGGATCTGAGCTAAACTATATGTTGTCATGTGTTAATATTAACCAATCAAGGAACTTGACTAGATCGTTGAGTATAATTGCTCGATCCAGTTGTATGAATAAAATTGGAATATTATATGAAGGGTTAGTCTGTTTGGTGCACAAAAACCTTCATCCATCTTTACAATAACGGACCCATGTGCATCCGTATGTTAATACTGTCCAATTAAGCAATCCGACTAGACGCTCTGTATAAATGCTCGATTGAATTCTACGAACTAAGTAAAATATTTGAAGAGATGCACATATTTTTAGAATAACGGAAAGGATCTTAGGTACGTGTAGCCATACGTTAACTCTGTCCAATCAAGCAATCTAACCAGATCGTTGAATATAAATTCTGAATCCAATTATAGGAATAAAAGTAGACTATTTAATGAGACTCCGAATAAAATCGTCGTCGCGGCAGATGCGTCTGTTGCCGATAGGACTGACATTTAAATCACACGGATGTAATTAACCGCAAGTTCGCCGCCAACTTCGCCTGCTCGAGGCGTTCTGAAAAGTCCAGTCAAAGGAAAACGGGGGTGGATTTCTATTCACGAAAGCGACTCGCTCTAATTAGAAGAAACGGTCGCGGGTGGAGTTTGCGACCGGTTACAGCCGGCCCAAGAAACTGGGTGACAAAAATTGAATTAGCATTTATCAATGACCATCCTGCCACTCACATTCTACGTCGTTCTACAAACAGTTCCCCCGATCAGAAACGTCACGTATACGGTTCGCCAATCAGCTGTAAATGACGTTTTTTGTTCCGAAAGTAGCATGTGTCTCGTTTTGTACCGACTCGTCTGTTTCTGACATTGTTAGGGCTTATTTGCGGGCACAGCCTTTTTCCAGCGCCTGGCTAAAAATATTCCCATCCTTCGTCGCGTATATACGAGACCGACGGCGGCGAGGTTATTCGTGTATGTAATTGTTTTTCGTTCCGAGCAGCTATAGAAATAGGCTCCGTGTAATGGTTTGGTTCACTTTGCCGATTCATGGCCGTGTCATCAGTTATAACGGCGCTAGCTTACACAACACAGTTACACGTGCACACGTGGCCCACGATTACTAAAGAGATGGTATTCTATGAAATAAAAGTTGCACAAACACACTACGTCTTTATGTAAGAATCTGCGCTGAACGAATACAATACGTTTTGAATATCCAATCTCTAATCGGGTCTTACCTTAAGCGGAAAGGAAAGTTAAAAATCTTAAATTCTATGAAATAAAAGCTAAAGGAAAAAACTGAGACTTTAACATCCGACCTCTGATCAGGTGTTACCATAATGAAATGATAACATTAAAAATGTACTATTCCATTATATGCAAGCTGAACAAGAAGGGTAAATTGTTAACAGCTGAGATCTAATTATATGTTACCTTAACCAACTGGTAAAAGTAAAAATTAAAAACTCCGTGAAATAAGAGTTGAGCTAAAACATTAAGTCATGACCACCCGACTTCTAATCACGTGCTACTTTAATTAAATGGCTATATTAAAAATCACAAACTTCACAAAATCAAAAGCTAAACAAGAATACTACGTATTTAAAATAATGATAAAAATAAATAAATATAAATAATATATAGATACATTCTCAAGGGGCATACCTGCAATTATTTTGCAATTATTTTGCACGTATGTAATTATTTTGCAATTATTTTGCACGTACGCAATTATTTTGCAATTAGTTTGCACGTACGCCCCTTGAGAATGTATCTATATATTATTCATATTTATATATTTTTATCATTATTTTAAATACGTAGTATTCTTGTTTAGCTTTTATTTTGTGAAGTATATGCACGTGTTTCTTCACTTCTTGCATTTCGCGAAAATGAACTTACGGCGTAAAATAGTCGAAACTTGCGAACAAGTGTCTTCTCGAGAAAGATTGTTTTTTATGCGGAACAGAACTGACTCGTTCGGCGACGTAGGTTACTAGCAGTGCAGCACGTGCTTGCACGTAGGGAAGCCATACTTCAAGGTAAGCTTTCGAGGTAAATGTCAACTTCACCTGGGGTCAGGGCTTTGTCCTTCATCCTGACCTTTCATCCTCTCGACGTTGGTCGCCCCGCAAAGTTCGATGCAGTGGCTAACCTTTCGCCGCTGCTTTTTTGCGGGACCTTTGCTCCTGTCAGTACGTTCACTGCGGCTTTGAAACTTCTTCCTCGATATCGGGCATGTCCCGATAATCGTTTTATCGTCTAACGTGCCGCGCCCGAATTTTGTCGCGGCCGCAAATGATGCTTTTTTGGTTTGGATTGAGGAAAAATGGGAAGTGATTTTTATCGGGGGTCGAAGACTTTTTCGTGGTTACAGACGTTGAAAGCCAACAACGTGCATATCCAGATAATAATTGTATCGTCCAACGTGCTCCACTCCAATTTTGTCGCCGTCGCAAATGGTGTCTTTTGGTTTGATTAAGGAAAAATGGGAAGTGATTTTTTTTATTGGGCGCCGAAGACTTTTTAGTGATTACAGATATTGAAAGCCAGCAACGTGCATATCCAGATAATAATTCCATCGTCTAACGTGCCGCGTCCGAATTTTGTCGCGGTCGCAAATGGTGCTTTTTTGGTATGGATTGAGGAAAAATGGGAAGTGATTTTTATCGGGCGCCGAAGTCTTTTTAGTGGTTACAGACGTCCCAAGCCAGCAACGTGCATATCCAGATAATAATTCCATCGTCTAATGTGCCGCGCCCGAATTTTGTCGCGGTCGCAAATGATGCTTTTTTGGTTTGGATTCAAGAAAAATGGGACGTGATTTTTATCAGGCGCCGAAGACTTTTTAGTGGTTGCAGACGTTGAAATAATTGTATCGTCTAATGTGCTGCACTCGAATTTTGTCACGGTCGCAAATGGTGTTTTTTCGTTTGGATTGAGGAAGAATGGAAAGTCATTTTTATTAGGCGCCAAAGGCCTTTTCATTGGTGACAGACATTGAAAATCGGCAATGTGCATGTTCAGGTAATATAATAATTTCATCATCTAACGTGCCGCGCTCAAATTTGTCGCAGACGCAAATAGTGCTTCCTTGATTTGGAACGAGTAAAAGTGGGAAGTGATTTTTATCAGTCGCCGAAGGCATTTTATTGGTAACAGACGCTGAAAACCGGCATCGAATCCGTTAAAGTGAACATTGATTTCTGCTTTGAGTGTTTAACGGACTCCTCCGAAAGAGTTTGCTCGACCATTCGTGCGGTCGTTACACAGAAAATTTCCGCTCGACAAAGTAGTGCGCTTTCTCGCCATATTCGTTGAACTGTATGCCCTGACGCTTTTCGTTCGGGATGAGTGTGCGCGACAAAAGACGATAAGAAGATTCTGTCTGGATTTGCGATGCGATGAAGGGTCGCCGAATATTGTCTCTTTCTCCGTCCGTTTGCCCCTTTCGTTTTCTCTCCCCCTCCGTACCTTTTTCTACCACCTTTTGTCCTCCGACCTGCTCTTCCTCTGCCGGCCCTGTTTTTTATACAGTCAGATTACGCAGGGGCTTGACTATAAATTGAAAACTTACGCTACTGCGATATTCCGTTTCATTGCCTTCCCTGAGAGGTACTTCCGCAGTGGATATTCCGCCTGTCACTGAAATGCTGTCAATCACTCTGCCAACAGGCGTAATAGACTCGGCGATATGCAAGATGAACATTATTCGCAAGATAATTGAACCTTCTAATGCTGTGCATTCTTAAAAATATTTTATCCTTTCTTATCCGAGAACAAAGAAAATGTAGTATCACACTAAAATAGCGGAACGGCAATTTTCAAGTGCGTAGTCTAGGGAAAAATTTCATTGAACATAATCATAAGCATTTAACACAATTAATACACTTACACGTCTACTATATAAAATATTAACGGAAACATTTAACATAATTGCATCATTTAGATATTTGCTATGTAATACACATTATTATAGCAATAACAAAGCAAGTAGGACACGCGGCATTTGCGTTCTGGTTCCATCGTTAAGAAGACGTGTTTTGTATCGCATATTTTGACAATGAGTACAGGAAAGGCTACAGGCTTTAGAGATCACGACAGATGTTCTACAGCTACTTACCTGCTAAACGAGAAATCTAAATATAGGTATATAATAAATAATATAAATAGATTATCAGGCGGGTGACGGAGATGAAAATTTCGGTCGTTTCGAAGGTTCGACAGTATCGAAGCGTAACGAGGAGAAATTCCCATTTACTCGCGGTAAGAGCACGAAGTCTTCTTATCTTCTCTGTTCTCCCGAGCAAGGTCGGCGATTATTTCTGTCTCTTCAATTTCCTTCCGCCCGAGAGATGACTGCGTTCGCAAAGCATACTTCTACCGCTTTCTGATGTTTCTGCGACGTCGATAGCAAGACGCGTGACGATGCTAGGAATGAATTCTCTAAACACGGTGAACTGCATAGCCACTTTTATTAAGAGTAGCTTTACGGGGTGCGTTCATTTGACTTTCGTACTTCACAAGTAAAATTATTGAAAGTATTCCTATTATTTCCTGGCAGGTTTGCTGACTATTGTTCAAATTCGGCACATTACGTACTTAGGTATTTCTTCAGATGAATTTCAAATTCTGCTTAGAGTATCGGAAATGAAAAATAGTGATTTCATGGTCTTTAAAATTGTGCTTGAAATACCGTCATCTAAAAATTCTGATTCCCTAACATTAACAAAGTATTTCACATTTAAAATTGCGGTTACATGGTATTTAGGATTGTACTTAGAGTATTTTGAACAAAAAATTGTCGTCACATGATATTTAAAATCGTGCTTCCAATATTTTAAATAAAAAATCCCGGGCACATCGTACTTCAAATTGCGCTTGGACTATTTCAAATAAAAAGAGAGATATTTTATATATTTCAGATACCATGCCATATGTAAACACTTATTTGTACAATATACTCCTGATGAGTACGCTCATGGGCATCGAAGCACGTAGAGTTTCTTCAGCATGAAATGTAACACATTCAATCAAAAGTAGATACAAAAATGATTAAGAGAACAGCCTCACACCATCGCTTTTTCATTGCTGCTCTAATCTCCGCTGCCTCGTCGGTTTCCGTTTTCGTCGCTTGCACTTGTGCTTTCGTGAACTATCTGGGCGACGCCGAACAACTTTCGTTATCTCTACCGTTGTGCGTAAAAACTTGCGCCGGTATCGTCTGTGGGAAAAGTTGTTCCGTTTGAGGACAAGAGCACTACGCTTGCACGGCTTGAGGCCAGGCCGTGTTCTTCTCGAAAACCTCGTCAGACCGAATGTCGGCCGGCGAAGTTTCTGTGTGCAGCAGACTTGCTGCATAAAATGTAAAATTAGATGAATTTCGCGAGAGCACCGATGCACGGACGATAAAATCTGCCGTTCCATATTCGCAGCGAGAAGTCGTCGTACATTAATACTGGATGATGTGTTTAATTACAACCTTATTGTCATTTGCTGAAATAATCAAGGAATATAGGTCCTTTCTTGGTTGCAATTTTTTTCGCTAGAGAACTTGAGTACTATACCTCTGAATATTCTGCCGTTCCATATTCACAGCGAAGAGTCGTCGTACGTTAGTACTGGATGATGTGTTTAATTACAACCTTATTGTCATTTGCTGAAATAATCAAGGAATATAGGTCCTTTCTTGGTTGCAAATTTTTTGGCTATAGAACTTGAGTACTATACCTCTGAATATTCTGCCGTTCCATATTCACAGCGAAGAGTCGTCGTACGTTAGTCCTGGATGATGTGTTTAATTACAACCTTATTGTCATTTGCTGAAATAATCAAGGAATATAGGTCCTTTCTTGGCTGCAAATTTTTTGGCTGTAGAACTTGAGTACTATAATTCTGAACATGTTCATACAGTGTATAGTAAATTTTTTAATCACTTTCCGTTTAAAAACTTCAAACGATAATACTTTGTAAACCACGTAATACTAAAAAATTTGTATACACTCTTTCTAACAAATTTTCTTGAACGTTTTAAACAAAGGCGAGCTTTTCTGCTCAACGTCCATTCTTTATTCACAGATGTACTCTTTGTATTTACACACCGCCTACGCGGAAAGTCAAACCAAATCGACTCCGCATTCAACCTGTTAATCGTTTGCACACGGGAACCTTTTCATTTTCATCCGCCGTCACAATAATTATGAACTGATCTTCTCATAAAAATGTACGAAGTTTTTATTAAGAACGCTGAACGTCAGCTTTGAACACGCGCCATCTCAACTTGCGAACTTCATGTAAATTTTCATATGTTCATGAACATTTATATCGTGGATGCATTTGCTTTCTGTTTTGGAAAGCATATTCAAAGCTCGGAAAAATTCATACGACCGAGTTTCAGAACCGGGAAGACTGAAATGTTATCGATGAGTCCGCGAGGCTTGTCTCACTACTTTTAGATTTACTTTACTGCAGCATATGCAGCTTTCTTCGAACGTAGTCAGCAAAACTCGTCAAAAGTTATTGGGCCGAAAGTTCCTTTTATGCTGCCGTGATGGACAGCAGTTCTTTTGTAAGTGATCAGCGTTATCCGGTTCTCTCGTGCGCGATGTGTAGCAATTCTGGCGAGTCGAAGGTGAACGATAACGCCGCCTCTTTATTTCCTTAGGAAGACTTACAACCTGGATCTCGAATACCAAAGGAAGACGGTCAAGAATTTGTACGTGAGAATGCTTACGTGTGATTTTAACGCTAAGAATCCACTTCCGTGTAATGGATGTGACGCTTGCCCGTAGTTCTATAGAATAGCGCTTTGAACGAGAATTTTAGTTCCACTTCAATGGACGAAGTCTTATGCTGAGGCTACACAAATTACTTCAATGTGATACGCTTTTATGGATTCTGTTATGTCTGACATTCGCCGGTGCATTTAAGCACACCGGACATATGTACTGATAATAACATATTATACTACTTGAAGCAATATATCCGAAAAGCGAAACAATTACAACTAAACCGGTATTGCTTATAAATAATTTTTGTGCCAGTTTTCTTTTTGTTGAATGTGCTTTATGTAATTCTGTAGGAGTACATGTTTTTATATTTATGTAACATAAAAACACACGAACAATAGAATTAACGTGAACTTAATTCTACAATAGGCTCTTGCAGAGTTCCTGCAGCATAAAGTAAAAAACATTCAACTAAAAACAGACATAGCAATTATTAATACTGAACATAGGTAACGATATGAGCCGTTTATTTTGAAAGTGGCCTACCTCCGTTTTTCAATATTTTCCGGTTACCATGGTTACATGTACAAATTCATGTTATTTATCAGTAAATGCTATTTATCTCGATTTGAAGATAAATAGAGTTAGGCCACTTTCAAAATAAACGGCTCATATAGAGAATTCGAAAATGAGATGTCTGGTGACAATGAACTTGGATATATATTTCTAAAGTTCCAGTAACAAAGTCCTCAAAAGTCGCTGGAAAACAATAGTAACAGATTCCATGATTTTGTTCTTTCAGCATGAAAATCTCATGTCAACTAATTCTTCTTACATTAGGTCTGTGCGGTATTCACAGAACATCATTGTTCCACCCGCGCACACATTTCTTCTAAAATCACATATCTGTCGCCACGTTCCTTAGTTCCAAAACGCAGTCTAGGTAATCCGCGTAAAAGCATGAATCGTTCTTCGTTTCTATCAGGCCAACATGAATGACCGTCATGTCGGCAGCTCGAGGGAAATTGAATTACGGACGCGCAGAGTCGCGTGTCTCGTTTGCACGTACAATGCACGTGGGTTTTCCGTGGGTCGGTCGCGAAACTGCGTTATGTGTCGCCTGTAATTGAGCGAAACCCGCCTCGGAGTGGCTTTCTTCGCGAGTGGACGATTCTCCAGCTCCGAAACTCATGAACACGTCTTTTCCATCGTCGCAGCACACTTCCTGCTTCCACCAGCCGAATTTTTGTGCGAGAAGACGCGGGCGATCGATTTACCCTGTCAAAGGAAACATGGCATAGTTCAATACGCTTAGATGCAGTCCGCATGTACGTAGAATTTCGGAAGAAGTACATTTCCTTATGCGAGGGGTAATATGTCGTTTAGGAAGTTTTCGGAATCTTTTTTGGAAACATACTACTTTCGGGCGGAATAAGTTTGTTCGGAGGAAGTGGGATATTCAATCATTTATAGGGAGTTGGTATACATATCGCGATATATATTGTGCGAAGTTTTTAAAATCTGTTTGGATGCTTCCAACTTTCGTGCAGTACTAGTATCTTTTTCATTGCAGTTGGGATATTTGCTCATTTATTTAATTTATTGTTAATTTGTTCATTTATATTATGCATTTTGTTTTCTTGCCGCAAAATATACTTTGCAAAGGTTTGCAAATTTTTTTGGATATTTCCAACTTCTAGATACTAGGACATATGCTGATTTATATTATGTAGTTTGTATTCATACCGCAATGTATACTTTCTGCATCGCAACACTTCCAACATTCTTTTTATGAAACACGTATTTGCAGCATCAATTATTGATTTCGGAACTTCATGGCGTACACATTTAGTGTTCAAACTCCGTATACTTTCAGTGTATTCAACTTACTGCTCGTAAATGAACAGGAACTTCCAACTGCCAACGGCACTACTGAGAATTTCGTCTTTTCTCTTGGGGCAATTTGTCAATATTCCACAATATTAATTATATTTAGTAATTTACCTCCAATATCATCTGCTGTTTCCAGAAGTTGACGGTGTGGACGTTTAGTGTTTTAGGTCTCGAACTACGTATAATTTTAGTGTATTAAGCGTAACGCTCGTAAATGAGCAGAAACTTTCGGGTGCCAACGGCAGCACGGAGAATTTCGTGTTTCTCTTGAGGTAATTTGTCTTCGCCGAAATCAATGAGCGCTAGTTCCTTCCCACTTCTATTGGCACAATGCCCTTGGATAGTTCAGGCGAACACGCGTGCCAAATGATAATGGTAGTGAACGATAATGGCGATCGTCGATTCTCTTCGAAAGGTAGCACGGATAGACGTCGAATAATTTTTCCTTCACTCGAAATCTCCGAGGATTCGCAGATTCACCCTGTAAGCGTTTCCTTACGATTGAACGGACACTTGAGTTGCATGTAAGTCGCTAACATGAGATTAACTTCAGCACTTGCGCCGGACGTGATTTGTAAGCTTAGGCTACGGCGAACGAAACTTCGATTCCTTTCTATTCGATTCTTTTCTATTAATAGTAATATCAACCCGATGTGTCACGCGACACGTGTGCCGAACGATAATGTATATATTAGATTTTCTACGAAATCGCAGAGATGAAATTGCAAAAGGTATCAACGGTGGTACGTAGATGGCTGTTGAACTTGTATTGAATCTCTTTAATACTAACCAATTAGACGTCGTTAGATCACACATCTCATAATCGATCCATCTTCACACCCAACCGTTAATGTTCATATTACACTTTCTAAACAATTTCAGAAATAGATTTGCGAAACATTTTTTCGGTTTTGCGAAGGTTGCTTTGCACTTATATCGAATCTCTCTACCCCGAACCAATTGCACGGCATTAAATTACGTAATCTTCGATTGCTCCTACTTTCATGCATACAAGAAAACGTTTATCGCTTCTCTTTCTCCACCAATCTTGCACTTCCCAGTACTTTCAACACACCTCCGCCAATTGACAATTTCCTCCAACTTCATCCATGCCCACGTTACCCACGCCTGTAGAAATGGTGGACGATAATTATTAATTCGCATCGCCTTTCGCTGCCATTTCCACGTTTAACTTTTCGTGCACGACACCCCCGCAACCGACGGGATCCTTTCATGAAATTGCAAAAGATATCAACGGTGGTACGTAGATGGCTGTAGCAGTTGTATTGGATCTATTTAATAGTAGCCAATTAGACGTCGTTAAATCACATATCCCGTAATCGACCCATCTTCACACCCAACCGATGATGTTCATATTACATTTTCTAAAAAATGTCAGAAGTAGAATTGCAAAACATTTTTTCGGCTTTCCGAAGGTTGCTTTGCACTTATACCGAATTTCTTCACCTCAATACATTACGTAATTCTCGATTGCTCCTACTTTCATGCACATAAAAAAACGTTTATCCCTTCTCTTTCTCTACCAATCCCACACTTCCCAGTATTTTCAACGCACATCCGCCAATTGACAGTGACCTCCAACCTCATCCATGCCCACGTTACCCACGTCTGTCGAAATGACGGGCGACAATTATTAATTCGCATCGCCTTTCGTTGCCATTTCCACGTTTAACTTTTTGTGCACGACACTCACCCCAACCGACGGGATCCTTTCATGAAATTGCAAAAGGTATCAACGGTGGTACGTAGATGTCTGTTGCACTTTTATTGAATCTCTTTAATATTAACCAATTAGACGTTGTTAAATCACATATCCTGTAATCGATCCATCTTCACACCCAACCGATGATGTTCATATTACATTTTCTAAAAAATCTCAGAAGTAGAATTGCAAAACATTTTTTCGGCTTTCCGAAGGTTGCTTTGCACTTATACCGAATTTCTTCACCTCAATACTTTACGTAATTCTTGATTGCTCCTACTTTCATGCACACAAAAAACGTTTATCCCTTCTCTTTCTCTGCCAATCCCACACTTCCCAGTATTTTCAACGCACATTCGCCAATTGACAGTGACCTCCAACCTCATCCATGCCCACGTTACCCACGCTTGTCGAAAAGACGGACGACAATTATTAATTCGCATCCCCTTTCGTTGCCATTTCCACGTTTAACTTTTCGTGCACAACACCCCCGCAACCAACGGGATCCTTTCATAGAACCCACCAGCTTGCACGTGCTTGACCTTGCTCGACGGTATCGGCGCTCTTGGTTTACCGTAACACTCAGCGGTGTAGGGTTTTATTTGTTGAGAGCATCGCGTCGAACTCGAGACGTCGGAGGGTTCCTCTAGATGGATCGTTTGCCTCTCGCGGAGTCGATTTACATCGCCGTTTCCGCGGCGGAGTCTTTTCAAATGCCCGACAATGACGGAGGACCTGGCTTATGCCGGCACGGAGCAAGGCACTCTGTCACTCGGCGGCAAAAGTGAAAGACAGCTGGATGGAGAGAACTACATTATTGCCGGCCGCGTGGGGCGACAATAAGAAACATTCGATTACGGCGATCTGCTTTTTCACGGTCGCGTGCTACGGCGTTAACACTTTGACTGCCATGGTGGTTATCGGTGACCGGCGCAAAAGGTCTCAGGAAAAATTCAAAAAGTACCCAATCGGTCGTATTTATAATTTTGAAAATGCAATTAATATTAAATAGTGATTCAATTCATTGGTCTTCGATACCTTCGCATTATTTTCATTTTGCACAATTCAATCATATTCTGTAGTAATTCATCCCGTCGCGGTTTTAACCCTTCTTTGCATGATGGTGGAAATTTCCATCATAACACTGAATGCCCAAAAATTATATAAAAGAACAAGTTCACTTTAATCTAACTTTGCATGATGATGGAAATTTCCATCATATTGTTTTTTGCTAAATTTATACTATGAATATATACTAAGATTTTTTTAACCATTTTTCCTTTAATTTTGAACATGAATTATATCACCTTGATTTATTTCACCAATAAAGAAAAAATCATGCAAAGAAGGGTTAAAATTGGCAGTATTCGGGCCCCAGCGATGCGCAGAAATGTTCACGAAAGAAGTCAAACTGGTGAAGACGTAGACGTAACTCTATTAAACATAATCGCATAATCAAAAGTACTGCCGAACATAAATTGCAGTGTTACGTTATTAAAAATGTATGTTAACAATGTAACATGTGCTAACAATGCAGAACTGTTACATTATTTTACAATCTAATGTCCGCCATAAACATTACTACATCGGAATACAGTTTTTCTGGTTGTGATGTGGTGCCAAAGTGGTCCGTCTCTTTTAGGCCTAACGCGCTATAAATTGTTCAGCTGATCGAAGCACATTAATGTTTGATGGCCGGTTCGCAAGAATAATGACCGTATCTTCGCGCAGGCGGTTGTAAAATAACGATCGACTACGTGCTATTTGGGAGCGTTGAGTTATTTTCAACCTGAATGCATCCAAATGCCAACGGAGGAACTGAAAATGTTACGCCGAAAGGGCATTAGCTCGCTACTCCCGTTTCTAGTTCAATAAATTGACGTTCAGCGGAGTTCACGTTTGACTCAGAAGGGGACGGCCAGGGGTGTGGGTCACCGATTGTTTTTCTTCAAACACTTTTCATGTGCAAAATAAAATCACACGTATATCTCACTTTTCCATTTTGAACACCGTGATCGGAAAGCTTTGATTTTTATCTTGATTTTTTTTATTAACACTTTGCCGATCGCATATTTCAGCTAAATTTTTATGTTTGGCGCCGGCGAAATTCACATGAAATTTTTAATTTCCATAGAGGTTTTTTAAAAATTAGCTGCAATATAGGTTCTAAGTATAATAAAAAAGCATTTAAACACCCAAATTTTATATTATTACAAAAACGAAAGGCACAAAAGGTGGTTTTTATGGGTTTGTGGCCTTACAGACAGCACAGATTTGGTTCATCCGTTACTTTTCAATTATAACAAAATGACACCAATGTTGTTTCACCGGACGGCAACGTGTTAACACATTGGCGAATGACGTGTTCGACATTTTTGGCTAAAGAACGCCTATGCAAAATTTTAGAAAAATCGGTGATCCGTCTCTTTCTCTCTTCGTCAGTAAATTAAAGTTTACTTGCGGTGCTGTTAATGAGCAACAATGGTAAATCCATACAGGAGCCGCTAACGATACGTACTTAGCCGAAAAAGGAAAAACTTCAGAGTGCATACTGTGTTCAACGGATTCTTGTTTAACAAAACATGAACAGAGCCCGGGCAGCTGCGAGTGCTTGGGCGAAAAAAGTGCTCGTCAGATTTATTTCTGGCTCGTTAGCCCGACGTGCAGCCAGCATCGCTGGCATCATAAAACTTTATGAATACGCATTAATGACTTCGAGACTTCGGAAGCGTGTACTTTCTCAGTTACGGAGTCTTTGAAAGTACGGGGCAGCAAAGGATGAAAGAGGCCCCTAATTTCAGTCTAATGAATACGTAGCTCCGTTATTATATACGAGAGGAGAGACAGCAACGTGATGGATGGTTAGAGAGTCAAATGAAAGGATCGCTAGTTTGTTATTAAACGTCCTTCTCATTTCGTCTGATGTTCTGAAAGGCGCACCTGAGACTTGCCCCTCCATAGACCACGACTACTACAAACGCTGGAATATTGATTATACTTGTCGCTCTAGTAAGTTTCATTTCGTCAAAGACCTCTATATCTTCAGCGTAATTCAACATAAAACGTTTATTTACCGAACTGAGAACATTATGAAATAATATCAGTTTAAGTAATTACCGTATCATAATTTTCGTGCACACAAATTCTGAAAAAAAAACTAATCCGGGCAAATCGACATAAACCGATGAAACATTGGCGCAATCAAAGTGACATGTATGAAGGCATATTACAGCTGTACTCTTACTGTACGAATATTGCGTTGCAGTTAACGTGTTTTTGCTCTGGTAATATAAACACCAGCATACCTGAGAGAAGAAAGTAAACGTACATGGCATCTTTACAATTAAAATATTAGATCCACCATAAAGTTCTAGTCGACAGTGTCACTTCAAGATTTAACACATATGGAAGTTTTCCTTTTGAAACTTATACGACTGGCTCTGTCCACGGTTATATAAACACCGGCATATCTGGCAGAAGAAAATAAACGCGCACGTCAGTTTTACAATTAAAATATTAGATCCGCCATAAAGTTCCACTCGGCAATGTTACTTCAAGATTCAACATATATGGAAGTTTTCCCTTTAAAACTTATATGGCTGTCTTTATTCACGGTTATACAAAGGCCAGCATATCCGACAGAAGAAAATGTACTAACGCATTATCTTTACAATCAAAAATTAGGTATACTGGACGGTTCTGTCTGGCATTGTCATTTCAATTTTCAACGCGTACCATACTTTCGTTTGGACCACCTTTGGCTACCTTTCTTTCCCATCGTATTTCTAATTCAATTCAATCTTCATTCGCTTTTCTAAATACACTGAAACAAGACTTTCATCACCTCAACCCTGTATACTGAAATTAAATTATTTTCTTTTGACTAAAAAACCGACTGTGCTTATAGATCTAATAACATGCACGAATCCACGTGGATTCACTCTTATTACGCGAGCATCGCAATCCGCCTTCAGCCATTTCATCTGTCTGAAGTCTAATCGCGCGGCGCTTAAGTTCGAATAATAAAGATTAAGGATTTCCATCTAGCGCAATATTCTCTTGACTTGGCCCGACACGCGACGCTTCTTTGATCGCCTCGGGAACTCATTATGCGCGGCATCAAGATAAAACGAGTTTTGCTTCGGATTTCAGGACGAAGCGTGTATCAGGGAACGAGATGGGCAGGAGGGGGTGTGTGAGTCGAAGGCGTGCGAGGAAGCCTCTAAGAGGATGCTGGCGTCCATGAAGAAAGGCGTGGATCCTTGCAAGGACTTTTACCAGTTCGCCTGCGGTGGCTTTCGCGATCAGGAGCCCTATCAACCGACATCGAGTTTCAATATGCTGCAGGTGCAGGTGGATCATCACATTCACAGTGAGTGCTAAAATAACTTACTTATTCTTTATTTCTTTAAATACTTACGAGGGCAGTCCGATAAGTACTTAGCCTACAAAAGAAAAACGAAAATTTTGGAAAATTCACGATTTATTTTTCAACATAGTCTCCTTTTAACTCGATACGCTTGATCCAGCGATGCTCCAACTTTTTCAACCCGTCTGAAAAATACGTTTTCTGGAGATCTGTAAAGTAGGCCTCCGTGGCAGCGATGCTTCGACTCAAATTTCTGCCCAGCAAATTACTTTTTCTAGTTTCGGAACAAAAAGAAGTGACACGGGGCCAAATCTGGAGAATACAATGGAGCATAGCCTAATTCAACGAATTTGGCTGTAGCTTGGGCAGAAGTGTGAGCCGGTGCGTTATCGTGGTGAAAGAGCACTTTTTTCTTCGCGAAATGGGGCCGTTTTTTCCTTAATTCGGCGTCGAATCGGCTCAATAATTCGGCATAGTACAGCCCTGTGACCGTTTTGCCCTTCTCCAGGTAGTCTATGTAGATCACACCTTGTGAATGCCAGAAAACGGTGGCCATCGCCTTTTCGGCCGATAGAACAGTCTTCGCCTTCTTCGGAGCACATCCGCCGGGCGCAGTCCACTGCTTCGACTGTTCCTTGGTCTCTGGTGTGTACCAGTGGATCCACGTTTCGTTGACGGTCACAAAACGACATAGAAACTCTTTCGGATTGCGCTTAAACAGTGTCAAACACTTATGCGCTTGTTATACAAACGCGGCACCCATCGACCAGAAAGATTATATATTTCATATATTATCGATTAAAAGGAGACTATGTTGAAAAATAAATCGTCAATTTTCCAAAATTTTCGTTTTTCTTTTGTAGGCTAAGTACTTCTCGGACTGCCCTCGTATATTTAACACGTTGACTGCCGTGCGTATTTTGCTGTATTAGAACGGCGATGCTTCGAAATACTACAGCGTTTGACTGAATTATGCAAAATATAAGTAATGTGCAGATATTGGAGACCAGAAGATCGCATCACTATTCTAACAATAACTGCATTTATAAAATAATTATTGCTACCCATTGCGAATATTTTGATCACGACGCATTGCGACCATCACGGCAGTCAAAGTGTTAATCTTGTTATTGATGACGTCGCGAATTTCATTTCGGAAAGTTGGAACCTTTACTAATATAAACCGAAGCTCCTTGTTTGCTATTTAGTTAATTGATTTAAATAATTAATATCCTATATGTTTCCAAATTACATTTTATACTATAGCAATGAAGTAAAATAAAATTTGCTTGCGGTTTATATACTTTTGACATACAATTCATAAGTTAAATTCATTCTTTGATAAAGGCACATATCGTGTGCTGAGACGTTAGGGTTTTAAACAGTAATGTTAGAAAATTTTAACTTTTCGTATGCGCCAATTACATTTGCAGTATTATTCGTAGTGAGTTTTTTTCATATGATTTCACGTTGTACCGGTCTGTATTTCATGTATGTGGGAATGAGAGATGACTCGACGTGGCGATGCATGAATATATTATGAATGGAGGTTGTGTGTGTGACTGTCGCCTGGGGCGATTACTGTTTCATGAACTTGAATAGTTAACATCCGGGGTTCTTAATGAATGACTGGAGAAACGACAAGTATTTTAATAATGACATTGACATTACTGCACTTGCAGTGGAAAAATGGACACATTCTTAACATTTTTGTCGCGCGAACAACAATTGTAAGATAATTTTCTACCGTCGACTAGTTAGATTTCTGTTCAAAATTAACACTTTCTAGTTACGATTCTGATCAAAATTAATGCTTTTTAGTTAGGTTTAGCCCTACATTCCCACACTATTTTCAAGGTGACGTTCGTAAATTGATCGACTGCATTCGTCAATAGGTTCCGCACATACACCCAGTCCACCTTGAAACTTACCATGTAACACGCGCGAGTCTGCAGAAATGCGAAATCACGTGAGAATGTTCGCCGATTCCCATATGATCGAAAACGTCGAAGTCCATCGGTAAAAAAGCATCCTCAATCTGCCTAACTTCCGTGCCCTTTGAAACTATTTAACTTTCATCTAACACGCTTCCGCCGAAGTTCAGTCTCGCGGATACCTATATCGTCTGTCATAAAGTTACGCGGACGCCCTGTATTTCGCGCTCAAGTTTTCGCTTCTTTCCCGTCGCTTTCAGGCAGCGAAAATATTTGCCCGGAGCTCATCGCCGGCGACTTTTCCCTCTTGACTCGTCGATGTGCTCTCTATTGCCGTGTCTAACCGGGCATGTCGCGTGATTAAAAGAAAACGACCATAACGACATTCTCGCTTAACTGATGTAGGTATTTTATAAAATAGCAGCGAGTGCGGAACGTTTGTTTTTTCGCTTGTAAGACTGTGAGTTCGTGTTAATGCAAAGGTGGCAATACGCAAAACGATGCAAACGGATATGTAATACCACACATTACCATACCAATGCCAATAGTTTAGGCATGTAATAGATATTATAATATGTATAGCGTATCCGAAGTATTAATCGCAAAACGTTTGTTTTTTCCGCTTGTAAGACTGTGTGAGTTCGTGTTAATGCAAAGATGACAATATGTAAAACGATGCACACGTATACGTAATACCACACATTAGCATACCAATGCTAATAGTTTAGGCATGTAATAGATATTATAATATGTATAGCGTATCCGAAGTATTAATCGCAAAGCGTTTGTTTTTTTCGCTTGTAAGATTGTGTGAGTTCTTGTTAATGCAAAGGTGGCAATACGCAAAACGATGCAAACGGATATGTAATACCACACATTACCATACCAATGCCAATAGTTTAGGCATGTAATAGATATTATAATATGTATAGCGTATCCGAAGTATTAATCGCAAAACGTTTGTTTTTTCCGCTTGTAAGACTGTGTGAGTTCGTGTTAATGCAAAGATGACAATATGTAAAACGATGCACACGTATACGTAATACCACACATTAGCATACCAATTCCAATTCTTTCGGCATGTAATAGATATTATAATATGTATAGCGTATCCGAAGTATTAATCGCAAAGCGTTTGTTTTTTTCGCTTGTAAGATTGTGTGAGTTCTTGTTAATGCAAAGGTGGCAATACGCAAAACGATGCAAACGGATATGTAATACCACACATTACCATACCAATGCCAATAGTTTAGGCATGTAATAGATATTATAATATGTATAGCGTATCCGAAGTATTAATCGCAAAACGTTTGTTTTTTCCGCTTGTAAGACTGTGTGAGTTCGTGTTAATGCAAAGATGACAATATGCAAAACGATGCACACGTATACGTAATACCACACATTAGCATACTAATGCCAATAGTTTAGGCATGTGATAGATATTATAATATGTATAGCGTATCCGAAGTATTAATCGCAAAACGTTTGCTTTTTTCGCTTGTAAGACGGTGTAAGTTCGTATTAATGCAAAGGTGGCAATACGCAAAACGATGCACACGTATACGTAATACCACACATTAGCATACCAATGCCAATAGTTTAGGTATGTAATAGATATTATAATATGTATCGCGTATCCGAAGAATAATACGCAAAAAGACGAAAACGTGCATGTATGGCTGACCATACATCGTCATAACAATATCGTAGATATTATGTTTATTTGGTATGCAGTATCGTACACTATCATATCGATACCAATGCCATAGATATACGATAAATATTTTAATATATACATAATATGACGTATGCGATACGTGCGCCGGTGTAGTTGATATGACATTACGCATATATGCGTGCGTATATGCACGGTATATATACGGCTAGAAACCAATTTTCCATGCACGCCCTCATCTTCCGCATGGGCGTCTGCGTCATCGCACTTGGCAACGGAAATATCGAATTACACGCATAGTACCTTCGGACGTTACTAGTTACCCTGGCGTACGTAAATTTTTTATCGCAAGAAGGTGTGGCTTCCAACGCTCGCGTCGACTCGCACACAGAAGAAAGTTGACGCTGTTTGATTAAAAGTCCACGCGAACTTTCGCGTACTTTCTTCTCTTTCTCGTAGATATGCGGGATAGAGTTCGGGGTTGTTATCGTTTGGAATTGTTCGTGATAACTAATTCGATTATATAAGTTCCCGGTAATGTGTACAGAAAACTTTGCGCAACTTGTTTAACCGTATTAATTTTCTTCCGTGACACTTTTGACGAGGACGTCTAAGGGGTCTGGCCGCGAACTTAGATTACTACTGACAAACAGCGTGGTTGTCTAAACGGAAAGTTTCGCGGGGCGGAATTTGATCGGGAAAATTGACCGCATTATCAGCCAATTAATGTGCGGCGGATTCGGATTTACTCGGGGAAGCAGAAACGGCGAATACGCGATTTACTTTGATACATCCGAGGCTAATCAGCCTGCCGTCCATTGTTACTCGCGCTCCCCCGCGGGCGGAGCTTTAATCGATAATGTGCCGGAAAATCGCGTTATTACCATGATTTTATTATACACGCGAGATTTATGCGCCGCGCAATTTATTAAGGCGTGTTACGTTCAATGGCGTATCGGAGACTTGATTGTAAATGAACGGCCTGTCGGTTTTATTACCGGCATCGAGCCGTTGCGCGGCAGCTCGTTAGCATCCGAGAGAAATGCTAATCAATCTGCGTCGACGGCTTTCTTACGATGCCGAAAGCGACGCTAACTAAATCTCGCCGTTATGTAGTCCGTCAGTCTTCGGCCGTTTCGTTATTGCGCAATGCCGACGTCTTCGAGTAATAATAACGAGAGTGCAATTTCGAAGCTCATATTACAACCGCAGGCCCGGGATAAAGCAGATATACGTCGTTACATAAAAGAGCATATGGGCCCTGGAACGCGGGCTTTCTTATTTTTATGTGCCGCATTTGTACCAGACGGCGTATCATAAACTCTTCGGAATATCGCTAAAGGAATTTATTGCGTATACAGTGGGTACGAAAAGTATCGGCGCGAATGTTTTTCTGGAATGGCATTTTTCGGAGAAGCGGTAGGAATACGCTGGCAGAAGGCACGAATGATAAATTACAACGATGAATCCAAATTTTTCTGTACTGTTGTCCTGTATATCGTGTTTATTGCGATTTCCTTTATTGCAACCTTTTTCAACAGTTTGAACACTACGGTGTCGCGATATTAGGCACAGTTAACACTGGATTCCAGGAATAAAAATACAGAAAGTTACTTTCATATTTTGGCACCTTTGGTTGATTTTTGTTACACATACTATATTTACCATATACCTACATATTTCTCCGGGTAATCTCGAGTATCTACATATTTCTCTGTAAATCCAGTGTTAAATAATGCGTATTACTCAATAGATTGTATTATTTCTACTTCCCATGTGTCAGCATACCTATACTAACTTTTGACTACTGCATTTACACGTTTCTCTGCAAATGTACTGTTGGTTTTGCCCTATTATTTCTACTCTCTCGTGTCCCAGCACGCACGCACACACTATTTTTTGACTATTGCGTTCCCACATTTCTCTGCAAATTTACTACATATTATTTCAACTCTCCCACGTGTCAATACGCGCACACTAATTTTTTACTACTGCGTTTACACATTTCTCTGCGAATCTAGATATAGATTCTGTACACTCCTTCAAATATCCCGTACTATTTCAACTCTCCAGCACTCGCACACCAACTTCCGACTACTGCGTTTTGCATCGTTCTTTGTATTTATCTCATCGCGTCCAGCACTCCGCCGTTACTGCACCGAACACACTCGGAAAAACGGCATGCGCCAACATTTCTCTACCCACATAACATCGCGAAACCCTCGTACCCCGCCGTAAGCAAAGGTACATTTTGAATCGGGACGAAAGAATACACCCCGCGTTGAGCACGGGGTCCATTAGGACGTATCATCAAATTTGAACGGTGCCACGTATGAGACACGTGGGAAGGCGTGGCACGTGTGTAGGGCACGTCAAAGACGACGCATTACGCTACTTTTTGACTATTGCGTTTACACATTTCCCTGCAAATTTACTGCATATTATTTCAACTCTCCCACGTGTCAATACGCGCACACTAAGTTTTTACTATTGCGTTCCCACATTTCTCTGCAAATTTACTGCATATTATTTCAAGTCTCCCACGTGTCAATACGCGGACACTAATTTTTTACTACTGCGTTTACACATTTCTCTGCGAATCTACATATAGATACTGTGCACTCCTTCAAATATTCCGAACTATAATATTTAAAATCTCCCACGTCCCAGCACTCGCACACCAACTTCCTACTACTGCGTTTTGCATCGTTCTTTGTATTTATTTCATCGCGTCCAGCACCTTCCTCCTGCACCGAACACACTCGGAAAAACGGAATGTGCCAACATTTCTCTACCCACATAACATCGCGAAACCCTCGCAATCCGCCGTAAGCGAAGGTACATTTTGAATCGAGACGAAAGAATACACCCCGCGTTGAGCATGGGGTCCATCAGGATGTATCATCAAATTTGAACGGTATGAGACACGTGGGAAGGCGTGGCACGTGTGTAGGGCAGGTCAAAGACGACGCATTACGCTGAGAGATCACGAAGCTTGGCACGAGGATGAGGAGCAGGTCTCTTTTTTCGGGCGATCCGCAAGGCGCCGGCCTTCTCCCCTTTTTTCCGTCTGCGCTCGTTCATAAAGCGAGATTTTCTTTTCGGATACGAGGCGAGATACGCTTTTTCGCCCGGCGGACCGTCCAATCTATCCGCTGAACGCGCCTGGATCGGGATCAAAACTTGGGGTCGAGGTTTAGCGAGCCAATTTCTTCGGCCAACACGGCCACTGGCGAAAATATTCTGGCGGACAGGCGTCCTGCGCGAGAACGGTCTTTTGTTCTGTCGTAAAGAATGACGGCTGCCGAGAAATGGATCAGCGTGTAGCGTGTGGGCCGCTTGTGAAGTGGGAAAAAGTTGTCGTGGGAGGCACGTGTGCTCGATAAAATGCCTAATGCTGCGGGATGGTGTATAAAAGTCGTCTAGGATAAATGTGTATGGCCGTTCATACATTTGATACGGCAAAGCATGTGCTCGTAACTGTATAGCGGTTAGAATTTCTTTATCTTTTTTTGCGCAATTATGTAAAAAGCGCAAACTTGAAATTTTGAACTGATACTGTACAAAAGTCGTCTATGATGTGTCAAAAAGTCGTCTGTCATAAACGTGTTTGATCGTTTATGAATTTGATAGTGAGTATATAGCGGTCAACATTTTTTTCGCTTTCAATAGCTATCTAGAAAGCGCAATACTTAATGTCGTAATAGAGTGCACTTATTATTGGCGGCTATCGGTTATGAAAAGTGATATTGTACTAATATCTTAGCCAACATCGTCGGACTATTTTTTTTTCACTGAATTTAATTTCACTCAATCGTCAGTGACCGATATTTGCGAAACCATCCGTCGCATACATCAAGGAGCTCACTCCGTTGCTTGGCAAAGAACGCGAGACGATCTTTTAGGGGATTTTGGCATCCGCGTAACATCTTACTTCTCTTGCCAGTAACACATGCACCCGCACAGCTTATTTTTTCGCCCTTCGTCACTTTCCGGTTACTTTTCTCATTCCGTCCCGATTTTGCATCTCACGCCTGTAAGACATATTTGCCCCGGGCCGGGTTTATTTGATTACTTTGGGACTGCTTGGGTATTTGCGCCTGAAGATAAATGAGTGACCTGCCCTTTTTCACTCGGCAGGCCTGGCTCTTCTACTTTTTGGGCATGTGAACCCATGCGATGCAAAGTAGAGGGATTACGATTTTGATTTTGGACGAGGCCACGTTAGCTTCGTTAGGCATTTGGCAATTTGGTGTTGGGCATTTAGATTTCCTTAGTTTCGCTACATTTAATCTAGTTATACTTTGCCTTTGCGGTACATTATCGTTCGTATAACGTTAAATATAGTTAACCCCTTGCCGTGCTATTTAACTCGAAAGAATTTGGGTGCAAGCGATACCTTGCGACTGCCTGTGAAGTAGGCGTGTACTTATATACTACATGCAATAGTGCTTTTGCAGAATTCAAATAAATTTGATCCAAAAATATTTAAAAAATTATTTGATTTGTATTATCTTTTGTATACATTTCTGATACAATATTCACGTATGGCCCGAAATTCTCATCACGAGACAGACTTATTAACACTTTGACTGTTAGAACCGCGATGCAATGAAATACTGCAGAGTATAATTAAATCGTGCAAAGTAAAGGTAACGCAGAGTTAGAAGCCCAAGTATTGAAGTACCGTCTCGATATCAATTGCTTTTACAAAATTGCAAATGGGCTTCATTGCGAATTTTTTGCATTTTTAATCAAATCTTTTGCACCGGTCACCGGTGACCACCGTGGCAGTCAATGTGTTAAAGTACAGCAAGGGGTTAATATATATCGACGTTTAATTTCAACCATTCGCATGGTTCAGTTTATTTTCCTCTTGTTCCCAGCATCCGTCACTTCAGTCGTTCATCGATCAGAAACAGGTGATCCAGAACATATAGATATAATCACTTACTTAGTCATCAGAAGTGGGATGTCAAACGGATCGTGCAAAGTAAAGGTAACGCAGAGTTGTTAGAAGCCAAAGTATTGAAGCACCGTCTCGATATCAATTGCTTTTACAAAATTGCAAATGGGCTTTCTTGCGAATTTTTTGCATTTTTAATAAAATCTTTTGCACCGGTCACCGGTGACCACCGTGGCAGTCAATGTGTTAAAGCACGGCAAGGGGTTAATATATATCGACGTTTAGTTACAACCATTCGCATAGGTTCAGTTTATTTTCCTCTTGTTCCCAGCATCCGTTACTTCAGTCGTTCATCGATCAGAAACAGGTGATCCAGAATATATAAATATAATCACTTACTTAGTCATCAGAAGTGGGATATCAAACGGATTTTTATTTTACCTTACACTCCTCTATTATCGCATCCATCTGGTTTCTACCGTACGCACCCACTTTGTTCCTTTCTCCTCTTGCGCAGCGTCCTTCACCAGAATGATTGCCAGTTTTCGTCGGAAAAGCCTCCTCCGTCTCTCTTCTTGCGATTCTCCGCGCCGGTTCTTTCGTCGCGGAAAATTTAGAAGCGGACGTTTTCACGGCGGTTTTGCCGAGATGAATTCCGTCGCCTGGCGTTTCACGCTCCAGGCTGCCCATTGTCCAGCGCGATCTCCGTCCCGGTTGTCCATTAATTTTACGGCGTCGGGTTGTCGTGCTAAATAATCGGGAGCCGCATAAAGCATACTCGCGGGACGCCGGGTTTATAATGTCGCTGGCTGAGTTATCATCTTCGGTTGCATGTGCAAAAAGAGTTCTGCCCGATCGAATTAAATGCTTACTGAGCGGACACACGAATGTCTGCAGAGTGGGCACCGATTCTTGCAGGCGGCAGTCAATGATGCTGAACTTTTGTTAGGAGTTTTTATGTCGTTAGTTTATGGAGTTGCGTATGAGACCATTTTTGTTGTTTGCTCTGTTATTTTATTGCGGCTGGTTCTTTGTTAGGAGTAATGAAAAGTTATGCCGGCGTATTCGGTAAATTGTGGACAATTGTATAGAAGGTTTAACTTTTTTGGTGAGGCGTTGGGATTTTTGAATAAGATATATCATTTTATAGGCATTTTTACTGATTAATTTGCGAGCAATCCGGCGACAGCTACGGGAGCGAAAAATTTTGTGGTGGCGACGAAACAAAATTTGCATAGAAAAACAGTCCATTATGCAAAGTATATTATGCTCCGGGAGTTTTTACGAGATCCGAGGACTTATAAGGAGTACGGGCACGACTTTAACTCGAAAACCATTGAAAGCTCCAGTTGCAATAATGGCCAGCAAGTTTGAAATTTTGTATGCGTATTAAATTCCATTGGAAAGTTTAAAGAAGTTTCAATACGACAGCAATGGTCCTCCATCAGTGGGTAATTTTTGAAAGGGAAAAATTTGTAGACATGAATCGGATATTAACGCCTTATTTATTATTATATATATTAATATTTACATATTAGCATACTACATATATATGTATTAATCATTTTAACGGTAGGGTTGTACAGCTTATCCCGGCGTAAACGACTGCCGCATTCTCTTCTTCCGCAAGTCACTGTTTACATGTAATATTTCATAAATCTTAACATTGACTCTATAGCTTTTCCGCGTATTCGTCAACGCGTCGACCACTGATTTTCATTGAGCTGGAGACGTCGAGCCTAATAGCATGGTCACAGCGCATTAACACTTTGACTGCCATGCGTATTTTGCTGTATTAAGAACGACGATGCTATGAAATACTACAGCGTTTGACTGAATTATTCAAAATGTAAACAATGTGCAGGGATTGGACACCAAAGGATCGCGTCACTATTCTAACAATAAATGCATTTATAAAACAATTATTTCTACCCATTGCGAATATTTTGGATCTTCAGTAAAATCTCTTGCGCCGGTCAGCAGTGATCATCACGACAGTCGAAGTGTTAATCAAAATTTGCGTAAGTCGCATTTGAAGGCCAATCTTTCGTCCGACGTCTTCGTCATTGAAACGTTTCTAGAGACGGCGCAAATCGGACGATAGAAACCTGCCTCAAGCCCGAAACCGGCTGATCGGCGCGTACATGTTCGTCTTCGGTTCGAATACGGCGAAGCCTTAGACAGCGTCGGAGTTTACGTAAGATGGCAAAAAGGGGGATGCAAGCGCTTCGGACGAACCTGATTAATCCCCCGTATTTAATGGGTCAAGTTCGCCAGTCTCGACTGCGTGGCTGATCGTTTCTGCCACTTCCTTTTGTCTAATCTCGAGCGCGATTAAAGAACTTGAGGGCGCGTGTTGTAATTTAGGGAATCGACGGGCGGCGAAGAGTGATTGCGTAGAAAGCTTTCGTTTTGCATTTTTAGTAAAATCTTTTGCATCTGTTACCGGTGCAGTATTTTATCGCATCGTGGTTCTAACATAGCAAAATATTAACACGTCAACTGCCATGGTGGTCACCGGTGGCCGATGCAGTATTTTATCGCATCGCGGTTCTAACATAGCAAAATATTAACACGTCGACTGCCATGGTGGTCACCGGTGACTGGCGGAAAAGATTTGACTAAAAATGCAGAAAATTCGCAATGAAGCCTATTTGCAATCTTGTAAAAGCAATTGATATTGGAACGGTGCTTCAAAACTTTGGTTTCTAACAACTCTGCGTTATTTTCGTTTTGCACGATTTAATCATGCTTTGCAGTATTTGATCGCATCGCGGGTTTAACATAGCAAAATATTAACACGTCGACTGCCATGATGGTCACCGGTGACCGATGCAAAAATTCGATTTTACTAAAAATGCAAAAAATTCGCAATGAATTAACACGTCGACTGCTATTTGCAATCTTGTAAAAGCAATTGATATTGGAACGGTGCTTCAATACTTTGGCTTCTAACAACTCTGCGTTATTTTCATTTTGCACGATTTAATCATGCTTTGCAGTATTTTATCGCATCGCGGTTTTAACATATGGTAGCAAAATTTGATTAAAAAAACTTCACGTGGACTGCCATGGTTCTAACAACTCTGCGTCATTTTGCCGATTTAATCATGTGACTATCGCAGTTTTAACATAGCAAAATATTAACACGTCGAATGCCATGGTGGTCACCGGTGACCGATGCAAAAGATTGACTAAAAATGCAGAAAATTCGCAATGAAGACTATTTGCAATCTTGTAAAAGCAATTGATATTGGAACGGTGCTTCAATACTTTCGCTTCTAACAACTCTGCTTTATTTTCATTTTGCACGATTTAATCATGCTTTGCAGTATTTTATCGCATCGCGGTATTAACATAGCAAAACATTAACACGTCGACTGCCATGGTGGTCACTGGTGACCGATGCAAAAGATTTGACTAAAAATGCAAAAAATTCGCAATGAAGCCTATTTGCAATCTTGTAAAAGCAATTGATATTGGAACGGTGCTTCAAAACTTTGGTTTCTAACAACTCTGCGTTATTTTCATTTTGCACGATTTAATCATGCTTTGCAGTATTTTATCGTATCGCAGTTTTAACATAGCAAAATATTAACACGTCGACTGTCATGGTGGTCACCGGTGACCGATGCAAAAGATTTGACTAAAAATGCAGAAAATTCGCAATGAAGCCTATCTGCAATCTTGTAAAAGCAATTGATATTGGAACGGTGCTTCAATACTTTGGCTTCTAACAACTCTGCGTTATTTTCATTTTGCACGATTTAATCATGCTTTGCTGTATTTTATCGCAACGCGGTTTTAACATAGCAAAATATTAACACGTCGACTGCCATGGTGGTCACCGGTGACCGATGCAAAAGATTTTACTAAAAATGCAGAAAATTCGCAATGAAGCCTATTTGCAATCTTGTAAAAGCAATTGATATTGGAACGGTGCTTCAAAACTTTGGTTTCTAACAACTCTGCGTTATTTTCATTTTGCACGATTTAATCATGCTTTGCAGTATTTTATCGCATCGCAGTTTTAACATAGCAAAATATTAACACGTCGACTGCCATGGTGGTCACCGGTGACCGATGCAAAAGATTTGACTAAAAATGCAGAAAATTCGCAATGAAGCCTATTTGCAATCTTGTAAAAGCAATTGATATTGGAACGGTGCTTCAATACTTTGGCTTCTAACAACTCTGCGTTATTTTCATTTTGCACGATTTAATCATACTTTGCTGTATTTTATCGCATCGCGGTTTTAACATAGCAAAATATTAACACGTCGACTGCCATGGTGGTCACCGGTGACCGATGCAAAAGATTTGACTAAAAATGCAGAAAATTCGCAATGAAGCCTATTTGTAATCTTGTAAAAGCAATTGATATTGGAACGGTGCTTCAAAACTTTGGCTTCTAACAACTCTGCGTTATTTTCATTTTGCACGATTTAATCATGCTTTGCAGTATTTTATCGCATCGCGGTTTTAACATAGCAAAATATTAACACGTCGACTGCCATGGTGGTCACCGGTGACCGGCGCAAAAGATTTGACTAAAAATGCAAAAACTTCGCAATGGAACCTATTTGTAATTTTGTAAAAGCAATTGATATTGGAACGGTGCTTCAAAACTTTGGTTTCTAACAACTCTGCGTTATTTTCATTTTGCACGATTTAATCATGCTTTGCAGTATTTTATCGCATCGCGGTTTTAACATAGCAAAATATTAACACGTCGACTGCCATGGTAGTCGCCGGTGACCGATGCAAAAGATTTAACTAAAAATGCAGAAAATTCGCAATGAAGCCTATTTGCAATCTTGTAAAAGCAATTGATATTGGAACGGTGCTTCAATACTTTCGCTTCTAACAACTCTGCTTTATTTTCATTTTGCACGATTTAATCATGCTTTGCAGTATTTTATCGCATCGCGGTTTTAACATAGCAAAATATTAACACGTCGACTGCCATGGTGGTCACCGGTGACCGATGCAAAAGATTTGACTAAAAATGCAGAAAATTCGCAATGAAGCCCATTTGCAATCTTGTAAAAGCAATTGATATTGGAACGGTGCTTCAAAACTTTGGTTTCTAACAACTCTGCGTTATTTTCATTTTGCACGATTCAATCATGCTTTGCAGTATTTTATCGTATCGCAGTTTTAACATAGCAAAATATTAACACGTCGACTGCCATGATGGTCACCGGTGACCGGCGCAAAAGATTTGACTAAAAATGCAGAAAATTCGCAATGAAGCCTATTTGCAATCTTGTAAAAGCAATTGATATTGGAACGGTACTTCAATACTTTGGTTTCTAACAACTCTGCGTTATTTTCATTTTGCACGATTTAATCATGCTTTGCAGTATTTTATCGTATCGCAGTTTTAACATAGCAAAATATTAACACGGCGACTGCCATGGTGGTCACCGGTGACTGGCGCAAAAGATTTGACCGTGGCAGTCAACGCGTTAAAATGCCAAATGGTCGTTATTGTATCGAGCGCGTAAATAGCAGAGCGACTTGACGCTTTCCGGCCGCAAGACGAAACTGCGGTCTGTTATCGTCGTCGCTCACACGTTCGCGGAAAATGCAACTGCAATGAGCCGCGGGGCACGTACGGCAGCTGCGTCTGTTGCTGTGCGGAGAATCTCGGCAGAAAGTTATACATGCAGCCACACGTAGACTGCAGTATCACGCCAGAGAGCTCGTTCGCGAAAATTCAATAATCCACTAGTCCGCCGATTGAAATTAGCTTTCATCAGCGTCCTGAACCGGTGCGCACGCCTTCTCGGCCTTTGTTGGTGTGTCGCCGGCGAAACTGCCGACGCTTTTCTAGGCTCGCGCAAGGACTTGTTTCTACATGGAAACGTGCAATCTGTTTGCTGAGCGAAAACCCGCTATTTACGTAACTGCGTCTGAATGCCTGCCGTAAACGGAATTCTTCTTGGGAGGAAGATGCGATTTGGTTTGGAAGTTTGACGACGGGTATGTTTCTACGCTAGTCGTAGGCAGCGTGTCACTATGGATAAAACGGTGTGGTTTCGAACAAAATTACATTATGCAAATTATATTTGCGTAAAAGTTGGTTGGTATGTATATTGTGAAATAAAATCGAAATGTTACACCATTTGGGATAGAATGGTATGTTTACGCTGAGAATTAATTTATTCAAATTACATTTGCATAAAACTTGGTTGGTATTTACGCTGTGAATTAAAATTCAAATGTTACATCAGTTCATATAAAACAGTATGGTTTCGGTGGGAATTTTACATCTTACTTTTTCCGAAGGTGTGATAACGTTCAAGACAATAATCAATACGCATTGCGGTTTTGTTTCTCGAACATAAAATGTAATCTCGCTGATTTTCTCGAGCTCGGATATGTCATTTGTCAATGAGTCTATCGTCTGAATATATTGCAGGAGTACTTTCTCGCGGTTGCTGAAATTCACGTCCCAGTTGATCGACCAAACATTTTATACATTTCAAATGGGGCAGACGGCTTTCATTATTTTTCATAGGTTTTTCCTCTAATGAATCGGAAATATCTTAAAGAAACAAAAATTCAAAGAAATTTTCTGTTTGTCTACATTTCTACCGTAGTCATATATAATCTCTTCGTGCTCTCTTAAAAAGTCAATCGAGTCCAGAGAGTTGAACCGTGAATAGTAGACCCGGCTTTTTACTGTGGGAGAACAATTAACGCGGGTGAAGTGATATGGCTTAGGGATGTTAAGTGATTTTATTTTTGCATAGTAAGAAAATTGGGGCGCTTGGAACTTTCGCGTGGTATATGAAAATATTTAGATATATAGGTAATTTGTATTCTAATAATGTAAGTTATAGTATAAACGTATATATAATAACGTATATTTTGATATACAGGGTATTTTTGTTAGTGCGCGTTAATTTCCTTTATTCCGGACTTCATTTAAATGACTCGCTTCAAAAATTACTCGTCGAGCGTCGCATCTCGCCTTCGAAAATCAGTTAATCTCTATTCTTTTCTCTCTTTCATTGATGTGCACTCTCAGTTATCGACAGGTTTGTCCCTATGATCGTGGCGTCGGTTATCTTTCAGAACGGAAATGCGTCCGCTTACGGTCCTGATTACTCCCGGCTATTTTTCAATAGAAGTCCAATAATGATAAAAGCACCTTTGGAGACGGCCTGCCCAAAGCTCGTTTCAAATGAATAGTTGATTCGTTCGGCAACTGTACCGGTGAAGTATCTAAAGGTCCGCACTGAGATCGAAGTTACATCGAAACTGCATTACCTCAAAAATGTCGAAATGGAGCTTCTGGGCTTCTAAAGTTCTCTTACGAATTCCGATAGCCACCCTGTCGTGAATAGTTAGCTCTGTTTGAAATAACGACGTCGCGAAATTTTGCTCACGGAACAGAAGGAGAAAAGAAACGTTCGACCGCAAGATATAAGGCGGTTCATTTCATTTCGCGACCGCTACAATTTTCTCAGATCTGAACTTCACGAAAAACGTCGCACCGAATTTAGGCGAGATTAAAGATGAAACAATTAAGGCGAATTGACTTTTCCTGAGAAAGTCGCGGTCTCTTATGAAAACTGTGTCAATACACACAGAGGAATATTTTTCGTCATTTTTCTCATTGCTGCATTTGTTGATAACTCTCGTAACCTAGTTAACCCGAAGAATTTAATCAATTCTGCAAATTTTAAGACTTACATAGACAAGCGACATTCCTTCATAAACTAGTAGCGCAATACAACGTAAAATATTGTAGATGCGTCGCATAAAACTGCAACCGGATTAAGATGAGGCGGTAGAGGTCTGTATAAAAGCCGGCCCGATTTGCGACGCGATTTCAGTTGTCAGTTTAGGTGAGTCAGTTTAAGATCAGTCTCAGTTTAAGTTCAGTTATAGTTCAAAGTTTAGATCAGTCGAGTTCAGAGTGTAGTTCAGTCCAGTATAGATACGTTTTCTTGCCGGTTACCGAATTGAAGTCGAATTGCCATAGTTTTACTTTCATTTTGTATTTATATTTATATATTAGTGTTTTCATTTATCTTTAAATAAAATTTATTCAACTTAACCCTTTGACTGCGGCGCACTCTTGGACGAATCCATCAATATGAACGGTGCGTTTTTCGCATGGTTGTCCACTGACTAGTGACCGAAACAGTACCCGGAAATTTGATAACATTCTTATATTTTAAAAAAACGATAATAATAGCAAAAAAAAATTAAAAATATCAATTTTTTATTTATCTTTAGTAACTTTTTGAACTATTTTAATTCACTTGATTTAATTTGTGCATTTTTTAATAATAACCGGTAATTAAAAAAATAACGAATGGATAAATTCAAACACTACTCGCAAAATGAAATAAATACTTCCATATACAGTAAAGAAACCGGTTTGCAGAAATCAATGCACGAAGCGATCGTACGAGAGCGTACGTACAAGAGCAGTGTAATATGAAGGCAATTGACTGAATGATATTGAAACAGTTGCCGATATTTAGTTGCTATGTTACATAGGACGATAAACTGAATATTGAATCAATCGGTAAAATAGTAATAAAGGTGTTATAGTACAAAAATACAGAGGGCGTATATATACGCCTTTCGCAAAAGAAGGGTTAATATAATTCCGCATTCCGCTTCGACCACAAACATCTTATCCACTACAATATCATGTCGCGTGTTTCTTGAACTGTATTCGTACCCGCTGACGGCACAAGCACGTGTACTATCATTCCGCCGATATTTTCGTCTTCCTATTTGACAGATTGAAGTCTCGACACAGCAGCGATCGGTCGCACTCTTTCAGAACCGCTTCTCGAACACAACTGGGTCGCGGCACCTTTTCCGCGTGAGTCTTCGCCGTCGCTTTTCGGAGATTTTCAGCGTCCCGACGCCACTTGCTCGTAATAGCGTTTAATTGTCGCGATCGCAGACCTCGACACCTCAAAGGTGTCCACGAACAATTCGGCGAAATTTTTAAGTTCCACCGCCCGCCTCGCCTTCCGTCCCGACACAAGTGGTTCAGAAGCTTCTGTTAAGCCCGACGCTCGAAAAGCGACTAAGACTGAAGCACGTCCTTTTAATTTTTAACCATGTTCTAAATGCGGGCCGCGCACACGTGTATGTGTTCGTGTGTGCGCTCGAAAATAGGTGGACGCAGAATTTAGCGTACGTGACGAAGTAGCATAATCGATTAATATTTCGCTTCGTATGTTGTATTTGGATCACGTAGCGTGGGTGTGTCGGGTAACTGTGACAGATGTTTTTAAACTGAACACTTAGACGACTGTGCGCCACGTGTAAACTTACGCTTCTTACCGCCGATTTGTCGCAAGTAACGCGGATTAATCGTCACTGACTGAAAGACGCGAAGAACATATAAAAATTATTTGAATAGATAAATTATATCCGGTCGTGATAATTATATTCCTGCATTGCATGGAATGGGTAAAAATATGAAATTCGACGGATATGATGTAATTGAGTATTTTTTGTGGTTCAGGCAAAATGTAAAATTGAAGATAAATAACATCATTAAACGTGAAATTAAAAATGTCTAACGTGTTTTAATCTTCTTTTTAAACGTGGTAACGTTTTAAAAATTCTAATATAAGTTTCTATTGGGATCTATATCTATCTTTCATTAACTTTAACGAAATGTATAGACAAGATATTGTGTTTTGCAAAAGTACAAAAGGTACTTGATGCTTTGCGTATAATGCCAGTTCAAGACTGATCAAGTAATGCCACGAAAAGTAAAGACAATAAAAAGCGACGCGTTGCTCATCAAACAGTGGGAGACCTTCGCATTCGGTTGGCTAAGTGTTAAGACTGCGGAAAGATGAAAAGCGCAGTGTACAGTTTCATCATCGGTAGTAGTCGCAGAACAAAAGACTTATTCGTGCAACGGTATCACGGGCGTGGACCCGAATTTGTGCACATCCAGAAATGTCAAGTTGCGTTTGACTGAACAGTGCCTGTAAACATGCTGGTAGATGACGAATACATTAGTATGTTCGATGCAATTCGAGCACTACTGTTGCAATGTTCGATATTGTGCTACGTTGTATCACTCGCGAATTAGGTTCCGGGGGTGACGTAGTTAAGATTCAATCTCGCCGACGAGATTGGAAAAACTTGAATCGGCAAAGCCAATGTCAAATACCTGTATATAATATGTCTCTACAAATCTTGATACGAATGCGATTATTTCTTTTACAATTCATGTGTTAACATTAAAAACTAAGTTAAATACGTAATCGTGAGATTCAAACTAAACAATGCTATAAGATTATGGTTTCATCAAATTATTTTTTTTTAACGATTTATGTACTAACGCCAAAAGTTAAATTTGATACAAAACTATAAAATTCAAATCACACAATGCAACAAGCTGAGGATTCCACTTGATTAGTATTTACGTGCGTATTTTATGGTGATAGTAATAGCTAGCATAAACCGCGAGTTAACCTGCTCAACTAAAAATGCATGCAAAATTCAAATCAAACAATGCAACAAGCTGAGGATTCCACTTGATTAGTATTTACCTGCGTACCTTATGACGATAGTAATAGCTAGCATAAAACGCGAGTTAACCTGCTCAACTAAAAATGCACGCAAGATTCAAATCAAACAATGCAACAAGCTGAGAATTCCACTTGATTAGTATTTAGCTGCGTACCTTATGGCGATAGTAATAGCTAGCATAAAACGTGAGTTAACCTGCTCAACTAAAAATGCATGCAAGATTCAAATCAAACAATGCAACAAGCTGAGGATTTCACTTGATTAGTATTTTCCTGCGTACCTTATGACGATAGTAATAGCTAGCATAAAACGCGAGTTAACCTGCTTAACTAAAAATGCATGCAAGATTCAAATCAAACAATGCAACAAGCTGAGAATTCCACTTGATTAGTATTTGGTTGCGTACCTTATGACGATAGTAATAGCTAGCATAAAACGCGAGTTAACCTGCTGAACTAAAAATGAATGCAAGATTCAAATCAAACAATGCAACAAGCTGAGGATTCCACTTGATTGGTATTTGCCTGCGTACCTTATGACGATAGTAATAGCTAGCATAAAACGTGAGTTAACCTGCTCAACTAAAAATGCATGCAAGATTCAAATCAAGCTCAGGATTTCACTTGATTAGTATTTGGTTGCGTACCTTATGACGATAGTAATAGCTAGCATAAAACGCGAGTTAACCTGCTCAACTAAAAATGCATGCAAGATTCAAATCAAACAATGCAAAAAGCTGAGGATTCCACTTGATTAGTATTTGCCTGCGTATCTTCTGACGATAGTTATAGCTAGCATAAAACGCGAGTTAACCTGCTCAACTAAAAATGCATACAAGATTCAAATCAAACAATGCAACAAGCTGAGGATTCCACTTGATTAGTATTTGCCTGCGTATCTTATGACGATAGTAATAGCTAGCATAAAACGCGAGTTAACCTGCTCAACTAAAAATGCATGCAAAATTCAAATCAAACAATGCAACAAGCTGAGGATTCCACTTGATTAGTATTTAGCTGCGTACCTTATGACGATAGTAATAGCTAGCATAAACCGCGAGTTAACCTGCTCAACTAAAAATGCATGCAAGATTCAAATCAAACAATGCAAAAAGCTGATGATTCCACTTGATTAGTATTTAGCTGCGTACCTTATGACGATAGTAATAGCTAGCATAAAACGCGAGTTAACCTGCTCAACTAAAAATGCATGCAAAATTCAAATCAAACAATGCAACAAACTGAGAATTCCACTTGATTAGTATTTAGCTGCGTACCTTATGACGATAGTAATAGCTAGCATAAACCGCGAGTTAACCTGCTCAACTAAAAATGCATGCAAAATTCAAATCAAACAATGCAACAAACTGAGAATTCCACTTGATTAGTATTTAGCTGCGTACCTTATGACGATAGTAATAGCTAGCATAAAACGTGAGTTAACCTGTGTGTGTGTGCAAGATTCAAATCAAACAATGCATATATCTAAGGATTCCATCTTGATTAGTATTTAGCTGCGTACCTTATGACGATAGTAATAGCTAGCATAAAACGCGAGTTAACCTGCTCAACTAAAAATGCATGCAAGATTCAAATCAAACAATGCAACAAACTGAGAATTCCACTTGATTAGTATTTAGCTGCGTACCTTATGACGATAGTAACAGCTAGCATAAAACGTGAGTTAACCTGCTCAACTAAAAATGCATGCAAGATTCAAATCAAGCTCAGGATTTCACTTGATTAGTATTTGGTTGCGTACCTTATGACGATAGTAATAGCTAGCATAAAACGCGAGTTAACCTGCTCAACTAAAAATGCATGCAAAATTCAAATCAAACAATGCAACAAGCTGAGAATTCCACTTGATTAGTATTTGCCTGCGTACCTTATGACGATAGTAATAGCTAGCATAAAACGCGAGTTAACCTGCTCAACTAAAAATGCATGCAAGATTCAAATCAAGCTCAGGATTTCACTTGATTAGTATTTGGTTGCGTACCTTATGACGATAGTAATAGCTAGCATAAAACGCGAGTTAACCTGCTCAACTAAAAATGCATGCAAGATTCAAATCAAACAATGCAACAAGCTGAAGATTCCACTTGATTAGTATTTGCCTGCGTACCTTATGACGATAGTAATAGCTAGCATAAAACACGAGTTAACCTGCTGAACTAAAAATGCACGCCATCGCGTTACGGTCTCGTAGATAGTGAACGGGACATTTTTTCGCGCTTAACTTTTCAAAGCGGGCCACTCCGAAGCGCCCCTTTCATTTTTAACCAAAGGCCAAAAGCAGGCGAGCTATTTGCGCCGCGAGGCATCGAATGCAAGATTACATGCTCACGTAAGTAAAGAGACGGGCTTCTTTCATCGACTCGCTCGCCGTAACTGCCTCGGTATAGGTGAGCAACGCGTAGAGAGCTATTTTATTACGTTCCGGGAACTTTGATATCGCGATGCATTCGTACCGCCTCTAAACACGAGCGATTTACCGTTTTCCCTCATTTATTTCGCGCTGCACTTCCGCGATACGCATGAATCACTCTACCTCTCAACTCGGAATAATCCGATTGCCGAATCGTCGGACGTATTACTTGAAATGCATCGGATTAAATAATTCGCCGATTTTTCCGGATTAAAGCTTACCTCCCGGTCGTTTGCCGTTGCTCATTCACTGCCAGTATTCGGGAACGATTAAACAAATTAAAGATTGCAATTAAAAAATTTAATTCATTAACGGTACGATTATGTTAAATTAGTTGGTTAACTGCAAAAAAATAAGTTTGGTTTGAAGAAATATGAACAGTTGAAACTTTTCGTGTATTTACAGAGTAGGGTGTGAATTATAAATTTTTGTTCTTTCGAATTTAGCTTCGTTTACTATTTATCTGTAAGACTGACTTAACACTTTGACTGCCAAGCGTATTTTGATGCGTTAGAACTGCGATGCAATGAAATACTGCAGAATATGATTAAATCGTGTAAAATGAAGGTAACGCAGAGTTGTTAGAAGCCAAAGTATTGAAGCACCGTCCCGATATCAATTGCTTTTACAAGATTGCAAATGGGATTCATTGCGAATATTTTTCATTTTTAGTATAATCTTTTGCACCAGTGACCACCGTGGCAGTCAATATGTTAACCACGGTGCCCAGTTAAACAGGAATGTAACGCTATCACACTTGCTATAAATTATTAGTATAGCTCAGATATTTTCATAACAATCGCCATGAGCAGAGTTCACATAATTCCTTTAAAAAATGTCCAAATTTCCTCGGTGCAGAAATGTAGTCAACGTTCCCTCCATTGCCTATCATTTGTCTGCAATGCCAACCCGAGCGAGATTCGGGTGGCATCTAAAGAACCTCTTTGAGCGTCGTACATCAGCAGGATCAAGAGAGTTCGCGCGCCATCGCGTTCTCTCCAGATTTTCATCGTCGTGCCTGCAGACGCTTTCGCATTGCGGCACCTCCTTATTCCAGGCGAATCGTCGCGCGTCGTGAATTCCGACCACTTAAAGACTGGCCTGCGAAGTACGTTTTATACTTGTCGTTAAGACGCGCCGGAAATTCCTCGGGATCTTCAGGTTCTGACGATCCGTGGAAGGTCTCTTGATTACGACCAGAACGCCGCGTAATTTTATTATCTGACGCAGTCTTCGAATTTGATCCAAACGTGAAACCGTTTTCTGAGGATAAAGGTAGTACGCGCGTAGGTGTAGAAAGGAATAGTATAGAAAGGAATAAGATAGGAATGTTTTAAGATGCGCTATAGAATCCGTCGCGGATGTGTATGTGCGTTGCGACAATGTCGTTGGTTAGAAATAAGTCAGCCGTAATCCAACAGAGAAAACCAGTGCTTGTATTTTGTCTTCTGTTAACACGATGACGATTTTGATGAACGGCAATGCTATGAAATAAGCGTTTAACTGATGCAAAATGTCCATAATGTGCAAATATTGGAGACAAAAGGATCGCATCACTATTTTAACTATAATCGCATTTATAAAATAATTATTGTTAACCATTCCGAATATTTTGGATCTTCAGCAAAATCTCTTGCGCTGGTCACCGATCACCATTATGGCGGGCAAAGTATTAACACGTTGACTGCCGTGTATATTTTGCTGTATTAGAACGGCGATGCTATGAAATACTACAGCGTTTGACTGAATTATGCAAAACGTAAATAATGTGCAAGTATTGGAGACCAAAGAATCGCATCACTATTCTAACAGTAACTGCATTTATAAAATAATTATTACTACCCATTGCGAATATTTTGGATCTTCAGTAAAATCTATTGCGCCGGTCACCGGTGACCCCCATGGCAGCCAACGTGTTAAAACAGCTTACGGTGATGTATTATGGTAATTGATAATAATTGGTAACAATTGGAAGGGTGTAAATTGCGTAAATTATGATAACTGAAAGCAGTGTAAAGCCTTATGGCGATTTTTCATTACTTTCGATACTTCGTTAAAACCCAACAATCGACCGATAAATATGAGGCATCATTTCCTTTGTAACATAAAGACAATAGCGGATTTTCTGCAATATTTCTGCATGGCGTATGATTGTCTTGCAGTGTTCCGCGAATTTCTTTCGCATTGCTCTCAACAACAGATTCAACACAAAGTTTGTTCAGCGATAATGCCTCTATTTCGCCGTTAACGGATTTATTCGTTTGGTTAAATTCCGGCTAAACTCGTTGAAATGATGACGACGTAAACTTCACGGCTTCAACAAGTGTCATAAAAACTTCACTCGCGCTCCTCCCCGCCGTTCCGCGAAATTTCGTTTACTCTCACGCGAACGAGCCTTCTGACGGATGGTGAATGCTCGCGGCGTGTTGCGGATTTTATGAAAATATCAAGAAAATTGCGGTACCGCGTGCGCACTCACATATGGAAGTTGGATGTGTACAAAGATACGGCAGCTGAAACACTACACTTTTAGGCCGACCGACTACACCTTTAGGCATCAATTATATAGTTGTTGCTGTATCTGTACATATGTATACATACAATTGGTTACGGCTGCATTTACGATACGCATCATCTGTAACAGCATGCTAATGTAGGATAGGATGTTAGGTGTCATCGAAGCGGGATGCGGAATTATATTAAGTTGAATAAAATTATTTGAAGATAAATTAAAGCACTAATATACAAATGTAAATATAAAATGAAATGAAACTAAGACTATGGCAATTCGGAATATAATTGACGCTAAGTGAATATATTTCGTTCTGACGGACAAATTGAACTGAACTCTTCGATTCGGTAAACGGCAAGAAAACGCATCTATACTGATCTCGCGTCGCAAACCGCGTCGGCTTATATACGGACCTCTACCACTTTATCTTAATCCGGTAGGGCCCGATAGCCCCACGACAGTTTTATTCGACGCGTCTACGGCCGTTTCCCTGATACTACATTACATTTTAAAATGTTTCTAGAGTGACATAGCATTATTATTGAAAATGTTTATGCAGTGGCTTGCTACTGGTTAATTAAATGTGACACTGTTCCCTGAAACGTTGTACGTCCCGTTTTGCAAAAATGTCATGAACCGAAGGAGTAGGAATATCCTCCCTTGCTTCCTCTTACCACACTCTAAACAACTACTCTCTACTACACTAATAACAAATCATCTGGGGCATCATGCTCCATTTTTTAACTATATGTATAGTATGACGTTACAGATGACGAATTCCGTTACATGCTGTAACCATATCCATGTATATACATACACATTTAGTTATGGCTGCACTTACGGTGCGTGTCATGCGTAACGGCACATTGCTAACCAATTCATCTGCAAAGCCATGTTCCCTTCGGCAACTATACATACATCGTGCCGTTACAAATAACGCATCCCGCGAACGCAGCCATAACCAAAGTCACTGCCGCATAAATTCTAACATTACCATTTCCGCGCCGTGAATAATGGATTCAGCGGCACAAAATGACCGCCGCCGCGATTGCTCGCGCGATCCGTTAATTTCTGCGCAGCGCTCGTTATTAAATACAATTTATCGCATCCGTGAAACGTCCCTTTCAATCGCGATTAATGTCGTACCGTCGGCGCGACGCTGGGAGTGCGTTTCTGCAAGATCGTTCAACGCACTTTTACGCCTGACAGCGTGGTTGTCATGCGCGTAACTCCGGCGAACAAAATGTTTCTTCTTTGAAGATTCTAACAGGAGTTGTAAATTCTTGCCGCGTGATTGCCGCTGGAATAACGACGTTTTGAGTAACATGCAGATATATTCTTATAACACGTTCAAATAACGGAATGGTTAAATGAGGAGATAGAACATGGGTAACATAACAAACTGGAATAACAACGTTTTCAGTAACATGCAGATATGTTCTTATAACATGTTCGAATAATGGAATGGTTAAATGAGGAGATAGAACATAGGTAGTATAACAAACTATATTTACTGGAGCCATATTATTATGACGACGGACCATCAAACGCAAAACTTACGAATGAATTCTGCGCACGCGATTTGCAGACGGGCCAAGATTAGCGTCCGAAACGGAATATTTGCCGCAAACATGAAACTATCGTGCATGCGGCCGTTGTTTAGTGCAGACCGCGACGGCTTTCTTTCATGGTGTAAAATGCGCTGTACGGATAAAGATCCCACAATACAAGATTTTATATACAATGAGCTAGGTGTCTGCGATGTTTGCAAATGATATTCTCTTGGTATTTTTGTTAGAAAATTTAACAGAGTATAAAGTGAATATTTTGTGGAAAGAATAATTACAGAAAAAAATCTTAACACCCGTATGAATGGCAAGCTTGAGTACGATTGCCCGACGCATACGAAACAATACATAGCGACGAGCACAGAAACTTTGTTAAGTTCAGGTATGGGATGATCGAAAAGCAGAAGAAACGTTTATGATGCTTGCGGATGTGAGTTGTGCTGGTCAGACAATGGCGGGATTTAGATGGTATTTAACGACTTGCGCTGGAAAGACGTGCCATGCACGTCGTAATGCTTTTGTCACAGAATCGCCAACGACGTGATATGTACGTCGTCATGCGATTGTCACAGAAACAAAAACGACGTGCATGTATTTTATAATCAATCAATGCTCTACATTTGAGCCGTTTATTTTGAAAGTGGCCAACTCCGTTTTTCAATATTTTCCGGTTACCATGGTTACATGTACAAATTCATGTTATTTATCAGTAAACGTTATTTATCTCGATTTGAAGATAAATGGAGTTAGGCCACTTTCAAAATAAACGGCTCATTTCCTTAAAAAAACTATAAAAAGTCCTAGGTCGAAAATAAATTAGTTTAGAAAATATAAATCTTTTTCCGATTTCTCTGAGGCATCGAACACTGTGTGACGCCCCCCAGCGAGTTAGACCGGACCGTTCTGGTACACGGTTCGGTGAATTTTTGCCAGCGCAAGTGGTTAAGAATGAGCAGTGCCAGTCACATTGTTCCGCGCGTCCCTTTGTACGATTTACTTAACATTGTTGTCGGAGTTATCAAAGCCCACGCGAAATGAAGCCGCAGTCCCGCCGAGCGTTGCGCAGCGCGTAATGCGATTTGCACATTCCCCGCGCTCGCCTTTCCGCTGAATATCGCGGAAAATGTAGGCAGGATTGCGCGCGGAACGATGTGCAACGCGGGGTCCGGCGTAAACAAGGACGATTCGCGAGCTCGCCCTCTGGCTAATTAAGAGGGCTCGCGTAATTAGCGCCGCGTTAGTCCGGCCGATGCATCATTGAAACGCCTATCGCCCGCACCGTTGCCAATCGAGCGTGTCTGTTTGCGATTCCACTCGGCCGTGATCTCTTCTCCAGGTAAAAATCGACGATCGCGAGGCACAGCGAGACGGGAAATTCGACGGGCGAGAAGATAAATCGCAATTATGAGGGTTGGGGAGGTTTACGTAGCATCTTGTGTGCAGATGGAATTCAAGTGTTGGATGTCGTGAAAGTTCTTTGGCGCATGTTAAAATCGAGGGAAGAGATAAATTGCGAAATTTTTATTTTACAGTAATAGGTCCGATCTCTTTACAACTCTCCGGTGGAAGGCCGAGGTGCCAGGGAATAAGACACTCTACCACACCTTCATTCCCCTTTCTTTTTCAAACAAAAATTCATAGCGAAGGATCGCATCGCATCGTATTCCGATCTGCTTTTTCACGATCGCGTGCTACGGCGGTACGATTTTATGCGTGTGTTAGAATTAAGCGAAGCAATCATTTGGGAAATCTTCATTTTACAATAATACGGCCGATCTCTTTACAAGTCTCCGGTGGTATGCCCAGGTTCCAGGGAATGCAACATTCTACCACCCCTTCATTCCCCTTCCCTATTCCAAACAAAAATTCATAGCGAAGGATCGCATCGCATCGCATTCCGTACAACAATGACTACTTCAGTGCCGGACATCATCTAAGACCACTTTGAATTTCGCTGCAAATTTATTTTCCGCTAACACGCACATTGTATTTCTTTGAGAGCCATTTGAGCGCGAGTAGATTTGTCGGTGGAGCGGTTATTGAAGGGTGGTATTTGAAAGGTTTCGGTTATTGAAGGGTTAATTGCAATGATGGACACTGTGGGTAGTGACATAGCATCTTCTAGTATAGGAATAGAATTCAAAAGTTCGATGCTGAAATTCGCTATTGAAATTTCTATTGTCTTTTTGAAGAAATAGACGATTGTCGAGTCGTGACACCCTTCGAGCGAGAAGGTAAATTCCAATTATGGTGATTGTAGATGGTTATGTAGCATCTGGTGCGCGAATGAATTTCAAAAATTCGATGTAATTTAAAGTTCTTCCGTTGTTTCCGTTTGAAATTGCACTCAACGGTGATCGGTTTTATTGGCAAACATCGACGGTTTTTGAAGCGTGGCACTTTTAACCCCGCGTGGGGATAAATTCCAATTATGATGATTATAGGTGGTGATGTAGTATTTTTGCGGATCCGGTTGAAATTGAAACGTTCAATATTGCTGAAGATTCTACTTTGCTTCTACTGAAAATTCCACTTGGTCGTGATCAGCTTTGTTACTAAAAATGGCCGGTTGTTGAAGGGTGCCACTTCTAGAGGTATAAGAGGATAAATTCCAATTATGACGATTATTGGTGGCATTGTAGCACCTTTGCGAATACGATTGAAATTGCAACGTTCAATATTGCTGAAAATTTGGCCGTCCACTTTGTTCCTGTTGGAAATGCCACTTGGCCACGATCAGTGTTGTTGGTAAAAATCGATGGTTGTCGAAGGGTGAGATTTTTAGACGCGCAGGGGAATAAATTCCAATTACGACGATTATGGGCGATAACGTAGCACCTTCGCGGATACGGTTGAAATTGAACGTTCAATCTCATTGAAACTCCATTCAATGTTTCTGTTTGAGATTACACTCGGGCGCGATTGGTTTCATTGGAAAAGTGGAATATTTTTGAGGCACAGCACGATTGAAATAAGGAGGATTTCTTCTGAAATATCGTTTTCACAAAGTTTGCCTTTATAACAACGACGAGACTTAGAATTTCTCACCGCTCTTTTAGAAACGTCCACATGCCCAAGATCGATGGAACATATTTCACGTGTATTTAGCGTATGAAAAATGAAAATTACTCGCCGTGTAATACGCATGTTGCGTGTTGCTGTGACATATCCCTCCCGTCACCGCATTTATTTCAATGCACATTAAACTCCCGCAACCCCCCGCCTTCCGCAACACGTTGCATGTCGCGTATGTCATCGGTGGTCTACACTGCATTTTTTACGCAGGCTATTTCGATAGTTTTGTGCCATGAAAGATCATCATTGACCGCTGCATACTTATCATGTACGCGACTATTTGTTTTTTTTTTTTTAACGAAGATATTATGATTGGCGAATGCTGATTACTGATATTCGAAACGGAATTAAATTATTTACAATCTCAAAACGCGAAAAAAAATATACATAATACAATTTTGCGTGCATTTATTATATGCAGTGAAATTATCGTACTGTCATTCATGAGACGACTGTTCGTGATTTTATAAATATTCTGCAGTGTTATAAGTAACATAATTGACATCTTAGATATATATATAACAAATCACCCATGATACATTAATCGTATTAACACTTTAACGACCGCTAGCCGATTAATCGACTTTTCGGTTCCAACTGCTATTTACCGGTAGCCGATTAATCGGCTTTTCAGTCGTCAACGATTATAATAGATAAAATAAAAATCAGATGATATTACGACAATTCTAAATGACAATAAAATTACACTGCTTTGAAACCAAAGAATTCTCAACAACACATTCAGTATTTTCCAGTTATAAAGCTTTACAAATAGGCACATACACAATTCGTGTGCGATATCCAAAACAGAGTCGGTCGTTAGAGAGTAGCATCTTCAGTCAATAGCGGTCGGTAAAGTGTTAACATAACAATTCGATGCACCCGGTAAACGTCGACACTCTCTTTTAAATTGCTGCATCGTGAAAATTGGTATCCGCGAAACTATAATTTCCAACCATCACAAAACGTGCGCATAAGATCCCGCTGATCAGTTCCCCGCTGCGTGCGACAAGACACGCCTCGGCGTCATTTCGAGCGGGTCGCGGTCGGATAAGTGCAGAAAAGTATTCAGCGTGGGCGTTAACAAGAAATACCGGGCGGGCGTATTAATTGCTGACTGGAAAAGGGGGCGGAGGATACGCGAGGCAAATGAACAACGAATGAGGGCAGCGAACGACCCCGTTTCAGCAATCGTCCGACTTCGGCTCTCTGTGCATTTTCATTCGGCGCATATGTGTTTTCGTGGAGCCGCGTGGGTGCGCGTGTTCTGGCGCCACGCGACGCGTGCGAGTGCATTCGACTGCGTCAGTGTGCGAGTGTCAGCCGGTGATTGGTGAACTACGTAAGCAGGGAATCCGCGTCGGCGGTCATTGAAGATCCGTGTCGTCGATTTGTATCAACGTGCTTTGAGCACGGACAGATTAATGGAAATCGGGATCCTCGTAAATCTTCGTGGAGCTGCATACGGTGGATGCGAAATTGTTGCGATTATATATAGCCGCGCTCTCTATACGTGACGCACTGGCGACGGTGAGGAATTAATACGGTGGCGATGCTGCTGTAACGCGTTGCAGTCTTGACGAGCCGAGGTCCCAACCCTTTATCGCTTTTCTTTTTTTTGTAGGGATAGGTTTAACGGTGTATATAGGAAAAGGATCTTTCCAATGGCGAGATGCGTCAGGCCACTTTTCGCTTTTACACGAGTTCGGCACCTAACGGAAAGACCTCTCGAAATCAAGTTTCTAAAAGCACTTCTGTTATGCGCGTGTTAGAATGAAGCGGGACGATAAATTGCGAAATCGTTATTTTACAATAATACGTCCGATCTCTTTACAATTCTCTGGTGGAATGCCGAGGTGCCAAGAAATGCGACAATGTAACACCCTTTCCCTTTTCCAAACAAAAATCCGTAGCGAAGGAGGCCTCTTGCGACAGGTGCGCATCACAGGAATTTTGATTATGACTCATCGCATTCCGCACAACAATGACTACTTCAGTGCCGGACAATCACCTAGGACCTCTTTGAATTTCGCCGCAAATTTATTTTCCGCTAACACGTGTAACTCTGGTAAAGAAACTGTTTTTGTGTGACGAATCTAACAAGCTACCGGAATTAAGACGCTTGACGAGATCCGAGATTTGTTATGGGAGGGGCGAACGCTTGAACAGTTTAGAGTAACAAGGAAATATATTCCTATAATACAAAATTTTATATGCAATGGACTATGTGTCTGCGATGTTTTGTGAATGATGTTTCGTGTCTGATGTTTTTTTAAAGTACCGGACATCGGAAAAAATGTTATAGAATTTTATATACATTTTACGTGTTACATTCATTAGCAATTCGATTGGCGTTAGCAATTTACGTGTTACGTTCATTAGCAATTCTCAGATTGACACTCATCAGTTTACATTTTGCATTTCAAACCACTCTGTTCGCGTTTTCCGATACACATCTTCATAGTTAATTATTTATTATTATTCTATTGCTGTTCAACGATAGTCAACTCTAAAGAATCTTCGTTTTAGTAAGATAACGATTTGTAATGAACCGTTTATCGGCAACAAGTCAATATTATTAACCCTTCGCGTGCTCGATCATTTGATGCATCTCATGACGTGTTCACCCGAAGCATCGTTCATTTGATAATTACCGCGAATTGCTGCTGTAATTATGCACGTCGTTATTTATGGATATGCCCCATCAATGCTGAGGCACCGATACAAAATGTATTGATACAATTACTGCGATTACCAATTGATAACGAAAATAGCAATTGTTGGATGCTGACAACACGTTGATGATAACAGAACGACAATAGAGTGCTTAATAAAAGTATACGAAATTCTATAGTCAGCACTTTGAACCAAAAGAAGTTTTACATTCCTTAATCATTAAAAAAATATTTCTATGTCAAAAAGTGTATTCTTTAACCACTAAAAAGAGGGACGACGGTGTGTTCATCAATAGGCAGCATTTCCAACCAAAAAAGGGCTTTATATTCCTTAATAATTAAAATAGCATGCAGAACAACCGTCATTACAACGTACAAGAGACAAACATGTTCACTAGCGACCCGGAAACATTTTCAATTACAGTAACAAAGTTCTATACTCAGGATTTTCAAGCGAAAACGGGCTTTATATTCTGTAACCATTTAAATAGAATACAAAGCAACCGTCGTTACAACGTACAAACGTGTTCACGAATAGTCAACGCAAGGTCTCCTGCAGCAAATTGCAGGCTTTTGCCATTCAGTGCGCGTTTACTCGTGAAAGCAGCGGTTCGAGTTACCACGGACGTTTTAATTCAGCGTGTCCTCGAGTCCCGGTAATTCATGGTCATGAAGATCGTGCGATACGCGTGGAGAGGCAATTAATAAGTCTTTACCGCCCCCGGCGAAGTCCTTAATGCGTGGTCCTGCATGTAACGCATCTGATTACGACTTCTCCATTTGAAGGTCGCCTCGTAATCAATTTCAACGACGAGTAGTCCTTGAAAGTGACCGAGAAAGCCTCCAAGAAGTTGCCTGTTGTTACGCCTTCATAAAACGCCCGAGGGCTGTCTGCTCGGCAGGGTGATAAATTCTACATTTTTGTTACGTTACTCGAAAGTTCAAGGCTTCGAGATTGTTATCGTGGGCGGAAAGGTTAATATTCGTGAAATTGGGAGAGTTAGGGAATTGTTCCGGCAGTGGCGTGCAGGCGAAGACTGAAAGGTGAACGTTTCAATGTGGTTTTTGTGAAACGGTATTTTCGAAACGCGTTGGTAAAGGTTCGCGGAAATGATTATTTCGATCGGCATAAAATTCTTATCAAACATGTGCGTGTCTAATACTAAGCTAAGACTGTTTCCGTATTAAATAAGGTAGGCACAGATCTTGATATTTTTGATTCTCGACACTCGCAGTATCAATGTGATTTTTGTGAAGCGGTATTTTCGAAATGCGTTGGTAAACGTACGCGGAAATGATTATTTCGATCGGCATAAAATTATTATAGAAAATGTGCGTGTATATTACTAAGACTGTTTTCGTATTAAATAAGACAGCTGCAAATCTTGATATTTTTGATTCTCGACACTCTCAGTATCAATGTGATTTTTGTGGTGCGGTATTTTCGAAATGCGTTGGTAAAGGTTCACGGAAATAATTATTTCGATCGGCATATAATTCTTATCAAACATGTGCGAGTTTATTATTAAGACTGTTTTCGTATTAAGTAAGCCAGGCACAAATCTTTATATTTTTGATTCTCGATAGTCGCAGTAGCAATATTTCTATGAGTCCAAGCTACACCTGTCATTGCAGACCTCCATAAAAGAAGCCTACTACTCACACACGTTACTGTCGATTACACAAACCATCGACAATTCCCTGAAAACCCCCGAGCACCAGAAAAATGTTATTGATTACATTCCAAAAATGTCTTATTTTTACGGATTGCCGCCCGGAGCCTTTTTACGACGTACCTTACGGCCACCTCGGCCTATTACGCCGTCGTACATTACCGTAATATCGCAATGAAGCGATATATCTTATCGCGGTCGGGCACCGCGCGCATTCTAACATCGTAACGAGGGCGTTAGTGGTTGGGTAAATCTTTGAACGTCGCCGGCGATAGCGATTTACACGTGTGCAGAGAAAACTCGCGTGACGAACGATTCGTGCCGTTTCGGAGTACGATAACGGAACACTCAGGATTGCTGATTGCCGAGAGCGCAAGGGTAATCGCCGTAATGACACGTCGTTAACGACGCCGATTGTGCCGTGTGCACTCCCGAACGTTTACGCTATCACACGTGGACTGCTCTTTCCGCAGAAACGTGCGCGGAAATCGATTCGCGATATTCGACGCCGCTTTGCTGAATGGGATGCAAAGACATTTGCCGATGCGTAGAACTCGGATCCCGGAGGATTCCGCGAGCGGCTTTGTCAGAAGTCGTAAAATAATATGTAGATACGCCAGGATGCTTTGCAGTTGACGATATCGCGGTAGTGCTGTACGACGGATAATCGGTACGACCCAACTTCACGGTTATTGAGGCGGCTGCGCCGATTAATAGATCGTCAGGCATTGACTTTCGCATTGCTTTCGGAGCGATCCTCACAAAACGTTTCCTTCTTCAAAAGTAGCCAATTATTAACACTTTGACTGCCAAGCGTATTTTGCTATGTTAGAACCGCGATGCGATAAAATACTGCAGAGTATGATTAAATCGTGCAAAATAAAAATAACGCAGAGTTGTTAGAAGCCAAAGTATTGAAGCATCGTTCCAATATCAATTGCTCTTACAAGATTGCAAATAGGCTTCATTGCGAATTTTATTGCATTTCTAGTAAAATATTTTGTGCCGGTCACCGGTGACCACCATGGCAGTCAAAGTGTTAAGCACCCGTAGTTGCTCCACCATGTGTCAAATTAGGAATATTCGGATCAGTCAAATGCCAGGAATTTATTTATTATATACATATATTAATATCCATATTACATACATATATATTAATATTATATATATACATATTAATTCCTGGCATTTGACTGGTCCAAATATTCCTAATTTGACACATGGTAGGGCAACTACGGGTGCTTAATGATTGGCTACTTTTGAAGAAGGGAACGTTTTTCGAGGATCGCTCCGTGCTTTTAAATGAAAGATGGTAGATACACAACCTCAATTCAGTATACACAACCATGGTCTTCATTTATTATATATTTATTAATATACATATTACATACATATATATTAATATTTTATAGATATATATTAAGACCATGGTTGTGTATACTGGATTGAGGTTGTATATTCTATCACTTTTCATTTAAAAGCACACACCAACATAAAATTGCGCGTAAGTCGTCTCGATTCCTCTTCGAGGCGTGAATTGTTCAGGCTTTTATCGCGGTGTCGGAGGAATTAATAGTTTGAAGGTGCGATTTCGTGAGTTGGCGAATTTCAATACATTACGTCACGTGGCGTGATGCATTAGGATGCAGGCGATGTAGTTTGACAATTGATATGCATTTTTGCGTGATGTGTTTCTGCAATTCAAAGTAAACCGTGATGTTCCTTTGTGTTTGTGGATGCAAATTATAACTACGTGTAAGCTAATTGCGGAAATATTGCGTGACGCTTTTCAATTATTTCTGCGGGGCACAATTTGTGATATTATTCGTCACTTTGCTGAATGAGAGACGCGGTAATATAAAGTGCGTGAAATTCTAGCAGATTTTATTGTGTCGTGGGACGAAAAGTAGTAAGGCGCATATTAGGTGATACAATTTGTTCACAGTATGCAGAATTTTGTTCGACCGCAAACATTTCTGCATCTCGCCTTTTTCGGTTATCTCTCTGAAGCCTTGTGTTTCCTTATTTTTTTCTGCTTGTCTTCGTGAAGCGCTGTTGTTCTCCATGCGAATGCATCACTTAACATTTCCCTCTTGTAATCACGTATACGGTTTTAAGGTCTCAGCCATATCGCATAGGAAGGTGGCAGGTGTCTGATGCACACGAAACTTTTGCTGGCTACCCGTCCAAACTGTTATTTTACCTACTTGTCGCAAGAACTTTTGACAGATACTCTGATAAGGTACTGTACGTTCCAGACATTATAAGTCGCAGCTCGCATCGTAGACTCCTCCACAAATTTATAATGCAGCTAAACCGTCGTTCAAAAAGTACAGTACCCTAGCACGTTGACGTTTCAAACCCGTGACTTCAAAGGCGTTTAATTACAATATTACAAAATTGGATAAAAAATAACACGTCCTTTCCTCTTTGAAACGTCAACTCAAACTTCATTCGCTAAAACCCTCTACACGTCACGCGACTGCCACGGTTTCGCCAGGTAAAATTTTAATGAACGCTCCAACCGAACAACCATAATATTCTTCGTCCAATTTGCAACGACGTTGCAAAACGCAGCTTTTGAAAATTATAAAATTCTTTCCACGCGCTCGATCGCGTGCATCATCCAATTAAGAATATTCGCGAAGCACGAAGCGACAGAAGAACGAACTTCCGTCGATACCTTCGTCGCACACCGCGTCGAAATTTCATCTTTCCATTCGGCTCTCAGTCCAGACGAGCGACAACAAAGAGAAAACTAATAGCCCGATGAACGCACGACTCGGCCTCTCGGTCTGTTATTTCGTTCACACGAACGTCCAATCGCCTGGCTGCGAGTCGGAACTGAACTGCTCAAATGCGTTGCCGGGCTGAGTGTCATTTCTCGTTCTTCCTTTTTCTCCATTCTCTTGACCGCTTTATCCGTCGCCTTTGTTCAGCAAAATTTTTCTATCATGTTCCGTGACATACTTGCCACGTGAACAGCATGCGTTCGGAATGAGATGTTCTGGGAAGCGTTTCTACATTTCATCAGGTGTGTTCGATATTCGGAGGCAACGAAAAGTAGTGAAGAACAGTCAGTTGCTACTGTACGTTTGTAGTCGCACATGCATCATCAGTGATTAACCCTTCTTTGCATGATGGCGGAAATTTCCATCATAACATTGAATGCCCAAAAATTATATAAAAGAACAAGTTCACGTTCTTCTAACTTTGCACGATGATGGAAATTTCCATCATATTGTTTTTTGCTAAATTTACACTATAAATATATACTAAGGTTTTTGTTAACCATTTTTTCTTTAATTTTGAACATGAATTATATCACCTTGATTTATTTCACCAATAAAGAAAAAATCAGGCAAAGAAGGGTTAATATGTGTATATGTTACGGTGAAATCCCGAAATCTGGAGAATGTCAACATTCACATAGTCGCTTGGTATATGTTCGAAATATTTGCTAAATACCCTTATTTCTGACTTACACCGGTAAATGTTGACACTCATCATGCACTAATTGTCGACACACACCGGAGAGGTTCCGAATGTACAACAATGTAATGAAATATTCGATCTTTTACCGACGTATTTGGTATCTGTTGACATTCATCGGCGAAAGTCGACATTCTCCAATTTCGGTCATTCACGGTAACATATATATATATCTTCTATCGTTAGTCTAGTAAGGCCATTTATTTGCTCAACAAACCCTGACACCCGCCCCACCGCGTGTCAGATGTGCCTGAGGTGGTTTATGTGGTCGGTGTCACGTATGTGTGGCATTTACATGGAACGCTAGTTTCAGTTTGTTTGGTATGTTGCATATGTAGAAGTGAGTACAAGCAATATATGTTGCTTGTGTAGCATCAGGAAAACGGCCGTAGATGCGTCGCATAAAATCTTTATGTTTTTCTTCCGTTGGTCTAATGGTGGTGTATCGGGCCTATTTCCGTACCGGATTGAGATAAGGCGGTAGAGGTCATCTATAAAAGGTTCATTTTTCAAGCCATCCATTGAATTTGTAGCGACGACGAGTTCAGTAATAGATCAGAGTTTTAAGTTGTCGTTCAGTTTAAGTTGAGTTATAGGTCAGTCAAGTTCAGAGTGTAGTTCAGTCCAGTATAGATACGTTTTCTTACCGTCTACCGAATCGAAGTCGAATTGCCATAGTTTTACTTTCGTTTTATATTTATATTTATATATTAGTGTTTTTATTTATCTTTAAATAAATTATTCAACTCAATATAATTCCGCATCACGCTTCGACGACACCTAACATCTTATATCCCTACACTTGTATACATATATATATATATATATATATATATATGTGTGTGTATAGGATAGTGATATTTTGCGGATCTTGTACAACTTCACCGCGGTAGTATTTGAATGTGTACAAGTAAATATGGGCAGTACGTTACGTAAAACTTGCAAGAAATGCATGGACCATAGCGTGCAATTTTCTAACCAGAGAAATAGCGTTCATACGTACGCAAGTGAATATGAGCAACATACAGTGTGGAACCTGCGAGAAAGGTATGAAGAGTACTGTGGATTTTTCCAACTTGACCATGGTAGCGTTTATAGTGCACAAGGGAGTATGAGTAAAATACTCTGTCATATTTGCAAGAAAAGCATGGGCCGTAGCGTGCATTTTTCTACCCAGTTGAGGTAGCGTTTGTATGCGTACCAGTGAAAATAACATATTATGTGAAGCTTGCAAGAAAGATGGAGGCTGTAACGTAGCATTTTCCAGGCTGACCGTGTTTATATGCGTACAAGTGAATATAGGTAACATACTACGTCAGACGCGAGAATGACATGGGCCATAGCGTCAATTTTTCCAATTTGACCGCATCAGCGTTTATACTCGTACGTTGAATATGGGCAACATACTATATAAAACTTAGGCGGAAGGCACGAGTCATAACTTTCTTCCAACTTGACCATAGCAGCTAATGCGCTTATTAACACTAAACGTACCAAGTGGGGTCACATGACCCCTTTCAAAATTTACTTTAAAATCGTTCATTTATTGTTACTTTTTTTGCTCATTCGACTTTCTGTAAATTCTTATATCATCCGATTATTCAATTTCAGGCTTTCATAAACTAGAAATTTCTTTCTGAAAATCAACGTTTATTTCATAAGGAGTCGAATGACCCTCATGGTAAGAATAGGTCAGTGTAAAGTACCGGTATGTTTAGTCTTAATTGGGTCCTCGCATTCGTCGTTCATTGGCGGTTCAGTTTCCGCCCTGGTGCATTCATAATTTCCGACGTAAGTTCTACGCCGAAGTGATCAGCGGCGGGTGCCTTCAATTTCCGCCGATGCGTCCGTAATCGAATTTTATCCGCATTTCCGGCTCCTCTCGAATCCGACGAAGATGCCGTTGCGTTTGAATTCCGTGCCGTGTAAATACGGCGATTCTGCACGACCTCAATTCGTGGCAAGTCGATGAGCACGGAATACTAGTTAAGGGGTTTATTAGCTGCCGGAAATGTGATGATGCTCTCTGGATACTGTTGCAAGATTGTTCGACAGAAAACATAAACCATGTGAGAGTGACATATAGAATCATAACTTGCTGCGTTGATTTACCTGTTCAAGAAAAAATAAATGTTTTCTGTATATTAGGTTGTGAATCTAAAAAAAGAAACTATTCTATTAACACGTTGACTGCCAAGCGTATTTTGCTGTATTAGAACGGCGATGCTATGAAATACTACAGCGTTTGACTGAATTATGCAAAATATAAATAATGTGCAGGTGTTGGGGACCAAAGGGTCGCATGACTATTCTAGCAATAATTGAATTTATAAAATAATTATTGCTACCCATTACGAATATTTTGGATCTTCAGTAAAATTCTCGCGCCGGTCAGCGGTGACCATCATGGCAGTTAAAGTGTTAATAATGAGATTAAGTGATTAAAGAATATAAATTTTTTTTATTGAAATTTTAAACTATAGAACTTTATTATTGTAACTCAACATAAAACTCTACAATCCGCGGTTCCAAAAGGTGGGCTTTGTATTCATTAATCATTTAAGTAAATGACAGTAAGGTTGAAAATGAACAAATCTTCTAACATTTATCATGTCATGAATTTAAGAGAAGTGTTCTTCATACTATGTTAGCAATTTAAACGAAGTCATACTAAATTATGCATTAGTTACATCTAAAAGTACAATTCATCGCAGCACATTCAGTTGTTTTGATGAAAAGGTTACTTTCATTGTTACCTGTATATTGCCATACAAATCTATATGACGTTGTTCGTACAGCATGGAGCTCCAATTTGGTCGCTCTGTTTTCGATGAAATCGCAGGGTACGAGGATATCGCGCAGAATGTAGCTTAATATATTATTTACGATTATATGTGCTGGATTTAGTGGACAAAGAGCGGAACAGGAAACCGCTTCGCGCGCCAATTATCCCGAAATTCGCCGTGCATTTAATTTCCATTAATAACGCCAAATTAAGTCGGCGCCCGAACGTGTCGGTGTGAAGAATGCGAAAGTGCATAAATGCGTATCTCCTCGCAAGCCGCAACCCCGTTTCCTTTGTGTGATTTGTTTCACCGTAGTTGTTAGGTTCACCTAAAAATTTCGGCCAGCACAATATTATCTCTTTCCCCGTCTTCTTTATCCAAGGCCATAAAAAAATACCTCAAAATATCACACAAAGACCTTTCCATAGCACACAGATTTTTAATAGACATAACTCACGACCTCCAATTTTCACCCTCTAATTTCAACTCTCTGGAGAGAAATAGCAGTTTGTAAAATTCATTACATTACGAGACCTTGTTCGGCACACAATTCATTTAGCACACACATTAGCACATCATTGAACATACGAAACATCTTGTACTATTATTTGAGTTTGAAATCTAATTTTGTCTAAAACTTGTCCAGCCGTTATTTAAACGAAAAATATAATTTCTCCTCCATAAAACGTCGAGTTTATCGCCTGTCGATGGAACAATAAAGTCGATACGTTCCAGTAGTTTTAGCGTAATAATCAGGGAATCAAAATATCACATACAGAGGCAGAAAGTGCATGCGGGTTTGTTAACATCACGATGAACGTGATGGTCAGAGATTTGCGTGGATAAATGCGGTGCACAACTTAATATACATCTATGCAGATATTTTTAATGACTGTCGCAAATATGCCGATGTTGCATTTACAAAGTACATAGACGATACCATCCGTGTACAACAGTGTAGCTAACATTGATATTTATTTTTAATGATGCACAGTAAAATGCCATCCGACGCTGTGACACGGTTTCCAAAACTGCTGCACCAGAAACATACAAAAAAAAATATATGTAGCAACTACATCGACCACAGCGGATGCATTCAGTTTAACATGTTGACTGCCAAACGTATTTTACTATATTAGAACGGCGATGATATGAAATACTACAGCGTTCGACTAAATTATGCAAAATGTAAATTATGTGCAGGTATTGGAGACCAAAGGATCGCATCACTATTCTAACAACAACTGCATGTATAAAATAATAATTGCTACCCATTGTGAATATTTTGGATCTTCACTAAAATCTCTTATATATATGGTTCCGCAAGTAGTCATGCCGACAATAATTATTCCACGATTGACATTACCGATGCCGCGTGCTACTCATTTGCTTGCCAAACATTTCCAAATTTACTTACAAAAACACCAAAACGAAAGACCGTTTGCGCGATTTATCCCGCGCGTTCGCTGCATGTTTAACTTTTCCGCGAAAATCGCATCCCGAAATCTCGCATAAAGGTGTTGTTGCCCAGTCGACGCTGCGCCAGGATTATGTCGGTCCATTCAGCATCATCGTACGTCCGCATTCGGACAGCTGAGCGCGGAAAAAGGCCGCGCGCATGGATACGTTTCGTTCGGAATTGTCGACGTTAACGCTGTTATTCAGGGAAATTTCGCGCGTTGCGGAATGGCACTTCGGACTCAGGCCAAACGTCTCTTTCAGTCGGCGAACTAACGGCACCGTAATCCGCTTCGCCCTTTTTTTCCGTTCTTTATGCTGTCGGAACGCCAGTTTCACAGTTACTCGTTGTGCTACTCTGTTGAGGCGGATCTTTCAGGGGTGACAATTCGTAAATTTCGGCTACCGGGAGTTGAGTGGGTCGAGACCCTGAAGGATTGTGATGTTCGGGGTACCGGTGAAATCGGGTCCCATTATACCAGTGAATGCATAAATGCATTTTAAGTGGAAAAAGTAACGTAGCAAGCTTTATTAACAAATCATGCAACATCGTATGAGATTACAAACAAGAAAACCGAGTGATATCTGATACCCACACACCCCAAAAAGATCACCTCTTTCTAGACATTGACACTTTACCGACCGCTATTGACTGAAGATGCCACTCACTAACGACCGACTGTTTTGGATATCGCGCAGGAATTGTCTGTGTGCCTATTTGTAAAGCTTTATAACTGAAAAATACTGAATATGTTGTTGAGAATCCTTTGGTTTCAAAGCAGTGTAATTTTATTGTCATTTAGAATTGTCATAATATCATCTGATATTTATTTTATCTATTATAATCGTTGACCACTGAAAAGCCGATTAATCGGCTACCGGTAAATAGCAGTTGGAACCGAAAAGTCGATTAATCGGCTAGCGGTCGTTAAAGTGTTAACAATAAAACGTATCAACGAGAACACAACATTCATTCGAGCAAACCAAACTCCTATAATGGACACCTTGTTTTGTGTGATATGGTTTATTGTAAATATCTTGAGAGGCGTGATCTTTTAGGGATATGATATTATTACCCAGAACAGGGCGTTTATTAGAATAAACCAAACCACAATAATGAACGTTTTATTCCTGTTGATATGTTTTATTGCACGATAAATCGTACGTCAGGTCAAGCCAAATGCCAATACAATAAAACAACGTTGACAAAAGTAGGAAAATTGAGCTATTTCATTCTGCGTGAATTTTGCAACGCGCTCTTCAACCTTTCCGACGTATGTCTACAACGTGGCACGCGATAATGAAGCAACATCAACGTATAATTTACGAGGATAATACTGCAAATTAATTGTTTCGGGTAATGTACAGGTACTGATGAACATGAGAACGTGTCGGAGGACCTCTTAAAGTAACATCGGGTGAATATGCCCACGGTGGCATGGAAATAATAGTACCGTAAACCGGACGTAAATGCAAACGCGACACTATCGCACGGCGTTAGTGGCATGACAAAGGTTAGCCCTTTCGCTCTGGCGTGCTTTGACCAAATTGCACAGTGTTTTCCCACCCCGAATACACTGAATATTTTCACGCGTTCAATTACGGCAATTTGCGACCACCGTGAAGTATCAGGTTATAAAGAATAAATTGCACGAATGCCAAAATACGATTCAAAGCAGGTAGCACCTTCAAGAAGAAGGCATTGTAAAATTTGTGTTGGACGGAATAGTAAAACTTTCCTTTTTTAGCAACAATTGTAATGTGGCTTGGTTTGTTCTGATGCATGTCTTGATGCGGTTGATATGTGTTATTGTGTCGTGCTTCGCCCTATGTGTCTGCAATAAAACATATCGTCCAGAACCAGGCGTTCATCATTGGGGTTTTATTTGTTTTGATGAACACCTTGTCCGAGTTGATATGCTTTATTGTCTAGTGCTCCTCTGTAAATGTTCACAATGAAACATATCAACGAAAACAAGGCGTTCATCAGAACAAACCAAACCCCAGTTTTCTGAGTGTACTAAATTAGCTGTGTCGTGTTGTACCTTGATTTAGTCCTCTCTTCGTATAATCCGGCTTTACGTTCAATAAGAATGTTACCTTGTAGTGCTATTATCATGTTTTGTCACGAATAATAGTTTCGACCTTAACTCTCTGTCTAAGAATAGGGTTAACGATAGCGCGAGTAGAGCCGCCGTGAACGATGAAAATAACGAGCGATAAAAAGCGGTCAAATCTATATGCACGTTAGACGTATTCGAGTATTACTTGTTGGTGGGTATTGCCGTGGATTACAAACTATGCGTTTAAATTAGCTACGCGTACGGCTGCACGTAATCATTGACATTTTAAAAGGATATCCGTATGAGATCGATGACCCCATGAAAACGTTATGTTAAATTAGCCTTCGCGGAACTTCAGTTATCGCAAAGTCATCGGTTGGCACGGTTTGTGCGGTAGAAGCTTATAAACCTTGACATCTCGTGTATGAGTGGCTACAGAATGCAAGCGTTCTCTTGCTTTTGAAATAAACACCCGCGTTCGTGTCTTTGCCGGAATTGATATAGATGATATTCGAGGGCATGTAGAAATTCACCCAAATTCCGTGACATATTGTAAAGGAACACGGCGGGACATAAATTGAAAGACTACCGACGGAAGATAAATGTTTAAGAAAAGGATCGGCATGTGTACTCATGCTTGTGTTTTTAACATTTCGCCGATAGGAGGTGGAAATTAAAAACGCCAAGTTGATTTGTCCTCGGTTCCGGTTCGATAAGACCTCGGTGCTCAACGGGCGTAAATTTCATCGCTCGACCGCCGTCGAATAGCGCGGCCGTAAGTCGTGAATTCAATAAATCGAGGTCCGGCAATTGGAGAATTAAAAGTTGCTTCGAACGTCGGGCGCCGCGATTCAATTCTACTGTTTTCTGCCGTGCATCGTCTGAAAATTTAATTTCCTTAGGGAAGATTGCATGCAATCGATGGTGTTTCATGCGAGCAATAACACATATTTTTCGGCGTACGTTTCCAGTTGACTGTAGTCGGAAACCATATAGAAAGATTAAGACTGAATGCATAGGTACGCATAAGTATCCATGTCTGACTATTTTAAAGACTTGATCACTTTTTCCAACTACTGTGGCGCATGGCTGGAAAGTTGTGGGACGACATATAAGGAAACTTGGTGATTTTGTTTTTAGTTATATAGATACGACCGTTATATATTATTATCTGAAACGCGTGCAACGTCTGACTATATTAAGGACATTATCACTTTTTGCGGATGTGCCGACGCCTGACTGGAAAGTTGTGGAACGACATCTAATGAAATACGATCGCTTGTTCCATTTTAAATGTATGAATACGACTGTTACATATAGGTATTGTATTACCAGTGATGTCTGACTATTTTAAGAGCTTAATCACTTTTCCACGCCGCTTCGACGCATGGTCGAAAAATTGTCGAACGACAGAAGAAGGAACGCGACGAGCTATTTTTTTTGTTTGTTCTATGAATACCACTGTGACATATTATTTAAGGCACGCGTAATGTCTGACTATTTTAAGAGCTTGATCACTTTTCCACGCCGCTTCGACGCATGGTAGAAAAATTGTCGAACGACAGAAGAACGAACGCGACCAGTTATTTTTATCTGTTTGTTCTATGAATACCATTGTCGAACGACAGAAGAAGGAACGCGGCGAGCTATTTTTTTTTGGTTTGTTCTATGAATACCACTGTGACATATTATTTAAGGCACGCGACCTGTCTGACTATTTTAAGAGTAAGATCACTTTTTTCAAAGCCACGTTGACGCACGACACTATCTCTCGGTTCTGTTTATATTTTATAGATAGGCATACAATATTCGTCTCCGACCCATAGAAAAATTCCTCGAACCCTGGCCCGCCGCGCATTGCCCAGATTTGAAATTCGCCCCTCAAAGCAGATTTTCCCGCGACCGCGGGTCTTGAAAACGTACTGCCGGTCCGCGGGAAAAAAGCGCGACGCCCATCGTTCGCTAACAGGCCAGCCCCGGCGTCGACTCTTAATTTATGACCCCGTCCATTCACGGGCCGGTCGGCACGACGGAAGGAGGCGCACGCCGGCCGGATTAATTAATCCGCCGAGTTTGCGGAGAGAACCGGCGGCTTCATTCGCCGTCCCGTCCGTCGCACTGGGCGGGAAAAAAATGAGCGAAGAATGACGCGCCCTTCTTGTTCGGCGCGCGCGAAAGAGCGGGAACCCGCGACATGGATTATTAATGCGCGAAGTTTGCCGAGCGGCCTGGGTACCGGTGCCATTTCATATTCTACGTATAGGCCGCGAAGTGGGGGCTAAATAAAGAATGAGTCTCGCGGTGTCGAGACATTTCATAGGAGGTCAGCGGAGGTCCCGACGAGGAACGGATCGAGTGCCCGGCCAGGCCGTACTATAAATAATTCACGTTAATCGATATACGTGCACGCGGAAGTGTGTCATGCATGTTGTCCTGCGAATCCAAGACAATGCATGCCCGCGCGCATACGCTCGGTTGAGCGACCCTCCTGGGGAACGACGAGATTAACAGTGGATTTACGGAACGTGATTTCACGGGCTGCGGGGGTTGTCAGTCGTTTTTAGGGCTGTTTGTTAACGTTGGTTATTAACGTTAACGGTGGCTTTACGGGACGCGTTGTTGCTGTGCATACCGATGCTGTTGAGATGTTTATGTAACGGTTCGGGAGGTTGAATTTACGTAGTCGCGATTTTTTTTCCGTAGTGGAGAGGTCACAGCGATAGTAAATTCGCGGAAATGCCCATTTCTCTTATTTAACGTGAGTTATAACATTTCAGTCGTATCGCATAAAATTTAAAATAATATATCGCGGATATATATATATATATATATATATATCCGCGATATATTATTATATTATATATAAAATATCACGGAAATGCCTATTTCTCTTATTTAACGTGAGTTATAACATTTCAGTCGTGTTGCGTAAAATATAAACTAATAAAGCATATGAACAATTTTATACATTAGCGGCAGTTTTTATTGCGTTATTATTTCTGCCGTTGACATTATCATCACGCGTATCTTGATGAAACGATATTCCAACATTCAATTTACAATAAATGATTGAAAAGTCCAGCTGTACCAAAGAGTCGTACAATACACGGACAGTATTTCCTACATGCAATAATATGTTGGAAGGATGTAATACAGCATCGTAAGCGAGTCATTTTTATTTTATCAATTAACCCAAAAAATCAATAAACTAAAAGTTCCAATAAATCGTAGGCGAAATATAATCTGAACAGAATAATTGTTTCCGAAACTTCACCATTCTCGCCGGTGAGACATGCTCCTTTGTCCCCAACACAAAGGCAATCCTTTTCCGTGAACATTATCCACTGAAACTTTTCCACGCAATCACTCTTCGTCGATTTCTACCCATTTACCATTCGCCAAATTACAACACGCGCCTTCTAGCTACCGCCAACATCAGCCACCCAAGTTTCATACAGATCTTAGTCCCAACAGCCCATCCGCAGAGATCACACACACATCTCGCATCTGGGCCGCGAACGTTTTGTCGGCAACATCAATCCGGTGTCGAGCAAAGACGAACTTTCATGTAGGCGTTCGCTTCTTGAGGCGATCTTTTTAGCGGTGTATTTGACGACCCCGAGGGCACGCAGGGCGGGTTTAAAGTCGCGAAAAAACAGCGACCGACGCTGTCCCGGTCGACCGCATGCAGCGGACGTTCTGTCGTTTTAAGGACAGCTGGAAATCCGACGGTGGGATTTGTGCCAAGCGCGGCTTTGAATTTTTTAACGGCGAATCTTTGAGATGCCGCTCGGACATTGTTCGCGTGCGATGGTGTGTCGCCGTCTGCGACGTTCCTTTTGCGTCCCTTTATAGCACGCGCGGGTATAACGGACGCGGGCTCTATAATTACGGTGCTCAATGATTCATTAACAGCCCGCTTAACGCCGCGGACGCGGCAAAGGTTAATGAGATGTTAAGTAAGCTAAAGATATTTTTACGGACGTCGCTGGTTAGAGGGAATTCGATGGGATGGAGGCGTGAAGTTCGGAGCCTGGGTTATTGTGTCTGTTGTACTGTTAGGCCATAGGGTAAGCTGTGAGTCTTTCTCATGTTAATATCGTGTTTCTTAGGGTGGGACAGTTGTAGGTAACAGGAAAGGTTTTTTTAATTTATTTGGTTTTTTGAAACTTTGAAAAGTAGAACACAGGGGAAGTTGTATTGCAATGCAATTGTATATTTGGTTTTTCAAAATTTTGGAAAGTAGAATACAAGGGAAGTTATATTGCAATGCAATTGTGTATTTGGTTTTTCGAAATTTTGGAAAGTAGAATACAAGGGAAGTTGTATTGCAATGCAATTGTATATTTGCGAATATTGTATTGTAATTCAACTTTGCTTTCGTTTTATTTTTCCCACGTGTCGGAAAAATAGGACAAGAGACTAATTGTGTTGCAATGCAGTGCTACTGTATTACAAAGTAAAACAAATCTATTTGATTGCCTCAAACTAAACAAAAAATTATCTTTTTCTAATTTGTACAACAGTTTTCTTGTTCATATTTCTTTCCGCTGCGGACGATCCACATGTTGATAGAAACGTACGTACCGTATTCACAAGCACCACGTTAATTCCGGGTGGTATTAAAAATTCGTTTACATCAACTACCTTCTTCCTCTGCGCGGACGTGCGTTTGTGTCCTGTCTTTGTGGCCTTTTCCGTATAAATACGTAAGAACACGCTGGATTACGGATTCAGCACGTTAAAGCCACCGACATAAATTCCTGCGCGGCCAACGTCGAGTGCATTAAGATAAGTTCAAGCGAAATCGCCACAGAGGAAATGGCAAACGATTGCGAGAGATCGTCTTGACGGTTGTCAAGCGTTGGCGGAGTCGACGTTGGGGAAATAGGAATCGAATTTTCAGCGACTTTTCGCCGCGAACGTAGTTTCGGGACCACTTAAGCGATGTAAGACGTAAGTTCGAGTCCGCGTCGACTTTGCTTTGCCGACGATCAAACAGCGAGCGCATTCGGGACGCGGATGCGGCAGTCTGAACTTTGAACTTCGTGCCCCTGAGCGAAGTCGCGAGTTACGCGACTTGCATCGCGCACATGCGTCTGGCACGGAATTATGCTGATTCGGCATTTAGCGTTACAGCGTCGGCGCGCATTTGCATTCTTTCGAATGAGGCCGCGTAATATAATAAGCAGCGTGGAATTGCACGGAACTTCCGGTGTTCTTGGTGAAATGTATCTTGGGGCAGTTATAGTGGAATTCTTGATAAAGCGCGTTGAATGTGGGACTCTAGGGTTGTCTTCTTAACCCCTTAACGACGAATGAGGATAATTCGCGACATACTGCTTCGCATGACGCATATCGGTTTAAAATTGAGAATTTCATAAAAGTGGACGATTGTATCAAATTTGCCTCAAACCCCTTAAAAAACCCCTAATATGAAAAAACCACAAATAAAAATTGTTGACGGATTTAAATGTGCATAATAACAGGATATATACTATGTAATTATTTTTTCATCATTAGAAAAAAATTCAGGCGTTAAGGGGTTAATAAACTGTTTCTGTAGAAATATTTTCATTCTTCATATGACGCGGCGTAATTATAATAATAAATATTAATAAATAAAAAAAGTATTAGGTGTACAACTTTGCTTCCGCCGTTTTTTTCCGAAATTCGAGGCTTTATTGTAAAAAACTGGTTATACGTTTATGATTCAAAGTATTGTCCATCGCTGGCCACTACTTTCTCCCATCTTTCGGGCAGCGTACGAATCCCGCGTTGAAAAAACTGGTCATCTTTTGAAGCGATCCACGAATCGATCCAATTTTTTACTTCTTCATAAGACCGGAAGTGCTGGTCAGCCAGGCCGTGTGCCATTGATCGAAACAAGTGATAGTCCGAGGGAGCAACGTCTGGAGAATACGGCGGGTGGGGTATTCCCATTTCAACGTTTCCAAGTATGTCTTGACCACTTTCGCAACATGGGGTCGAGCATTGTCGTGCTGTAAAATCACTTTATCATGTCTCTCGTTGTATTGCGGCCGTTTGTCTTTTAATGCTCGGCTCAAACGCATATATTGCGTTCGATAACGATCGCCTGTGATTGTTTCAGTCGGTTTTAACAACTCATAATGCACTACGCCGAGATGGTCCCACCAAATACAGAGCATGACCTTGGAACCGTGAATATTCGGTTTGGCCGTCGACGTGGAAGCATGGCCGGGATATCCCCATGATTTTCTGCGCTTGGGATTATCGTAATGAACCCATTTTTCGTCCCCAGTCACAATGCGATGCAGAAATCCTTTCCGTCTTTGCCTTGCAAGCAGCTGTTCACAAGCAAACAAACGCCGTTCAACATCTCTCGGCTTCAACTCGTACGGCACCCAATTTCCTTGTTTCTGAATCATTCCCATGATTTTCAGGCGTTTTGAAATGGCTTGTTGCGTCACTCCCAATGATACTGCCAATTCTTGTTGCGTTTGACACGAGTCTTGATCAAGTAATGCCTCCAATTCTGCATCTTCGAAAACCTTCTCTCTTCCACCGCCTTGCCGGTCTTCGACGTCAAAATCACCGTTCTTGAAGCGTTGAAACCACTCTCGGCACGTTCTTTCACTAATAGCGGCCTCACCATAGGTATTTGAGAGCATTCGATGAGCCTCAGCCGCAGATTTCTTCATATTAAAGCAGAAAATTAAAACCTCCCGCAAATGACGAGAATTTGGCTCGTAAGCTGACATGTTTAATCGAGAATGACTTTATGATGCAGACACAAATCGACTAATATTTCGATGGCGTTATGTTTACAAATGCCTAAGCTTATTTTATGACATCTACGATCTATTTATTTCGACTACCACTTACCGCTACAGCCATCTATTGCAAAACGGCGGAAGCAAAGTTGTACACCTAATAATAAAAATTTATAATTTTTGCAGCATAGCATTTTATCACACCGACATACTTGCGTACATGCTCTCTTTCATCTATCTTCTTCGTCCAATTCCAGTTCCGTATTAACACCTCTTATATTAACACATTTTCTCAATTACCATATTGTATTAACACTTTGACGTCCGCATATCTCAGTTAAATTTTTATGTTTGGCGCCGGCGAAATTGCCACGAAATTTTTAATTTTCATGCGACGTTTTTTTAGAAATCAGACGCAATGTAGGTTTTAAGCATAATAAAAAAAAAAATGTAAAGCCCCAAGTTTTATATTATTACAAAAACGAAAGGCACAAAAGGTATTTTTTATGGATTTTTGGCCTTAAAGGCAGCACAGATTTGGTTCATCTTTTACTTTTCAATTGTAACAAAATAACACCAATGTGGTGTCACCGGCCGTCAAGCGATATTTTGCGAATGACACCAATGTGGTGTCAGCGGACGGGAAAGTGTTAAGATAAATGTTTTGTCCCTACTTAAAGCCATTGATGTAATGCAAACTACCGGCATTTCAATGTTGCGCATACAGCAGCAGCCAGTCCAACAAACACCGTATCCACGTACCATGTTTGACACTAAAATAATTACACGCACACCCCAAACGTAAATACGAACACAAGAACACCCAATCCGCCCTGTTCTCACCAACGTGTAATGTTCTTTTTAGAGATGCTGGAGAACGAGACAGGCAAAATGGTCGGCCCCTTCAGGAAGCTGGGCCAGTTCTACGCCACTTGCCGCGATTTCAAGGACAAGCCCGTCAACTTTACGCCCGGTAAGTCATTCCGCCGAGTGCCGCTGCGAATTTGTTACGATACCGCGCCAGATCGGGGACAAGTGTATTTCGCGCGGAAAAAGGAGCCGTGCGAGAGGTCGCCAGAGGTGAAACGACGGGGGGCGGAGGCAGAAGGGGGCGGATAATATTGCGGGTCGGTACTTCCAGTGTCGTTTTCAGAGATAACCCCGACATTATTCCGTCGGCGTTGCTAACGATGCTGTTTTTAGCGATAGCACTGACGGCGTATCGTCATGCATCTCGCAGACACGCTCGCCTATACACGTACGGAGGGTGGGTGCTTGACACGAGGGTTACGGACATTTCTTATATACCTGTCCCTACGGATACGCGGCAAATTGACATCTAAGCGAAAGCCGACGTTTTCGTGAAAAGACAACTGTTGTGTACTTTCTTCTTCAATGCACGAAACGAAGAAATACGTGAAACTTCTGAGATGTGCTCGTGTCACGAGAGCAACTGAAATATTGAGATATGTGTTCGCGAAAAGACAACTGTTGTGTGTTGTCTTCTTTAATGCACAAACCCATGAAATGAATGGAACTTTTAAGATATGTTCATCTTATGAAAGCAACTAACGTACTACTGAGATCTGTTTTTTTTAATTTTTTATATTTTTTATACTTATTTTATTAGACTTTCTTGTACCTATGCTTTATATTTTTATACTATAGTTTTTATACTTTTTTTTACGCATCAAAATGGTATGCATTCGTAGTGACGGGTGCACCATCTAAAAACTTTGAATATTATAAAGCTGAGAAGTATATTAATTTGCATATACATTAGTATTGTCCAGTGGATAAAAAACCACACAGACCTTAGGAGAGAAATGTAAACAGCTTCTTGTCATTCCCATTGAGAAAATCGAAATTCCTACATTGAAATCGTCATTCAGCTAATTTTTGTTTCGAAATATACTTTTCATACCTTTTCATTTCGAAATATACTTTTTATACCTTTTTTTACGCATCAAAATGATACGCATTCGTAGTGATCGGTGTACCGCTAAAGAACTTGAATATTACAAGGCCCAGAAGTATATTAATTTGCATATACATTAGTATTGTCCAGGGGTTAAAAATCCACGCAGACGTTAGGGGAGAATGTAATCAGCTTCTTGTCATTCCCATTGAGAAAATCGAAGTTCCTACATTGAAATCGTCATTCAGCTAATTTTCATTTCGAAATATACTTTTTATACCTTGTCATTTCGAAATGTACTTTTTATACCTTTTTTTACGCATCAAAATGGTACGAATTCGTACTGATCGGTGTACCATCTAAAGAACTTGAATATTATTATAGAAGGCTCAGAAGTATATTAATTTGCATATACGTTAGTATTGTCCAGGGGATAAAAATTCACACCGACGTTAGAAGAGGAATGTAACCAGTTTCTTGTCATTCCCATTGAGAAAATCGAAATTCCTACATTGAAATCGTCATTCAGCTAATTTTCATTTCGAAATATACTTTTTATACCTTTTTTTACGCATCAAAATGATACGCATTCGTAGTGATCGGTGTACCATCTAAAGAACTTGAATATTAGAAGGCTCAGAAGTATATTAACTTGCATATACGTTAGTATTGTCCAGGGGATAAAAATCCACACAGTCGTTAGGAGAGAAATGTAATCAGCTTCTTGTCATTTCCATTGAGAAAATCGAAATTCCTACATTGAAATCGTCATTCAGCTAATTTTCATTTTGGAATATACTTTTTATACCTTTTCATTTCGAAATATACTTTTTATACCTTTTTTTACGCATCAAAATGATACGCATTCGTAGTGATCGGTGTACCATCTAAAGAACTTGAATATTATAAAGCTGAGAAGTATATTAATTTGCATATACATTAGTATTGTCCAGTGGATAAAAAACCACACAGACGTTAGGAGAGAAATGTAACCAGTTTCTTGTCATTCCCATTGAGAAAATCGAAATTCCTACATTGAAATCGTCATTCAGCTAATTTTTGTTTCAAAATATACTTTTTATACCTTTTTTTACGCATCAAAATGGTACGCATTCGTAGTGACGGGTGTACCATCTAAAAACCTTGAATATTAGAAAGCTGAGAAGTATATTAATTTGCATATACATTAATATTGTCCAGTGGATAAAAATCCACACAGACCTTAGGAGAGAAATGTAACAAGTTTCTTGTCATACCCATTGATAAAATCGAAATTCCTACATTGAAACCGTCATTCAGCTAATTTTAATTTCGAAATATACTTTTTATACCTTTTCATGTGAAAATATACTTTTTATACCTTTTTTTACGCATCAAAATGGTACGCATTCGTAGTGACCGGTGCACCATTTAAAGAACTGGAATATTAGAAGGCTTAGAAGTATATTAACTTGCACATACATTAGTATTGTCCAGAAGGTAAAAATCCACACCGTCGTTAGGAGAGAAATGTAACCAGTTTCTTGTCATCCCCATTGAGAAAATCGAAATTCCTACATTGAAATCGTCATTCACGTAATTTTCATTTCGAAACTCGGCAGGCGTTAGAATGACGCGTCCCGCAAACCTTGTCTGAACGTGAGCATCGCGGCGTACGTGTATTTAAATTGCCGGCGTTACGTGGGTGTGAATGCGGCAAATTAGTTACGTGTGTAAACGGTGCATATTCGCTGTCACACTCACGCAACACGTGTAATCGCGGGATGTAACGACGTAGACGCGGGAGTTTAAACTCGCGCAGATGAAATGTAGTGACGCCTCGAAGGCTTTGGATACGATGTAGACGTCGCACGGCTTATCATTCGTCGCTAAATTGCGTTTATGCGCAAGATAGCGGTGGCAGGCGTGTGAATTAATGTGTGCATATTTGCGTGAGTGTGAGAGTGTTAAATGTAACCGGTTATCGTACGTGGTCAAATTTTGCGACAAAGCACGAAGGATCTAGACGGTGCTATCGATGTCATTTATGGTTATACCAGTACATTCATTAAATGCCCGAAAGTATTACAATAGCAAGCTGGTGGTTGCTTGTTTGAATATTGGCGGATAGTGAGATAAAAGACAGGTTTGGGTCGAAAGTGGAAATCCATTTTGAACTTTTATTCTGCATCATCAACTCTCAGAAAATCTCTATACATATGTTTCGGAGTAATTAGTGTCCCCTCGTCAGGAGTAGATATAATATGAAGATAATAATAATGAGATAAGATAGGTAGTTATGAAAACGTGTAAAAACGTTCAAATCAGTTCAAATAAAGTTTTGAATTAATTTCCATTTTTCCTATCAAAAAAGCTACCGGAACGAACTTTTCGGCGGACCCAATAACTACGCTTTTCGATATTGCAGTTCACCGATGGCTAGATTTAAAAAACAACGCCGTGGCGCGTAACGTTTCGGCTCATCGACGCACGAAAACAGCGTTTATTATACAGCATCGCGCCGGACAATGAATTTTGCATTTCCGTTAAAATCGACATCGTACGCGGCGGGGCTCAGTATTAAAAGTTTAATTACAGAATTTCCACGCTGAAATATTCACCGGTATTGGAAAGTTCGAGCCCACCGCCCATTCTCTCTTTCGCTCTGCCACTTTAACCCTTTTTCCGTTCGCCAGGGTTGAGCAGGGGCAGACTTCTTACGCAAACGCTATCGATTATTAGCGTTATGCACACACGTGCGCAGAGAATCAATTCTGGGCGCCGCTGTGCAAACGTTTATCAGCGCCGAATTATGTTTATGCCGATATCATGCGCTCGTTAAAATATAAACGTATGCGCACACAAGCAACTCTGCGCGTTGATTAGTGCGTATGTTAAATAATTTTTGGCTATTATAGCTCGATGTAGTGCAAATTTCTGACAATTTTCCATAATTGGCAAATATTCTTTAACATAATTGGAAAGGTCGAACTGGGCTTAACACTTAGCCAACCGAATGGGGAAATTTCTCAGCTTTGAAGTAAGTCGCTGCATAATCGAATGCAAAGATCCCCACTTTCTGTATTCAATTAACACAATTATTACTGTATCGCTCGGTTTTCGAAATAAGTCTTCTCAATGGTTTCGTATTATAGCTAATTTGCAAATTATCCTCTAAACATAATATTCATGCAATAATTTGTTTATGTCGAAAAACTAAAAATTATGTTGACTTACTTACCTCACAATATTCCAGTATTTTTTTTCTTTCCAGTTTCTTTCGACATAAAAGCAGAATTACGCACGATTACAATTTGTATCAAATTAGCTGCACAGTCAAATGAGTTTCTGGTCAATGTTCTACCCTGATTTGCCTGAGATGCCAGCCGTAGATTTCTTTGTCTTTTATGCATGCCGGTGAAACCGCTCGCATATTCGCTCGCGTTAAGCAGATCAGAATCTCGGAAACTAATTTACACTTTTTGTATTCAATTAACACAAGTATTTCTGCATCGCTCGGTTTTCGAAATAAGTCTTCCCAACGGTTTCGTATTGTAGCTAATTTGCAAATTATCCTCTAAGCGTAATATTCATGCAATAATGTGTTTATGTTGAGTTACTTACCTCACAATATTCCAGTATTTTTTTGTGTACAAATAAAACCGTTTCTTTCCATATAAAAGCAGAATTACGCACGATTACAATTTGTATCAAATTAGCTGCACAGTCAAATGAGTTTCTGATCAACGTTCTACTCTGATTTGCCTGAGATGCCAGCCGTAGATTTCTTTGTCTTTTGTGCATGCCGGTGAAACCGCTCGCATATTCGCTCGCGTCAAGCAGATCAGAATCTCGGAAACTAATTTTCGGTGCTTTTAATATCACGTCGGTCGACGACATTCAGCAGACAGCCCGGAAACGCACTCGTGCTAGTCAATTTTCCAGAATGCCGAGCGAGTGTGCCATCACGTGCGTGCCCGGACGCATTACGTGTGTTCGTATGCACACGACGAGTCTATCCATTAGAGCACACGGCAGTTTCATTCATGCAGACGACCAACGATACACTAGCCGCGCCATATGCTTCGCGCTCTCTCGGGCTTCTATATTTTTCCGTTCTGCCCGAAGCAGAAACCGCAGTTTTCCCGCGGCTTGTCTTTATCGATTACCGGTTTTCACTGAAATCACGAGCCGCAGCCGGGAAGCGAAACAATTCGCCGCATGAAAGCTGATCGTCATTAGGATGATGCATCTTTGGCAAACTATTCAGGAGGAATGCTGGCGATTTTGATCAGTTCATGACAATCTGCAACATGTTTCAGGGACGCCGGTGTGTCCTCAGCAGGAAACTACAAAAGATGTGTGTGTGTGTGTAATAAAATTTTGTTTTGTGCAGAGTCAATATTTTTCGGATTTACAATCAGGTTGAGATAAATAACATAATTAACACATTGACTGCCACGGTGGTCATCGGTGACAGGCGCAAAAGATTTTAATAAAAATGCAAAAAATTCGCAATGGAGCCTATTTGCAATTTTGTAAAAGCAATTAATATTAGAACGGTGCTTCAATACTTTGGCTTCTAAGAACTGCGTTATCTTCATTTTGCGCGATTTAATCATACTCTGCAGTATTTCATAGCATCGCGGTTCTAACATAGCAAAATACGCGGTGACCGGTGCAAAAGATTTTACTAGAAATGCAAAAAATTCGCAATGAAGCCTATTTGCAATTTTGTAAAAGCAATTGATATTAGAACGGTGCTTCAGTACTTTGGCTTCTAACAACTCTGCATTACCTTTGTTTTGATGATTTAATCATACTCTGCAGTATTTCATCGCATCGGGGTTCTAACGTAGCAAAATACGCGGTGATCGGCGCAAAAAGATTTGACTAAAAATGCAAAAAATTCGCAATGGAGCCTATTTGCAATTTTGTAAAAGCAATTGATATCGGAATGGTATTTCAATACTTTGGCTTCTAAGAACTGCATTAACTTCATTTTGCGCGATTTAATCATACTCTGCAGTATTTCATTGCATCGCGGTTCTAACATAGCAAAATACGCGGTGACCGGTGCAAAAGATTTTACTAGAAATGCAAAAAAATTGGCAATGAAACCTGTTTGCAATTTTGTAAAAGCAATTGATATCGGAATGGTATTTCAATACTCTGGCTTCTAACAATTCTGCGTTACCTTCATTTTGCACGATTTAATCATACTCTGCATACTCTTTCATCACATCGCGGTTCTGACATAGTAAAATACGCTTGGCAGTCAACGTGTTAAATAATAATGATTTGCAGTAAAGCTTTAACTTTTTTTTAAAACTCTTGAGTTTGACGCCACAAAATCACGCCGTTTTTCTGAACGATTGATATTGCGTTACTTTATACACGCTCGACGTTAATATTGCTTCACAAAGTATTCAATCGATATTACTCCAAATTTGACACAATTGAAATAACTTTAGTGACGTATTCTTTATTACTTTTTACCATATTTTTATCATAATCTTAACACATTCTCTTTTTACCATATTCTAAATATCACGTTACTTGCTACTAATAATAATTGAAGCGCGCAAGGTCTGTCGAGATTCTTTTAACTCTTTGCGAACAGTTAGCGCGTTCAGGGTAAAACGTCAGTGTATCCGATAAGCTCAAATATGCGTTAGGCGAAAATAATCGACGACAAACTTACAAAGCGTTCCCTGAATAAGCTCATATTTTACCACACATCTACCCTTTACCGATTTCGGTTCGATTACTCCAAAAACACGTAAATTTCACAACACCCACGAAATGTCATCTTATTTCATCGTTATTCTCTGAACATTCGCTGACAGCAGTATTTTGATGCGAAAAGTCTTTCATGGCTGCCGCAACATTTTCGCCGATAAATAACACTTACTATCGCACTGCACGGCGACGAGTTTGTAAATTTTGAAATGTGTTCCTCGTGTTGTTTCGATCACATCGTGATCGATTGTTGCCCCCCTGGGCGAGCTTTTGTTTTAACTATCCGATCGACCCACACGGCACTGTCAGTAGATGTATAGGCGCACGTTACGCTGGGTTCATGTGTTTCGAGCCGATCGTAAATTTGCTGGCTCCATGTACAATGCAAACTCCGTAATGCGGTGACTATATTTTACTCGGCTCCAAATGGACAGGTGCGTATTTCATGCGAAATTTCAAACACTTAGATTTCGTAATGTATGAACTCCACAAAGTTCTTTGTATGTATGACTTGAACTGTGCTTTGTTTCCATCGTGAAAATGGCAGTGTATCGATATTGAGGAATTATTTCCCGCAAACGGCTTAACATTTAATGCAACCGTAATAATATATTTTTAACACGAAAGATTTCCCGCTCTTTCGCTTGTGAATAAATATAGAAAAAGAAGTTCAAATCATTATGAAGGGTAACTTTTCACATCACATATTACATAGCATAGCAACATACATATATATGGACAGGTGCGTATTTCATGCGAAATTTCAAACACTTAGATTTCGTAATGATCTCCACAATAATCTTTGTATGTATGACTTGAACTGTGCTTTGTTTCGACCGTGATAATAGCAGTGTATCGATATTGAGAAATTATTTCCCGCAAACGGCTTAACATTTAATGCAGTCGTAATAATATATATTTTAACACGAAAGATCACCCGCTCTTTTGCTTGTGAATAAATACAGAAAAAGAAGCTCAAATCAATATGAAGGGTAACTTTTCACATCACATATTACATAGCATAGCAACATACATATATATGGACAGGTGCGTATTTCATGCGAAATTTCAAACACTTAGATTTCGTATTGTATGAACTCCACAATGTTCTTTGTATGTATGACTTGAACTGTGCTTTGTTTCGACCGTGAAAATGGTAGTGTAACAATATTGAAAAATTGCTTCCCGCAAACGGCTTAACATTTAATGCAGTCGTAATAATATATATTTTAACACGAAAGATCACCCGCTCTTTTGCTTGTTAATAAATACAGAAAAAGAAGCTCAAATCAATATGAAGGGTAACTTTTCACGTCACATATTACATAGCATTGCAACATACATATGTATATGTATTTCATGCGAAATTTCAAACACAGATTTCGTAATGTATGAACTCCACAAAGTTCTTTGTATGTATGACTTGAACTGTGCTTTGTTTCGACCGTGAAAATGGCAGTGTATCAATATTGAGAAATTATTTCCCGCAAACGGCTTAACATTTAATGCAGCCGTAATAATATATTTTTAACACGAAAGATCTTCCGCTCTTTCGCTTGTGAATAAATATAAAAAAAGAAGCTCAAATCATTATGAAGGGTAACTTTTCACATCACATATTACATAGCATAGCAACATACATATATATGGACAGGTGCGTATTTCATGCGAAATTTCAAACACTTAGATTTCGTATTGTATGAACTCCACAATGTTCTTTGTATGTATGACTTGAACTGTGCTTTGTTTCGACCGTGAAAATGGCAGTGTAACAATATTGAAAAATTGCTTCCCGCAAACGGCTTAACATTTAATGCAATCGTAATAATATATATTTTAACACGAAAGATCACCCGCTCTTTTGCTTGTGAATAAATACAGAAAAAGAAGCTCAAATCAATATGAAGGGTAACTTTTCACGTCACATATTACATAGCATTGCAACATACATATGTATATGTATTTCATGCGAAATTTCAAACACTTAGATTTCGTAATGTATGAACTCCACAATGTTCTTTGTATGTATGACTTGAACTGTGCTTTCTCCACCGTGAAAATTGCAGTATATCAATATTGAGAAATTATTTTCCGCAAACGGCTAAACATTTAATGCAGCCGTAATAATATATTTTAACACGAAAGATCTCCCGCTCTTTTGCTTGTGAATAAATACGCTCAAATCAATATGAAGGGTAACTTTTCACGTCACATATTACATAGCATTGCAACATACATATGTATATGTATTTCATGCGAAATTTCAAACACAGATTTCGTAATGTATGAACTCTACAATGTTCTTTGTGTGTATGACTTGAACTGTACTTTGTTTCGACCGTGAAAATGGCAGTATATCAATATTGAGAAATTATTTCCCGCAAACGGCTAAACATTTAATGCAGTCGTAATAATATATATTTTAACACGAAAGATCACCCGCTCTTTTGCTTGTGAATAAATACAGAAAAAGAAGCTCAAATCAATATGAAGGGTAACTTTTCACGTCACATATCACATAACATAGCAACACACTTGAGCATAAACTCTACATATAACAATAAGATTTAGTCATGTGTGCACATTGCGACTATTGCAAATTACATTATATTTTCCGTCTCATACCTTTCATTATCAATTGTTTCACGTAGTCAGTCGTATTGAACATTTACACATGTAGGTGTGAATGATTTCAGTAACGTTTAGAGTTTAGTGCAAATAGCAGAACTGGGGAGTGACAATGGTTGTGTCAATAACCGCCTCGACAATACGAAGTTTGTGTGGGCTTAGTCGCGGATTATGTTTGATGTACAGTCACGGAAACATACGACTGGCTGCAGCCCGTGTGGTCAATGTCTGCGGCCTCCGTCTCTGAACTTGTCTTACAGCACTAATGGGCACTGCAAATCTCGGGTTTCCATTCTGTAAACTCCGCGTCGCATAAACTTCGTGCTTCGGGCATATTGGGTATCGCCATTCGTCTGCGTTAGTAGAAACAATACCATCGAAACGAAGTAGTACACTTTACATTGTCTTGTGGAACAATTTTAATATGCGCTGCAAGCACGCACCTGGTAGCATGAAATATGGCATATATACGTATATCATTTATATCGTGTTACGTGTTAAATTAATATTCCCTTCATTTTGAAAACTTTACTAAATTATATCCAAATATCGAATTCATATGTTTCACATATTGACTTTACATGTTTTTAAATATTTAGTTTACATACTTCAAATATCTATATCATATTTCCCGAATATTTGAGTTATATTTTCCAAATATTAATTTTACATTTGTTGTGTTTTTATAATTTTACTTTCTTTCCTTTTCACTGTAAAAAGTGTGGCTCAAGAAACGTACTTCTAACATTCGGAAAAGATATTTACTCAATACCTTCGTGCTACCAGCGTCAGTTTATCACGCTCTCCTCATACCGTACCCCTTCCAATGCTTCGCAGCCAAATTTCACCCGGCATCTTTTCAAATCGTGTTAAACCCTCTAGAATATTGAAAGCCGGGCGGGCTAAAAAGTTTCGAGCGCGGCGCGCCTTAAGTGATATTAATGAAAATCGAAGCGGCGCCGTTGAATAATTTATCACCGAGTAAACCTATCCGGCGAGCGGAAGATCGTAGATTCAGTATCCCACCGATCTCATTTTAATCCGTGGCGCCGTTATTATAAATTCGATGTGTTATGCGCACCGCTCAAATGAGAAGCGCGTTTGAACGTCGACTGAACGAAGGTTGTAAGTTACTAGTTCTCACTACTTTTTATAGTGATCAGAATTATTTTGCTGCCGATGGGTGTTAAACGAAAAACTAATTGTTGTTAACCGAAATATATTATCTCTCAAAATATAACAGACGTTGTCGGATACTATTAGGTTGTTCGGAAAGTAATTTCGTTTTTTCCCGACAGAGGATTTAATTGTATTTTTTTGCATCCAGCTTCACACTTAAGCCGCATAATCGTTATATGTTTTGAGAGCTGATATAGCAAGGCTTGTGTGTGAAAAAGTCCAATTGATTCTACGCAGTGATTTTTCGTTGGTGCCCTTTTAAATATGGAGAGCAATAAACAGCATTTTCGTAATATTTTACTCTTTTACTATAGAAAGGGTAAAAATGCTGTTCAAGCCAGAAAGAAATTAGTCGATGTGTATGGAAAAGATATGTTGACAGTACGCCAGTGTTAGAACTGGTTTACAAAATTTCGATCCAGCAATTTTAATGTCGAAGATGCACCACGTTCTGGAAGGCCGGTTGAAGCTGATAAAGACACGATAAAGGCATTAGTTAATGCAAACCGGCGAATAAGAACACGTGAGATCGGTGAGATGTTAAGTTTATCAAATTCAACTGTTTATGACCACTTGAAAGGCCTGGGTTTAACCTCGGAGCTCAATATATGGGTTCCCCATGTTCTCACGGAGAGAAATTTGTGTCGTCGCGTTGACGCCTCTGATTCGCTTCTCAAACGTCAAAAAATCCATTTTTAAAGCGCATCATTTGGGGACGAAAAATGGGTTGTATATAACAATGTCAAACGCAAGATTGCATGAAGTATAATAGATGAACCGGGTCAAAGCATTTCCAAGCCGATATCCATAAAAAAAGGTGATGCTGTCTGTTTGGTGGAATTTTAAAGGAATCGATTTTTTTTTTAAGCTTTTACCGGATAACACAATAATTAATTTAGAAGTCTACTGTCATCAGCTGGACAAACAGAATGATGCAGTTCAACAGAAAAGGCCAGAATTAATCAACAGAAAAGGTGTAGTGTTCCACCAAGATAATGCGAGACCTCATACAAGTTTGGTCACTCGCCAAAAGATTTTACAGCTTGAATGTGATACATTGCCACACCCACTATATTCTCCAGATCAGGCACCTGCAGATTATTATTTGTTCCGGTCACTACAAAATTTTTTAGACGGTAAAACCTTCACTTCAAATGAGGAGGTCAAAAACCGCCTCGATCAGTTTTTTGCCAGCAAAGACCAAACATTTTATGAGCATGGAATCATGCTACTACCAGAAAGATGGCAAAAGGTATTGGACCAGAATGGCCAATATATAATTTAATAAAATATTTGTTCATTATACGAAAATTGTCTTTTATTTTCACAAAAAAAAAACGAAATTACTTTCCGAACAACCCAATATATAATGCTGTGGTATGTAAGTGTCGTGTGAAAGTGTCAGGTGATGTCGGTTTGTTAGTCTTTTACAGAGTGCTTCTTGTCGTTTTTTTCGAAGCGGGAAGAAAACAAGGGTTTTTGGACACTTGGTGGGGAAAGCCAGATTAGGGAATGAATTGGTGGGACCGTTTTCAATATATTTAATAATTATTTTTTGAGGGTATCGGAATGCACGTATGGATGCATTGTTAGGGATTGCGAAAGGAATCCAGGCGGAAGGGTTCCTTAACCCCTTGCCGTACTTTAACGAGTCTAACTCGTGATGAGAATTTCGGGCCATACGTGAATATTATATCAGAAATGTATACAAAAGATAAAACAAATCAAATAATTTTTTAAACGTTTTTGGTTCAAATTTATTTGAATTCTGCAAAAGCACTATTGCATGTAGTATATAAGTGCACGGCTACTTCACAGGCAATCGGAAGGTACCGTTTGGATCCAAATTCTTTCGAGTTAAATGGCACAGCAAGGGGTTAACTATTGTATATTTAACGTTATACGAACGATAATGTACCGGAAAGGCAAAGTATACCTAAATGAAATGTAGCGAAACTAAGGAAATCTAAATGCCTAACACTAAATTGCCAAATTCTTACCGCGCGAAGTTGACGTGGCCTCGTCCAAAACTAAAATCGTAATCCCTCTACTTTGCATCGCTTGTGTTCACATACCCAAAAAATAGAAGGGTCAGGCATTAGGGTTAAGAAGTATTAGTTTGGGTCGTAGCACGATGCATAGAGCGTCCATACACGTGTTAGAAATAATAAAGGCAAAACTCGAAAAATTTTTATTTTAAACCAACACGTCCACGGCTTTACAATGCATAATGTCCCGGTACAGAGAAGTGCGACGATCTCAACTTTTATTCGCTCTTTTTTTTCCAAACAAAAATCCGCAGCGACGAAGGCATTTTTCGACAGGTGCACATCATAGGCACACGATTATGACGTCATCGCATTCCGCGCTCAAATGGGTTAAGTGCCGGACAATGACCTAGGGCCCCTCTCAATTTCGTCTCAAAATATTTTCCCGCTAACACACGCGAAGACGCGCGGCATCAGGGTAGAAAGAAAGAAGTGTGCAGCGCAGTGTGTAAGCACCGGAGACAACGACCTGCGACGAGACACTTACGTCCAGACGTAAGCAGCGCACGTCCGCGCACTTTAACGTAATCACGACGTTAGTTGGCCGCCATTCTTCATCCGACAGCCGCAGAAATCGTTCTTCCGGAGCTCGTTTGAATTTTCTCGACACGTGCTGAACGATCGATTATTCATGCGACACAAGACCGCCGGCCCAGGCGTGTACCGCGCGGATTTTATATTTTTATATTATGCGGGCTTTAGCGCGCGGAACAGAGCCTGCATTTTTATGGCACGCGGATCGGTGGAAGGTGCACTCATGAAAATGGCATACGGGAAATATTTCATAGTTAATGAACATCGTCGACTGCATGAATCGGAGTCACGGACGGATCCGCAGGAACACTGTTATTGGCGAATATCGGTCCGCGATAATCGGAACGAAATTATTTGAAAGATTGATGAGTTTATCGTATTTGTCGATAATTATTTGAAAGGCTGATTTGGATGGAACGGGAAAGAATGAACAATAAATCAAGGTGAATAATAATAACTGTTGAATTTGTCACCAAGTTAATGCATTTTGTTGGGGTTTGGAGGTGTGTGAAATAATCTTCTACGTTTATTGTAACTTATACTTTAATCTTTCGAGAGAGTAGGTCTTTCTTCTTTGATCGCAGGGCTTCGACTGACTGATATGAAAAACAACATCTTTAACCTACCTTTGTTATATGCGTCGCAGCTCATGCCACGCACCACATTCTCGCGCACATGCATTCGATATGCATTTGTTTTAAAATAAGGAATCGAGTTTTCATCTCGAGATAAAGACTGAGGCGTAGCATAAACAGTTCAAAGGAAAGATATTGATTTTTGTCGCATTCCAACACATTTATTGCCAAGAAAAACAAGGTCGTATTTTACATGCGTTTTACATTAGGATGTAAGTAATATAAGTTTGTGCGCATGTATGTCGGGAATGTCGGAAATTCGATGTCCGCATGCTGGGAATACGTTATGACTGCAGATCAGTTTTTCCCCAGCAGCTCGAACTGCGGAACAGTTTATTCGTTCCAGCTCAAATCACTTGCTCGTCTAGTTAAACTTCTCCTCCGACAATCACCGGTCGTCGGGCAAAAAAGTTTATACTCCCAGTCGTGCACGCGAAACGATCCAATCGGCGGAGCGCAATCTGCGAAATACGAATGTTAACGTTCTACAATAAACGTGGGACATTTATATTGCTATGTGCGGAATAATGCGTTGACCGAAACCAAATAGACGTTTATTAGTGATTCAATGCGATCAAATAACATAATATATTAAATTGATCAATTTACCCGTGGCCTGTCGGTTAGTTGAATGCCGTATTTGTTTTGTTAGCAAATTTCATGATTAGTATTTTGGTTTATAATAAAGCAGATATGAAATCTGAAGCAATACTACGGCCGGATGCGATATCAACAGGGTTGAGTTAAAAACCAATCGTGAAATTCTTCTGTTGATAGATCAATCAACGTCGTTCATTTAAAGCGATGAATTAACACAAATATATTGACGTGTCGGTCAGTTGAATACTTCATTATTTTGTTAGTAAGCTTCCTAATTAGTAGTCCATTGTATAATACAAAACATACATAAGTGGAGCAAGAAATTCCTCTACCAATCGTACAATAAATGCTACTACTTCGCACCGCGGCCAGATGCGATATCAACAGGGTTGATTTAAAAATCAACGTGAAATTATTCTGTCGGCAGAATAATCAACGTCGTTCATTTAAAGCGATAATTTAACACAAATATACTGACGTGTCGATAAGTTGAATACTTCATTATTTTGTTAGTAAGCTCATGATTAGCAGTTCATTGTATAATACAAAACACACATAAGTCAAGCAAGAAATTTCTTTACCAATTGTACAATAAATGCCACTCCTTCGCACCGCGGCCAGAAGACAACTCTTTCTGCTTGACCCAGAACGTTCCCGACGTTAAAAAGTTTCGCGGCAATGTCAGAATACGAGGTTTTCATGACCGATTTGTGGAAATATCAGACGCGCGACTTGAATCCAGCCGGAGTCCGAGTCGACAAAGGTTGGCGAGCGCAGTTTTCACTGTGCTGGCCACGTAATGTGGCTCGTTTTATTGTGCGACGGCCACGACGAAGACATTTTAGCGCGAAGGGTGAGATTGGAAAAAATAAAAGACGGCAGGAAGGAAAGGAGACGCTGAGAGCCACGGGACGAGTTTGTGGAGGTGGAATAAGAGGGTAGTTGGGGTGAAAGGGTGTCGAAGAAGGGGGTAACTGTTCGGTGAGTACTTTGTCGGAAAGGTCGCGGGGAAAGAGCAAAGGGAACGAAAGTGTCGGAGATGAAGAAGCAGAAATCTGAGCATACGTGGAAAAAGAACGTGGAGAACGAGCTCACAAAAATTCGACGACCGATGTTCGGTTAACGTTGTGAATTACAGAAGTGGGTGGGCTTATTTACTGTAACTTAGGCATGGCAAAGGTTTCAATTGAATTAAAGCTGCTATGCAGAGTCGGAGGTAATTCACAGTGTTTGAGTAATACATATGTTGGTAATCGTTTCTGAATTGACGTATATGTAACTAAGAAATAAGTTATTAGAAATTTTAATTTTGACTGGAATATTAGCAAGAACAGAATAATTTCTTATTATTTCGTCGCCATTACTCGGCTCAAAACGATAAATAATTAAAAATTATAATTTCTATCGGAATGCTAACGAAAACATAATAGTTCTTAGATGCATATACATACATACTGTACCATACCCCCAAATTACATAATCAATGTAATTTCCCATGGTTTCCACTTACACTGCGTCGTTAGCTTGACTACTCGGTTGCCACCATGTCCAAATTACTTAATCAATTACGTGTGACGCATTCTCGCAATTTCTCAGATTTTACCCATAGCAATTAACCTACTACCACGCATTGAAGACACTGCGATTATTACAACCCTGTTCTCCATGCAAGTTTCATGTCATGCAAGAATTTACCGATCACAATCCGCGCGAAAATTCGAAAGTTGACGTCATGAAATTTTGAAACATTATTGCAATCCCATTTCCAATAATTCCCAGGTTAGATCGCGTCCTCGACTGCTCAATTGTCACCACATACCTAAAAGCGAAAAAAACTCGCTACATCATCAAACTATTTAACACATTGATCACATCGGTCCGTGCGAAAATCTCGAAAAATTAAAAAAATATCCAATCGGTAGCGTTTATCATTTTGTAAATGCAATTAATATTAAATTGTGTTCAAATTCTTTCTTAAATTCTCTTTTGGTCTTCAATACACATTCTCTAGTACTTCATCACGTTGCGGTTTTAATATAATAAAATACGCACGGCAGTCAAAGTGTTAATCAGTTTTTCTCACAGTTTCTTAGATTTAACCTAGTAGCACGCATCGTCTTTCGTTAATAACCTCGTTCTCCATGACTTCTACTTCCACCTCGTCCTTGGCTTGTCCCCTCAGCTGCCATCAATTAGCGTCCGCACCGCGCAGTCATGCAAGAATTCGCAGATCACAATCCGTGCCTCGCACATCCGGGCGGCGATGTCGAAAGTTCGCGTCGTGGAAGTTCGAAACAGGCCTCTTTATCTTGAGGCCGCCGTGTCTTTCTCCCACCCTCGGCCACCCCCGCTGTTTCTTGAAACAGGGTGGTTGGACGGTCGGTCGCTCACGGTATTGTAGCCACGAGCCGGCTCGCTCTAACCCAGAAAGTCAATGTAGGCTTTCTAAAAATAGAAATGAAACTGCCATCATGGGCACGCGATGGCCGATATTAGACGACCGACATCGCGACGATTCGTAATCAGAGCTAGTTGGATGTAATCGATCGTTGATCAGAGACTCGGGCAGCTCCGCGGTCGTTGGTTAATTCGATCTCTTGCGGATCAGCGGGCAGCTTCGGGGTGGAAAGATGCTTTTCCGTCGATGGAAGCACCCGGCTGCTGTTTTTACGCCCTCCGTGCGTTTTAAGCGGAATTCTGCTTTTGTCACAGTTCTCAGTCGGTGCGCTGACAGAAATTAGGTTCGATAGGATAAAGGGGATCGTGTTTGACGTATGATTTGAGACATTCTGTTCGATGTTTTAAAATGGATGGGTGATGAGGGCAATTTTATGTAAGCTGCTTTTTGAGGGTTTCCTTGAGTTTTAACACGTTGACTGCCAATCGTATTTTGCTACGTTAAAATCGCGATGCGATGAAATACTGCAAAGTATGATTAGATCATGCAAAATAAAAATAACGCCGAGCTGTTAAAAACCATAGTACTGAAGCACCTTTCCAATATCAATTGCTTTTACAAGATTGCAAATAGGCTTTATGGCGAATTTTTTTGCATTTATACTAAAATATTTTGCACCGGTCACCGGTGACCACTGTGGCAGTCAAAGTGTTGAGTGGAATTGTGCTTTTGTGAGAGTTGCCGTTTATGACAGGTTTCAGTCACTGCGCTGTCGAAAATTAGCTGTAATAAGTAAAGCCCTGCGAATCATGTTTGACGTGTAACTCAAAACATTTTCTCTAATAGCTTGAAATGAAGGGATCATTATTGCAGATCTCTATAAACTGCCTTTTGTGCTCTCCTTCCGTTTCAGCATAACTTTGATTTGTAACACGGTCTTCGGTATCGCTTTAGTCTGTTTCGCAGTCTATTTGCTGTCGTACCATTACCTTTTGTAGAACCAGTACGATTGATATATGACGCGAAAAATTTTCTTCGGTTTTCTGAATATTTTATTCATAACTTCATTATTGCATTTTGCTAAATTCTCACAAGTGTAGCATCAGGAAAACGATGAAGGGAAACGATGAAGATAAGCCGGTAGAGGTTATAAAAGTCTGTTTGGGACGCGAGTTCAGTATTTTTTAAGCAGTGTCGTTGTCATTCAGTTTAGATCAGTTTCAGAGTGTAGAACCAGTACGATTGATATATGACGTTTTAAATTTTGTATTTATATATTAGTGTTTTTATTTACCTTTAAATAAATTATTCAACTTAATATAATTCCGCATCACGCTTCGACGACACCTAACATCTTATATCCCTACACAAGGTATCAATGCCCGCAAGTGCGGAAAGCAACGTTGTCGTCAATTTTCCGCTGCCTGCCGAGAGAACACTGTTCATCCAGAATTCCTCGCAGTATCGATTCGCCGACGTCCTCTCAGGAAGCGCATTCTGCTAACGTTGTCCACGGGAGTCGCAAAGTCCATCGGGCATCCATTTATCCGTAAAATGATTTATCGCGCGGCCCGCTTCATGCAACCGCTGTACCGCTTCTTCGCGAATTCCGCCGGGAGGTATCACTCAATCTTGCGTCGCTTCGTCGCGATTAAGATTGATCGCGCACTGTTCGTTATCTATTCATATCGCGGACGTTTCGTGTCTCCCCGTGCGCATTGCATGTCAAGTGCGTCACCGAAAGCGTTCGGCCTGCCATGCGTCGTCCCAATTACACTCGTTACGCGGGTCATTTTCATAATAACGACAATTAGCCCGAAAACATTTAGAAACGTTCGTTAGCGGTAGCTGTTTTCACTTTGCGTCGATGTAACGAGTATTAACGAGTAGGTGCATCCAATTACTGTAAAATGCCGTTTGTTCCGTGCAGTGGATACCGAGAGGAACACAGGCAGATTCGATTGACTTTTCGCCCACGTCGGCTGGCCTTGGCTAACTCGGCAAGGCCTGAAATCGGCGACGATCGATTAGCGACGAGGGTGCATGCACGAAACCCTCCAACCCCAAGAATTTGAATGATTTTTAGCGTGACATGTGGCCCTACGTTAGTGAACGAAGATAAAGGCCGATGGGTAACAGTGAATTATTTGAATGTGAATAACATTTCATCCCAAATAGTCGTATATTATTAAAATAACTTGACCTCTATCAAGTAACATTTCGTTCCATCGCATTCTTGGTTTCCACGACTTTACCTGGCACCGTTGCCACAGCATTAATGCAAACTTACCGTTCTTCCAACTAGCTTGTGACCTTTACGTCTGCACACGTATCGAGCCTTACTACTTATTTGAAGTTCGCCCGTCCCAGCCCATCTACGGTGAGGAACAGGAAATGCACTTCGCGGTAGTTATCGCGAGCGACCCGAGCCAACAGCTTCGCGCGCAAATGTAATTAAACTTAATAGTCTGCGAGAACAATGCGTTTCGCACGAAATGGGCTCGCCGCTTTTCAGCCCGAGGATGGAACGCGATGGAAATGGACAAGACCTTGTTATTAGTTTCTAACGGTCGCTCGTACTTGGCTAAGCGGCCAAAAACGAAAGTCATTTTTGTGTCATATATCTCGTAATGCTATAACACGAAATTTTAACAACACGTGGCCTGGACGGCATATAATATTTTTCGCATATAAGCAATGCGTCGCCGCACTTAACAGTTACTTTACGTATCGAATTTCACGAACAAAATTACAGAAATTATTACTAACATTTTCTACCAAATTTGCTGACTTTCATTAACCGAATAACTCGTGTACATATCCTAATTAATTTCCTCTTCAAATTTTCCTCCATCTTTCTAATTTTCGAATTCTATATGCCGTATATCTACATAATTCTCGGAACAATATCAAACCTATATGTTTCTCCATAAATCTAGCGCTAATGCACCATATATTTGTACCCCAACCCGTGACCTAAATCTTCCCTTAATATTGTCACACAATTTTCTTCGTTTAAACGCTGCAGACTTGCGCCTATTTAGAGCAGTTTTAGTACAGTTACTTAATTAGTTTGTTACTTCAATAAGTCGTGTTAGTTCAAACTATTCACTGATCTGCGGTATGCCAAGAAACACGTGTATTACCTGAACAACAAACAGTTTTATCCTTCGAGTTTAAAATTCCTGCTACGCCATCAAAAGACATGTAAGGTATAATATAAAAATTCCCGGGTTAGATGGTTCCTATGAGAGCAAGGAGAAATGTTTAGTTCCGGTTGCGTGTACGAGCGACGTACACATAGAAATGATAACGCAAACGTCGAACATTATTATGAGTTCAGGTAATGATACTCGCGGGAAATCAGTACGTGATTATCTTCGGTCGTGGGTGGAATCGAGTGGGCGTCGGTTGTAAACGGGAAAATGCGCTCGGATGGTGGGATTAATTGAAAAATGGAAAGGACGAAGAAGGGGTTGAGCGAGGGAACAATGTTGGAGAGAAATTGATTTTTAGAATTTGATGTTCACTGGGGCGCAAGCGGATGGGTATGGTGTTGATTGGTGTCATGACGATGATATTCGGTGGGCGCGGGTGAGGTTCGATTTGTTTCGTTTTTGTACGGCTTTGTAAACACTACTCAGCCGTGCACAGAGTGATTCCGTAATATCATTTTCAACGCATAAGATTGTTTCTTTTTTATTGCCGCTCATATTTTTGTTCTACATGCATCATTTCACTTATTTTTCATGTCGATGTCAAAATTAAAAAAACACACTTTTCGGAACTGCCTAAAAAGAACGGAAAGGTTGATCAAAAAATTCGTGGCATTAAATTATTTTGGACTACACATATCACGCGTCACGACACAATCTCATTTTACTTTGCATAATTAACACGTACAAAAATACCTATTGGAATTCTGTTAAATCTACTCCACAGATTTATAGCAGTATCAAGTAGCTACGGCAACGCAACTAGCCAGATACAATTGCACCACCCACGCCACCCACACTCAACGAAGTTCCTCCATTGAAAGTCCATCGAAGAGCCCCGAAATTTAGCCAAAGCACCCACACGCCCCGTCCCTCCCATTTCAATCTTCCCACGACCGCCCACGCACAGTCAGGTCCATAACGAGAATCGTCCGGCGCCCATACCTTTTTCCCGTCAGTGATTTGCATTCCGCGACAGCCACCCGCCGGTTTCCCGAAGCAACGACTATTTTTGCCGGCCCTTTTCCACTCGTTTTTCGTCCGACTCCCGGACGCGCGGCCCGTTATGCTCGGCAGCGATTTACAGTAAACTACTGGCCTCGAAGCGAACGATTGGTCGGGCGCGTTAACCCCGTTGCTAAAGTTAGCCAGCGTGTTTTTAAGGGCAAACAACGAAATCGATCAGCACCGTCCGCCAATGCAAACGCGCCGCGCCGGAAAACACTTCTGCCGGAATTGCGGCGAAGCGCACTGTGGGTCTAAAGTGACCCGCAGCCCCTGGGGGGAAAGAGTGCGCGGATACGCGCGAAGGAAAAATTTTGGCTGATGTTCGGCGACATCGCTGTGAGAAAATCTTTGTTTGGTCAATGGTTTAAGGAAAACAATATAACACATAAAAACATTAATGCAATTTATTAAAACAAGATAAACAAAGGTATGGTGTCTGTCTACATTGATTACAAAATGTTGTCACTTTTGGGGTCACATTTTTAGCTGCCTTTCGTTCTAACTTTCGTGCATTATAATTATAACATTCGGTGCAGTATCTTCTAATTTTGTGCGCATTGCCTTCCGTTTTTTTCTAAATGATGTCGAGGATTTATACGGGTGTCCACTTGTTCCTCCTCCTGCAGAAGTGTGTATCAATTTTTGACGGTAAATTGTGATAGACATCTTTTGGCCCGTTGTTTCTTGGTGTATGAAAAAGGAATTTACAACAGCGGTGTTCAATAATAATTCAAAAGCCAATTTTCGATACCATATCATACCATTTCACATTAATGTTTTTATGTATTATATTATTAATAATTAAACGTTCGTATTATCATCGCGCGCGTACCTGTTCTTTCGTACTTGTTTGATCAATGCTTTAAGGAAAACAATATAATACTTAAAAACATTAATGTAATTTATTAAAACAAGGTAAGCAAAGGTAAGGTTTCTGTCTACATTGATTACAAAATGTTATTATTTTTGGTGTTACATTTTTTGCATTTTTAGCTGTCTAAACCAAAGACCGCTAAAAATGTAACGCTAAAAGTAACAACATTTTGCAGTTTTAGCTGTCTAAGCCAAAGACAGCTAAAAATGTAATGCGAAAAGTAACAACATTTTGTAATCAATGTAAATAGAAACCTCCCCTTTGCTTATCTTGTTTTAATCAATTACATTAATGTTTTTAAGTATTATATTGTTTTCCTTAAAGCATTGACCAAACAAAAACGATGCCGCCTAAATTAAACGTTCAGTCTCACAAGTACAAACAAAACTCCGCCGCCGGTCCGTGCGGATCGATGGGGCCCGAACGAAAACTCTAGCGCCGGTCCCTAGGGCCCGGCGTGGCGCTTAACACATTGCGGACGGATGACGAGATATCTCGTCATTGCTATTTCGTCGTTCGGGGCCATTGACGAGATATATCGTCTTGCATATTCTGTCGTTCGAGGCAGGTGACGAGATATCACACAGTTGCTACGTGATCGTCAGCCGCAGTTTTTCGTAATTTGTGTTGCGAATTAATTATTTGAAGCTCTGAAATATGGATAGCGACAAAACGATTAGCAATATTACAGAAATATTTGTGGACAGTTTAACAACAAGCATTTCTTGCTATGCCGCGATGCGGTAAAATACTGCCGTGCAAAATGAAAGTAATGCAGAGTTGTTAGAAGCAAAGTATTGAAGCGCCGAATATCAATTGCTTTTACAAGATTCCAAACAGGCTTCATTGCAAATTTTTTGCAAGTCAAATGTTTTGCACCGGTCGCCGGTGACCACCGTGGCAGTCAACGTGTTAACTACAAACAAATCATCACTAATTTAAAAATATTTGACGCAAGAAAATACCCGGCCACTGGGTACGATTAGCAATAGAATGCCCGGTCCGCAAAGTGTTAACATGTTACAACCCTTCGCTAGCCTAGAGCAGCAGAAGCGAAATGGGTGTTGCGATGCAACACACCTTGCCTATGCCCAGCAAAACACCGAGTCATGCCAGAGAACACGCGCGCCTCCTCGAAGCCACGGATAACGTGACAGTAAAGTGCAGGCGATTAGATCGCACGAGCATGGCAAACAAGAGATCTTCAGACGCGGCTTGATAACGTGACCTTTCCCTCGGAGACCGTGACTCACGCGCAACGTCCCGCCATGCAACTGCGCCGTCTCGTCCATTAACTTTTATCTCCGCGAAAACCGTAAATGCATCCTCCCCAACGTATCCGTACGTTATGCAAATCAGACAATATCGTTTTCATTCCGCACTCGCCCGTCTCGCGCGCGCGCACACAGGGGAAGGCTGGCCAATATTTTCACGGACGTGCCGCGCGCAACGAAGCCAACTGTGAAATGTTATTGGCATTTCGTCGGTGCATCTCACTCGCACTGGCCTGACTCGTGACCCCTTCAGATCGTTTGCATTGTTAACCTCTGATCGTCAGAGCCCTGCGCCGACGGGATCGCTCGAGAGTTCGCCGGATAGGATAGTTTTCCGTCTATTCTTCCGAGGTGATGCCTCGTCGAGGTAATTAATCTCCCGGTTAATTGACACTGGCAACCGGGTCGGCCGGAGGGTTATTTCGTCCAACCGTGCAGCCTGCTCCGGTTTACACGACGGTGGACGGAAACACAACGCGCTTAACGGGACAGACTGGTGTGACGATAAATAGGTCGTTTTAGTTTGCTTTTTTCGGCGCTCGAGGGGTTTTGAGCAAATGCTTTTAACTCAACATTTCAACACTTTGATCGTAGCATTATCAGGAGATAATTTTTTTGTGCATCACTAAACTAACTCTTTGCAGATTCGTGTCCGTACGGATATTTTTATTTCACTTTTTTCTGACGAAGGGCTTTGATAAAACGCGATAACTAATCAAAGTACGCGTATTGTCGAATTTTCAATGTACTCAAAATCGTACTCAATATATCTGAAACGGTACGCGCTTTATGATTGAAATGTAGATTTTATATGTTAACTCAACATTTAGTTACTGTACGCTAGTTGCACCATGCCCCCATTCAATAACATTCCATAACCTAAAATTAACCACGTGGGGTCCCGACACACGTCTGCATTTCCACCATAAAACGGTGTGTCATTTAATTTACTTTAAACTGGCACAAGAACCGTGACCTTCGGAATCGAACCGTCCAGAAGGATCGAACACGCAAGATCGAGGCTCGAATTAGCAAAACTGGGTCAGATTAGTCGACGACTCGTGCCCCGCGGGTGAAACACGCGAGAAACGTCCGCGCTTGTAAGTGACTTTTTCTGAAACGGTGCGTTTCATTTCGTTCGCGGTGCGTGTTCCGACGACTCGTTATCGTCTTCCGCGTGGACAAACGCACGCGACGCTGCTGTGAAACGACCCCGTCGTTTAAACGGTTGGACAGGGGGTGCTAATGTTCCGCGCCAGCTTTCAAGGACTCGCGAGAAAGTGGCGAGTTGACGTGAGATAACGTGTGCCCGTGCTGCATAATCGCACGTCGACCTAGGCATTGTGAGTTGGCGGTCTGTTCAGGATTAACACTGTGAAGTTCGGATCTTTTGCCGAAGCGATTAAACGTTTCACTATGGCGGTCCTGTTCACAATTTGAGTTTACGCTTATGCCCGAAAATTGTTTGATAACGAAGTTTTGAGGACAAGAACATTTCTAAAGAGAGATACGGCTGATTGATAATAGGCACATGCATAATGCTATGCTCTCCATAACAAAACTGTATGATTCCATATAAGCAGCGTATCGCGGGGGACGACTATAGTCGAGCAGAGTAACAAAAAGTCAATATATATATAGTGGCGATAAAATATAATATAAGATAATAATATATAATAATATAACATAATAATATGTAATAATATGATGTAATATAATGTAGCATCAGGAAAACGGTCGTAGATGCGTCGCACAAAACTGTCGCGGGGCCATTGGGCCCTACCGGATTAAGATAAGGCGGTAGAGGTCCCTATAAAAGCCGGCCCGATTTGCGACGCGAGTTCAGTTTAAGTTGAGTCTCAGTCTCAGGTCAGAGTTTTAAGAGTTACGTCTCAGTTATAGTTCAAAGTTTAGATCAGTCAAGTTCAGAGTGTAGTTCAGTCCAGTATAGATACGTTTTTTTGCCGTTCACCAAATCGAAGTTAAATTGCCATAGTTATACTTTCATTTTGTATTTACATTCATATATTAGTGCTTCTATTTATATTTAAATAAAATTGATTCAACTCAATATAATTCCGCATCCCACTTCGACGACACCTAACATCTTATCCACTACAATAATATATGTAGGTTTGAGTGTATGGGAGTTTACATTTATACCCGCGCGATTGTTTGGCTGACCGTACGCGACGCAGAAATGCAGATTTCGAGTTACAATCAGCTTCGTGCATGCTTATAGTTAATTGGTTTTTCAGTCTTTTTGTTACTCTTTGTTACTGTGTGCACAGATACCCACGTTGGTGAGAGTAGAGTCCGAATATTCTGTAAAGCGCATGACTGATTGACAACCGGCGATCCTTCGTAACGCGGATTATTATGCATAAAAAGTGCATGTAAAAGCAAGCGTACTTGTACTGTGTAGTCAGAAGCATGACATAGATTGATGTATGGACGCACTGCGCCGTGTGACATGTTGTCTCAAATCGGATAATCTTTTATATCATAACGGGCTAAATCCAAAGCACATGTATTATATATGAAAGCAAATTCTCACGTATGTTATATATATATGTCTAGAAAAAAAATAATTTTACCATACATCACGCTTATTTCAAAGTCAGCCTCTGGCCACCGTCAATCACCGATTCCAAAACTCCCAGCAAAACATCACCAATCCATTAAAAATATTTAGAGAATTCATTAAAAATACCATTTAGATATTTGCCCACATTCGCTTACTCTCTCTCATAAAACTTTTCGCAAAACTACAATTTTTACCCCATGCGCATCGATCTCTCTGATAAAACTCTCCAACTCCCCACACATGTGTGCCGACGCATTTAACCTTTTCGACTCGAATATGTTTTTTCATAACACATGAATGGTGCATGATTTCCTTTAAAATGGTACAATTTCGAAAAGAAATACTCCATTCAACTGACGTTTTATATAAAGTTTTAATGGTATAAATTATATGAAATAAAATATAGATTTTGGTTTGATATTGCAGCCACAATTATCAAGGTACGAGATGAACACAGATGCGTTCTTTATCAAACAATTTTCTTGCATTATTTAATTTGGCGTAGGTGCAGAATTATCATTAGAACTTAGTTGCGTCTTACACAATCAATCAATCAAGTTCACACTAGCGAAAAGTGTTTCATCCTCAGCGAACGCTTTGGTCGGAAGCATTCCGCAGTGAAAGGGTTAATATTCTTTGAATGCTACCCCACTGACCATTCCGCGAAACTGATAACACCAACCCGAACTATCTTACCGTCTACTGAACTCTCGTCTTTTCACCAACGTATCGTTTTACACGCAGCCCCGCCGAAAGTCATCCGAAAATGGATATCGATAGCGCGGCCGACAATCACGAGGATAATAATGCCACTGTCGGATTACCATGGTCGCAGCACGTGCGGACAGGCGGGTAATTAATCGCGGTACAATTAGGGGATATTACGAGCGGCGCGGATCTACAGCTCGCACAGGTGACGGTAGCAACGGCGGTGGGATTTGGCGCTGGGATTCGGCGTGCAGCTCGCGTCCTGACAAGCCAATGCTTCGTTTTCGCTGCCCGCTGACCGTGCTAACGATCCCGACCCCCCGGTGATAACAAGCTATCGCGCGTTTCGGATCATTGATAATGGACCGTGCGACAGGTCCATTAGCCCAACGCACACTACCGCTCTAACCCTTTCCACTCAAATGTTCCCTCTGGGGGACACAAAGAGATCTTATGTTATTAGTGAGAAAAATGTAGGAAAAGAAAAATTTTTATATTTTTTTCCTTAACACGTTGACTGCGAAGCATATTTTGTTGTGTTAGAACTGCGATGCGATGAAATACCGCAGAGTATAATTAAATCGTGCAAAATTCCAATATCCATTGCTTTTGGAAGATTGCAAATAGGCTTCATTGCGAATTTTTTGCATTCTTAGTCAAATCTTTTGCATCGGTCACCTTGACCACTGTGGCAGTCAAAGTGCTAAGCTATTTGCAACGGATTGCAAGTAAAAGTAAAGGAAACAAAAAAATAAAAAACGTTTGTGCCGGTTTAAATATATAAAATAGTGGACCGTGCGATAGATCCATTGACCCTTCTTAACAACGGGCATTGCCGCTTTAACCCTTTGCACTCAAACGTTTCCTCTGGGACGACATGAATAAAAAACCTACGTTCAATTTTTATTCATAAAATCGTTGGTCAATCAGCCGGTCAATGAAAGGTAAATTTCAGCAACTCCGAGAACATTTTTCTCAGACACATTCAGACAATAGAGGGACAACAAATAATATATTCTGCCTTCACTGCTACGATCCTGTCACTTAAAATTCGTCTCTTACCATTTTCCCGTAACGGTCGTTCCGCGTGGGCGGTGCTACATGAATTTATAAACCAAAATAGTAAACATAATAGGTCACGAAGCGGTGAATTATGCTCCGCGCAAACATAGAAATCTTGAATGTTGCGTGAATAAAATATGCGGAGTGGAAATGAATTTGCACGCGAAGTTGGCGATGTAATAAGACGCTCGGGGATTTTTCGTGATTTTTTTTCTGTCAAGTCATTGCACGCAAGAGGGTGGTCGAAGATGAATGTCGGTTTGTGCGGGGTGAATGCGTGTGATGTATGACTGGGCGTTTTGAATTACGAGGTCCTTTTGTGTTCGCTTAAGGATAATGTGGCGAGAAGGGTGTAGTTGATTTAGGTTGAGAGATGCGATTGATTCGTGCGGTGAGGTCGTCGGAAATGTTGTTGAGTTGTACTACTGGCAGCGCGGTAGACGCACGTCGGCGTATACGTTGAGTTGTACTACTGTACTTTGGCACGTTATCGAACAAGGGCAAGAATGTCGAGATTAACCGACTTCGTAATCATTTCTCTGGGTTAGACGCCTTTGCAAAGCGTTTCGTAATACTGATGCATATTCTTGTTTTTTAAATAGTAAATTATCTGACTTTTTATTCTCTGTAAAAGTAGATTGAAGTCTCATTGCGCATCGTAATGGAATCAAAGTATATTTTTTTGGCTCAATGTTTTTGCAAAGTATTACATAGTGATATTGTACATTACTATTTGTTAACTAGCAAATTGTTTGGCATTTTTTATATTTTGTAAGAGAGGACTGTATCTTAAAATCATAATGAAATCTAAACGCATTTTTCTTGTTTAAATTATTTTTCAAAGTATCACGTAGCGCTACTGCGTATCAATATTCGGTAAATAATAAATAAATAATAATAATAAATAAATAAACTAATAAATAAATAAATTATCTACATTTTTCTTATTTAATACAATAAATATTTTAAATTAGCACTTTTAATTGGGATTCTAATTTAGTAACAAAGAAGCATAGAAGCAATTTAATTTGTTAAAAATGTGAGAAAGATATCTTGAAATCTTAAAAATGTGAACTTGAAGTTTTAAAAATTACATTAACTTAAGAGAAGCTCAAATTGACTAAGGAAATTGGCGAACCGACGTCTCGCACGCGACACACAAAACGACAAACCAACGTCAAGCGACGCGACTAATCAATCTGATGGCTTTTACGAATCATGGAACGTTTTCCGCTCACGTACACAATATGCATCGCGATTGCATTACGTTCGCGCTCGATTTCCGATTAAATTTCCCCCAAGGCCGCACGTAGATCGATTCAGATTTCCGTAGGGCATCGTGATATGTGTAGATGGTCATGAAACGGGCTTAAATCACGTATCCTCCGCTCTGCCATAAATCGATTTTTGTAAAACCGGTCATTTCGTACGCAACAACCGATCACTCAGCCGCTTTTTTTACGAAACGTCCCAAGGCCAAGCGTGTCCTACAAAGCATTAGTTCGCCAGAAAGCAATTGAGGCCACTGCCAAAATACACGCAAACGGCATACCGCCTGACTTTGAGTGGTGTGTTGTTTCCAACGTTATTACTGATCGTAAATAATGAGAGAAAAAAAGGCTTCTTTCATTGAAAAATGGAAATCTATTGAGAATATTTATTATTAGAAGTTTTTACATGCTTCGGAGCATCCTGCCCTCCCATCAGGAGTCTATAAGAGTAAAATATGTATTGCTACACATAAAAGACGGATGACCGGCCACGAGCCTCAGTCTCGACATGAATATCACGAGTCTCACTCGTGATCAAAATTCATATATTATAGCGTCAGTGAATGAAATTAAGCACACGGCTACTTTACGGACAGTCGCAATATATCATTTGTTTCAACTTCCGGCAGGTTCGGCTTCTATCGCAAATATTTCCGCGCATCGCTTGGGCTAGAATTCTTCCGAGTTAAACGCTACGACAAGGGTTTAAAAGCAGCCCTTCCGAGGTGCGTCTGACTTGTGATCAAAATGTATATATTGTAGCGTCAGTGCATGAAATTAAGAAGCGCACGGCTACTTCACGAGCAGTTGCAAGATATCATTTGTTTCAACTCCCGGCTACTTCGGCTCCTGCCGCAAATATTTCCGCGCATCGCTTGCGCCCGAATTCTCCGAGTTAAACGCTATCATAAGGGTTTAAAAGCAGCCCTTCTGAGGTGCCCGTCTTACACACTTTCGACTTACTTTCTACTTGCCGGCACGCGCTCCTCTTGGAACTTTACCGCAACTCTTTACTTCGTCCGCGATCTCTCGCTCTGGCGCCAGAGGAAATTACGAGAAGTTGGAAATGTGGCCGTGGGCGAGTGCTCATTAGGCCGCGAATGTGAGAGCCCCGTGAGGTGAGAAACGAAGTATCATTTGTTTCAACTCCCCGCAACTTCGGCTCCTGTCGCAAATATTTCTGCGCATTGCTTGGGCCCGAATTCTGCCCGAGTTAAACGCTACAACAATGGTTTAAAAGCAGCCCTTCTGAAGTGCGCGTCTTACACACTTTCGTCTCACTTTCTACTTGCCGGCACGCGCCCCTCTTGGAACTTTACCGCAACTCTTTACTTCGTCCGCGATCTCTCGCTCTGGCGCCAGAGGAAATTACGAGAAGTTGGAAATGTGGCCGTGGGCGAGTGCTCATTAGGCCGCGAATGTGAGAGCCCCGTGAGGCGGGAAACGAAGAGGGAAAAGCAGCGGGGAAAGAGAGGAAGCGTCGAGCGGGTCATATCAAAGCGTCCTGCGCCGTGACGAATGGGTTCCCGGATCGCGAGGACGCCCCCGACGAGAACGATGCCAAGGTCGGCCGAAATCGTTCGACACTTCCGTGACTTTATGCCGCGCGGGGCTTTTAGGAATTCGGGCTCGCGAATTGTCGCCGAAACTCCCGTGCGAGTGCGCCTGCGGCCGGGCACTTAGGATTATTGGAGCGAATCGATCAACGTCGCGTGTTTTGGGGTATGTATCTGCAGCCACGTGAAGCGGCCGATGAGTTAGCGAAGACGTTGAGCTTGCGAATAACGTTACGTGGATGTGTGAAGCACGGGGCACGGAGTTATAAGGGGTCCGGGTGAAAGTATTTGGCATTTTTGGGGACGCGAACGTAATAATACGTGTGGTGCATTTGCGCCAACACTGTATTCCTTCCACGGACGGCCTACCCGAATTTAGGAACGATACATTTATAGTTCACAGTTTAACAAAAATGTTATTGACGTCTTGTAATTCAATTTTGCAAACGAAGCCTTTTTTATTTCTGATTTCTCGTGTTTGTGCGACTTCACCAAACCCAATACATGTATACTTGAGCTCCCTCCCTGTTTCGGATTTACTGTGTCCAGTTTATCAGAATTGACATCGACATGTAATTTTCCGAAATCCAACACATACATATCTCCATCCCTCCCTGCATTACATTTACCCTTACCGCGGCTGGTTTCCACAGAATATTTTCAAGTTTTCTGATTGGTCCCTCAAACGAAGAGTCCGGTAAGAAAATGTGGGGTACGAGGCCTACCTACCGACCTTTGGGTATAAAACGCAATAACATTTAACTTAGTACATAGTTAGCCAGAGCACCCGAAACGCGCATCTTGTACATACTTTGTTGAATAAAATAAAACGCTTTGTTAGAACACGGTTGTCACCACCTCGATAACATCCTCATACGTATAAAATATGGGGTATTTGATTGGGAAGTGTTGTAGTGGGTATTGGGGGAGTAATTGTACATACAAATGATTGAATTGGGAAGTGCTGTAGTGAATACTGTAGGAGTAATTGTAGATACGAACTATTAAATTGGGAAATGCTACGGCGGGTACTGGGGGAGTAATTGTACGTACAAATTATTAAATAGAGAAATGCTGTAGTGAGTCCTGGGGGAGTAACTGCAGATGTGAATTATAAAATTGGGAAATGCTGTAGTGAGTACGAGAGGAGCGATTGCAAATTTTGAGAAGTATAAACTCGGAGTTATATGGCCGGTTTTTTATTTCCGACATCAGAATGTATAAACAATCCGGTTGACATAATTTCCGCAGATACTACCGAAAATATGCAAGATTTGCTTTAGAAACACTTTTCTATCACCCGACTCGCCCGACCAGAACTTTAGCAATAAAACCTACACGTATGTACATACATCCCACGCCCGAATAACACCGATTCCGCAGATGTTTTCTACGCACCCTAACATTCCACCAAAATTTTCCGCTGACATTTCTGTTCCGTTGTTGCATTACACATTTTCTCCCGCAGCAGCGTTTTTGCACGTTCGATCGACTGACTCTCGACTTTTACCCGGAACACGCATTGTCTGTCGAGCACGCTTTTAACTCATTCGTCGAACGGCGCTCAATTTTGCGTCCACGTACTCACTACTTGTACTGGCTCAACTTCATATTGCAGAAGTTAAATTGCCAATTTCATTTTAATGGTTACAAGGTTGGAAAACATGATAATTTACTTATACGCGGAGTTGCGTACTTAGTAACGTTGTTTCCGCATTCCTTGATGTCTAACATAGGCTTCACACGGGTTTGTGAAAAGTTGTAAATAAATTTTCGTTGCGTTAGCGAACGGATGGCTACAAAATTATTGTCAGGGAAAACGTCGGTGTGAAAACCAAAGTTCGACGTTTGCATTGGCAAGATGTACGAGTATTCAGGTTTTGGCAGCGACGACTAAAAGCTCTCACGTAGTGACACTGCAAATGCTGTCGCACTCTCAAGCTCTTAGCTACTGTACACTACTATACTGGCTTACACATCTGTCATCTTTCTGAAAGTTACGCCACAATTGCAGGTCGATTTTTGTGAGCACCGTGTAATTGTGGTCTTCTACAATTATCTGCGTAAGTTTATTCATCTAAAATTACATGGTTAACGTTACGTGCATTTACAGTTTACATGTTGTTCATATATTTTATTCACCGGCAATTTTCTAGCCAATAGAATTTAAATTCTACATAATTTACGAAACATTGCCGTATAAAAACACAGCACCGTCTAAGTCCAGTTGTTCATGTATGTTGTTCATGTATTTCATTCACCGGCAATTTTCTATTCAACGTAACTGAATAGGGAAAACACAACAAGACGATTCACCATTCTACATAATTTACGCGCTCTCCGCGTCAAACATTGACGTATAAAAACACAGCACCATCTAAGTCCAGCCGTAGGCAGAAGTGAAAACATAAGCAAGTATGTTGTTCATATATTTTATTCACCGGCAATTTTCTATTCAACGTAACTGAATAGTGAAAAGTACTACAAAACGTTTCACCATTCTACATAATTTACGCGCTCTCCGCGTCAAACATTGCCGTACAAAAACACAGCACCGTCTAAGTCCAGCCGTAGGCAGAAGTTAAAACATAAGCAAGTGCCGTGACCGAGCACTACCGACGTGTTCCAATTAGAGCCGTAAATCGTGAAATTCGCGAAGACCGCGAGCAGCGCAAATGGAACTTCCGGATTGTTTTCAATAGGCGAGCAGTCGGGAATCTCTGCGTTACTACGAAGGGGTTCACGCGTATTTGCAGTTTTATTTGCAGTCGGAGTTTACGCCGCGGTCGCAAGTTACTCCGGCGTAACGTCGATGCATGCACATACACGTCGGCTCGATATGTGCAACCGCTCTACGCTTAAGGCTCTTACGCTCGCAGCGGTATTAAAAGGCAGACAGAAGAGCGCGCTTCTGCCTCGGGAACGCATTACGCTCCGCCGTTCTCATTTTCAAACTTTTCAATGCTGCATTAATCCTGGAGGCCGTTACAAAGGCAGATATGATTAATCGCCCGCGCACTGTCCGAGCGAATTTTCACGGCTGTTCCGTTATTATTCAACGATTGGACGCGGTCTTTTTCACACTGCGCGGTAATACTTGGGCGAATTGCGAAAAACGGAATATTTGTTGCTGCATGTCAATTTGCATTGCCGTTCGTTAATTGTGGGCAGAGGCGTGACTACGAGGGGTTCTTCAATTTGCTGTTCTCAAACGTATGCGAATGTGTTTCAAGTTTATTAGCGATAGAGGATAATGAGATAATGAGCCGTTTTGTTGGAAATGGAAACTGATTGAGAACTTTTATTTGGACGTGTTTACGTACATAGGGATAATCAGTGGACCTTCGTCAGGGATGGATGTTCACACGTTCCATTCGTCAAAAATTGGTGAAGGTAATGTGTGAAGAAATTAAACAAAAATAGTGGAAGTGATGTATTAACATATTTTCATGAACAATTATTGAAAATGACGTGTGAACACATTTTCGTAAAAAATAAGTGGGAGTGGTGTACCAGCACATTTTTCGTATTTTAACCTACTAAATTTTTCCTCAAAGACATGCCAACATTTTCAGAAACACCCTGTGTCGTCAAAGTTCTCGAGAACAATTTCACCCAAGACTTTCGCTCTTCAATGAAACAATTCCACACAACATAAATCCTGTTACGTTTCTGGTACCGTGTCGTGCGTGCATTGCGAGTTTTACGTCCCAACCGACGTACGCATTTACAGAGCAGAGCTGGAAAGTTGGCATTCAGAACGACACAGGGTCAAAAAAGACCTCTAAACCCACCACTGACACCACCGTAGTCACTATTACATAGTTATGTCTTACACACTTTGACATAGTAGCAATTTTTTTGTACATTTTCGTATTTACCGGGGCATGTTATACACTATAGAAAAGAAGGCGTGATCTGTTTGTAGGGAAACGCCATATTAACACTTTACACAACACAAGAAATGGTTATTTTTCTTCACCCTTTCCTTAACAACGCGTTGTCTTTTAATTGTGTTTACACAATCTTGAGCTGGAATTGTGCACAAATCACGAACATGTTTATAGTTTCGTAATCCATACATTTTAGTGAACTTGTTACAGAAATTCAGTTAATGTCAACGGGAAACCGATAAAAAATTATATTTTCCTCACGTTATCACACTCAAAAAGATACTAAAGTACGTTATTCATTTCTAATTCATGTTTGAATAAATTGCTCAAATTGCAATTAACGATCAGCGAGTTGCCGCCTGCTGATAGACACGAGGATGTTGAATTCCGAGCGACCCGCGGCTCGCTTCGCTTTATGACGATATCGTTGGGTTGCGGAACGAAGGTGTAACGTCGTCGAGTAAATCCGGAAATTTCAGATAACGATCGAATCCAATCTGCGGCCTGCTCTCGCACGCTCACGCGCGTGTGTGGTTTACGTCATGCACACCCAGCGGGCGACTGATATATACAGATGCACCGGGAATGGCGGAGGCGGATGCGGGAAACGTCGGAGGGAGGAAGGAAGAAGGGGTGAACCTCGAGGATGGCGTTGGGTGTCCGATAGGGCTGCTCGAGTACTCGAAAATAATGAGCCGATTTAAACGAGGCACGATTATTCGAATCTTTGGTATAAGATACGAATAATCGTGCCGTGTGGAGATCGGTAGAGGGAACGAACGACTGCTGAAGTTTTGAACAATAAGGTTACCGTCGGTTGAAGAGAAGGGACTAGTCTACTTATGAGAAAATATCCTTGTTATGAGAATATGTAGAGGTTGTTGAGCAGTTTTTAGGTCTTAGATTTTTCCAATAGTTATGAGGACTTGAATATTGCGAAGAGCATGGATATGCGAGGGAATTACTGACGTTTGATATAATTGAAACTAAACGATGGTATAAGATACGAATAATCGTGCCGTGTAGAGATCGGTAGAGGGAACGAACGACTGCTGAAGTTTTGAACAATAAGGTTATCGTCGATTAATACCTTGTTATGAGAATATTACGGGAGCTTTTCTTATATACCGAAGAGCATGGATCTCTGACGTTTGATATAATTGAAACTAAACGATGGTACAAGATACGAATAATCGTGCCGTGTAGAGATTAGAGGGACGAACGACTGCTGAAGTTTTGAACAATAAGATCGTCGATTAACATTAGGTTTACGTATATACATCATTAAAAAATCATTTACATTTATTCAAAATAAGTCTGAGTTGAACAATATAAGGCTTCATGTAAAAATAAAATATTAATAAGTCAAAATTTTTTTCCCGAATATCTTTTCGATACGACATTTAGTCTGCTGCATGCTTTGAGTTTCGAATGATGCGAGGATCACTCTAGTAAGCGAGTTCGTTCAATACGAAGTAACATAACACCGGAGCCACATAATTCGCTTTGTCACATTATCGAGGCGCTATTGAGATAATGAGTTGGGGGCATCTTAGATTTTTCTTTCACTCTTATATTTACTATTGGAGGAATAATTTTACAAACGAAGCAAATATATGAGAATTGTTTACGTAATCAGCTAACCCGTCAATTTGATGGGTTTCGTAGAGATAGGTATACCACATACAAATTTCAAAATTTAGAAAGCTTAAAGAAATAATAATTATGTTTATAAACTCTTTTAATGAAATGATGAATTTACGATGCAAAGTAGTTAAGATTATTGCTATGGTTTTTTGCATGTTTCATTTCAAAGTTTGAAATCCGTCAAATTAACGGGTCCCGTAAACCTAGTGTTAAAGAGAAGGGACTAGTCTACTTGTGAGAAAGTATGCTTCTGATGAGAATATGTAGAGGTTGTTGAGAAGTTTTTAGGACTTAGATTATTCGGATAGTTATGAGGACTTGAATACTGCGAAGAGCACGGATATGCGAGGGAATTACTGACGTTTGATATAATTAAAACTAAACGATGAATTCGCAGTTCTATTTATCGGAGTACGGAGAATTCGCTCGTTTGAGATCTATGCATATGCCGGGTGAGTGATATTGATCGAATAATTGGAATAATCGTGCTGCATAGAGACCTGAAGAGGGAATTAATTGTTTCGAAATATAGAGTGTTGACGTCTTGTGCAATAAAATGCGACTACAGCAAGAGAACGGGCTAATACACGAAAAATGCTTAAGGGTAGTTATGCAATTTTTGTTTTATGGGTTATTCGAATCGTCACGAGGCTTTGAACGTTTCGCACAGATATACTTAAAATAAAGCGATGAATTCTTATTTTTTGTTGCGATACGGGTAATTCACTAGTTTCGAATCCTGCTTATTCCGGTAGACTGGTATTGATCGAATGGTTAGAAAGAGTTCGAGTAATGACCAAGGCTGCTCGAATACTCGAACATAATGAGCCGATTTAAACGAGGCACAATTATTCGAATCATCGGTACAAGATATGAATAATTGTGCTGAATAGAGAATTGAAGAAGGAACAAAGTGTCCCGAAACATAGATCGCTGAAGTTTGGAACAATAAAATTAACATCAATTAACCACTAGTGCCCACGAAAAAATTCAGTAGTACAGATTCTGCGACTTTGGTTTGCAGATCATTCGAATTGTTACGACTTGAATGTTGCGAACAGATATACTTGAAATAAAACGGTCAACCCCCTTTTTTGACGCGGTACAGAGAATTCAGTAGTTACAAGAGGATGCACGTGCCAATAAATTGATATCGATCGTGCACTCGCAAAGAATTTGATCACACCGAACCATGTTGCATTTTTACGAACGCACGTGTAGAGCCGAAAATTTGGTTTGGCGCGATGGAACGAATTTCATTCGATTCGCCACGCAAACAAGCGAACACTACGATGGTGTAAATACGCTGAGAGCGCGAGTGGCGGCGAGATTAAGGTTTGGAGGATAAAGGCAATGGATCCTGAGGGTGCCAGACGAAGTTGTTGGCACGTCGTACATATATAGCGATTGTTCGCGCGTATTCGAATCACGTGAAGCTTTGCTTAACAGTTCTAAGTGGCTCTACTTAACTTGCGGATTCCGGGAGGCTTAATACTATCGTCTGACATACGTCTTCGTCCTGTACGACTGCACTTTTCGTCCTTTAACCCTTTGCACTCGACTGTCCCTTCTGAGGGGATAAAGATACTTCGTGTTATTACTGAGGAAAATACGTGTACAGAAAACGTTTGTTCAAATATCTGTTTCCTTAAGATTTTTCCGGGAAGTTACAAGTTAAGGGAATGAGATAGAATTAATAATCTGCGTGCTATTTAATATTTAGTAAATCCGTGGTCAATAACTGAGAGGAGAATTCTAGTGACTGCAAGAACAACCTCCTATATATTCCTGCAATAGGCTGAATGATAAACTGCAAGTTATTGTATAAACATTGTATATGCTCGGAAGAAAAAATGACACGTGAAAGATCACAAACAAGTTATTACTGCAATATGTGTTTGAATAAACCCGCAATGTACATTGATAAATGAACTATGACGTATTCGAAAAGAATAGGCTATAAAATTTCGATTTTCTTTCAACATAAATGTATTAGCAAAGTTGTATGCAAAACATGATTTGACCAGGGTATTTTTTTTTCAAAACTATACCATTTTAAACGAAATGTTGCTCTATTCGCTACTTCGTGAAGGAACACGTTCGAGTGCAAAGAGTTAACACGTTGATTGCCACGCAAGTTTATAAGAACTTCGTGTTTTACCGAAATCGAAAATTGTTTCTTACCGTATTAGAAGATTATTACAACTTCAACAAAATGCCTAGGGATTTCCACCGAGTTGAATATCTGTATTGGAGAATCGTGCTGGACCTTTTAAGTCTTATCGTAGCAGAAGATAAGCACGTGTACATCGAAACGTTTCGGGACATGCATTCAGTTGAAAATCTTTACTCAAGAACGCAGTTTCTAAGAAAACGTGTGTGATTCGAAAGTTATTACTTCTTTTTTCAAGTATGTTTTCTGTAATGACGAATGGTTAACACGTTGACTGTCGAGCGGATTTTGCTGTATTAGAACGATGATGCTATGAAATACTACAGCGTTTGATTAAATTATGCAAAATGTAAATAATGTGCAAATATCGGTGCAAATGTAAATAATGTGCAAAATGTAAATAATGTGCTAATAACTTAGTTATTGTTCATTTCTTTAAATAATTATATTTAACACGTTGACTGCAATTAGAACTATGAAATACTACAGCGTTTGACTGAATTATGCAAAATGTAAATAATGTGCAGATATCGGAGACCAACGATCGCATCACTATTCTAACAATAACTGCATTTATAAAATAATTATTGCTACTCATTGCGAATATTTTGGATCTTGTGTAGAATCTCTTGCGCCGGTCACCAATGACCATCATGGCGGTCAAAGTGTTAAAGTTGCTTTTATAACAATTTAATCTGGTTATTATGTACTGTGAAATATCTTTCCAAGTACCTTCTAACTTACCTTGTAAGAATTCAAATGCGCGTCACCCGAATACAGATGACGAGGTAGTCAACGTGTTAACGGTTCAGGATATGTCGTCGAGGTTCGCCAAGAGTTTCTAATCGAAACTGCTACAACCGAAGATTCGAGTGCTCGAGTGCGAAAGTGTCTCATTAATTTCTGCCGGTGCGCGAGCGTTCTTAATGAAACGATTCGACGTCGTCCCCGTCTTCAGTTCCAATTTATGGTACCGGTAACACGATTCTTCGGAACAGAAAACTTAATTCCAGTGTTTTCATTGACGCGACACCCGCTATTGCTGGCGGAATAAGAATCTTTTTAGGTTAATGAATACGTACACGCCCAACCTGAAGCGTTCTGCAAAAAGTGAACGACTTTCAAGGTACTTTTGTATACCTTTCAAGGTATTGTTTGTTTTTTTGTTTGTAAAATAACAAGAATGATATACTTTTCGAATATTTTCAGCAAGACCACATTCGGTTATCGTGTTAACACTTTGACCGCCATGATGGTCATCGGTGACCGGAGCAAGAGATTTTACTGAACATCCAAAATATTCGCAATGAGTAGCAATAATTATTTTATAAATGCAGTTACTGTTTGAATAGTGATGCGATCCTTTGGTCTCCGATACCTGCACATTATTTACATTTTGCATCATTCAGTCAAACGCTGTAGTATTTCATGGCATCGCCGTTCTGATACAGCAAAATCCCCTCGGCAGTCAACGTGTTAATGAATAGCATAGTTTAGACGTGAAACGTTGTGCCGAAAATATCATTTTGTACGACTTACTTTCGGACTACTCTTCTTACTTACTCGAAATACTTTCATATATACACGTTTTTACACTTTTCGCGTTGCTTGTTTTTTTGTTACACCACATCTACTCAGTTCTTGCATCACCTTCCTTGCACTTTTCTTACATCCCCTAACGAATTCGCGAAATTTTACCAGAGACCCTTTCCGAGGTTTACAAATTTCCATACTCTCCATATCCATACTTCCGTGAACCTCAGCAGGCGGTCCCATAATTTAACGTCGTTTACTCTCGTTCATGATAAACGACGGTTCTTTTACAGAATCGATGCACGGCACAGACTTTAATTAATAGACACAATAACCTTTACATATTGCGCGTCGTCCTCAGCGCCTGTCTGCAGTCTCGGATGTTTGGCTCCGCGGATCTTTGACGCTTATAAAATAACCTGGAGTTCATCGATGCGCCAACACGGCGCGAAGATGAAGGTCAAAGGTCGGGGCAATCCGTTTCCTGAGGGATAGCGACGTGGGCGCAGATTGCAGAGCCTGATACAAGAGATATTCATCCCTGCAAATCCATTGTGCACTCTCCTAAATTGCCGAGTTTGTCCGTGGCTCACCGTTCCGCGTATAATGCACCGATTACTTCGGTTTTCGGCGCGTTTGGCGGCCAGTTCTTTGAGGGCGGGTTGATCGATGCAGCCGAGAAACCTATTGTGGCGTAGGCGTGCAATCGCGAAATATTAGTCATTTTCGAAACGGCATGGTATTGCCGCGCATAAAGTTAATCGGGGAAGTCGAGTGGTGCTTTTGAAGAAATAGCGATGAACGAGGTGTAGTATTTGAGCCGCATGTTATTTATCAGTAAACGTTATTTATCTTGATTTGAAGATAAATGGAGTTAGGCCACTTTCAAAATAAACGGCTCATTTATTGGTTAACACGTTGACTGCCGTGCGTGTTTCGCTGTATTAGAACGGCGATGCTATAAAATACTACAGCGTTTGACTGAATTATGCAAAATGTACGTAATGTGCAGATATTGGAAACCAAAGGATCGCATCACTATTCTAACAATAACTGCTTTTTTAAAATAATTATTGCCAGACATTGCGGATATTTTGGATCTTCAGTAAAATCTCTTGCCCCGGTCAGCGGTGACCATTATGGCAGTCAAAGATGCTATAAAATACTACAGCGTTTGACTGAATTATGCAAAATGTACATAATGTGCAGATATTGGAAACCAAAGGATCGCATCACTATTGTAACAATAACTGCATTTATAAAATAACTATTGCTAATCATTGCGAATATTTAGGATCTTCAGTAAAATCTCTTGCGCCGGTCAGCGGTCACTATCACGGCAGTCAAAGTGTTAACAATATTTGAGAGCTTGCGAATACTTTGATGTTCACAAGTGTTCTTCTGGATACTTAACCGTTTGAGTGCCAAGGAGCGATTTTGCGCTTCTTCTGTTTCGCTCGAAAAGTACCAGCGCTCTAGGCTGCGATATTGCCGACAACCACACACTCGGTTTCTGTCGATGCGGACTTTACGGCTACCGTTCAGTTTTAGGTAAAAATAAAATAAGGAGACAATTGATAAAAGAACGAATTTTAATCGCTAACTAACATTTGGATGCAAATGTTATTAATCTTCAGAACAAGACGAGCTCTTCGCGCCGCTTGGCATTTTTAGACGGCAATAAAAGCGTTAACAAATTTGAGCGCTTGCGAATATTTGGACGGAGAAACAGCAGTGACGTGTGGCACTCAAACGGTTAAGTATCTACGGATATACTCATGTGGACACTTAAATGCTTACGGACATTCTTTTGTGGATACCTGGATGTCTACAGACGTTTTCGTGTGGATATTCTTGAATGTTGTATTTAAATAAATAACGTTGAACAATGTACCACGCTTACTGAGTCACATTTTGGAAGCTAGTGAATTGTTCGGTATCTATATATGTAGATACTCTGATGATTCTTGAGAAAAATGTATTATTATCAAATTATTATAACAATTATTGTGAAAAATGTATAAAATGTTGCATTATATTATTATTTTAAACATTTTTATTTGATGCAGCATTCACTCTTCTGTATTACAACCCGAAATGTGTATGTTGAATTAATCATTATGCGTTCTCAGTCGTGTGTCATCAAACGGATGAAACTTTTGCATGGCTGCCGCCTGTCAAAGCCTCAAATCATCAATTCACGGATATTAACCCTTTAGCTGCGAATAGCGTTCATACATTAAAGCAAAATTCTCATTTCCATATGTTGCATTCCATTACTCAGACTGTACGTTTGTAACATCAGCCTCTTACATAGAAGCAATATTTAATTATCAGCATTACTATTTTAACATAAAATCGAAACTGTATAAAAAATCGTAAACAGGACATAAAGTTACTTGCGACACATAAAGTTACAGACACGTATTAACGTGATTGCTTGAGCACAAAGCAGAAAGCATTGCTCTTACAAGAACATCCACGGATACCTGAATATATCAACGTATCTATTGTAATATAAGTAGAATAGTTATTGATAGAATGTTAATGACTTCTATTCTATCTCTAATAATTATAAGATAACTACTACTAATCAGCACTTAAGTTTTACTTATAACTAATAACCATCAACTACTCTTATTAACACAGATACTTTAATGCACCAAGGTATCTAACGTTATATAAGACGCGCAACTATAATTTAATTTTATACTTTACTTTAAAGTAACAATCATTAACGTCGACACATGGACGTGGTGCAATTCGCACCTGTAGACACTCTGAAGATTTACGAACGTTCTTTCCGTACTTGGCTGTTACAGTTTACGAGCTTCTGAGCGACCTTGGCGGTTATCTTCCACCAAAGAGCATCGCACCGCCCGACATAACACCGCTGGTCTCGAAACTTTTGCGAGTAAACGGTGCACCCCTCTTCGACTTCTACGTAGACGTGGATCTTTACGACCGCTCGAGGTCGTCCGTATTCCTGGATCTACCTACTAAATACCAAGGAGATGCCTTTTTCGCGGACGACCAGGTAGGCATTCCCCAAACAATGCACGTGAGCCCAGAATTTCAGACGTTTTATGAAAGACGACGTTCGGTGAACGTAACGGAGTCGGTTTCGGAAATTTTAGTTCTCAGCTTCACTTCCGAGCAATTTCGTTAATCCATTGACTGCCAACTACGAGATATCTCGTAGTAAGCGTCTGTACCAAAAGTGTTTTTCTTTCAATAAAAATACTGTAAATGCCATACAATTTTACAATTACAATATTATATCAGTAACTTAATAATATTATATTTTGTAAAACTTCATGTGTTCTTTAAAATAAAACTGTGGCACCCAGGGCAAGACGCGCTAAATTTGCATGGCAGTCAATGGGTTAAACAATTTTCTCGTCTCGCGTTCGCAGAAATTGTTTGCTTCGGACGCTGGCGATCGAAGTTGCGATTTTCGGTTTTGTCCGAATTCATTTATTACGCGAACGCGTCGCTGCTTAAGCGAGAAGTTTCAAAAGTTAGCGAGCACGGCGATTAGTATGCGCCTGTTAATTCTGTCACTCACATACTAACAGTACACGTGTACGGCCTTTGAAAGTGCCCTTTGCAAGGATTATCTTGTACCGGCCGTTACTTTCCATGCAAACGAATTACACGATCGACCATCTACTCTACATGCGCTCTGTGTACATCTACAATTTCCGAGCAACCCCGCTGTGTTTCGCAAAGAGCGAAGGAACAATTGTGACGAGGGGACGTAAGCACTTTTGTTCGTTGACGTAGACGATTCAAAATTTATTGGATAACATTTCTTTAGTTGTTTCGGGCACACTGAAGTGTTTGCATCAGTATTGAATAATGGAATTTATTATTGCGTGTTTTAACAAGAATGTGTTTCAATGTGATGTGTTTAACCAAAATCGGATTAGGCAAAAACTTACAAATTCTACTTACAGATTTACTTTTCCACACTTCACACAAATGCCAAGCATATACAAACAGACATTAATGACAACTGTTTTATACCCAAAAAAATGAATGAAATGCATTGGTTAACACATTGACTGCCACGGTACTCACCAGTGACCGGTGCAACAGATTTTATTAAATATGCAAAAAATTTGCAATGAAGCCCATTTGCAATTTTGTAAAAGCAATTGATATTGGAATTGTACTTCAATACTTTGGCTTCTAACAACTCTGCGTTACCTTTATTTTGCATGATTTAATCATACTCTGCAGTATATCATTGCATCGCGATTCTAACATAGCAAAATACGCGGTGACCGGCGCAAAAGATTTGACTAAAAATGCAACAAATTCGCAATGAAGCCCATTTGCAATTGTGTAAAAGCAATTGATATTGGAATGGTACTTCAATACTTTGGCTTCTAACAATTGTGCGTTACCTTGATTTTGCACTATGTAATCATACTCTGCAGTATTTCATCGCATCGCAGTTCTAACATAGCAAAATACGCGGTGACCGGCGCAAAAGATTTGACTAAAAATGCAAAAAATTCGCAATGAAGCCCATTTGCAATTTTGTAAAAGCAATAGATATTGGAATGGTACTTCAATACTTTGGCTTCTAACAATTGTGCGTTACCTTGATTTTGCACTATGTAATCATACTCTGCAGTATTTCATTCCATCGCGGTTCTAACGTAGCAAAATACGGTTGGCAGTCAACGTGTTAAATACGTTTCATCAAATTTTTGTTAAAATCATTATATATGTTTTGTATATATATAAACCATAAATTCCATTATTGTCCCTGATGACGAATGTAAACAATTCAACATTCGTTCCTTTCCCAACAAATCTCGAATCTCAACAATTCTTATTAGAATCATCACACAGAAGACGTTTCTTCACCAGAGTTACGCGCAAAACACAAAACGCTGACTATACAACAGTATTTTTTACAGTCAGTATTTTCAACCCCAAAAACGGCTTTTTATTCCTCAATCATTTAAGGTTGAAGAACGTATCACTTAATCCGTGATTCCGAAATCTGCACTCGCGCGTCAGATGCGCACGGGAAAGTAAGTAGATAAATACCGTCTGCGGTCAGACGGGAAGGCTAATAGATAGGAGCACGACGTATAGAACGCTGAGATAATTCCGCAAGCAAATGTGTGGCCAGCTTCGTCGGCCTCGTAAATCTTGTTCGCGGTTGCAGAAGGGGCGTCCTTACAGCGTGTTGTGCTTTTCCAGCGTAACGCACCAGATGCCGTGCGTTACACGACACACGTTCACGCAGGTATTGCATTTTTCACGCAGGACGTTCACGTTGACGGATACTTTATATAACGCGCCGGTGTTGTAATATTCATTAAGCGCGCGCGAGATGAGAGTTATCGGGGACGTAGTTATACGGCTCATGAATTTATGATCGCATACGTGTGCATGCCTGTTTTTAATTGTACTGATCTTCTGGACTGTGCATTTTGCCGATAGTAGCGCGCGGACATTTTGTGGGACGTATGTTTAATGCTTTTAGCGGTTCTGAGGATTTGAAGGAGAAATTGATGTGTTGGAGTTAGTAATGTCTTCGTACTAATCGTTTAAATTTGAGAATTATTTTCCAGCGTAACGCACCAGATGCCGTGCGTTACACGACACGCGTTCACGCAAGTATTGCATTTTTCACGCAGGACGTTCACGTTGACGGATACTTTATGTAACCCGCCGGTGCTGTAATATTCATTAAGCGCGCGCGAGATGAGAGTTATCGGGGACGTAGTTATACGGCTCATGAATTTATGATCGCATACGTGTGCATGCCTGTTTTTAATTGTGCTGATCTTCTGGACTTTGCATTTTGCCGATAGCAGCGCGCGGACATTTTGTGGGACGTATGTTCAATGCTTTTAGCGGTTCTGCGGATTTGTAGGAGAAATTGATGTGTTGGAGTTAGTAATGTCTTCGTACTAATCGTTTAAATTTGAGAATTATTTTCCAGCGTAACGCACCAGATGCCGTGCGTTACACGACACACGTTCACGCAGGTATTGCATTTTTCACGCAGGACGTTCACGTTGACGGATACTTTATGTAACGCGCCGATGCTGTAATATTCATTAAGCGCGCGCGAGATGAGAGTTATCGGGGACGTAGTTATACGGCTCATGAATTTATGATCGCATACGTGTGCATGCCTGTTTTTAATTGTGCTGATCTTCTGGACTTTGCATTTTGCCGATAGCAGCGCGCGGACATTTTGTGGGACGTATGTTCAATGCTTTTAGCGGTTCTGAGGATTTGAAGGAGAAATTGATGTGTTGGAGTTAGTAATGTCTTCGTACTAATCGTTTAAATTTGAGAATTATTTTCCAGCGTAACGCACCAGATGCCGTGCGTTACACGACACACGTTCACGCAGGTATTGCATTTTTCACGCAGGACGTTCACGTTGACGGATACTTTATGTAATGCGCCGGTGCTGTAATATTCATTAAGCGCGCGCGAGATGAGAGTTATCGGGGACGTAGTTATACGGCTCATGAATTTATGATCGCATACGTGTGCATGCCTGTTTTTAATTGTGCTGATCTTCTGGACTTTGCATTTTGCCGATAGCAGCGCGCGGACATTTTGTGGGACGTATGTTCAATGCTTTTAGCGGTTCTGAGGATTTGTAGGAGAAATCGATGTGTTGGAATTAATAACGTGTTCGTAGTAATCGTTTAAATTTGAGAATTATTTTTAAGACAACGGCTTCTGAGTTTTGTCAAATTTTCGGAATAAATTGATGTATTGCAAATGATGGCGACTCCGTACTGGTGATCGTATGAATTCACAGCTATTTCCAACACAACGTTTTGTACGTTTTATCAAATCCACAGAACAAACTGATATCTTGCAAATAGTATTGACTCTATACTGTCTATTGTATACATTCGCCGCCATTCGCAGCACATCGGGTTTCCCTCGAATTAAAAAAAAAAAAAATCATGAACTACGCTTGCTCAGTGTTACGTGTCTCGCCTCTAGCATGCATGCGCTTCAAACGAATTAAAACTATCCGGTCAGCCCGCTGAAGTCGCAACGCCCTTAATTCGCCACGTTAACACTAAACGTACCGGTACTTTCAACCTACCTATTCTTACCATGAGAGGTCATTTGACACCTTATGAAATAAATATTGTTTTCAGAAAGAAATTCCTAGTTTATTAAAGCGAGAAATTGAATAATCAGAATATATAAGAATTTACAGAAATTAAAATGAGCGAAAGAAATAAGAACTTGAAATAGTAAGATTTTATACTGTTTTGGAAGGGGCCATTCGCAGCACATCAGCTCCCTACGTTTCATGAACTAAACGCCGCCGCGCAGTCTAAACTTGCGCGCGGCAAAGTTCCCATTTAAACTGCAACATAAATGCATCCCAACATTCTCGACATTTATTAAACGATAATAGTACGGATTGCGGGATCCGCCGCCGCGTGCGTTTTCGTATTACAGCTCTGGCCATTTAACACCTTATGAAATAAATATTGTTTTCAGAAAGAAATTCCTAGTTTATTAAAGCGAGAAATTGAATAATCAGAATATATAAGAATTTACAGAAATTAAAATGAGCGAAAGAAATAAGAATGAATGTAAGATTTTAAGTAAATTTTGAAAGGGGTCATTTGACCCAACTTGGTACGTTTAGTGTTAAACGCCGCCGCGCAGTCTAAACTTGCGCGCGGCAAAGTTTCCATTTAAACTGCAACATAAATGCATTCCGACATTCTCGACATTTATTAAACGATAATAGCACGGATTGCGGGATCCGCCGGCGCGTGCGTTTTCGTATTACAGCTCTGGCCAGCCCGACTGATTTATCCATCGGCCGTAATTACTGGCTCGCACGTAAACGCAAATGAATACCCCACAATTTGCGCAGCACTCAGTTGTAACCGGCTTTCCAAATTATCGGACGTGCCTCGCACTTAATTAAACATTCTTGCGTACGCCTTCGAAATCCACGCGGCTTCGCTGGTGTGCTTTCCGGGCGCAAAAGGGCAATTACGAGGCCACGAGCAGGCAGGTTGTGCGTTCTAAAGCATTTACGGCGTGTGTGCCTTCTGAAGAATTGAGAAGAATCGCAAAGAACGGAATCGCCGGGCCGAAAAGCTGCGCGGAAAGAATTTGTGCTGGTTGTATTCTGTACGCGTACACGGAATGAAGTAAATTAATACGCGTGCACCATTCTTTCTACGCATTCTACGAAGAAAACGTCGTAACGCGTTCTTGGGAACAGCCTGCAGTTATGGTACAGGTTGTCCAAAAAGATTGGGACTGAACTTACGAGAGACGAAGAGTGTTAACACATATAACCCCAATAAAGCATTTTTCTACATAAGTTCCCATGACTTTTTATCATCTACGTGGAATGAAAGGCGCTTTGTGATTGATTGGTAAAAAAGGTTTTATTTTAAATATGATAACAAGCAGTAGGCTATGGAACTATTCTGCACATTCACACCGTCTCCTATCTTTCGTGGTCGTCTTAACACTTTAACTAGTCGATTAGTCGACTTTTCGGTTCCAACTGTTATGTATTGGTAGCCAATTAATCGGCTTTTCAGTGGTCAACGGTTATATTAGATAAAATAAATATCAGATGATATTATGACAATTCTAAATGACAATAAAATTACACTGCTTTGAAACGAAAGGATTCTCAACAACACATTCAGTATTTTTCAGTTATAAAACTTTACAAATAGGCACATACACAATTCCTGCGCGATATCCAAAACAGAGTCGGTCGTTAGTGAGTGGCATCTTCAGTCAATAGCGGTCGGTAAAGTCTTAAAATTTGCGTCCGCGCAACCACACACAATTATCAAAGAAATTCATTACCTACAATACTGTAATATAATAATTGAAGATCATAGCAAACCTTTGTTCGCCATGCTCTTTCCCTCTCACATTCGAACTCGTATTTTAGCCTGACCTAGACAGCCCTGCACCCGTAACCCTATATCTATTTGACTTCGGTAACAAGCATTTGGTCCCCACTTTTTTGGACACCCTGTATAACGTCAGTACCAGTCGTCAGTTCTTTCGACGAACTACCGTTTCTTATGCACACGTATATGCGAACGATGTCGGGAGGAAGCACAAAGCCGCTGTGAAGTATTCAGAGGGAAGCAGACGCGAAGCTTAAAACGAGGAAGGGAAGTGGAAGGGTATAGTTGTATGTTAAGAAGGCCGCAATGCGAAGAAAGTGAGATGTCGTTGATCAGGAGACGAAGACATTGTGGGTTTTATCGGTCTCGCGTGCTCGATATGACGTTTTCGAATTATAGCAATTTTTCTCCAATTTAGAACTATTACAATTAGAATTAGTCTCCAATTTAAGAACTATTAGACGCAGTTTCAAAAACCAAGATTATTGTTTATCAAACAAGATTTGACACAGATCGCCTTCGAGTGGCTGATTACATTTCAGTCAGGTTAATACGTGCTCTTATTTTAACTTACTGAATCCTTCTTCGTAGTTATTCCTACATTTTCAGAAACACCCTGTACAATAAATGCCATATTTTACATTATTCAAACATTACATTGCTCGTCGTTTCCACCGCAACCAAATTCTCTTATTTCTCATTTCGTAGAACGCGTTGTACAACAGTCGACTCTATATTAATTAAAGCGTACCCGGCTTGTTCCGTCAAAGGACCCAAATTTCTTTGCGTTCCCGAACACTTCTCGGTCTTTGATCCGTCCAGCCTAAGAGGCGACGCGCACATTCGCGCAAATGTAAAATTTAGCGATCCCCTTCCAGCGGCACTTCAAACATCAATGAAAACGTGCGAAAAAGTTCCGCATTGAGGCGGGCTCTTTTTGTCACACACTCAATGGAGATCTATTTTCGCGGCGCGCAGTCCAGGCCCGCCTTAAAATATAGAAGTGACGCGCGAGTGACGGAATACAGAGTACGCGCCCGACGTCCTCGCTCCTTTTAACCGTATTCAACGAGCAACGCGCAAGGCGACTTTGTGTTTAACAAATTCTCAGCCGCTCGCTTCCTTCGGCGAGCTCTACGGTCGTTCGCGATCCATTATTTATATCCGCGGCTGGATGACGGAGGAAGGACGCCGAGGGATCCTTTCCCGTCGGCGATAAAGAGGCGAGCGCGCCGCGATGGCAGCTGCCACTTTCTGCTGTTTCGATGAATACATCGTGCCGTTTGCCCTTTTGCGGCCGACGCCTTTTAGATTGCCTGTTTCATTGATTTTGCACGTGTACGCGCGCGCTCTGTGCTAAGTTGCTGCTACATTTACGTCCGTGTTGCGAGGGATTGCGCGAAACTGGCGTGCAAGGCTTGTAAATAGGATTTTCATGTAGTGTATCAACGTCTAAGAGATAGGGTATGAGAAAATGTTGCGATGGGGTGCAACAATTATGTATGTGTCAAAGTACGAGCTGTTTGGAACGGTCTATAGAGAGTCTGACGGTGTGACATTTTTAAATAGTACTCAATCGAAAGCACTGTGCTAAGTTGCTGATGCATTTACGTCCGTATTTCGAGGGATTGCGCGAAACTGGCGTGCAAGGATTGTAAATAGGATTTTCATGTAGTGTATCAACGTCTGAGACACTGGGCATGAGAAAATGTTGCGGTGGGGTGCAACAATTATGTGTCAAAGTATGAACTGTTTGAAACGGTGTATAGAGAGTCTGATGACATGACATTTTTAAATGTTAGTCAATCGAAAGCACTGTGCTAAGTTGCTGTTACGAGATTGTGTGAAACTCACTGCACGGCTTGTAAATAAGATTTTGATGTAGTGTATCAACGTCTAAGAGACTGGGTATGAGAAAATGTTGCGATGGGGTGCAACAATTATGTGTCAAAGTATGCACTGTTTGAAACGGTGTATAGAGAGTCTGATGCCATGACACTTTTAAATGTAAGTCAATCGAAAGCACCGTGCTAAATTGCTGGTACAGTTACCTTCGTGTTACGAAATGGTGTGAAATTCACTGTACGGCTTGTAAATAGGATTTTCATGTGCTGCATCTGTGTACGGGAAATTGGGTATGAGAAAATGGTGCGATGGGATACAATTATATTTGAGACTGCGAGCTATTTGGAACAATCTATAGAGAGATCTGATATCATGACATGTTTAAATGTTAGTTGAGGGAAGGCTCTGTGCTAAGTTGTTGGCACATTTACGTTTGTATTACGAAAGATTGTGTGAAACTCACTGCACGGTTTGTAAATAGGACTTTGATGTAGTGTATCTACGTCTAGGAGACTGGGTATGAGAAAGTGTTGCGATGGGGTGCAACAATTATGTTTGAGACTGCGAGCTATTTGAAACATTCTATAGGGAGGTCTGATGTGAAATTGTAAAACATCAGTTTATAAACGGACAGCTCTGTGCAGGGTTGCGGGTACATTTACGTTCGTGTTGCGAGATTGCGTGAAACTGGTGTGCAGTGTTTGTAAATGGGATATTCATGTAGTGTATCTAGATCGAGTAGTCTAGTGTATCTGCGTTTAGGAGATTGGGTATGAGAAAATGTCGCGATAGGATGCGACAATTATATTCGTCACGGTAAAATATTGGAAAGATTAATCAAATAGCAAATACTTTAGAGGGGTTCGATGTTGTGAAATTGCAAAATATTAGTTTATCCGTGGAAAGTTCTGTGCTAAGTTGCGGGTACATTTAATTTTGTGTTACGAGGGATTGCGTGAAGCTTGTATGCACGGTTTGTAATTCGAATTTTTATGTAGCTGTAGGAAATCGGGTATGAGAAAATACTGTGATGGGATACAACAATTTTATTCGTCACGGTGAGGTATTTGGAACATTTTATAGAGAAGTCCGATGTGACATTTTTTAATGTCACTCGATCGAAAGCTCTGCACCAAGTTGCTGGTGGATTTATTTTCGTATTGCGGGGATTGCGCGAGACCACTGTGCACGGTTTGTAATTCGCGTTTTTACGTTCTATATGCATCTGCCTTAAGGTACTCTGGTACGATAAAACGTTGCAATGGGACGCAACGATTATATTCGTTAGCGCGAGCTAACAGAAACATTCTGTAGAGAGTTCGGTCTGACGTGAAATTGTAAAATGTTTGTTGTCCGAAAGCTCTGTGCCAGGTTCCTAGTACATTTACGTTCGTGTTGCGGTGGATTGCGTGTAACTGGTGTAATAGCGATGCACACAGTTTCTAAATGGGATTTTGATGTAGCGTACCTACGTCCAGGAGATTGGACATGAGAAAATGCTGTGATGGGATGCAACACTTATATTTCTCACAGCAATTGATAGGGACATTGTGCAAATGGCAACTACTTCATGGGAGATTAATATTGTAAAATTGCGAAGTATTGGTTGGTCAATGGAAAACCGCATGCTAAGTTCTTGGTACGTTTACTTTCATGTTGCGGAGGGTTGCGATTACGGGTTGTAAATGGAATTTTGATGTAGTGCACCTACGTTTCAGGAATGAACCATGAGAAGAAGGTATGATGGGATGCAATAATTATACTTGTTACCACAAGTTGGTGGGAATATTTTATAAATGGCAAGTACCTCGTGGGAAATGAATGTTATCAAAATGCAAAGCGCCAGTTAATAAATGAGAAGCTCTGCGTTAAACTGCGGGTACATTTACTTTCATGTTACGAAGGATTGTCTCAAACACGTCTAATGGCGGTGTGCACGGTTTGTAAATGGGATCTTGCGATAACGTATATATATATTTGGAAAATTGGATATAAGAAAATGCTGTAATGGAACGTAACGAATGGTGTTCATTACAGAGAATTATTGGCCACCTTGTGTAAATGGCAACTAGTTTAAAGGGGAAGGATGTTGTACAATTATAAAAAGTTCGTTGGTCAATGTAATGTTCCGTGCAGTTGCCGGTACATTTACTTTCCTATTATGGGGTAGTTGCGTGAAACCAGTGTGCACGGTTTGTAAATGGGATTTTGATGTAGTGCGCCTTTAGAAGATCGGGTTTGAGAAAATGCTGTAATAGCATGTAACAATTACTTTTATCACGGTGAACTAGCGGGCACCTTGATTTTATAGAAAATACTTTAGATTACGTTATTGTAAAATTGTAAAACATCGATTCAATAACGTAATGCTTCGTTCTGCTGCCGGTACGTTTACTTTCGTATTGCGAGAGATTGCGTGAAATCGGTGTAACGGCGATGTACAGGGTTTGCAAATGGGATCTTGAGGTAGCGTATTCGTGTTTGGGAAATTGGATATAAGAATATATTGTGACGGGGCGTAACGATTGTGTTCGTTACGGAGTGTTATTGGAAAAAAGCGCAGGAAGATACGTGAAAGCTCGAACGTTTGGCATATTCCGTGAACGATTGCCTAACGTAAATTCTGTCACATTCGCAACTTGAGACGCGTTGGAGAAATTGTCGATTTAAAACATCAAACAGGGAACGGCGCTTGCGATTCATTTATCGGAATGTCCTTTCGCCGCAACTCCACTACAACGATAAAAGGGCAAAAAATGCACGACCATTTGCAAGATTTACGGGTTCACACGGAAATTCAGGAAACACCATCGCTGTGCCAATATTTACGCAATTTTATTTATTTGATTTTCGGAAACCGGCAAAATCAGTAAGCAATTTTGCCCCTTTTATTAGAAATGTTTTTTCGACGGACGCGAACGGTCAGATCCAATCGATTCGTTGTATCATGCATGTAACAATCAATATTCGACGCAGTCAGCGCGCAACGTTTTCCGCGTCAAAATTGGTCGACGGCGCGACAAAATGCTTAACCGTTTTTTTCGCATTTCCCCCGATTTGCGCGAGTACGCATTCGAGTCCCGGCAAGGTTTTTACGAGGTGCCTCGGCGCTACGAAAAATCGGCAAGTAGACGTTCCCGCGCATTGCCATCGTATCGGGCTAATTGGATTGCCCGACAAATATCGCACGCTAATTAGGACTGCGGTTCCGCCATAAAACAGGCGCCGCGAATTTATTGGGACGGAAAAAAGCATTTCTATGATACCGCAGGAAAACGATCGAACGCGAGTATGTTACACTCGGCTCGCGCTCCAATAATTTCGCCGTAGTGACGCGAAGTACCGTCGACGATTTTAACCGCCGGGCGTTCTGTAAAAGTTTTCCACGGGAAGAAGACAAAAATTACACGGTCGGAAAATATTAGTGTTGAAGCATATCGGGTCAATGGGTACGGTGACTTAGGGTATGCGACAACAATCTAACCCTTTGCACTCGGCACCGTTTTCGACGTTACCTACCAGCAACTCGACGCCACTTTTTCGCGAACACGTACACCCTTGGAAACATGATATTATAGAGTATAATTTTAGAACCAAGTAAAGAATTGTAATGAAATTTGGTTTATATGAATTTGTGGACATTGAAGAACACATCTTTACAAAAAAAAATCAAAATTCATTTTTTATAATTTTCTACAGTATGATAAAGTCTGAAGCAATTCCCAATATGCATAGCAGGTTGATTTGTACATGTTTTACAATAAAATGTTGTTTACCGCCTTCCACCTGGTGTTTCCCTATCAGAACAGACAATACAATCCCATTGTTTCTTGTATTCTTTCTCCCACATTTGGAATATGCAGCTTATTATTCAGTCTATTGTCTGACAAATATGTAGATGGACGTATTCGAGATTCTCGAAAATCACGTCTCAACTGCTTTACAAGACTTTTCACAAACTTGTGGTGTGTCATTGGTTTTTGCTGTTTTCTTTCTTCTGAGATTCGAATTGCGAACTACGAACTGAGATCTTGTAAATTTCTTCTCTCAGTTTTCGGATTTCTTTATTATCTTATCAAGTTTCCCATATCATTGAGCCATACCCGTGTACCTTTGTATGCCTAATCCACTAAATATACAAATTGCTCAACGTATTAGAGAAGTATATAGTCCGTCGTGAATGCACTTCGCACGTTCTTTTTCGACGTGAAAAACGGTTGATTTATTTATCATGCATCTTGTTAATTTTATCATATTTCGAATTGTTTTCTTTGTGCCATTTTAATAGAACACTACAGGAGAACACGTGTTTCTTAAAAAATTGCGGTGGAATAAGTTCATTCTCCGTAATCGCTAATAAACTTTCATGTCCCCTCAGAGGGGACAACCGAGTGATATGCTAGACTTACATTGTCCCCTCAGAGGGGACAACCGAGTGCAAAGGGCTAAGTTTGTCTTAATACTTGGCCAACTGCGCACATCACTTCGAACTGTCGCTTAACATCGTGCATTTTTCGCACGTAGCGCATACTGATAAAATACTTGAACGACGGAAAGATGGTGTAAATATTATTTTAACGGTTAAATTATATTTGATAACGATCCCATGTTGGGTGCCGTTGGAAAAAATACGTGAGATTCAATTTAAATGGTGTGATAAAGTATTTTTTCATGTTTATGCAAAAACTCAATTTTTACTTTAGTGTTTTTTGAAGCGTGATAACGCGAAAATTATATAAAATATATATTGAAATTTCTATTACTACTATAGTATTTCTAAGTGTATAGCTGAAGTGATAATGTTTTCCCATTAAATTTAACTGAATTTATGTGAGAAGTTTCGATACGGTCTTCTTATCGGATACAATGATTACACGGTACGCAACATGTTTTCTATCGCATACAGTACATAGGATACAACAGTACAATTGTATATGTAGATACAGAATATATAGATACAGGAAAATCGCAAGGGAAACAAAATAAATGGAGAGAAACGGCGCTACATGCACACGCAGTGTAATCAAAAGTTCTCATGTCTAACAGATCCGTTACTAGTTGAATTCTGGGAAAAAATAAAAAGTCAATCGATGCACCTCTGATTAGAAAAGGTTTTTTTTGTTGGGTGCGTCGTAAACTTCGTACAGGGAAACAGGGAAAAAAGAAAGCAGGGAAGGGGTGGAACCTGGTTTATCCACAGTGCGACAGGCAGTTTGCATCCAACGACCGTGTAAGGCATATCAGTAAGGTGGCAGTTCTAGAATTAGCCCTGTGTTATTTTATGCGGCCTTAGAATCGGAAGGACCGTACTGAGATAGCAGCTTGAGACAACTCTACTGAGTGATCCCTCGGATCCTGTATATCTCTTACAGGTGTATAAAGGATGACGGAGATAGGAGTGATCACTCAGTGTTCAAACTGGAACATAAGCTAGAAAGTAATGACAAGGTGATACAGGCGAAATCCTCAGGTGCACCGCGCTCTCCATGAGAATATATAGCCTAATATGAGAATATATATATATATATATATGAGAATATATAGAATATATACTAGATCTTTCGGGGCATCCAATGCCCAACCATCAGGATTCTCAAATAGTAAAATGCGTTTTTCGTAGTAAAGTATAAGAGATTCGACAACTTGTAGATATTCGGTGCTTGGTATTGTTGCTACGTCAATCAAAAAAATTGGTCAGAAGCTGCAGTAGCCTCAGTATGAAATGAAATCCTCAGGTGCACCGCGCTCTCCATGAGAATATATAGTCTAATATGAGAATATATATATAGAATATATACCAGATCTTTTGGGGCATCCAGTCCCCAACCATCAGGATTCTCAAATAGTAAAATGTGTTTCATAGTAAAATGTAAGAGAATCGGCAACTTGTAGATATTCGGTTCTCGGTATTGTTGCTACGTCAAACAAAAAAATTAATCAGAAGCTGTTATAACCGCAGTACGAGACCAGAATGCCAGTCCGCAACGTAAAGAATAAAAAAAAGAGAAAGCAGAGAACGGATGGATCCTGGCTTTTCCTGTTTAACGCACTTCACCCACACACAACTAACCGGCGTTGCGTAATATTTATGTTTGGCGGCGCAACGTTTTAATTAAAGTCCCGTCAAAATTGACTTTTTACTCGCTGGCGCGCATAGGCAAATTTGTTTCCGAAAACGAACGATGTTATTAATACAACCTCCGCGGTCGATGATTTCGCGTAGGTTGGACAAATAAAAGTCCGATGTAATGAAGCGTGGCGGGTCGGCACAATGGTGCACATAAATTGCCGGGATCGCTGTAATTATCGCTTAAATACGGTAATCCGCGATTATTAATTGTTAACCAAATCACACTGCGTCGGCGCGGTCGGTGATTGATTGACCGTCGGACAGGCGATAATATTGAGCAGTGCGACTTAATTGAATTGTGGCACGGTTACACACCGATAATTACTCCTGATCAGGCCAAACTATAGGACGGATGACGTATATAAATCGTTATTCGTTTTCGCGCCGCTGGTGATTTAATTGGGTTTTGGTCATGGTTTCTTCTATTATTTTTCAATTATAAGATTCAGAATTTAACGATGAAGTAAAAAAATTGCCTTTTTCATGGTTTGAGGCTTTAAGATGTTTCATTCGTCTCGAATAAAAATCAATGTACTCTACACGTTTCGGAATCATAAATTCCCTGTTCAGAAGTGTATGTACATACCTATAATTATAATTCCTTTATTTTATACATGTATATACAAGTTGATTTTGATTCGAGAAAAATGAAACATATTAACACAAAATTTACGCAGAAATATGCTACTGTGTGGACATACAGAACTTGAAAATTAGAAGCTTGAGGGGAACAAAAATGTGAATATATAATCATATCATTCCACGAATAAAAACCAAACAAAAATTTCTGGAAAATTATAGTAACAGTTTCTGTAATTTTGCTCGTGAAATTCGGAACTCGTTAAATTGACGGGTCCCGAAAATCTAGCTTTAAAATCTGGAACGAAGAACAGGGCAATTTCTTCGCATCACATAATATATAAGTTTGAGCATACATATTTGTAATTTAAAAACAATGTGAAATGGTTCGAGAAATATTTGCATTATTCCTATCTTCTATGATACGATTTTATAATTATTGACATTTAATGCACGTTAGAGGCCTTTATGCATTGGCGTTTATTTTTCTCAATTTCATTTACGAAAAAATGATGCAAGTTCTGACAATAATTTTTTCCGTCCATTTACTCTGTTGTCTGTTCATCCCGAATGTTCCCTTACAATGGCCGCGGGCCGCAAATTGTTAGATTATCTCTTGAAACGCAATTCGTGGAGCATAAAGCATCACCGCGTCGTTTCGTGGTTCATATCAACGGGTATCAAATGAGAGTACGCCGAGCGTCAAGATTTAGGAGAAGCATGCGTGCCAAATGTTGATATTCAAGGTGCCACTGCGAAACCGTCCGACCTCTTAAATTGTGCGGAACAGCTGCAACCCCAGGGATTTTCTATTGGCCTGCGAACCGCGGAATATTGCATGGAATGAAAAGCCTGCGTTTGAATCTCATGAACAGACCGCGAGCGATTTATCAAGAGCACGGAAGCATATCATTGTTTCAGAAACGTTACTGCATTACAAAAAAATGTGGAACCGATAAAAACGCGATAAATAAACAACTGAAGAAGTTTATATTATCGATGCAGGAATGGTTGGTATTTGATTACAATAGCAAATTCCATTTTTGTTTTGTTGCTATGATGAAAAGTGGAAATCGTTACGCGGAAAATTAGGCGTTTAAAAGACAGAAACGGGAGTGAGAAGATTCCATAGCTCTTTTACCGATAAACTGTGCCATGCAATCTCGCAAACTTGAAACCAGAGTTCTGGATAAAGGACATGTAAGTGTGATCACGTCAAAGGTGTTAATCAATGTTGAGCGTTGCTTTGACGCGATCCTCTACCCCTTTTCTCTTTTACCATTGACATTTCGCCTCTTTACGTCCCGTTTGTGGATCAATGCCTAAATGTACTTGTAATCGCTCGGTACGTTTTCTCGTATTCTTTTCCTGGGAAAAAGTAACCGCACTAATTAACTTAGATTCATTATCATGAATTCATATTGAAATTCTTAATTTCGCTAACTTGTAAATTTCATTAAAAGGAAACGAGGGCACCGTCAACTTACACCATCTCTTTTGCCTGGCTTAAACGTCTCCCTAAATTAATTGTACCACCAAATTAGCAAAATTTCTTAGCAGCACACACCCGCTTACAAAACGTAAGACGATGCATATATATATATGTATTAGTATACAATATACAGTGCCATTACGCAATATACCGTTTGATATACATAAACTTACGCGCAGTATATGTTAAACGGTATATTGTATATATATGTATACATATGTATGTGTATTGTACTACTATATTGTACTACCGTCTAACATACACTTCGAGTAACTTCGTAAACGCTCCCGACTCAAACGTACCCTGAAGTTAACAGTGCCACCGCATTAACCAAATTTCCGTACAACACACACACGCCTGCGGATTGAAAAGCAAAATCACACCGGTATACATAAAGTTACGCAAGTCTATATCAGGCAGTATATTGTGCATTAGTACAATATATAGTGTACGAATTACAAAGTGTCACTGGTAAATATGTATGTAATAATATACAGTACCATCTCATATACATTTCGTATAACTTCACAAACAGTCCCGATTCTAACATATCGCGAAGTCAATCGTGCCAGCGCATTAACCAAATTTCCGTGCAACACACACACGCCTGCGGATTGAAAAGTAAAATCACACGAATATACATAAAGTTACGCAAGTCTATATCACGTAGTATATTATGCATTAGTACAATATATAGTGTACGAACTGTAAAGTATCATCGGTAAATATATATGTAATAATGTTATAATACAAACGTCTCAAATAGATTCGTCGTATAACCGTGCAGCACACACATGCCTGCGGATTGAAAAGCAAAATCACACCGGTATACATAAAACATAATCAGCAGTATATTGTCAATCGTACCATCGCGTTTCATTAAACCAAATTTCAAACATATCGCGAAGTCACAACAAACACACACACACGCCTGCAGATTGAAAAGTAAAATCATACGGGTATACATAAAGTTACGCAAGTCTATGTCAAGCAGTATATTGTGCATTAGTACAATATATAGTGTATGAATTGTAAAGTGTCACCGGTAAATATATATGTAATAATGTACAATACCATCTCATATAAATTTCGTATAACTTCACAAACAGTCCCAACTCAAACATATCGCGAAGTCAATCGTGGCAGCGCATTAACCAAATTTCCCTGCAACACACACACGCCTGCGGATTGGAAAGTAAAACCACACGAATATACATAAAGTTACGCAAGTCTATATCAGGTAGTATATTATGCATTAGTACAATATATAGTGTACGAATTGTAAAGTATCATCGGTAAATATATATGTAATAATGTATAATACCGTTTCACATAAATTTCGTATAACTTCACAAACAGTCCCGACTCAAACATATCGCGAAGTCAATCGTGGCAGCGCATTAACCAAATTTCCCTGCAACACACACGTGCCTGCCAGGCCGAAAGTAAGACCGCACGGGTAAATATACAGCAGCCCACCGAAATAGCGTTCAGTTTGCGTTTAATAAGGGCAACTAGCGTCAAATGAATCGACTAACCCATTACGTTGACTGCACCGCTCACCGTGTCTGCCGCCTTCAGCCGCGTATTATCCCGTTCGCCGGCAGAATTGTACATTCCACACATCTGACGCGGTGGCACATAGAGAACGGCGAAGGGCCCTGTTCAGAATCTGCAATTGCTCGAGGCGGCGCGAAATACAATGACGCGCAGATGCGCGCTAGTCTAAAAGGACATACAAAACGCGTCTCCCTGCCCGCCCGCCTTGACATGCGAACCTCTTTGTCTGGCAAGTCTCCTTGTAATTGTGATACGAGCGTAGGGCCGAGAGGACACTTTAATAGTTAAGCTCGACAAAGCGCCGAGCCGGCCACTTTAAACACGGTAGTTAGCGGGGCTGAGGCGAACGAGTGGAAGAATGAAGGAAGAAACTTTCGGAAGCGGTGAGAACGGCGGAGACGAGAGAGGTGACGGAAACCAAAGAAGAACGCACTGAGGACTACGTTTGACCGAGTGCCGAGGGTAGTTGCACTGCGAACGAAATGTTAAAGATCGGTTCGTTGAGTCTGATAAGACGAAGGTATGTTGGAGGTGAACGAATATTGATATGCTGTGTCTTTTGCGAACGAAAAGTTAAAGATCGGTTCGTTGAGTCAGATAAGACGAAGTTATGTTGGATGTGAACGAGTATTGATATGCTGTCTCCTTTGTGAACGAAATGTTAAAGAACGATTCATTGAGTCGGATAAGACAAAGATATTCTGGATGTGAACGAGTGTTGATATGCTACCGCTTATGTGAATGAAAAGGTAAAGATTGGCGTGTTGAGTGTGATAAGACAAAAATATGCTGCTCGCGTACGAGTATTAATGCGCTATTGAAAATGTCTATTGAAAAATTTCTAGGAAGGGAAATGCGGACTAACGAGTATTGATATACGGTCTCTTTTGTGAACGAAATGTTAAGGAACGATTCATTGAGTCTGATAAGACAAAAATGTGCTGGATGTGAACGAGTATTGATATGCTGCCGCTTATGTAAATGAAAAGGTAAAGATTGGCGTGTTGAGTGTGATAAGACAAAAATATGCTGGTCGCATACGAATATTAATGCGCTATTGAAAATGTCTGTTGGAAAATTTCTGGGAAGGGGAATGCGGGCGAGTAGCTTTCCACCCTTAGTTCTGAACAAAAAAAAGCGTTAGATCTACCATTGGTATCAAACAGTTGAGGACCTACCACCCACTTGTATATAATTGTTCAACAAACTCATGTTAATATCACACGGAAAATATTGTGTTCATTGACAGCCAGTCACGCAAAATTAAGTTAGCGTCTAACTGCGAAACGAACGTTTTACTCGCACAGTGCAAACCAAAAATTCAGTGTCGTCTCAAAAGATTTAGAACAAAATCATTCGCGGGCCGTACGGTAGGAGCGGCAGAAGAATGGACGAAGAAAGTTCGGGAAACAGTGGGAACGACAGGGATGAAAGTAGTGAGCCGGCCGTGACGAAAAACCAAAGAGGAACGTTGAAAACTTTGCTCAGGCTGCCATTGAAAGTCTCCACCACCCCAACTCCCGTCTGTTTTGCGAACGAAACTTCGACTCGCCGAGTCGGAAACGGCTCAGACAAGAGAACAAAACGGAAGTTGGCGATGACGACGCCGTAATATTCGGGGTAACTCGTGTAAAGCGGTAAAAGCGAGAGATCGCTTGGCCGTGCGCAATACAAAAATGAAAGGGACGTGGACGCGCATAATAAGTCGTTCTTTTTTATCGCCGATTTTCTGAAGAAGCCACATCGTCTGGAAAAAGCATCGTCGGTATCGCACGCGAGATCTAATGGACTGCCCCGCAAGTTTGTCCGGTGTTTCCATACAAGTTCTAAGTTTCGCTTTAATAGAGCACTATATTGGCCCGTGTAATCTGCGTGGGAATCTAATAGAGTTACCACACGGGCAAAGTACACTTTTGAGATAATATTGTGGCGTTTAACGCGTCACGGGCATATGCAATTTGGACGCGCTATCGCACACATTTGGTCGGTCGCGTTGATACAACAGAGGTATTTATAAATTGTCTCTCAGCATAAAGAAAAATTTTATTAAAATTCCGCACTTATTACCCTTCTGCCATTTATGAGATCATAAATTTACTGCCCTCCAGCAATATTTTCGCAGTAACGACATGTCGATCATTTTGAGTTTTTAACCACTTGCGTTGGAAAAACGTATCATGCACGTTGTAATGCTTTTGTCACAGAATCGCCAAAGACGTGATGTGTACGTCGTCATGCGATTGTCATAGAAACAAAACGACGCGCATGTATTTTCTAATCAATCGCTGCTCTATATTCCCTTCAAAAAACTATAAAAAGTCCTAGGTCGAAAATTAATTATAATAGTTTAGAAAATATAAATCTCTTTCCGATTTCTCGGAGGCATCGAAGACTGTGAATTTTTTGCCAGCACAAGTGGTTAACACTTTGACTTCCATGATGGTCACCGGTGACCGACGCAAGAGATTTTACTGAAGATCCAAAATATTCGCAATGGATAGCAATTATTATTTTATAAAGCAGTTGTTATTAGAATAATGATGCGATGCCTTGATGTCCAATATCTGCACATTATTTACATTTTGCATAATTCAGTCGAACGCTGTAGTATTTCATAGCATCGCCGTTCTAATACAGTAAAATACGCTTGGCAGTCAAAGTGTTAAGAATACACAGCAGCATAGTCTTTCAATGCCTAAATGACAGCCGCACGCAGCTCTGTATGTTTTTGCTACGGCGAAAGTAAAATCAGCAAAGTAGAAGTTTGCCTTCCGCAGCACGGTTCATCGCTGCTCCTGCGTCCTTTCGCGCTAATAATGGTGCGAAGTGTGCCAACTTATTTCACGGTTCGTTTGCCCGCTGCAGCCTCCGGAACGATCCGCGTTTCGCGAATGCGCTGCAGCGGTCAGAGGTCAAACAAACATGAACGCACCGGGAATTTTGGCTGCGTGCGCTTTGATCATGATTTTCAATCACGCTTCAAAGCGCTGATCGACCTTGCGTTCGTTCATTAAAAATCTCATAGAGAATCCGAAAGCGATGCCCCGGTCGCTGGCAATATCGGCACTTCAATTATCAGGCGTCCTGAGAAATATTCATGAACGGACTCACCTCCCGCGTTGTACAGTTATTGACGTTTGACTTTTTTGTTTTGCTACCTGTCGGCGGAATGTAACGGGAACGCCGCGTCGAGTACGGAAAACTGAACAAAAAATGGGCGGTATGAATGAAAAAGGTAGTGTTTCCGTTTGTTAGGCAATTTGGGCTGTGAGATTAGAAAAGAAAACGTTGCCGGTAAAACAATGAAAGAGTGGCAGGTTGTTGTCCGTTGGCTGCTTCGTGGAATGTCTGTGGTAGGCATGTTGACATACAATGCAAACGTGGATTGTAAGCAACGACTAGAAGAAATAATACCTAATAGTCAGCCGTAAATAGTTATGGAAAAAATAGGATGTTGAATACCTCGAATAAAATGTACAGTTTCTATTTAGACTATGTGAAAAGTTGATCTGAGACGTGTGTTCAGTTACGAGGATTTAGGTGCATTTCGTTCAACTCATTTTTCCGCATCAACGATATGTTGGTAAATTCCTGTTTTAGGTATATCAATGTGTCAATTAATTCCATCATATGCTTACCCGTGCATCACCTCATATGCAACGAATAGATAACTCTACCCGTATATGTACTCAAGAATATCCGGAATACGTTAATTATGTCATCAGAAACTAGACATAAATAGTTATGGAAAAAATAGGATGTTGAATACCTCAAATAAAATGTACAGTTTATATTTAGACTACGTTAAAAGTTGATTTGAGGCGGGTCTTTAGTTATGAGGATTTAGGTGCGTTTCATTCAACTCATTTTTTCGCATCAACGATACGTTGGTAAATTTTTATTTCAGGTACATCAATGTGTCAATTAATTCCATCATATGCTCACCCGTGCGTCGCCTCATATGCAACGAATAGATAACTCTACCCGCATATGTACTCAAGAATATCCTGAACACGTTAATTATGTCATCAGAAGCTAGACATACGCCTTGATTAACTGCTTTGTTCGCATCAACGACATCTTCGTGATGTACCATTTCAGACGTAGTAATATCTCGATTAACTCAATCACATCTTCATATAAAACGAGTAGACAATTCGCCGCGCGTACGTTTTTAACAACACATGACACGCGCTCGTTTCTTAATTGGAAACTGAACATAACGTCTCGATTACTCAATTTGTTCGCATCAACGTCATGTTGTTCATTTCCTATTTCAGCCATTGCAATATCGCAATTAATTCCATCGCATCTTTATATGTACATCGTCTCGCATCGAAATGAACAACTCCACATATCCGCACTATCGACAACGGTATACCCGTGTTCGTTCTTTCCATTTCAGCTTAATCTTTCATCCGTCCGCGATGCCGTTGCACTGCACATCGTGCAATAATAATCATAGCGAAATCAGCATCGGCCATGCCGTCCATGCGTATGCGTTTCAATCGGACACGGGACCATATGTTCAATAATGTCCGACTCACGAATTCAATATCGCCAACACGGCCGGCAAGAGACTCGCATCTCGTGGAAGTGAATTTCAATTGGATTTTCGTGTGATGCATAACGTACTTGCCATGAATGCAGAGGCGGCCGCACGGGCGTATTGTGAATAATCGCCTCGCGGATTTTAAAGAGATACGATCTGCGCGCGGAGAACTGCGGGACTAAATATGCAAACGCGCCTCGCTTTCAAACTATAAAAACAAGGCGCGCCAGACTGCGTTCCCTGTGGCACACGGAAAATTCGCGTATCGAACGTATGCAGTCATATGGGGGACGCTAATATCGACGCCCGGCGATAATCTACAAACGTTCCGCGTGTAAAGTCTGTATTGTAGGTGCCGACTGCAGCGAAATTGTTAGGCTGACACTTTTAAGCACTTTGTTTTTTTTTTTTTTTTTTTTTTTTAAAAAACGAGGTAATGGAAGCCTGGTTCCTTACGGTCACTGCACTTTATTTTTTCCTTGAACCAAACGCTAGATACAATAGTCGTGGATGGGTTAACGTGTTGTACAAGACTGCGTGAAAATGTAAAATTCCAATAGCTGGCTTCGATAGCTGCGCGTTCGAGAAGATGGGTGGAAAGGAAGATTACAGAAGTTTCGAGGACGATAAGAGCAAGCGGAAAATATACAATGCTTAACACGTTGACTGCCAAGCGTATTTTACTATATTAGAACGACGAGGTTATGAAATATTACAGCGTTCGACTGAATTATGCAAAATGTAAATAATGTGCAGGTATTGGAGACCGAAGGATCGCATCACTATTCCAATAACAACTGCATTTATAAAATAATAATTGCTACCCATTGCGAATATTTTGCATCTTCAGTAAAATCTCTTGCGTCGGTCACCGGTGACCATTACGGCAGTCAAAGATGCTATAAAATACTACAGCGTTTGACTGAATTATGCAAAATGTACGTAATGTGCAGATATTGGAAACCAAAGGATCGCATCACTATTTTAACAATAACTGCATTTATAAAATAATTATTGCTAGACATTGCGAATATTTTGGATCTTCAGTAAAATCTCTTGCGTCGATCACCGGTGACCACCATGGCAGTGAAAGTGTTAAATGGACAAAGACATGACTTACATGCTGCGACTGAGTGATAATAACTGTTTCGACGACGATAAGTGCAAGCGGAAAAATATACAATGCTTGGGTGGACAAAGACATGACTTACATGCTGCGACTGAGTGATAATACCTGAATTGGGTGAACACACGGATTCCGAAAATATGTGAGCTGGTAAGACCTTAACGAAGTGACTCAAGGTGTCTCATTTCCGCGCGACTCATTGTTGCTCCGCTGCAGTCATGTTTTCCCCGAGTGTCCGAGCGACTTGAGGGAGCGTGGAAGTGGCTGCAACGAAAGTAGTTTAAGCGAGAACGTAAATTATCCTCGAGCCACTTGTCTGGATCCCGCCGTTATGCTCCCCTGAGGTTGGCGCTTATGCGCATAAAGACCACCGGCGACATACGTGCTTGTAAGCTGTTGCAAATCGTCCAGCGCGGTTGGTCGACGAGTGGAAAAGCGGAAGGATGGCACCAAGGAAAAGGAAGTCGTGCAGACCCGGTCGCCTGGTCCGTCTGGCTGGATATGCCTCTACATAGACCCGCGTACATAGTTCGCTCGGAATTTAACGTCACGAGTCGCAGGATGGATTTAACGTCGGAGAGACAGACTACTGGCCTTATTACGCGTGCCGTCGCTTTTTCATCAGAGAAATGCAGCACATGTGACGTGGCACGTCAGTCGAAAACGATTAGGGTGGCAAACATGAATATATAAAATGTGAAGAGAAATGTAACAAGATCGGTGGCAAAAATAATGGTGGACGTTGATGAAATATTTGGCGGATAATGAGATAAGAGGCTTTAGGATTAAGAATGAAAATCGATTAAGAGCTTCTTCTATGTGAGGAGAAGATCTACAGACGTTCTAATAAAAGTTCTTAATCGTTTTCTATTTCCGACCACAAAATGTGTTTTATCTCAATACCCACTATCATGAATAACTTTCAAATAACATACCGTTCAACATTGATTAAATATTGCGCTGGATCTCCTGTGTTTTATGAAAATGTGTTTTATCTCATTACCTACTATCATGAATAACTTTCAAATAACATACCGTTCAACATTGATTAAATATTACGCCGGCCCTCCTGTGGCTCCGACCCGCAGTTCGTGAATACTGTAATAACAACCGCCAAATTCTTAAATTCCCCAATATATAAAAAGCCACCAATTGTCACATATTTCATTCACGAGTACGCCCGTGATATCGCATTCGGCGAATGTAGAACTTAAAATAACGTGGGACCGCGTTCTCGCGCGGCTAAAACATTATTAATTGCCTATCACAGAATTCGTTCGGTAATTTATGACGTGGTATTCCGTAGCATCCAGAGTATAGATATATCTGCCTGGCCAGGACGGTAGGACAGAGCGGAGCCAAGGATTTCGGCCTCGGCCGAGGTTGGAATGGGTGGGCGCACGAAAGTGGTTTGGGTCGGTTGGAAGTCAGCCAAAACCCGTCGGCGACACAGTCCGAAAATCTTTCTAATTTTCCATCCTTTGCTTCGCAGCTTGACCTTGCGCGCCGATATCGTCCCATCCATTTTCCACCCCTCGCATTTCGTTGTATTATACGCGTATGATGGCGGAATATTATTAAATTGAGAAACCGCACGGCACCTCTTCGCGTGAAATTCATCGGCGGAGCCTATTGTTGGGTTTTCACGAAGCAATGAGGAACGTTGTATAAAAAATTTGTTGTGCAACGCTTTGGAGAATGCAAACGCTTGAGGGTGTACAGAAATTTTGGTATGTATCGTTTGGTTTCTGCGGATGGTGTGGTGTGAATCGTTTGGTATCTGTAGGTATTGTGGTGTGAATCGTTTGATACCTACAGACATTCTGGTGTAAACCATTTGGTATCTACACACAATCTGATGTGAAACCTTAGGTATCTACGGACATTTTGGTTTCATACCATTAAGGAAAATCTCTTGGGACACAACAGAATCTATGCATTTTCTCCAGAAAAATATCCTATAAGGAAAAATTCTGGTATCTTTGGTCTTTGGGATTTTACACAACAGGATCTATGACACTTTACCGTAAGACGGCTATTGAAAGATTTGGGTTTTATGCGAAACGATATCCTATTGTAATATATGAGGGCGGCTGAATGATTCTTAATCACGTCATTAACATATTTTTTCACACTTCTAGACGTCCGCGTCGCCAATTTACAGGAATTCGCGCAATTTTTCGAACGACACTTTTCTCCGCCGTGGACAGGAAGCGCGTTAGCTTCGTTCTGGTCCGAAACCACTTTACAAGTGGCCCAGAACGTTTTAACGTTCATGGGAGAAAGTGCTCGGACGATGTCGAATGGCGAAATGGTGAATTTGTGATAAATTGAGGCAGCAATGCACTGGTGTTGGTGTTGTTGAGTAGTTTGTGCTTCTGTGTCTTAAGAATTTTCAATGGTCAGCGCTGATTGTGTTGCACGATCTGAGTTTAGCTTATTGTTATCTGTGAATAGGCTCTAATGATAATCTGTAATTATTGGGTTCAAACTACCCTTATGAGGGAGAAATCAGAAAATATTGCCCTTGGTAGCATCCATGGCAAAATTAATTGTGCTGCACGATCCGAGTAACTTGATGTCATGTGTGTATAAGCTGTATTGATAATCTATAAATATTGTGTTTAAACTAGCCCTGTGAATACAAAATCTAAAAATACTGTCCCTGATCGCAATTACGTCAAAATTAGTTGTTTTGCATGATCTGCGTTTATCTCGATGTCATATGTGTATAGTGTGTAATGATAATCTATATTTATTACGTTTGCGTCAAACCTGCAAATACTCTGCCTGGCAGCAGCCACGCGAAATGCACTTTGTCGACGCCTTTGTCGTATTCCACCGCGCAACTTATGTCAAAAGCTACGTACCCCGCGTAAATATGTAAAGTCCGCGCCGTTATCGTCCGCAGTACAAACACTGCGATACATACATTTTAATAAATCCGCCGACTGTTTAGCATAGCGTGTGCCCAGACGTTCCAACGTATAAAATGCACGTTCCATAAACATAATATCGCAAACGGAGCGCGGTCCGTGCAACAGCGCGTCAGAACGGAAACTCGCCGGGGCGTAAAACAACGAGGAGTTTTCGCATTACGTCTACTTAGCTCACGCTAAACGTTCTATACGGCCGCCCCGTTGAAAATTGTAAACAGATACCGGAGTGCCACGTCGCGTTTCGCGCCTTTACGTCACGCCAGGCCGGCAAACTGTCCTGTCATAAAAACCTTTATATCTCGGCCGCACGGGGCCACTTATCTCGATCTCGCTAATTTCCCGCCGTTAATTAAACCTTAATTCGACCGACGCGCGGCACACTGCCGTATTCTGCGTGACTATTAAACGTTCTTAGCGACACGGTAACGAGTCGCGTCTCTGCAATGCGAAATCCGCTCCATTTTAAGCACCTACGTAAGCACGCTTATTTATGGTGAACATGAAAGCCTCGGTACTTTTACACATGGACGCGTGCGTGCGTCGGTGTGCGCGAGTATGTTCGTTACGACGTGGCTTGATACAGCTTCCGGTTCGTTTGCCAAGTCGTTATCCGCGTATAGGTAATGTACGAGGGCGAACCGCCATTTTTCGACTACGCCCTGCGGCCCGTGGTCGTATCGTCGTCGCTTCGTCAATTAATAAGTAATTTACCTTGCGACGTCGAATCGAAGTGTATGTGTTACAGTGAAACACCGAAATCTGGAGAATGCCGACTTTCACCGGTGAATGTCAACATTCACATAGTTGCTTGGTGTATGTCCGAAATATTTGCTAAATACCCTTATTTCTGACTTGCACCGGTAAATGTTGACATTCACTATGCACTAATTGTCGACACACACCGGAGAGGGTCCGGATGTACAACAATGTAATGAAATATTCGATCTTTCACCGACGTATTTGGTATCTGTTGACATTCATCGGTGAAAGTCGACATTCTCCAATTTCGGTCATTCACGGTAACATATGCACAAATACGCGTTTGCTTCGCGTGGAACTCATAATTCGACGACAACGCCTAACGTGTCGCAGCTGGCGAATGCGGACGAGTTTCTTTGGCGTTTTGCTTATGTCCGGTGTAACGCGGCATTTTCTTGTTGGGATGACACGGACAAGCGGCGGAAAATGGGGTTGCTTGAGGTGGCAAATGTTTTTGCGACGCCGGGAATTTGCTGGGGGCTATTATTCTGCGGGCTTGTAAAGTCGCTGGTGCTAATCGGGTCAACCCGGTGTTTCGGAACCTCCTATGTATTCTATGTTTTGGTAGTAGATAAAGAATTCGGGGATACGCAGTTTGAATTTTTGCTTCCGTAAAGATAAGAACTCGACAATTCGGAGGTGACAATCGAATATTCGCATAGGACACACTACGTCACGGTGTATTACATGTAGGATCGAAAATTCGCGAAAGAACAGTGCGTATCGAATGCGTGTAAGCGAGAGTGTGTTGCGTGGCGTGAGCGACGACGCATATAACAAAAGAAGCTTAAAAATTGTTGTTTTCATATTGATCAGTTGAAACCGGACGATCAAAGACGAAAGACGTACTAAAAGAATCGAAGCCCGTCGAGCAAAGTCGCAGTTAAAGACGTAAAAGACGCGAAAAATTCGAAAGACGCATTTGAATGTTTTCTTAACCCTTCGACTGCTGAATACTCCCGGCCGAAGCACTTGCTGAGGACGAGATACTTTTCGATAGTTTGAATTCTCCTAATTGATTATGTAAGGCGCAACGAAGTTCCAATGGTAATTCTTCATTTACGTCAAATTAAATAATGCAAGAAAATGATTTGATAAGGGATGCATCTGTATTTATTTCGTACGTTGATAATTGCGGCTGCAGTAGGTAAGAAATCGGAACGATTGGGAAACGCATATATCCGCCCATAGTCGACACTGATAGATTTCGGCGGACGCATATATGCGTCCATAGCAGTCAAAGGGTTAATTTCTCCCGTGTGTGCAAAATTTGTGTTATCTTTACATTTCTTATAATAAACTATTTTCTTTCTTTTTTCTATTATAAAAGGGAAAATCATTTTTATTCTAACCTTTCAAAGTTTTTCCCTACATACATATACCTTACACCGCGCACACACCGTACACCACCCGAATGGTTCACTCTCATACCCATCTGACGTCATCTGACGCCTATCTCGCGCGGAACATCTCATACGTTCGCTACCTCCGTTCCGCGCAGATCTCGATTTTCTCAGGGACAGCGTTTGCCTTTAGCGACTGCTAATTTTCCGCGGGAGGCGAGGTTCCGCGTTTAGCGCTGTCTTGCTTGAACGCCGAATTAAAGTCGCATTCACGTTACGACCTGCGTTACAGGACGACGAGCCGAGACGGCGCAAGCCGTTGTCTGTGATCGAGCGGAGGAGGAAGAGGTCCAGCCACGAGGAAAGCGGAGCGTACACTATGATCAAAGTGAGTGCCTAACGTAGACATTCGCGTGTCAATGTTAAAGGTAGCGTGTGCAGCTAAACCTTAGAACGACGAAGGTCGAAGTTTCCTCGTCGAAGGTAGAGACGTAATTCGAAGGATGTAGGGTTCGCGCTTTTAACCAAAGAACCTTTGATCCCTAACAATCCAGGTTTGTGACGTTGTTTAACATCTTGTCGTGGTAATAAGTTCGGAAGATTCCAGGAAAATTGGCGGAACATGACGACAATGCACGCAGCGACGGATGTCAAGTGCAATTTGGAAAGAAAACTTGCAAATGGCATTTTAAATTGTTTTTCTTCTACATTAGGTCTACCGAAAAGCTCGGTCCGTTTTTTTTGTTAAACTGAAATAATACAGTTGCAGTACAGAACAGTGAGGCGATGAAATCATTATTTCGATAGATTTAGAATCGTGATGTACATGTTTGCTCCAAAATTGTGGTCACGAGCCAGACTCGTGACGTTCAGGTTTAGTCCGAAATTTTTATTACGAGTAAATTCATGATATTCCTATTTATCCCGAAATTGCTGTCACAGCTCAGATTCCCGCATTTCATCTTCGGCTCGTAATTATTATCATGAGTCATACTTGTCAACGTACAGTGAGGGGTTAAAAGACGCTGTCTGCACAAGACTCCCGCGCAACGCAATAACGTCGATACTTTACGTGTGCTTCCGGCCTCTTGTTACACAACGTACCGGCACTTCCGCGAGATTACACGTATCGACATCGCAGCCGATACACTTTTGCCCTAGCACAGAAGTCATTTTGCATACAGCTCGTGCACTTTCTAGTGGAGCCAAAGCAGGCTTTGCAAATTCGTCGAGTTGCACATAGAAAACTACAGTGTCTCGCTTCAATATTCGGACATCAATACTTTTCACTAAAGCATGTGTTATTTCGTTCATGCTATGTCATACACATAATTATGTCAATTGTACAAATAAAACCTGTATTTCGGTATTAACTACCAGTAAGTGTACAGCGCAACCGAGTTGATTGCGGACGAATTCATACATTAATCACAGTAGGTTTATGCCATCGGAGGGTTTCAGCCAGTAAGAATCCGACACTGCGTGGTCTAAGATGACCTAAGATGTCTTATCCAAACTCTCCCTCGTCGTAAAAAAAAAACAGTGTTCAGAGCAGTCACGTTTGAACAGCATTGATGTCCAATATTTCGTTCATGCTATGCCATACACATAATTATGTCAATTGTATAGGTAAAACCTGTATTTCGGTATTAACTACCACTAAGTGTACAGCAGAACCGAGCTGATTACGGACGAACTCATACATAATCATAGTAGGTTTATGCCACCGGAGGGTTTCAGCTAATAAGAATCCGACATTGCGTGGTCTAAGATGTCCTAAGATGTCTATCAAACCCCGTCAATAAAAAAAAAATAGTGTTCAGAGCACTTACGTCTGAACAGCATTGATGTTCGAATGTTAAAGCGCATCGATGTACATACATCCCACGATAGCCGCTATTCTCCGTTTTTCTCTGCGTCCAGCCGTATCGTCGATCGCCGCGCATAGCAGGCAGCTCGCAATGCCGTAATATATCGTCGCCGGGATCCGTTTCGGCTGCATATTTGTGGCCGTGGCCTCGGCAGCGTAACCATTTTGCTAGACCGTCCCGAACAATACGCGAGGCGCGCGATTTCGGAGACATCGACGACTCGAACGCGCCACGCCATAAATCCGGCTTACTAATAAAAGGTCTGGCCAGCGCTGTTCTTCCGCGGCTTTCGCTCTTTTTCTCCACACTTGCGCTATTTCGTTCACGTCCCTGTCGTCCACTTTCCGCGGCCGCGATCGATGTCGCGCGGCGCGCCGTAAATATCGAGTTGGTTATCTAAGGGCGAGCGTTTTTTTTCCATTGACGAGCTTGTTTATCGTAGCCCAGAGGGTCTGTGGGTTAATGTATTGGGTCTACCGGAATTTCGTGTCCGTTTTTCATCCCCCAGGGGCTGTGGGTCACTTTTGACCCGCAGTACGCGAGTGGCGAACCTGGGGTAGCAAAGTTAGACACATTCGCAAGGTGTGCGAAAAGGCATTATGGCATTCGAGGGGAGGAAAGCCTCTGGAATGGGAAGTGAAAACGCTGGTTTCTGGGATGGCAAGCAGACTAGAACACAAACGAGTTATCGCTACGCGTACTCAAGCGTAGCATACTTGTCTTTTGGTGTGTCCGATGTTGCATCGCATACTATACAAAAATTTTGAATGTCGTGCTTCTACGGACATAATGATATTACCCTGCACATTCAGAGCACATAGTGCAATGACATGTGAGTGTAGGAATCAAATGCGTGATCCATGAATGCATCCTATGTTGTGCATTCCGAAAGATAAAAGGCAGTTCAGACCACATCGCGAAAGACTAAAGACGTGCGAAGTGTGGTTCGTGGTCACTTTTATTATACGACGTAATTGTTATCCCAAGCTATTTGTAACACTGATAGCACTGGTACTTTCATTAATTTAGTAAATCCGAATTATTCCCTGTGTCTTTCCTCCTACATGAGTAAGAGCATGCAGGGGCAGCAATCAGTGTGATGAGTAAACTTAAAAGTTTTTGCAAGTACGCCACGGCGGTACATAAGATAATTGACATAGCATTGAGGTATACATCCTCTCATTCTTCAACTCCCGTGTCCACTACTTTCTGGATTTTGTGACGGATTTAACCGTCACAGTAGACTGGACATCCTGACGTTCCCCGCGTAAGTGCTCGAGGTTTCTTGTTGTCTCGTCAGGTAAAGTTCGCTTTGCTTAGAGAGGCGCCGGGTACTCGGTCTCGACCAAACAATCTATGCACTTAAGTATTACTAACATGTTAGTAATGCAAATGATGAGCAAACTCTGGTTTGTGATGACTTGCGGGCATCAAAGAATTTTTCCAAAACGTCGCCTGAGGGTGGTATGCCGAACTTGAACGTAGTCTATAAAGTAACTTGGCAAGGTAACATAGAGGAAACCCCCAGGTGCACCGCGCTCCTTCCGGAGCATAGTCCAGACGCTAAATGTCAGTTTCTGAATGAAAACCAAAGAATAAATTCTGAATGTATGATACTGTAAGATAATCAGGATGACGCTTTGTACACGGTGCCGTAGTTGTGTCAAACAGAAAGATGGAGATAGGAAGCATAGCAGCAGCGCGAGGCCAAAATGACAGTTAGCAATGGAAAGTACACGAGAAAAAGCATAAAATTTGTCTCCTGAAATTCTTGCAACCCCTGATAGGTTCCGAATGTGAATTATCCGCGGTATGACAGAAATCGTACGCTGACAGCGTGCTTGGGAAAAACGCATATATTTCCGAAACGACAGAACGCGTCGGCTAAAGAGCGAAGTTCGGCACGCAGGACCGAAAAAGTTAGCCGCGGCGAATTTCGTTCAGGCATTTGACGCATACGCATCGTCAAATACGTGTGGCGAGAGTGCGTTGAGATTGCAATCGATACGTTTAACAGCTTTTTTTACGAACAAGCGCTCGCGGGCGGTTTGTTTGGCAATGGCGCGCAGTATTTTGCGAGGACGCATTAAACGAGCGAAGTCGATGGTATGGCCCATGTGGAACCGTAAATTCGCGCGCGTTAATAAACGATCCGCTCTTTCTGGGCAGTTTATCTTCGCCTTCGCCGTACTCGTGGGTTTTCGGCGTGTTGGGAGAGTTGCGACGGTTCGTGCGTACGGTCGTTTATCAGATACTGCGCGTCGGCGAGTCGTCGAAGAGTTGAGAAACTTGCCGAGTTGCGTGTTGTGGCTCACGTGTTAAATCTCTTGTCTGGGAGGCGAAAGAATTCGTGTAAGGTGGAATGTCACTTTTCATATCCCGCTTCTGTAGGATTTAGATTCGAATGATATTATTAACACGTTGACTGCCGTATTTTACTATATTAGACACAAAAGTAGTTCGACTAAATTATAATGTAAATTATATGTATATCTGTCGCATCACGATACAATAACTGCATTTGTAAAATAATTGTTGCTACCCATTGCGAATATTTTAGATCTTCAGTAAAATCTTTTGCGTCTATATATATGGCAGTCAAAGTGTTACCTTATATAACGTTACGAAATATAGTACTATTGTAGGCCAAAAGATTGCATCACGATTCTAATAATAACTGCATTTATAAAATAATTGTTGCTACCCATTGCGAATATTTTAGGTCTTCAGTAAAATCTCTTGCGTCGGTCACCGGTGACCATCATGGCAGTCAAAATGTTAAACGGCCTTGGTCACAAAAGTAGTAGCTATTATGTTACTCGCACTATACTCTATATTGAACGCTGACACTCTGAAAAGATTCGCCAAAACTCGCTAAACTCATTCGCGGACACACTCACCGATATTCTCTAAACGACTCGCTTGTATTCTCTAAAGATTCGCTAGAAGATTCGCTAAGACGCACGCAATGGTATTCTCGAAAGATTCGTAGAGACTCATTCTCTCTCTCTCTCTCTCTCTTATTCTGTTTCGTCTCAATGAATTTGTTCGAGAACCTTCCTAATAATGAATCGGACTTATGCATTCTTTCTCACTTCTTCTAATGATTGTAAGTGATTATTTCTATGTCTATATTCAGGATGTCCTATTTTTGATCTAAATTTACGCCAAATTTGGCTCAATTTATGCCAAATTTTTCCAAAACATCGTCTAGCTTTCTTTGCCAAGCAACTTTGATGAATGCGTACGGATGGTTTGGCAAAGCAAAGCTTTAGCATTAACAAATGCCGGTCACTGATAATTGAGTGAAGTTAACTGAAAGTCCGTTTTCGAAAGTGTCGTCTAAAATTCTGTTACTGCCACCTGATATACTGGATGTACGAACGATTGATTTAGGATTTCGCGGAAATCAGGAGTCGTGGTAGAAGTCGAAAAACGGTAAGGTGGGAAAGGGAAGAACGGAAAGAAAAGGAATCTTCTTCCGACGCGCGGAAGCAGAAGTTTTGCGCTGAACGCAGTATTGCTTATATAAATTTTCCAATTTCTCGGGAAATTTGCATGTGACCCGAAGCCTCCTCGATCGCAGAAAACGTCGCAAGCTCTTGACCCAGTTGTTAGTCTGTCGTTCGATCAACCAAAATCCGTGTCGCAATATTGAATGCATTTTCGCGACGACGAGTCCGACGGGAAATCACTTCGAGAGTCACGAATCACGCTTTCAATGAAGTACACGAACATCGAGGAACTCGCGACGCGAAATATTCTGGCGCAAGCGATTTCATTTAAGCGCGATATCGATGTGAAGTTCGACGTCTAATGTTGTTCGTTCGCGAGGATGTGTAACCAGAAGGTGCACACATTAGGATTTGTCAAAAATTGCCGCGATAGAAGTAACATCGTATCAATATGTTGTCAATCAGGCAGAATCTATTTCTTTCTTCATTGCGTGATCGAATGCACTCTTTTATTCTGTTGTAATGAATATTTTTTTCCTTAGATTGAATTATTTGCTTAACACGTTGACTGCCGTGCGTATTTTGCTGTATTAGAATGGCGATGCTATTGAAATACTACAGCGTTTGATGGAATTATGCAAAATGTAAATAATGTACAGGTATTGGAGACCAAAGGATCGCATCACTATTCTAACAATAACTGCATTTATAAAATAATTATTGCTACCCATTGCGAATATTTTAGATATTCAGTAAAATGTCTTGCGTCGGTCACCGGTGACCATCATGGCAGTCAAAGTGTTAATACACCAAAGGGGGGTGAAAGTAACAAAATATGTGCAAGAACCCCCAATCGCGCAAAAGTTCATACCACCGTTCGCCAGTTTGTTATCGCGAGTGAGCCCGTGAAAAAATAGTGTAGCTACATAGACGATAAAATGTTCAACACCGACGACCGTTCGCGAAATGTAAACATCGGCGTCAGACGTTGTGCACACTGCCACGGAAATGTTACGATTTTTATTGCATTTCTCCGTGTCGCGCGTTTGGTCCACGACACGGTGTCGACGGTGACTTACCGAAACTGACTTTATCTGCATTAAGCGATCGTAAAAGGCATCGCTGGAATGTCGGGACGCCGTTCCGCGAACTTTCGACGCTTGCGAAATGAGATTTGCGAACAAGTTCCGCACGCGAGTGACGCGTGTGCTTGGCTGTGTGCATTTTCGGGAAAGTTTTCGGGAAAGTACGTGGAGAACCGCGAAGAGTATGTGAAATCAGACGCAGAGAGCGAAGCAAGAATCAGAGGGTTTTTCTAAATTTTACAATTTTCCGAGTTTTCCGCGATTTTGAAGCAGCCTGCTTCCGGTCGTGATCAAACTTGAACAATACATGCCGGCGAAGAGCAATGGTAAAGTTTGGAGACGAGTTGTATGTAATTATAGTGTGTGTAATAACAAGTGGAACAACTTAGAATAGTAAAAAAGTATATTATATTTAAAATGCAGAAAAACAGGATACATGAATATTATGTGATGCTACTGAAAACTCGAACCAATTTGATAATGTGTTCGCACGGTTATCTTATAAACCGTGTTAACACATTGACTGCAAAGCGTATTTTACTATATTAGAACGGCGATGCTATGAAATACTACAGCGTTTGACTGAACTATGCAAAATGTAAATAATATGCAGGTATTGGAGACCAAAGGATCGCGTCACTATTCTAACAACTGCATTTATAAAATAATAATTGGTACCTATTGCGAATATTTTGTATCTTCAGTAAAATCTCTTGCGTCGGTCATCGGTGACCATGACGGCAGGCAAAGCGTTAATCTTGTTATTGATGACGTTGCGAATTGCATTCCGGAAAGTTCGACCCTTTACTATTTATACTATTTACTATTCTTTATTAATTGATTAATATTATTATCATTATTCTTTACTATTTACTATTCCTATTCTAACAACAACTGCATTTATAAAATAATTGCTACCCATTGCGAATATTTTTGATCTTCAGTAAAATTCTTGCGTCGGTCATCCGTGACCATCACGGCAGTCAAAGTGTTAAGTGTCAAACTGCGAAAAACCTCCAGCCTCAGTGGTCGAGCGCCAATAAAATGAGCGACACTCCACCCGACGCTGCACGAGCAGATCGAAGTTAGTTCAGAAGCGTAACGTACAAAAATACTTAGAACCGCAGAGGGTTAAAGTCCGCTTTATTTCCGTACGCGCACCTTTACTCCTTTTTCGCGCTCCTGCTCGCAGGTTTTCTGCGAAACGGAGCAGCAAATCGAAATCCTCCGGCATGGCAAGTATCCGCTTCTCACGAAGCTTTCGCCGGCGGTGCTCGAGAGACGATTCTTTGCCGGTGGGTCCTTTTTGCCGGAGCCGGATTGAACCTGCGCATGGCTGTATTTGTCGGAAAAACCTCAACGACGTCGGCTTCGAATGGTGTCGATCCCATTTTCGGCCACCGTAACGACCGAGCGTGCTATTACTTTTTTGCATACACCGGTACTCGGGACAGTGCGATGTGCACTGGGCCGAAAATTTGCCGGCTGTCTTGTGTTGGGTCGGTTGAAAGCGTGTTAATGCAATAGGTGTGATATGTCTGATGGGAGTTAGTAAAAAAAAATAGTACAATATGGCAGTGCATAAAGAGTGCAAATAATATTGTACGGTATAGAGAAAACGTTACTAGTGGCAAAGGATGAAGGGAATGTTGTGTTGGTGGGAAAATAATTGAGAATTTCGTAAAGTGGATGCACTAATTTCGTAATTGAATATCGGCGAGTGTCTTGTGTTGGGTCGGTTGAAAGCGTGTTAATGCAATAGGTGTGATATGTCTGATGGGAGTTAGTAAAAAAAATAGTACAATATGGCAGTGCATAAAGAGTGCAAATAATATTGTACGGTATAGAGAAAACGTTACTAGTGGCAAAGGATGAAGGGAATGTTGTGTTGGTGGGAAAATAATTGAGAATTTCGTAAAGTGGATGCACTAATTTCGTAATTGAATATCGGCGAGTGTCTTGTGTTGGGTCGGTTGAAAGCGTGTTAATGCAATAGGTGTGATATGTCTGATGGGAGTTAGTAAAAAAAAATAGTACAATATGGCAGTGCATAAAGAGTGCAAATAATATTGTACGGTATAGAGAAAACGTTACTAGTGGCAAAGGATGAAGGGAATGTTGTGTTGGTGGGAAAATAATTGAGAATTTCGTAAAGTGGATGCACTAATTTCGTAATTGAATATCGGCGAGTGTCTTGTGTTGGGTCGGTTGAAAGCGTGTTAATGCAATAGGTGTGATATGTCTGATGGGAGTTAGTAAAAAAAAAATAGTACAATATGGCAGTGCATAAAGAGTGCAAATAATATTGTACGGTATAGAGAAAACGTTACTAGTGGCAAAGAATGAAGGGAATGTTGTGTTGGTGGGAAAATAATTGAGAATTTCGTAAAGTGGATGCACTAGTTTCGTAATTGAATATCGGCGAGTGTCTTGTGTTGGGTCGGTTGAAAGTGTGTTAATGAAATAGGTGTGATATGTCTGATGGGAGTTAGTAAAAAAAAATAGTACAATATGGCAGTGCATAAAGAGTGCAAATAATATTGTACGGTATAGAGAAAACGTTACTAGTGGCAAAGGACGAAGGGAATGTTGTGTTGGTGGGAAAATAATTGAGAATTTCGTAAAGTGGATGCACTAATTTCGTAATTGAATATCGGCGAGTGTCTTGTGTTGGGTCGGTTGAAAGCGTGTTAATGCAATAGGTGTGATATGTCTGATGGGAGTTAGTAAAAAAAATAGTACAATATGGCAGTGCATAAAGAGTGCAAATAATATTGTACGGTATAGAGAAAACGTTACTAGTGGCAAAGGATGAAGGGAATGTTGTGTTGGTGGGAAAATAATTGAGAATTTCGTAAAGTGGATGCACTAATTTCGTAATTGAATATCGGCGAGTGTCTTGTGTTGGGTCGGTTGAAAGCGTGTTAATGCAATAGGTGTGATATGTCTGATGGGAGTTAGTAAAAAAATAGTACAATATGGCAGTGCATAAAGAGTGCAAATAATATTGTACGGTATAGAGAAAACGTTACTAGTGGCAAAGGATGAAGGGAATGTTGTGTTGGTGGGAAAATAATTGAGAATTTCGTAAAGTGGATGCACTAGTTTCGTAATTGAATATCGGCGAGTGTCTTGTGTTGGGTCGGTTGAAAGCGTGTTAATGCAATAGGTGTGATATGTCTGATGGGAGTTAGTAAAAAAAAATAGTACAATATGGCAGTGCATAAAGAGTGCAAATAATATTGTACGGTATAGAGAAAACGTTACTAGTGGCAAAGGATGAAGGAAATGTTGTGTTGGTGGGAAAATAATTGAGAATTTCGTAAAGTGGATGCACTAATTTCGTAATTGAATATCGGCGAGTGTCTTGTGTTGGGTCGGTTGAAAGCGTGTTAATGCAATAGGTGTGATATGTCTGATGGGAGTTAGTAAAAAAAAATAGTACAATATGGCAGTGCATAAAGAGTGCAAATAATATTGTACGGTATAGAGAAAACGTTACTAGTGGCAAAGGATGAAGGGAATGTTGTGTTGGTGGGAAAATAATTGAGAATTTCGTAAAGTGGATGCACTAGTTTCGTAATTGAATATCGGCGAGTGTCTTGTGTTGGGTCGGTTGAAAGTGTGTTAATGCAATAGGTGTGATATGTCTGATGGGAGTTAGTAAAAAAAAATAGTACAATATGGCAGTGCATAAAGAGTGCAAATAATATTGTACGGTATAGAGAAAACGTTACTAGTGGCAAAGGATGAAGGGAATGTTGTGTTGGTGGGAAAATAATTGAGAATTTCGTAAAGTGGATGCACTAATTTCGTAATTGAATATCGGCGAGTGTCTTGTGTTGGGTCGGTTAAAAACGTTAATGCGACAGGTGCGATATTTGTGATAGCAATGAGTAAAAACTGCAGATAATACCATAAAGTGAAAAGGGATAGAAAGCGATAATAGCGATAAGGGATGAAAGGATTATTGTTTCGGACGAAGGATAAAGTAGAATATCTAGTTTGTTAACAAAAATGTTAATATACTATAGTGTCATTTAATTCGTGTATACGTATATATCCGCGAAAATGATTCGGGGTACGGTAAAATACGTGCCCTAGTTTCGTAACAGAAATATTAATCCACCAGAAGAGAATTTAACTCATGTAACATGTATCAATTTACTACGCTTTGGTTCAATTTTTCTGCAGAATGTCATATGTCACCATGCACGTTCAGCATGCGGTTAAATGAAATCAATTAAAATCTGACAACTTCTAATATCCAATACAGACCGGACAACTCTTCACGAATGTTGCCCGTATATATTTGTTGCGCTTTGTTTGACATTTGCACAAGATATTATTATTTTCTACATTAATATTTTAATTCAAACTTTTTGAAAAACGACAAACTATTCACAGTCACTATTCACAGTCGCCATACTATTTTACAAAACCAATCAAAATGTAGGAATTTCTAATATCCAATGCCGACCAAAAAACACCGCACGCATGTTCCTCATATCTATTTACGGCGCTTCGTATAACACACACAATCATTTAATAGTTTGCATAAGAAGCTATTAGCCTGTTTTAATCTTCACGTTCAATCGGTCCACAAAACGACCACTATCTATCTATCTATATATATCACTATCCACGTTTAAAGTATTTCGCCAAAACCAGTTAAAACCCGAGTACACCCAATCCGAAACATTCACGCAACGAGAACATTGCGCGTTGCTCATATTTTTACCGAACGTTTTCCGTTTCCGTGACGCGACGCGAAGGAAATGCGGAGAGAAGCAGCTGATGAAATTCATGAAGGACGCGGTTTTATGGGCGACACGAAACGCGTTACGGAACATGATCGAAAGCGCGTCCTGTGACAGAAGGGTAGTAGAGAGAGGCCGGGCGAATATGTTGAGGGAATTATCCTTCATCCCTGAACAATGTCTCAGCGTGATAGAACAAACGCCGCTCGTATACACGTGTCAAGGAACGAGCGCTGTTCTGCATGTGAACGATCATCGCAGCTAAAAGCGCGTCACAGCTAAAAGCGACGTCGAATGGCATTACGGTGAAAAAAATTCCAATACAATTTGAAAAATTTTATACTTAGTCTAATTTCGTACTTAGTCATTTTACGATTGAAGTTACCGAAATTGGCAGAATAATTTTTATGGCGAATTTTCTTGGCGTGTTCATAAATTTCAATACAATTTGAACAAACGTGTTTAATTTTAAACATCATAATTTTTCACTGGAAGTTATGGAACTCGTCAACATTATTTTTCGGCGCATATTCGCGAATTTGGTTCAAAGCAACTGATACAACGATGTAATTACAAATTCCAATTCAATTAGGACATCTGTATATAATTTAACACATCTTTATTTTACGCTCGAGTTTCCCGAAATCGTCAATACTACTTTTTGGCAAATATTATTGATGTCAATACAATTATATGACCACACTTTTGTATTCATTTTCAACATTTCTATCCAACGTCAACCGTAAAATAACACCCCATATTTAACTTGTACATTAATTTAAGAGTCATTGTCATTAGCACACCTGCACCTAACGTACCCCTTTTTACAACCCGCCAAAATTCATCGCCCGTGAATCTAACCACTTAGCGAAATTCGACTCAGCTGCAAAGCAACACCGCGCTACAATTAGCTTTCTCCGTTTCTCCGCATTTTCCTCTTTTTAACGGTCGCAGCCCGTTTCTCTTTGACGACAGGCCACGGTCGCCAGTAAAAGGGGTAGTTTTGCGCGCGCCGCGAAAAGTTCGCGACAGTTTGTCTTAGGGTGGAACGATGCGCACCGTTATTAGGTCGCTCCGTATACACGCGGACCTTTTGCCCATGGAAACGAGCTTCTCGCGGTCGGCACCGCCAAACTTTCGCCCGCGCATAAACGTTTTCACGCGAGACTAATTAGTCGCGTGAGACGCCATGAAAAAATGTCGCCAGGCAAAAACGCATGAAATTTGACTCTATTCGTCGGTTTATAGAGAAAAAGCACGCAATCGAACGGCTCGGGATTCCCGGGACATTTTTATTGCCCTCCGAAGATTATCGACGAATTTCCTGTAAGTTGGTATTTGGAGATTTAGCGGACGAAAGCCTCGCGGGATCTTTAGGAACGGTTTGATGTGGATGCAACTTTAATGTGATGTGAAGAAGTTGCCCTCTTCTCGGTTTGAGTTCGCTGATATGTTTCTCTACCGGTTTCGGAACCATATATTCCATCTACAGAAATCTATGTCAGTGGTGTTGCGTATAATGCAGTTTAAACGTTGTGAGTGTATGAATTCGTATTATGGGACAACGTGGGGTGCGAAAAATATTCTTGGGTATAATTTAAATAAATGTGTTTGAAACGATTATCGCCATGGTGTTCGCATGAATGTTGCGGTATTTAACGAAAGAAAGACCATAAGAGTTGACAGCTATCAGTTGAAATGTAAGCAATTTTACGCGATACGTTGAAATATGCAGCATAAAGGTTGACCGCTATCAGTTGAAATGTAAGCAATTTTACGCGATACATTGAAATATGCAGCATAAAGGTTGACCGCTATCAGTTGAAATGTAAGCAATTTTACGCGATGCATTGAAATATGCAGCATAAAGGTTGACCGCTATCAGTTGAAATGTAAGCAATTTTACGCGATACATTGAAATATGCAGCATAAAGGTTGACCGCTATCAGTTGAAATGTAAGCAATTTTACGCGATACATTGAAATATGCAGCATAAAGGTTGACCGCTATCAGTTGAAATGTAAGCAATTTTACGCGATACCTTGAAATATGCAGCATAAAGGTTGACCGCTATCAGTTGAAATGTAAGCAATTTTACGCGATACCTTGAAATATGCAGCATAAAGGTTGACCGCTATCAGTTGAAATGTAAGCAATTTTACGCGATACATTGAAATATGCAGCATAAAGGTTGACCGCTATCAGTTGAAATGTAAGCAATTTTACGCGATACATTGAAATATGCAGCATAAAGGTTGACCGCTATCAGTTGAAATGTAAGCAATTTTACGCGATACATTGAAATATGCAGCATAAAGGTTGACCGCTATCAGTTGAAATGTAAGCAATTTTACGCGATACATTGAAATATGCAGCATAAAGGTTGACCGCTATCAGTTGAAATGTAAGCAATTTTACGCGATACATTGAAATATGCAGCATAAAGGTTGACCGCTATCAGTTGAAATGTAAGCAATTTTACGCGATACATTGAAATATGCAGCATAAAGGTTGACCGCTATCAGTTGAAATGTTAGCAATTTTACGCGATACATTGAAATATGCAGCATAAAGGTTGACCGCTATCAGTTGAAATGTAAGCAATTTTACGCGATACATTGAAATATGCAGCATAAAGGTTGACCGCTATCAGTTGAAATGTAAGCATTTTTACGGGATACGTTGAAATATGCAGCTTAAAGGTTGACCGCTATCAGTTGAAATGTAAGCAATTTTACGCGATACGTTGAAATATGCAGCATAAAGGTTGACCGCTATCAGTTGAAATGTAAGCAATTTTACGCGATACATTGAAATATGCAGCATAAAGATTGACCGCTATCAGTTGAAATGTAAGCAATTTTACGCGATACATTGAAATATGCAGCATAAAGGTTGACCGCTATCAGTTGAAATGTAAGCAATTTTACGCGATACATTGAAATATGCAGCATAAAGATTGACCGCTTTCAGTTGAAATGTAAGCAATTTTACGCGATACATTGAAATATGCAGTATAAAGGTTGACCGATATCAGTTGAAATGTAAGCAATTTTAAGCGATACATTGAAATATGCAGCATAAAGGTTGACCGCTATCAGTTGAAATGTAAGCAATTTTACGCGATACGTTGAAATATGCAGCATAAAGGTTGACCGCTATCAGTTGAAATGTTAGCAATATTACGCGATACATTGAAATATGCAGCATAAAGATTGACCGCTATCAGTTGAAATGTAAGCAATTTTACGCGATACATTGAAATATGCAGCATAACGGTTGACCGTTATCAGTTGAAATGTAAGCAATTTTACGCGATACATTGAAATATGCAGCATAAAGGTTGACCGCTATCAGTTGAAATGTTAGCAATTTTACGCGATACATTGAAATATGCAGCATAAAGGTTGACCGCTATCAGTTGAAATGTAAGCAATTTTACGCGATACATTGAAATATGCAGCATAAAGGTTGACCGCTATCAGTTGAAATGTAAGCAATTTTACGCGATACATTGAAATATGCAGCATAAAGGTTGACCGCTATCAGTTGAAATGTAAGCAATTTTACGCGTTACATTGAAATATGCAGCATAAAGGTTGACCGCTATCAGTTGAAATGTAAGCAATTTTACGCGATACATTGAAATATGAAATTGACCGCTATCAGTTGAAATGTAAGCAATTTTACGCGATACATTGAAATATGCAGCATAAAGGTTGACCGCTATCAGTTGAAATGTAAGCAATTTTACGCGATACATTGAAATATGCAGCATAAAGGTTGACCGCTATCAGTTGAAATGTAAGCAATTTTACGCGATACATTGAAATATGCAGCATAAAGGTTGACCGCTATCAGTTGAAATGTTAGCAATTTTACGCGATGCATTGAAATATGCAGCATAAAGGTTGACCGCTCTCAGTTGAAATGTAAGCAATTTTACGCGATACATTGAAATATGCAGCATAAAGGTTGACCGCTATCAGTTGAAATGTAAGCAATTTTACGCGATACATTGAAATATGCAGCATAAAGGTTGACCGCTATCAGTTGAAATGTAAGCAATTTTACGCGATACATTGAAATATGCAGCATAACGGTTGACCGTTATCAGTTGAAATGTAAGCAATTTTACGCGATACATTGAAATATGCAGCATAAAGGTTGACCGCTATCAGTTGAAATGTAAGCAATTTTACGCGATACATTGAAATATGCAGCATAAAGGTTGACCGCTATCAGTTGAAATGTAAGCAATTTTACGGGATACGTTGAAATATGCAGCTTAATTTGCTTGCTTCTTCTCCGGAAAAGTTAAGCGCGGCCTTGAACGTCGTCGATCGGTTTTCATTTCATTTTCTCCTCGACCGAAAGACGTTCCCGGTCCGACGCTCAGAGTTTCTTCGCGACGCAAATAAAAATCGTTTTAATTACCGCGCAGACACGACGGCGCGCGACGGTATAAAATTTTATTTGCCCCTTCCGCGACGGCGCAAAATATAAAGCCGTTAACTCGAAAAGAGTGTGTCGACCGTTTCTTACCCCGTCCCCGGAGTATGACGGCAAACAATCAGTGGCGCGCGGCGTTAATAAAAATTTACGACGTTAATATCCGTCTTCTTTTTTGTACCCGCCACCGATCACCATGAATAATGCCGTTTTACGTCGCCCCAGAGACGGAAGTAGAAATTACCGAGCGCCCGGGAGAGATAACAATTTTGCGCAAAAATTTATACGCGTCACCCGCACCATCATTCGTCGCGCGTTTAAAAAAATTTCATGAACGCGAAGGCGCGGTCTTGTTCCCATAGAAGCCGCAGTGCAAACAATTCGATTTCGCGAGCTGCTTAGCGCGTTAGTAGAGAGATTAATATGACAGCGCGGCGAGATAATTTATTTTAATCAGCCGATAAACTCGCCACGCGCGGGTAACGGGTTGTCCCGTCGTAATTAGGGAGGAACTGTTTATCTTAATTAATTTGCGCCGATCGTTACGAGGCAAGTTAACGGGAAAATGGTTGAGTATTGCATTGAGGGGAATTAAATATTAAGAGGAGAATCGTTGAGAAACATTAAATGGTAGGAGAATACTGGCTTAATATTGTATTGAGGAAAATGAAGTATTAAGAAGAAGATTGTTGACTATTGTATTGCATTTAAGAAAATGAAATATTAAGCTAAAAATGTTCGAGTATTGTATTATACTGAGGAAATGAAATATTATTATTTTAATTAATTGACGACGGTCGTTATGATAGTGAAGTTTAAGCAGCCGTTCCTGCGGACGGAAAGAAAGTTTTGCGAAGACGATATTTTTGCGTAATTACCAACGACACGAAAGTGCTGCACGATATCCAGCGCGTTAGTGGGAAATCCTTTATAAAAAGATCATTTATGCGCAAGTTTCAGTTCTCGTTTAAGATGATTATAAAAACGTATTACCAGAAGAAAATGGAAAGTGAGCCAGTGTCAGTTTGAAACTACGGAGAAGTTTGCGGAAACTTTTCCCGCTTAGGTCGTCTACTTGTTTCCTCATTTACCTCAGTCTGTAACTTGACTCGTCCCACGACGCAAATTTTTTCGCAGAAATTTTTGCATTGTACAGACAATGCCAGTAATGAGTATATTTAACTCGCTAATGCCTACATCCTATCAACGTGTTAGTCACATAAAATATGATGACCCAGTTCCGAGAATCAATCTTACGTATTGAAATGCATCTTTCAATCAAATAGATGTCAAACGGAAATATAAGAGACGTCAAGTTGGAAAAACTGACGGATTATCAATTAAACTCGTGCGCTATTATTCACACACTTAAAATCTTTCGTATTCAATATTAAAAAAGCATTGTGTTATCTTTTTCATATTTAAATATGCAAGCAATATTTATATTATATTATTTTTTATTTACTTCTATTATTACTTTTTTTACTTTTTACTTTTACTTTTTAAGTTAATTACTTTTTTTTAAGGGCTGAAGCAAAATACTTTCATCAGACGATTTCATCAGACCACTGCTACCTGAAACCAGGGATGCTTAACTATGGCTTGTTAGTTTTCAATCAAAATGCAATTCAAATTCCATTCGTCGTATCACCGCCATACATCAACACATAGAATAACATCGACTAATTACCTATTGAATAATCGGAGGATATAAGAATTTACAGAATGTCAAATGAGCAAAAGAAGTAACAATGAATGTACGATTTTAAAGTAAATTTTGAAAGGGGTCATTTGACCCCGCTTGGTACGTTTAGTGTTAATCCCAAGTGTAAATCTGAAGGTCTTCGCTCGTAATTGTGGGAAGCTATTCCTTAGCTCGGATTCCCCTGCACAGAAGTCTAAAACGAATTCGATTGGCCAAAAATACCGCACGAAAATGAGGACTCCGCCACCAGACTGCGACGGTTCAACAAATGTAGTTTCCAGCGTCGACAGCCAACTGCCAGAACGTTGAACGACCCCATAACATCGACTAATTACCTATTGAATAATCGGAGGATATAAGAATTTACAGAATGTCAAATGGGCGAAAGAAGTAACAATGAATGTACGATTTTAAAGTAAATTTTGAAAGGGTGCATTTGACCCCGCTTGATACGTTTAGTGTTAATCCCAAGTGTAAATCTGAAGGTCTTCGCTCGTAATTGTGGGAAGCTATTCCTTAGCTCGAATTCCCCTGCACAGAAGTCTAAAACGAATTCGATTGGCCAAAAATACCGCACGAAAATGAGGACTCCGCCACCAGACTGCGACGGTTCAACAAATGTAGTTTCCAGCGTCGACAGCCAACTGCCAGAACGTTGAACGACCCCATAACATCGACTAATTACCTATTGAATAATCGGAGGATATAAGAATTTACAGAATGTCAAATGGGCGAAAGAAGTAACAATGAATGTACGATTTTAAAGTAAATTTTGAAAGGGTGCATTTGACCCCGCTTGATACGTTTAGTGTTAATCCCAAGTGTAAATCTGAAGGTCTTTGCTCGTAATTGTGGGAAGCTATTCCTTAGCTCGCATTCCCCTGCACAGAAGTCTAAAACGAATTCGATTGGCCAAAAATACCGCACGAAAATGAGGACTCCGCCACCAGACTGCGACGGTTCAACAAATGTAGTTTCCAGCGTCGACAGCCAACTGCCAGAACGTTGAACGACCCCATAACATCGACTAATTACCTATTGAATAATCGGAGGATATAAGAATTTACAGAATGTCAAATGAGCGAAAGAAGTAACAATGAATGTACGATTTTAAAGTAAATTTTGAAAGGGGTCATTTGACCCCGCTTGGTACGTTTAGTGTTAATCCCAAGTGTAAATCTGAAGGTCTTTGCTCGTAATTGTGGGAAGCTATTCCTTAGCTCGCATTCCCCTGCACAGAAGTCTAAAACGAATTCGATTGGCCAAAAATACCGCACGAAAATGAGGACTCCGCCACCAGACTGCGACGGTTCAACAAATGTAGTTTCCAGCGTCGACAGCCAACTGCCAGAACGTTGAACGACCCCATAACATCGACTAATTACCTATTGAATAATCGGAGCATATAAGAATTTACAGAATGTCAAATGAGCGAAAGAAGTAACAATGAATGTACGATTTTAAAGTAAATTTTGAAAGGGGTCATTTGACCCCGCTTGGTACGTTTAGTGTTAATCCCAAGTGTAAATCTGAAGGTCTTTGCTCGTAATTGTGGGAAGCTATTCCTTAGCTCGCATTCCCCTGCACAAAAGTCTAAAACGAATTCGATTGGCCAAAAATACCGCACGAAAATGAGGACTCCGCCACCAGACTGCGACGGTTCAACAAATGTAGTTTCCAGCGTCGACAGCCAACTGCCAGAACGTTGAACGACCCCATAACATTGACTAATTACCTATTGAATAATCGGAGCATATAAGAATTTACAGAATGTCAAATGAGCGAAAGAAGTAACAATGAATGTACGATTTTAAAGTAAATTTTGAAAGGGGTCATTTGACCCCGCTTGGTACGTTTAGTGTTAATCCCAAGTGTAAATCTGAAGGTCTTTGCTCGTAATTGTGGGAAGCTATTCCTTAGCTCGGATTCCCCTACACAGAAGTCTAAAACGAATTCGATTGGCCAAAAATACCGCACGAAAATGAGGACTCCGCCACCAGACTGCGACCGTTCAACAAATGTAGTTTCCAGCGTCGACAGCCAACTGCCAGAACGTTAAACGACCCCATAACATCGACTAATTACCTATTGAATAATCGGAGCATATAAGAATTTACAGAATGTCAAATGAGCGAAAGAAATAACAATGAATGTACGATTTTAAAGTAAATTTTAAAAGGGGTCATTTGACCCCGCTTGGTACGTTTAGTGTTAATCCCAAGTGTAAATCTGAAGGTCTTTGCTCGTAATTGTAGGAAGCTATTCCTTAGTTCGCATTCCCCTGCACAGAAGTCTAAAACGAATTCGATTGGCCAAAAATACCGCACGAAAATGAGGACTCCGCCACCAGACTGCGACGGTTCAACAAATGTAGTTTCCAGCGTCGACAGCCAACTGCCAGAACGTTGAACGACCCCATAACATTGACTAATTACCTATTGAATAATCGGAGCATATAAGAATTTACAGAATGTCAAATGAGCGAAAGAAGTAACAATGAATGTACGATTTTAAAGTAAATTTTGAAAGGGGTCATTTGACCCCGCTTGGTACGTTTAGTGTTAATCCCAAGTGTAAATCTGAAGGTCTTTGCTCGTAATTGTGGGAAGCTATTCCTTAGCTTGCATTCCCCTGCACAGAAGTCTAAAACGAATTCGATTGGCCAAAAATACCGCACGAAAATGAGGACTCCGCCACCAGACTGCGACGGTTCAACAAATGTAGTTTCCAGCGTCGACAGCCAACTGCCAGAACATTAAACGACCCCATAACATCGACTAATTACCTATTGAATAATCGGAGCATATAAGAATTTACAGAATGTCAAATGAGCGAAAGAAGTAACAATGAATGTACGATTTTAAAGTAAATTTTGAAAGGGGTCATTTGACCCTGCTTGGTACGTTTAGTGTTAATCCCAAGTGTAAATCTGAAGGTCTTTGCTCGTAATTGTGGGAAGCTATTCCTTAGCTCGCATTCCCCTGCATAGAAGTCTAAAACGAATTCGATTGGCCAAAAATACCGCACGAAAATGAGGACTCCGCCACCAGACTGCGACGGTTCAACAAATGTAGTTTCCAGCGTCGACAGCCAACTGCCAGAACGTTGAACGACCCCATAACATCGACTAATTACCTATTGAATAATCGGAGCATATAAGAATTTACAGAATGTCAAATGAGCGAAAGAAGTAACAATGAATGTACGATTTTAAAGTAAATTTTGAAAGGGGTCATTTGACCCCGCTTGGTACGTTTAGTGTTAATCCCAAGTGTAAATCTGAAGGTCTTTGCTCGTAATTGTGGGAAGCTATTCCTTAGCTCGCATTCCCCTGCACAGAAGTCTAAAACGAATTCGATTGGCCAAAAATACCGCACGAAAATGAGGACTCCGCCACCAGACTGCGACGGTTCAACAAATGTAGTTTCCAGCGTCGACAGCCAACTGCCAGAACGTTGAACGACCCCAGAATCCGACGTATCATGAAGCTTTCCGCGAAAGTTGTTTGCCCGACGTGCGCGCAGTTTGCTTCCCGCTTGCTTCTCCCATCATAACTGTTTCTCGCCGTATCATCTGGCTTACAATTAATTCACGGACGGCCGCGGAAACGGCGACGCGACAGCTCGGTCAGCCGACAACGTTTAACGACGCACGCACGACATTTTTGAAAGTCCCGTCATACAACCGGGACACCGCAGAACACGTGTCAGGCCACATGCGTGGGAGTACGATAAACCGGACTTGTCGGGTGTCAGTCGATAAAGCGTACAGAAACGTGAGGTAATTTTGTACGCAAGAGGGAAATACAGTAATGCGGGGGTACACGAATTTATTGGGTTGGAGGGAAAGTTCTGTCGTATTTTAAAGAAACTATTTGAATTAATTTATAAAAATATGTGTTTAATATTAATCATAATATATTTAATGTGTTGTATGATGAATGCCAAACCCTTCTGCAATTTCTCGACTTGTTAAATGTGGATTATTTTCCAACATGGATCGTAAAGCATCATTATCGATCTTGGATGGTCGACCAGATCGATCACTTTCTTGGAGGCTCAGATCCCCGAAACGAAATTTGCTAAACCATCTTTGACAAGTACGAACATTTACAATATCTTTCCCAAATACAGCACATATATTTTTACATGCAACCGATGCGTTGCTTCCTTTTTGGAATTCATACAAACTGCAGTGTCGTAAATGCACTTTATCTACTGACATGTTTTTTACTTTAAATATCACAAGTAAATGATGAATGGTAAAAAAAGGACTCCTTTTATATTATACAGCAGCTATAAAAAACAAACAAAAATCCGAATGACTCACTGGCCAGATGTTTTTTTATTTATAAGAAAAATTACCTGCCTATTAAAAATACGACAGAACTTTCCCTCCAACCTAATAATTCCCTCCTGAAGATCGCTCTGTACCTTGATACCAATAAATATTACTTACTACATTTTTGCCAACCATTAAACAATGTATTGAGGGACGGAACATCGTTTTAAGACAGTTGTGAGTTCGAAATCTAGTGTTTCGGTATGCATTCTATAGGATAGGATGTTGGGTGTCGTCGAAGCGGGATGCGGAATTATATTAAGTTGAATACATTTAGTTGAAGATAAATTAAAGCACTAATATATAAATATAAATATATAAATATAAATGTAAAATTAAATGAAAATAAGACTATGGCAATTCGGAATACAACTGACACTAAGTAAATATATTTTGTTCTGACGGACAAACTGAACTGAACTCTTCGACTCGGTAGACTGCAAGAAAACGCATCTATACTATATCTATACTACTGAACTCGCATCGCAGCCGCGCCGACTTTTATACGGACCTCTATCACCTTATCTTAATCCGGTAAGGCCCGATGGCCTCACGACTGTTTTATCCGACGCATCTACAGCCGTTTTCCTGATACTACAATATATTTTAAAATCTTTCTAGAGTGACACGTGGCATTATTATTGAAAATGTTTATGCAGTGGGTTGCTACTGGTTAATTAAATGTGACACTGTTCCCTGAAACGTTGCACGTCACCTCATTTTGCAAAAATGTCATGAACCGAAGGAGAAGGAATATCCTCCCTTGCTTCCTCTTCCACTGAAGATATTTGACGAGAGACAAGACAGGAATGCGTGTTTGTAACTCGAGACGCAGTACGTCATCCGAGACGCTTTGTGTTCGGAAAATTTGTTCCTGAACCAGGGTTTGACTCTATTGCACGCAGCGAAGATTCTGTTAATTTGGAACTTACGAGGGGTTGGATAGTGATATGGATGAAATTTTAATTGTTGCATGTCGTGGCGGAATGCGTTTATGTTCGACGTTTACCCCTTCTGCTAATAGATGTGTGAAAAATAAATCATAAGTGATTTAACAGGTTGACTGCCGCGGTAGTAACTTTCCAATGACACATTATTTTAATAAAATTAAAAAATCCTGATTAAAATTAATTGTATTACTTTGATTAGAAGCAAAACAGTTATTGATACCCAATAAAATCCGAAAGTACTCGAATGGCCGATTAAATTAATTGTATTACTTTGATTAGAAGCAAAACAGTTATTGATACCCAATAAAATCCGAAAGTACTCGAATGGCCGATACTGAGGAACCGCGTCTTTTATGGTGGGTGGCCTAGGGGTGTCACCTCATCCTACCCAGAACAAGGGAGGCCCAGTATATATACCGAAGAGTTCGGCCACCGGAAAAATCGGTAATCTTTCTACCACAACACATAGCACAGCATTATACAAAAACAAAAATTCAATCAACCAAAGAACTAATTATTTCTTTCGGCTCCTGCCGCGATTGCGACAAATTCTCCCATCAACCCAGTACGAATCGGTACTTGCTGTGGTTGTGCCAAAATTCCGGATATACCCAGTACCGCGTCCTACATCCCAGTACGTCAGTGCTCAGCGTCCTTTCAGAAGTAGGGAGACAACACAATTAATCAACAGTCTCGTACTTCGCATTAGACGTCTACATTCGGCGCAATTGCAGGTGGAGACACTTAGCTTCGGACTGTTTCAACTGTATTAGCAATCGTCAGCGTATTGACTCGATCTGCCTAATGATCGTAAACGGGTACAGAAAGTTCGCCGTTCGAGGCAACGCGAGCGGACGAGAATCCGACGAACGAGAAGCGTGTGTACAGAGCCGTACGCGATTACGTAGAGTAAACGCATCGATGTGCGCGTATTACGGGCGCAATGTCTTTATTGGATCGAGTGCCGCGTCGGGAAAGTGTAATGATGTGTCCCAGATTCTCGAACGGCCCGATATCCATCTGCTCAGAGCGCAAGGACGTTTTGCGAATGACAGTAAGTCGTCGAGGACATTCATGAGGGTCGTGAAAAAAGAAAGCGTCGGAATAAGTGCTTATAAGGAGAGCGGAATACTTTCTTGCGATTCAAGGGGGAAAATAGTAGTGAAGTGAAGCGATGTAAACGCGGATTGGTTTTGTTACACATTCGAGAATTGGATTGCCTAGTTCCGCAATTGAAAAAGAGACTTTCTTCATCGAATAAGTCGAAATCTTTTTTTGGGATAAGAGCCACAATAAAGCGTTAAAAAATGTACGAATTTGTGCAAAAGCATGCAAATAAAATAAAATGCGCGAGACCGCAGAAAAATGCGCAACGGTGCAATCGGTGGGACCGCTGAAAAATGTGACATCAAACAGGATTGGCACGGGAATTGTGAAAAAGAGAACTTTCGTCGTCGAGTAAGCCGAAATCTATTTCTGGGGTAAGAGCCACAATAAAGCGTTAAAAATGTACGAATTTGTGCAAAAGTATGCAAATAAAATAAAATGCGCGAGACCGCAGAAAAATGCGCAACGGTGCAATCAGGGGGACCGCTAAAAAATGTGACATCAAACAGGATTGGCACGGGAATTGTGAAAAAGAGAACTTTCGTCTTCGAGTAAGCCGAAATCTACTTCTGGGATAAGAGCCACAATAAAGCGTTAAAAATGTACAAATTTGCGCAGAAGCATGCAAATAAAATAAAATGCGCGAGACCGCAGAAAAATGCGCAACGGTGTAATCAATGGGACCGCTGAAAAATGTGACATCAAACAGGATTGGCACGGGAATTGTGAAAAAGAGAACTTTCGTCGTCGAGTAAGCCGAAATCTACTTCTGGGATAAGAGCCACAATAAAGCGTTAAAAATGTACAAATTTGCGCAGAAGCATGCAAATAAAATAAAATGCGCGAGACCGCAGAAAAATGCGCAACGGTGCAATCAGGGGGACCGCTAAAAAATGTGACATCAAACAGGATTGGCACGGGAATTGTAAAAAAGAGAACTTTCGTCGTCGAGTAAGCCGAAATCTATTTCTGGGATAAGAGCCACAATAAAGCGTTAAAAATGTACGAATTTGTGCAAAAGCATGCAAATAAAATAAAATGCGCGAGACCGCAGAAAAATACGCAACGGTGTAATCAGTGGGACCGCTGAAAAATGTGACATCAAACAGGATTGGCACGGGAATTGTGAAAGAGAGAACTTTCGTCGTCGAGTAAGCCGAAATCTATTTCTGGGATAAGAGTCACAATAAAGCGTAAAAAATGTACAAATTTGCGCAGAAGCATGCAAATAAAATAAAATGCGCGAGACCGCAGAAAAATGCGCAACGGTGTAATCAATGGGACCGCTGAAAAATGTGACATCAAACAGGATTGGCACGAGAATTGTGAAAAGGAGAACTTTCGTCGTCGAGTAAGCCGAAATCTTTTTCTGGGATAAGAGCCACAATAAAGCGTTAAAAAATGTACGAATTTGTGCAAAAGCATGCAAATAAAATAAAATGCGCGAGACCGCAGAAAAATGCGCAACGGTGCAATCGGTGGGACCGCTGAAAAATGTGACATCAAACAGGATTGGCACGGGAATTGTGAAAAGGAGAACTTTCGTCTTCGAGTAAGCCGAAATCTTTTTCTGGGATAAGAGCCACAATAAAGCGTTAAAAATGTCCAAATTTGCGCAGAAGCATGCAAATAAAGTAAAATGCGCGAGACTGCAGAAAAATGCGCAACGGTGCAATCGGTGGGACCGCTGAAAAATGTGACATCGAACAGGATTGGCACGGGAATAGTGAAAAAGAGAACTTTCGTCGTCGAGTAAGCCGAAATCTATTTCTGGGGTAAGAGCCACAATAAAGCGTTAAAAATGTACGAATTTGTGCAAAAGTATGCAAATAAAATAAAATGCGCGAGACCGCAGAAAAATGCGCAACGGTGCAATCAGGGGGACCGCTAAAAAATGTGACATCAAACAGGATTGGCACGGGAATTGTGAAAAAGAGAACTTTCGTCGTCGAGTAAGTCGAAATCTATTTCTGGGATAAGAGCCACAATAGAGCGTTGAAAATGTACGAATTTGCGCAGAAGCGTGCAAATAAAATAAAATGCGCGAGACCGCAGAAAAATGCGCAACGGTGTAATCAACGGGACCGCTGAAAAATGTGACATCAAACAGGATTGGCACGGGAATTGTGAAATAGAGAACTTTCGTCGTCGAGTAAGCCGAAATCTATTTCTGGGATAAGAGCCACAATAAAGCGTTAAAAATTTACAACTTTGCGCAGAAGCATGCAAATAAAATAAAATGCGCGGGACTGCAGAAAAATGCGCAACGGTGTAATCAGTGGGACCGCTGAAAAATGTGACATCAAACAGGATTGGCACGGGAATTGTGAAAAAGAGAACTTTCGTCGTCGAGTAAGCCGAAATCTATTTCTGGGATAAGAGCCACAATAAAGCGTTAAAAATTTACAACTTTGCGCAGAAGCATGCAAATAAAATAAAATGCGCGGGACTGCAGAAAAATGCGCAACGGTGCAATCGGTGGGACCGCTGAAAAATGTGACATCAAACAGGATTGGCACGGGAATTGTGAAAAAGAGAATTTTCATCGTCGAGTAAGCCGAAATCTATTTCTGGGATAAGAGCCACAATAAAGCGTTAAAAATGTACAAATTTGCGCAGAAGCATGCAAATAAAGTAAAATGCGCGAGACCGCAGAAAAATGCGCAACGGTGCAATCGGTGGGACCGCTGAAAAATGTGACATCAAACAGGATTGGCACGGGAATTGTGAAAAAGAGAACTTTCGTCGTCGAGTAAGCCGAAATCTATTTCCGGACAAACTGTCGTAATAAAGAGTCAATAATGTGGCACGTCGCCGTCGACCAGTCGGTTCCTATCGGCTTCGTTCACACGATTTTCTCTCTGCTCTCCTATTCGACGTGCCTCGCGAGCGCCCGTCAATACGAAGCCGCGAGTTTTTCCAGGAAGCTACGTAACTCCCGAGTTATTCCGTCATTTTTCGCGCGGCCGCTGAATAACTCAGCTTAATCCTGTGCGCGCGATAAAAAATGCAGGCGCGGCGCGAGTCTAGCGCACCGTGTACTTTTCCTGCGGATCCCAATGCAGTCTGTTAATGACTTCCATTTAGAACGAGGGTTTAATACAGTTTTTCGAAACTTCCGTATTCTCCTGCCGTTCACAAACAGCGACCGCACTGCAAGGTTTTTTCAATTATTTTCCCTCGAAGTCCGTATAAGAGACTCCTGCGAAGTATTTTACGGTGAAAGAGAAATGACAGAACAAATTCGAAGTTCAAACTCCAGGTTCCACCGCCATTACTTTATCTTGAAAGTATACGTAGGAGGACCGTAACGTGGGGCTTGAAGTTTTAATTTGTTTTTCAGTTATTCACCGTAAAGTGGAATGTTATATTCTTCGATAGACGTATCAAGAAATGTTGCTTTCCTATTATATGTACATGTAGGAATTTAATACGTGAAACTAGATAGTATAATATTTAAAAACAATAACAACACAATGAAGACGCTTTCGTCTTTACGTCGTATCATCACCACGTCTTCTCGTCAACTCGTAACTAAGCAACCAAAATAACACGATTCAACAAACTCGTCACCTATGATACATCAATATAATAAATGAGGATCATAGGTGACCTTTCCCCGCCAACTAGGACCCTGTATTTGAGATCCCACATACACATATTTTTTTGTATTATATCTCCCTTTACAGAAATCACCTTTCCTTCATATGTATAATCAAAAACCTCGCGTTTCGTTTCATATACATTTGTACCTATACATTTTATGATATCCACTCAAAAACCGACCACCCGCCTTTATTACAACACCCACTACTTTACAGCCAGAAAAGAACGGTCAAAACCAACACTTTAATTCTTTAACACATCCCAACCATTACCACCGCCGGCATTAAAATTACGCCCACCCCCGCACACGGCATTCAGTGCTGCAAAACGCATGCTACTGCCTCCGTGGACGGTCGTCCTCTTATCTGCACACTCCGCTGCGATACGAAACTGTTTACATTTCGACCGCCGTCTTAATTCCCAAAAAGCCTGACGAAACGACGGCGACAGAGTTCCAAGTGCATTTTCAATCCGCATAATGCGCGCCGTTAACCTATTTCGCGGCTTCCGACGAACCTCACGGAACGCAGACGATCTTGTTTATGCGCTGACCGTCGAGCGGACGCAACGTCGATGGGCGGAAAGGGGGATTATCGAAAGGCAACTATCGGAAAAATGCTCGGTACGGCGAGAGCTTGATAACATTTCGTAATTAAACCAGATTCTACATACGATGCGCGCGGGATAAAGTTACGTTTGGGGGTGTTGCGTATTTTCTGCATTTTCTGAATTTCCTGCAATTTGTGCATTTTCTGCATTTTGTGCAATTTGTGCATTTTACGCATTTTGCGCGTTCGGGCCGTTATCGCGGTGCAATTTCGCGAGCCTCTTTGTCGGTAATCGTAAAACATGCGTGTTGTCGAATGGAATGCGCGAGGCAAATTTTTCATGCCGGATGCTCGCGCTTTTGCCTTTTTTCCGAAGAAATTCGCGGTATATTGATGGGAGGGTGTTTAGCAGGTTTTTGACACTTTGAGTACTATGGGCATAGATATGCGATTGGAAAAGGGTTATCAGCAAAGACTATGTACGCTTGGTTTAATCAATCAGCAAAGCCTATGAACGCAATAAATATAGGAGCTCTCTCAATACTGCACTTATAAATATCAGCATATGAGGTGTAATTGAAAAATTAAAATTACAACTCATGTACTCTTTGTTTAATCAATCAGCAAAGACTGTGAACGCATATATATATAGGATCTCTCCCAATACTGCATTTATAAGTATCAGCATATGGAGGTGTAACTGAAAAACTAAAATTACAACTTATGTAGGCTTTGTTTAATCAATCAGTAAAGACTATGAACGCAATAAATATAGGAGCTCTCTCAATACTGCACTTATAAATATCAGCATATGAGGTGTAATTGAAAAATTAAAATTACAAATTATGTACGCTTTGTTTAATCAATCAGCAAAGACTATGAACGCATATATATATAGGATCTCTCCCAATACTGCATTTATAAGTATCAGCATATGGAGGTGTAACTGAAAAACTAAAATTACAACTTATGTAGGCTTTGTTTAATCAATCAGCAAAGACTATGAACGCAATATATATAGGACCTTTCCCAATACTGCACTTATAAATATCAGCATATGAGGTGTAATTGAAAAATTAAAATTACAACTCATGTACTCTTTGTTTAATCAATCAAGTGTTCACGTGCGCTCAAACTATTCCGTCTCCAGGAATCCTAAGCACTAGCGTTTAGACCAGGAGCTTTCAGTACTCAAAGAGTTAAATGACTGTGCGAGTGAGTTGCGAAATACGGGTTAACGTTGTTCATTGAAGGAAATGTGGCTTGGAGGGATGTTGAGCTGTTTCCGATCGCTGCGAGATGTAAATTTGACGAATTCGAAAGAAACTACCGACGCAATTTTCTTGAAATCTTTTACGCGTCTGCCGCACGAGAAACATTTTCGATGCATTACAAATACGTTTCTCGCGGAACCGTACACGGTATAGGTTAATTCAAGTTGATGCGTGCAAAAATTTTACGGGTTTAAATGGTAAAAGAAGCATTTCACTCAATTTTTGTTGCGACACAATGGGTACTGCGAACCTTTATTTCTGCGGGCCTTATTATTACAGCGCACTGCGTACGTACACGTTTGTTCTATGTAATTTTTATGTACCCCGACAGAACGTTTTCAAGTTTAGTCAGTTCTGCAATGGCAACTTACATGAACGCAGCTCATACCTAGTTTACGAAGCACATATTTAATTTTAATTGCAACCAAGTGTACATCGCTGTATACGTTAAAATAATACAAACGTTTTTCACAAACGTAAAATTGTTGCAACAGCAAGCACCGCTTTACAAGGTCCGTGAATTTGATTATGTTAGCACGTTAACTGATGTCGTAGTCACCGGCGCAAAATATTTCCCTAAAAATGCAAAAAGTTTGTACTCACGAGTGTATATCATCCTGTAAAAACAATCGATATTAAAATAATGATCGAAACCTTCGGTCTCCGTTATTGTCGCATTATTTCCATTTTACACAATTGAACCATATTCTGCAGCCTTTCATTATGTCGCGGTTCTAATACAGCGGTATATAAAAAAGTAGATAAAAACAAAAGGTATACAGTTTTATTTTTCAACGCATAAACCCTCCAGATCGAGACAGTTTCGGGTCCTGTGATGCCAGCATTCCAGTGGAAAAACATTATCCACCCTCGCTGTTGCACTGCTATCGCACGGACGTCGGTCGCAGTCCGTCACTTTTTGATGCACCCCCGCACTATAACCGCAGCGTACAGCAAAATACACTCACCAGTCAACGTGTTAACTTAGTCAAGCTGGCGGCCGAAGCTACTCTCTGAATATATGCGCAAAATTTCCACCGCGATCAGCTTAACCGTCCGAGAGAAACCGTGTCAGCGCTGTTCAGAAATCAGATTTCCCGAAAAATGCGTTGAACTTTGCCCAGCGCCCTCGGCTTCCTCGAAGACACGTAACCCAACATTCTGTATCTCGCCTAACATCTCCGCACCCGCCTTAAAACTTCGCGACGCGATTCTTTCCACCCCAGTCTGCAAATTGAAGCGGGCCGAAAAAAAGCAAATATTCCCTTAAGAATGTACGAATGGAATTATTCGCCGGCACTGAGCGCGCGCCCGGCGGAAAAGAGATTGCAGGACTTGATTCGATAACCTCTCGAAATGAAATTTTATCCCCGCGGAGGAACCGAAGGGTAAAGTGTCCCGGCAAGTTTGTTGCGCGCAATTTAATCTCCGCCGTTTATTCCCCGAGCGGCGCACTAATGCTCAGAAAATGCGCGTTACTGATCAAATGTTTCCGCCGGCGTTGTTTGTGGGTCATAAAACGGGTACGCCGGGCGTATATTTCGCGGCATTCTGACAAACAGAGTTTAACGGCATTAAAATGTGGACAGTGCCATCGTGATAAACGAAAATGGAGGTACGGACGTTTTATAAGTGTAATAGAAGAGGTTGGGAAATGTTCCCAAATACGTGCTGGTCACGTACATGTTCAGTGGTGTGTTATTTTCGAGCTTGTTAGGAATAGGGGACAATGAGATGAAAACCTTTTTTTCGGGTGAGAGCGAGAGTCGATTGAGAACTTGTATTTGAACGTTCCTGCATGTTCGGGGTAGCCAATAGAAAGAACGTACATAGTACTACCAAACTGCTTCCTTACTAGTGTGAGTCAGTGATATCTAATATCACGTTGATATTAGAAAGGAATAACGTGTTAAAACGTGGGCAAACGCATATTTGCTACTAATTCGATAATTAATTTGCGTGATATAAATATGTCTGCGGGCGCAAGCGATCTGATACTAATTTCGCCTTCCAGCGTTCTACCACATATACATATATGTATGTATACATATATATATATATATATATATATATATATATATATATATATATATATATATATATATATATATATATATATATATATATATATATATATATATATATATATATATATATATATATATATATATATATATATATATATATACACGATATATATGTATGTATATACATAATACAACTGATTTATGCAATGTCAGCAAATTCGTAGCGCGTCACAACGTAACGTTTAGTTAAAGTATATCTAGCCACCCCTTATGAAATCGCGTACAAACAGGCCGACATCAGGTTCACATAAACAGCGCAGCGATAACCGTAAAAGATCGAAGTGATTTAAACTGGCGTTCCTGGGCACACATGGCTCCCAGTTTTGTCGACACGTCGATACTAATGAACTCTCTGCCTCCATACTCGGAGCACATCGATGCGACGGTACGAACAACTCCGACAAAAACGTCTGGAATCGCAACATAAATAACTGTCGCAATTTGGCACCGGTCCCAAGAGCCAAGGCTTTGACCCGTAACCCTATTTCCACCACCGACGACGAGTTCGTCCTTTCTCTGTGCCAATGGCGAATTGACAGAACGCGGTAGTCGCAACTTCTTCCTACGAAAGACGTCATTCGAACTGGACATCGATCGTCGCCACTCTACTTCACCTTAGACGAAAGTATAGTCTTGTTCTGAAATAAGCAACATGCTCATGATCGACGAGTTGCTTATTACGGGTCATGTGCAGTAATTCTCTTGACTTCGAACTCGAATCGGACGAAAGCTGTAACAATGGTTATTTATTCGTCCGCAAAAACTTATGGTTTCCCGTTTTCACTTTTTGACTTCGAATAGAAGAGGAAGTGCCGCGAGTTGCTACTTTCGAACCAGAGAACAGTTGGTTATTTCATGTCAAGACTGTATATTCTGTTGTCCGCAGCTAGAAAATTCACTGCTTCCATCTTCGTCTTTTATTTCGGTTGCATCAAACAATGTACCTGCGATTTTTCGACCTTCAAATTGTTGGCATGCGTTATGAGTACACGCTTTCACAGGCTCGTAGTATTTTATGGTTGGCTTGGGGATGTTCGATTTTTAATTTGTTCTCGAGGGACGGCGGGCCGTATTTTACGTCGGACAGTGGGTTTCGGGGTCGAAAGACTGGGCGTTTTATTTAGTAAGAGTACTCGCGCCGAAAGCGGAACAGTCGGGGTCGGAATCTCTGCGCAGCCAAGTCTGCCCTGACTTTTAGCGAGCGAAACGCAAAGGGCAGAGCCGACGGGATGGCTGCCATAATCGAGGTCCGGCGTCCGAGATGAAAGATTAAACACGAAAATTTACACGCCCGGCATTCTCTCATCTTTAATTAAATTCGGCCGGTGTTTAAAAAGTTCTCGGGGCCGCCGTCTAAGCGGCGCAGAACGTTTATAGACTTTATGCGCGTTTATTATTTTAATCGGCTCAACATTTCACCGTCGTTGCTCGTCTATTTCTCGCTCGACGTAAACTCCTTGAGCTAACCGTTAATGAAACATTTACGTCGAAACGACACGCAGTATCTTGTTATTAAATATTAAAACAATAATAACATCCAAGCCGCACGGATAAAGATTTTTGTTAATCGTACAAAGAGTCACGCGGAATAATGTGGCTGGTACTCCTCGTCCTTAAATGTAATCTAAATCAGAAGCATCATAAACGTTTGCTCTCCTTTCCGCTAATCCCATACCTAAAGTTATTTAAAAACAAATTTAAATGTCGAATCCCCTACCCGGTTCCTGCAAATGGAATTGCTACAATTGTAAGTGATGGGACTAGTTGCAGGGAGTTGAGAAGCACACGATCGACAGACCAGTTGCCTAAAAAACATCACTGACAAAACATCGCAGACACACACTTCATTGTACATCAAATTTTATATTATAAGAATTTATCTCCTCAACCCATTGACTGCCACGCAAATTTAGCACATCTTGCCCTGGGTGCCACAGTTTTATTTTAAAGAAGACATGAAGTTTTACAAAATATAATAATATTAAGTTACTGATATAATATTGTAATTGTAAAATTGTATGGCATTTACAGTATTTTTATTTAAAGAAAAACACTTTTGCTATAGACGCTTATGCAGTCAATGGGTTAAGCGCCGTAATTCTGACGGTAATCAGGCGGCAAGAATTTATAATTCCCCTTCGAATCGTCACACAAAAAACATTTCTTCACCAGAATCACGTGCATAACAATGTTCGTATAAACGCATCCCCCGATTTCCGTAGAAGCTACTTCCGTCCAAAAGTATACGTCGTCCCCAGCCAGAATCAGTTTACGCTTCATAATAACGCGCAACCCCCGAAGTTTCGCCCGCCTCGTGTTTTTCGGTATCATTGAATTAACACGTACACGATATGCATTAGACGTTTCCCACCCTCGTCCACTTACATGCCAGTGGCTTGTCGCAGTCGTTCTCTTATTCGAAATTACTTCCGCACGTCATCGCGAAACAGTCGGCAGCGTAATGCAACAGTTTCCAAACTTTACACAACGGCTCACAGCCGGTTTGAGCAAAGTTGCCGTTGCAGTTCGTCCACTTCGCGCGGCTCAAACAGTTTTCGCCTATTATTAATTGCAGATTTGCTTTTGACACGCGGCTCACGTACGCTGGTTGTCGCGCGTCTCGGGGTGATGTGAGCCGTTTATTTTGAAAGTGACCTAACTCCATTTATCTTCAGATTGAGATAAATAACATTTACTGATAAATAACATGAATTTGTACATGTAACCATGGTAACCGGAAAATATTGAAAAACGGAGTTAGGCCACTTTCAAAATAAACGGCTCATTTCGTGATACGCTTATGTCAGAAAACACGATTGGGTATGTCGCGTATGGACGAAAGTAAGGTGAATTAGATGCAAAAGAATTTTTTTCGTTTGAGTTACAATCTGTTTCTAAGTGTTTAGTTTAATCATTTTAATGGAGACGTTCTGTATTGTGTAATCAGCCGTATGAAATAATGAATGGACATAACTTTTTTTGAAGGGGACGTCGGATGTTACGTAACCAAATATTCCAATTAACGAACCAACATTACCTCTATCGATTGGCGCGTTCTGTAGTTCGCAATTAAGGTTTCCGATTAACTGGTCAATGTTTTTTTTTTTGCGCGCTGTGTATCTTGTAATCAAGTATCCGAATTAACTGACCAATACTACCTTTTGACTGGAGCGTTCTATATTTTGTAACCGGACACTCTGATTAACTGACCCATTTTAATGCGTTCGATTCGTTTTGCATTTTATAATCAAGTACAGCATACTCCCATATAAAACGGTTCATACGTTACGTTTTGAATGAAATCGCGTGGTACGAAATTACGGATAATTAAAAACCGGCTACGATAAAGGTAGCAAACTATGTTAGACTAGTGTAAACGGTGTATTTCTGCATTCTGGCATACTATACTATACATATACGAGAATTGCGTTATACGAAAAACTCGTTGTAATATTTCTTCATTCGACTAACAAATTTTAATTCTTTTGATTGGAGCGTTCGAAGGTTTGTAATCATTTATCCTAGTTAAATAACCTATTTTAATACGCTCAATTTCTGCATTCTGTTATACTATACTATACATATACGAGAATTGCGTTATACGAAAAACTCGTTGTAATATTTCTTCATTTGACTAACAAATTTTAATTCTTTTGATTGGAGCGTTCGAAGATTTGTAACCCTTTATCCTAATTAAATGACCTATTTTAATACGCTCAATTTGTTTTGCATTTTATAATCATGCAGACTTTTCCATAATACGGTTAACACCATAGTAAGAAATTTCAAACAAAAGAAACCGACAGCGAAATAATAAGCTTCGCTATGGTTGACCACCGTAAAAGTCGAAATTTTACGATTCTTTATACAGCGTCTTATACGAGAATTGAACTATGGGGAAGAACTTCTTGTAACATCTCTTCGTTCAGCTAACAAATTTTAATTCTCTCGATTAAAGCGTTCGATAGCTTGTCACCATTTATCCTGATTAAATGACCTATTTTAATACGTTCAATTCGTTTTGCACTTTATAATCATGCAGACTTTTCTATAATGTGGTTAAAACGAAAGTAAGAAATTTCAAACAAAAGAAACCGGCAGCGCAATAATAATAAGCTTTGCTATCGTCGACTACCATAAAAGTCGAAATTTTACGATTTCTTATACAGCATTTTATACGAGAATCGAACTATGCGATAGAACTTCTTGTAACATCTCTTCGTTCAGCTAACAAATTTTAATTCTCTCGATTAAAGCATTCGATAGCTTGTCACCATTTATCCTGATTAACTAATCAATTTAGAACATCGGTACTCTCATCCTTTCGTATCTATCGGCATGAGTACCTTGAAATCGAGTTCTTTTTAGTCGTCGTCGTCGGACGACAATCGTCTTCTCTTCCATCGTGTTATCGGGACGTGGCTGATCGAAAGGTTCACGAGGCAGAAGGAATAGAGGGATCGATGTCAGGCGATCAAGGGAATTCAGCCACTCGTACAGGAGATCCGTGAGGCTCACACGAAATCTGGACGCCCGTTGTCGGGCTTTGTTCCTATTTGCGCTTGATACTACAAGCTCGTCACGCTTCTAGCCGTAAACGCGTAACCGGATGATTCTCTGAACGAAAAACAGTCACGAGCATGCATCAATTCTTTTTCTGTTCATGAATAACCTTATGGCGATCAATCGGTATTTAGCCCTTTGAGTGCTATGGACGCATATATGCGTCCGCCGAAATCTGTCGGTGTCGACTATGGGCGCATATATGCGTCCCCAATCGTTTCGATTTCTCACCTACTGTAGCCACAATTATAAATGTACGAAATGAATACAGATGCGTTCTTAGCAAATAATTTTCTTGCATTATTTTATTTGGCGCAAGTACAGAATTATCATTAAAACTTATTTGCGCCTTAAATAATCGATCAGTAGAGTTCACACTAGCAAAAAGTGTTTCGTCCTCAGCGAGCACTTTGGCAAAAAGTATTCAGCACTCAAAGGGTTAGTAGGTATTTTGTCGTCGCCGGGTATCTGTGAAATTTAAAAACTATTCCACTGTTCACTGTTGAAACAATTAACATTGACCAGAAAGGTATATGGTTATCTGGCTATTTTAACATTTCTTCACAATTTGTATAAATTATTCGAAATTTTACTGTCCGAGATTTTTGTTACGAAATTTTTCAATTTTCCAACCTTCTATAACTGACCGTTGGCAACGCGTCAGTTAGGAAATAGAATTCTTCCTTTTGATAATATTTTTCATATTCTAGATGCTTCTGCACGAACTTTTTAAGAGATATCAGTATTCTTTGGTACAACGTATTTTTTCTTAGAATGAATCGTATTTCTCGATACAGTCGCTGTTGTTAGAAATATACTGTACTGCTACTTTCTATTCCATGCATTACATACATGACCAGGGAATGCGGAATAATCAAAATACGACGTTATTGTGCTTGGCAATGAGAAAAAATGACATAGCTTGTGCCACGAATAGACATGTTCCTTTAATAGAGAATATTAAGTTTATTGTGTAAGTATAAAGTGCCTCGTTTCGTATAACCGGAATCATTTGTCGTTGTTTCCCGACACTCCTACGTCTATCGGACTGCTTGAAGGGAATTGACGAAGATTGACGAGTTCGGAAGACTTCGGAAATAGACTGGTGATAAAATAGAGTGTAGCCATTCGAACTCGAGATGCCGTTTCAGATATCTTCTAATGATACGGACTTGCTCGGCGATAAAGCAAGACTGATCTCTGCTAATCTTAAGTTGAAATCTGCAATCTCAAATGGGTTCTCTATTGTACTGTCATTCGACGGTAATCTACTACTACAATTAAATTTATCTACTGTACAAGCTTATGCAAATACGAACGTGCATGCTATTATATAACTAAAAACAATGATAAATTTTACGTACGCGCGAACACAGCCATATCATACAAATTTATTGCCGCACACTTTGCGAGTTCACGTTGCGTCTTTTTCCTTTTTTTCGGGGGGAAAAAAATGTCATCAGAATCAATAAACGCACCCGCGTGCACGTCACTGAAAGACGGAAAAAAAAGCAGACGACGGCCATGGGTATTTATGCAAGGTCTGGTCGCAGTGATTTATATTCGCGTATCGTCGACACGCGCTCCTTATTGTTACTTCAAATACCGGGTACTAAAGCATTTTATAGAACGTCGTAACAGCGATCTGCGAAGTGCATGCGTTGCACGTGTTCCGTCATAAAGACAATTTTACGATTCGCACTCTCTCCAGCCGGTCCCTTTCTCCAATTCCTTTTTCTACGATCCTCTATTTCCTGCTGGTTTCTGTTCTCTTTCCTCAATCTTCGCCCTTGCTCTCGCCCTGCATTTCTTGCACATTTCCCGCGCAATTTTCATTTAAATGATAATAGAAATACGTGGCGGTACGAGGAAAGTCAATGCTCCTGAGAATACCCAGCTCGGGATAACCTTTGCTTCCCATAGAATCTCTTATCTTGCTGCGTCTCTGCAAGCTTCGCCTTTTGAGAATCATTCCCGCACGGTCAGCCCATACGACACTGTTTAGTTTTATATGCAGGGGCATAGAGGAAACGTCCCGAACTTTCGATAAATTTTGTCACATTTTTAAAGTGCGCCTCGAACGGACTTTAAGCGTCGCACACGGATTTTCTACGGTCTGCCCCTTTACGTATTTTACATGGTTAACGTGACTCCTGGGACCCGGCAACTTCACGAGGAAAATTACAAGAATTATTACTGCTATTTTCTAGCAACACTCGCTGACGTCGATTAACATGTTGATTGCCAAGCGTATTTTGCTATGGGAGAATCGCGATGCAATGAAATACTGCAGAGTATGATTAAATCGTGGAAAACGAAGGTAACACAGAGTTGTTAGAAGCCAAAGCATTGAAGCACCGTTCTATTATCAATTGCTTTTACAAGATTGTAAATGGGTATCATTGCGAATCTTTTGCATTTTTAGTAAAACTTTTTGCGCCGGTCACCGGTGACCACCATGGCAGTCGACGTGTTAATATTTTGCTATGTTAGAACCGCGATGCGATAAAATACTGCAAAGTGTGATTAAATCGTGCAAAATGAAGGTAACGCAGTGTTGTTATAAACCAAAGTATTGAAGCACCGTTCCAATATGAATCGCTTTTACAAGATTCTAAATGGGCTTCATAGCGAATTTTTTACATTTTTAGTCAAATCTTTTGCATCGGTCACCGGTGACCACCATGGCAGTCGACGTGTTAATATTTTGCTATGTTAAAACCGCGATGCGATAAAATACTGCAAAGTATGATTAAATCGTGCAAAATGAAGGTAACACAGAGTTTTTAGAAGCCAAAGTATTGAAGCACCGTTCGAATGTCAATTGCTTTTACAAGATTGCAAATAGGTTTCATTGCGAATTTTTTGCATTTTTAGTAAAATCTTTTGCGCCAGTCACCGTGTATTTTGCTACGTTAGAACTGTAATGCAATGAAATACTGCAGAGTATGATTGAATCGTGCAAAATGAAGGTAACGCAGAGTTGTTAGAAGCCAAAGTATTGAAGCACCGTACCAATATCAATTGCTTTTACAAGGTTGTAAATGGGCTTCATTGCGAATTTTTTGCATCCTTAGTAAAATCTTTTGCGCCGGTCACCGGTGACCACCGTGGCAGTCGACGTGTTAATATTTTGCTATGTTAAAACCGCGATGCGATAAAATACCGCAAAGTATGATTAAATCATGCAAAATGAAAATAACGCATAGTTGTTAGAAGCCAAAGTATTGAAGCACCGTTCGAATGTCAATTGCTTTTACAAGATTGCAAATAGGTTTCATTGCGAATTTTTTGCATTTCTAGTGAAATCTTTTGCTCCAGTTACCGGTGACCACCATGGCAGTCAAAGTGTTAAAGAGATGACACGAATATACATGCACCTTCATTACCTTCGAGGACTTCGAACTTTCAAATTTTCCACCCTATGTACAGTGATCCCTCCATCTACGCGTATTTGACATTTCTTTAACGATGTTCTTAACATTGTCCATCTCCAGTCCACCCGGGACACCCTCGCATTAGCCTATAACCGGTCGCATGCCCTTCCGTACTTCTTCGTGGCCGCAAATTGCACTCTGGCCCGTCGCATCACGCGGTGCAACTTAGTCATGAACCGGAGTTGCAGTTTCGCGTGCCCGCTGAGAAATCCCACCGGGAATGACCCGGTCGCTTCCGATTTATTTAGAACCGCGCAGCCCCTTGTTCTCCCGCGCGACCCTCGCGTCGCGCTCATTTCGGTTGCGTCAACGACAGACTAATTGGCAGCTTAAATTCCGCTAAACGGCTGTGGCCGCGCATACGGTTCGGCATTCGGTCGGTCGATCCTGGGACACGAGTGTCGACAGAAGCGTCGACACAGTTTGCCCACGTCAGGCAACCTGCTTTTCGGCCCGCGGGGGACTAGGGGTAGTTAATCCTTTGGTCTCGACTATTTGCTCTATGGGGTTACGAGAGATTGTATGTTATTGTCGAAAAAAATGTAGGCAAACGTAAAATTTGATCGAACGTTTGGTTTCTTGAGATTTTTCCGATTCATTACAAGTAATAAAGCAATGAAAAAGGGGGAAACTATGCTATTTATAATGTATAAAATTATTAGTCATTCAACTGAGACGTGAATTGCAAATACTGCGAGCACATTCTTCTACGACATATTCGGACAATAGCCTGAACGTCAAATTACGTATTTTTCGTCTGTGCAAAAATGAACAAAATTATTGTATGCTTAAAAAGGAAAACTCAAAGTGAAACGACGAGGTTGCGAAAATATAAAAATGGGAACTGATGAACGGTTTTTTATTGCAATAGTGTTTTGCGAGTTCCGAGTAAATATCGTGTGTCAGAATAGCATTTCAGTTATCTTTAGGCTGGTCAGGTGTAGTGTGATAAAATATAACGATAATGTGTGAGATGTGTATGCTTTGGGAATTCCTTGAAAAAAAGTAACAGTCAGGTGTGGAGTCGTCGAAAAGTAGCGACAAACGAGTGCAGCTGATTTTAATACAACTGAGATACTATGGAAATGTTAGTAGTAATATTAGGAGTAGTAGTTTATTGGTTCCTCTGTGGGTCACAGTTTTTTATGCTATATAATACGTCTTCCTTCTTCCTCTCTATCTTTACCCTATAAGTCCTGCTAATACATTTTTCTACTCTTCGCAGACATCGCTATCTGGTATTGTATTCTACTATTTACACTAGTCATTACAGGCTCACTCCCTTAGTTTCTTCCCTATCCTCTTTGTTCCGCCTCTCATTCTTCTCTCCCCTACTTCTTGAGTCTCCTTTCTTCGCTCTTCCAGCTTTGTTAGCCATCCTCCCACTTTCCTCTTTCTTCAAATATTTCCTTTACTCTTTCTTGTAATCCTTTCCCGTCTTTACACTCTCTCATACCACGGTCCAGTGTATTTCCTCATAGTTCCTGAATCCATCCGCATTCCTACAGCGAGTCTTTTATCCTTTCTCCCAGTATTTGCCTTCCGTCATTTAATTCTCCCATTCTAACTCTTAGCACTCTTCTCCATCTTTTCGCCTTCCATCCCTACTTGAGATATGCCAAAATAAACATATGGTCCCGCGGCTATACGTTTATACCTAGGGTTATACCTACAGTCGACGACCCTATTCTTCCAACTATATTCTTCCGTATTTTATCACTGCTTCCATATCACTATATTTTTCCATACCTTCCCATCCAAACTTCGTTTCCCGAAATGGTCTTCTTTCCTATCCCAAGCCCATTACACCTTTTCTTTCCCTTCTTTCCATCTCCTCTCCGTATTCTCTAACCAACTCCGCAAAAAACTTCGTTTTCCCTAGTATCATTTATCCTAGCAATTACCTTCCTTCGCAATATTTCACATGATCTTCTTAAATAAATTCAGCCGACCATTCTACCGAAGAAGTTAAAACGCTACACCAGGGTATCCTCCCGCAAAACAGCTCTCAAACTTCTGAACATACTCTCCCAACCTCCGAAAAGCCACGCTCCCATGAATACACCACCAGACAACGTACGCACCTGCAAAGCTCCACCTGCCCGCGACTTATCGTCGATCGATAGACACGTTCGTGAGTGGAAGCGAAGCTGGCGGCACTCAAAAAATTTCGCCCCGAAAGCAACGAAGCGCAGCCGCCGTGCTTTTAAGCTCGTGAGGTCCGACGTGACCCGGGTCCGGCTCATTAATTCACCGCCGTCCGCTCAAATGTGCCCGTATCAGTGCCGGTTCGGATCCTGTTCTGATCCTGTTCGGATCCCATTCGGATCCCTGCCGTATCGTTCGCTTCCAGAGTCGAGTGGTCCGAAAGCGCCGGGCGCCTTTTTTGCCGGCCGATTTTTCCGCCCGACCCTTGAAACCGGTCCCTTTCACCTTTCCCGCGCTTTTTCGCCGACTTTCCTCCACCGCCGCGCACTTATTAGTCGCTCGTCCGACCCGCGCGACCCTTCCGACCCCTCCGATCCTCTACGATCCTTTCCGTCCCTCTATTCCACTCGTTTCCACTCACTTCGACCGCGGCCCTCGAGAACTCGGGCTTCGCGCACTCTCGCACTCAAATGAAACACGAACTGCCGGATATTGCTTTAGTTACCATACCATTCGGAGACCGACGTAAGTTGCTCGATGACGTTCGGCCCGTTCACTTATGAAAACGAGACGGCGGAGAGCCAATTTATTTGGGGGTGAAGAGCCTGCGAAGTGAGTCTTTCCACCTCTGCGAAGCGGGTTGATAGTGAAAATAATCCGACGACATTGGTATCGTAAATTATAGAATCATTCGCATAGTTCAATTATTCTGAGGTGAAGAAGCTGCGAAGGCAATTTTTGGATCTTTGCGAAACGAAATTCATGCCGGTGATAGTTGCCGCTATGTAAAGGGAGACTGTTAGCGGATGCAGTTTTAGGATATATTCGAAGATTATTTTGAATTTTATCTCGATAACCCCGTGGCGTAACCGCATGTTGTGGCGAAATCATTCATATAGGTTGTTTTGGGCCTGTCGGTGGTAATTTTCCACCGGACACCGTCCCTTTCCACCGAACCTCCTATTCTTTACCTATCCGTGGGTATTTAAGGGCGAGTCCAAACGGATGAGACATATAGTATTCTGCGAGACCCCCAACGTTAAACTTAGATATATTAAGATCCATAAAAAGTGCAAGCCAGTGTAAATAAAGTTCCGTACAAAACAGATCCAGCACTACCGATCTTTATATCCAGAACACTTCCAAAACCCTATCGATACTGTAGGGATATAAGATGTTATGTGTCGTCGAAGCGGGATGCGGAATTATATTGAGTAGAATAAATTTAATTAAAGATGAATGAAAACACTAATATATAAATATAAATACAAAATTAAAGTAAAACTATGGCAATTCGACTACGATTCGGTAAACGGTAAAAAAACGGATCTATACTGGATTGAACTACACTCTGAACTTGACTGATCTAAATCTTGAACTATACCTCAACTGAGACTGAACTATCACTGATCTTAAACTGACTGACAACTGTAACTGAAACTAAACTTAAACTGAACTATCACTGAAACTACACTGAACTCACGTCGCAAACCGGGCCGGCTTTTATACGGGCCTCTACCGCCTTATCTTAATCCGGTAGGGCCCGATGGCCCTACGCATCTACGATGCTACAATACTTATATATCTATATATATTGAGTATGTATTCAGTATCAGATAATTCGAATCAGAAGGTAGGTATCTTCTAGCAGAGACTTGTAATGAAACTATCGCGCTGCTAATTAGACCCATGAACCTCGAAACATATAGAGTGACAAAGCGTGACAGACTAATGAATCTCGCAACAGCATTGCCCAGAGCGCATCGACCACCGCAAGTGGAAGGAAGAGGGTCTGTAGGGGTCGGACGGGAGGAGGTCGTCGTGATCTTGGCCAGAGATGAATTACGTTGATTGCGGCGACTGTCTTCTCCCATGGTTCCCCAACTTTTCGCGTCCCGCAAAACGAGGCCACGTTTTGCATATTTTAAGGCAGATCGGCCGTCGATATCTGAGTTCGTTCGAATTGAGACGCTCACGGGGCATGGAAACGAGACGACAATTAAGCGCTCCGCAGTCGGGCTGGGCAGAAGTGGAGGACGATAACGAGTCGCCGTGATTAAGTAACGCTCGATGCCGAATTTATCCGTAGTTATTAACGACGCGACGCTCGAAGTTCAAAGTTCGCCCGCTGCTAATTGCAAAAAGCCCGTTCGCGGATGCGCTTCTGTGCGAAACTGCGCCGTTATCTTTATGCACCGTCGATTTATGATGTAGCGGCCGATGATGACCAAACTCGAGCGTTATTGCGTGCGCGCGTATTCACTGCGACATTACAGAAACGCGGGCTGGGTAAATTGGGTCAAGTTGGTTTCGGCGAATGAAAATGCGAGAAAGTCGAAAGCTCGCGGTCGACCGCGAGTAAGAGGACACGACGTAGTTTTGGGCGGGTTAGAACGCGATTGGCTAAGTATTAATATCATGTAAAGTGCGATCATCGTACTACAGCGCATGCACGCCTCACAGAGCGTGACAATCATTTTGTTCGATTGCCTTTTCTTCAAACTGCAGATATCGAGTTTCGGCCAGTCATTCGTGCGTCATTGAGGCACCAATTACTGCTTGAATAAAGCTGATGTTTATTTAGTTCAGTGTGTTTCTAAAATCAAACAGAGGATATACAGTATGTGTGTGCCTATTTCAGTGTTAGTGTCTATTTCAACTTGAATCATTCCTTCCCAATTTTCCATGTTCATTTTTCAGACGTTTGTCAAGATATCGCTACATAATTTCTACCCCTTGTAATCATACATGGCATTGCATAATGAAAATGTAGTAGCGACTCGCCCTGAAGCGTAAATCTTCAAATACGTCTTCAAATAATTCCTTAACAATTAATTTTATTACTTTATCCTCTAATGCATTTTAAACTATGCAGTACGTACTTCCTTGACAATTACGATTTTCGCACTACCACAAAACCGGTAATGCACAAATTCGCTACATAACTTATACCCCTTGTAATCATACATGGCATTGAATAATGAAAATATAGTAGCGACTCGCCCAGAAGCGTAAATCTTCAAACACGTGTTCAAATAATTCCTTAAAATCTAATTTTATTTCTTTATCCTCTATGCATTTCAAATTATGCAGTACGTACTTCCTTGACAATTACGCATTTCGCACTACCACAAAACCGGTAACGCACAAAATCGCTACATAATTTATACCCCTTGTAATCATACATGGCATTGAATAATGAAAATATAGTAGCGACTCGCCCAGAAGCGTAAATCTTCAAATACGTGTTCAAATAATTCCTTAAAATCTAATTTTATTTCTTTATCCTCTATGCATTTCAAATTATGCAGTACGTACTTCCTTGACAATTACGCTTTTCGCACTACCACAACCCGGTAACGCACAAAATCGCTACATAATTTATACCCCTTGTAATCATACATGGCATTGAATAATGAAAATATAGTAGCGACTCGCCCAGAAGCGTAAATCTTCAAATACGTGTTCAAATAATTCCTTAAAATCTAATTTTATTTCTTTATCCTCTATGCATTTCAAATTATGCAGTACGTACTTCTTTGACAATTACGATTTTCGCACTACCACAAAACCGGTAACGCACGCATCAGCAGCAACGCGTCTAATCGCAGCAGCCCGAACCTATACCCGACCCACAAATCCTTCCGGCACAAGACGTATTAATATCGTTCCTCAGACGCGCGGCTACGCGTTCTTCGGTGTTGCCAGCATTATTAATAACCCGTCGGTGCGGTCGTTAAGCATGCGCCACTGCGCTTAAGACGATTCTCGCGATCCGTCGGATAACAGTTTTCAACTGCGCCGGCAGACGGTGGACTCGGCCGGAATAATAAACAGGGCAATCGCGGTGGCGTAAATTTCACGAAACGTCGGCGCTCGCCTTAAACCTGGAAGTCGCCGGAACCCGTCCGCGGGCGTGTTTTTAAAGAAAGCGCCTTAACCACTTGCGCTGGCAAAAAATTCACCGAAGCGCGTACCAGAACCAGCGTTCGATGCTTCAGAGAAATCGGAAAAAGATTTATATTTTTTAAACTAATTTATTTTCGACCTAGGACTTTTTATAGTTTTTTTAAGGGAATTAGAGCATCGATTGATCATAAAATACATGCACGTCGTTTTTGTTTCTGTGACAATCGCACGACGACGTACATAGCACGTCGTTGGCGATTCTGTGACAAAAGCATTACGACGTGCATGTCTTTCCAGCGCAAGTGGTTAAGTATGTGGTGTCTTGATATTGGAACGGTGCTTCAAGACTTTCACTTCTAATAACTCTGTGTTACCTTCATTTTGCACGATTTATTTATACTCGGCAGTATTTCATCGCATTACATTTCCAAATGTACCACACCGTATTCTTTAACACTTTGACTGCCATGATGGTCACCGGTGACCGACGCAAGAAATTTTACTGAAGAACCAAAATATTCGCAATGGGTAGCAATTATTATTTTATAAATGCAGTTGTTATTAGAATAGTGATGCGACCCTTTGATTCCAATACCTGCAAATTATTTACATTTTGCATAATTCAGTCGAACGCTGCAGTATTTCATAACATCGCTATTCTAATATAGTAAAATACGCTTGGCAGTCAACGTGTTAAGAAGCCAAAGCGCACCGGGAAAAAGCAAGGAGGCGAGCCCTGCGCGTAATGGAGTCAGAAAGAACAGATAGGAGCGCACACACAGTCGCTTGTAACCAAACGGAAAAAGGAAGATCGCCAGCGAGCGGAGAAATGGGAAAACATTCCGTCGGATGACACGTAGAACGTGACGCGCATGAATCCCGAACGTATCGCTTTAATGCCTTTCGTGGGAAGCGACGATCGACATCGCGCCGACGAGTTCTTCCGGTCGTCACCCGGGGGAACGCACTTGCAAGAAGATTCCTCGGCGAAGGAAGAACTCTCGTTCTCGCGCTCGCCGGGCGTGCATTCGAGAATGCCGAGAAAAGTTCGTCCGGTTCCGTCTCGGCCCCCGCTGGTGGCTGAAGTCGACCTCAGCCACGTCGAGCAACCGGGTCTTTAGAAACTTTGCGGCGGGCAAAAAGTGTGCCGGGGGATACCCTGCAGAAATGGCAGAGCCCGGAAGCGTTTGCCGAACGCTTCCAAGATCGCGCGGACTCCGATGCTTGCGGACCCGTGAAAGGGTCAATTTTCGCTTGGCGGTCCTTCGGTCGCGGCATTTTTCGTCGGAGATCGCCGGAGCTCATTGCCAAATGCACATATAAAGACACCACATACTTAACACATTGACTGCCGAGCGTATTTTTCTATATTAGAACGGCGATGCTATGAAATACTACAGCGTTCGACTGAATTATGCAAAATGTAAATAATGTGCAGGTATTGGAGACCAAAGGATCGCATCACTATTCTAATAACAACTGCATTTATACAATAATAATTGCTACCCATTCCGAATATTTTGGGTTTCCAGTAAAATCTCTTGCGTCGGTCACCAGTGACCATCAAAGTGTTAACACGGTCACGCCGGGGCCGATTTTCATGTTTTTCGCTGTGAGGCGGCGCTCGAATTCATGCACCGCTTCATCTGGTGGCGCACGATTGTTGCTTGTTTCAATTATTTAAATTTCAATTATTTAAATTTTCAACTATGCGGCAATTTTATCCACTTACTAAACAAACTATAAACAAATGCTCAAGCGTGACCCGCCGGTGGTTTACGCCGGCGTGAACATGTTAACACTTCGACTGCCGTGATGGTCACCGATGACCGGCGCAAGAGATTTTACTGAAGATCCAAAATATTCGCAATGGGTAGCAATAATTATTTTATAAATGCAGTTATTGTTAGAATAGTGATGCGATTCTTTGGTCTCCAATACCTGCACATTATTTACATTTTGCATAATTCAATCAAACGCTGTAGTATTTCATAGCATCGCCGTTCCAATGCAGCAAAATACGCATGGCAGTCAAAGTGTTAATACTTTGACTGGTTCCGCCAATATAATTATCCTACACCACTAATAACCCAAGCCAAAGTCATAATAAAAGCCTCACACGTACTTAATTCGTGTTTCAGCAGCTTCCGCCCTGAAAAGCACACAGCTGCGGACCCCTCAACCGTACCCTGCCGTCTTCATTCTTTCTCTACGTGCACAATGCAATTTTCAGACGTCCCCATCTCGTATTCCGCGGGCATTTAGAGAGAGCATAAATACGCGTCGTCCATATACATGCATTACGGCGTGTGTATGCGTGCGTAGTTGCGCACGGTCATGTGTAAACGTGCAATGTACGGGCAGCGTATTTTCCATATTCGGTTTCCGCGTCGCGCGCCGCATTTGCATGCGTCCGTTGTTCGCGTTAAAAAATAAAACGAAGCGGCCGACGATTTCCCTTTTCGAAGGAGAAACACGCGCTCCTGCCGAGCTTTCCGTGGAAATTGAGCCGCGGTTGATTCCCTTGCAATCCCGACGAGTCGCTCTGCGTACCACCTGTAGTGCGAACTCTCGTTTTCTCTTTTACGCGGTCGGTTATCAGATTGACCGGCTGGCCGGTCGCCAAGCGTTTCGGCCGAAAGGAAAGAAGCCGCGCGGAACGCCGATAAACAGTTGGGCGCATTGTTTCGCGCCCTGTCGTATATCCAAACGAATTACGGGCGGTTTCAAGGCGGAACGGTTGCGGAACTTCTTTTTTAAATGTGCTCAGACGTGTTTTCGATTAGTTCGAATGTAAGTCTCGGGAGAGGCTTCGTAGACATTCTTTACGCGTGGCGTCTGCAACGCGGAAACGTATTTTATGTATTACAATAACTGCATATTGTATAAAACAAATATGCCGTGTGTGACACAGCAGATAGTAAAACTGAGATCTCGAAGTTTCGAATTCGAAAGAAAATATCGATGCAATTTTTATACAATTTTTTTACACATGGCTCTTGCAACGTCGGAATATTCTACGCATTGCAAAATTGCACAGTTGTTATGTAATAGACTCATTGTGGACGAGATACTTTGCAATAGTTTGAACTCTATTGATTGATTATCTAGGGCGCAACGGAGTTTTAATAGTAATTTTTCATTTACGCCAAATTAAACAATGCAAGTATATTATTTGATAAAGAACGCATCCGTATTTATCTCATATATTGATAATTGTGGCTGCAGTAGGTAAGAAATCAAAACGATTGGGAAGCGCATTAATGCGACCATAGTCGACAGCGACAAATTTTTGCGAACGCATATATGCGTCCATAGCAGTCATAGGGATACAGACCATGATTCAACACATCAAAAAGTTCAAGTGTCAGTTTCAATGAATCGATACCGAAAAAATGCAAATATCTTTTAAAGCTGAAAACGAGAAAAAATAAGGTACCCTTACGTAACTCCTGTCCGTCCTTGCAAGTTCTAAAGGTTTGCCTATTCTTTTCCAGGCAAAGAAGGAAGAGCGGCGATGGCGCAGGATCCAATCGATAGTGCGCGGCATGCTACCGAAGAATATGGATCCAAGGGAGAGATCGTCGGAGACTGACTTATTGCTGCAATTCTGTTGGTCTCTTACCAAGGCGAGCAAAATATTCCGATAACGAAATATAAGCATTTTCCCGTAACACTGTCACTCAGCGTAACGTATATCCTTATTCTGCGAATAAGTCTTGACGCGAACGTATAAGTTTCTTCTACCCGCGCACCCATACGTGTCGATGCGGTAATGCATCATCACTGTTTTCACTCAGAAGTGTATTTTTCCGCGAATATTTTCGTTCGTCCTGCCAATTCCAGATCTACCCGAAGCACAAGGACCTGTACAACTGGGTGGACGTCGATCAGCGGGTTTACGTTCCGTACAACATGAGCTATCTTCAGGAGAGCTTCGGTTATGTGAGTGGGTGTTAATATTAGGTCCACCGGAAAGTTCTGACCGTTTTTGGATTAAAAGAAAATAACACTTTTTGTATACATAATACTGAGAACGAAACCATTGCTTCAATACTTTGAGAAGAGTATATCCCTTCTTTGCATGATTTTTTCTTTATTGGTGAAATAAATAAAGGTGATATAATTCATGTTCAAAATTAAAGGAAAAATGGTTAAAAAAATCTTAGTATATATTTATAGTATAAATTTAGCAAAAAACAATATGATGGAAATTTCCATCATCATGCAAAGTTGGATTAAAGTGAACTTGTTCTTTTATATAATTTTTGGGCATTCATTGTTATGATGGAAATTTCCACCATAATGCAAAGAAGGGATATATGTAAAAATACTTTAGTAATACTATAGTAATACATAAAAATACTATAGTAAAATACTATAGTACACGGTGGCAGCCGCATATGTTACGAACGGAACATGTTCATACGGTGAGTCACAAAAGTCAATCGATGTCATACGCGTCAGAACATGAGCTGACTTTGTAAGAGCTTTCGGGGTATAGAAGGTAATAGTATTTTCAATTTTCAATACATTGCTTATATATGTATTATACATTATATTATAGAATAATATTCTCTTTCTATACATATACAGAGAACATATATATATTATTTATATTAATTTCCCTCTATACCTCGAAAGTCCTTATATTGTCATTAGAAGTTTTAACGCGTGTTTCAATACTTTCTTTTTACTTACGCGTATGATAATCTTTCCTTACGATCTTTACCCTTCATTTTCTGTTCAACCGAGACTTCCCCATTCCCAATCCTCTCTTTCTGCTCCTCGTTTTCTCCTTCACTCTCTTTCCACGCCATGCCAATATTTGCCTCCAATGTCGCACTTTATGCTAACATTCACACATCATTTCGCACCTTACAACCTTATCGAACAGAACTTCCCGGTCGACTTAATATAATTCTAAGGAACCGTCTATACGGCGCGTGGGAAAGGCACAAGGGAAAAATTGTTTGTTTCGACGATCCTCGGTTAGATAAGGTGGGGGACGCTGCTGAATGCTACGCTTGGATCCGCCACTGCCGAACTGTACAATCGTTATCGCAATCACGATCCCGGTCGACCGCCTTATGCCAACGACGATCAGATGTTCTACGTGTACGTCACAGCCCCACGCTACTTCCGTAGTCTTGGCAAGCTGCTCAACCATTTCCCAAGGCGGTAAGTCAACGGCTGATCGAAATTTCAATCTTCATCGGATATCTGTTACGCAGAAACTCGCATCGTTGTGTAGAATGCATAGGTATGCGGGAGAATGATAAACGCTACTGAACCGCGGATCATTTCGAGCTGAAATAGTCCGCCGACATTTCGGAGGCTTTGCGAGTATCGTAAGATCACGGATCGTTCATGGTAAGGGGTGACAGTAACAAATAGCAGCGGAATAAAACGTGACCTGCATTTGAAAGACTTTGGTGTAAACGTAATTTGTCGTTTACCGTTCGTGTAACATGGAGAATGCGGGGTGCTGTCTATTGTAATATGTGAAGAGATTAGGTAGGTAGGAGAGTACCTGGGCATTTTGCACAACGTCTCAGTTTCAGAATTCCGCGTTCGATTGCTTTTCGAATACTTCGCAAATTTGTTTAAAAACAATTTGTTTAAAGCCCTTGAGTTAACAAAAAAAAAATAGAAGGAGCCATCATAGAAAAAGATCCAAGATTTAATGAAATGTTGTGGCAAAAAAGAAAAGTTTCAATTCATCGACAATGAAACCGCTATCAAACTTGCAAATATTTCAAGCGATGCAGGTGATACGTGTCTGCCGATTAAAAAGACAGGATTATTTGTTCTCAGTTACAATACCGATCGCGACACCCTACAAAATTTATTTTCGCTTTCTCAAGCGTCATTATTCTTTCCCTTACGCCACGCGAAATAAACGTGTGTGCTCAAAACTCCCGCTATCTTTCACTTTCAATATTTTTTCTTTCACGCCAACACTATTCACGCGTGTCTTATTCACGTGAAGCTCATCTACGCGGAGTCGACAATCCCCGTGAATATTTCTATTACGCCCAGGTCGCGCACTGCCCCGCATGCTAATTGTCAAAGATGAAGAAGTCCGCTTAATTGTCCGGTTACCAAATGTGCTGCACATATAAAGAGACCACATACTTAATGAAATGTTGCAGCAAACAACAGCAAATGTATGAAAACGTAGTAAAAGAAAACTTTCGATTCATTCAATTACAATACCGATCACAACACCCTATAACATTTATTTTCGCTTTCTCAAGCGTCATTATTCTTTCCCTTACGCCATGCGAAATAAACGTGTGTGCCCAAAACTCCCGCTAGCTTTCACTTTCAATATTTTTTCTTTCACGCGTGTTTCATTCGCGTGAAACTCATCCACGCGGAGTCGACAATCCCCGTGAATATTTCTATTACGCCCAGGTCGCGCACTGCCCCGCATGCTAATTGTCAAAGATTAAGAAGTCCGCTTAATTGTCCGGTTTACGCGACGCGCGTATTCCGCCGGATGTAAAATAGGGTAATGCGCGCTGCCGGGACGAACGGAGGGGAGTAAAAAGCGGCTGAGCGCAGGCGGAATTTATCGTAGCGCTTAAATGCCGGCGATAAAGTTGCGTTAGCATTGATCCGCTGCGAAAAAAAGTCGAGGGCGTCGACGAATGCGCATCTCGCACGGGACTCGCGAGACAACGAGGGTCTTGCGCGGGTGAACTCGATCACGCGCGATCACGTATCGCTTCATCGGAGAATGAAGCTCCCAAGAGAGTGTCGTGTGCCAAACCCAGTTCTTTCGCCGACCCTTTCTCCCGTTTGAAAACTAGGTGCATTTGCCGGCGTAGCTACTCGTAAAGTTGCCGCGTGATTTCTGTCACACCGCGGAGACGCGATGCTCGGAATGGGTGGTTTCAAGAATCCGAGGGCATTCATTTTACGCTTTCGCTGATGTGAAAAAAATCCCAGGTGCACGTGACGTGATACCCTGGATGAGGCTTGTCTTTTTTTCTAAACATGCAATCAGCGCGATTTCGTCATCCACAGAAAAAGGACGGTTTCAACGTTCAGACCGTATACTTCGGTTTCATTCATAGTATTAGTTCGTTTAAATGTTTTAAGCCAATAGTTTGTCGTGCGTAGATATCTGAACAAAATTGTAATATGTTGGAGACTTAGATACCTTCAGAGGAAAATAGTGGTTGCTTTAGTTCTGAATATACAAGAACATTTAGTGGTACAAGAATGTTGTCCGCGTGCAACGTTTAAGACTGTCAAATAATTGCATAAACACTCTGTCTTAAAGAAAACAAGCAAAAATTATCACGCGCGCTTTAACACGTTGACTGCCAAGCGTATTTTGCTATGTTAGAACCGCGACGATATAAAATACTGCAGAGTACAATTAAATCATGCGAAATAAACGTAACGCAAAGTTGCTAGAAGCCAAAGTATTGATTCGTTCCAATATCAATTGCTTTTACAACATTGCAAATAGGCTTCATTACGAAATTTTTGCATTATTAGTAAAATCTTTTACACCGGTCACCGGTGACCACCGTGGCAGTCAAAGTGTTAATCACGCTACACAATTAGGGCACGTTCAGTATCGTGACTTAATTACAAACGCGTGCAGATTTTGATTTCTTTACAACAAAATAGTGATTGCCTGAATTCTTTGTATGTAACAAAAACTAATACTACGTGGACGTCATCACCATACACAATTTAAAACGGCTACGTCAGTAAAATAATTACACATCCTTAACCCAAACACAACAACCAACCAGAGAGAGCTTCGTGACGCCGACGATTTCCTCCGTCGTGGCCGATTTTCGAATGCTGCCAAGAGGGTGAATGATATTCCTGTTGGGGCCGGCGAAAAAACTAGTGAAATATTAAATCCGCGCAAAGAACGCAGTTTCAGGCGGTATGGTGGATGATATTTCAGCCGTAGCCGGGAAAAAAATGGTGGAAACAATAAATACGTGTGTGGAGCATAGTTTCATGTGGTGCAGTTGATGATATTTCGGTGGAACCCAGGGAAAAATGGTTGGGATAATAAATACGTGCGCGGGGTATAGTTCTATGCCGCGGCGTGGTGGATGATATTTCTGTCGGAGCCAGGCTGAAAATTGGTGGAATAATAAATCATTGCACGGAATAGAGTTTTATGTGGTTTAGCCGATGATGTTTCTGTCGGTTCCGTAGAAAAAATTGTTCGGATAATACGAGCGTTGTGCAGGTCGCCAATTAAATGAAACTTATTGAATGGCTGTCGAATAGGATATAACCATTCGATATGTTTAAATGAGCATTGTAGAAAGTTTATTCCTTTGGTAAGGACACAAGGCCAGTGTCGAAACGTCAGGTTATGGTTTCGAATGCATTGATCGAATATGGCAAAATAATTGCTATAGCGTATATATCTTTAATTGCTTTACGTTCTATTAGTTTAAAATCGGGGTCACCAATTTTTTGTGGTATATGATTATGAAGAAAATGATTTTTTATGCAAGGCTTTAATTCAAAAAGAAACGCTTACCGGACGTTCCATCGTTTTATTTGATTATCAAGAAAATTATTTTTTGTATTACGCTGTAGCTAAGGGAACTTTGCTAACTCATGTCACGTGTCTTGAATTTAATTGTATAATAAATCGAAATGTTTCTCCGACAATCCACCGTACGTCTCGCGTCATTTTATTTTTTACCGTACGATGAACGTTTGGTATGTAGATATGTCACTACTCAAACGTTTACTGTGTTTAATTACGCTATTACGTTTATTGCGTTTATTAAATTTTTTATATTTATTATGTTTAATGTGTTTATTACGTTTATTGCGTTTATTACGTTTATTGCACTTATTACGAATATTACGTTTATTACGTTTATTATACTTATTACGTTTATTACGCTTATTCTGTTTATTACGTTTATTATATTTATTACGTTCATTACGCTTATTCTGTTTATTACGTTTATTACATTTATTACGTGTATTATGTTTATCACGTTCATCACATTTATTACGTTTAGCCCGTTTATTATAAACCGTTAATGAACATCCCACCCTTTGCTAAAAGGTGTTCTCAGATCCAGGGAGCGTTTCGATTGAAGACCTCTCGGTCTATTTCGCCTCGCAAAGTGTTAAGAATCCGAAACGGAACGAAGTTGCGATTTATGGCAGGCGATAGACGAAATGGGGAGCGTCTTCTGGCGAGCTTCCCGTCCGGCGGCGAGCTTTTTCGTCATGCACTCCCACGAAAGACGTATTCCCTTCTTCAACTTCCATCCTCCTTTTGTCCTACCGTCGTTTCTACTTTCTACCCCGACTTTTCTTTCTTCGTCGTCTTTCCGCGACATTAAGCACGCTCCGGCGAATATTAAAGCCGACTCGCCGAAATTCGCGGCTCGGATTTAATCGAATGGCCGGTCGGTTGCATCGTGTGTTTTTTGCGCTTAGAGATCGGTCCTGTGTGACGCGCCAAAAAATATCCAGTCCTTCTGGTGGTCTAGTATGTTTTTGTAACAGAACGTTTTTTGAAGGTATTTGACAATTTCGAAAGAATAATTCAACGATTCCTTATTTATTTGAGACGCCCATTGTGGAGAGTGTCGAACTAGCCCAATGCTGGCAAAGGAAACGATTGATTAATATGCATGAAAAATTGCGGTCGAATCTATTATCGGAAATCAATAAAACATTTTTCTTAAGCTACAGAAAAATAGAGTAAAAGTAATAGTAGTTGTACACCTAATAGTAGTAGAGTAAAGTAGAGAAATACAGGCCCTTTAAATTGTAATTTGAAAAACGATAGTTTATCGTAAGACAGACATGAATCTGTTATTAAATTCAATTGGCTAATCTCCCATTTCAAAAGAAAAGCACTACGACATAAGGTGTATTTGCAAAACCTCTTCTGTACCATTACACATAGCTGACGGCTCTAAAATTTGTCATTCGAAAAAAAATCTATTAAAACTCCCACAAAAAATGTCTCCAAGCTCATTTCATTTCTCCGCGTACAAATAATGTTTATCGTCGTTTATCCAGATTTATTCGCTTCGGAATTCAATTACGCAATAATAGCCGATGACATGAGGCAGGTTCTGCGCAATATTGCCGGTCAGCAATGTATTAATAACCGGAAATAGGAAACTGCCCGGGCGCCAAGTGATCGGTTGCTTCTTAGATCGACGTGACGAAGATTCATCGAGATACACGAACGCCGGCATTTTTCATCCGGAACTTTCTTGCTGGACCGTTTTCCGTTCTCGCGCCGTCGTGTATCGCGTATCTCTCGGCAATTTTTCCGCCCCAGACCGCTCTTTCGCTGACGGTAACTGCGAGAGACCGTTGTTCGGCGAGTCTGACGAATGTTTCGTCGAAACCTCCGTGGCAAAAACACTTCGTCAGGCGTGACGCAAAATGACTTGGCGATACGTCAGACGTGTTTAGTGGCGAGGTACGAAATTCCACGCGTGGAGTGTGATTCTGCATTTACGTACAAATGTCATACAAATTATTGTGCATTTGAAAAACGGCCGAAATGTAAAGTGTGTGTGTGTGTGTATTGATCAAGAATGCGTGACGTATGTCTCAAAGAGTGTCTGCAATTTTTAATTATTGAGAGATAGTTAGGGTCAGAGAGTTGTATAGTTCAGAGAAGTTGATCAGCGTTTTCTTGCCGTTTAAATAGTAGTCGTCTGCAATTTTTGATTATTGAGAATTAGTGTCTTTTATTTATCTTTCAATAAATTATTCTACTCAATATAATTCCACATCACACTTCGACATCACCGAACATCTTATATCCCTACAGCTGTATAGAGAAATCTATCACTTTTCCCATCGCAACACTTTACCTTTTGTTCTGTGTACTTGCTCGTTTATTATTTAGCCAGCTTGTACGTTCGTAAAGATGGGAGCTCGGAATTCACGAAATGCTTTCCTGCCCTTGTAAAACACAATTTTTAATCAAATCTGTTTCATAAATTCAGATACGGATAACAAAAAAATGTACAGTCCCCGGGCGAGTCTGACGAATGTTTCGTTGAAACCTCCGTGGCAAAAACACTTCGTCAGGCGTGACGCAAAATGACTCGGCGATACGTCAGACGTGTTTAGTGGTGGGCTACGAAATTCCACGCGTGAAGTGTGATTCTGCGTTTCATACAAATGTGCATTTGTGAGAAATTGATCAGCCAAAGAGTGTCTGCAATTTTTGATTATTGAGACTTAGGCAGCTGTATAGAGAAATTGTTGGAATACGACAAAAATCAATATCTTTCCTTTGAACTGTTTATGCTATGCCTTAGTCTTTATATCAAGATGAAAACTCGATTCCTTCTTTTAAAACAAATGCATATCGAATGTATGCGCGCGAGAATGTGATGCGTGGCATGAGCTGCGACGCATATAACAAAGGTTGGACAAACATGTTGTTTTTCGTATCAGTCAGTCGAAGCCCTATGATCAAAGAAGAAAGACCTACTCTCTTAAAAGATTAAAATATAAGTTACAATAAACATAGAAGATTATTTCACACACCTCCAAATCCCAACAGAAATCTATCACTTTTCTCATCGCAACACTTTGCCTTTTGTTCTGTGTACTTGTTCGTTTATTATTTACCCCGCTTGTACGTTCGTAAAGATCGGAGCTCGTAATTCACGAAATGCTGCCCTGCCCTTGTAAAACACAATTTTTAATAAAATCTGTTTCATAAATTCAGTCATGAATAATGAAAAAATGTACAGCTCCCGGGTGAAACTAATTTATCAAATATTACGACGCGATGCTCGGACGACGTATGCACACAATTGTGATTTATAGAAAAATAAATAATTTACGTAAGCGAGTAGCTCGACTCTATTTCAAGCGCCAAGCAACTTGCAGTTTAAACGGAGATCCCAGGTGACGAATTGAGGATCTTCTAACAGATTCGTGATTGTCAACGAACAACCCAAAGAAACATAAACTACGGACTTAGGGCTGGCCACCTAGATACTGACGCTAAAGTTTCGTACTGGAACTGAAGGCATTAGTTCACATGTATCTGTTGGCACGCATACGATGAAACATGATGCAAAAGTGGAATTGGATGATGCACGCGTGTATGGATGAAAATACCTGCGCCGTAACAGAGAAAACAAAAGCCATGTTTTTCGAATAGCACATACGGCATATCGATAATAAAATACGTGTCTTAATATTCGGGTGAAGATTCTACACTCACTCGCCCAGTTTGTCTCTCCTACAATATAAACAACATAAAAATGTTCATACACAACATCTCATACAGAAAGGTCGAGAAAATGAAATATACGAACATCTATGCAGCGTTTTTGGTATAGCACTGAGATAAGTTCGTAAGTATTCAGTCGCCTCCACTCACATTTCATCTGTCCCTGTTCCCAAACTGTCACAACACGTCTTCGACTAGATGAACAATGTGAGATATTTTACCGTAATCACATATTATTGGACGAAAAGCATTGCTTTCAGTGGCAACTTGCACGATATTCCGCGCGCGATTAGTTTCTCTCGCTTCGTCGCTGTATCTCGCTCTGTCGGAAGATAAATCGTCGCACTTCGTGATGTTTAATTTCCTTCCGACCGCGAGTGCTCGATCGATCAGAGTTGAACGCTGAAATTTCGCGGTTAAATGAGCAATTATTTCTTCCGTAACGGCTTTCCCGGTAATCCGGTTATGCAACTTGATGGATATCAGTTTTTCGAACCGCACTATCTTTCCGGCGGATGAAAAAATTGCTGCGTAATGCGCAATTTTATTACGTGCGTGCCAGTACGGATGGCATTGTCGATTAATATGTATGATTGACCGCTCGTTAATACTGTGCCCTCGTGAAATATTAAAGGACCATTAAAAGTGACATAATCGCAAGATCAACCTTTTTTATTAACGTTAATAATTTCAGCCTGTTTTCGGCCGAATGAATTTTATTTCATTTTATAGAGGATTTTTCAGGAGTTCCTCCGAAAGATAGTCATCTGCTAATTTATTTCATCTACCAGATAATATGTGTCTAATTATTATTATGGCCACGAAACATACAGAGTATAATGAAATAAAACAAATTCAGCCGAAAACAGGCACAAAAACGCTTAACATTAAAAATAACGACCGCATGCCAGATCCACGAAATGTCGTATTCGTTTTGTTTTCCATCAAAATTCTAATAGGAGGCCGTATCAAATGAGAGATGCGCTCATGAAATGGTGTAATCGCTGAACACATGGAGATGGAAGTGAACTGTTGATTAAACTCCAATATTATCGTCGGCACGATTATTAAGCCCCCGTGCGACAAAATTCGATGAAGTTAAAATTTTCGCGCTGCATTACACGGAATGGCGGTCGTTGTGCCAAGTATTACCGCGAACTAATCGGCTTTACTCCCGTTTATTAGCTCAGTTGCCATTGTGATATAAAATGCGCGCACGGCGGGATCCTTGTATTACCTGTTTTTATTATCGGCGAAGCCAACGTTTTACACCGCTGCATAACGGCGTGTGTGTTAATTCCCAATAAATTTCGTCCGTACGTATTATACACTTCAACCCGCGTAAAGCGGAATTCGCGGTTAATTATTATTGCACCGCCGCTTCGCGCGTACCCGATCGTAATCATCCTAGCAGCGTTTCGGAAATTTTACACTGTCCGTCGCGCGAGAAAGAACGCGCGTAGGAAAGTAAGTAAAGTAGCTGCACCGTTTAATTTTGCGCACTGAGTTGCCGCGGCGTTTTAATAAACTCACGTATTAACCAGCGAAACGCTGCCGCAGTAAACTGTTGTAAATTCCAATGTTTTGCGCATGAAAAGTACGTTACCTAATTCTCTTACATTGCACGCGAAACTGAAGTCACTGAAAACGCATCATTGCTATTATGCGAGGAACGTATTTAATTCATTTAAGTTGCAATTATCTTCAATGATTGAGGAATGTAAAGGACATTTTTAGTTGAAGACGCTGACTATAGAAGTATTCTATTGAACAGTGATTTTGATTGAGTGATGAAGGAGTGTTAAAAGAACGTGTATTACAAAATTTTGTTAAATGAAAAGGAAATTTTTCTATCATTTACGGATAGTAGTTATGTTACCATTTTTCCATTCTATGACATTCTGCTTTCATTATTTAATTAAAATTACATTAAGGATAAACTTAAACACATCATCTAATAATTGTATTGAACTACATTACTTTATTACTGTACTAAACTCTATTACTTTATTACTGTCCTGGACTTTATCACTTTACTGCTGCACTAAATTTTACTATTTTATTATGTCCTGCACTTCATCACTTTAGTACTCTACCTGCAATTATCAAAGTAGCATATTTATGCAATTCGAATCGCACCACCCATACGACTCCTCAAACACCTGAAATTCCTATCAAATTCGACGGCCATTGACGTTTTCCGCGAACCGCGCCGGCGCAAACGCTAAATAAATTAGAACGAACGGCAGCATAATTGGCTGCGCGGAAGAATTTAATTACACCCATTGCACGCGTACTCATCTTCATTAGCTTCGCGCCCGGGGGCGAGAAATATTGTTTATCGCGAGTGCGTCTGCGGTCGTGTCGAGAGTCCAGGAACCGGCGGACAATTGATACAAATTTTTCACCCTTCGTTCGTTCCGTTCTAATTGCCGGCGCTGCTGTCAAGAGACATTTCCCATTGGCGCACTAATTAATAGAGAAACCGCAAATGCGCCGGCAACAAGGCGGAACGTTCGCGATATAATAAATTCACATCGCTCGACTTGGCTCGTGACGTTTCGCGCGTTTGAGTGCGCAATTAAGAGTCGGCCCGCGGTCGAAGTGGCGGCCAGAGTAATTACGCAGGCGCGCAGCGGAATCTTTTAGGTGGCCTGAAACGTTCATTTTTTTCGGTGAACCGAACTATCGTGATGCGCATGTGAGAATGCGTAAATGTGGGATAAGTGTATAGAGACGGGCAAAGGGTCAGACAGGGGGGTGGAAGAAAAGGATCGAGTCGACGAAGGGTGTCGAAGCGGCAAACAAGCGTTGACCGAGATGGAATGGATACTCGTTCGAGACGAGTCACAGGCAATTTGGTTTTGGTGTGTGGTTTTAACACGTCGACTGCCGACTACGAGATAATTCGTAGTTTGCGTTATTACCTACGAATTACCTCGTAGTTTGTTTATTTGCCATATTTGTTCAGCTACGATCAAATTTGTAGTATGTCAGTGTAAATAAGAATATACAGTCTCAGAAGAGGAAAACGAAAAATCAAGTTTGGTTTACGTGAATACAAAAATATAATCATACAAAGTTTATTCAAAATCAAAACAAAATAATATTTTTTATTGTAACAAATATGCCTGTGAAGATAATTCCTTGAAACCGAAAATTACTGTTCTGTTCTCTAACGCATCTTAAACTGTATACTCCTTCTGTGATAATCATATTGTTTGCAGTTTTATAAAAATTGCAAGGCGCATATCGAAAGCAAAACGAGTAATAGTAATGGCCCCAATCTGCAGGTGACCCTAAATCTGTTCAGCACGGAATGTGATTAATTAAAATAAAAGGCATCAATGGAATAGTGCATTAGACGCTAACCACGGATCCTAGAAAAAGTATTTAATCTCGCTCGACGCTGTTTTTATTTTTTGATCCCACATATATATCTTAGAACTTGGCCAAAGCCTTGTTGAATATTCCCAACGTTCAAATAAATCAAGTGAAACGAGATCCTGCATATATGTGAAGATCGCAATCGTTACGACAACGATTTGAAGAGCTCGTAACTTTAAGGCTCGTTGAGACGTAACTGCGCGGGCACGTAAATTGTGAATGTAAAATGACCGGCCGTTAACGAAAGCGATTTATTTGTTAGTATAATGAGAAAGTTCCGCGCCCGAGGGGTGGAACCTCGAAATCTTCCGATGCGGAGTAACTTCATTACTGAAAAGTTTCGCGAATGCGCGATTAATGGAACGTTCGGCGACACCCGGGTTTAACGAAGTTTTTGAGACGGTCAGCGCGGTTTGTTTAATTTCGGAGCGAGCGGAAAGACAAATTTTCTCGGCGAAACGGGGGCAGCAATTTTCGCGCGGAGTCATGGCAGGTTCGTTTGCATAATTCATCCATGAATGCGCATAAACAACGACACGGTCTAATAACGTTGCGTCAGGTGCCAATTAATACCGCGTTTGCTCGCGTAAATACCGAATAACCCACAAAATGAGGCCAGATCAAATTGTCGTACGGACCAACGTTGAGCCCACTTGATCGACGTGGCGCACATTTTCTAAGGAAACATTGGATACGTACGTTTCGCCAATGTTGCCAAAGGCAATTTGCGGGAACACGATACTTTTCATGACTTGAAATTTGAACTGATGTACATTCTTCGAAAGGAGAACCAGACGTTCAAAGCAGCAGAGTCTCGGTAGCAGAAGTAAGTGAAGCGTAAAGGGTACGTTTCAAATTTTCCGATACCGTATATATTACATGAATGTAGAAAAATAATGAGACAGTATTTTCAACTTCCTTTCCCTGTGTCATTTTATATACATTTTTATTTAATTCGTGAAAAAAATACATTGTCCCATACGTGCCACAAACCGCACACTCAATCTTTTGAAAACACACATAATTCGTAAATGGTCAAACTAAACCGCACTATGATGCTTTTTTCTTTAATATTCAATTTAACTGTACTCCGACTATAAAAAGCTTCTCATCAATTTAAAAGCATTCTTATCTTATTCATAAAAGATGCACTGATCTCTGTGTTACCCAAACCACTCACTCAACCGCCAGGACACGTACATAGCTCATAAATGCGCGAACGAAATCTGAACACCAACTTAAAACCGCTTTTATCTCCTACACAAAAACCCACTGACCCTTGTGTTACACGAACCGCGCAATCAATCTACCCAAAGCATATCTTCCATATTTCAATCGCGCCAGCCACGTCGAATAAATTCAAAGTGAAAGGATCGAAACTTCAAAACCGTGGAATTCAATCTTCCGCCGTTTCTATCTAACGGAACGCTGCATTTGAATACCGAGCGATATGCAACGTGGGGACCAAGAATACATCCGCATCTCGTGGAACGAAAAGAAGGAAACAATTTTGCTATCGGCGCATTGCCGAAAATCGACCGGACGCAGTGACGAATCGCCGGAAATTATCGTTTGTACACAGAATTGGGGTTTGAAGACGAACAAGCCGGAAATAAGAAAAACGTATCGGAGAAGCTGGGGACGTAAGTCGTTTTCGGAAGGAGCGCGACATAATGTGACTTATTTTGTTGCTGCTATGCTAAAGCTGAATACCATTCTAATCGGGCTTGAAAATAGCAACTGGCTATTCTCTTTTCTTTCTTTGAAGTCACTTGCAAAGTCAGTCTTGAAGAGCGCGAGGTTTATGATACGAGAAACCATAATTCTTTACGATCAAACTGAGCAGTCCTTACTGCAATTCTATTTTCATTCAAAAACAAACTTATGCCGCATAGTATACCTGATTCGTAATAAGCAATTTGCCGACTCCGATCGAGTTGCCTATTTCAGAACAAAACTGTTTACTCAAAATTTCTTTACGATCAAACTGAGCAGTCGTTGTAGTTCTAGTTTCATTCAAAAACAAAATTATGCCGCATAGTATACCTGATTCGTAATAAGCAATTTGCCGATTCCGATCGGGTTGCCTATTTCAGAACAAAACTGTTTACTCAAAATTTCTTTACGATCAAACTGAGCAGTCGTTGCAGTTCTAGTTTCATTCAAAAGAAACTTATGCCGCATAGTATGCCTGATTCGTAATAAGCAATTTGCCGATTCCGATCGAGTTGCCTATTTCAGAGCAAAACTGTTTACTCAAAATGTCAAGCCTGTTTCACGCGCATCGCTTGTCGACCAAGGAATGTCGAAGTGCATGATTATGGAAGGGATTGGGTGGTCTCCGGGGCATAGAGGTTAAAAAAAGGTCCGCCCAGGACGTCGGCTGGCTTTCGGGCCAGATACCGAACTTCGACTATTCGCCGTGTGAACGTCCGGAATGCCACGCTCCCGGAAAATCCGAAGGCAGAAACTACGATCGCTTGCGACGCTGGGTGGATCTATAAAGATGAATTCTCCGGGAAGCGGAGTCAAGTGCCCGGCGGTCGGCGAATTAGAATAAAATGAAACATGGGCAGCAAGTGATGTGCGAGAAGTGGTTATGACGAATGTTGCCCTGATGCGATTGTTCAGGTGATAGCTAATGATTTTACTGAAATGGCGACGTGTAATGTTTTCCTGGAAATTTGTATTGGGATATTCCTACGTAAATCGTGTTGACAAGTTGTACGACGTAGAAAATACTTTTGATTGGTTCACGAGTGGCAACTGAATAAACGGGACATGAAAAAATGTAGAAACTATTAAACTTTTGTGTAGTGTTAGTAGAAGGCGTTTAAGTGAGCGCGAATTAAACTCGTACGTCAAATTCAGTCTTGTTCTCAAGGAAACTTGAAAACGGCATCTTCCGTCATTATGCAAACGCTGCGCAGAAGTCTTTAAAGTGCATGCACGATTTACGAAAAATTCCGTAATCTGGATTGCAGCTAGTCGACCCTACTGTGACGTGCGAAACACCGTTCGCTCGTCGGTTTATAAGTAACTGCGGCGCGCAACAACGTCGAAATATTTTAGTGTCCTGACAACGCGGGAGCTACATCGACTTCCGAGGGTCGAGAATGTACGATCCTTGTCGGAAACTTGTTAACCTGCCTTCCAAGTTGAACGGAAGGAGTTTCGCGTTTCAACCTTGAAACCGGTTAATGAAGTAAGAAGCCAAAAACTTCGTTCATTCGTTTACGTAGAGTTTCGGAATAGTCCTAACTTTAATTTTATCGTCAAATTGCAAGGAGGAAAATGAAGAGGAAAAAAGAAACAATTTCAAGATTTCGTGTTGAATACATCGAATTGCACCAGCGTTCCGTTGATCGCTTGATAATCCGTAAATTTAGTACGCCACATTTACGAGACGATGGTCCTCGAGAAAAAATAATTCTGACAACGGTGTAGTAGATTATCTCTGGGGGGAAGGTTAGCGAAAGAGGAATATAGAGAGAAGAGGCTATCGAGACGAGTAACACAGGAAGAGCGGAGTTCGTTTACGAAGCTTCGATGTACCTGAACGTCAATCAACGTTCGTCATTATTGCATGTTGACGGACAAATACGACTGACTGATGAATGCAGCACAGACGAGGTATAGGGTTACCTATCATCTTATTGGAGCTTGTGCCTCACGAACTGAAATGCAGACTTCGTCCAAAATCGAGCATATCCGAAACTGCCGTCGTTTCCTCTTGTATAACATAATAATAATGCCGTAGCATGAATATATATTCTCGGATAGATTTAGAGGAAGTCAAAAACACCAAAAAATTGTGTGCTTTAAGCTTACATCGTATGAAATGGAAAAACAAATAAATGAACCAAGTGTATCGCCTTGTCACCGTTCTCCACTGTTAAAAACGAATTATTATCAACGGCTTCAATATAAATTTTCTCCCAGTTTTCCGATTTCGCGCCCGGCCGCTGAATTTGCGACACGGTAACGGCTATGGGGCCCAATGGCCCAAATGATAAAATAAAATCATGTGCATAAATCAATAAAAGCACAATCGTTGAACTTGCAAATGAGCATTTATTAGCCAATTTGTTAAGGCACGTACTCCAAAGATCACCAAAGAAATAGTTACGCGTTTTTTCGCTCTCAACAATCCAAGCTCCATTATATCCCGCCCACAAGTCGTTGAATCCCATACGCCCATTCACTTAGACCCACCTACCCATATACTCGGCCCAAGTTGGCGGAGCCAACTAGATGACGTAGGCGGGTCTAAGTGCATATTGTCTGCACCGTGTGGGCGGGGCCAACCGAATTGCTGAACTTTATTCATCACCCAGACCATTTAGTGTCTGAAATATGTTCACGAGGATGCGCCGTCCGTCAGCGCTATGTCAATTCTCATCATTCATTGTAGATTGTTCATTGTCACCCTCACCAGCGTCCGCTAGAACACTGGAAGCTGCCTATTGGGAATAATTATGCGTGCGTAGCGATTATATGGATAGCAGTAGATCGTGGTAGACTCGTTCGCGAACTAGTTGAGCTCATGAAATGTAAATCCATGAAGATTGCCTAATCGTTGGCCGGAATCAAGTACTGCGTTTAGCCGCACCCACATCGAGCAGCGATAGATGTTGATTGATCTGAAAGTGAATAAGCAACGCCTACCAGGTTTAGCCTTGCCCACCCACGACTTAAACTCCGCCCATTCGGGTCAGGTGCGTAATTGAACGGGTCTAAGTGGACTGATATACGGACGTCAGAGACTGTGTGGGTGGGATTTAGTTGAGTTTGAATACTTGGCTTGGTGTTTCGGTACAGTTTGAGAGGCGTTACGTTGAAACTCGGATGATTCAGAAGCATTAAGGGGGTTTCAGTATCGAAGGTGAGTGTCGTGACTGTTTTGAGGTACTTTCTTAAGGGGTGCTAAATTACGGTGCTTATTAAAGGAGTTCTAGGGGTTTAGTAAAGGAGTGGGCGGAGCTTCTGGGTGAAGTTCGGGACTTGTGGAAGAAGTGGGCGGGTTTAGTGGATGGCTTGGTGGGTTTGGCGAATGATTAGTCGGGTTTTGGTGAAGTTTGAATTATATCTTTTGGTTTAGATTCGAGAGCCCGTGAAGCATGGATCATGCGAGAGTTCTAGGTGGTTTCCGGAATTAGGCGAATAGTGATGGGACGTGATATTCGATGGGGGAAGTGTGGACGGAGCTTGTTGAAGAAATGTTCTGAGCTCGTAGGAGAATTTCTGAATTTGAAACTTTTTGTAGAAATTTACGATGCTCAGAAGATTTCATTTTAATTATATGGGACATGTTTTTTAACCACCCATTCTTAAATTATCTTATTCTGCCTACTAATGACAATATGAATGAATTTAAATATAATAAACCAGTGTTACCCCGTTCTTCAGTATAAAAGCCCATTTGCTATTATCGCATGCAATATCAATTTCCAACAAATGATGCGGTCTGCCCTTATACCGTACCCGGCTGATAACGTTGCATCTGATACGAAAATGGTAAGCGGGACAAAAATATGCATTGCTTGTCACGTCAATTCCTACCTCGTCTGTATCCATACCTTTCCCATGGAATGAGCATGACCAAGCAACCATCGACCGAGCACGAAACGCTACTTCCGCGAACGCGTACCTCCCGTCGATACGTCTTGTTTTTCACCCCCGCCACTGCGTCGCGTCGAAGTTCAACGGGAACTCGGCAAAATCCGCGAGTTCTCAACGTAGGACGGCAGTAAACTCTATTCCGGATATACTCCCCAGGCGTCCGAGAGTACAAGGAACTGTAACACAGTGTCGGATATCGCGTTAATACAGACTCGCTCAAGTATTCTCATGCGGTTCCGTACATTACAAACAGCTCCCGGTATTCAGTCCCAACGGAGTTTGCCAAGAAATTCATAGCTTCAAGATCAAGAAAAGGAACACCCCGAAATTGCGTTGTTCCGCTGCTGTCCGTTCGCAGACCGCGAGCTTAAATAAACTTTTGTCTTCGTTCGGTGAACCCACGTCGGTATCGACGTGGGCTAAGACTGATGGCGTGCAAATGGTTCTTTGCCGGAATGTTCGAGGAGTACCCACTCTGGGCAGGCCATTATTCTCCGTTGGCGGACAGTCTCGGGTTGCGGGCAGAACATAGTCAACCACGCGAGCGGGCCGATGCGATTGGAATTCCACCCGCAAAATCCCGAACTCCGCGGCAGATGCGAATCCTAAGTACGCGCTAAAAAATACTTTTGTGCTCTCAATCCGCTGTCGGCGGAGGGCCGAAATTAATGGCACGGTTGACAGTGACGCTGGGTGCGAGTATTCGTGACAGTAAGTTCGCTGGAGATACGTGTGACGGTCTGACGATTGATGATAGCACGAGTGTGAGATGGGTCGAAGTTGTGCTGCGTCTGTTCGCGAAAGACGTCATTGGTCTTAGACGTTTGAAAACACTGCGGTTTAAGTGCAGTACTGTAATATGCGTGTCTCAGAAAGTTTTTGCTACGAGGTAGATTTCAGTGGGGTTTCAATAACTCAATCATTGCCATTGGAAATGGACTATCACATTTTCGAGATATGGCTAAAAAATAGACGAAGAGCGAGTGAAAAATCACTTCTGCAAGGGTTTGAAAAAATACTTGTCTTCTAATCAACTCGGCCATTTAGAATTTGAGAAAGGACGCATGGGCTTAGAAAAATGCAAAGCGGTCTCGATGATTCAAAATACTCTCGAAGGTATGACTAAGAATCGATGGCAAATGAATGAATATAATAATCACAATAAAGCACACCAATCTGCAACAATCTCACACGGATGACGTCATCGCCCATCGAATGCAGTATAAACCAACTCCAAATTTCGTAGCTGCACATAAATACGCTCATCCCTACATCATCCATAACACATCCACACATGCATTTGCTGACAGTTTCAAACGTTCATTCCAACAGATCAGTTTCGCACCCTTTCCGCGCACCCGATTAACCCCCCTCTTATTTATCCCGACTCCCGCGTCGATTTGATCGCGATCAGCGTCCAATTCATAATCACGACATTCCGTACAAAAGCCACATTACCAAGCCGCTTCACTGCTCATGATAAACGGCCGTTCCATTACTCACCGCCATTCAGTCCCACGCCCGGCGAATTGACCCTTCGAAAGAAAGCGTAATCTCTGTCCACGCGCATCGGCGCGCTGATTGACAGACGTCTGCCAGGCGGACTGTCGTGCAAATAACGTGCCCGCCATTTGACGGTGCGACGGTCTGCATTCGCGTTATGTCGACTTCGCCTATTTCTCTTCGTTGACATTGGCATGCCGGCGGGAGGGCGATTCCGTGCAAATGGCCCAGCGTACGTGCCAGAAATGCCATTCTTGGCAGCCGCAGACCGTTCTCTGCCATTATCTTCGGGCGGCAGACGGACGCGGGTATGAATGCGGCTGGGCCGACGATAATTACTCGCGTCCGGAACTCTGCCCGATAAGGAGAGGGAAACATGCATCGCGCGGCACACAATTAACCCCTCGCCGTACCAATGAGTTCGGAAGATGCCGGGCCAAAACGGCATGAATGACGCCGAACGGTTCAAAATTATGCGTGCGACTGGGCATATGACGAGTCGGAGAAAAGGGTGGGTAGCGATGCCGCGGGTGCGGTCGCCAAACCCACTTGAAGTGGAAATTTGCAAATATTTTCGTTTGCTTTTTCTTTTGTGTTGTATTTAATATAAGAATACGAGTCTTTTCTATTTAATAAAAGAATACGAGTGACAGATTCAAAACTGGAGTTTGTGCTGAAATAATATTTTAATGGAATATATGATCTTCTGTGTATTTCTATGTGTAACTTCATCAACGAGAATATGATAATACCATGGTCAAGCATAAATTACAGTTTACAAAGAAAAAAATTAGTTATACGAAGAAGTGCCGAGATTTTCCGAAAAGGTTTAGATTTTAACTATTACCTCCATATTAAAATACGTACTGTTTGAAATATAGCCCAAACGCAACATTGTGAACCAGATTCGAGAGATTCATGTTTGCTCCGAAATTGTTATCACATATCAGACTCGTGATGTTCATATTTGATTCGAAATTGTTATTGCGGCTCATACTCTTAATCCTCATGTTCGGTCCAAAATTATTGTCACGCATCTAACTCATGATGTTCATGCCTAATCCGAAATTGTTATCACGATTCAAATTTGCGATGTTCATGTCTGGTCCGAAATTGCTATCACCAGTCAGACTCGTCAGACTACGGCAAGGGGTTAATAGACGTGAGCGACGTAACGCAACGGCTAATAATACGGTGTGGCGGATGGTAAAGTTTAATAGCGCATCAAGGCAGGGTGGAGGGTGCAAGAGGGCACCTGTGGAAAGCGTGATGTATCGTTGGTTAATTCGTCCATTAGCTATCGTTAAGGACGTCGAGCGTAACGCACCTATATGCATAACGTTCATAGGTGCATAGCGCGCGATGACGTTGAGAAGCAGATCGTTCCGATCATTTCTCAAAGGGGTGACGTCGTCAAATGGGCTGCACGAATAACTTCGTTAGCCGGTTGATATATTGTTCGGATGGATTGTGCGTTCGGTGAAAAATGTGAGTTACTATTTTATGAGTTAAATCCGGTCGGCGCGAGTGATGAATAGACGTCGATGGCAGCAGAGGCGGGTTTAAGTTCGGCGATCGTAAGTCTTGTTTATCCGCTTTGACTTTTTAAGTCTCTTGCCCGGATCAGGACTACGCGAACTCTTAACAAAAATTACTACGGTGTTCGGTGGCAATTCCCAATTCGTGCGGTCAAATTTAATTGTGTCCGAAATTAAGCTTTACACTCTTCTCGGTATGAAATTTTACGGGTTTCTTTATTCTTTTATCAACGAAATCTTTTCATACTGTTCTTTAAATTTAAACAAGGGGCGATGAAAGGATGAAAATACCATTGGTGATTAGTTGAAATCTCTCGATGTATAAAATCTCTCATTTTATAACGCAACGCAAAAAAGACACAAAACTGTGCAGTGGAAGCTTCATGTTAGAACTCCAAAGTAAGACATAATTTATTTGACTTCCTGTACATACATAAACTCTCAAAAGGGGAAAAGTACGGTTTTACAACATGTACAATATAAAAACGTTTTGTCCGACTAAGAATAAAAGAACACCCTGAAATCTTATATCCAGAAGAGACCGAAGCTTTACTTCAGAAAACAAAGATTGCGCAACTAGAACTTCACATTTGATTATGCCATTTTTCTGCCATCATTCTATTCGATTACTCTGTCATTCAGTTATACCCGACTGTTTTGCATTTTCTGCAATTATCTCCTGACACGTTTTGTCCGACGAAGATTAAAGAACGCCGTGAAATCTCATACCCAGAAGAGACCAAAGTTTCACTTCACAAAATAAAGATTGCGCAACTAGAACTTTACATTTGATCATGCCATTTTTCTGCCATCTTTCTATTCGATTACTCTGTCATTCAGTTATAGCCAACTGCTTTGCATTTTCTGCATTTATTTTTTGACACGATTTCCAAACACCCCAGGCACCAAAATGGTTAACCGTCCCAACCCGTAAACAGGTGTAACTCAAGTGCTGCCCGACACGTCAGAATCTTCACGCTCGCGAAAGTGAAAGCATTCGTCACTCCTCGAAAAACCGCTTCGCTCCCCGACGACGACGTCGCGGTACGTCATGCGGAAAAATCGATGGTACTAATTCATTTCGCTTTCGGATGCAGCTGTGCATTACTCCGACGTCGAAGCCATTATGGCGCCGGTGAAATATCGCCTATAGTCCAGTGTATCGTAGATTTATACGGCTAACACGCTAATGAAGATTATAATATAGTGCGGGTATTATATCCGCCGGAATAATGGTGCCACTCTATTCCGACCTAGAGCACGACGATTAAGAAGGTTTTCTTGGTCGAGATAGATAAGAGAATCGAATTTTCCTCCTGGCCTCGGCGTTCGCGCGGCAAAATTCCCGCGCAAGCGATTTTCAGTTCTTCCTTCATTTATCATTGAGACGTTGATCGTCCGACGTAAATTTAATATGTTTCCGGCGGGGCAAAAATCGCCGGAACGATCGCAGAAAGCTGCTGACGAGGACTTATTCGTTTTTATCATACAATGACGGTTTTACGGAGGTCAATTAAAAACACAAGGTTTGGGGACCTTTTGGTTAGTGGTAGCATGTCGAGAAGGTAACAGCGCTAGTAGAGTGCAATGGAGAATAACACACAGTGTGATAGCTACAAAAAAGTTTGATGGAAAAACAATTAGGCATACGTCCATGTTTTGCTGCTGGACGGGTATGCAACTCTAGATCGATACGCAAGTAGAAGAAATGTCAGAAGCTATGATTTGTCAATCTAACTGTCCTAAAAGGCCACAAATTTGTCTAAATTGTTTTGCTAAATGCAGTAAAATATACTTGTGATTTTAGATACTGTTTATATATGAAATACTCATAAGCATTTAGACTTGTGCGCGTTGTTATTACCGAAGACGTCCGTACCATTAAAAATGTAAAGCCATTAACACATTGGGGTCAGCGCATCACGCTCTATTGTCTTTCGTTAAAAAAGATAACTGCGACAGTTATTTTATTAATTAATATTTTGCGCTGCGATGTAAATTAGTTTTATACCATCACCATCGCATCTAGTTAAAATATTCTCTGCTGTGTTTTCGTAGGATCATTCATAATGGACTGCTACTTCTCTATGCGACGGACACCCTGTACGACATTGTGAACACCACTGTCAGTAAGGACTGGAATCTATCATGCTACCGTTTGACGAAGAGCGTCTTCAGCGAAGCAGTGGGTTCGCTCTACGTGCGACAGTACACTCCTGAATATTTGGAGAGACTGGCGAGTCGGGTGAGTGAGACATAAACTTCACGAAAGTTGATCGCGTCCTTCTATAAATCCTTGATTATCAACCGTGTATGCATCATGTGTTTCCATAGACACACACGGTACCCTGCTCATTCGATAGTGCTTGTATCGATCACGATGCTTCAGTCACGTAACATCTCGAGGTTGTATTTATAACAACGTATATCCGATCGGACAATCGATAATCTTTGTACGTGCTATAATGAACAGCCCACGGGCTCTATTAATACCACATATAAATTCTAGAGCGAGTTCTAGCGAGTCTTGGAAACATCGATTTTCAAAATATTAGACGTTATTCTGAATGTCACAATATGTATGTGGATGGAAAAGTGTTTGTTGAAAGTTGGAACGTCTGAGGGTGAAGTTTTCTTAATAAACTTGTTCACTTTTCCTTGTAAAACCGGTGGAGATATTGTTTGAACACATGTGCTATAATGAACAAGCATTAACCCTTTGACGGCTAAAGGCGTATATATAAGCATTTACAAGTCTATTAATATATACGAAAGGCGTATATGTCACAAATCTATCAATATATATGAAAGGCGTAAATATACGCCCGCTGTATTTTTTTTCAACATGAAATTGATCGTCCTTTGTAACATGGCTACTAAATATTGGCAATTGTTTCAATATCGTTCAGTCAATTGCCTTCATATTATTATGTTAAAATTATCAAAATATCCTGTTAAAGTTGTCAAACCCTGTGTTACATTACAAATTTTGGATTTTTTCCTTTATATTTAATTACCGATTATTATTGAAGAAATGCACAAATTAAGTTAAGCAAATTAAAATAGCTTAAAAAGTTACTTAAGATAAATAAAAGGAATGGATATTTTTAATTTAGTTCCTATTATTATTTTTTAAACTGTTTTTAACTTTTAATACTGATGGATTCGTCCGAGAGTACGTCGCAGTCAAAGGGTTAATCTCTAATCATACCATACAATGTATTATAATATACATGTATTGTATTATTATATAATATACATTCATTATATCGTTCATGTTCTATTACCATGTTCATAAATTCTGAAGCGACTTCTAGTCAGTCTTGCAAATCTCAGCTTTCAAAGCGCTAGACGTTATGCAAACTTTTACGATGCTCTCATGTGCGAAGCGCTGCTTGATGAAAGTCGAAACGTCTGAGCAGCGAATTTTCTTAACAGACTCATTCTTCTTCATCTGTAAAACAGGTGAAGGCATTGTTTGAACGCGTGAAGGAGACCGTGGCCGAGCGTATTCTGGTGAAATCCTGGCTCGACGAGGAAACGAGGACCCAGGCTCTGCTCAAGCTCAATTCATTGCGCGAAAGGTTTCACGTCTGGCCTGGTTTCCACAACGAGAGCTTACTGACTCACGAAATGGCTGAGGTAAGTTCGTCTCCTTGTCCTACGAGGCTAACTGTGGCTACGTGACAATACACTCCTGCACTGGTGTCGACACAACTCGCAGCTGATTATTCTCCCGCAGGTTGTCATCGATGAAGACGACTTCTTCAGCACAGTCCTGAACAGGTTCCGGCAAATTCGCACGGTAGACGATAAAGTGCTACGAAAGAACGTCGCCGAGAAGTAAGAGAGTAACAGATTCGTTTATCGTACCCCAAATCCATGGAATTACGTGAGATTTCAGTCGTAATCGTGACAGATATCGCGTAGAAATACATAAAACGTCTAGGTGCAATTTCGTAGTGGTTGATGATAATTGACGTGTGTTCATAAAAATATTAACACTTTACCGACCGCTTTTGACTGAAGATGCCACTCACTAACGACTGACTCTGTTTTTGATACCGCGCAGGAATTGTGTATGTGTCTATTTGGAAAGGTTTATAACTGAAAAATACTGAATGTGTTGTTAAGAATCCTTTGGTTTCAAAGCAGTGTAATTTTATTGTCATTTAGAACTGTCATATCATCTGATATTTCTTTTATCTAATATAACCGTTGACCACTGAAAAGCCGATTAATCGGCTACTGGTAAATAGCAGTTGGAACCGAAAAGTCTATTAGCACTGCCGACCGGATTTTGCTGTATTAGAACAGCGATGCCATGAAATACTTCACTGACTTATGCGAACTGACTGACGACTGACTTATGCGAAACTGAATTATGCAAAATGTAAATGATGTGCAGGTATTAAAGACCAAAGGATCGCATCACTATTCTAACAATAACTGCATTTATAAAATAATTATTTCTACTCATTGCGAATATTTTGAATCTTCAGTAAAATCTCTTGCGCCGGTCACCGATGACCATCATGGCGGTCAGAGTGTTAATCGGCTAGCGGTCGTTAAAGTGTTAATATTTGCTCATAGAAATATATCTCAACTGCTTCAGTTCGTTCGGTAACCCACCATATTCTATGCACATTTTACACATCACTTTTTTGTCACAGACACGTGTAACAGCGTTAATTATCACGGGCTTTCACCTAACTGTTTCAGACGCCGTCATCCATACACGGTGAACGCATATTACGAGTCGTCAACGAACACAATCGGCAAGTGTCGTTCTCCGCGATCGATGCGGTCGGATCCGCAGGCAGTGCAGGTTCATTCACGCCATTCATTTCTCGCTGCAGGAATCCCTTTGGCCATGATGACGGCCTGGGCATGGTCATGGGACGGAGGACCAGCTTATGCGGCACATGCCACATTAGGCTCAGTGATCGGTCACGAGATCCTCCACGCTTTCGATCTGCATCGACGTCGACTGCCACTAGACCCGGATCTGAACGTCGATCAGTTTCTGTGGATTACTCCTGAATCCTGGAAACGACTCGAGGCCAGGATCGAATGCGTCGCAAAGCTCTACGCCAGGAGCTTCTGGCGAAAAGTTCAATTTTATGGGAACGACGTCGCCGTGCAGGTGGGCCTTGATTGACGGTGCTTGAATTAACCCATTCGTTACGCGCGCCGACTATAGACGGCATCCATGCGATGAAGATACGACTTGACCACCGGCCCTGCGATATTCTTGTTTCTTTTGTTTGTATGCATCTTGTACATCGATGGCACGTGTCATTCATCGGTTCGTTTTTGATTTGTTTTACTCCAAAAATAAAACATGCACTGGTTTGGAAGCAATCCGGACAAGAATCACATTCCAATCTTCTTCAAGCTCTCGGTGGCTAATATTCACAGAATGACATTTTCCTTCGGTTTATAAATCAGTAGGAAAAAGCCGAAATAGAAAGTCCGTCGTTTTCAGTGCGAACGACTCAAGACGCGAAGCTAATTATGAATATATAAACTGAAATGTGGGTTTGTATGTCGACGCTTGTTTTAAAATTTATCATTCTGAATGGAATTACTCAGAATTTTAATTTGACATATAAATTATCCTAAATTGTATTTCTGTTCATAACAATTGCAAAATCTCCAAATTTGGCGTTGAGTAACACTTAAACAAGAGTACGATCCGGCGAATGACCGCACTTCCGTAACGAAAGGGTTAACGAGCCGTCCGATCGGCTGCGATGTGCGTTACGATTCTATACTTGTCGCAGTTTGATTGGAACGTAACGAGGAACGAGAACGTTGCCGACATCGGAGCCTTGCAGATCTCCCATAAAACGTGGCTCGCGCTAACGAACGGGAAGGATCGGACACTTCCTGGATTGGAAGGCCTGCGCCCAAGCCAACTTTTCTTCATAAGCGCCGCCCAAGTATGACATTTATAACTGCTCAAGCGTTGCATTTTGTGGTAATGGTTGTTTATCTTTGCAGACCTACTGTTCTAACATGACTGCCGAGGCCTACATCCTCTCCGTCGAGCTCGATTATCACACGCCGCAGCCCGAAAGGTTGACAAAATATTTCAAATTTATTATTAATCTGTTTCACTTAATTTTATTTTTAAGAACTTGTTGTGGATTCATGAAATTGACATCAAAGTTTCCAAACATTTTACGTCACAACCCTTTTCACATTTCTTATTTGTCTGTCTTCTTTTTTTTTATATTTTCTCATGTTCCTATTTATTCTTTTTTAATTTTTTTTAATTAATGTCTGTTAATTCCTGCTAATTCCTTGTTAATTTGCGTTGTTTATGCAATAAATTGTCCATAGGGTAAACGGCATAATGATGAACTCTCAAGCATTCGCGGAGGCGTTTCGTTGCAAGATCGGAACGAAAATGAATCCGCCGAACAAATGCACTACCTGGTGATAACCGAGGGACGGGCCGCTATTGTGCTCGAAATTGTGAGAGCTTCGTAGACGATTTCGATCGGAGCACGATGGATTGCGTTGGACACGGCACAGAGAACGTTGTCTTGCTAGAGAGATCCACTTGGCGTAGTTTTAAAAGAATCGTCGATCGATCCTACGTCGCAGTGAATCGGTCAGGGTACGTGATATCAAAATTTACGCTACCATAACAAACACTCGTTAAATTAAAGTGGAAGCTGACTTAAGTGAACAACAAATGTTTGCAGGAGCTTTACTGCAGTGGATATTGGACTCAGCTGAGCAGGTGATGTTGAAATCATCGAACGAAAGTAGTTTTGGAATCTTCAGAATAGAAGACGCGCTGGGAAATTAACGAAGTCTATGAATACGCATTAAGTTGATAGATACGAGAAAATATATTAAGGACCTTTACTTGCAGTGGCGAAGGATCAATAGATCGACAGGCTTGTTATAGTGTCTTCAGAGTCTAAAAGGGCGACTCGTTGCCGATTTCCGCTCGGTCGTCGAACTAAAGTTGTTTAAAATGCCATTAATGTTTACTCTCCCTACGACGCTTTAGACGACACTAGATTACGACTAGCGAAAGCAATAAATCTAACAAGTGGGAAGGCGTTGAGTCACACACCGGTACATCAATGACATGTACATACGCATACACTCCTACACGTATTTTCACGCGACACCGCGGGAGACCAAAAACATCCGACACCCAAGACACACGCGACCACAGGTGGAATTAGCGACTGACGTTTTTTCTTAGAGAGATAATACAGATTTCATAACGAGCAGCATCCGCACCAGTCGATCGTCACGTACCGGAGGAAGAGTATGCGTTTACTTTAAGGAATACTAAACAAAGAAACCAAAAAAGAAGAAACACGTAGTTTTGTACTAGGGAGAACGAGTCAGGCCACGGAGAATTGTACTTTGCGTCGTATAAAAATCCGCGTGCATCGATGATCGTCGTTGATCGACGCAACCGTTCCATCGCTCGTTAGCGCGAACTTTCGGCAACATCGTTTGCGGATAACTTTATTTCCCGCGAGAGAGATACGTTTAAATCCGTAGGTGTGTCTAGGTAATATCGTGGCGTAATTTAGTTTTCTCGAGCACCGAATAGTCCTCGCTCTTACTAGCCTATATGCGACTGTAAATAAATAGATACCGCGTGCACCCTTTCGTAATTTTTATGTCCGGTCGACGAAGAACGCCAATGAGGCTTGTCACACTGTACTTACTAGTAATATGTCACTCGCACCTTCACACGTCCACTATCCTTCCTTGCTTCTCTAACCGCGATCCGCCTTTACTTCACTCTTACCCGTCTACCGAGGATACGAATACGAAAACTGTTATATGCTATTCTTTGCTTTTGTCACGCGATGTCTATACCTCGCAACATCGTCCGCGCTTACGTGATTTCCTCTGCGCGTGTCGTACAATGCGAAATGCAAGGTTGGCGGAGAAAATAAGTGTAGGGATCGGTGCCCCTTTCGATGAACAAAGGAGAGGATCGGAGAAACACAAGAGAACTGCGGCGAATTGTAAGCAAAGAGGAGGCAATTAAGAAGTGAAGCATCGGTGGCATGTCGAGTTGGGATAGTAAGCCTTTTTACGGTTGAAATGTGCAACTTTTATTTGTTAATTCGACATGTTTGGGAAGAATACGGACTTCTGATGCAAGAGTATTCTGTTTTTCATATTGCGGCAAAATTATTTTATTTGCAAATAGTCGTATAAATAGTTGTATTTGGAAATTATTTTGTTTTAATAGATATATACATATCTATTAATATATATTATATACTATATATATATATGGATATTAAACACTAATAGTATATATATATATAGAGAGAGAGAGAGAGAGACATATACTATTAGTGTTTAATATTCATATTAATAGCCATATTAGTAATCACATTAATAGTTGTAGCTGCAAGTTATTTTATTTTAGTAGAATTAATAATCATATTAACAGTCGCATTAATAGTCATATTAGCAAATTAAATTATTTTGCCACAAAATAAAAAACAGAATACTCCCGAAGGAGACCATGCGATCCTGAAACGTGTCGAATTAACAAATAAAACCTCCACATTCCACCCATAAAATGACGCGTCACTCCAAATACTTTAAATAGGTTGAAAAACCAGAAAAGAAATAGTAAGTTGACGCCAGCCTGACGACGCTACCTTATTTTCTGATCCTATATATCGGGGCTCGTTCGGGATTGGGGCTCCATGGCATCAGGCCACGTCGGAAAGATTCTGGGCACGTTGAAAATGGTGCCTCGCCCGTTCTAAGGCGAAACAGTAAAGTTTGACAGAGGAGCCAGTAAAGATTCGCGCAAAGATACTTGTGAACAAGCGTCACTGCAGAATGATCGAATGTAGAGGTCGGTGTCCCCTACGCGAGCAAAGGAAATGATCGGAGAAAGACAAGGGAACAATGATGATTTAGATGCAAAGCCAAGGCAATGAAGTAAGTCAGTGACACAGTGAATCGATCCCGCCCGATGCCGCCTTATTTTTCGATCCTACACAAGCAAAGCGTTAACCCTTTGACTGCTGAATACTTCTAGCCGAAGCGTTCGCTGAGGACGAAACACTTTTCGCGAGTGTGAACTCTATTGATTGATTATGTAACACGCAATTAAGTTCTAACGATAATTCTTTATTTACGCCAAATTAAATAATGCCAGAAAATGATTTGTTAAAGAACGCATTTGTATAGATCTCGTACATTGATAATTATGGCTGCAATAGGTAAGAAATCGAAAGGATTGGGAAACGCATGTACGCGCCCATAGTCGATATTAAATAATGTAAGAAAATGATTTGTTAAAAAACGTATCTGTATTCATCTCGTACATTGCTAATTATGGCTGCAATAGGCAAGAAATCGAAACGATTGGGAAACGCATGTACGCGCCCATAGTCGATACCGATAGATTTCGGCGGACGCATATATGTGTCCATAGCAGTCAAAGGGTTAAGGACGTTGACGTTCGCGCGATCATCTCTGCCGACGCGTGGAAGTAATGCGTAGCGCGGAAAGTTTCATCGTCATCAGACGGCGGCTAGTGAAAACGAGTTGTTACAATTTTAGTGCGTTGACGCAAGAATCGCAATCTGTGATATTCTTAAGCATTACTTAAGCAATACGAGGCCGACCGGCCCGCACGCAACGACCTCTTTCCGCGTAGATTCACAGAGGGGTATATAGCACTTACTGTAAAAAGCGTTTTAATCGGCAAACAATTGAAACACGACGTCGTTGCGCACGGCCAACGGACGCGTCTCGTCGAATCGAAATGCATAAAGGTCACGTTATTTAAAACACCGTTGTAAATGTAAATGGCTAATAAGTTATGTGGTAAATAAATATGATTTATACATAGACGGCGAATGAACCCTGGCATCAGAAACGTTTTAGAGAGTCTTCAGTTCGGGGTGTGTTTCGTTTGATGCGACAATTCGATATGCAGTGGAACAGTCGGTTAAGTAGGATTACAATGTCCGACAGCAAAGATGCATCGTTTAATTTAATATGTAAATAAACTTCTCTACTGTGTTTTGTCGTCGGCATGTCGATGATGTCTTAGTATTTTTGACAGCCCAATAAATGATCCGTGCAAAGATTGAACAGTACTGTTCGTAATTTAAATATGTTCAAGATACATGACGCTGTGTTTGCTGTCTGTTAATAGTACGCTTAGCCCAGTGTAGAAATGTAAACAGCATAATGGCAAAGACGCTTAATAAAAATTTACTTTCTCTACATGCAGAGTGTAGCATGAATAGCGGAACGTTAGGAGAAATCGATTTCACGCGAATCAGCAAACGTCAAGTGGTAGTACCTTGGAAATATGTCTTATCTTACAAATCCTGTATTGATCTCAACCATAATTTTTTCCACGATCGCACGAACGTGATTTTACATATAAGAAAGGGTACTACGAACTTCAAGAACATCCTGTGCCTGAGATGATACGACGAATGCTACGCAGTGGTTTATCTATCAACCTAAAATGTCACCCATCATTTGGTGCTATTTGCATATTTTTTGGATAATCTTTCAGGTTATTAGTAACTGTATATTTCTGCGCGTAGACGACGAATCTACGTTGTACGGTTTTCAGCATTCTCATCTCTCCTAACTGTACAATTTTTTTCTGTTCCCCCAGATGGTACCTACGCTAGTCGGCCCTTACCCAGAAAAAATCCCATATCCTTATCCCACTTTTGAAAATACTCCGAGACTTCACCCTTCCAAAAATCCTTATTGCCTATCACGATCGTCAGCATATAACGACATTGACATTAAGTACCCACAATTCAAATACAAACGTCGCGCCCCCGAAGGAGTGTCCCATACCGAATCGTCCATTCAAATAAAAGCAGCTTTGATCCCCTGCCAAAAGCCGTCGGCAAATACGTAAGTTATACCTTCAACGATCGGACAGGCTGCGCGATTCACTGCATCCCACCGCTAACCTTATTACGATTACAATACCGGCAGGCAATACGAAAGTAAGCGACAACGTGAATCAGCGGAAAAATGCCGGCAAAAAGTCGTGATAACGTTGAAAATGAACAACATCGGCAAGGTATGATAAGCTCTGAACAAAACATTTTTTAAACCGACCGGATGAACCCCTAATTTTACAACAAACGGAAAGAAAGACAATAGTCGTAAAACACTCACAGTACTGGTAACACGTTCTCGAACTGCATTCTTAGATGAAGACCCAGGAAGAATTCGTTGTCGTTGATCACATCGTCGATCCTGCAACAATGCGTAAAGTTCGTCTGTTAAATCCTTATGTTATCAAGATTCGGCAAGAAACAATATTGCAGTTGTACGGACTGAAGTTTCAAGGAGTAAGTATGCATTTGGGGAGGACCGCAAGTGTGGGTTATCGATTTTTTTCAAACTTTGCACATATCTTTAGCCGCATATACTGGACACGAATTTTGCCATTTTCGAAAAAACACCAAGTAAAAATCAAAATCAATTCACATTTTTCCGATTGGTTCAAAATGGAAAATCACGACATACGTTTAGAAACAAGTCTCACAACACAGAGTTCGAGTTTAATATGGGTGTCTACGGGTTATTGTAATACTTTTATGTTCCTGCGTATACGCGTATGCATTTTTAAACACTGTGTACTTGCAAAATAAAAACATTCGTGTATCATTATTTTTAATTTTGAACGCGCCCAGAAAATGTTGATCTTTTACGTTGGGTTTTTAAAAAATGGGGGAGTGCTGACACTTTTGGCAAAAGACGTGTCGAATACTTTCGGGTAAAGTAGCCCAGTGCAAAATTTGAAACACAAAATCGATGACCTTTCGGTTTTCCCCTCGGTAGCTGGCTTTTGCATGAAATCCCTCTCGTTAACCGTGCTACAACAAGGGCGAACGCGAACTCCGAGGATAACTCCCATGATAAGACTGGGAACCACGCGGAGTTGCAAACATGTCGGCGGGTGGTTAAAACAGTGAAAAGTTACCGTTCCGCGATATTCCGCTACCCGCCGTCGCAAAAATCAAAGATGCCGCGTGACTTCAATTGCAAACATCCACCGAATTTCTGCGGAAACTTCCTTATCTCGCGAACATTGATTGAATGACTTTTTCCGTACAAGGTCGTGAACGCGGAAGCGCGAGAAGAGGTGATTAACAAAAATCGGCCGAATTTCATGGGATGCAACGACGGAACGGAAAACCCCACGTGCGGCCAGACATTAATTCATGGGGAACCGGTACCATACAGTCAAGTAATAGCACCGACTTATACAAACTCACGTTTTCCGCGCCAGCGCGATTCAACATTATCCCGTCTAAAATATTTCGTATTAATTTGCACGTTACAAGCCAATGTCCCTTATACCACCTTGATCAAAAAGTTTTAGGACTTTATTCATAAAATCGAAAATACAAGTTTGTCCATTATAATTGATATGGTCCCCTTCAAAGTACTCCCCGTCGACTGTAGCGCACTTATACCAGCGCTTGATCCAATCATCAAAACATCCCTGGTATTCAATTTTTGGTATATCCATCAAATGTATGTGTTATCGATAAGGTATGTGTTTTCGATTTTTCCATAAGATCCTTCCGAGTGCTGTAACGCGATCCGCGAAACGGTTTTTTAAGTCGGTTAAACAGAAAGTCTTAAAACATTTTTAAGTCGGTGAAAACAACGTGGTTTCTTCGGAAGCGTTCGTGCCACCGAAAAACGTTTGATCTCGAAAGAGTATCGTTGCCGAAACACTTCTCCAACATTTCCAAGGTCTGCGGACCGTTAAATCCGTTCTTCACGTAAAATTTTATGCAAATTCGTTGATCCAAAGTTGATGCCATTTTCAAATATGTAAAAAATCGAAAACACGCACAAAGGTAGATGTACTCAACACGGTATAACTTTTACAAATATCAAGCTATGACGCTGAAATTTGATGGGAGCGTTAACACGTTGACTGCGGTTCTAACATAGCAAAATATTAACGCGTCGATTGCCATGGTGGTCACCGGTGACTGATGCAAAAGATTTTACTAAAAATGCAAAAATTCGCTATGAAACCTATTTGCAATCTTGTAAAAGCAATTGATATTGGAACGGTGCTTCGGTACTTTGGCTTCTAACAACACAGCGTTACCCTTATTTTGCACGATTTAATCGTACTCTGCAGTATTTCATTGCATTGCCGTTTTGACATAGCAAAATATTAACACGTCGACTGCCACGGTAGTCATTGGTGACCGGCGCAAAAGATTTTACTAAGAATGCAAAAAATTCGCCATGAAGACTATTTGCAATCTTGTAAAAGCAATTGATATTGGAACGGCGCTTCAATACTTTGACCTCTAACAATTTTCTAACAACTACCTTAATTTTACACGATTTAATCATACTCTGCAGTATTTCATCGCACCGCGATTCTGACATAGCAAAATACGCTTGGCAGTCAACGTGTTAACGACAGATGTGGCAACCTAACAAAAAAAAAGCAATTTCAATCGAGTGACTGAGAGCGCCTTTCGGCGGCTGGTCCTAAAACTTTTTGATCAAGGTGGTATATCGGGAAGCATTCTCGAAATGCCGCGAGCGCGTGTAATTAGTGGTAAAAGTGAAATGAAAATACACCGCGCTCTTTGTTAGCGCGTATCCGCACCTTCTCCCTATTCACTTCTGACCCGCGCTCCTTTCCGCTCGCCATTCGCACGGGATACTTTTTGCGTGGCGCTAATTAAAAATCGTAGCGGGGCACTTTCCTCGTCGCGTCCGGACTAAGGGCGGAACCATTTCAACAGGGCTTTTGCTGCTCCTGCGACGACGAGGAGAGCGTGAGACGACAGTACGGAACACCGAGCGAATTCACGGGAGATTCCTACTTGGATGGCGGGCCAAATTGCGAGGACAGCGCAAACAAACGTTGCAACAGGTTAGCCCCGCAACCTGCATATGTCAATATACTTGACAATTCGCAGACGCCGCGTCGAGAGCGCGGGGAGCAACTTTATCGTTGGAAAACGAGGAGCGACAATATACGCGAAGGTGTGAGAATGCACGGAGTACGTAGGTTAGACGAGCCTGCGTACGCGAACGCTTCAACTGAGGAGAAAATAGACGAAGGGAAAAAGTTAATGAACGAGCTTGAACGTGCGACGACAGTCTTGAACGATTCGCAGAACAAAACAACGTACGACTCAAATCAAAGTCGCGCGAGCCGTGAAGATACCTTAGATGATGTACGTAAAAACGGGGAATATGACGAAGAGTCAAAGGATCAAGTTTCTGCACAGTTTATGAGTAGCGCGTCGTCACTTGATAGCAAATTACATCGCAAGAACATAATATCGAGTCACGAAGCTCGCGCGAAGCATGGAGCACGTAGGTCAAATGGTCACGTTCCGATCGCAAGCATTCTAGGTCGAAGCGAAAAAGAAATCTATGACGAAAATTTGATCGACTCTCCTGTACACTCGTCGTCTCGAAGTTCTACGAAATCATCGAACGAGAAATCGCGTTACGTAACTCGCGCGACGCATGCAGCACGCGGTTCCGCCGATCACGTTTCAATCACGAACGACTTAGGCCAAAGCGGAAAACATGCGCGTGGCCAAAGGTGGGCGAACGATCACGAATATTCGCCTTTGTCTACGAGCCTCGCAGTGCCATTTAATAAGAAGTCACTGCGCAGCCCGACGTCGACGTTAGGAGCACGAAAGCCGGTTTACGTGACTAACGATACATTGCCAATTGCGAGGCACGTTTTATTCAGTAAGACTCCGGCTAAAGGTAAAATAGGAGCTTCGAAGGAAGAAAATTCCGTTGCAGGGTCGCAAGACAGCGAGATCGTAAAGACGTTCCGCCGGGACGACGATTCAAAGAATATCAAAACGCTTCACGTAGCGCGGAAATCCGAGTCGGACTCTACGGAGAGCAGACCCGTATATGATCGACCGGCAATTTACGAGAAGTATATCGGCCTGTCGGGAAACAATGTTAGCCAGACCAGGCCAGACGTTTTCCAACAAATTATTAGCGCTGAAACTGGGAAGCGGACACTTTCTGGCGACAAGCCGCAAGCAACATTGGAGTCGCATCGAAGAAACGAAGACGTGTCGAAAAAATTGAGTGAAGTGCATGCGCCGGTTACATCGAGTCGCGCGAAAAATGACGTCGACACGACGTTATCCAGGTCGGTTCGGACTGCATGGTCAAGTCGACAGAATATCGCTATCGGCGACGTCCGTATGGCAACAGACGATCCGCTCGAGAATTCGCAGTCGGCACCGGGCAAGGAAAGTTTCGCGATTTCCCAAAGGGAAATATTTTTGCCTGCCGAGCAGGATCCCGCGCCAGAAGCGACCATGTCGCGACCTGAGATTTCGAGATCATCCGTTACCGATCAGTTCCGTGAAGTCGTCGATCGAAGCGTCACCTCGAACTTGCCACGGAATTCAGCGGTGTCTGACATTGTGAAAGTTTCGATGTCTCGTGGAAATACGGCGCAAAATGAATCGTCGCGGCGTGGGCGGGAAATTTCGAGCGACGAAGCGATTCGGGAGGGTTTAATATTGTCTCGTAACTCAGTGACGACGAGGGAGAGTTCAAGGGAAACACCGATATGGCGGGGTCTTCGTTTGAGTTCGTGCAGCGTGCGCAACGAGTCGCGAACAAAGGGGCCTGTCGATTTGATTGCTGCGGAGGTAGAGTCGCCTTTCGTCGGAGGCGCAACAAAATTGAGTGCGACGGCCACAGCATTTCCGAGGAAAAGTAATGACGGCGGGACTGATTTACAACGACGCCGGGAAAAAGTACGTAATGCAAAACGTGATGAAGATCGTAAGGGTATGAACAAAGGTGCGAGATCATTCAGAATAAAGGACCGGAAAACTTTTCAACCATTGAAAGGTTCCGACAAAATGCATGATAACTCAATCATCGCCAAACGACGCAAAAAGCAATTCTTAAGCGCCGGCTTAAATTACAATACGAAATACGACTTAAAAAGTAATCAATTGTCACCAGGCTGGAAGTCGACAGCTTGGAAAAAGACTCTGCCCCGTAGATTTAAGAGGGGCGGCAAAATAGCTTCGAGATACCGCACACCTCGCGAAATAGCTGATAATAATTTCACCGCTGGGTACCCAGTGGCAGATGCCAACGTCAAAGGTTATCCTGCTAACATCGCAAATTTCAAAACCCGCTATGCGACGAGTGAGAATACGTCAATTTTGGACGACGGTCATTACAAAAATCCACACACAACTCCTCTGCCCTACTCGGACGAGAAAGTTGCGAGAGGTCGAACAGAGGATCCCGAAGCGCGGTATCCGGGGCAGTCGTATGAGATGCAAATATTCTCGGGAGATAATGCTGCACGTAGAAAGAGTTATACGAAGTACAAGACTCGCGGAAGTGTGCCGGCGAATGACTCCGGCGAGAATGTAAATTCGACATTCGCGGATCTATATCGCGCGGCGGAATCTGCGTCTTCGTTCAACGCTGAAATGTATGACAATTCGTTTTACAGCAAGAACGAGCGACGCGGTAGCGTCGACAGGCAGATCGAGGGGGAGTTTAACCGAATAAGCAACGCTTTGAGAGAGGCCCCGGCTGAATCCGATATCGATCAGGCGAATTCGAGTGCCGGAGGAGCACGAAATGACGCAGTTCCTCGAAAATTCGCTACGCTGTCGGACAAAATTCCGCACGCGGACGTTTTCACGCGACAACGAGGACGCGACCAGGTTTCGCAATTTACGGACACTCAATTTGTTACAATAAAAGTGTCCGCGCCGGCAGCTGAAAGAACCGATGGGTCAGATGAGTCGGCGGCGAACGAAATGGTCGCTACGAATAACTCGCACAGCGTCCGTGCAGAAGCGACCGAACGAACGTCGAAGTTCCCGAAGTCCATACGAATAAAGAAGCTTCTAATAAACGTCGGTCGGTTTAAAGTCGCTTCCGTACCAACAGCATTGAAATCAGCCCAACCGCTGCCGCAACAGGGAAACTTTCCGAATGTACCGCTACCTTCGGATACCACGTTACGAAAGCACACAATCCCCATAACAGCCGAACCTGCTCCGACAACAATAAGATCCGCAGCAATCCACTATTTCAACATACCGAAGTACCCAATCATCGCGAGCGTCGCCACCACACCATATTCACCGCTGTACGAAAAGACCCACGGCGCTGGACAGGCATTCTCTCGTCATTCCGATCACAATACGTCTTTCGCCACTACAATTAGCGATCGCACAACGTTTGAAGAATCCTCGAAACGCCCGCTCCCTCTCAGAACAAACATGCCGGCCACGGCAGCGAGCTTGAGAGGAGCGTCATTGAGCAAGAAGCACTCTTCTCCCGTGCCCTTCAGCAGTAACTTCCACAAGAGGTTGCACGATATTTCAAGAGCTCGCCACCGCCAGAAGATTCGGAGTCACTTACCGAGTGCGTTCTTGCCAGATTTGAAGGGAAGTCCGGACGTCGGGGTCGGTCCGAAAAACAAGCAGAACGTACGGTCGCCGCTGGACAACGCTGGCTTAGCTCCAGGATTGTCGAGAGACTACCGTCCGACAGAGAAAATCGCGGCGGAGACGATCGGGACGGAAGGTCTGCGATCGACGACCGGCGAATCGTCAAGTGAAATTACGAGCGATGATGTTTCACCTACTGAGAGCCCGACGACGTCGAGCGCGGAGTCGAGTACCTGGCAGACGACCAGGATTACAGATCAGAAGTTTCGACCGTTTACTCGTCCGGCGGTGCTATTTGTTCCCGGTCGAGCGGAGATCGTGTTGTCCGTCGACGACTTGACCTTGGAAGACGAGGTGGAGACGAGCACGGAGGAGGGGTCGACGGTTTTGGTCACGTTCGCCATACAAAAATCGGGCGTCGCGTCGGAGGGTCCGAAGATTGACCCGGGACACGTTGACTCAGTGGGCGAGTCGAAGTTCCGACGAACTACGGAATCGATGTCAGTGGAAAGTTCGCCCGCGGAGATTGTAGTAAGATCGCCGGGGCGATGGACGGATGGCTTGCGTATTACATCGCCGTCTGCGCGGGCAACTGTTTCAGGGAAGTTCGCAAGAATGAGAAAGTTCGGGGGAAATTTGTCCGAGTTGCGGGAGTTGTCAAAACTCGATCGCGAAACGACGCGCGCGAGAGTTTCGCCGGGCGGACTGCCGTCTGAGGAGTCAGCGGGATCTGGGACGCGGCGGGAGGACAATTTTTACGCGGATTACAGGATGAGTTCGAATAAATATGGGACGGAGGGAATGCCCGAAGAAATCTTTTCCGCGACGGATGTAAGTGATGGGGCGGTGGAGAAGTTTTGCGCGCGCGACGGGAACGCGGAGTACTTGAAAAGTAATACTGATAAACTTGATAGTGGCGGAATGACAAAATTGGTCGTAGCTTTGAAGTCGAGTGAGTTAAGGAAAGAAAATATGCGGGGGCCGAACGCTGCTAAAGGATCCCGGGAGCGGATCCGTCAGAGGGAAGATTTTACAAAAGACTTTTTATTGGGTTACGCCACTGCCGCGTTCTTAGGAAAATCTGGGACGGAACGAAAAACAGCGAGGTCAAAGAATACTAAACAAAGTGAAGAGAACATAATCGTGAAGAAGCGCAGTGACCACGAACTACCTATTGATACCTATAACGCTGATCTACAGGACGTCACAACGTACGGATATCCAACACTATTCGCATCAAAGACATTGTCGTTGTCAACGACAACCGACTTATCGCAAGCTCTCCAGAACATTTTTTTCAATTTATCTTATCCTACCAAAGGCACACCTTCCAACTCGTTTTCGTTCGCAGAACTTAAGAATGATTTATTACCGAAGACAATCGACGAAATTAGCTTTGTCCTGGAGTACCCCAGCATCTTCCTGCGTAAATACAACCTATCGCGCCCGATGAAATTAGCTCTGCTTCGTAAATTGCGAAAGAGCGACGCTTTCGCAAATTTCTTCGATCCGCCAGAAGATACCGCTGATAACGCGGTTGATATCTCGAAGATTAATGAAGACGTGGATCCTAGGAACGCAGATGTATTCGCCAGTTTCAACGTAACATTTCCCTCACCGCGACAAATTGATCGCTACGACACTCCACAGGAGTTTGCATTCTCCGAACACCCTATAACCAATACCTACACATTCACTCTCACAGAAAACCAAACGACATTTGCTAACGATTTCGCCGATTTTAATTTCGCTGCGTCGCATGAACATACAGTCATTCAGCAAATTAACAGATTTTCTCTCGGGAACGAGGCTACTTCTGACATCAACGCAAGTATACGAGACTTAACCGTGGCCGAAGAATTTCGTCTTCGCCGCTATAATTCGGAATCCGAAAATACAACTCATGCGTATACATTTACATCCAGAGACAACGGAACGATATTTAATAAAGATTTTGCCGATTTTAATGATGTATCGTCGCATGAACATGCCTTTGAACATGAAACTCAGCGAATTAACAGGCACTCTTCTGGGAACGAGACTACTTCTGGCATCAGCATAAGTACGCGGGACTTAAGCGTGGCCGATGAATTTCGTCATCGCCGCTATAATTCCGGGCGCAGAAATGGGACGGAACCGAGAAAATCTTTGCCGGAAAGTAATCCTTCGTTTTACCGGAGTGACGAAGCGCCGAACTTCGAGGCAATTACCGAACCACTTAGGCAGTTAGAGAAAAAGATATTGCCCGGAAAATTGTATTATGACGGTAGTCGTGCGCTGCAGTCTCATCTGGGACGTGACAAACGGCTGAAGAGCGCGAACGGCGGTGCTTTCCGACGCGCTGACGAGATGATCAAAAACGAAGTTACGGCGGACGTAAGGCGGAACGAGACGTCGTGTGCGACGAAGAACTTTGCTGAAAGGACATTGCTGGCTCGCACGGCGCAGCTCGATAATCGGCAAAAAGGCGCGACGGCGAAAATCTCTCCGCGTCACATCGGCGTGCGGCCTGCGAACGACGTGTTGAAAGAGAAAAATCGCGCGAGACTCGACGGGGATATTTATAACGCGTGGAAACGTAAGTTCGGAGGGACTTTGAATGCGTCGGGTGATGATTACCGTTCTGCCGTCGATGCGAGGAAAGTTCAGCATAATCAAGTGCGCGATAACTCGCTGCGCGAGTTCGAATACTCACGGCCGAAGAGAAGTTTCGATCCCTCAAGCTCTTTCGAAGAGAAAGACGAGAGAGGTAATCTTATATTTACGAACAGGAAAGTTCGCCGCCTAACGGATTTGCCTGACCGGGGCATTGAAAAGCGAGGAGGCGATCGTTTGATCGATCATAGCGAAGACGGGGTTCATAAAGTAGCGGGGAATGATGGTATCTTTGAGGAAAACGAAGTCGACTGGTCTGCTTCAAAGAAAGTTCGCGATAAGTATGACGGAAGAAAATATAGCGATGATAATATTAATAGCTATAATATCGTTGAAGGGCTGAAAGGAAATTTAAGACGATTATTATCAGTTCAAATTAACCTTTCCAGACCTTTTAAACGCGCTGAGCAGTCGAAAGGGCCCATTTATAAAAGAAAGCTCTTAGACGAGCGCGGCTTATTCAGTGAAAATGAAAATACTGACCGCATTAAAGGAAATTCATACGGGAGCGGAAAATCAGGAGAATTAAGACGAAAGGCATTACTGAAAACCGCGGGAAGCGATTATTTCGCGTCCAAGCAACCGAACGTCGTCAATTATCAAGACCAGCAGCACATAAAGTCGGAAGCCGACGTCAACGAAGAGTCACAGGGGTACGTATAACATTAGTAAATCCTCGGCCAATCGTCGTTTGATTAGTTGATTACTAACTTGACAATAATAATAATAATGCCGGTGCTAATGAAATGACAGGTCTGACGGAACTTTCATGAAGAAGATCGACAAGGGCCCGAAGTTGTCGGAGATAAGATTGCTCTCGAACTTCAAGAACGTCGCAGATGAACTGGATGGTACTTCGGCGTTTAATGAATTAAGCAGTGAGAAACGTTTCCATTCTGCAATTGGCTACAACCCGACGCCCGATAATAAGGGAACTGACGTTCGTGTTGGAAGCGGCGGAGACTTCCAAAGTAGAATTGAGACCGGTGTAGAACGAAATCCGTTAGAAGCGGAAGACATTAAAAGTGCTATAGGTGCCCGTGCAAAATGCCTGGATGAGGAGTCTACGGCTGCTGCGCTCGAGAATAAATATCCTATTCGCGTTCGTGTTAAAGCGCGAGGGTCAATTATTAACGAGCCCGAAAATAAACGCGATGAGAGACTCGACACGGATAAAGTGAAACTTCGCGAGAGTTCTTCCGACAATGATCTCAGCGTGCAGTCGAATCTCAAAAATTCTGCATTTGAACGGAAGCTAAATATGCATGATGCGGGTGATATGCACGAAGTGGCAAATACGGATACGCGGCAAAATATTGGCACGAGTGAAAAATACAGTGGAAAAGATTTTGACATAACGCTTAAAGGGGAGCTTCGTGTTCAGAATGGTCTTAGAGATCTACCGCGTTCCGTTAGTTTTCACTCAATACCGGCCCGAAATCTGCTGAACAAATCGCACGACAGTTATTCCACGTATTCCCAGTCGAACACGCTCAAAATGTCGAACGATATCTCAAAAGAGATTCGCTCGAACGAAGTGCCGGCTGCCAGACTTTTCTCTCGCGTTTTTAACATCGAATCTGTGCCAGATGCATTTAGAGGTACTGCTGACACAATTGTGGGCAAAACTGACGTAGGAGCTGGCATGTCACATAACATTCATGGAAAGATTCCGTACAGGCGCGAGCGGAAAAATATCAAATTTTCCATAAATCCAATAAAGAAATATCCAATTCGCAGGCGGAGAAGCGTAAAAAATATAGGCAAAAACATCCAGTCGGCGATGTTGGGTAATTTTGCAAGAATCGAAGAAAGATCAATGCAGAATAGAAATGAAAGGAATAGATGTAATAATGACAAATTGCCTAAAACTACTACACAAGCTCCAGCAAAATATCCGAAGATTTTCGGCAATGATCGTTTAATTGGCAGCTTGAAAGAAAGGCGGCAAAATGAGGAGGAAAATGTAAGTAATTTCGATTCAGAATTGAACGAAAAGAATCGATCTTCCTTCAATTCAACGCAGTCTAAGAATGTGGAAATAGTGCCGTTATTGCGCATTAAAATTGAAAGTGAAAACCCGGACATTATTCACAATACAGAGAAAAATGTAATGGAAAACAATAATAATTCATTAAAGATTTCAAATGACACAGAGTTAGATTCTCAGAAATGTTACAAAATGACAACAGTATTGCAGCGAATCGACGCACCATTGACAACCACAACTCAAATTCAAGAGGAACAAGCTTCGACTGTTAATCAGCTAAACACCGAAACTACAATAAGCGAGTCATCAAACCCAACGAACACAGTTCGAAGTACATCAAAACCAAATGATCTGGCTACTTCGCTTCCAAATCTTAATGCTGAGGGTAACGACGAAAAGACAATAGAGTCGTCGACAAATGTACCATCGAATGCACTTCCAAATGAAGTACAAATTACGCGCAACGGTAAAGAGCCGAACAAAGATATTAGAGAAAAGAACATGTTAGCAATCACGGACTTTATACATAAATTAAACGATATTGTAGGTAATGGAACCCCAGATAATTCTGAAAAAGGACCTAACCAATTGATAATACATATTGACAGACTTGTCATCAAACCTCATAAAGAAACTGACACAAATGAAGACTATTGTGAAAATGATGTAACAGACAAAGTTATAGTTATGGGTGAGGGTATAAAGCATAACCCTCACGAAGAAGAAATAAAGAACGAGGATCCTACAAATCAAGAATGGAAGTTAACGAACATTTCTCCGATTGGTATTGACACATACTTCAGCAATGCAAAAAACTCGAAACAGGAATTAGTACCAACGAGCGACCATGACAGATCGATTCTTCTTGAAACTTCATTCGAAGGTCCAGTTTATGCGTCTGGTCTGCTGTCGACGGTTAAGGGTGGCTTCGGGGAAAATCCATCAACAGCTGTCAATAGCTCCCTCAAAGAATCAGCCCATGCATCCACTTTGCTTCGTTCAGATTATCACCCAGGCGGAAGGAAGAAGGATAAATCATTTTTATTTCATACCACCGAGGACAGGCACAGTAAGTCTCCCGTGAATTTCCCTGATAACAGCGCGTTGCATATGTTGAGATTGGTGCAAAGCCAAAAGACATCAGAAAATACCGTCGCATCTAATAGCCAAAAGTTAAACGATGCAAATTTGTACGGTAACGTAAAAGCGCCTGAAGGCAATAAGTATTTTCCAGAATTCCAACATGCAAACTTGACGAGATTGGATACCGACGGCGGCTTGAGGGATGTAAAACTATTTTCGGAAGCATCTGCGCCGGCTGAGGGTGAAATTATGACGGACGATGCTTTGAAGTATAATTCGCAGAAGGAAGATATGTGGCAGGAACCTGCCGAGCGAGCGAAGATTTTAGACTGGCAGGGAAATAATATTAAAGCGTCCGGGGGGCCAGCGAAAAGTGAAGAACGTCACGCCATGAGGCAACTGGAAGTACAGAAAGAAGTTGAGCGTCTTGACAAACAACGGCGACAAAGTACAGCGGAGGGAACAACCGGATTGCAGGCTATGGAGAAAAAGATGAACTATCTGCCCGACTTGCACGACGCGAAGATACAAGAAAACTCGCTGGGGAACGAGAATACTTTCCAAGAGATTAAAAACGTAAAACCTTTATCGCTGTTACGCGCAAAGCTAAAATGAAAATAAGATAAAACTAAGTGTAAAGATAAGATTCGCGTCACATGTACTAAATTCAATTAACCTAGTTACTGTGTTGAATCAAAAGACGGAGGTCAAGAATTGCACTTCAACGGGGATGGAGTCGCAATTTGAAAATAGCGCCGCACCCTATCATGAGAGGATCGTTAAGAAGCGCGAGAAGCGGAGGGGGGGAAAGAGGAGGAGAAAAAAGAAGAAACGACGACGCAAGAAAAAGAAGAAGAAGGGGAGGGTGCATGGCAGGAAAGCTGAGTACACTGAAAAATGGCGAGCCTCCAACAGACACCTGCTCGCTGTCTCCGAAGACCAAGAGATCTCTTTGACCTCAACGTTAGACGAGGACGTGGAGACTCCCGCGAGAGGATACCTTCTTGCGGAATATGAGGAGCTGCCTGGTAGGTACGCTGATACTGCAGGAAATCGTAAAAGGAATAAACGACGGCCGAGGATAGAGCGTCAAATCGAGCCTGATGGCGCGCAAATTCGAGGCGGACAGGACTGCACGGATCGTCAGCATCCGGCAAACGTCAGTCAAACAGAATATTCGAAATCTGCACACTGTCTCCGGTTCAGCAACCTGTGGTACGTCTTTGAACTTTCATCACGCTTGCTAGCAAGTTCGAGTCACAAAAAGGCAAACTGTCCCGTAACGCGTTGCTGTTTACGTCGCTGGATACCGTGCCGCAGTTTATCGAATCTTTACGGTCGCCTTCGCTATTAAGAGCACAGTAAAGAGTTTTATATTAGGTTTTAAAAAGATTCAGCAGGCGAAACTTTAAAGGTATTCGGTGTATGAATTAGAGGAGCCCATAACGGAGCACGTGATATACCTCCAACTTTACGAAAAGCGCACGTTATCAGATGGATCGACGCAGTGGAACGATCTCACCCGAGGCTCCATTGTGAGGTGAGCTTTATAGGATCGCGATAGGCAGTGACGGGATTCACCATTTACAGAACGTTCGTGACATTAGATTAGGCACCTTCAATACCCATCACACGGATGACGAGGGTACAATTGCCTTCGCGTACAATGAGCTAAATACGAAACAGGGGGATCGGGAACATTATTTGGACCGTGCCAAGGACCGTCTACTGATACCGTCGACCATGGCACCGGGAGGCGGAATCAAGAATCAAGGTGACGAGGCCCTCTAGTCAAGACAAGATCGTCCTAGTTAGCGATTGACCCGGTTAACGTCAATCTAGTCATTCTCAGTAAAGTTTCGTATAATATCTATTCTAGTATCGGAGCGCATATTGTAGAAACGGCGATTCAGGGCGTTTGTTGTGCGAAGGTCCCCGAAACCGTAGGCGTAGCATTACGTCAGCCATAAACTGATTTGTTTCCCGTGACGGGTAGGAGCATCGAGAGAGTACCTTGTGGTAGAAGCAGCCGCGATCAACGAGAGTGGAAACGAGTGCGACAAAGCTGGCGTGGGATTCGCGGCATTCGCCGGGCAAGCAAACCGGTGTGGACGCGTCAGAGGAACCTGTTTAAAAAATCAGCCCCTGGCCTACTGGAGGCACGACATGGTACGCATGACAGGTGCAATAAAGGAAACGGGGCTGAAAATAGCTTGTCTCCGGCTTGAGCCGAGCCCTCCTCTATTGGTACGCACGAGTCGTACAACCAACGAGGGCTTGCAAGGTATTTTCAGCAACATGTGCGACACATACTGCCCGTTTTGCTAGCCTCATATATTAGTTACGAATTTAATGCATTTGCGCGTGAAATACGGTACGAGCTGTGATTCGGTACGTGAGTGGACTCGTTGGGCCAATTGAATACTAATTAAACAGAATCGGCGCATTATACGTAATTAGCTGTGTAGCGCCCGCCATTATGCGCTGCGAGCATTGTTACAAAACTCGTCTGCATAACCCACTCGTCCACGATCGCACACGGCTGAATTTCATTTCGGTAGTCTTTCTGCTGTATTATTCAGTTCGCGCAATATCAAAGTGAATCGACGATGCGCATTCTCGAGGTTATTTTGTCGCGTTCACGTATTGATCAGTCAAACTTTGTTATCATGCAGCGAAAAAAGTCGTATTCAAAGGACGCATAAGCGCATGCACGTTACTGATAGCAGAAGCTGGTACGAAAAAACATCTTACCCCGATTCTTCAGTCCGCCCGGCATTTTGTCCAGCATCTTGATTGTGACAAAAACCACATGTCTGATCCTTAACGTCACGTGTCGATAGGAAGCTCGGGCAGCTGGACAGCCTGGTTGCTACTTCTTAAGCAATTTCGCATCCGTGCCGACTGACCCCATCAAGTACAACGTGAGCGGAAGCGGAAGCCGCGAGTTCCTCGGTCTAGAGTACGATTCGTCGCACGTGTCGACGATCGATATTGAAGTCAGAGCCGAGTACAATGCCGCCGTGAAAGCGGGGTGAGTTTCAGAAGTGACGGCCCATTTCTGGGACCGCCGATTTATTCCATTGAGACGATTTTCTTGGGCGACACGAAGTAACACGCGTTTGAAAATTCCTTCAAAATGACGTTTGTGAAGTGCGGCGGATCCGTTTTTCTTCCTGATACGGAATAAACATGATACGTTAGAGGTTTTCACGTAACATATGGATTCTAGGACTCTTGGCCGTATTAACGAAGTTTACATTGATAACACAAAATCAGAACGTACCGTGGTAACTGCCATTATAAAAAACACCGGGCCAACTTCTTCATCCTACCAGCTGCGAATCGCAGATTGTCCAAAACGGCTTCCAATTACATGGAGAAACGCCAAATCTCCTATGCAGATTATAACTCCTCAACTCCGTTCACGGATGACAATAGACGTTCCTGGCCTACTTTCTGTAACTGAATTTTACTGTTCACGTGAGTGTCTACTATGCAGAATACATTTCATCTACGTACCTTCTTTTCTTTAAGCTGTCTTTTTCTGCTTGCCCCGCTGTGCCCCGCGACAAGTTTTATCGCGTGAATTTTTTCAGTGGAGCTCCTTAATCGTCATGGCGAACTGGTAGCGACGAGGAGAATCAAGATTCGAAAAATGGATTATTGCCACTGCGTGTGGCACTGTGAATGCACTTGCGTGGGTAGTGACAGTGGACAAGGTTGTCAGCCGATGTCGCAGAAACATTATCACGCTGCTGGTTTCCGAGGACCGGTACCTGTCCTATCCGCCAACTTCTCAGTTTTTCCAGACACTCTCAGAGACGCTCTTCTCTTCACAGCCGCAATAGCGTCCGTGTTATTACTAATGGGTAATAAAATAAGCTCTTATTAATAACGACCAACGAATATGTATGCGAATATATATTACAAATACTTATTAATAACAACTGACGAAATAATCCTGGGATTCCAGGATTAATCAAATGGTTGATTGGCATATACGTACCAGTTGTTGGACGCTGGGGTCTTGACAGTTTATTGGCGGGTCACAGAATGAAGAAGTACTTCGAACAGGAGTTGAAATGCAGATGTATTGTCACGGACAAATCTGGTATGCCAGTACATCCGGATACGCGACGAAAAAGCATCAGGATTTGCAGCAGGTAAGCATAAGTTTGAATTTCAGCAGCATATAAAACCTAGACACATAAAGAATGACCATTAACACCATTAGGAAAATGGAGTTCTTTCTGAACTTAATATTCTTCATGATCTACCCAGTCACGGCATTTTGCTCTTGCATTAAGAAACTGTTTCGAATAAATAATGAACGCTCGTCTCTTTCCAAATCATCGAAGGTAATAATCATGGTAAAAAATACCAAGGGGAATGTGTTTGATGAGTTATGTTATATTACCAGACAAGCCAAACACCTGACGAGGACGAAAATAGCAAATACATATGCATGAGAACCTACAAGGATTACAGGGATTCAAAAATAGAGGCAGAAGACACAAAATACGTAATGAGAGAACTGAGAAAATCTCAAGAATCGTTGCGAGATTACATGAAATACGAGGTATGCCACGCACCTCATGGAAATATATTCGTTGTGTCAGCGAGATGAAGCTGAAAATAAGCAAAGTTTTACTGTTTAGCAGAGGAGCCACTACTGCAGAAGGAAACATAGCCCACATCGTTGACCACAGAATGACTATCAAGTGTATTGAATTATAACCTTGTTCGCTATCAGCGATCTCAAGGTATCCACAATGTTTCAAGCAGACGCTACGTCCCCACTAAATACGAATAAACTATATCTTTACTAGCGTCATAAATGCGTTGTATGAACGCAATGAATCTTTATAATCGATTGCCTGTTCTCACATAGTGAAAAGGAATTCCACTTCATACCGCTAGAGACGATTTGTCAATACAGAATGAAGTCCGATATATGCATCAGAAGAAATATATGTCATCCATGACATCGGCCGATAAAAAAATATAATTTGTTGCTTGCAGCGGGAGTTATGCGCAATGCGGCGGTGCCGTTATAGCCAGAGAATTTGTGGCCGCTTCCGGCGGATATCTATGCCGGGGGTGTGTCCCCGCTCTAACCTATTTTTTCGCTTACCACCATTCGTACACAGCATCAGGATGTAAATATTCATATGCAATGTGGGATATTTACTGTGCGTCGCGGATAGCTAGGATGAATAGTAATAAGTGTACCCCGCAGGTGGAAATTCAGACTTCTGCATTCCGAGAGAAATAATGCCACTTTACCATATTTGATAAGCTGTAACGATAAAATTATCCGTACATTCAAACGAATATCGCCGGGGCTAATAAATAATGAATGAAGTGAATATTATTATGTACGCCGCTTATTAACTTCGGCCCCATCGCTTTTGTACTTCAGCGGCGCGCTATTGTGTCGGTAGGAAAGAATCGATAATGCTGTCGCGGACCTGCTGGGACAGTCTTCTTCATACGTAACCTGCCTTCGACAACCGCGGTCTCTCGCCCGAAAGGCATCTACATAAACGTACAATTTCACGACGACAGGTAGCCATGACTACCATTTTATCGTACACCGCAGCTTCATACACCCTCATACATGTATTGAGCCCCGACTGTATCCAATTGCAGAAGGTATCCATAGCCGTTGACTCCTTTTATTCTCCCCCTCCTCCGCATTCTCCACCGCCGTGGATTTTCAAAACTGCTGACCATACGCCCCGCTACGCCGTCGCTGCCGACAAAATCGAACGCTGGAATACGAAATTCTCGAGATCGTCGTCCAGATTCTTGGCCAATTCGTGACCGAATCTGTACCGTACATTCCTCACGTCGTAAATAGGCACGTAGCGCACCCGCATAAAAGTGGATTCCGGCACCACCGCGGACGCACTTTACGAACTTGCGAGTACGTAACGTGTAACTTAGAATTTGCGCATAACTGCGCGGGACGGCTAACTACATACGGAGATACGCATCTCGACATACCTTTACAACGGCGGGACTTCCGTGCACGCGGAGAAAGGCAAGCTCTTTCGTCCATTGTGATTCGGTAGCCCCCGGCCTCTTTGGACTGACCGCACTTTACTGGTCATGAAGAGGAACGACGTAGGTGTATGCACGGGGAGCTGCGGGACAATGGTAGGCATGTCAGATTTATAAGAGTAAAAGAGAAACCTGTTTGGCGGAACGTACGTTTTGCCCTCCGTGCCATCTGCGTTTGAGAGCAAACACGGTGGCTCGAAAAAAAGATACACGGAGAACCGACGTAACAGCATAGTTTTACTTTGATCTACTCTACGCTACCTTCGTGCACGGTATTAAAAACAATGAAGGCGACTTGCAAAAACTACGCGTAAAAATACGAAACTCGAGTTAAGACGAAATGATATAGGAAACAAAAAGTAGTTAATCCCGCGCGCTGAAGTTAACAAGATATTTGAGGTTATCGAACATAAAATGCGGGCTTAAGCGGCGGCCCTTACGTTATGGGTTATAATTAAGTTTTAATATGTTTTTAATGCTGCGGCTGATCATGTAAACAACCGTTACTGAGAAATTATTTCTGTTCAACTTACTTTTTCCTCATTAAACGATGTGCACTAAGGAACTACGTTTGCAATTACACGAGCACGTTCCACAACTGGGTCAAGAAATTTCCCAGCAGCCCTTGCTGACGTCATCAACGGATAATTCAAATTTTTCGCAAGCCGCTCCACCTACGAGATTGTGTAGTGAAATGGTATCAGAAAATAGAAGAGAATTCTTCCGCGAGGTACTATTTCGCGAGTGAATGGCAAAAAACACGAAATTGTTGCATCAAAACATTCACTTCTACTATAATCTTAAAGCGTTACTCAAACCGGTCGCTATTCAAATGTTTCGTAAGGCGTGTCCTTTGGAAATTCTAAACCGATCTAACCTGTAACGACACGGAAGCAAGTTGAGCTCTTTCTCGTTTCCCTCCAAACATATCCGTACGTCTCGCATAACGATTATAACATCAACGATTTCGAAAACTCACCGAAACAGATATTGTGACAGAAACGCACCTGGTAACACGATCAAGAAAACATCGGCTGTCCAAACGAAAAATTCACTCTGCTTTCTCTGGCGCCAGAATAGAACACTGAAGTACTCGGTTCGGAAGAAGTGCATCCTTATGACTAATTCGATGCGCGTTCTTAAGACGCTAGTTCCAGTTTAAGAACGCACTGTCTGTATCGATAACATTAACACTCTATTTAGCAATCAGCGATTTGGAAAACTCACCGAAATAGATATTGTGACAGAAACGCACCTGGTAACGTGATCAAGAAAACATCGGCTGTCCAAACGAAAAATTCACTCTGCTTTCTTCGGGCGCCAGATTAGAACAGTGAAGTACTCCGTTCGGAAGAAGTGCATCCTTATGACTAATTCGATGCGCATGCTTAAGGCGCTAATTCCAGTTTAAGAACGCACTGTTCCGTATCTATAACATTAACACCCTACTTAGCAATCAACGATTTCGAAAACGCACCGAAACAGATATTGTGACAGAAACGCACCTGGTAACGTGATCAAGAAAACGTCGGCTGTCTAAACGAAAAATTCACTCTGCTTTCTCTGGCGCCAGCATAGAACACTGAAGTACTCGGTTCGGAAGAAGTGCATCTTTATGACTAATTCGATGCGCGTTCTTAAGGCGCTAATTCCAGTTTAAGAACGCACTGTTACGTATCGATAACATTAACACCCTACTTAGGAATCAACGATTTCAAAAACGCACCGAAACAGATATTGTGACAGAAACGTACCTGGTAACGTGATCAAGAAAACATCGGCTGTCCGAACGAAAAATTCACTCTGCTTTCTCTAGCGCCAGAAGAGAACACTGAAGTACTCGGTTCGGAAGAAGTGCATCCTTATGACTAATTCAATGCGCGTTCTTAAGGCGCTAGTTCCAGTTTAGGGACGCACTGTTCCGTATCGATAACATTAACACCCTACTTAGGAATCAACGATTTCGAAAACCCACCGAAACAGATATTGTGACAGAAACGCACCTGGTAACACGATCAAGAAAACATCGGCTGTCCAAACGAAAAATTCACTCTGCTTTCTCTGGCGCCAGAATAGAACACTGAAGTACTCGGTTCGGAAGAAGTGCATCCTTATGACTAATTCGATGCGCGTTCTTAAGGCGCTAGTTCTAGTTTAGGGACGCACTGTTCCGTATCGATAACATTAACACCCTACTTAGCAATCAACGATTTCGAAAACGCACCGAAACAGATATTGTGACAGAAACGCACCTGGTAACGTGATCAAGAAAACATCGGCCGTCCAAACGAAAAATTCACTCTGCTTTCTCCGCGTGCCAGAATAGAACACTGAAGTACTCCGTTTGGAAGAAGTGCATCCTTATGACTAATTCGATGCGCATGCTTAAGGCGCTAATTCCAGTTTAAGAACGCACTGTTCCGTATCGATAACATTAACACCCTACTTAGCAATCAACGATTTCGAAAACTCACCGAAACAGATATTGTGACAGAAACGTACCTGGTAACACGATCAAGAAAACATCGGCTGTCCAAACGAAAAATTCACTCTGCTTTCTCCGCGTGCCAGAATAGAACACTGAAGTACTCGGTTTGGAAGAAGTGCATCCTTGTGACTAATTCGATGCGCATGCTTAAGGCGCTAATTCCAGTTTAAGAACGCACTGTTCCGTATCGATAACATTAACACCCTACTTAGCAATCAACGATTTCGAAAACTCACCGAAACAGATATTGTGACAGAAACGTACCTGGTAACGTGATCAAGAAAACATCGGCTGTCCAAACAAAAAATTCACTCTGCTTTCTCTAGCGCCAGAATAGAACACTGAAGTACTCGGTTGGGAAGAAGTGCATCCTTATGACTAATTCAATGCGCGTTCTTAAGGCGCTAATTCCAGTTTAGGAAAGCACTGTTCTGTATCGATAACATTAACACCCTACTTAGCAATCAACGATTTCAAAAACTCACCGAAACAGATATTGTGACAGAAACGTACCTGGTAACGTGATCAAGAAAACATCGGCTGTCCAAACGAAAAATTCACTCTGCTTTCTTCGGGCGCCAGATTAGAACACTGAAGTACTCCGTTTGGAAGAAGTGCATCCTTATGACTAATTCGATGCGCATGCTTAAGGCGCTAATTCCAGTTTAAAAACGCACTGTTCCGTATCGATAACATTAACACCCTACTTAGGAATCAACGATTTCGAAAACGCACCGAAATAGATATTGTGACAGAAACGCACCTGGTAACGTGATCAAGAAAACATCGGCTGTCCAAACGAAAAATTCACTCTGCTTTCTCTGGCGTCAGAATAGAACACTGAAGTACTCGGTTCGGAAGAAGTGCATCCTTATGACTAATTCGATGCGCATTCGGCGTTAATTCCAGTTTAAGAACGCACTGTTCCGTATCGATAACATTAACACCCTACTTAGTAATCAACGATTTCGAAAACGTACCGAAACAGATATTGTGACAGAAAGTCACCTGGTAACACGATCAAGAAAACGTCGGCTGTCCAAACGAAAAATTCACTCTGCTTTCTCTAGCGCCAGAATAGAACACTGAATTACTCGGTTCGGAAGAAGTGCATCCTTATGACTAATTCGATGCGCATTCGGCGTTAATTCCAGTTTAAGAACGCACTGTTCTGTATCGATAACATTAACACTCTATTTAGCAATCAGCGATTTGGAAAACTCACCGAAATAGATATTGTGACAGAAACGCACCTGGTAACGTGATCAAGAAAACATCGGCTGTCCAAACGAAAAATTCACTCTGCTTTCTCTGGCGCCAGAATAGAACACTGAAGTACTCCGTTTGGAAGAAGTGCATCCTTATGACTAATTCGATGCGCATGCTTAAGGCGCTAATTCCAGGTTAAGAACGCACTGTTCCGTATCGATAACATTTACACCCTACTTAGCAATCGATATTTTTACCGAGTACCCTTGATCAGCGCATGTGGCGCTTCAGTCAATTGGGCCACCGTTTTACGTCGCATTCCCCTCAACAGAGTTTATTTGCCAAGAATGCAGTGTCGTGGTTGAAATTTCTTCGCTCGCCGGCAAACGAAAATAAATAAAGTGTCTGCTTTCCGTTACCCACCGACGAGGGTTATCTCCGCACGAGTCGAAAGGGCGGATGCATCTGTTTCAACCCTGACACAAACCGTACATCGCCGATGAAAGAAACGTTCCTACTCATCACGTAGACGCAACATTCCAAAGATACCCACACTCGCTGCAGGTAAAACAAAGTCACAATAATCCAACACCCGCGATGACGCCTTGGCCTTAACACGTTGACTGCCGTATTAGAACGGCGATGCTATGAAATACTACAGCGTTTGACTGAATTATGCAAAACGTAAATAATGTGCAAGTATTGGAGACCAAAGAATCGCTATTCTTTCCAGAATGCCGTGCGTATTTTGATGTATTAGAACGGGGATGCTACAAAATACTACAGCATTTGACTGAATTATGCGAAATGTAAATAATGTGCAAGTATTAGAGACCAAAGAATCGCATCACTATTCTAACAATAACTGCATTAACAAAATAATTATTACTACCCATTGCGAATATTTTCGATCTTCAGTAAAATCTCTTGTCACCGGTGACCCCCACGGCAGCCAACGTGTTAACCTTAACCTTAGAATTCGGCACGTGCTGCGTGCTCTCTTTATTTTCTCTACGCTTAAGCCTGCACTTACACAAACTCGTCCCATGTTCAGAACCCGCACGATGCGATGGTACCCCGCGGAGTTGCAAGGGGTACGAAACTTAGATAAACTCCACTGGTAGCGGCCAACATCTTGACTCCCGTTAATCTCGTCGACGTTAGACATCGTCTCGTGCGGGCACTTTTTCCAAATTACGCTAAGCGCCATAAAGGTAGGAGCCCGAGTCTCGATGCAGCAGGGGAGGCCAATCGCACGTACGCGGGCACGTTTCTGCCGGAAAATGTCAGAACGCCTCTGCAGGATTGCCCTGACTCTCCAATCTACGATGAAGGTGAGTCACGTTCGAATGATAAATACCGCGAGTACACGCGTACGGTGTGCACATACTGCATCGGGTCATGGCGGCGCTACACGCTATAGTGGAGTGCTGTTCAAGTAGCGCAACGCTCAGTTTTTACGGTATTACGCGTTAGTAATGGTCGTGCATGTTGAGAGCGATCGGTACTCGTCGTTTTATGCTCTTCTACTACAAAACGTGTTCAGATGTCGTAGGTACTAAATTCGCTGCGTCGAATTCGTATATTTGTCGGGTGTAGATAGGTCGTTGTACGTTGGTTAGGTTGCGTTCATAAATGAGGGCAAACTAGCCCAAGTAGAAATAACCATAAACGATATAATTAGTGTGAATGGATGACAATAACAATAACCCTATGTAAGTCAATACTTGTCAACGATAAAATAGCTTTTGCAACTATTTCATTATCCAGTACTACGCCAAGTAGAAATAATAATAGCCGATAATATTATGAATGTAAGAGGATCACAAAAACAACCCTTACGATTTGCTTAACACGTTGGCTGCCGTGGGGGTCACCGGTGACCGGCGCAAGAGATTTGACCGAACATCGAAAATATTCGCAATGGGTAGTAATAATTATTTTTTAAATGCAGTTATTGTTAGAATAGTGATGCGATTCTTTGGTCTCCAATACTTGCACATTATTTACATTTTGCATAATTCAGTCAAACGCTGTAGTATTTCATAACATCGTCGTTCTAATACGGCAGAATACGCACGGCAGTCAACGTGTTAATAAAGAAATTCAACCGCGACAAACCTGAAACCATTACTTGCACGCATTTTAACATTTATTTTTCTTTAACATAGAAATTTTAAATATAGACCCTCTCCGCAGTGAGTTTCCGTAACCATGGCAACTGCATCCATCTGGTGTCAAGCGCCGCAACGTGTATGCGGACGCACAATGATGATTATAGGAACAATGGAACGAAAGGGCGAAACACCGTGAGTAATCTCGAAACCACCCCGCCACTCGGTGCTTCTCATTTCGCTTATTCTTTTTCTTTCGTCATCGTGACCGCGGTTGTGCTGTTTTCTTCTTCTCGTGGTCCTGATCCCCATCCTTCCTTTCCCTCTCCTTTCTCGGTGTCCTTCACTCGCTTTCTTCTCCGACGGCTCATTGTACGGTCCCGCGTTAAAATACAGGTTACCTCAAAAAACCGCCTACGCATGGACAAAGGCCGGGAATTTGAGGCAGTTACCGGATCCCAAGTGGAGAACAGGCCGATGGCAGACGAGAAGGAGACGAAGAGACGAAGAAAGGCACTGCGGGGGAGTGGGACACGACTACGCGGAGTCATAACGCGGTTCGTATTATACAAGGGTTTATATGCCAAATTTCAGCCCGGCCGCGATACCGCGCGCGGGAAAGTCGGGTAACGCCGCTGGCCGAAATACTTCAGTGAGATTTCCCGTAAGCGTATGAATCACAAATTTGTTCGCAGGCTAATAAGCGCATTCGCGTTCTGTCACGGCAAATCAGAAAGTACCGCGTCTACCGTAAAGACGCGCTATAAGGACTCGTTTCAACGAGTTAAAGCTCGTTGCCGGAGTAGAATGCGGAAAACTTTCCCAGGGATTCTCGAAAATTAAAGTTGGCCGCGTCTACGAATTAGATGCAAAGTCCGCCAATTCTGTTGGAAGGGCTATTGGAATAGTTCGTTGCGGTCGTGCTCAGACGAGCGCAGAAGTTCCGGAAGGTTAGCAGCGTGCATTGCGCTAGAGTTCATTGGAAAATGTTGATGTCATCTGGGAAGCATGTTTTCCGGATATGTTGTTCATTATGAGTTGGTGATTTATGCTATTTACGGGCATTACAGAGTTTGGAAGCACCGCTGCGGAAGAGGTTCTAAACGCGTTACCGGGGTGCATTGTGCTCCAGTTAATGCGCAAAAATTCAAGAGTTAAAAGGCAGAGTGGGGAAGCCGAGTAAATCGTACAACGGGCGTCGAACTAGTTTAACATGAAGCGTGAGCATAAATCACGATGGCATGGTGCTCGATATGAGTTGCTCGCAAGTTGCTATAACCTCGAGGCTGTCTGTCGAGACAGGTAAACTTTCAAACTACAAAATCTTAATTTCTTCTACCTATAAGCTGTAGTGCCGTGGTAGAAGATAACGATAACTCATTCGGCATTGTTCAGTATTAATATACTGAAGTTCAGGACGTTAAAATAGTAGGTAGAAAGGAAGAATGAATTGATAGCCTGTTGAGAACAAATTAGATAAATCTTCGGGTAATAAATATTTCATACTCCAATGGGATTTAACGCCTTTGACCCACTTTAAATAAACTGCATCTCGTTCCACGCAGCCGTTATCTTACAGTTACTCTAATCTCCGTTTCATTTCTACATAATGAACCGAGTATACTGCTGCAGTTCTCCGTGTAATCTGTTTTATATAACTGCACTCCTGATGATTACTGCACTTACTCAGAAGATTATTTAGATTATTGATGCTTTTGCGATGGTATAACAGCGCAAACCGTGCGTCCCTCTTACGATCTTATTAAGGCGGGTATTTTTAGAGCTCCTTTCAATGTTTTCCGTCCGTTTCAAGTGCAGTTATAACGGTTCGATCGTATCGTAGACGAGGTTCATAGCTTCTACTTCATGTTATGTTTTCTCCGAAAGGTCCATTTACGTCTATGCCAGCTTGAGTGTAACGTCTGACGGCAAAAAGTTTCTATTTCTTTTCAGTCATTTGCACGCGGTAGCAGTTCAAAGAATAGAACGAACTGCGCTGGAACCGGTTCGAGAAAATGCGCGTCACTGGCAATCTGCCTCTCTATAATTTGAGACGAAAGTACAAATTTGCCGGGACGGTCGACATCCTCGGCAAGGGGCCCGTATCATTTCTTGACGCAATAATGAGTGCAAGACAACGTAACGGGGATACGTAAGAACACAGAAATGCGGCATTCTGTTACCGTCATTGGACCATTCGACAATTAAGGTGAGTTTTTACCATGTCTTACCAGAGAATTACTTCTGCAAAAACATTAGTTTCACGTGATCTACTTCTATTCTTATTGTTAAGAGAACGAGCAAAGCTTCCGTTATACAATTGAAACTGCATGTAACTGCGCGTCAGGTGTTTGGCGTAGATATTCTTGAATACGCACAAACAAGTTTTAAAGCACACTATGAAATAGCCATACGAATCGTTCTTTAACACGTTGACTGCCATGGTGGTCATCGGTGACCGGCGCAAAAGATCTCACAAAAAATTTGAAAAATACCCAATTGGCAGCATTTATAATTTTGTAAATGCAATTAATATCAAATAGTGATTCAGTTCTTCGGTCTCCAATACCTTCGCATTATCTTCATTTTGCACAATTTAATCATATTCTGTAGTACTTCATTACGTTGCGGTTTTAATATAGTAAAATACGCACGGCAGTCAAAGTGTTAAGTTGGTTTACGCAAAACGTCGCAAATTATTAAGGTTCACAAAATGTCACAATCTCTCTTCATACGACCTTCGTGCGTGTAAATACGCACATGATGGGATATGCAAATGTGGCATTTGCTTCAATTACGTGAGCAAACGCAGCGTGTTAAACACTAGCGATCGATATATTAAAAGTTAAACAGAAACGAATAAGTGAGATATCCAATTACCGCATCCATGATACTCAAGCATAGTACACCGGAACTAACATGCTTCGAATGCAAGCAGAAAATCAAATGGAAGCAAACGCGATAAAACGCCAGCAAGCTCGGTGCCATCTGACGACACATCCGTTGCATCGAGACAGGAAGGAACCCGGGGGAAACTCCTCGTTCTTGCGGTTTGTCGTTCGCACCCGCATAATGCACCACCCTGCCACGATACGTCAACCTTTAACCCCGCTCGTAAACAATTTCGCACTCGTACGTGCAGTAAACTGGCAGAAAACGTTCGCCGTTCGAACTGTACTTGAGACTCGCAAGGATTAAGCGTAGGAGAGATTCTTTCGACCCTGTTAATGGAAAGGATACCGATCGTGAGTGCAATTTTGACGAAGAAAACGCATACAAGATACATTTCCACGAATGTAGTCCTTCGTACAGACTCCATAGATGCGACGTTAAATGACTGCTTAATTGTTCGAAGATGATTCTAAAGAAATCGTCATGCATCAGCCGAGATAGCTGTACGTCGTGGGACTAACACGACTTTAACGGAGTTTGTACCAACGTGTATTATGTACACTAGGTCTAACGTGCAAATATGGCCGTGCCTCTCATTCATGCCATTACCAGGGTGCGACATATTACGCGCTGCACATGTACAACCTCGCGCATTCACACGTTTTTGCGACGTTTACTTGCGTCGCAATGATACGCGCGTGCATACACGCCGCATCGATAAACCCACACAGAGCCGTTCACGTGGAAGGCTCCTAGGTTCGTATCGCGCACATCGCCGTGCCCTTATACGAGGCATACTTTTAATTTGGCCCCCAACACTTGGGTGAAGAACACGGTGAGAAGCCGCAAACGTGTGCGTCCGTGCACGTGGAAGACGCCGGCGTACGATCCCGCGTCAATAAAAGGCGAAAAAGCGTTTCGCAGCGTCGCAAAGAAATGCTCCGCGTGTGCAGCACTCGCTCGACTCGCGACTACACGTACGCCCGCGGAATAAATTACGCCCCGCGCCACGCGCATTAATACATCGGCATATTTAATGCGCACTTACCCAACTGAAAGCGCACCCGTCGGTGTATGGATGCGCTTGCACGCAGAAGGTTACACACAGTTAACCACGTGGATTTCAGGTTACGACAGTGCACACGCACACGTGGAGAGGCCTTGGTCGTGTGGAGACAGTGTACACTTTCCCTTAGAGCCAACACGCCAGCGCGTGTGCGTGAAAAACATCGTGCGCCGTGGGCCAAACCAGTCGAGTTCCTTAATGAGGGAGATGCTCGTGTTTACGAGTGTTCGTGCTCACGTCTCACACTCTCGACCCTCGGACCAACGTATACAGGCACACGTGCAGGTACGTGCCCACATGGTACGCAGCTGGGGCACCTCTAACCTCGGGGACGAAACCAGCCTCACTGCATTCCCTCGTGACTACCTGAGAGCCTCACGCTTCGTCGCGAACTCCTAACTGCGTCCCTCGTACTTTCGCGTCGCTCGAAGTCAATATCCGTAGTGACGATCAAATTCGTCCGGACGTTTACGCTGGCTTTGATCTTGGTACAGTATAATTACACGGTTCGCGAACTGACGTTTAGCTGCAAGGCGTGCTGTTCAGTGAAACACTGTACCTAAGAAGAAGGCAGTTTTCGAATTGCCATGGGAGTGTTGCTGGAATTGCTGTTCATCAGATTTGAAATGTTGCGAAAAATGGAAGGGACATTGCGTAACTTCAATAACTTCGTGAAAGTGATCCGTTGCGGTTTTAAACGGTGAACAGTGGTTTTTGTGAATGTCGAGGGCGTACGTAGTTCTGAGTGTATATAGGATCGAAATTGTAAATTGAGCCTGAAGCCGAGCGGCGTATGCGGTAACAGAATAATGATTCATCCTCTAGGGGAGTTCAGTGTCATTTGAGGCCCTCGTGTGAGACGCTCCTGGCAGTCCTCCCTCGATCACGATCCCGATCCACGCGGTCAGTCTTGCCGCGCCAGCGCGATCGAGAGGATCGATGGTTGCGTCGTGCTATACGCCTGCGTTCCGAGTCGCGAAAAACGGTTTACATACGTCGTCATAAAAGCGAGTGCTTTTGACGATTCTCGGGGGAGTGAATTAAATTAAAACGCGTAGGTGCACCGTGTGCGATTAGTGTAGCCGCCAGTCGGGCTGTCTCGTTCATTCCGCGAGTTTTAGTTTTTCGAGTTCATTAAGAACTCCGAGGATGGAATTTATGGATCGAGCTTTTTTAGAAACGCTCGCTGTCTCCCGGCTTGTTCTATGTTAATCGCTGTTCAAGGTTTATATTAATGTGCGCTTGAGTGTGCTCCCCTACTGACGTCTTGTAGAACTTATGAGCGGCAAAAGGTTACTGGATAATGCCAGTTAGATTCACCGGGACATGCCCTTAATTGGCTGATTAATTTTCGAGCAAAATCAAATTAGTTAAGGCTTATTGCTGCCTTCCTCTTTCTCACGGCATTTACTTATATTGGCTCGTTAAATTGCACGTCGTAAGACCCGATTTAAAATCCGGAGTAGCGATTAATTCAGGGATCAATATTATTTATCGACGCCCGCGTCGCCACCTTGACTGAGTAAAACGGAGCAGGAAACTGTCCCATTTTCTATCCATCATCGCTCCTTGCTGCGATAATACCAACTTTGTCGTACTCGCACGTTTATCTTCCCCGCACTCTGTCCATTCGTCTTTGTCATTCTAACGGTGTTTACATCTTTGTTCATTTTCTGTAAAGTTTCTCATTTTCTTCACGCTTCCTTTTTTCGTCTCCCTCTCTCAGTGTGTTCCTTTCGTCCATCCCTCGTATATTCCCGATCCTGAGGAATATACGGAGGCATATATCAAGCCGTCAGACAGCGTGTTTCTTCGCTTCTTCTATCTCCACCAGCGGAAAGTAAAATATCCAACTCCTTGGGAGAAAGCGTCAGACAATTATTCTAATACCCCAGAGATCACACTCAGCATTACAAGATCCTTCTGCTAATTTCTTAAGAAGGATATTCACTGGCACTTCTACTTCTTGAGCGCATTTAATCTTCTCCAATGCACACCTCCGTCTCTCAACAACCCTACAGGGCGCAGTGAAATTCGTGACACGAACCATTAACGCTCCTTTTCTTTCTTTCGTACCAATGCGAACTGCATTAGAATTGATCTTTCCCGGGAAGGCAATTTTATGGGAATGCAACGCTGATCCCAAACGAGGCCGTCAGTTCGACAAAAGCAACAGCGTGCGTTGTACAGTGTCTGTACTTTCCCCGCCGGGAACTAATACGTGTCCCCTCGCAGTCCCATTCTATCGCGATGACATTAAAAGTTCGCGCTTTCATTGCGATCGCAGCGAATTGAGCAAGATCGATGTCAGCGCCGGCCGAGATCGCTCTATACTCTTCTTGTTTCACCTTGACAGGAGCCTCGATCCTTCGACGCCATGTCGGATTCCATCCTCGGATGCGTCTGCCCGGACTATAGACATCGGCAATGATCGAATAATTACGAGCGCGCCCATCTAGCAGGTTCGATTATCGTCCGGACGCAGCGAAGCATATCGATCTTGCAGGTCTCCCGATCGGCAGTTATACCGGTTATCGCGAAAACCGGAAGCACGGGACGGGTAGTACGTGGCCAGTGATTAATGTCGATCGCCTAAGAGGAGCCGACGTCGACTTCTACCGACTGTGTTGTAAAGTGATAGTCGTTCGTACGGCTCGTCCGTTGTGGTTGATAACGGTGCTTGAAGTGAAGCAGTTCGCTCGCCGGGGGTGATAGTCAGTGAACCGCTTTTACTGAAGATCCGTGCTCCGTTTCAAGGCGACTCGTTAATTGGAGCCACTGTGTGGACCGTGAGCAATCGTGACGTTCCAATGGAAACGACGCCGCTGAGATCGTGCGATAAAGTGATATTCGGAGCGGATTCGGGTCGATAAGTGTGCCGCGGCTGGAGTTACGATCATTGTGGTGACAGTTGCACGGATTACCTTTCCCGGTGTTGCGAAACGTCGACGGACTAGCGCCGTCAGGGAGATTGGAGAGTGCACATGCATTGCGCTCGAAATTGCTAATTGATTTGATGAACGTCGGTGTCGCGGCGAAACCGTGGATACCGCGTGCTATGAAAACGTGAACGCGTGTCGGCGGCGCGGTGCACGAAGAGGCGCATCGCGAGGCATCGCGTGTCGTCTGAAGAAACGCGAGCGCACAGGCACGCGGGCGAAAATAGAAAGGAGCGGACAGGCGACGTGATTGATTTCTGCGTCGGAAAAATCAACGGTCGCCGCGAATAACTGCGGCTCGCGTCACGAAACGAACGCGAACGCGTACGCGGCCGGTTGTAAATTGCAGCGTTCAGGTCGGACAGGTTCCAGTGGGTTTCCCTCGCGGCACCAAAATACATATCTCCACCGAAACGCTTCGGTAGAACGAAAGCGACTGCTGAGAGCCGCGCATCGTCATAAATAACGGCGCATTGTTTCGCTCTACGTGGAAGAGCGGCGGGCGACAGGGAAGGGAGTGAACGATCAATTACGATGTAAGAGAGAAACGTCCGTGCGCTTTCGAGAAGGTCCCGCCGCCGATACCATCGAAAACCACTTCTGAAGATTTCAGCCGGAATAGCTCAGACCGCGAGAAAGTCCCGTTTGGCGCCAACTCTGGATTACACGAAATTTCAACATCGACCATCCGTTACGCGAGAGATTCCAGAATCTCCGGGTTGATAGTGTTCGAAGACGCTCCGCCGATCTATCGAGTTATCGATTTCGCCGAGCGTGCACGGGCAACGTCGAGATTCGAGATCTTAGGCACGACCGAGGAAATGACGGGAAGGTACTCCTTGGTTGCGAATCGCGGGTTACACGAAACGTGTTGGTTCGTACGCGCTGACCGATATCGAATCGAATAACGGCGCGGGCCAGTGTGCGGTTTCGTCAGGAATAGTTGGATCGATTTCAAGGAAGTATTCGAGGACCGATCGATCGTATCAGCTCGTGACGCGGTTTAAAGATTCTACGCTTGGGCGTAGAACGATGAGGCCGAGTACAGAGAGACTGTTGTTAGCGAAGCGCACTCGGATTACGTGATACGTCAGATTTAGCGGGCGCTCAAGGATAATCACCAAATCGATTTCGCCGGAATTGGGAATCATCGGTGCCATTCAGCCACGTGAGTGGCTGCCTGAAAACGTTTCTCGGCTAATGCTGCCCGGCGCAGAATTACTCGCTACCACCGCAGCCGCGAACTGCCAGGATAACGTTACTTCAGTCAATTACTAAGGATAGTCCGAGGATAGCAGCGGCGGGGAGGCAAGAGCCGGCTTAAGCTTCTATATACCTCAGTACCCGCACAAAGGTACGTACGCATTCCCATGCACAGTGTTATAACGTTGCGGCCGAAAGCCTTCTGAACTATAGATCCCATGGAGACCGATTCCGCAGTTGCTCCTACTCGATTCGCCCGGTATCTTGCCTTAGCCACGGCAAGTACGGCATTCGGTGGCTAGAATTTGGATTAACGCGGCCTCTCTTGCATCCGGAGGACAGTCAAATTGATCGCAATGGAAACTAATTAGAAACACTGCTCCCGGCCGTCTATCGATATCGGATCGCTCTCCGACGTTAATCAACTTCTACATTACACCGTCGCTGTTCGCGATCATCGGCATCTCAGCCAGCCACTGTCATGCCCCACTGCCCGCGACATTTCCGTGCGCTCACTTACATCACTTCTAAACAAGAAGACAACTGAAGAAGTCAGCGCACTGCGCCGAATACCGAAAAGCACCGTTTCACCCCGACAGCCTGATTAATCGCTTGACGCGCAGCGACACAAATCATCTGCGGCTGTCGGTCAAGCGAGCGACGACAAAGGCGGTCGGTCCGAGAGCACAAGGAAATCGAATCCGCGAGAGCCGCGGCGGCGACGTGTCACGATAAAGGTGTTGTCTAATTTTACACGCGCCGCCGTACTCGAGTTTCACGCTTCCGTCCGGCCCGCGAACTATCGCGGGCACGTTCCCTGCGAATCGACGGCGTTCCGCAAAATTATTCTCGCGAGCCCACGCGAACGCGGGAAGGAGTCCCTTCGGGCGGACGCAGACGTGTATCGAATCGTGAAGCGTACGTAGGTGTACTGCGTTTGTGCGCTGGGAGACGTAAAGTGAGTTACGGCGTAAGTCCGTGTGCAAGGGGAAGTCTCGTGGGCGCGGTAACGGCAAGTTACCGCGAAGGGACTTCGTTCGATTCGTGAGTCGGAGAGCGCGATGGCCTCTTATCGCGCGCGTACGCACACGCACGGTGTACACGTCCGTAGATACGAGTATAATCTATTGCCTGGATGCTGTCGTATGAATGACCGCCGCGTCTATGACCGTAAACTTGATGCGGATCTGCTTGGATTGCGTAATAAACGCTGAACTGGCCAGATGTATATACAATGGCGTGGCGTGGCGTGGCGTCTATGCGTGCGGAATCGTACGACTTGTCAGTTAGGGATCGCTGAGTTGTATTACAAGGGAAGCAGGGTGTAAACAGCTTTATCGGGCATCGAGAGTTCGGCGTTATCAGGTTATCTGCGTTTCGGAGCGCTGTAACGCGATCTCATTATCTACAGGTTAGACGTTGGGTGTCTCGCGTTACGTAGTTAACGCCGGTATGCGTCAGGGGTGGGGTGTTTAGAGGCGAAAATTTAAAATCGCAACAAGCGTGCCTACGTAAAACATATAATGATCGTGTGTTTCTACAACGCATCCGTGCGTTATTACACAGTCTACTTTCGCAGAAACTCGAGAATGGCGACGACTGCTTATTAACGCGTACTAAAGATAAACGGACAGCAAATTTTACCCCATCAAATCTACACACTGTACTTGTGACGAATCTGTACGGCGGACTTATAACAATGTGACGGCTCGTTCGTATGGGAGTACGCGTTTGTCGCGATAGACTGGGCAAGCGAGCGTTGCGCTCGACGATTCACGCTGGCCGCAATTATCAGTGCTTCAATGAGCAGCACAATGCGCCGGCACGGGCTTGCCATCCGAACGTCTGCATGTGTTATCTCCATACGAGCGAGTCTGCATTTCTGCTGCGCCGGCTGATTGTTTCTCAAAATAGAGTCGACCACTCGCGGCCACTCGCACTTTCGATTATTTTTTGACGCGCCGCCCGAGAATCCGCGCGCGATCTCTCGCGCTTGGGAGGGCGTGCAAATTACATTTCTTGCGGCCGATGAAACAAAGAACAGTCCCCGGTAGATTCCGATCCGCGATATAAACGAGACTACGCGCATAGACGCGAAACGTTCAGATGCATACGTGGCAACGTGTGGATACGAGATACGGATAAATGCATCCGTTTGTACAAGGCTGTTTACATTTCACGTTTTATCGGGCTGAAAAGGTTTGATACCGCTCCGTTTAATTGTATCACTACAGAAAAATCGGCAGGAAGTCATCAAACGCAGATAAACACACGCGTCCGTGTGCAGTGTGTGAGAGAGAGGGGGAAGGTGTCAAAAACACAGAAAGAGTGTTTGCGTTTAAGTGGATATCGTTTTACGGCACGACCCAGCTATTCACGGCTGATTGTGAGTGTTGGTTATCTTTCTCTGAATGCACTTGCTGTACGACGTCCGTTACTTCTGAAAAGAAAGAATCACCCGTAACGAGCGTATCCGGTTCCAAACGAAGATCAAAGTGAACGATGCTCTTGCGCTGGGGGATACGAGAGGATGGCGATCATCTGACGGGAACGTATCGAACGCCCTCGCGGCTCTGCGTCTTGAATCGTGTCGGTCCGCTCGTTCCTACACGATACCGGTTGCTTTCGTAGAGTGACGAGGCGTTTAATCGATGCGCACGCCTCGCCAACGCGTCCTGATTGCCAGCCGAAGATTCCACATTGTTTTGCCTTGAAACGCTGTTCAGGGCCGCGCGCCTATGTTGACAGTGCGCAGATTGCCTGTTAACACATTGGCGGCGAGGCATTTCGGCCAATTGCGTGACTTTAAAAAAAAAATACTATAATACAATTTTAACACGTTGACTGCCGTGCGTATTTTGCCTTGTTAGAGCGGCGATGCTATGAAATACTACAGCGTTTGATTAAATTATGCAAAATGTAAATAACGTGCAGGTATTGAAGACCAAAAGGATCACATCCCTATTCTAATAATAACTGCATTTATAAAATAATTATTGCTACCCATTGCGAATATTTTGGATCTTCAGTAAAATCTCTTGCGCCGGTCACCGGTGACCCCCACGGCAGCCAACGTGTTAAATACGCTGTAAATCGATACTATTACTAATAAATATATAAATATACATAATATAAACTAGTACTCATACTACTAAATATATTATAATTTTAAATATACTAAACTGTACTATAATATTATTATAAATTGATACATAAGAGAAATTACTATAATCCTAGAGAATAATTATTGATTAATACCTTGCACGATAATTTCCACTTCTTAACTTTCTATTATCAGTGGCCCTCAGTTTCTTTATTGGTAAAGATAAATATTTAGCATTTCAGTCATAACATGATATTATCAAAGTTAGTGTTTTTCTGTAGGGTATGCTTGGAAGTATTTGTCAAGATGCAGGTGTACCTTCCAGTATCTATACATGTAAACTGTTTCCCAGTGAATTTTGAATCAACCACCAAACTCGTTTCTTATCGCTCTAATCTAAATGCACTTCCACTATCAATAATCCTGAAATAAGACAAGAAGTTTCAAGCACACTCAATTATCCAATCTGGCGAAACATCTTCTACGAGACGCGCGAAGACAGATTAAACCGTTTACAGCGTTTTATCCATGCACATGTAGCCAGGGTCGTGAAAGTCGAAACATACGTATATTCGACGCCACTGTATTAATTCTTCACGACGTTTTGCACGGTTTCTGCCGATTCGAGATATAAATTACGCGAGCGGTGCGATAAAATGGGCAATGAGCCGACGACGGCCACCAACTGGACCATCTTGACGTGCTCCTTTTGTCGTGCGATACGCGGGCTTTTATCGCGTGCAAAGTGGGCGTAAACTTTCGCAGCGGACGGGCTGATTAAAAAGAATTAACGCGCCGCGGTAACTAATAATTAACGCTCGTTCGTTCAGCCCGCGCCCCGTCAGTTCATAAAGTAACGCGCAATGGTGTTGTGATAAATGGGGCTCGCAAGGTGCGCCGTGTAATTGCTATCGTTTCATTTTTAAGGAAGCGCTCTATCGATTTATCGAGTACCCACGGTGTGCCATCACGATGTTACGGGATGTTGGTCTTTCTCTCTTTGTCGACGATTAAACCGCGTCGTATGTCGTACAAGCTGTGAAGATAATATACTGAAATTACGCGACACGCCCGAGTTACCGCCTGTGTGTACAAGTTAGCCGATCTGCTTAGAAACAAGACAGTTACATTAACACAACCTTAACGCGATATCCTGAAACAATCGATCTGTGTGTTGGCGCGAATGGGATGTCAGCAAAGATGATCAATCAATGTGGTGTAGTACGATGTTGCGCATTGATTGGTGTTTACAGTCAATTAATGCATTTCGATTTTGCTGGTTAAAAACGTAACGTTTCGGCACGCGATGTATGCGCTTGTCAAAGAATTGATATAAATTCCGGTACTGAAGCAGGACGAAAAATTTAATCGTGTCATAAGGACACGCGTCGCGAGTCGAAACAAGTAATAAAATTGAAATGCATTAATTGACCGTATAGCCAATTAAATTTGCAACACCTCTGATAACAAGAGTCGGAATAAAATATTTCATCACAAGTGTACTATGTGCATGGTGTACCAAAAAGCGTATTCACACTTTAAAAGAATAATGAATTTTATATTTATTAAGGCACGTGTAAAATGAACTATATCGTGATTATACAGTAACACGAATGTGTCCCGTAAGTTGCACGTGCTGTAGTACGTGGAAGGCTTCCTCAAAAATGCACGCTTTAAAACATCATGAATTCATTTGTTACCAAGGCATTCCGAAGATTAACACGTTGATTCCCGTGCTTATTTTGCTATATTAAAGCGGCGATGCTAGAAAATACTATAGCCTTTGATTGAATTATGCAAAATGTACATAATGTGCAGGTATTGAAGACTAAAGTATCGCATCACTATTCTAACAATAACTGCATTTATAAAATAATAATTGCTACCCATTGCAAATGTTTTGGATCTTCAGTAAAATCTCTTGCGTCGGTCACCGGTGACCATCATGGCAGTCAAAGTGTTAACTATAGCGTAATTACACATACCGACTATACACAAATGTGTGCATTCTCTTGTGACATCCTGCATGTAAATGAGCGTATCTATTCGCAAGTAAGACCGCCGCATTCGCACATGCACGTTTCGATGTCCTAAGGACAAGTAACCTACGCGTCCGCCACAATCGTCCGTCAACAAAAACACCCCGGCGTCACATGACGAGCGTTTGAGGTAACCGAAAACCCCAAGTCCATTTGAAACTTCAACGCGTCGCATCGCTTCGTGGAACGGGCGTCAAATTAGAGGCAGCGGAAAAATGTACGAGGAGAGAAGTCCGCCGCGGCTATCCCTCTACGTTCTATTCGGCAATAAGGCCAGAATGACACTGTAATTGCGGCAGCGCGCGTCACTAGATTCAATTTAAAATGCCGCCGTTTTTTTCGTCCTTATCAAGGGACGCGGCGAAGTAAATACAAGTATTCGCGGCAAACGAAAAGAGAGAAGGAAAGGAAGAAAAACGGGGCGCGGGCGTGCACGGCGCGAGCATAGTAATAAAGAGAGGCACAAATAGAGAACGGCCGTGGGGCAAAAAGTAAACGTTAGGGCAAAAAGCTCGTCTCGCTTCGCGGTGGCACAATATCTCGCACGAGTGGCAACACATTGTGCCGCGAGACGCGGGCACGTGGTTTATTTGCGAAAAAAAGAGGACTCCCCTCTGGTCGGTAGCGTGTGCTCCGCGCTGGCTGTTGTAGGCGGAGACGAGATGTCAGAGAAAGAGCGGAGGCGTCGGTCATACGCACGTTTCGAGCGAACGAACGAGACGCAGCGAGTGAAAACGAAGTGCGGAGGAAAGCCGGTCGGACAAACTCTATGGACCACATGTGAGTCTCGTGGACGAGGCCTCACGCGGAGCACCTCGACGCGAGCAAAAAAGTCGCGAAGGGCTCGACTGCCGAGGACAGAGGTCCCTAGGCATCAGGAAAGACGACACGAATGCCGGAGCCTACTACTTGCGTTCCTTGGCGAAAAAGTGGATTGGCTGCGCTTCCGTGGGAATACGTGGCCACGAACGGGTCCACGCAGGGAAGCTTGAAAGACAACAAGAACAGACAATTTAAATTTCCCGTCGTTCTATACCACTTGGAGATGTGGCTATTGGCACCAAAATAATTTGAAGCATGTAATAAACATTCATAACCTTGAAACTGTAACTATGTTAAACCAAAGTGCAGAGTATAATCGAAGAGCCGCGATTATCGAAAGTATTCGCGCTGGGCACTCAGCGACAGAAATGATTCGATTCTCCGGATACCCAAGATCGACTGTGTATGATGTTGTCGCGAGATATAACGAGTCTGAGAAGTCCAGCGAAGGTTTTGCAACACCGGCCAGGAAAAGTCACTCGAAGGAGCGCGCTGTTAGGACGCCCGAAATCATTCAACGGGCTCAGGAGCTCATTTTTCAGGATCCAGGGCAGTCGATCCGAAAATTGTCGTCGATTGTCGGTGTAAACGAAAAAACTATGCGTCGAATCGTCGAGGAGGACCTCCGCTACAAGTCTTATGCGATAAAAGTGAGACAGATGCTTTTCGAAGCTGCCAGAACAAAGCGAGTTGAACGCTGTAACCTGCTTTTCTGCCTCCCAACAGCCCAGATTTAAATCCTTTCGACTATTATGTATGCAGCGTGATTGAAAGGGTCACCAACAAGTCCACACATCCTAATGTCTCATCATTAACACGTTGAGTGCGGCGCCAATTTCGCTAGACTTTCCGCTCAGCCGGCAGCGCTCCAGTTGAGATCGGTACAAGTAGACGTATCCACAAACTTCGGGAAAAAGAAGGAAAGGCACATAAAGTGCAAAAATACTGTGCTGAATGTTATTGCACGAATGCACAAATGCTCGGGCGCGACATAGCGAAGAATAACACGAAAAAAGTAGTTACCTACTGTGATATGTGCACATCTCGGCCATATCTTTTACAATGTTTTAATAAACTTCACTAAATTTATACTTAAATTTTTGAATTGTCATTAATAAATTAACCCTTGGCAATGCCGGTCTCATGAACCGATGTCGAACAAACGAGAATTTCGCGGTCAGTCCCTAGAATCTACGCCGCCCAAACGAAAAGCCGCTATTGAAGCGGCATTCGCCGATATGAACCGAGGCTCGTTAAAACGGATCTGCGACAAATTCAGACCGAGAATGAAGGCGGTCATTCAAGCAGAGGGGGGTTATATTGAATGAATGTTTTCTTTATGACCCAACAAACAATACAGTAACAAAAAAAATTGTTTACTTTTCTATTGTTGCAATGAAAATTATGTTTCAAAAAATGTTTCATTTGTCCGGATTTTTGCGACGCACCCTGTACATGAGCGGGAGACGTCGCGCACATGGCGGCTGATAATTGCCAGACGTCGTTGACGCGCGAGTTCGCGGGGGGCATGAACGTTGTAATCCGCGTGTAATGCTGCCGCCGCTTGGCGTTTGGCGCCGGTGCGCTCGCGTGAGTGTCTAAAAGGTCAGCCGCTGTCGTGCGCGGTGAATAGGCCGGAGGCTTTGGAGGCGGCGACCGGGATGGAGTCGTGAAAGGCGGGCGGGTGCTTTCCGGAAAACCGTCCTTCGGGAGTTCCGAGGCTTTGGCGGAGAAGAAAGAAGGCTTACCGCGTGGATGCGCGGAAAGTGATCCGATCCGTGATGAGACGGTCTCGGATTCATGGGGTCCGCTCCCCCTTTCAGCGCTGCTGCTAAACTTCCGCGAATTCAGCGTTGCGCTGCGTTGACATCGGGAATATTATTTCTTGGAAAGTGCGCATCGACGTTAATCGGCATTACGCGCAAAGACACTGCGCCTAATTTTTGTGGAAAAACACGTCATCGGGTCGGTGCGATGTGTTTGTGCGAACTACGCCGGCGGTCGTGGAGGATTTGAACAATTAGCTGTCTCTGACGAGTGTACATGTCATGAAGAGATAGCAATATTTTGTGTTGAAACGCGTATAGTTACTGTGCGTACAAAGTAGTTGCAAGTCGTAATTTAAATTGCAGTCTTAATGAAAACGAACATGTATTAGTACATTTTCAGATGTTTTGAATATTTGGCTGTTAATACACAATAAAACAAGTAAAAACAAATTCATATAGTTTCTATGAAGATACTGTGTATGGTGTACGGATTGAATAGTTTTATCAGTTAGGATATTTACCCGATGTACGTCTTCGGTGCAGTAATTTGTTACTATAAGACTTTTTAACAAACATTAACAAGAAACTCTCTTCTTCATACTTTCATCACCGCATGAAAGTTACCCAGTCAGCAATAAAATAAAAAATAAAACAATTATTTCATTAAACTTAATTCTATATGAGAACAGTCACACATACTCTGTTTGACGAGTACACTCCTCATCGCTTACTTCTTGCGACACGTTTTGGGTACACACTTTTTACAGAGGTCGCAACAGCTAGCTGGTTAAGCATACAGTTATACGACACTGTCACGATACAAAGCCGATTGTCGTGCATCAAAGGTAAAGCTCGAACCGTTCCCGACTCAAAAGCCACCCTGTCGTTTGTAATTGTCTCGTAAAACGGTCCTCCACTTGTACGCCGGCCACAATCTTATCGATCAATCGTGGCGCACGTTGTGTAAATGACGTTACGAGTTTGTATGCGTACGTGCGTGATTAAGCGCCGGCATGGAGTAACATTATCTCGCGATATGTAGGCGAGTACCAATCCGTTACGAAGATTAATGGCTCGCCAGTTATCAGGTGGATGCATGTGCGGCAGAGTCAAGTCGACTCTTTTCGAAGAAACGATCATCTTCGGCGCGATGTTCCGGAAAGGCGCCGTTTCCGCAATTTTCGCGTTTCATGCTTCTTGTTACTGCCGTAATCAGGGATCACGAGACCTCCTTATCCACGGCAATAGTATATCAGCCGGCACAGAACATGAACTTCTCAATCGCCCAGTTTTACATTTTCTTTCATGCGTTAACCCTAAAATATGAAGATGTAGATGCTCAACCTTTGTTTCTTTATAATATAAGACTTTGCGTGAATCTCTCTGTGGGACATCGTACTTCAATTTTTTTTTTATATAATTATGTGTCACTTTCTCCTATTTACATTTGACCAGAAAATATTTTTGAAGGATAATATCATTTTTATGTTCTTACTCTTGTATGGTGCCCTTATGTGTTTCATATATTCCACATATTCTTCTCCACCTTGTCACAGATCTTTCTCTGTACAAACATAACTAGGTGGAGATACAATTAAACTACTTTACACAAAAATCAGCAGAATATCCATGGATACCAAACGATTCACAGAGGAATATGGGTATACACATACATAGAAGTGTTTATGCCATAATTTCATTGAAAACCATTAAACAACTTGACCGATTAACTTCACGCCAAAGCGTATCATACATTTCCGGAATTGAATATTTCGCGACCGTCCGCATACGATACAACCCTTCTTTGTGGGGCGTCGAAAAATAAGCGGCTCAGTCTTCGGTTTCCTTCCTCTCCCGTTCGCGCCGGCGTGAAACCTCAAGAGCGCATTCGTCGTATCAAAGCGACGCGTTAAGCGCGATTCATTTATAACCCGCGCGCATTCGAGTGCCACCACGTACCTGTAAGGTTCTCCAAACAGGAAGGAATTATTTCCATCCCGACGATCGCAGATCCGCGCGTACGCGTACGCGTATCCAGAGTACTTTTCTCACGTTCGATCGTTTGGAGCGAGTTGAAAACCATCGCTTCTCGTATCTCTCGAGAACCGTCAAGCGGAAACGAGCGCGGAGAATAGGATTAAAGGTCTCGTCGTCCGATCAATTGAAGGGTCAAAAGGTTCAAGCACCCTGCACAAGACTCTCCCGCTCATACTCATTTGCCCCCACCGTTAGTCGGTGTTTTCACTTCATTCCCGCGTATTCCGTCCATCTCGCGTTCGTCTACCTTAATCGCCGTAACGTTGACGTGACCCGCGCCTACCGCGGACAAACCGCATTCTACGGCGTATCGTTTCGCGGAGTTCAGTCTCCGCGTGTTTCAAGCACTTTAACACTTTGACTGCCAAGCGTATTTTGCTATATTAGAACCACGATGCGATAAAATACTGCAGAGCATAATTAAATCGTGCAAAATTAAATCGTAAAATAAAGGTAACGCATTTTGAGTTGTTATGCGATAAAATACTGCAGAGCATAATTAAATAGAAAATGGAATCAAAAGTATTGAAGCAAAAGTATTGAAGCAGCGTTCCAATATCAATTGCATTTACAAGATTGCAAATAGGCTTCATTGCGAATTGTTTGCATTGTTAGTAAAATCTTTTGCGCCGGTCACCGCGTATTTTGCTATATTAGAACTGCGATGCGATAAAATACTGCAGAGCATAATTAAATAGTGCAAAATGGAATCGTAAAATAAACGTAACGCAGAGTTGTTAGAAGCAAAAGTATTGAAGCACCGTTCCAATATCAATTGCATTTACAACATTGCAAATAGGCTTCATTGCGAATTTTTTGCATTTCTAGTAAAATCTTCTGCGCCGGTCACCGCGTATTTTGCTATGTTAGAATCGCGATGCGATAAAATACTGCAGAGCATAATTAAATCGTAAAATAAAGGTAACGCAGAGTTGTTAGAAGCAAAAATACTGAAGCATCGTTCCAATATCAATTGCATTTACAAGATTGCAAATAGGCTTCATTGCGAATTGTTTGCATTGTTAGTAAAATCTTTTGCGTCGGTCACCGGTGACCACCGCGGCAGTGAAAGTGTTAACCCTTTGAGTGCTGAATACTTCCGGCCAAAGCACTCGCTGAGTACGGAATACTTTTCACTAGCGTGAACTCTATTTATTGATTATGTAAGGTACAACTAAGTTCTAATGAAAATGTTTAATTTACGCCAAATTAGGCAATGTAAGAAAATGACTTCATAAAGAACTTGATAAATTACTTGATAATATGTAAGAAATCGAAACGATTGGAAAACGCATATATGCGCCCATAGTCGACGCCGACAGATTTCGGCGGACGCATATACGCGTCCATAGCAGTCAAAGGGTTAATGCGTAAAAATCTGTTGTGTCAGGCGCGGACCGTTTTCCCACACGTTTCAATATTTTCCTCCGCGTGCACAAACGCGGCGCGTATGTCATTTCGTGTGCGGCCGGGGGGTCTTCGGCGTGCAGGCTTTGTTCTTTTCCGAGAAGCCGGATGCGTTTAAAGGGAGAAGCCTCGGACAATGGGGGAAAAAACGGTCGGCCGAAGGATGAGGGCGCCTTCATTTACACCCTTTTTCGAGTGGCACAGACAGGAAGCGATGAAAACGGAGACGACCACTGCAACGGACACTCCCCGAGTGCTCCCGCGCTACTCTTTTAATACGCGTCCTTTTTACTTTATCGTCGCGCGACGTCCCATACGACGCGATAATAACTCTCGCGGATTTATTGCCTCCGGACTTTTAATTTCATCTCGCGCACATTCTTCTTCCGTCTCGCGCGTCGCAAGAGTGCGACTGCCGCTCGACGATCGTCCGATGCGGAGTACAATTATTGTCGGGGAACGATGGAAAACGCTCATCGACACTTTTTACGGGTTGCGGCGGAACGCGGACTCGTCGAGATCGGTTGGAAAGGAGTATCGACCGTTACGCGAGAATCTGACGGACTATTAAAACTCGTTGTACAGTGAAAATTAAAAACAGCGCGGTAGATTAGAACAACGGTTCTTAATTTGTGGCGCAGACTTCTAGGGAACTGTTTTTGTAGAGGGCCGGCGAAGGTTGGGCGAAGTGTTACGAGCTTTGCTTGATACAGAAGGAACGAGGGAATGGAAGAAAAACAAAATGTTAATTTTTGTGCCTGTCCTCGGTGAATGGTTTGATGTAATTCTGTAAGAGCTGAATTTGACTACACCTTGACGTGGCAGTCCGGTACAAATTGGACACGATTGAGAATTGTACTTAGATTCCAAGTGACACACATGTGAACATCAGAAATAAGTCACACTTCCTTGTATAAAACGCTCCTGAAGATGAGGCCCGACCCCTCGATCATATGGAACCCCTACAGGATTACATCAAACCATTCAAGTAGAACCTGCACAAAAGATTAATATATTTTTTTCTGTTGCTCTTCTGTGTGTTATATTTGGGATCTAAGCACAATTCCGATTGTAACATGTAACGCACGAACAATAGAATTAAAACAGACCTCTTCGTACAATAGGCTCCAGAAGAGGAGTCCCGTGGCCCTCGAAACATTTTACCAAAACATGCACAAAAAATTATTATTATTTTTATCTGTTGCTCGTGTGTATGTGTTACATTTGGGATCTAAGCATAATTCCATCTGTACACGTAACACGTGCACAATAGAATTAAAACAGATTTCTTTTACAACAACCTCCTGCAGAGGAGTCCCATGGGCCTCGAACCATCCAGCTCTTCTACAGAACTAAACAAAACCATTCAACCAGAACAGGCCCAACAACTTACCATTATCAAAAAGATTGAATTTACCATCAACTAAGACCCAAGAAACCAAAAAACCGAAACGCACAATGAAAATTAAATTGTCTCGCTCGCTCCCCCCATTCGCTTTCCCGCGTATTCCAACCACGTAGCGACTGCTGCCGAAAATGAGCACGCCGTAAAAAGGGCCGTATTGTCCGCAGCGTTGAGAAGCACTGCGTCAGAACGAGTTATCGTCCACCGCGTGCAAGTCTGGCCTCTTCAGACCCGCCGTATCCAATCTTCGCCGTACAACGAAATCGGTTAAAACGAGACGTCGTCTGCCTCCGAGAAAATCTGACCCTCAGAACTCATTCCGCGCTGGAAATCGAATAGTCCGCGATCGATCAGAACGAGATAGCTGCTACCGCGAGCGCGTCGGATCTGTGTCCTACCAACCGGTTATCCGATTTTCGCAGTGTCGCGGGATGAAGAAGTCTCCGGCGCGAATGCAAACGACCAGCGCGCCCACGCGCGAGAGAGTTGCGTATCGATGTGTGATCGCGTGCGTGGGCGTCGGTTTACGACGCGACGTAACAAGTGTGCGGCGTGAAACGAATCGTGAACAGTTTTAACGGGTGCTTAACGTGCCCCCGCAACGCTCCGTCTCGGAGGAAAGTGAATCGGTAATGAGCCGGCGCGCGCATAATTAGCCGCCACGCATCCACCGTGGCTACGTACGATCGATGGATCCCGTTAAGGTGGGAGTCTGCTTCGTCGGATAAAAGGAACGATCTCTGACCTGTTCTTTCCGAAATAATGTCGATGGCTGATCGAATGTAGGTTGCTAAATGATGGGAAAGGTTGGGTATAGGTAGAATGTGTTTACGTTTTTACGCTGCGTCTCGCAAATCAGATTCCGTAGGTGATGCAGTTAACACATGGACTGCCGTGCGTATTTTACTATATTGAAACTGCAACCTGATGAAGTTCTACAGAATATGATTGAATTGTGCAAAATGAAAATAATGCGAAGGTATCGGAGACCAAAGAATTGAATCACTACTTAATATTAATTGCATTTACAAAATTGTAAATGCTGCCGATTGGGTATTTTTTGAATTTTTCGTCAGACCTTTTGCGCCGGTCACCGATGGTCACCACAGTCAACGTGTTAAAATTAACCCTTTCGCTACGGACCGATTTTCCGGCGCGCTACTCCCGCTGAACGAGCCGCTGCGCCGAGAGTGAGTTTTCTAAAATCGCCTTTATGGTATTTTTGTAAAATTTCTCTTATCAATTTAACACGTTGACTGCCGTGGTGGTCACCGGTGACCGGCGCAAAAGATTTTACTAAAAATGCAAAAGATTCGCAATGAAGCCTATTTACAATCTTGTAGAAGCAATTGCTATTGGAACGGTGCTTCAATACTTTTGCTTCCATCAACTTTGCGTTTCCTTCATTTTGCATGATTTAATCATACTCTGCAGTATTTCATCGCATCGCGGTTCTAACGTAGAAAAATACTCTTGACAGTCAACGTGTCAAGATGAAAAGCAGCTACAGAAATATCTTTACGTGTTTTGAATTTATATAAGCAATATGGATCAGGTTTACGGTGACCATAGTCACCGGCCGAAGCGAAAGGGTTAAATCTTTCTGATGAGATAACCCGGACGTGGACGAATGAGGTGATGCAATATATCGCTCGTTAATGATGCTATTAAAATATCGAAACGTCGAATTAATATGCTTCATCAGCATACTTAACACGTAATTAATTTTTTGACCGAATTATCGCCGCAATTTCTGGTTGTGAATTTTTATTCGCCGTGTATCATTTCCTGCATTTTTACGATTATTTGATGCAAATGCGCTCGACATTTCCCTAAAACTGCTATTCAGCGAATAGCTTCTGGCCTTATATAGGGAGTAGGTATTCACGACGCGCTCGAAGGGGACTAATAAAAGCGCGCGATGAGACTTGCAGGACTCTCACTGATTATGCTGAAACTTCCAATATCAATGTCTCCCGTCGAGTTGTCCTCGTACTTACTGTTACTTGCCCAGGATACAGAATTCAATGTTTTAACATCGGTTTCGGAAGAAATTAAATGATTCCATTTTCGTCAGAATGACAAACTACGAAATAGCTTTCGGTTGCGGCTGTAGAACACCGGAACATGAAAATTCAAACAGGTTTCTCGCGAAACAGCATCTTTCGACGTGTTGGCGTAATGGTGCATACTCGACCGCTCGATGGCAGATTTCCGATTTAGCTCCAGAATTCGTTGCATGCCTTCATCCGATAAAACCAACCTTGAACGCTGGTACATCGGCCGTCCAGCCTCATTAATCGCAGACGATTAACACTTTGACTGCCATGCGTATTTTGCTGTATTAGAACGACGATGCTATGAAATACTGCAGTGTATGATTGAATTATGCAAAATGTAAATAATGTGTAGGTATTGGAGACCAAAGAATCGCATCACTATTCTAACAATGTCTGCGTTTATAAAATAATAGTTGCTACCCTTTGCAAATATTTTGGATCTTCAATGAAATCTCTTGCGCCGGTCACTGGTGACCATCAAGGCAGTCAAAGTGTTAACACGTGGACTGTCAAACGTATTTTACTATATTAGAACGGCGATGCTATGAAATACTACACCGTTCGACTGAATTATGCAAAATGTAAATAATGTGCAGGTATTCGAGACCGAAGAATCGCATCACTATTCTAACAATGTCTGCATTTATAAAATAATCGTTACTACCCTTTGCAAATATTTTGGATCTTCAATGAAATCTCTTGCGCCGGTCACTGGTAACCATCATGGCAGTCAAAGTGTTAATTCGTCCGATTTCAAAATTGTATCGTTTTCGCGCGAGCACAGACGCGCAAAAATTCACGAGCAATCCTCGCACGCCAATCTATTCCGCAAAGCTTCAAGTCGCTCCATCAAGTGTTTTTTGTTCGGCAAATTCCCGGAAAGCTGTTATTTTTATGGACGATAAACCGGACGCCTCTTAAAAAACCGGCCGGGCCACGATAACTCCGCGGATTACGATCTTCGCCCGCATCTGCGGTCAACTTTGAGCTCGACTTATAGCGTGCCACTTAATTGGCAAGGACACGCCTTAACGATTCAATGAAACGATTGATCCCGGGGTCAGCGTAATTAACGTCAGCGTATAATCGTGACACCTAGTTTTCACTGTGCTTCACGGCGCGTGGATACACGCAGTCGGACGCGTTGCGTGCATTCCTGCGGTGCGCAACGAATTAATAGGACCGTTCGACTTTGTAATTACGCGGTGGCATGGAAACCACACGAACCTACTGACACTACGTGCATGTGTCAGAAAAAGATACGCTGGTGTTCACCGCTTTCGGTAGGATCGTGTAACTACCGGAATCAGGGACGATTTCCTTATTCATCACAGTCTTCTTTGTATACTACAATAGAATGTGATCATAAAAATGTGTTCATAGTATTTTTCGCAGGTGGAATATTAACACGTTGACTGTCAAGCGTATTTTGCTACATTAGAACCGCGATGCGATGAAATACTGCGAAGTATAATTAAATGATGGTAACACAGAGCTGTTGGAAGCCAGAGTATTGAAGCATCGTTCCAATATTAATTGCTTTTACAAGATTACAAATAGGCTTCATTGCGAATTTTTGCATTTTTAGTCAAATCTTTTGCGCCGGTCACCGGTGACCCCCATGGCAGTCAAAGTGTTAATCTTATTGCATTGTTATATATAATAATTTAATATATATCGTTATTAATAGATCGTCTTATCTTTTCGTGTGAAATAGGCTTCATTGCGAATTTTTGCATTTTTAGTAAAATCTTTTGCGCCAGTCACCGGTGACCACCATAGCAGTCAAAGTGTTAATCTTATTGCATTGTTACGTTTGATTCTTATAACTTCGTGTCCAATTTAGGTTTTTAAATTTAGTTAGCACGTAAATGTCCGATAACCGATAAAATTGCTGGACTTCCAAAGGTAATTTTGTCAGTTCCATTATCTATCATATGCTTATGTTACAGTCGCAATCGGGAAGCGCTCGGTATACCTTAGTCACAACAGTTATATCTATTGTACATATATATATAGTCACTAGAGTAGAATATCGGCTGGCATATAATCCGAACATTTCGATAGCCCAGTCTTACAATAAAGTGCGACAAATTATATTCTGTATCCACACCGCAATATCCGGATAGGCTTGCAATTTCCATTTCCAAGATATTCTACTTATCATTCTCTCCACTTCCGTGGTACCTTACTTGTCTTTCTGACGTCACCATTTTTGTTTTTCGAAGTGGAAACATACGATGTACACGACAATGTTCATAGATACCAAACTGTTCGCCAACTTCCAAATTGTTACCAAATAATCTTCATACGTCATCTTCCAATACTTCCCTAATACGAAATTCAAGCGTTCAAACTTCAAGTTTCGATTGAAGCCCTGAAATTCAATAATGCTTCGCGATCGTTCGCATAGAACACGACAGATCAGCAGGCGTGGGACGTTTGTTTTGCACCGCAAGACGTAAACGTTGCCTATCCACTGCCGTGGCGGCAAGATGAAAACGTTGATACGTGTTCGCAACGTGGGTACGGTGAGTAATGAGAAAAGGGGCCCGGACAAAGGAAAGGCGGGCGTAAATGGTCAGAATGCACTAATAAGCGATATCTCCGGATGTCACGCGTGTCAGGTACGGCGGACGCCTACGAGGGCGATAAATCGCGATAATCGCGGCAAATCGCACTTGCCCAGGGTCCCTTCTCTCCCTCACCTCTCTTTTTCGTGGCACTCCGCGCTGCTACCATGATTCGAGTCAGCGCATGGTGGAAGCACTGTGAAATTTGTATTGCCGTTAATTATGGAAGCGTGCCTTTACGAATTTCACTCCCGCTGCGTAACACGTAACGAATCTCTGGGTCGGATTCGATGTTCGCCTCGGGTCAATCGACGGACGAGAATTGACGTTTTAATTTAATGCGCCCGGCAGGGGTCGAAGGTTAATTGACAGCTATGAAGGAATCAGGTGAGCGCGTTGAAATTCACATGCCTGCCGTTTTGAGGCTCGCCTGCTCACGGGTTACGAATTTCATCGTCGGTGGAAAATTGCCTCGTGTTGCCACGCGAAGTGCGCGCGACCTTTTATTTTGCAAGCGATCGTTTTAATGAGTGCGGATGATGGGGTCAGTTCGATTATGAACGGCGGGAAAGATGAGTGGATATTTGGCGCTTTAAGCCAAATTGAAACACTCGGCAATGGAGTATTCTTAACACGTTGACTGCCGCGGTGGTCACCGGTGACCGGCGCAAAGATTTTACTCTGAATGCAAAAAATTCGCCATAAAGCCTATTTGCAATCTTGCAAAAGCAATTGATATGGGAATGGTGCTTCAATACTTCGGCTTCTAACAACTCTGCGTTACCTTCATTTTGCACGATTTAATTACACTCTGCCGTATTTCATCGCATTGCGGTTCTGACATAGCAAAATACACTTAGTACTCAACGTGTTAACAGCAATTCACGAAAGAGCCGTGTGAACAGACAACGAGCGCAATAAGAATGTGAATTAACGGGAAGACGAATGTACAGTCCAAAATGAGTGATATACATTCGCCTAACTGTGTTATATCCAAACTTTCGTGCATCTATGAATATTTTAACAACTCTGGTTACAACAAAAACCGAACCAAATCGTTGTCAGCACCGCGTAATGTTGCGCGATCAACGTCTTATGCAATCGACACAAAAATAAATATTCTTAAATACAGCATACCGCATTCCACTCGCTTATGTACGCGATTTAACAATTGCAAAGTAAAATTCCTTTAAAAGAACACGCTCGAACGTTTCAGTGCCATATAGACATGTAAACTAAACGACAAAAACTAGTAAGTCTAAGCGGGCGTTTTCTATGTCTCGTGAGTTTGATTCGTTTTAGAACAACTTCAATTATAATGAAAAATCAAACAAAACTATGTCGACGCTGTGCATACTGCTTCGTGTTATGTTGGACAATTAACGCAAAAACAAAGATATTTAAATACAACATACTTCACTCCGCGCGTCTACGTACGCGTACTAAGAGTTCCAAATTAAAATTCATTTAAAAGAACACGATCGAACGTTTCAGTGCCGCACAGACATGTGAGCTAAACGAAAAAACTTGTACGTCTGAGCGGGCATTAATTATCGCGAATTAATCCGCGCCTCCGCTTCCCATTTGCACACACGCGTCGGCGATTCGATTATAGTTTTGAAACAGCGAATTCTGCGATTCGTGTCAGTGAGTTTGAAAGGAACGGTGCCTCTGAAGCGTCGGCACGGATTTTGTGCCCGTCAGTCGGTTATGAAAGGCCTCCGTTGAAAATCACATTCCTGCGACGAGCGCGTCATTTTTTCGAGGGGATAATTACGACGGACGCTTTACTTAGTCGTCGGCGCTATACAGTATCCGCATTGTCTCGAAAAGAATCCTTTTGTTGCCGCGTACACTGGCCATCTACCTGCCCATTATATCATGCGTGTGACTAGACGAAGCTTTCGCGCCTTCATGGCTATGTGGGCGTACGTATATGTGAGTTGAGGCTGAGCAGGCGAGAGTGGCCCTAAAATGGGAGACCCTGCGAGAAGGTCCTATGCGAAGCTAATGTCACACACCACTTGCGGATTCCCAGGAGTCTGTCTCTTTTTCTTCGCTATTTTCTTTTTGCGACACCTCAATCCTTTGTGGTCCTATTTCAAACGAAAACGGAATTCGCATCAGCGGTCTTTGCATGCGACATGTTAAGAAGTTGGTGAAAAAGAAATAACGAAACAGTGATAAAAGTGATCGAAAGTGCCATTCATCAAAGATTACACGTTTAAATAAATTAAATTCGTTTTAACTACCAGCGACCGGTATTCGCTATCTCTATTTCTTGTATATTTTCTTTTTGCGACACCTCAATCCTTTGTGGTCGTATTTCAAACGAAAACGGAATTCGCATCGGCGGTCTTTGCATGGGATATGTTAAGAAGTTGGTGAAGAGGAAATAATGGAACAGTGATAAAAGTAATAGAAAGTGCCACTCATCCAAAATTACACGTTTAAATAAATTAAATTCGTTTTAACTACCAGCGACCGGTATTCGCTATCTCTCTTTCTTGGATATTTTCTTTTTGCGACACCTCAATCCTTTGTGGTCCTATTTCAAACGAAAGCGGAATTCGCATCGGCGGTCTTTGCATGCGACATGTTAAGAAGTTGGTGAAAAAGAAATAATGGAATAGTGATAAAAATAATAGAAAGTGCCACTCATCAAAGATTACACATTTAAATAAATTAAATTCGTTCTAACTACCAGCGGCCGGTATTCGCTAACTATCTCTATTTCTTGGATATTTTCTTTTTGCGACACCTCAATCCTTTGTGGTCGTATTTCAAACGTGAACGGAATTCGCATCGGCGGTCTTTGCTTGTGACGTGTTAAGAAGCCGGTGAAAAAGAAATAATGGAACAATGATAATAGGGATAGAAAGTGTCACCCCTTCCTGGAAACTTTCCAGTTGCCTATATACAGACTCAACATTTTAAAAGTCCTTGTCAAAGTTTACTCATTTAAAAAATTAAATGTATCTTCATTATCACTGACACGTATTTGCCGACAACCAAATCTTCTCTGCACTTAATTAAACAGCCCTTACAATACTCGCATACAAGAAGCGACAGAATGCCCGCATACCACCAATACTGCAACCGCAAAGTCTATAGCTGCCCGAGTAAGCGTCTCTTACTTTTACTGTTACCATCAAACGCCCTCTCTCTCGTCGCCAACCCATTTTTATTATCCTTACCAATGGCGCGCGTATATCCTTTCCCCGTCTGCGTGGAACCTCTATTACGTCACCGCCCCTTCCATCCGCCCTTTTTCCGCAATGTTTTGCGCAATTTTTTCCCCAACCCCCGCGCAAGTAAGCACGCCTGAAAAAGCGCTCGTCGTCCAGGGCTAATCGTGGATCAACTCGTGACGAATGCCTATCTGCGACGAATGTCCGATCGCTCCGGGATTCACACGTCGCCCGACGTGTCAACGCGGCGCTGGGCATGGGCTATCTTCGCGGTCGATCTAAAAGTGGAACCCGAGTAAAGTAAGAATTGCCGGGCTCGCGTGGGAATCGTTCGAAATGGCGAGCGGAGTGGAGCTCAATGCACCGGCGCAGCTTTAATTCAATTTAAACATCTTGCAGTCTTATTCCCCGGAGCCAATTGGAATTTCTTCGCGCTTAAAGGGGATCTCGCCGTTGCTGATGAAGTATCTGACACACTCCGATTCCACTGCGGTCGGTGGCATGGGTTTCGTAACGTTCGGGCGAAAGGGTATACCGTTTTTCGTTTCCGCCGCAGCGTATTATTTCCCCGGTAATTGGATATTCATGGAGCGGATAATGTGGATTCCGCTCTGCCGATGTCACGCGACTTGCATGAAAAAAGTACGCGTCATGTAAAACAGGTTCGGGCGAACGTGACCGAAGACGAGTTACCTGGACGTTGCGTATTATATCAATAGAGTCGATGTTGTCATGCGTGTAGTATATATTATATGTTATAATTCTACCTAAATAACATTACGGGGCAAACGTATTAGCGGTTTATGCGCTAGTGCATTGTTACGCATGCTACTTTAATGCTTATGTGTTAACATGTTGACTGCCAAGGGTATTTTACTATGTTAGAACGGCGATGCTATGAAATGCTACAGCGTTCGACTGAATTATGCAAAATGTAAATAACATGCAGGTATTGGAGACCAAAGGATCGCATCACTATTCTAATAACAACTGCATTTATAAAATAATAATTGCTACCCATTGCGAATATTTTGGATCTTCAGTAAAATCTCTTGCGTCGGTCACCGGTGACCATCATGGCAGTCAAAGTGTTAATAGGCTTTTCGGTTCAAACTCTTATCAGCCATTGGGCTATTAATCGGCTTTTTAATAACCAACGTTTCTCGGTGATCAACCCATCAATTAAAATAATAATGGTACGATGATTGTTATATATCACAATAATGTTACACTGTTATGAAGGGAAAGAAATCTAAACTATTCTGAAGGGAAGTCATCAGCGCCAGCTAAAGCGTTAAGAAGCGCAAGACTATCGTCGAACGAATCGTGTCGTGGACGACTTGGAATGCAGACGTGCAGTAATACTAATGATAAATAATCGCTATTGAGCGGCGCCAGACATGGGCGCACACTGAATTTTAAACACGCCCTGTGTTCCTTACCGATTCGGCATACGAATCGCCGTCGGCGAGCATTACAATACCTAATGTCCCCGAGGCTCGAAAACCAAATTAGCTGGATATCGGTCAACTACCGGAAATTCACCATGCCGACGGAACGTGCCGGCGGCGTTGAGTCGGGTGGAAGGCAGAAAGGCGGAAAGGAAGGAAGGAAGAAGATCGGGAATCGTTACCGAACGCGCGCCTTCTGCTGTTTATCGACAAACCCACAGCCGACGAATTTTCCGCGGACGTGGTTGACTTTCGAATTGCGAATTTCGCGACTGAAACACTGTCGGGACGTCAACTGACGCATGACTTTACGGTCGGATATGCTCGCACGGGCCAGTGGTGGGCGTTTGCGAATTTAAGGCCTGCACAACGTCGAGCGTGGCATCAATTTAAAATGTTAGCCGGTCCCTTTACTCTGCGTACCTGCATAACTTTAACCACTCTTCAATGATTTAGCGGCCTGGCCAGGCGCCGTTTGAATGCGCAGCGACGGGGGACGGCGAAAAGTCTGTTCCGTCCGCATAGAGATAATTTATATGACGACACTTCTTAGCTCTGCTTATCGTGCGACAGTTTTATTCAGCGGGTATCGGGACAATTGTTCAATATTATGCATCGAACGCAGCGAGGTTAAATATTAACTCGTTTGTCTAAGCGTTCAGGACTTATTTTCGTGGCGCTTTTTGGTTCCGCTTGTACTGTCACGCTTTGATTAACCAGTTAGCTGATTTTGATGCATATACTTGTCATGAAATCTATAGATTATTCTTTAACAAACTTTAAGGCACAACTTTTTCTCAAACAAATTATTATCAAAAATATGCGTTTTGCGTTATGTTAGTTACCAAAAATCCCCGTCCGAAGAAAAATTAAAAATATAAAAAACCCTTTCATGACAACTTGTTTTTATATTACGACAGCCACACCTACTCTATGTTTGACGAGTATACTCCCCATTGCTTACTTCTTGCGACACATTTTAAGTACACACTGTCATAGTGGTTGCAATGGCTAACTGGTTAAATAGATATATAAGGTTTCATATAGGATGTAACAATGCTGAACATTAATGCGTTCTGCGCCATTCCGTAATTTGCTATTTTGTTTTGCTTTGCATTGTGTTTCAGGTCCCTTGGGCGCTTATAAGAAAATGTGATTTCGACGTAAATTAACGATGAACGATGAAATAATGCTCAGGGCTTTGACCGGCGGCAGCAATATCCCCTACGCGGATGAAGATGGCCCGACGGTCGGCGTCGCATCGCACTGTGGACGACCGAGATTTACATCGGAGGATTTAAATAATCCGAAAGACAACCCGCCTCAAGAGCACTGCTCGAGGAATGCGTCAAATATCGCGCGACGTCGTTACGTTGCACACCAAAGAGATTTTGACGGTAAGGAAGAGGATCGTGCAAGTTCAAACGAGGAAATGATGTTCGGCCAAAAAGAACTTCCGCAGCAGAGGCACGGAAGATTGCCGGTGGGATTGAAGAAGAATAAGGACGATTCGTCAACTTTCGGGACGGAAAGCGCCCTGCAACGGTACGAGAACGCGGTATTGAGGTATCAGAAGCCGAAGATTCGGCCGAAACGACAAATAAGTCGGGAGAGGGAACAGCAGCAGCAGCAACAGCAGAGCAGCAGTCAAGGGTACTCGAGCAGTGACGAGAGCGTGATCAGGAACAAATCGAAGAGCACCAGTTCCATCGACACTCAGTCAGTGAACAATATCCTCGACGAGTATGAGGACTTGGATTATAGACAACTCTCGGACATGAGTGATGTCGGCAGTATTACGGTGACGAATTTCGAGGCCTTTATGATGGATCAACAAAAGCGCCAGCAGCTGCAGCACCATCAGCAGCAAGAGAAGTCGAGAGCCGCCGGCGCGAAGACCCAATCTAAGTCCTCGCCGCTGCGGGAGAAGCTTCAGCCCGTTCTAAAAGTGAACCAGCAGACGCAAGTGCGGCAAAGATCGCGCGACCGACAGAAGGAATCCGTCAAGCAGCAGGTTTCACCTCCGCCGGACGAGAATCTCCGTCATGTCTCTCCGCCGATCCTGGATGCCGGCGATAGCGGGCGCTCAAAAGCGTCCGACGTGCTTCTCCGAAAAGGAGAAGTGCAGAAGAGGGTGGACGAGTGGCTCAGTCACGCGCAGAGTCAGAACTTCCCCGGGACCCGTGAGAAGCCTCTAACCAGGTCCAACAGTAGCGCTGAACAGAAAAGTCAGCGACGCTACCGCCAAGACTCGAGATCGCGGTCCATCGACGAGGCCAGAGACAAGTTGAACGGCACATCCTCGAGCTACGACGATCTCAGCCGCTCGGACAAGAAGACGCCGGAACGCAAGATCGACAAAGTCAGCGTAGGCGTGAACACCAGCAGAGGCACGTACAAGGAGTACCTCGCCATTAAAAGCCGCTCCAAACAAGACTACGGATTCAGCGCGTCCGGCGGCGCTACCGGCGTCTCCAGAACCAGGGACATCAGTCCCGGCACTGGCTCCAGGATCCCACAAAGGGGTCCTATGGGCTCGAGCTTCAGGTCCCGCCGAATAGAGAGCACCGAGGATACACGCGCCCATACCACCGAAGCCCAACCTAGCGCGCAACTTTGTCAGGCCGAGAAGCCACGTCCCGGTGGCGAGAACAGGCTGGCCAATTTGGTCAAGACCAGAAACGACTCCGATCATGGCGGTAACAGGTTACCGTCCAGCAGCGCCGCAAACAGCGTCGTTCCCGCCGTTACGAGCGCCTCCACGCATGCCTCTTCGCACACCTCGACGGGCACGACAACGGCAATGACGACGTCGATTATGCCCGGCAGGAGGCCGTCGTTCCGACGCTCGCAGAACCACGATCAAAACACGGCTGGCAGCGGTGCCGCCGTAAGAGCCGCGACGCTCGTTAAGGAAGAGACTGGCACGAGAACGAGGGGAGCGAGCGCGAGCGGCACGAAGGGCCCGGCCAGCCTTGGTGACCACGGCGAGCTGATCTTACCAAATAAGGACGGAGAAAGTAGGCGCCCGGCTCTCACGGGCGATTCAACGCGGCCCGGTGATAAAGCAGTCGATCCTGTCTGTAAATCGACGGAGGCATCAAGGTGCGCCGATCGGGGCCCGATCGGCGCCGACTCGCAGAGTCGTCAGGCGCACGACGTCAAGAGGGACGCGAAAATGGATCAAGGCAAGTCTGAGAACGCGTACACCGCCGTCGGTGCGCGCGTTCGCGCGCTGCAAGGTCAGCCGGAGTTGCGAAGTCCGAAATTGCGGAACGCGCAAGGCAGCAGCGCGGCAGAGTCTCGCAAGCCGCCGATCCTGCCGCGGAAAGATCCACAGGCGAGCTCGCACGACGTCAAGGCGGAGCGAGGCAAGGGCTCGCCGATAAGCACGCCGCTAAGCTCGCCCCTAAGCTCGCCACAGTCGAGTTTCAAGCCCAACAATCGCGTGTACGCGACGCTGTACGAGCTGAACGAGCAGAACTCCGCGAAGTCGAAGGTCGCGGGCGGCGAGGGCGGCAACAGGTCGCACTACTCGTCGCCTAATCACGTCGAGATCTACGAGCGGAGCCTGCAGCCGCAGGTCATACACGCAGACGATTTGGAGTCGATACTGCGGCCGGCGTTGCAGGTTTCGGCGTACGGCGAGAGAGTCGCGAACAGATCTGATCGCAAGTCGCCGGTGAATGATGCGCTCACGTTCGAGGAGCAGAACGACGAGGAGATTTACGAGCGGATCGGCGACTTACGCTACGAGCAACTGGAAACGATCGAGGAAGATGATCAGCGGAGCGAGAGCTCCGCCTGCAGGTATCCGGAGATCGGCTTGAATCAGTGCCTCAAGGTGCAGCACAGCCTGCCGAACGGCAGAGCCCGGGGTGCCGTCTCTGAGCCGAAGAAGAAGGAGGCGCCGATCTACGCGAAGTGGGAACAGCAAGTGATCCTTAACGAGCCCGCTAGGACCTTCGCTACGTTCCAGTCGTCGAACACCTGCCAGGCAAACTCGAAAGGTCAGGCACGGTCACCGACTGGCTTAGCGGATGCGGAGTCGGTCGAGCAGGAGGACAAAAAGCAGGTCCCCCGGGAGCCGCTAATAGTCCTCGAGGATTTCGACGCGGACTCGTACGAGGCCGGAGGCATGCTGTCGTCGTTAGTAGGCAGACATTCCCGGGAGAACAGCAATCTGTCAACTGCCACTCTACCGCTCGACGAGCTGGAGAACGAGCGTAGGTTCAAGGTTAACGAGGACTCCGCTCGTCCACGATCGAGCGAATGCGCTGATCAAACAGCCGAAGGCTGCAGACTTCAAACCGACCTGACCCAGTGCGCGTCTGAGAAATCCCAAGGTCAATTGACCGACGACGATAAGTCTCGCGAGAGGGCCGACGACCGGGGGTCCGTCGTCAACGAGGTTCTGGTCAAGAACTTGCAATTTAAGCAGGATTTACCGAAGGACCCTAAGGCCGAGCGACCGACAGAAACGCCTGGAGTGATCGAGCGGGCAGTGCAACAGATGCCGCTCAACTTTCACAGCGTGCTGAGCGACGATTACGAGAACATTCATGCGCAGGATGCCAGGTTCAAGGAGAACAAGGTGTACGTAACGAAGGAGGAAATGGAGCGTCAGCGGCTGATGGACCTGCTGAGAAAAGGGGACTACGAGATGGTGAAGTCGGTGAGTGAGCAACTATTTTTAATATCTCTCTTCTCTGTCCTTTGTTCCGCGTCGTGATTGATGTGTGCGTTCTTGACTCTGTTAGTTTTAGTCATTACGAGCATATTCGTATGGCGGGCGAAAGCGTGGAGTCCACGCGTGACGACTGTTTACACTTTGATGGCCGCAGTCACGTAAATGCGACTTTTCTGGTCAGCAGTTTTCCACCGGCTTCACGTGGACGTGACTTTACATTTTCAACAATAGGGCACACGCGATAGTATATACCGGCGGTCGCCAATGAATTACATAAATGAATGACTGACAAAGATATCCGTAAAATGGTGATAAAGCATTGCTGAACATTGAATACATTCACGATTGCTGTCACGTACGCGTGATTCCATTTTGCTTAAAATATAACGTGAGCGCACCACAAACGGGAAGATGTTCAATGAAACGCCGGGCGTCAAAGTGTTAACAGTGCGCTCGAGATATAATGTTATTCCTACGTTATTCTTCGCACATTGTTCTGCGCTATTTAGCAGACTGATGATATATCTAAAAGTCAGAAGGCCTTGATTATTGGGCGTATCGCGCGCTGCGTCGTTCAGGAGCTCGAGTCGATGAACGACGTTCCCGGCGTGTGAGAGGCGCCACTTATTAGCGAATAAAAATACTTTAAGACCCTCTTGATAGCCGTTCCACGCGCCCGTCACACTTGAAAGAAAGATTCGCTCGTTTTTCTTCCACAAATCATCTCAGGCGTAATGACGGGCGTTTGGCGTGGGGCAGAACGATGCTATCTTAATCTAATTGCATCACCATGTACGGATAACGACGCGTCTGAAGTGTTCGTCGAAGCGCAGCCTCTTGTCTGGCGATGATCGATGGAAGACAAGACTTCAGCAGCGATTCGACACGCGAAATTCGATATAAGGCAAAAGGACGGTACGCCACCGTAATTTCACATTTATGATTTCACGTAGCCAGCGAACGATTGTGCTAACGCGAGTTCTTTTAATTCGCTCCCGCGATAACTTCATCGGCAAGATATGCTTGACAGGAAACCAATAATTACATTTCGGGGTGCGCGCCGGTGGACACTGGGATTTCCATGAATCGGCGGATCTTCCAGTAATTACTGGCCGAAATTAATCGCGATACGTTTCATTTTCCTCTTTATCGCGACCGGCGACCGGTCGATCGGATCGTCTGTCGTATAAAGCCGCGTTCGATTTACATTTCATCCCCTTTCCACGTGCCATCCCTCTTTCTCTCTCCCTCTTACTTTTGCCGCGTCCCTTCCCACTCGCTGGTCGGTCGGCGTTAGTTGCCATCCCGTTAATTGCCCGACCGTTTAATTCGGCGAAAGGGTACTCGGTTTTAACTTCATAAACCCGCACGCGTCCAATCGTGCAGAAACAATCTGGACTTACGCGATCGACCGGACGGTCAAATATTGAACTCCGTTACGCCAAACGAAAAGGTCGTGGCGCATCATAAGTCAAAACCGAAACATTGGCCGGCCATTTGTCTTTTACCGCGGATATAGAATGAATGCGTTGCCTGTAGACACGTACACGATGTACCGTCATAATTTTTTAGGGATGGAAACAATACGCATTCTTGATATATTATTTTTCGGGATGTTTCGGGTTTCCGTTTAAGTAAGAACGAAGACCTTGCTGTTTTGTCTCAAATAGGCGTAAAACTTCTATACTGATTGGTATTATTGCAAACTTGGGCCCATGCCACGCACTTTTCAATTCCAATGCTGAATAAAGAGATGAAATAGTCGAGAGCTGAATCCATCCAATCCTGTATATTGCTAGTTATGACAATCTTATGCCAACTCTCTTAGTAATGACATTTTAACCCAAGAGATTTCATTACGTTCATGACTCCTCGTACAATTGAGTGGAAGTGGATAAAACTTTGGAAAATAAACTTTCATCTTACGAATAAAACTAACCTCGCGATATTAATTTGCCACGAGTTGTCGGCGATAAAGTCCCGGCACTCTGGTTAAGATTTCAAACAGTCGTATTAAAATACTCGAATTGCTCCGTGTCGCACCAATTACAACGTATACAGAAACTTTTCTCTTATACATCTAACAAAACGTACCTTCTTTGCAACAATAAACTTTTACTTTCCAAATAGAACTAATCCCGCAATATTAATTTACCGCGAACTGCCACCAGTAAAGCCCAGACTTTCCGGTCAAGATTTCCAACAGTCATCGCGAAATACTTTAACACGTTGACTGCCAAGCGTATTTTACTACATTAGAACCACGATGCTATGAAATACGTGTACTACAGCGTCCGACTGAATTATGCAAACTGTAAATAATGTGCAGATATTGCAGACCAAAAGATTGAATCACTATTCTAATAACTACTGCATTTACAAAATAATAATTGCTACCCATTGCGAATATTTTAGATCTTCAGTAAATTTCTTGCGTTGGTCACCGGTGACCATCATGGCAGTCAAACTGTTAACACATTGCGTACAGGAAACGTACTTTTACGTTTTCTGCAGTCTGTCAAAATGAAGCGCGGGTCACGCAAAAGTGTGTATTGCAGACCAAAGGATCGAAACACTATTCTAATAACGATGCATTTATAAAATAATAATTGCTACCCATTGCAATATTTTTCTTCAGTAAATTTCTTGCAAAAAACGGTCACCGGCGACCATCATATACCCGCAGTCAATGTGTTAATACTGAAAGTCTGCTGGTTGCGTCCACTGCACTGCGCCGCTCGGCAACTTTTTTCTCTTACGCCTCGAACAACACGCACCCTCAATTCCGCGTGACGTATCGTCGACGTCAGTCAGCCGGTCGGCAGTACGTAAAAATAACAGTGATTGCCGCGCGATCTCGGTGTGAAGCGCCGTAAATTTTATTTATCGCCCGCGTTCTTTGTGCGTCGCATGCAGCCATTGAAACGCAGCAGACGCGTAGTCGTGCGAATGTAACGCGTCTCGGCGTAAGAATGGCGAGGAATTAAATAACGACCGCGAACGTCCTCGCACGGTCCCTGGGGGTTGGGGTCTGGTATCGTCGAGCGTGGACGTTGTTGCCCCGTGGCTGCTCTTCAAGGTGCGCGAGACAGGGATCTCGACTCTGTGTAAGAAACCTGGTTGCCGGAGGGGTTGAGCGGAGAAGCAGCGGACGAAGGCGCGGAACAGAGAGAGGCGCACGATTTATGATTCGAGCGGGCTGGGAACTCGGCATTAGGTATGCGGTTCATAGTACGCTTTAACGCGCAAGAAAGACGCAATAAATTGTACCACGCGTGCGAGTGTGCGTCGAGAGGGTCGAGGGAAAGCGCGAGTCGCGCCCTTAACGAGGTTTGCCCTTTCTCGTCTTTTATTCTGTCGCTACACCTCGATCGTGCCCTCGCGGTCGCGAGGCCGGCAGCGCTTGCGGATCGTCTGTCAAGAAGGTATATTCAGTTCGTCGGCCTGCTATTTCAATAGAACGGCCCGCGTGGTCCGGATGACTTTATGCGTTTTCGAAAGGCACGATTTTCGCACGGTGCCTGTTAAACGGGTTAGTGGTGTGCACCGCGGGCTTAAAAATTGCTTAGTGGCATGCAGTCCGGGTTGAAAATCGCTAAGGTGTTCGGTGGCCCTGTCCGGTGCATGAGCGCGAATTTGTTTATAGGATTTTTGAATGTGGAGTGAACGGAGCGCGACTGCCGTGCTTTTCGTTTTGGGTGATTATGTTAAATGCGCGTTATGGCGTCGCGTGGTACTAGAGGACATGGTTTGCGAAAAGACCACAAGTTTTTACGTTCGATTATTAACACGTTGACTGCCAACCGTATTTTGCTATGTTAGAACCGCGATGCGATGAAATATTGTAGAGTATAATTAAATCGTGCAAAATAAAGGTATCGCAGAGTTGCTAGAAGCCAAAAGTATTGAAGCACCGTTCCAATATCAATTGCTCTTACAAGATTGCAAATAGACTTTATTGCGACTTTTTTGCATTTTTAGTCAAATCTTTTGCACCGGTCACCGGTGACCACCGTGGCAGTCAAAGTGTTAAAGTATTATTTTTCAAATGGTCTCTGTCACCAAAACCTAACGTTTAGTGTCGGTCTGTGGAGTCATATACGCGCCCATAGCATTGAAAGGGTTAAGAACCAGCTGCATTCCATCCTCATTTGAGTTTTCGCACATCAGGAACCGGTCGCGTGACGGGCGCACGTTCAATCTCCAATCTCCGACGATAAGCAGAACTCGGGATTTCGTCTGACCCGTGCAGGCGCACGATTTTCAGCCCGTCGCCAGGACAAATGGCGCAATCTCGCGCAGTAACCTTGAGCCCCGGCTAATGCAATTTACAGCCGGGTATATATCAAGATTTTTATAGGCCTCGGTAGGACTTTTCAAACTTCATCATCGCGCCGGCCTGTTTTTCATGAATTGCGGAGGGCGTGAGAGTCGGTTCGCTCGTAGATTTCCCCGCAAAGGTCGCATTCAGTCGGACCCTCGACGAAGGGCGTGAAAGCCTGGGCGGTGCGCGGGCGTTAATGGGACAGATTAATAAGAAGTTTTTTACGGCGCAGCCGGGGGCGGACGAGCGCGGAAACTCGTACGTATCCGCGGGCTCAATTAAAAGGGAGTACACGCGTTGTCAGCCGCAGTCGCTCGATAAAGCGCTCGAGGATTCTTTCATTCGCCACTGTGAGGGCGTTTAGTTCGCGGGACTCGAGCGTCTTTTCAGTCCCTTCGTAATTTCGTCATCTATCTGAAAGCTTTCAGATCCTCCTGCCGCGCGACGTACCAATCGCGCCAGCCGATTTCGACGTATTCGACGCTGCACGTCGCTGCACTCCGAGCGTGTCCTTTATTTTTCGCGCCGTTCCATGACTTGCTTATTCGCGGGCGGAACGGCTTTCTTTCTCTTATTCGCCGAGAAGCGCCGCGATTCACGAGTGTTAGGAGTTACGCGAAGGGTTCCGGGCTGTTGTCGTCCCGCGGGCTGGTATATTAGAGGCGCTCGAGGACCCCTCGAATCCGAAATCCGCAACGATTGAAACGCTTTAAACGCGACGAGCGGAGACTCGGGATTGCGAGCGATATTTCCAGGCGGTCCCTTCTTGTTTCCCCGCGCAGCTCGCCGGCCCGTCGACTCTGGGATCGCTCAAACGGACAAAAGGGCGAAATGAAAGAGGCGACGTTTAATAAAAAGGCATGTTACGTAAGTAAGAAGCAGCGAGAGGTTCGACGCGATATTAAATCTTTGGCGGGTCGCGATCGGGGCGAAAAAAATAAATGGGAGGAGACTCCGGTTTATCCATTCAGAACAATGGGCATTGTCTCCGACGTTCTATCGCGTAGCGGGTGTGATTTAAGAGGGAAGCTTCGGATAAAATAGAATTCGATCCCGACGGTCGCAAAAAAAAAAAAAAAATTGAAGGGATTAAGGAGAAAAACGATTTTTGGGGAGAACCCGCGTAGGGATAGAGTGCGTGCGTCGATACAGTGTGTAACGGCGATTGATTGTTGTCAATTGTGCGGTATCGTACGCGCGTGCGTCATATGGATATATACTGTAGCACAGTGGAGCATATCGAAGTCGATTGAATTCGCAGGAAAATTCCTCGCTGGCATTAGCTCGCGGACCGCTTTGTTATATTCAACCGCAGATTGCGTTGAGCATCGTGCATGCTCGTAAATTTGGGTGATGAAGGAGACTCTGTGTCATACATATGAGGTACCAGAAATCGCTCCCTTTCATGTGTGCGTACCTGCGTGCGCCGTATAGACGTATTATTGCCCGTTTATATGGTCCCGCAGGCATGCGCTCGTCGTACCATCCTTTACCATGTCACAGAACCTACATTTTCCTCTGCCGAGACTAATTTCTGCCATCTTGCGACGCATTCGTATTGCCATGCGAAAGAAATCCACGTTTCCGTTATTTGAGATGTCATCGACATTGAAAATTCAATTAGCGCATCCGGTCAATTAATCCATTTTAACCTATATTGTTAAAAGACCCTAACATTTTGATAGTGAACGTATGCTACTGCAGAACCTCTAACTCTTTAACCCTTTGAGTGCTATGGACGCATATATGCGTCCGCCGAAATCTGTCGTTGTCGACTATGGGCGCATATATGCGTCCCCAATCGTTTCGATTTCTCACCTATTATAGCCATAATTATACATGTATGAGATGAATACAGATGCGTTCTTTATCAAATGATTTTCTTGCATTATTTAATTTGGCGTAAATACAGAATTATCATTAAAACTTATTTGCGCCTTAAATAATCGATCAGTAGAGTTCACACTAGCGAAAAGTGTTCCGTCCCCAGCGATCGCTTTGGCCAAAAGTATTCAGCACTCAAAGGGTTAATAAGAGAATTACATATTAAATTATTTGATATCCTTTGCTTAAGCTGTTATTGATATTGCAAAATTTAATTGGTGTATCAGATTAATTAATCTACTTGAAACTATACTATAAAGATCCTAATGTTTCGGCATTAAACGTATGTCAGTATAAACGAAAACATAATCCTTTGATAACGATACACATCCCGTCAAAACGTTACAGACTTTTAACATTATCCTTTCAAACAGATCCCTAAACCCATCAATTAAATTTGCAATATCATTAGTAATCACGCTCGGAATACAATTTATCACTTAAGACATAACTCTCTCTACCTTCTTCCGCCTCATGCAACCCATTGCCCGTTTTGCACCTATACGCGTCTCGAACAACAATTCACAGCAATCTGTCAAGACCGTCTGAAAGAACGTTCGATGACCCGTTACTTAACGGAACGCCTTATTACGGTCCTGCATAAATCTCTCCCCGGCGTCTCCCATGCAGATGCCCATGGTGGCGAAGATTGGAGGGCACGCACCGTTGGTCAACCCCCTCGTTCACGCATCCGTGCACATGCGTGTACCGCACGCGTTATCGCGTAAACGGACTTTGACATGTGCGCGCTCTGCTCACTGACTCATGAAATCAGTCAAAAAGCCGGCCGCGAGCGTACGTTGATCTTAGACGAAGTTTCGCAGATCGCGTTGTTTGCCGTTTCGCTCCGGAAGGCGCGCAATAACATTCTCGGAGCTATTGACTTTCAACAAGCGCCGTTATGCGATTCCGTCGGGTTACGTCGAGCATCCTGCGCTCGTAAATTCGCCTGATGGAGGATCTGAGGACCATACGCTCGTGTGTAAGCGTTATCGACGAACAAGCGTGAAGACCGTCCGTCCGCGTATCGTTCGGCAATTCGTCAGATTACCCAAAAGCGGCCCATAAACCAGAGTCGATCCTCGAGCGGACTATGGACCCAGGCCGATTCACGGTCAATTTCACGGCGGGAAAGTGTAATATTCTGAAGCTAACCCTCCGCCGAGCGTCGTTATACTCGTCCGCGAATTGAGTCAAACTCGTAAATTTCCTACGTGGAATAGTTCGACGGCGACTCGTCCCGGCTGCCGGAAATCGTAGAAGCTGCGTGAAGGTATAGGCGAGCGCACGTATGCTCGTGGTCGTTGGGGGATTGTTCGGCAATTTATCGAATGTCGGAAAGATGCTCGCAGAAGCAGACAGAGAGTGAGACGTTTAGCGTTGTCAACTAGTGTCGAGGGTAGTTAAAATTTGATGAAATCGAAAGAAATACAGGTAGGTTCAAGCGGCTGTATGCTCGTGGTCGTTGAGAGATTGTTCGGCAGTTTATCAAATATCGGAAAGGTACTCTCAGAAGAAAGATCTACACAGTAAGATATTAATGATGTTAATTGCTGTTTGGGATAGTTCAGGCCTTACGAAGTCGAAAGGAGTACAAGTAAAGCCAAGCGTAGGCATGGTCGTGGTCGTTGAGGAATTGTTCGGCAATTTACCGAATGTCAGAAATCTCCTCTCAGAACACAGCCTTTCTGTTACAATAGTTATTTAGACTGACGTAATTTTCATGGAAAGGTTTTGCGAGCGTCTTTTGTATGCCCATCTGTCGCTCGCTTCTTCTGTTTCCGTTGCTATGTATTTTCTCCTTTCGTCGCTATGTATTGTTTCGTATGCGTTGGTAGTCGCGCTCAAGCTTGCCATTCATACGGGTGTTAAGATTTTTCTGTAATTATTCTTCCCACAAAATATTCACTCCATATTCTGTTAACACATCTACAGCCGGCGACCTAAGAGACATTTAAATCCCAAACGCCGGCCTTATTCGCTTCTTTCTGATCAATGAATGTGTGGTATGTCCCGAAACATGATAAGTGAATACAAATCGATGTATACGACACTCATGCCAGCAAAAAAAATTCCACATCACCGTAGGGCTGCCACTCAAATGATAGACTCGGAAACCCGCGTTTTCGCGGGGCCGACGCTTAAGTAATAGACTCAGAAACCCGCGTTTTCGTGGGGCCGGTTGTCAATATGTTATTTTTTCTAATAAAAATACCAAAACTTTCAATGCAAGAAATTCCGCGACAACTGCTCTCCGGTACCTCAAACCTTACCAAATCATGACACTCCATGTCAGCTTACCCCCGCGACCCAATCATCATCTCGTCATTGGCCTCTCGCGTCTCCCGCGACTTTCGTTCCGGAAGCGGCGCGATAAAACGGCGAAGCTTCGTTAACGCCGGCGGAGCCTCATTAAGCTCGTTCCGGCGTCCCATCGAACGGCGCCCGCTCGTAAATTTCTATGACGAAGGAGAGCGAGGCGGGCATGCGTCATTGAGCCCGGCAGATCGTAGCGGCGAGTAGTAGGCGCGAGTTCCCGTGCGTATGCAGAGCTCAACGAACGGCACACGCGTACTGGCGCGTGCATATTGATGCGCATAGGTACATCGACCCGCTCGTATATCTGACCGAATGCACGGCGCCGTATGCACACGCCGTACGACGTGCGACGGCCGCGTCCGGCGAAGTGCGACTCGATTAATCGCGTCGGACTTCTGACAAATCGGCCGACCGCTTCTTCAATCGGCGTCAGCGAAAAATTTCGCCGGACTGCGATGCTGGCGGCGACTTAGGGGTTGTGAATGCGTAGGAATTGGGTGTGGGCTGGGTGAGATGTGGAGCGTGGCGAATTGTGGGGGTAGCTTCGGGGGGTTGTATGTTTGATGTGAAGTTGTTTGGGGATTGTAGGAGGTTTTGGGTGAAATCCGTTATTTGGGGATTTTCGTGGGAACTGTACGAAGTGGCGTTTTCGATGTAGCTTATTATGTATTGTGGTGGGCCGGGCGTTAATGACTGACCAAATGCACGGCACCGTATGCACACGCCGTACGACGTGGGACGGCCGCGTCCGGCGAAGTGCGACTCGATTAATCGCGCCGGACTTCTGACAAATCGGTCCTCCGCTTCTTCAATCGGCGTCACCGAAAAACTTCGGCGGACTGCGATACTGGCGGCAACTTACCATAGACGGGTGAATGCGTAAGAGTTGTTGATGTTTTGCGGGTAACTGTTTGGAGGGCGTTTGCGAAAATGTGGGGGTAGCTTCAGGGGGTTGTATGTATGTTTGATGTGAAGTTGTTTGGGGATTGTAGGAGGTTTTGAGTGAAATGCGTTATTTAGGTATTTTCGTGGGAACTGTACGAAGTGGCGTTTTCGATGTAACTTATTATGTATTGTGGTGGGCCGGGCGTTAATGGCGAACGGGTTTCGAATCGTTACTGGAATCGTAATAAGTAATCGTGGAAACATAATAAGCTATATTTGCTAGAGCTATATTACTATGACGACGAACTAAGAAACTCAAGACCAACGGGTCACGCAAAAGGACTTAAGACCAACAGGTGACGAATGAATGTTCCACACGCGATTAAGGGCGGGTCAAAACTGGCGTCCAAACGGAATATTTACATGTATAAAAACACCCTATATATACGTACGGCGTGAGCGTAGATGGTATATTCATGTACAACGTACAAAAAGGACAGACAAAAACAAAATATTGTATAACTGTGATATTTTTATATTGCATACGATGTATATGGACAGTCCTACACTTATCGGAGATTAGTTTACGTCTGAAAAAAGTGCAAGTCAAAAGAATTGACATATTGTTGTGAATCGTATTCGAAACATATTGCAGAATGAATATATGCTTCTCTGTATTCCTCCGAAGCTGTTAGAAATAGTCGACATCACTGAAAAGTGACTTTCACATATTCGGTGTATGGCCAAAAATAAGCGGGAAATGTGTATGTTTTTTCGTCCCAGACCTGCACCATTCGATAAAGGACAATTTGCGCTGAAAACAAACCGCTGTTCACTCGCCGAACGCTCTATATTTTAAGAGATATGGCCAAAAACAGATGGAAAGTGGCGAAAATGCACATAAAATAACTGTGAGTCAGAGGATTATACAGTCTGCACTAAGCGTACACAGATAGTCCATTGTTGCCTATATGGATGAAAGAGCGCATTAGGTTGCATTTGCAAAGTTGCGCAGAGTATAAACCAAACTCAAATTTCACTGTTGTGATGCTGAATGTAACTAAACGCCGGCTGTCAAATCTACTAAACATAAATAACCTAAAAATGCCTATTAATTTTACATTCAAAACTTTGGCGGCTAAAATTATACACATATTTATTACTTCCACGCCGGCTCGAGTCGCTCAACCAAATGCAACCAAATAATTTCTATTCGCGTAACCCTATAAAAATCGCTCCCTTTGACTCGTTACATCATCCTCCCGGGCTTAATCAAAAATCCCCTTCGCCACCCATTACACCGCCGCGTCGACAAACACATCGAAGCGTCGCGTCGCGTAGCGCTTCTAAATATTACCAATTCTGACGCGTTCCTCGCAAAATATTTCGAACGACTACCCGTGCTGAGCTGCCAGACCTTGGACGAAACACCCCACTATTATTTGCCCCGTTCCAACCGTCCACGGACCCGCGTAAGAACAGGGATATTCCCGGGGTTCTCGACTGCAGAAAAGAGAAATGAATCTCGACACACTTACGAAACGTCGCCCGACGCAACAGCGGCGTGTTTCGAAAATCTGATACATGCGAAATTGGGTCGGGACGCTTGCGTCGCGGGCTCGGCGATAAAATGCAGCGCGGAAGTCAAAAGACGCGCGGGAGTAATGAAATGCGCGACTCCCTCGTCGCTGTAAAACTTTCGACGCGATAATAAAGGTCGTGCGCGAACTTCGACCCATATCGGAAATATGAAAATTCCGAGACCCCGCGACGCTACAGCGTTACTTGGTGGTGCGTATGTAGCTACCGATCTCGTGACGGCGATAGCAACTTCGAGCCATAAAAATTGAGATTCATTAGCATTCCAGCGTTAAGCTTCGATCGCTGTCCGAGCGTGAAAGAATTCATGTCCGCGATGAAGGATAAGAACGCTGAGTGGCCAGGCACCGCGCGGGAGGGTGCATGAAAAATTCACGAGCTACATTACAATGCGCGAGTACATTGCAATTCATCGCGGCAATGTAAAGAGTTGGTTTCTCGGCGCAGGTGCGCAAGACGGTGCGATCGAAAAATTGGGCAAAGTTGATATTACGGGTACGTGCGGATGCAATGGGAGGTTCGATGCTGAAAAGTTAACACTTTGACTGTCATGATAGTCACCGGTGACCGACGCAAGAAATTTTACTGAAGATCCAAAATATTCGCAATGGGTAGCAATTATCATTTTATAAATGCAGTTGTCATTAGAATAGTGATGCGATCCTTTGGTCTCCAATACCTGCACATTATTTACATTTTGCATAATTCAGTCGAACGCTGTATTATTTAATAGTATCGCTGTTCTAATATAGTAAAATACGCTGGACAGTCAACGTGTTAAGGCATGTTGTTCCGTGGATGAAACTGTTGCGCGTACGATTAGATGAGTCGTTGAATGCTGAACTCAAGATTTTGCCACACGTGTCGCATCAAATTTATTTTGCGGGCCTGTTGATTTTGGGGGTGAAACTCTCGCGCGTACGATTAGATGAGTTATTGGATGCTGAAGGCAAAATTTTGCCACGTGTGTCACGGCGAATTTATTTTGCGGGGCTGTTGATTTTGTGGGTGAAACTCTCGCGAGTACGATTAGATGAGTTGGATGCTGAACGCAAGATTTCCCCACGCGACAAATTAATTTTGGGGGCTGTTGATTTAAATAATTTTTGCTTTCGAAATAACGGATATAAAACAGTCTGGTACATAAAATGACGAAATTGTAAAAATGCGAAATAAGACATTCCGTTTTTTTCACATTGTCATTTTCACACTGTTCTCTCGCGATTCGTGTTTTATTCTTTCTTCTCCCAAAAGTCATATCCTCGCAACCACACAACAGATACACTCACACTTCCTCACGCATAACACGACTACCTAATAAACTACCTATGAAACTGCGATATTAACACTCAGCCAACCGTGCGCGCCACATTTAATCGTACCTTCCCCACTGCGCATTTTTCGCAAGTAACGCAGACTAATTTTCGCTACTTGAAAATAGAACACATTGAAGGTGTTGGTAATGATGCTGAATTACGTATAATTCGTACGAATCCTGAAACAGCAAATGGCTGACGTCATTAAGTATTGTTTGTAGTTTATGAAAAACGTAAAATTAATAATAAATTGCATAATTTTGGAAACGAATCTATCAATCCGCTGTTAAACGAACTGATTACCTATGATACAGTAATATTAATAGTCGACGACCGCAAGCAATCTTTCGCCGGTCATTTTCTTCATCTCTCCCATACATTCACATTTAATAATTCACACAAAAACAGATTTACACTTCACCCTACCTTTAGCAATATTCACCTTTAGCCATATCACCTTTAGCAATATTCATCCCAGCCTCCCCGATTGTTTGTGATTACTCTTGACCATTGCGTCAACGACACGCTACTGTTATCACCCCCTTAAAATTCTCCTTACAACACGCCTGTACAATTTTCCACCAAAGCCGATTCCGGCATAAACAACGACGCGATTAATTATCGCCATCCGCGTCGCCGGCGGACTCTCTCGGGGAAAAAGATCTCGCAGCGAATCGCGATTGCGAGATAACGGGCGCGCTAATCCGTGAGAAAACGGGGCCCGAGTAAAAGCGGCTCTTATCTACGGCAGCGGCATTCCTGTATTTTAACCCTCGCCCACCGCCGCCCCGTCGCGAAACTTTCCCGTTCGACTTTAGTGCCTCTCAGAAGTGCCGTCTTACCTCTCGCGACGCGACCCGCCTATAAAAATGTTCGCGCGGGCGTTACCCGCTTAATTCGCCGTATAAAGAGTTTATGCGGGCGTTTATTCTGTCGATCCGCCGCGTCAGTCTCACCCATCCGACGCACCTGCAAAAATGCGCCGTGCGGACGCCGGCGGTTGCGAAATTTATTAACGTCTTTTGTGCCGAAGCTGCTGAGGACCGACGATGCGCGCGGTGCCTCTTCATTGCCATGCAAATACGGAAAGAAGAGTGGCCGGGCACATCGTTTTTCCGGAATGACGGTGTTATTAAAGTGGAATAACTTTTTCGGGAATAGGTCGTGGGCTTTAAGGAGCAGCGTTACTGTTTTGTAGTCTAGAGGTTTCTCACGCGACGCTTTGCTTAGTTATTTGTTAAAAACAATTGTTTCCTTTTCGGATGCCAGTTTGTTTCGTAATAGTCGATAATAAGATAAAAGCAATTTTTTGGTTCAAAATGAAAATCGATTGAACACTTTTATTTAAGAGTCCACGTGTTTCGGAGCGTTCTAATGTATCCTCATTACAAGTCTATATTAACACTTTAATGACCTTTCGGTTGCAACTACGATTTACCGGTAGCCGATTAATCGGCTTTTCAGTGATAAACGGTTATATTAGATAAAATAGATATCAGATGATATTATGACAATTCTAAATGACAATAAAATTACACTGCTTTGAAACGAAAGGATTCTGAACAACACATTCAATATTTTTCAATTATAAAGCTTTACAAATAGGCATATACACAATTCCTGCGCGATATCCAAAACAGAATCTGTCGTTAGTGAGTGGCATTTTCAATCAATAGCGGTCGGTAAAGTGTTAATAACGTGTGTATTAACGGAATGTTACGCGTGGAGATATTTTTCTGATTCAGCTACCGTGAAAACTTACAGGTATTCGGTTGATTTTGATCAACGCCATTTTCGACAGTATGCGATGTTATTTTATTCCCCCCGTTATAATTAACGAGAATACCATTTTTTGGTGTACCCGATCGGCCAATCAGTCGGTTAATCCGTAAAATCGTGCGTGGTATTTCTGACGCACGTCATCCCATTGCCGACCAGTCACGGAATGGGTTTGCTAAGCAGCGTTCGTCGGCGCCTGGAACCGTGACGATGTACTATTTAGAAATCTGTTCGAGCGTACAAAGGGATCATGTCGTTGTCACCCCCTGCGACGCGATTCAAGTGCTCTCACGCCACGCACAATGCACGGGCCGTGAGATAGCATGTCGTGCGGTTGTCAACTTTCAATGGCCGAACTTGAATGACAGGGGCAAGTTTATCATATGACGAACGGTCAAAGCGTCTGGTTCAGTCGTGCGGTGCGAGAAAAAAAAATGTTTTGACCCTGCCAGACCAGGCGGTAGGTCGTGTCCACCTCTATTCATAACAGCTCCTGTTACGCACATACCGTAATCTCGCGCGTAAATTATCCGTTTCGCCCACCGCTTCGAATGTCCGTACAAAAATTACACGCCGAAAGCATCCCGTTTAAACAACACGCGCGGATCGTGGGATCGCGCGAACGAACGTTACAAGATAGTGGACACTACATACGTCAGCGGGCGGCATGAGTTAAGCTTGTTTACCGCGTAAACCGGCGTAAAATAATGCCGAACAAAGCAGAGAGTCGTTGAAGTGAATCATGGCCCACTAAAGCGTGAGCTGTTTAGTGACACATTTCACCGGCGCGGTGTAATATTTTGCGCGGCCCGGCCGCGCATTAATTTCAATTCGCATACGTAATTGCGCAAACAGCGGGAGCGTTTGGACCCTGCATTTCGGGGAAACGAGCCGCGTCGTTGATTCGTTCATCCGCGCGACGGCTCTCCGGGACTGTGAGATGTGTTGCGTTGGACGCAGGATAAAAGATTGATGGGCATTGTGCCTCGCCACGTGTTGGTCGACAATGGCGCGTTAAGAATACGGCTCTTACTGTTTTGTCCAAATCGAAGGATGAACGCGTCTTGGTATATTAGCTGTTAGGGAACGAAAACGCAGTAAACCGAGAAACACATCTAACACTCATCTATGGTGGACGATAAATAAGGCGACGTTAGAAATCGAGGTTTTAGTAAAATATAAATGTTGGAGCTGGCGTCAATCGAATGCATGCTCATATGTGATATATACGTGATGAATGGGATTCCCCAATAGTATGCAGCGTGTAATATGTAATAGGTCGAAAATCAGGCCAAATTGCAAATAGTAAAAGTACGGGCGCGCGAAACTGGTTGTCCTAGAAAAAATGTTTCTTACAAAATTAAAAGCAGAATGTATGTTAAAATATTATGGAAGAAGGATTTGGTAATAATAAATAAATGATATGAGATATGAATAAGTGGAAATTTCCAAAGTCCTTTTGTAGTTGCAAAGCATTGACTTACAAATTTCATTGCTAAAATTCTCGACTTGTTTCTCACCCACTCGTGCTCCTTGTCAAAAGTTTACAAAAAGTATATAGTTCCAAAGGTGTTTCGTCGAAATACGTCGACGATTTCAGCAACAAAATTTGTAAGTCAACATTCTTGAACCATAAAAGCCCTTTGACCGCTCCGTCATTATCCGAGCCCGTAACATTAATTCGACTCGCGCTACGTGCCGCCGCCTCATATCCAGCGTCCAACGAACTGTACCGATCGCGTGAGATTTGGCCGACGAAACATGATGGACTCGCATTCGACACGGCAAGTGGCGAAGCCCGACTAATTAACCACCTCGTCCGTTGAATGCCGAACGACTCCCCGTATCGTATTTACCGCTGCTTAAGGTTACAACGGCAGCCTGCCAGCGGTGCGCTCCCCTCAGTGAGTTGCATTTAGTGCTCATGACAGCATGATAAAAGAAATCCCCCGAGGTGATGAAGATCGCCCCTTTGCCACGTCTTTATCTTTCGACGGTTCCTTTCGTCGCGCATTACGTTTCCCGCCTGGCTTGCGGAGCCCGCCGGAAAAAGTCAATTTCCCGGAGCGCACCTGTATCACGCGGACGGCGACGGTGCGATGTAATTGCCGGCGGAATTGGCTCGCGTTAATTCTGATAGCGGCTCCTTGTTTTCTGCGTTGTTTCGCCAACGAGTTGCAACTCGGCGGAGTCCAATTTAACGAGCGCCGCAATGTCGTCCGGTCGCGCTGAACAGTCCCCGACTCACGAGCCCTCGGACACTACTGGACTGTTTTAGAAAAGCGGAGAGATCGGGAACCGGGCGCTTGGTAGGCGAAAAGCAGGTGACAGGGAAGTAAGACTTTGCTTGTTAGGACGGGATTCGTGGTTAACACTTGGCCAACTGCGCACGTCAGTTCTAAGTGTATGCTTATCACCGCGGACTTTTCGTTAGTAGTGCAGACTGAAGTTAGATAGTTGAAAGACGGGAAGGAGGTATAGATATTACCTTAACCACTTGACATACAAATAAAATGCGCGTCGACGCGTCCGTAGAATGCCATTTAATTTAACCCTTTCGCTACGGCGGTCCTGTCCATAATTTGGACTTATGCTTATGATTAAAAATGTTTCGATAACAAATTGTTGAGGAAAAGAACATTTCTGACGGAAGGCACGATTGATTGAGAATAGACGCGTGCAACGATGCTTGTTTCTAAAAAAGGGCAACATACGGGACAAGAGGTCCATGGTAAATGTGCCAAGATATATATAAGTAGCTTATCGTGGAGGGCGACTATAGTCATCCATAGTAACGAAAGGGTTAAATACCGATAAAATTCAATAAGGTACTGTTGAAAGGGGAAAAGCATCTTCAACAGTCTAAACAAAACAGTATCGATGCACGACGTTTCAGAGACGTCATTGTATGTCAGGTGGTTAATGGTGGAATTATATTTGGTAATTATCCTGACATGATAAAGTATTTTTTGTTGTTTATGCAAAACGTAAAATTTGTAAGGTACTTTAGTACTGTTTTGAAGTCTAATAACGTTCGGAAAAGAGCTATAACGTCTCCCATTAACTTTAACTGAATTCGTGTAATAAGTTTCATTAAAAATGATGTTTTACAAAAACATAAAGGTTTGATTTGCACGCACGTCGCGTCGTCTATAAAAATGTCCGAAGCTAATAAGACGGTGACGTCCAGAACCGATCGCCCCGTCATAATCCTCTGGAAATCCGCAGTGACAAATCGATTTGGCATCGAACCGGGGAGTTCGCCTGCGAGTTCACGCGTGTATAACCCGTAACGAATACAGGCGTATAAATTGTCTGATCACCGATAGCCGGGTCGAACATGAAAGTACAAACGGCTATCGTCGAGCGTGTATCAGCTTCGAATGGTTTATTATCGTCATAAACCGTGCGCAGACCGATGCGGATGTCCGCCACGAACAATTCCCCCGTGTACGTACATCAATGCGTGCATTCTACGTGTGTGTGGAACGAACGAACGCAGCGAACGCTGGCACAGTGACATAGTCGCGGTCTCATGCATACATGCAACGCCGTACATGCCTATTGCGCGGAAATAGTTGCATCCTGACGAACGCGCGCTCAAAAGCGAACGTCGTATAATTACCGCCGCGTCGAAAGTATCCAGCTTTTTCGCGGAGTGTTGCGCGGGTGGGGCACAAAGACGGAGCGTCGGCAGTGTTTTCCGGTTAAGTGGCCCGTGACTGAAAGGGCCAATCCTCGTGAGGATATTATGTGGCCTTAGGGAGTTACTAGCTGGCGCGTCTCTCATGTTGAAGTTGGAGGCGTAGGTGGCGGAAGGTGGCGGAGAGAGGAAAGCGGGATACTGAGGTGCGAGGATATTACATTCTGAGCGCTAACTTCCGCTGTCGCTGTTGTCCTCTGTGCCACACATGCACGTTGGTTCGATGTATATGCGTCGTCGTACGGCTGTACACCGGTTGGCGTAATACACTACGCTAAATACTGTGATCATAATTCCTCTTCGAAACCAAGAATGGGGGTAGATTAGAATCTTGTTGTATTTCCATTGGTCAGTTTGGGGTTCATTCGTATCGATGTGAGTTCGTTTCAGACTGCCTTGTGATTTGGGGTTGTTGCATGTGAATTTTTCTATAACATTATTATACATTCATTCTTCAACATAATTACTACGCTAAATATCTTCATAATTTATCTTCAAAATACGGAATACTGAGTAGATTCGATTCTCATTCTACTGCCATTGATAAATTTGTGCTTCATCCAAGAAACCACGCCATACCCTCATGAGTTCCTGACGCACTTTGTAGTTGTCCCACATGAATTTTCCTCAAACCCGTACCTTTATTCTTCCACACAATTACAGTCGAATTCTCAAAGTTCTCCCACTGTTCTCAGCCGCGAGCTCCCACGCCCCGTCTACACCTCTCTCCACACGTCGTTACACGAATCGCCAACCTTCCATCTTCTGCATCCGACTACCGCGCGGCCACATCCCGATCCATCCATCGGCCGCAAACGCTCATTACAATCCCGTGACCATTCACTCCCGCTTTCTTCCCGGATTACCCTCTAACGACATTAATAATGTCTGCCTCCCTCCGTGCCGCCGCTCTTCCATCCCTGGCTTTGGCCGCCTCGCTGATCTCGTTTCAGGCGTGTTTGTCTTCGTCGACCCTGCGGGCGTGTATCCCTGCTGCGCGTCTATTCGCAGGAGATCGCCCGCGGAGGCTGGAGATCCTCGTGTACACTATGTGCCGGCACCGTCGGTTAGGTGTGTGCCTGGCCAGTGCTGTCCTTGTTTACGTTCGACAGGGCAGCCTCGTCTGACCGTCACGTCTCTCCGTGTACACGCGTGTGCATACGTGCGTACATACGGAAGCGAGGGTGTACACACGCACACGTGACCGTACGGACGCGAGGTGCAAGCTGTGCACGCCGATCCTCTTCCGCTTAACACGTGCCATGGGTTAACGCGCTTGCGTCTAAGCTGTGTATGTTGCAATATGCGGGGGTGGCGGAACGCGAAAGTGCGCTTTTGGGTTGACGGAAGAAGCGCAGGGGATTTTTGAGACTTCCGGGCAGAGGAGCGTGGCGGCGATGTTGTTGGGGCTGTCAGTTTGACGTGCGGTGTGGGGGTGGTGTCTGGTGTGCATGGGGATAATTAGTCGCTGGTAGGGGTGTGGGTGCTTGGAATGAGGAATTTAGAATAGTGCACTGATGCCTGCGTTTTGACGGAGTTGGAATGGAAAGTTAAGTGAGTGTAATTATTGTTATTGTTGTGAAAATTTTCTGTAATGTAAGTGTTGTTATTAATGTTGCGCTTCTTGTCTCTCGTGAAAGCAAACGTTTCCACACAAGATTTCCGATTTCTTCATACCTCCCGCCGTAGTCCGCCCGTATAGTCTGATCAGTCGCAAGGGTGGTCAAACGAAGCGTTTTACGATCGACTTGCGGCCAGGACCCTCCGAGACTTCCATTCTCTCTGTCCCTCAACTTGATGCCCCGATCTTGACCTAGCTTGATCCAAAAATTGAATGAGTTGAATTATTCCCGCTGCGACTGGGTGTTACTAAAAGCAGGGTAAACGAGAAAAATGTAAAAATCTGATATGTAACAATGCATGCACATGACTAGACTCCAGAAAACAGACAATACCAGACAATACAGACCCTTTTCCTTTCTCTCACAAAATGAAACGTATCCACAGAACATTTCTGATTTCTTCATACCCCCGCCGTAGTCCGCCCGTATAGTCTGATCAGTCGCAAGGGTGGTCAAACGAAGCGTTTTACGATCGACTTGCGGCCAGGACCCTCCGAGACTTCCATCCTCTCTGTCCCTCAACTTGATGCCCCGGTCTTGATCTAGCTTGATCCAAAAATTGAATGAGTTGAATTATTTCCGCTGCGACTGGGTGTTACTAAAAGCAGGGTAAACGAGAAAAATGTAAAAATCTGATATGTAACAATGCATGCACATGACTAGACTCCAGAAAACAGACAATACCATACAATACAGACCCTTTTCCATTCTCTCACAAAATGAAACGTATCCACAGAACATTTCTGATTTCTTCATACCCCCCGCCGTAGTCCGCCCGTATAGTCTGATCAGTCGCAAGGGTGGTCAAACGAAGCGTTTTACGATCGACTTGCGGCCAGGACCCTCGGAGACTTCCATCCTCTGTATCTGCCGTCGCACTCCCGACCCACGCGGCACCCTCAGGAGGCGAGCGCAGTCATCGGGCAAATTGTACCTCGCCCTTTGGTGCCCTCGGTACCGATTGTCGAAGTTTCAAAATAAAGTTACGAAAGCATTTTGATGAAACGAGAAACGACTCCGCCGTCTCTGCGGGTCTTATTGCAAGCAGTCGAGCAAGCGATCGATGGCCGGTCGAGATTCCCTCTGAAACGCAGCAAAGGAAGAAAGAGTTAAGATAAGAAGAGTTGGAATAAAGAGGGATAAAAAGTATCGGAAGGAGATGAAGGAGGAGATCTCCCGTGGAATGTCGGTCTCGATACGCTGCGCGCTCGTCGTCTCTCTCCCAGCTTTCGGCTCTTTGTTTCTCTCGCCCGACTTGTCCCTCCTGCGCACTGCGTCCCGTCGGCTCCTCTCGCACCCACGGCTTCCGTCCTTCTCCACCGAACGGGCCCGCGGTTTCCCGGTCGCTTTGTAGCCTCGACCCTTTCGCAGAAGAAAGATGCACGGATAAGGTGCGACGAGGACGACGGATGACGTGGCGGAGCGGAGGACGCTGAAAGAGACGGCGCACAGAGATGAAGAGGGACGGACGGCAGGCGAGTATCTCTTAAAACCAGTTCGACCTATAACAGCGTCTTTGCATCGGACGTACGAGAAACGAGAACGTGTTTTACTCTCCTGACTGTGAGTTATAGGCGATGCCGAGATTCGAAACATCCCGTCGACTTTATTATGCCCCGCGCCGAGTCGAGAAACCGCACGAAAGTTTCCCTCCGCACGAACCGGGCAAAATGCTTTCTGAACTCGCGGTCGATCCTGTCGGCGAGCGTTACGCAGGGAAATTGCCGCGCGAGTCTGCCTCCCCTGCAACGGCCGTCGTCGGATGACAGATCCTTTTACCGCGTGGCGACGATCGTTAACGTTCAATTTGCCGTTCAATTAATTTTTCTCATTACTGCGCGGCGAGAGAATTTCACTTCCTGCCGAGCCGCCGCAATCGCGGGCGCCTGTCGAATAATATTGCGGAATGCGACTTCGAGTTTCGGCGGGTGGATGAAGGTGGGTGGGAGAGAAAGAGGGTGGCCTGCGTCAATTAACGTCGCGGTGTCAGAGGTGATTAGCTTGTTTGATAGTTGTGGATGCGTGCATGAAACTGCGAGTGGTCGCGAAATGGCAAATCTGTTAACACGTTGGCTGCTGTGGGGGTCACCGGTGACCGGCGCAAGAGATTTGACTGAAGATCGAAAATATTCGCAATGGGTGGTAATAATTATTTTATAAATGCAGTTATTGTTAGAATAGTGATGCGATCCTTTGGTCTCCAATACTTGTACATTATTTACATTTTGCATAATTCAGTCAAACGCTGTAGTATTTCATAGCAAATACGGCAAATCTCAACGTGTTAAAAAGTATGAGCAGGGTGAAAAGTGAAGTAAGAAGTGAGAGAACCGAGATCGAAAATTAGAAGGGGCGTTTTGTGCGAGAATTTATTACAATAGTAGTTAATACTTGCGTCATTTGCGACGTCGGTATTTTGTGTCTGGTCGCGTTGTCTGTTCACTAAGTTTCGCTGATGGGCGCTAGTGTTGTTCTTGTGTATTATCATCTAGATAATAAATCCATTGCCACAATATGTTACGAGACAACGATTATTGATTCGTGCACCCATGGCGACGATAGTTCAGGGAATTGGATCGCGAAGTTTCGCCAGAGCAAACACGACGGCAGGAGCAGCAGTTCTGGCGAAACTGTGCTTGAAGCGCCGCTAAGTGAGTCGGAATTATACACGGCCCGCCGATTCATCCGCTGTCTGCCGGGGCCGACTTTTAAATACCGTCAATAACTGCAACGATAGCTGCATCGCTGATATCGTCCGAGCTTCTCTGCGCAACGATAATACCGTGGACGTGAGTTTTTAAACTTTCCCGGCCGGTTTGAGAATTTCCTTGTAATTTCGCAAGTTTCATCCTTTCGCCGGCCGACAGGCCGCGTTTTCGACGTTCTCAACGCTATCACGCGTAAATTAAACTCCGCGCGTTCGAGTTTATATTAACCCTTTGACTGCTGAATACTACCGAGTGAAGCACTTAAACGTTTTGCACTTAAAACCCCTCAGTTCGCGCTTCCTCTTGTACATCTCCATAGTTACACATTGATTGTTACTTCATTGCTATTCCAATTGTACCACAAACAAAACTAGCACTATCAATAGTCCATAACCCAGTCAACATTAAACAACCTCTATCTTCGTAAGACATCGTGAAAGCACCCGCGTATCGCACGTCGCAGAGAATCGACGCGCACGCAGATTACAAAACATTCCAAGCATCTTAAAGTAATGGACGTACATAACACTACGCGCATTCGCAGCTACCGTCCAGGTTTCTTGGCATGCGATCCCTGCTTAGCGACAACTGCCATCGTCTCTTGCCTGCACGCATGCACACGTCGTGTATTCCGCCAATTCTTTGCCACAACTTTCGCCGCGGATCTAATATATGGACTTGTATAATTGCGTAATGCGTGGGAATGTATGTGAATAGTTGGAAAGTTGGTAGAAAAGTAGTAGAATGATCAAAGAAAAGCAAAAACAATGTGGTGCGATTAAGAAAGGAACAGGTTCGCGGATTTGAATTTATCTTTCGTTCAGATAGAAGCAGCAAAAAGGATCCAATCTATTTGTGCGTCGCAAGGATAGTGCAACAAAGTTATTTGTTAAAGGACACGCGTGTACGCATCTCCTCCATTAATAATCGTGACTGCCATGATGGTCACCGGTGACCGACGCAAGAGGTTTTACTGAAGATCCAAACAATTCGCAATCGGCAGCAGTAATTATTTTATAAATGCAGTTATTGTTTGAATAGTGATGCGAACCCTGGGTGTCCAATACTTGCACATTATTTACATTTTGCATGATTCAATCAAACGCTGTAGTATTTCATAGCATCGTTGTTCTAATGTAGTAAAATACGTTTGGCAGTCAACGTGTTAACACTTTGACTGCCGTGATGATCACCGGTGAGCAAGAGATTTTACTGAAGATCCAAACAATTCGCAATCGGCAGCAATAATTATTTTATAAATGCAGTTATTGTTTGAATAGTGATGCGATTCTTTGGTCTCCAATACCTGCGCATTATTTACATTTTGCATGATTCAATCAAACGATGTAGTATTTCATAGCATCGCTGTTCTAACACAGCAAAATACGCATGGCAGTCAAAGTGTTAATAATCGTGACTGCAGTACGTTAGAGATCGGAAAAACGCAGAAACACATACGTGCGCCTATAGTCCCAACTTTCGGCGGACGCATTTATGCGTTCATAGCCGTCAAAGGTATAATAAACCTCGATCCGGCGAAGCAGAGCCGAGCGCGTTATTACGTTCTAAAAACGTGCTCCCGGCGGGACACGTTAATGCCGGCCGATTTGATCAAGCCATCGAGATACCTAATCCTCGTCTTAAGAGAATTAAATATAAGCGGTCGTCCGGGCGATTGAGAGACGTTATCCCGACTCGGGACGAAGTCAAGGGGGCGCCGAATTAAACTTTCTTCGTTATCTCGTCGTTTCTTAACGCTCGAAATTCGCCGCGCGTCGAAAGTGCCGCTTTCGCCTCTCTCCCCTCGCCGATTATCGCCGCGCAATTTTCCGAACGAATAAAAGAACGGCGCGGGGCGGGATAACGCGCGCTGCGATTCCGCTTTTGTTCGGCTCTGCGGAATCCTTTGCCGGGCGAGAAACATCCTCGCGACACGAGCCAATTTTCGCGAGGAGCCGACACGCTCGGCCCGGCGAGCGGGAAGAAACGGAATTCGCGAGAGAATTCCTCGTGCGCCGCTCGACAAGAATGCGATTTCTTCGCGACCATTTCGAAAGTTCGTCGATCGGTTCAATGACACGCGATGCCAAGCGGCCTAATCTCACCAACTGATTAGCGTCAAGAGACCAGATGGTTAGACAGGTATTTTTGTTGAATTCTGTGTTGCCTGCCACGTGTTTGTTAATAGGGGACAGAGAAAAAAATCTGTTTTCCATTGAAAAAGTTGAAGTATTTGAAAATTTGTTCATAGAACGCTGCATGTTTTGAGGCATCCGATGCCACGTGATCAGAAGTCTACAATATATTTTTTTTAATATTATTAATGAATTCTAATTAATTTTGTTATTAATAGTATATGTGAGTGCGTGTTATTATAATTACGGCACAATATGAAAACTTAGACGTATTTTCCCTTTTGCTCACGTCTCACGTCCCTTTCACTTGAGTAGGCAACAATGTGCTACTGTGTGAAATATTTTCGAGTTAATATATATGTCAAATGTGATCCGTTGACGTGTGGGGAAGCGGAATGTCCCACTGTGCAAATAAGTCTATCTTAATTCTAGTGTTCGTCCGTTTATAAATCATACAGAATAAAAATGGAGCTTAGCATCGTTAAAATTTGCAATTAAGTTAATCCAATACCATACGTGTGAGGTGTTTATATGTCCGCAAACGCGTTTAATGATGGCGGTACTCTGTAATAGTGGAAAGTAAGGACCAGGTGCGTAGTAGCCAAAAAGCAGCGAAGGCAGTTCATTTGACTTCAATTAAGAGTACAGAATAATTAACATTAGATTACCGGAACCCAGCAAAACGGGTTTTAGATTTCGTGTGCAAAATTACAGACACTGTTACTATTAATTTATACGAGTTCTGTTGACTTTATTAATGCAACGATACGAATGTATATTTAAATTCGGTTCCACCACAAGCCTTTTTTACATTATCTACATCGGCTGCCCAGATATGTCTCTAGAAATTGTCGTACACCAAAATATCTCTCTGCAAATCTACTATTATATTCCTACAAAATGCCCTAATGGAATCACTCAGTATGTTCTATAGACGCCCAAGCGAACATGCGCAGCATATTACGTAATACTTGCCAAAGCATCATGGACTGTAGCGTAGATTTTTTCAACTTACTCCCGGCAGCAAATGTGTGCAACGGCTGAAAATTTTAATGAAACGACGTGAGGGAATGTGTCATTTGCTTACTATGTGCCGTTTGCTGCCTGAAGTACTTGGTCGGATTACCGTCGGATCGAATTTTCGTTCGTACACGACCCGGTTAGTGGAAATGCCGATGATGAGTACAAACGAACGCGCGCAACCCCTTACCCGGGTTCCTATGTATATACCTAGAGAATTCCCTTTCAGTCCGAAACGGGAGCGTGCGCTTCGGCAGTTCGAAATTACGCGCAATTAACGCGCCTTAGTCAGACGTTTCGATTGATGCTCGTCCGGATCGTGTAGAATTGAGTTCCTTACGCCGTCAAAAATCAACAGCCGTCGATGAAACAGTAATTAAACGCACGTTGCGTTGCTTGACGAAGTCTGAAAGTTCATTGGAATTGTTTGCTTAGACGTGTGCGGGGTGTTGTTTAACCCATTTGCATCATTTGACGGAATAATCCGCAAACAAAAACTGACCATTATCACCGGGAGCGGATAAATCAATGTCACAATAATTTTTCACAATAATTTTTGTTTTCAACTTATCAGCAATCGTAAAAGAGTCTGTACGATAAACAAACAATAAAGAATTTTGTATAAAATATTATTTTTCTTACTTTTCTGGGTGTAAGTTCAAAATAATAAAATAATAAAAAAATAATAGATAATAAAATTTAACAAAACAAGCATAGAAATGCAAATATCCCATAAGCGTAAACGTGCCATAGCTCTAATAGATGGTAGTGAAGATGACCAGCCCGATAATATTGAAACTGGAGATTTCTTATAGGAAAAACCAAATTGTATGCCAACGTTACATGATTTTACTGCCATAAGTGGTGTAACCATCATAATTTTTCAATTTTTCAACGTGGAATTAGTCCAAAAAATAGTTCTGGAAACAAACAAATTTGGAACTAAGAACAGAATTTCCGCATGCTGGTATCGGCAACGTTTAGCTGCGGATGCCGGATTTTTTAGTAAGATTGCGGATTTAGAGCGATGATGCCAATGGGTTAATAATAAAATATCCAATAATGTACATTGGGCAGATACATACAACTACGCGCGCATAAGCATTTGCTCACATTGCCCCCAACTGAAAAGCAGCTTCAGCTTAAACAAAATTCGCGCACCGGTCATACAGGACATGTGACGCGTTGCAATTTTCGGCCAATGGGACTTGTTTTCTTCGTGCGCTCCCATTAACCTGCTTCTTTTTCCGTTCGTATTTTCCGTCTCGTACCTTCGCCGTCGTTTCCGTCGCTTCCCCGAGCCTTTCCTTCTCCCGCTTAGCGTGCACACTCCTCAACGAATCCCCCTGTGTGTAGGTACCTAGAAAATTTCCTTTCAACTCGGCCCGGGGAGCGCGCCGTTTCAGAAGTTCGAAATTGCGGCCGGCGCTACGTACATATCGGTGTGCCACTTTCAGGTATCACAATTTCAGTTCGCCAAGTATTGTTCGCCCGAAATGACGTTGCCGGGGCATTTTGTTAACGAACGCAAGCGGTCTACGGCCGGTAGTTATGTATAGTTATACTGGAAGTTGTTATACGCACATGCGCATATGCCTGCTCGGTCATTGCTCGGTCGCCGAAAATGCTAATTCAATCTTCCGCCTGAGTTTCTGCACAATTCACTTCTGCCCCAGCAGCGGTCGCTCATTAAGGCAGTACTTTTGCAGGCACATTATGGCCCGCGTAATTGCGAAGATATTTATGTTAGTTAGGCAACCACGTTTTGACGGTGTAATTGCAATGTTTACTACCTGTGTTTATATTGTTAAGATGTGTTAGTGCTGTTGATATTTGTTTTCGGGCATATTTAGAATTTTGGCTGCTTTTATTTTGAATGGGGGGAGCTGACGCAATTACTACTATGTTAATGCACTTACGCAGGTACATTATGAGACGCATAATTGCGAACGTGCTTATGTTAATCAGTCACGATTTGACAGTAAAATTCCAATGCTTATTAGTAGTGTTTATCTTGTTACACATATATTACTACCATATGTTTTTGGGCTTATATAAAAATGTTGCTGCTTTTATTTTAACATATTTGCAAATTTTGCTGCCTTCATTCTAAGTAAAGATAGTTGACTCGATCGCTATTGTGTCTATGACGGCGGTGTCTGTGATGCGTGTGCCTCGAATACTTCATGCCAGTACGCACGCGAAAGCATAACTCTGCGTCCTTACGTGACTGCATCAAATTCGTGAACGTGTAAAGTGACGCGCAGAACCTGTCTTCCATCACGAAAGCGGCGGGTTCGTTGACCCGCCGTAGCGAGTTCGTCAACGCACTCACGTGTCTGTCGAAGATTCGATTTCATCGCGATGCTAAACCCGAAAAAATCTCGCTGCCCGTCAAGGTTGTCCGATACAACGCGTACGGTTCAACGTTGTCGGGTGGTCGCCTGCCTTTTCCGTTTCATCGATCAAGAGGCCTGCTCATCCGAAAATTTTGACAGCCTCTCATTCAAAGTCCCCGTACAGACCGCCAAACTTTCTTTCGCACGCTAAAATTCCCGATACTCTTGCTGCAGCGAAGGTTCTCTGCAAAAGTCGACCATCTTGATCGCGGTGACACTTTTTCAACGTCGTCGCTGCAGACTTAGCGCGGAAAACTACACTTAGTTAACCGCGCGCACCACATCGGCCGTGTGTTTTCTACCGGCCATTCTTCGCAAGTGACGCAGACTGGTGTTCACTACTTCAAAGACACGAAGAACGTATAAAATGTAGTGGGTCGGGCGTTAATGTCGAGCGGGTTTCAAATAATGGAATTGTTAGATGAAGAGGCGCAAATTTCACATAACTGTGAATTTCACATAACATTGGAATTGTTAGATGATAGCGCAAAGGTCACATAACAAACTATATTTACTATAATGACGGACTGACGTCAAGATCAACGGGTCGTACCAAAGAACTTGAGACCAATAGGTGACGAATGAATGTTCCGGGGACAATTATGACTTGAACTGAATGTACATAACAAATTCGATTAAAAAATGTATTACGCGAAAGGTGGATATCATCCACCTGGATCGGCCCACTTACCCCACCAGCATGAGCAATAAATTATATGACCATAAGACCAACGGGTTGTCCCCACCAGCATAAGCGATAAATTATATTACCATAATCGGCCCATGCGTATACCCTAGACGTACATAACAAACACATTTCCCCGCCGCTTCACATATAGCACACAAGCCGTATAGAACTCAACCTGAAAACCCCACGGTTCAATAAAAAATACATTGAACCATAAAATTGCATTCATTGAACCTGCAAGTGAGCTTCCGTTAAGCACATTCCCCGTATCACGCAAAGATCAACGACTAAACGGCAACGCGCTTCTTCGCTCAACAAACAGAACAGGCTTTATTTCGTCGAGCTGCAAAGGTAGCTAGAGATAACCGTGGGACGCAAATGCTCTCTCAAATCGTCTAACGCGATTTCGCCGAGACCGGATTCCGCTCGCGCGCTTCTTGGCAGGTTCGCGGCCGACTGAAAGCCTTCCGGCAACGTGTAGCCACGCTGCGAGATTCATTTGAGCGTACGCCGAAACTCCTGAAGACACTCGTAAATTCTTGCAACTCGGCTGGCATGATTTGGCATGTCGCAGCTGGACGTGAGTAGCTGTTAAATAGTTAACGCTTCGCGGGCGAAGCGGTGCGAAGGCGTGCGCGGTTTGGGAGGAAAACTTTGAAGCGGTCGTTGTTTAAAAATACATGTACAGCAGACTCTCGGGCAATGCGTGTTCCGACAAAACGAATTTCTAGAATGGGCTGCAGATATTACGAGTTCCTTTGTATATCGCGAGTCTGGTGCGATGGGCTGTAGTAAAATGCCGGATTTCGCGAGTTAATATATTCGAAGAGCGTGTAGATTGTTATTTCCATCACAAATTATTTCGTTTGTTTGTCATTTTATAGAGCGCGTGACGTATCAACCGTGTTATACGGGAGTCTATTGTACATTAAAGTATATGTGCAGCAGACTCCTATATAACGTAAGTTCCTGCAACGCGCTAAAGATATTACGAGTTTCTTCGTATAACTCGATTCTCATACAACGTGTTATAATAAAGTGCGGGATTTCACAATTTACTGTAGTCGACGATAGTATAGCTTGTTATTTCCGTCGCAGTCGATTTCTTGGTGTGAAACGTAAACGTAAACGTTAAAAATATTTGCACGTATACGTATTTTTGCATTCCACACCGAAAAGGACGTTGCCACTGTCAAAAGACACTCGCTTTCATAACGTACATAAAAAAATATTTCGATCGATTTCCTTTGTGTGTAATTTTATATACCGCGTTATACGAGAATTTACTGCACACTACAAACACGTACATAAATATATATATATACATATTTAACGCAAAAAATATTTGCACGTACACATATTTTTGCATTTCGCACCGAAAAGGACGTTGCCACTTTCAAACGGCACGCGCTCCCGCCTATGTCCAAAAAATATTTATTCCCACCCACCCGCAGATATCGCCGTCATTTAATATTTTACCACGCTCGATTGATTGCGCCACCGCACATACGTGTCCATCGGCCGCGCGCCACGCGTACATGCGTCGATCGTCCGCAAACGGTTAATAAACGTCAGCCGTCTGTTAGTCGGCCGCTAAGTGAACGGTCGCTCGAAAATGCCCGGTCTCTCAACGTATCGCGCCTGCCACGCACAAATTTTTTTATCACCCCTCCAGCCTCCCACGTGCGTCGGTGCTTTCTTATTTTCAATGGATCCTGCTCAATATTCGACGCGTGCTCCCTGCATGAGAAGAATGAAAAGGGCGGGGCGGGGGACACGCGTCGCACGGCGGAAAATTTCATTTTCCGCGAGGAGAAAATTCGAGCCTCGGGAGAGCGGGCGGGTGAAGAATGAAGAGGCGGAGAGGTTAGGCGGACGGGTCTTCGCGAGATCGATGGACAATCGGGATGAGGGACCACGTATCGATTCGCCGGGGACAACAGTCAGTTTTCCCTGAGACGCGACGGGGCGGCAAGTGGTTTATGTCTGTTCTTAGCGCGGCGCCCGCGAGTGGATGCCTTTGATTCGCGCGCATGTGCTCATACGTACGCTGGAAAACGTGGAAATTCGCTCGATGAAAAGTTCGCCCGCGGAGCAGCGGTTGTGTATTTGTGTTACCGTGAATGACCGAAATTGGAGAACGTCGACTTTCACCGGTGAATGTCAGCAGATACGAAATACGTCGGTGAAAGATCGGATATTTCATTATATTGTTGTACATTCGAACAGTATTATGTTACCAATGAAGAATTGTACTGTATATGATATGAAACTCACACCAGAATAGGCCACGGAGGAAGAACACGTATGCTTAAAGAGTTGCAAGTTAAATACAAAAATATTACATATCAAGTTGTAATGTTATATTTAAATTTATGCAAACAGTGTCAAATGAAACACAGTGCACCTAAGAAAGGTATTATTGTGAAACCAATGGTTAGTTCTGAATTTACCGGTGTAAGTCAGAAATAAGGGTATTTAGCAAATATTTCGGACATACACCAGGCGATTACGCGAATGTTGACATTCACCGGTGAAAGTCGACATTCTCCAGATTTCGGTCATTCAAGGTAACATTTGTACACGTTCGGATATTCTGGCGCACGACAGAGGTAGAAAGAAGAGCATTTGTCGATAGCTGGGTATGGACGGACACGGAATGTAAGTCCTTGCAATGCGACAAATGTCGACGTAATGTGTACGTTGTGGAGCAGGGCGTCGCGAATGTTGATGGTGAGAAAAGTGCGTCGTCATGGTCACCGTCGTCGGTGGATCCATGAAAGTGATAGGGTCGGCGGTAAATATTGTCAATTTTCCAGGAGACGCGCTAGCTGGATTGCGGCAAGGCGACTCGACTCCGTCGTGATGCAAACGAGGAGAGATGGCTCGTTCGCTGGAAAATTAAATGTTCCGCGAGGTATACTCAAACGAGTTGAACGGACCGGAGGTAGTAGTGTCGAAAGAATGTCGCTGACGACCTTGCGCGTAGTAAAGAAACAGGGACAGGCGATTCATAGTTCATTAACCTTAGTGGCGAAGAGTGCATTCATAAGCGACACCTGACGAATATGTAATGTCCCACGCACTCAGTCTTCATAGAATGCAGGCGCCGCTTAGCGGATGAACGTACGCGTAAATTATCGATCGTTATTAAATATATATGTAGGAATTTAATACGTGAAATTAGATAGTATAATATTTATAAACAATAACAACACAATGAAGACACTTTCGTCTTTTTTCCTAGTCTTTCGTCGTTTCGTCGTTTCGTCGTTTCGCCTTTTCGTCTTTACGTCGTATCGTCTTCACATCTTCTCCTCAACTGCTGCTAAGCAACCAAAATAATACAATTCAATAAACTCATCACCGATGATACATCAATATAACAATCGAGGGTCATAGGTGACCTTTCCTCGCCAACTAGAGGACCGTGTATTTGAGATCCCACATATATATTAATAGAAATATTAAACCAAGTGTCAATTACCGTTATTATATACCGTCATTAAATATACAGCGTAAATACCAAACTGCTCCGAGTTTCATAAACACCCTGCGAAGATCGAGAAGCAATTACCTTGTCATATATCGTTATTCAATATACAGCAGAAATACGAAACTGCCTTGAGTTACATAAACACCCTGCAAAGATCAAGAAGCAATTACTTGTTTCACAACCTGCAATCCTCGCATCCGTTACGACTTATCGTTTGCCGGCGCATCTACGCGCGAATCTCACTGCGCAATAGACTCAGAAATAAGGTTCCTTTATAAGGATCCGCGGGAGGGTGGCTTGTTCGCTGGAAAATGAAATTTTCTGCACAGGAAGTTCGAGGTAGTCGGAAGAGACGATGGGAAAGGGAAACACGCAGTCGTACGCTCCGTCTTTCTCTCGGTCTCGTCCAAAGCAAACGATGGATGCTGCGGAGGAAAAGCGAGGCATGACACAGGCGATAGAGCGAAGAAGCACAGGAGAAAACGAGGGAGAATAGCAGACGGAAAGAGGGATCGTCTGTAGCGTCGATTCCTGCGACTTTATTTACGGTATCCTTCACGTCGTCTCTACAGTCGACGAATGCGAATATTGCCGTGTTGTCGTGGCTCTCGTTTTAGGACGAATGTACCGAAGACTCGTTGACAGGTGTCCGCGCGCGTGGCAGTACAATTTACAGTTTTCGACCAAGTGGACGAATTAGTCGAAATCTAAGAAGTCGGTGTTATTATATTGAGTCTAGCGGGAAATTCCGTTTGTTTTTCGAATGTTTGTCTGTTTTTGAATTAAAATAAAATAATACAGGGTCAGTACATACTTTCCTGATGAGAATGTTGCTTTGTACTTGACAGAACACATATGTAGAGGAATACAATGATAACCAGAAGCAGCCATGTATGTTTCAAAGGAACACGTTCGTATGTGTTGAAATTTAAGATGACATTATCGGGCAGAAATTTCCAGTAGACATACTATATTCATATTTTTACTGAACGTTGATAAATGATAAATTCTGACCAAAATCAAATAAATAATAATACGCCCTCGACTATTTCTTTGGATTATTTCATTATGCACGCCACTTAACACTAAATGTACCGGTACTTTACACCTACCTATTCTTACTATTGTCATTTGACACCTTATGAAATAAACGTTGATTTTCAGATAGAAATTCCTAAGTTATTAAAGCGAGAAATTGAATAATCAGATGATATAAGAATTCACAAAAAATCAAATAAGCGAAAGCATTAACAATGAAAGTAAGATTTTTAAGTAAATTTTGAAAGGGTCATTTGACCCCGCTTGGTACGTTTAGTGTTAAATTCACAATATTGTTACCCAACAACATAAGCATTCCTCTCGTCAAATCACACAATGGCCACTGTCTCCGCATACAGTGCACATTGTCACGTGACGGTCAATAGCATTTTACACAATCGCGCCGTTTCACAAGACACACGCTGCCAAGAGGTATTACCGGGCAATTAGCATCTGATTCGGCGTATTCATTCAACTCCGGCTCCCGCACGGTCGCGTTTGGTCCGGCGTCGAGCATTAAGCGTTTGTTTAACAATGAATAACGCATAGGTCCTCGGGCGAGGCCAGCGGGGCGCGGAGCGTGGCGGCGATGAAAGTACATTCTCAAAAAGACTTCGCAATTTTCTGAAGTGGTGTCGACCTACCGTGGTTTACCTCGAGTGCGGCAGGTGCACACTTCGGTGGGCACTTCGTCCGCGGAACGTTTGTTAAATCGCGCCGAGTGTGTACATGGTGCAAGCCAAACGCGGCCTCGCGAATGAGAGTACTCGTGTAAACAAGAAAATAGCGGAACACGATCCCTTTCATTTCTCGGCATGCCGAGCATCGTAGCAACGTGTACCCTATCAAGCCTGTTTTTTTTTTCTTGCCTCGGCGTAGGGCTCGCGATTAATAGGATGAAACGGGTTTGTGACGGTTGCGGTGGAATTTGTAATGTTGCTTGTACGCTGAAGTGTTCAATTTAAATTAGTGGAAAGTGATAGGCCATGTTTCGAAAAGGATTTTAGAAAGTAGTTTTGTAAAACATTGTATAGGACGGCCAAAGATTTTGGAAGTCAACGCATGACATAGGAAAACTATTAGATATTGTGCGATAATTTTTCTTTTGCGTTTAAGGCTTTTTTTGGCCCTTAGTGGTCAGGATTCGTTTAATAAGGCGTTGACTTCTGGATGAATGCTGCATTCGTATTCAGCATTGTGCCAATGTTTCGCAAACGTTGCAGTTTGCATCATCAGGGATATGGAGCTTTGCTACTGAAGATCCCACGCTTCAAGTCGTCTTTATATTCCTATGTCCACTTCCTATTCCATTCGAAAAACTGGCCCAACCTGGTACACTGTCTACTGGCACCAAAACTGGCCCCATCCCAATCTCATCCGACAGCTTTACTTAATTTTGCACGAAACACCACCTCTTCTCCCGCAGACCTTTTCCTTACCTTCTAGACTTTTACGCATTTACACCTCTACTCTTCAATTCCTCAAACTCATCCACTGCTGCCCCTATCAACGCGACTACGCATTCACAATTAGACGCCCGCTTAAAGACGCTCGCTAAACAACCATCCGTCGACCAGACAAGCATCCGCGCAATCTTCGAGGCGCGGCCGCACAAATCCTCAGATTTCCATTTCTATAGGTCTGCAGGTGCAAAGCTACCCGGCGGCATCCGCGAGATGCATTGCCTCGTTCTCGCAGCTGCGTTCTCGGCTTATCCCGGGATTTTCGCCGCAGCACCAAGGAAAGGCCGCGCGGAAAGAAAGGCGCACGACATACGACCATTCTCACCTTCTGGGGTCAATTAGTATTTCTCGCGAGGCTGCGTGGGTCCATTGGCGGGCAACCGCAATGGGTTGATTTTATCTTCGAACTTTACGCGCGCCAACCCCTCCGCGAACTTCTTCCTCGACGTCGCGCGTTTTTACGAGGCCACACCTATCGGCGAACCTCCAGACAAAGCGTTGCGCGGATGAACCCCGCAAGTTGGTAATGTGAATGCGCCTATTAAATTGAAGAAGCGAGAAGCTGTAGAGCTTTCTCTCGCTTCTTATTTGTGGTGGGTACGAGTGCAAGAAAAAATTTTAGAATGTTTCGTCCTAGATTCACTATTTATGAAAAATTTATAAACTATTGCACTGACTGACAATGATTCCGTGTCGGTGAAAGTTTAAAATACTAAATATGTATTAGGGGGTTTCCTGAAAGGAGGGGGTGTTCGGCGCGAAAGATAAGAGTGTATGCAAGGATAACTCTTATGCAAGGAGTTTCTTTCTCTATGAGACAGCATTGGAAAGGACAGGATTTGATGGGACCTGATTAACCCTTTGACTCCCATCCACCGAAATCCATGAATGTCGACTATGGGCACATACGAGGGCAGTCCGATAAGTACTTAGCCTCACCGCCTAATGGCGCCACTATCGTAGAAAAAAATTACTATCGTGTAATACATTCTCGTAGACGATTACTGTCAAAATTTCAGCCATATTGGACTTGTAGTTTTGTTTTGATCGCGTCTGAAAGCCGGCGTGTCCGCGGATTTTGCAAAAATGGAAAAAGAGCAATATCGGTCGGTGATTCGATTCTTGTTTTTGGAAGGGAAATCGTGCAGCGAAATCAAAGAGCGCTTGGATGCTGTGTACGGTGACTCTTCTCCTTCAATGGCGACCGTCAAAAATTGGTTTAACGAGTTTCAACGTGGTCGCACTTCAGTTTTTGATGAGCCACGCCCAGGTACCCCAAAAACAGCTACGACGGAGGATAACGTGACAAAAGTCCACGATCTCGTATTGGCAGACCGCCGACTGATGCGCGAGATATGAGACAGTAGGCATTTCAAAAGACCGCGTGAGTCTATCATCAAATCTTCATGTCAAACGCATCCGTGCACTTATTTCACAGTTTAAGCGCAATCCGAAAGAGTTTCTACGTCGTTTTGTGACTGTCGACGAAACGTGGATCCACTGGTACACACCAGAGACCAAGGGACAGTCGAAACAGTGGACTGCGCCCGGCGAATATGCTCCGAAGAAGGCGAAGACTGCCCTACCGGCCGGAAAGGTGATGGCCACCGTGTTCTGGGATTCACAAGGTGTGATCTACATAGTCTACCTGGAGAAGGGCAAAACAGTCACAGGGCTGTACTATGCCGAATTATTGAGCCGATTCGGCGCCGAATTAAGGAAAAAACGGCCCCATTTGGCGAAGAAAAAGGTGCTCTTTCACCACGATAACGCACCGGCTCACACCTCTGCCCAAGCTACAGCCAAATTCGTTGAATTAGGTTACGAACAGCTGCCCCATCCATCGTATTCTCCAGATTTGGACCCGTGTGACTTCTTTTTGTTCCCAAAGAAAAAGTCACTCGCTGGGCAGAACGAATGAGGAGGTTATCGCTGCCACGGAGGCCTACTTTGCAGATCTCCAGAAAACGTATTTTTCAGACGGGTTGAAGAAGTTGGAGCATCGCTGGATGAAGTGTATCGAGTTAAAAGGAGACTATGTTGAAAAATAAATCGTCAATTTTCCAAAATTTTCGTTTTTCTTTTGTAGGCTAAGTACTTATCGGACTGCCCTCGTATATGCGTCCCCAATCGTTTCAATTTCTTACTTATTGCAGCCACAATTATCAATCTACGAAATAAATACAGATGCGTTCTTCATCAAATCTTCTTCATCTTGCAATATTTCATTTGACGTAAATGAAGAATTATCATTAGAACTTAGTTGCGCCTTAGATAACCAATCAATAGCGTTCAACCAGCGAAAAGTATTTCGTCCTCAACGAGTGCTTCGGCCGGAACTATTCAGCAATCAAAGGGTTAACGGTTAGGGCCATGCAGCCGACAGTAGCAGCGAACGGGCCGCCGAATTTTATAAGGACCCAATTGAGACGTGGATATATACGCGGAACGAAGTGCATGACCTAATGCGCGCTTTGTAAAGGCAATCGGTTTATGGTAGAAATTGGGAAAGTTCGGAAAGAACGTGCGCGACGTGGGTTCCTCGCGGATTCATGCGAGCTGCGTGCGCTTGTGGCTTTCCGGTTAGTCATGGCGCTGATTATGCCCGGCGCGGCTTGCCTTTTGCGGTCGCGCGTAATTGGCGGTTGTGCCCGTGAAAGGGCCCAAGTCGTCGGCGCTTTCGGTAGATCCTAAAGTTCGGCGCAACGTGCAGGCCGCCCTTGTGGCCTGGTTAGAGTGCAATTGCATGTCGGTCAGACGTAGTCTGGCGTGACGGTCGGTTGATCATATCTGCGCGTTTGTAGAATCGCGGGCGTCGTACGTCTGGCGCGATTAGAATGCGTAAGTTAGAGTCGGAAGATCGGGAGACAAGAAAGAAAAGGGCGAGTATCTTCCCGTGTATGTCAGATCGTCAGGCTGGCGACAGATCACTGTTTTCTGTTTGATGCTTACTTGTTCTTCCGTGCGGAATACAATAGGTACGCAATATTAAGCTTGTGGAAGGATAGTTTTTCATTAACACTTTGACTGCCAAGCGTATTTTGCTATGTTAGAACCGCGATGCGATGAAATACTACAGATTATGACTAAATCGTGCAAAATGAAGGGAACGCAGAGTTGTTAGAAGCCAAAGTATTGAAGCACCGTTCCAATATCAATTGCTTTTACAAGATTGCAAATAGGCTTCATGGCGAATTTTTTTGCATTTATAGTAAAACCTTTTGCGCCGGTCACCGGTGACCACCATGGCGGTCAATGTGTTAAGGACAAACTTGTTAACTTTTACTTTACGCGATTACGGTAGTCTATACATAGAGAATTTTTTATGTGTAAGGGAAAAGAGGAAAAAGAGGTAAAAGCTGTATGTATAGGAACTGCGTTACTTCAAATCTAAGTGTGAGGTCATGAAATGGATAAGACTATTTACAGACAGGGTGGGATAAATGATGGTAGTAAAGTATACAATAAGGTGAAATGAGGTGCATAAATGATGGATGACTGCACCGATACCTTACTTTATTGCCTTATCTTTACTTAGAATTCGTCGTTGCTCTCTTGTCCTTTTACTCTCCTCTCCTTTGCTCGTGCAGAGAACACTGACCCCACACATTCTGCAACATTTGTCCTCGAATGTTTTCGCGCGAATCTTTACTGGCTACTCAACCGCAACATTATTTCGTCGCCTTGAGCCAGTTGAGGCACAACTTTCAACGTGTGTCGCCCAGAATCGTACCCTGCCTGGGCCCTTATATGTCCGATCAAAAAGTAAGGCATTGTGAGGATTCGGATTGTCAGACTGGCGTCAACTCACTATACCAGCTTGCTTCTTAATTGCCTTGTCTCTCCCCAACCATCTTCTTTGTTCACTCCAGAGGACACCGACCCCCACACATTCTACCGTTATGACCATTTTTAATTGCCGTAAGTCAGCACCCGTCGGCACTACTGTGAAAAATGTTCGAACCGTACGAACGGGGCAAGATCCGACGTTGCGCTCGGCAGATTAAAATTACTTGCGTACATACGGCCCAGAAGAACTCCCCAAGTGGCAACCGCCAGCTTCAAGCGAGGCGCTCCAAATAGTTTTTCTCTCCGTTCCGCGCGAGGAGCGCACATCTGTCGATAATTGCGTCTTGAACGTTCCCCGATAACAGCGGGTTCTCGAGACGCTGTGCTTCGAATACGTCAGCCGAATTCGTTCGTCTTCCCCTGCGCCGCAGACCGATTGTTCATCGCCGGCAGACCTTTCTTACGAGCCTTGAGAGTCCTTTAATCCATGACCCGCGAGATATCCCCGACAGTGCTTAGATCGTTCTCAGGGTGTATCTTTCACACCGACGCCGTAAGAGAGTTAGCTTAAGCTCAGTAGCCTCTCTCTCCATCTCGCCGTGCATCTCCTTTTAGCCGTCTTTCTCCCCGGCCTTCGACTCCTCGCGAGCACTCCAACGACCGAGAGCGCGTCCAAGAGGGGATGCACGCGGTGCAAACAATAGCCGCCATTAATCTTCATACACCGCCATAAAGCGTGAAATAAAAGCAGCGCGGTCGTTTAGTGTGCGGACCCGTTCGTGTACAACGTTGCGAACGGACGGGCAGCTGTGCGCGTGCGGCATTCCGTAGGCTGCAGGGATTACGTTCGCTGTCGCTCGGACAAGACCGAGCGTAAAAATCATTTCGGGGACGCTCGTCTCGGTAATAATTAAATTGTTGTTTCCGAAACAACGCTGGCGAGTGATTAAATTGTCCCGCCGTCACGCGCGGCGCCGTATATCCATTAGAGGATTATACTTGTAGCGCGCGAATGGTTGGCGCATTTTTTGCCACTGCTGCACTTCGGACGTTGCGGCCGAAACTGTGGGATGAATTGATAACGGGTGGCTTGCAATAATAATCGGTGACGGGAGCGACGCTAAGGAGATTGGGGTGCGATTGAATGTAATCCGAACTAAAAATCGCGGCTGGCGAACGACTTGGCGCGGCCGGAAGAAAATGGAAGCCGCTGGGAATTGAAGGGACGTGGCGAATTTTAATTGGATGTTATTAAGTTCTAATAATGTCGTGTATGTGCGTGGAAGAGTATGCGTCACACGCGGTGAAATTTGATGACACGAGGCTGCGGGTGGAATATCCAAGTTGAACGGTGTCAGTCTCACAATGGCACGCATTCTACTTCGCGCTTAGCTGTCTCTTCTGTGCCGTCTGGTTTTCAATTTGTTCAGTGCGCGTGTGGTTATTGTAAGTGTACCGTTAGCGTTGCAAAATACTGACAGTTATGTTGCATCAGCGTGTACGCATTGTTCACGCGTAGATTCGACGAATAATGGACCAAGTGTTAAAACGGAAGATAGCGCGGTGGTAACTGATCATGTTTAATAATAATCACATTAAAATGTCACATTTAATATTACACCGCATTTTTAACGTTTAATGAGAAAATCATTGTTGTAGTATTTGCAATTACAGTGCTGCTGTGTTATTTTGATTTCTTACGTAATTGTAATTTTATAGTTGATATTTGATGATGACAAATAAAATCTAAATTTCAGCTGTAAAAAGGTGTTTTGTTTCAAGTCAGTTTTAGCTAATTAACTTTCAGGCGTTTAAATTCTCTTTATTTCTTTTACTGCTAGAAATTAGACTCATTTTATGATACGATTTCTGTATTAACAATATCCACATGAGTTAAGACACCTTCGGGTCTCGCCTGAGCTGTATACTGAATATCCCTGTGTCTCGACACACGTATGTGTGTGTGGACATAGGTTCGTGTTCTCGTATCGTGGTTACTTGCCCCCGACCGTTCCTCGATCAATTTAACCGCTTATCTGGCGACATCCCCAAAATATCATTCGGTATCTCCGAAGGGACGATAAAACGAAGATTAACGATGAGAAAAGGGGGTTTTTTCGAACGCAAGAAGAGACTCTCCGATATCATGCCTCCGAATGTCTCTTGGCCATTCACCGTGCTCCTCAGATCTCATTAATACAGAGCGTGACATTCGCCGCGGATACGAAAATACATTTGCCGTCAGAAGTTACCCGACGTCATGCGTTTGATTTTACATTTACGGCGCAGTCATTCCCCACAACGTCACGCAGACTAGACACCGTAAAAATATCCACATAAATACGTATCCAAAACATTCGCTACGCATATCCGTAGATGCCACGCGTTTTTTTTCGCAAAGCGCATCACAGCAAATGTCACAATTTTCAACAAAATTCAGCGTCAACGGCCAGTAATCATTCGTCCGACACGAGCGCCTAGACACTAACAAATTCCTCATCACCGTCTCACAGCATACGGCTGCCGACATCACGATGCCTCCCCGTGAAAAGTGCGACTCGCATTATCGCATTATGGAAAACCATGCCCGAGATCCGCATCCCTCTGCTCGCTTTCCGCAAGAAGCACTCTCTTCGTCCTTCCTCATTTTCTTATCCGCCATCTCCGTTCGTCTATCCATCTACTTATCTACCTTTCACTCGCGCTCTGTTATTTGCTCCTCTTCCTCTACGTCCCTGTCAACTGTTCTCTTCTCCTCATCCTGCCTCTTATCTCCTCCATCTCCGCCTATGCTTGTCTACGTCTGCCTCTACGCGAGCCACACAAAGAGAGGATGGCTTACGCGTAAGAAAGGACGACGGGAAGGAAGAACCGACGGGACCGACAGAATCCGTTCGACAAACACGAATGCTTCCAAGCCGTCTTAAACGTAAAACCGTCTTCGCAGAATCCTCCATGAACCTGCGGGTACGCGACAGAAAGATGGAGAACGTGCTCGCGCTCATATGCAACGACATTGGCGGTTCAGTGTCCAACATGCATCCTTTGAACAGTCGCTGTCTAGAAAATGATCGTTCCAGATATAATGGCGTCTGGTACTATCTTTGTTATTTCCTCATTGGTGCGATGAGCGGGGAAGAGAGGTGATAGAAAGACGAGAAGCATGTGAGGCGGATGAGAAAAATGTGCATAAAGGTGTTTTGGGTGTTGTTAATATTAAATATGATTGCATACATACGCATATATGCATTCTGTGTGTTCTTATATATGTATTCGTCACATACTTATACTGCTCTGTTTATATGCAACTGCCTCGCGTCCGCGTTTTCCACGGCACGACTTCTAGCGGCGACTGACATGCTATTTTCGAGATGAATGAGTTCACGATACTTGCAATGACGATTTGTTCATGTGTAATGACGTTTTGTTCAATAACAACACAATTAAGACACTTTCGTCTTATTTCCTATTCTTTCGTTGTTTCGTCGTGTCGCCTTTACGCCGTTTCGTCTCTACGTCTTGTCGTCTTTACGTCTTATCGTCAACTGACTCCTAAGTAAACAAACAACACAATTCAACAAACTCGTCACCTATGATACATCAATATAATAATTGAGGATCATAGGTGACCTTTCCTTGCCAACTAGAGGACTCTGTATTTGAGATCCCACATGTGTATGCTTTCTTTCCTTTCTAATTCGTTAGATAATTATAATTCTGCTTATACACAACTGCCTCGCGCCCAAATTTTCTACGACACAACTCCCAGCATTCCAAACGACGATCGCCACTTCTACCCACGCGTTTACCATCTGATATGTGTATGCTTTCTTTTCTTTCTAATTTTCTATATATTTATAATTTTGCTTATACACAACTGCCTCGCGTCCAAATTTTTAAAAGACACAACTCCCAGTATTCCAAACGACGATCGCCACTTCTACCCACGCGTTTACCATTTGATATGTCTATGCTTTATTTTTTTTTAATTCGTCACATAATTATAATTTTGCTTACACACAACTGCCTCGCGCCCAAATTTTCTACGACACAACTCCCAGCATTCCAAACGACGATCGCCACTTCCACCCACGCGTTTACCATCTCGTTCCTACTTCGCTGTTTCCCAAATAGACACACCTACATTTTCTCCACAGTAGCCAGCGGCGTCCCTTCTAAACCTGCCCTTTTCTCTTCGATCCCACCCTATTTCTTCGCCTCTCATCGCTCGCGCCTCTTCTCTCATTTGTTCCGCGTGTCCGCGTGGAACTTCGTCGCGCACACTCGCAATCAGGCCCGACATTCCTCGGCAATCCCAGGACAACGCCGTCGTGGCCTGAAGGCGCGACGACTGCCGGCGCCCAGCAAGCTTTCGCACCAGTTGCATTTCCGGTGGGCCGTTGTCGTGCGGCGCGCGCAAACCAATTCGGAAATTGGAACGTGCCGGCTCGGAGAATTTACGGCCGAGCATCTGGCGTCAGCTTAATAAAGCTTCCGCGGCGGTGCTTTCGACCAGACTTAATTAGCTGGTGGGTTGCGAGCTGACTGGCGAACTCTCTTCGTCGCTCGTTCTCTTGATCGTCCTCTCGGCGTCTCTTTCTTCTTCTTTCGGCGTCTTTCTGTTCTCTCGCCGTCTCTTTCCTCTTCTCTCGGCTTCTCTCTGGTGTTCTCTGCGTCTCTCTCGTTCTCACGGTTTCTCTGTTGCCCTCTCGACTTTTCTCTCTCGTTCGTCTCCACGTCGTGCGCTTCTGTCGCTGTGCGGAGTTCGTCTCCGCGCACTTGGACTCTATTCTCTTCGCCGGCGGAGTGCCACCGGTGGAAACCGACACGGTTTATGCCCGACGTTCCGGCCATTGTCGTAGCCACGTTGGGCCGCGTGGCTGTAGTCTAATTAACGACGCAGAACTGCCACGGAAATTGGTTTAAGCCCCGCCGAATGCCGGCAGACGAGTCTCTGGATGGGGAAGACGTCGGTGATTTTAGGTGACGTTGGCACGTGACGCGTGGGTGAGACAGCAGGAGTAGGCTGGGCAGTAGACATTCGTATAACTAATGTGATCATGTATTCTTTGGTCAAAAGGGGACGTAGGGCAGTTTTAGGCAACGGGGAAAACGCATGTTACTTCATAGTTTTTGGTTGATAATGAAAAGAATATAACGCGCTTCTCATACAACGCTCTATAATAAAACATATCATTACACCGTTCACTCGAGTCTACCATAACATAGCTTGTTATCTCCATCATAACAGATTTCTTTTGCTTGTAATTCTGTAGAACTCGTAACGTATTAACCGTCTTACGCGAAAGTCTACCGTGTAGTCGAGGAGAAGATCCGATATCGGGTTTATCCTACCTCGACCATCTGTGTACATATTCGCAGGTTTTCCCCTTATGCGAAGCAAAGAAATGAGCGGGTCGAACACATAGACTGTATGCAGCTCGATAAGCAAAAAGGTAGTGTTGAGCATTCTGCAATAGTAGATGAAAAGTGGCAGCTGTACTCAACTACTCAACTACTAGTGTTGACGATGCATCGAAAGATCTTACAAGTACTAAAAATGCTTCGTCAACGTATCTGCCCATGTTTGCATACAAGTTAGTCAAGTGACTGTCAAGCAGCTACTGAACACAGAAGATAAATCCACTCGATCGCCTGCCACGCGTTTACGCATAACGCTTCGTGCGAAGAAAAAATTCCGGCGCACACGACATTATTCGAAGTTCTCGTTAGCGCGCTTTCTTTCAACGTCCGAGGCCGCGCGGTGAGATTGAGTGGGCGGGAAATTGTTTTCAAGCCGCGGCAGTTCGCGATTACACCCGCGCCGTGCGACTGACGTTCGAAATTGCTTCAAACCGCGCGGCTCGCCGGTCCGCAACCTGCACAGACGCATTTCTGCGCGAACGCAACATTCAGCATGCAACGACGCGCGGGCAAATGCCAACGCTGTAAATTTAAACAAAAAAGAATAAATAAATAAAAAAATAAGACGGAGCCGCGAATCGGCGGGGGTCGGGCTCCGCAGTCAGCAGACTTGCGAATAAAATTCATGAGCAGGTAGCCGAGGAAGCGGCAAAATTATTTCGCGGCCGCGCAATTTTTGACTCGACCCACCGCCAGCGATACGGTGGATGGAAGAAGCGTTCTTGCGGGCACTTTTCATTCCGCACAGCCGCGCAGTGTAACAAGCTACGAAATGAAAGTCCGCGGCGTCCAAGTTGACGAATGAAAATGCATCCCCGGGTAAGTGTGGGAATTAAAATTCATAGGAGGCTCCCACGAATTAGGACGCGGTTTCGTGCGTAGTGCTTTAGCTGATTCGAGGAAGTGGGTGGGATTACGGTGTTATCTGCGCTCGTCGCGTTGCACGCAGAAGAGGAGAGTGCCGATGTGTGGGAGGAATTAGAGTATCGCCGCCGCTCAGGAGTCGGAACGGTGGAAGGCCGAAAAATGAGCTGAAACGAATACGGATGGGTGGGAACGCGGTTTGGGCTGCCGGTAAAAGCCGGAACTCGTCTAATTGCTTGATCCACAATTTCGTTGCGTTCGTTATTCTGTTTTTCCGACGAATTCTAATCTCCGCACGCGTGACCGGCATTTCGTGGCGGCGCTCGAGCGGAATAGAATTTTTAACGGTGCGACCCTTTGTTCCGTTGCGAAGGCAGAGCGTCTAGACGCGGATTCGTTTGCGCCAAATATTTCTCCCGAAGAGATTCTTTCGCGGCAAGAATGATTCGTGTTGATTGGGTCTTTGATCAATTATTGCGGGTGACGTGTCTTTAGTAAAACGATCTTGTTTTACGGCGCCAAACCAACTGAACGTGCTGACGCATGTAAAGTTACGTATGTTTGTATCGACGCGATTAGGCATTTTGTTATAAGAAGTTACAGGAACTGTTACGGTTATTTTCTGACAACTTTTACAATCACAATACCTCGCAATTTTAATTTTCAGATGCTATATAATGTATATTTGTACTTTCCTTCGGATAATGTCGTATTCTGTTATATTTCTTCATAAATCTAGTGTTAAATCGATGATGGAATGATACGAATATACATCCAAATTTATTTCCCCCTCAAAGTTGTAATTTTCAAATTCTGTACCTTATATATCTGCTTACTTCTACGGATCATGCCGTATAATATCATATTTCTCGGTAAATCCCGTGTTAAATCGATGACGAAGACTCCATTGATAAAATAGTATCGGTCAACGCCCGGGAAGACGTTTCCCTTCGGCACCTCTCTGCGGCAAGTTGCTTAAGACGCGAAGGAAGCATGATACCCACGACCAGACGGACCAATCACAAATCCGCACTAAGCTCCTAGACTGGAAGTCGAAGCCCTGCATAGACGTGCGCCAGCAGAAGCTTCTCATTGCGGAAGTATCCATTAAGCTCCCTTCAAACATAAAGGACAGCGTAATTTTCCGAGAAACCACGGCAACCGCACACATGACGCATTAATTAAATCAGACGTACTTGTAGACTAACGAATTCCATTAACAAAAACGTCCAGACATATCTTACCTAAAATCGACTGAACTAACAGGCTGTCGCTTGCTCGCAATTCAAAAACCGCTAAAACCTTAAAAACTTCCAAATGTATTTGTCATATGATGCATGGTTAGTATAATCATCGGATCCCTCGCTAAATTTCACTCTAGCTGTCGCATGTAACGTAGCAGAGGGTTATCCACTAAGCAATTACGCTGAGAGGACGGGATTCCGCGATTGTGTAATTGCGCCTGAACTATTGAGTGTTATTTGAACTGATTGTAGCCTGTATTATAATTTGGTTAACGGTAGATTTACGATATATATCAATTTGACGAGTTTCGGTACTCACGAGTAACTTGCAGGAGCTATTATTATTCTTTCCTACCGCCTTGCGCTATCATTAATGTCCCAATAGATATATATACCGAAATTAATTTCGTTCTTAGTACTCCCAATCCTCAAACACTGCATTCCATGTATCTGCTCAATATTAAGAAGTATTGCGAAAATACTGAATAGCCCTTCCGTTGCATAACGTTATTCCGAACGTTAATTCGTATAGAAAATTATTTCCCGTCGGCCCTAAGCAGCCAATCACATATGCGCAGACATCCCCCTATTTGCTCGAAGTCTCGAACGCAAAACGTTAAAAAATCTCACAACTCCGCGCGTTCGACCAAGTTCGCCAGCTTTTTCATTAGCAGCTCCGCTTACCTCAACTCACCCTCGACTTCGGTCTTACCGCTCGGCATCAATCGTTAAGCGCACGATGGCTAAGAAATATCGGCGTACTGTGACTTTGATCCGCCGATGCTGCGCGCAACGTTCCTGACAGGATGTCGAAGATGATACGTCGACGTGAAGCAGGACGCGGACACACTGAAGCTTCTGAGGAAACAGTATATCGCTTAGCCTGATCACAATCACGGTAATGGTACGTATCGTTACTCGAGAGGCCTCGCGAAGACACGCTTTGTAGCCCACTGCGATCCGTTCTCGTATATCCGCTGTACTCTGATGCCTTTGCGCTCACGTGTGCGCATATCGGCGTGTAGGCACTTTAGGCGGTCGCAAGGGATGAGGGTGTATCGAGTGAGCAAAACGCGCTTCTGCGTGCAAGGCCCTGCATACTTGCGATCCGTGCCTTGGGACGGTCGTAAAACGGCGTCGACGCGTGTCTGCATTTTGGTTTCTTAACGCGTTGGGTGCCAAGCGTATGTTGCTATGTTAGAACCGCGATGCGATGAAATACTGCAGAGTATAATTAAATCATGCAAAATAAAGGTAACGCAGAGTTGTTACAAGTCCAAGTATTGGAGCACGAATATCAATGCTTTTACAAGATTACAAATAGCATTGCAAATTTTTTGCATTTCTATAAAATCTTTTGATTAAATCATGCAAAATGCGCTAAAATACTGCAGAGCATAATTAAATCGAGCAAAATAGAGGTAACGCAGAGTTATTAGAAGCCAAAGTATTGAAGCACCGTTCCAATATCAATTGCTTTTACAAGATTGCAAATAGGCTTCATTGCGAATTCTTTGCATTTCTAGTAAAATCTTCTGCGCCGGTCACCGCATATTTTGCTATGTTAGAACCGCGATGCGATGAAATACTGCAGAGCATAATTAAATCGTGCAAAATAAAGGTAACGCGGAGTTGTTAGAAGCGAAAGTATTGAAGCACCGTTCCAATATCAATTGCTTTTACAAGATTGCAAATAGTTTTCATTGGGAATTTTTTTGCATTTTTAGTAAAATCTTCTGCGCCGGTCACCGCGTATTTTGCTATGTTAGAACCGTGATGCGATAAAATACTGCAGAGCATAATTAAATCGTGCAAAATAAAGGTAAAATAAAGGCAAAAATAAAAGGAAAAATGTAAGAGGTGTACTGTTGGATTATGTGCGTATCGGTGTATTGAAAAGTTTCATACAGAATATTATGATTGAAGGGTTATTACTCGATATTCTGTTATGATTATAATTACTGTTTTGTGTAAAAATATTAAGCGTATTGTATAATCAAATATACGTTAATGAAAAAATTATTAATACATTGGTATGAATACAAGTCATCTTGCTTTTAAGTGCTGTGTCGCAACGGTGTGTTTGAGATAAAAGACTTTGTTCCACGTGCGGGTGCGAACGTGCGAATTAATAAATGTAGGGGTGGGCGTTTGCTGAACGAATGAAGGGGAGGATCGGTGGGAGACGAGAGGAGACGATTATGAAGTAAATTGGATTGACTTGATTGCGACCTGGGACAAAATGTGCGGGAGATAAACTTGTTTGTGTGAAGGATTGAAAATAGGAAGAAAAACCAGCCTGATTGGTAGATACAAGATAGGCAGAAAATCTCGTCTGCTTAGTATATGCGAAATAGGAAGAAAATGTAACCGGAGCAATAGGTAAAGTAAATCATAGGATGAGTATCTTCAGAGGAATCTCGGGAGAAATCGATGGTGCAAGTAGTACAATTTTAAATTGTGTTTCAGGGTCACTAGTGCCCCTATTTAGAAATGTACAGGAATGGATGTGTGTTACTAGACTTATTTCTTCAAACATATGTAGAATGCAAAGATTCAAACCGAAGGGCTAGTATTTCGTTGTTTAGTTACTGGACGATGTGTTTCATTTAGTTTGGGTCTTGTCAGTTTTTTCCAATTTCTGTTACGTACGCGTTTTTTTTTTTTTGTTTACATAATTTTCCTGATTAATATGAAACATTTCCTTAAATAAACGTTTTCCGTATTCGCTCCCTTTCCAGAACTATCGTTCAGTTACTCTCTTGCGCTATTTAATCTGCACCACGCAAAAAGAAAAACATATTTTGCCACGGTTAATTAGCCACGGCGCACGAAGCATTTGATCACATTTTTGCGCATTACGCGTATCGCTCTGCATTTTCCGGTAATCACGCAGATGGCGTTTATAGAATTTATGGTACAATATAATTAACGGTTATAATTAACGTTAATAATTTTGTACCTGTTCCGGATGAATGGGTTTATTTAATCCTGCAGGAGTTCAACATGCTTCGAGGTCCACGAGCCTCCTCTTCAGGATTTTATTGTACAAATAAATCTGTCCTCATTATACTGTTTATGCGCTTTTATATTACGTTTAAAATTGTCCTTATAGCCTATATGCACTACGAATTTTTCACAAATTCCTTATTGCTTTGATTGGATAACGAACTAGTGCTAAAAGCCGTTTTATGGTTGAAAAATATTCCTGAGCAGAGAGCAACATGTCGATACTTTCAACAATAAAATTTGAACATCAACATTTTTCATACTCACCCTCCGATTTACCGTGTCTATTGTTTCGGCTAGATTTTCTGCCTACCCCTCTGCTAATATTCCTCATAGCTGAAGGGGCATTGAGCTATTTTATTTAATCGCACATATTTAATGAAAACCATTTACCCGAGATCGCCACAAAATTATGAACGTCGCCAAGAAACGTTGATTCTGCAATCAAGTTATAATTAACGAGCGCCGCCTTCCATACCGTGTAACGCCGCTTTCTATTTCGGCGCACGGGCATCGACGTGCAACCAGTTTTCTATTTATTATAGTTGTCCGAAACACTGTCGAACCGTCCGGCGTTCGCCCGAGGATCGTAGCGAAGCTTTTTTGCTCGAGTGTCGGCAGTTTTGCAAAGCGGATTAGCATGACGGTGCTTTCTCGCGCGCGTGTATGCACGCGCTTTTCCGTCCTGTGTGTGGAGAACGGCGGACGTGTGTGCGTGGAAGACAAGCTTGTCGCGCGATGGACAGTGCAGCTTGTACACATCTCGCGGCGAACTGTAACGTATGTCATGCGCAACCCGTTATGGACCCGCATGGGATAGGAGAATCATCCCAGGACATGGTAACGGTTGTGCACGTAGAATTGTCCAAATGACGTACGATGTGCAGCTTGGATGCTGTCGACCTCCCGACGAACCACGATTTCCAACACTTGTCCAGGTCTGCTCGCCCTCACAATGCTCCGCGCGGTCTCTGTCTCGAACACGGCGGGCGACTAATTGCGCTTAATTAAGTAATCAGATGCAACGTAATAACGGGGGTGGGGGTGAATATTTCGAATGCGCTTGAGTCGATTAACGTCGAATTATGCGGATGTGCTGTTACGTGTTCCAAAACTGTCTGCGCAGACCTGCGTTACTTCAAATGTATCACTGCTTTAGGCACGTCATAGTATTTGAGCTATAATGAATTTAATATTACGCCGTCATACCACATCGATGGTCCCGTGGTCCAACTATTCACTGAGATGTCACAACGTCAACATCCGCCAATTATAAAATTCGCGGCATAATTGCGCTACGCCTATGCGCCACGCCTATGCGCTGTGCGTGGGCTTCAAAGCAGATTCAGAGGAGAAGGCAGGTAGAAAGAGTGGCCGAAAATAAAACTCGCCGCAAACCTGCGTTACTTCAAATCTATCATCGTTTTAGGCACGTCGTAGTATTTCTGCTATAATAAATATAGTATTACTCCGTCGTACCACATCGGTGGTCCCGTGGTCTGAGTGTTCACTGAGACGTCACAACGTCGACATTCGTCAAATATAAAATTCGTAGCGTAATTGCGCTACGCCTATGCTCTGTGCGCGGGCTTCAAAATAGATTCAGAGGAGAAGGGTAGAAAGAGTGGCGGACAGTAAAATTCGCGGCAAACCTGCGTTAGTTTAAATGTATCATTGCTTTAGGCACATCTTAGCATTTGAACTATAATAAATATAGTGTTACTCCGTCATACCATATCGATGGTCTTGTGGTCCGACTGTTCACTGAGATGTCACAACGTCGACATTTGTCAAATACAAAATTCGCAGCGTAATTGCGCTACGCTTATGCACTGTGCGTGGGCTTCAAAGCAGATTCAGAGGAAAAGGCGGGTAGAAAGAGTGGCCGACAATAAAAATCGCTGCAAACCTGCGTTACTTCAAATGTATCACCACTTTAGGCACGTCGTAGTATTTGAGCTATAATAAATATAGTATTACTTCGTCCTACCACATCCATGGTCCCATGGTCCGACTGTTCACTGAGATGTCACAACGTCGACATCCGTCAAATATAAAATTCCCAGCGTAATTGCGCTACGCCTATGCGTTGTCCGCGAGATTCAAAGCAGATTCAGAGGAGAAGATAGAAAGAGTGGCCGACAATAAAACTCGCCCCATCAAACGTGAACGCTGTACGCGGCACGGTGCGGTGCCCACGGACACAATGGCGTTCACTCGAAGGTGGATGCACTATTTGGCAACGCGTGCGAGAGTCGTTAAACGGTGCCGTGTCAACGACGAAACCGTTTCTGCCTCCTCTCGGCTGGCCTTTCCATCGATCCACATCGCGTCCGCGCCAAAATTTCGGTTCCGATGCAGCGGAAGCCCGCGTGCCAGGAAGCGTTTTAATTAACAGCCGAGTGGGTCGCTTGTCCGTGAAATTTTCGAGGTCTCACTTCGTGCCGGGTGCCAAGTGTCGGGAGTCATGTAACACCAACTGTTATGTCCATTATAAATCGTCGATGCAACTTGTAGTCTGCTTTATTTTCGACGTGTACAAATGCAATGATGGCAGGTGAGTGCTGTGTAGGGTGTGTCGTACGCGTATGATCGCGAATAGTAATTTGCAACAACGCACGCCTTCGCATGTAACACGTCGGTGAAAAATTGCTTTATGCAAGGTTTAGTTGTGTTCCCATTTACGAATGCTTGCAGAATAGTGGGGTATGAAAAATGAAAAGATACCATAGAAAGGGGTAGAAAGATAGGTATATATAGTATTTTTGAGTTAGAGCATAAAAGGAATTGTAAACTTATCGGGATACTATGGTGTAGATATGGATAGGTATTTACGGCACTTTTATTATAAGACTGCGCTATTGAAAGGTTGACGTTGTGAGCCAGCCGATATGCTATTGTAGTGGCTAAAGAAGGCCGGGCGGTTCCTGATTACGTGAGCAATATAAAGACATGTTGGAGACATATCCATATAACTGACGAAGCAAATTTTCGGAAGCCTGGAGGCGCTGTTTATCATCAGTGTTTTACACCCCAACGTAAAAAACTCAATTTCATACGACTTGGTAAGGTTCCAACCAAACGATCCAACAAGATTAGGACCCCAACTACAGCTGGATCCGATGCACATTTCGCACTAGCGTTGTGCGTGAAATATTATGAACACATTATTTACACCATACACACGTTCTCGAGAGCACTTGACATAATTGCACACGCTTAATTTGGCCCGTAACAGCGGAACAGGCAAATACAGGATAGATTGCAGTACATCGATTTTCTACGTGGACGTTTCGTTACTGTACGAGAGGACAGAATTATACTACCCTTCCTAGATTTACGGACTGCCCACGGAGCTTCTTCCAGGCAACCTCCAGCTGACAGTGTGTCCCGACGGAATGTCAGCGCGATAACGCGTTTCGTGGCATTTGCGAAACATGCCCTTCCGGTATTTTTGACCGAAACGCGGAACGACACGTACGAGCGCAAACGAATACGGCAGTTATGCTTTTTCGACTCCCGTGCCAATGTGCCCGGAATATGGCTTGAAACCAGAACGCTTCCATTGTTCTTGCGGAATTTAATTTGTCCCGCGTTGTTCCGAATTCTCAATCTGAACATACGTTTCCCCGCTCCGTCGTTTTCCGGCCTCGCCCCCCTATGCATTCATCCCTGCTTTTTTTAGATCTCACCTGCCGCCTTTTCGATGTTTACGTGACCCGTTCTTGTACAAGTTTTATGGGTCGAGAATTATTCAAACTTGTCCGCGCCGCGTTAGCGGGACTCAACGATGCAACGTGAATACTACTTTCTAGTGGTATCCCTTAACGCATTGACTTCCGAACTATTTTACTATATTAGAATCGATTTAGATGAAATACTGCAGAATATGATGAGAATTGGTTGAAATACTGCAAAATATGATTGAACTATACATGATGAAACGCGGAGGTATTGGCGACCAAAAAGATCACATCACTATTCCACTATCAACGCGTTATCTGCCGAGCGTATTTTACTATATTAGAACCGAATTAGATGAAATACTGCAGAATATGATGAGAATTAGTTGAAATACTGCAAAATATGATTGAACTATGCGAGATAAAAACAACGCGGAAGTATTGGCGACCAAAAAGATCACATCACTATTCCACTATCAACGCGTTATCTGCCGAGCGTATTTTACTATATTAAAACCGAATTAGATGAAATACTGCAGAATATGACGAGAATTTGTTGAAATACTGCAAAATATGATTGAACTATGCGAGATGAAAACAACGCGGAGGTATTGGCGACGAAAAAGATTGCATCACTATTCCACTATCAAATGCACCTACAAAATAATAAACCCTACCAGTCACCACCACGGCATTCACACTGACAGCATTGCTGTTTCATAATCGTGATTACTTCCTCTTATGCGCTCCATCACTAAACGACGTGATTATGACCTCTACGTTGCCGCAAAGTTGACGCAAACCACTCGCTCCTAACCGTGTCTCATAAACTTGCATCCCTGCCGCTCGCCCCTTTCCGAAAACACGGCAGCTGGACGTCTGTTATCTACGTCCGCCCGACCACCGACTTCTCCGAGGTTCTGTCCGTACCGCGCACGTTTCTCCCGCGTTTCCTTCCTGCATCCAGCCGCCTATCGACGCAGCAACGTTCCGTGCCTTCGCCAGCCACTAAGATCATACGCGTAACGTGCACGCCGGCGCGTCAATATTTGCGCCGGTAAATTTCCCCGCGATACCGTCGAGAGCATACAAATACCATTTTGCCGAAGTATCGCGGACTAACGGCAGTCGAATAGCGTAACGCGTTGCAGAACAGCAACACTACCCTCCGTTTACCAGCGATTTCCGCATGCTACCCGCCCCGGTTCTGCCACTTTCGCCCGCCTTTCGTCGTTCCGCCCAATGCAAGTGTGCGTCAATACTTCAGCCGATATTAGATAAACATATACAATTCCGTGTCGTTTCCGCCCGAACGCAATATCTCGCGCGGGACGTTTACACGCGTCGGCAGATACGAGTGTCACGGCTCTGTCCGTCTGTGCGCGTCGCTTGTTGTATCGCTGTTAGACAAACATTTGCGGCGGCGACGGTGCGATCATTCGCGCTGCGAACACGACGAGCAGATTAGCGTTTATGTACCGATGAGCGCGGCGTAAAACGCGCTCTGGGATTTGATAAAAATGCACCCCGGAGTCGGGACAATAATTTTGGCCAAACACCTTGTTTTCATGGAGACGGCAAAGTTGTATGGTAAATTCGTTGTAAAGGTACTTGTTTGGCGACAGTTTTGAAATAAACACGTGGATAGGTGGTGGAAATTGTCAGTCAGGTAACGTACAATATGGTATGAGACTAAAGTACCACAACTTTAAAATATCGGTTTGCAGATTATCACAAGAAACTGCAATATCACGTATTGTCTACATATAAAATGCTTAGAAGCACTTATATACAATTGCGTGCGCTGTCACCATGAAAATGCTTCGTTACTATTAAGAAGTTACCCAAACCTACCGAGACCTGGGTATCACCCACCATTTCGGCGACATAGCATTCACCCTCTGAAAACTTGCATCTCATGCGCAATTTCTTTTATTACCACTATATTATCTATTTCGAGACCTCCGTCTCCAGCATACCCGCATGCCTTGGCCTCACCGAAAACACTCGTCTCATTCACGACGCACGTTAAGTGCGTCATCAGCTCCACGGCTCATCGATCACTAATAACGCACAGATTCGTCGAGACTCCCCGGATTCCGCAATCGCTCACTGTGGCGTATCTGGTTCGGTGACTTTGCGACGTGACGGCACGTTCGCGTTTTTCGTCCGCAGATCCGAAGCTATAGACAGTCGTATTCGTCCTTGGCGAAGTCCGCCGTGAGAATTCGTGCGGTGGAAGGACGTGCGGGGTCGTTGAAGGTATAAATCTTGAACGGTTCCCACGGGATCTCTGGGAGTCGGGGATGAGGTCTAGACAGCGTCAGGCAGTATCAGACTCGGCCATGGGCAACTGCCGTTCCACTGATTCGACGACAATAATAATCCATCCCCCGTGTACGTCGCTTCTGTCCTGCTCTTTGTGCTCGCAGTTCGTTTGTCCTCGCCCTACGCGACTGTTGCCTGCCTTTCTTGTACGACCACCGCTGGACGTATTTACGCAAGCGGAAACGGGGTCGAATTCGGAGACTGAGGCGGGCGATCGGTTTACTTACGATTATCGCGCTGACGTTTAGTGGCGCGCGAGCGAACTTAACGGCCAGGAGTTGGGAGCGAATCCTCGGCGCTGCGGAATCGCGCGAGGTTATAGAAACGTCGCTTAATTTTTAGGGCGGTGACGGTAAGGGACGATGCCTTTAACGATGCAATCAGGCGGTCGCCGGAGAATTGTGGCAAGCAATACGGACGTAAGTAGAGGAGGGGGTGTAATGAAAAGGAGGGAGCGGCGACGGTGGAGAAATACTGTTTTACAGGTGACGTTATTGCAGGATGGAAGCCAGACGCGCTGCAAAGATTGATGAAGGATTAAATGAATTTGTGTGTAGATATTAGATAGCTTATGAGCAATACGAATTTTCGTATCCTTTTGTATGTAAAGAAGAAAAATAAAGTGTGAAGAGTTCTTGCCGTGCTCGCTTTCTTTCATGGTGTCAAGCCAAAGTTAAAGATACCACACACAAAAACCTAAAAGCTATTTGACGATTTGTGAACAGCTGTAGTTCAAGACGGGCTAAATAACCCAAGTAACAGTAAATACAATAAAAGACCACACAAAAGAGTGTCGCAGAATTTCTCATTCAGTTATATAGCGTCTTACTTCAAAGCAGCAGAATCTTCCGTCCACCGACTTGTCGGTTCAACATCGCACACGACATACGCACTTGCGCGTCCCCCATGTGTTCCACGCCGGCACCATGACCGAACATATCACCGACTGACCGTCATGCACTGCGCGAAGTTGAGGGCTGCGGAAAATATTTCGCACGCGGAGTAAGCGGTCGTGCGGGTATCGTTACGACGAAGGTGCTCCTGGGGGTCGTAAAAGGAGTGGGGATCGCTCCCACGACCCTCTTTTCGGCGCGGCGCAGGGGGAGTACAAGGGCGAGATAGCAGAGCAGACAGTTAGTCACCCTTTACGTCCTGTTGTTGCCAGCCGCCGCCGTAAATCTCGATTCGCAGTTAATCCGCTCGTTTACCCGCCGCGAATCGAATGGCCGGATTCTTAGGCCGCACGCGCGTGCACTGCGGTTCGGCCCAAACTACGGCTGTGAAGTAGTTCGCTCGACGAATATCGGAGCTACGTTATGGAAGCCCGCGTTGTCTGTCAGTGGCGGTTCCCGTGATGGCGCATTTGCAACGTAGGGTCTGCAGCGGTCGTCGTAATACGAACTGTTTGCGGTCGTTCCGCGGTGAATCGATGCCCGGCAGAAGCGTCGGGGATTTCGTGTTGCGTCCCAGTTTTTTGTGTGGGCCCCGGGATAACGCGGGATTCGGCGCCCGACGAAATGCACAGCATCTTATACTCGCGCGCGCACGTTATGTGTCGGCCGCATGGTCGTAACAGTTAACCCCTTGCTGTAGTATTTAACGCGGAAGAATTCGGGCCCAAGCGGTGCGCAGAAATGTTCGCGAAAGGAACTGAAGCGGCAGGGAGGTGTTGTCGGAGCTTGAAGCAAATTATATTTTGCGACTTAAAAACTTTCGAAGAATCATTTAATTTGTTATTTTTTTATATATGCATTTCTGATATAATATATAAACTTTGATCACAAGTCAGACTTATGATATTGATGTTCGACATGAAATTACGACTATGAGCCTGACTCATGATATTCACGTTTGGCCCGAAATTCTCATCACGAGTCAAACTCGTCAAAGAACGATAAGTGATTAGTCCTGTTCTTTCCAATGCTGTCAGAAACTAAATAACTTATCCTTGCCTACATTCCCGTTTTTCCCGGCAAACGTCCCCTCCCTGCCGAAAACCTTATAATATAAGGTGCTAGTTCTAGGAACCATCAATGACCTGAATTTTAAATTCGCACCGACACTGAATCTTTGTCAGTCAGCACAATATTTTATAAGTGTTTTTATAAATAAATCTCAATTAAATTTTATGTCGTTAATTGAATACGCGCTGTCACAACAATGTCACGTTCGCGACGGATGACGTCTGGTGTCGTCGTTTAAAATATAATCGTAAAATAGTCGTTTAAACATTTGAGTCCCGGAGGTAATTCGGAAAATCTTGTCGAGAGCTACTAAGTGACGCGATACCGCTTGCTTCAATTTGATATTGATATTGATATTTGATAGATACTCAAGAAGGAATGGGTGGAAGGAAAAATGACGGAAGTTTTGGGAACAAAAAGTGTGCTCCCACCCCCTCAACAATAACTGTTACGCTATGTATTAAAAATTCTTCAGTGGGAGCGAAAAAGACCGATATACAGTAAAAGAGAAAGGCTAGTCTTATCGTATCACCCCGAATAGGACGTATGCATATAAGCTCCCGAGCGGTAACACTCCATCCAGCAATAAACGTCGAAAAACCTTTAGTCCCCCGATTTTATTTTGCTGCGAAGCGAGAAACTGAATAATTTAATGTTGACGGCGATATCATCGAAACTTTTGTCGCGCGCCACGTAAAAGTACGTGAGTACATTTCGTTCGGAGCGCGATGTTTTGCAAGCGAGCATTTCTGGCGGCCCATGGATCGCGGAAGGACCATTGTAGGGTTACGCGTTAATCATTCTTCGGCCGGTTGCCGGCGCGATTACGGGCGCGCGTCTATATAAGGCCGGTATGAGTTCAACGAACGTCCCGAGAAAGGAAATCGGTGATCATGAGAATCTGTTACGATGCCGGACTGATTGGTTGTCAGTGCGCGAGCGGCATAACTATTGCTCCGGCGTTTTTTGCGACCGATCGCTATCCTGCGCGTCATTGAAAATCGAGAAAGTGCGGTTAATCGAAAGAGAATCGCCTCGGCACTGCTTCTCGGTGCTGCTCGCATCCGCGCGTATCGAATTTTTCGGCGATATTACCGTACGCGCGTCCGCTGCAAATGAAACAGGCCGCGCATTGCTGCCCCTTTAAAAACGGACATTTACAGTTGCCCGGAATTTCCACATCGTTAATTGAACATCGCAACAATTGCAGTTGTTATCATTCTGAAAAACGTCAACGGCCCGCGCAGCCAGCCGGACTTTAATTCTAACGCGACGCATTTTTCGTAAATTCATGCGAGATTGCGGAGCTTTCCGTTATTTTGACTGGTGCGCTTTTACTACGTGTACAAACAACGCTGCCCGCACTCGCGAATTGTTGACCATCGGATTTCGACTTTGCGACATTTTGCTCACGAGATTTGATAAAGGTCGGAAAATTCGTCACTAGTAAAATGAGTCTATGCAATGCTAGATACTAGATCAACGTGCCATTTTGCGTTATCATACGCAAGTTTGGATTATCTATATCAGTGACACACATGTGCGCGGTTCGTCAATAATAAATTTCATTCTTCTGTTATTAACATATTGATATATATACCGATGATAATAAAACTTGCACTATCGTCCGCAAGTTCTAATGACCCATTCCAATGCACACACGTGCACGTTTCCTCATTAACCATTTTATTTCCTCTCTATTAAAATGTCAACACGCTCCCCACATAATGCTCGCCTGCCAAGCCGCGGCATCATTACCTTTTTACGAATTTTTTGTTTGCCCGTCGAGTGCCGCAACCGCGCAGACATCTGCTTGAGCCGGACTACTTCTGTTAAACATCGCCGGTAACGCGCACCCCCCAGCATTTCGATAATTTCTCAACATGCTACCGTTTGCGTCAAAAATTCGCCAACAAAACGGCTTAACCCGCTGACCATCGTTTCTCACCAGACCCATGACGCAACTCACAGAGCATCACTGCGCAATACGATAGCCATTCTGGCCTGCATCTCCGGTCGCATTCGGCTAATTATCGCAACGTCATCACGAGAAACGTCCTCGTGACTTAACGGCGAGCCATGAGAGGTGGAAACAACGGTGTCACCTCGGTAATGATCCGTGGAGCCAGTTGCGGTTGACATTCGTAATTCACCACGGCCGTCGTTCGTCTCCTTGTAATTGTCCGCGTTTTTGCGACATCGCCCACGCCGAGTCTCGGCACTCTGCTTCGCAAGTTCTCCTTCGGGGAATTGTTTTATTGGCAGAGCGTCGGACGAGAGTGTCGAACCGGTTGGGACGATCGCGGATCAGGTCGATTAATTCCCGCTATCTTGAGTGCTCGACAGTGACACTTGCGGATCAGGGAAGGAAGTTTATTAATCGCCCGGGCGTATGTGCGTCGGACGACACTTTTACGCGGAGACCGAACGAGTTTCGCGATTATGCATATTTCGCGGGATGCGACGGTCACTGCGCTCGCAGATGCGTTCTGCGTGCACACGTCGATACGCAAAAGAACCGGCATTGCGCGCGTAATGACGCCGCGGACTCCTGAAAATACGCGGAAACGCGTAATTATGACGGGCACTCGAAAAATCCGGGAATTTAATTACGCGGCGGGAAACAGCGCCGTTCCGCGGGCCACGGGAAAAATGTGGTTCGTCGCGTCGGATGAAATCCGGAATTCTGCACGCGAGCACCGATTTGTGGTCACCCACGGTTCGGTATTACGATTGCTGGTTCTGCCGCTGATGTATGTCTTATGATTTTTTTAATGCTGCAAATAATATGATTGGCAAGGGAATTCAGATGCATTGGAAAAAAATGGCAAATAAGGAATAAAAGTGGTATCAGCGTTTGTTGGCAAAAGTGTGGAAAAAAGAATAAGGGGAAATTTGTAAAGAATTCTTAAAGGTAGAATATTCAAATCAGTAACATCCAAAAAAGTATGTACATGGTGTATATCCTCCGTTTGATTTTACTTTAGGAACGCACTGAACTGAACAAACTCGCGTTGCGCCGTTTGCACAAAAGGCAGTCGAAGAAAACGCCACTCCGTGGATACGATAAACGCAGTATACATGATAATAAACTGTCGATACCTGATTCCACAATAAATTATTGCCGTTGTCACGTAAATGTCACTTTGTTGATTAGGCATTAACCGCCGACATCACGCAGACGTGACTTCGCTTTATTTTAGAATAGTCCGCATGCGACAGTACATGTATATGAAAACGTTAAATGAAGCAGCGACCAACAATCGCATCTGAAAAACTGTAATACACTACCAGTGTTGAACATCGAACATTTTGTCGGTCGCTATCACGTATGCGTAATTTAGATGTGCCGAAAATAACACGTTTGCGACAGCACATTCTGGAAGCTCGACGCCGCGGCATTTGCCTGTCGTTCAGTGTTAATAAGAACAGGTCAACTATGAAATGTTTAAATCTAACCGTATTATTTTAATTGGATAACGAAGGAGTGATAAAACCTCTTTTATATTTGAAAAATATTGACTTTTAAATTTTATCCTTGAAATTGTCAACATGTCTCGAGAACAAACTGAAAAAAAGAGTACGTTCCGTTGGTCAACGAAAAAGAAAGTTCACATTACATTAACAAAAGAATTTTGTAATACACACACTCCTTTGTAACACACCCTCCTCTAGACTCCTCAACTCCCATCCAAAAGCAGTGTGTCCGTTACAAAGCTGCATGCCTATTACACAATTTTCCATTTAACATAACGCACGTTCTTTTTCCTCCGACTTACGAACAGTACTTATCCCAGCACTCTTCCATTCCAACGCTCCGCACGCTTTACCAATTTCGCAGGCAGCCACTTTGCACGTCACTTTACTAATTTCCCAACCCCTGACGCGAGCGCACCGACGGAATGCCGCGAATTTCCGCAGTCAAATCCGCAGGTCAACATTCCTCAACCGTAGACGTCTTCCGACGCTACTTCGTTGTCCGATCAAAAGAACACGTCAAGCCGGCCGTAACCCGTTCGTCAACCGGCCCTCGGCTTCTTGCCTCGCGACTCTCGACTGCCTTCTCTGCCTTACTTGTCGCGGCCACTGAGCTTCGGGGACAATTCGCGCTCCGACAAGACTCTCGACCTTCCGGCTCGTTTCTTTGCGCCCGCCGACGCCTAACGAACTTTTTGTCGCGCCCGTAATTCACGCCGGCCGCGATCCCTGGGAGCCGCTCTCGGGTTACGCGCGGCGTGCAATTTTGACACGCTCACGCGTCGCAGGAGTTAGAAACTGAGAGCGACAAACGCCGTGGGTTGTGCCGCGAGAAGCAGGCGGGGTAGGGCAAGCGGCAAAGGGGTTAGTTTCATGGAGACGGCGTATTACCGACAAATTATACGCGGATTGCACTCGGGACTTCGCCCCTGTGCGTATGCACCCACACGTGCGCACGCGCGCTCAGGCGAACGTTTCCATTCATGTAGGAGGACTTAGTGTGAATTAGCGGAATAGACCTGCGCGGGTGAGGGGGTTTTTTCAGGTCGGGGGTGATTTTGGCTTCTGGAGGGTCCGGGGGTTTCAAGTATTTGTATGGGGTGGGGTTGGTGTGAGCGGCGTCGATGCAAGAGTGTGTAGGTGGCAGGGGGTGTTTTGTAATGGGGCACTGGGTGAGCGTTTAGGGGGTAAGGAAGCGGGCCAATGTGTAAATGGGATGGGATATGTAGTTTACCGTATTAATGGGTTTGTTGGATAGCTGTGGATAAAGTTGATTTTGTGTATAGGGTGTTGGCGGAAATGTGGGCATTGATAGGGGGATGGGTTCAGTACACGAAAATGAGAGGAAATGTTTGTATGAATGCGCGACAGATATGAGTTTATTTCCGAATTATAGTCGTTTGTAGGTGGAGCCTGTTGTTTAGTGATTTGTGTAGCATCTATGTTATCAGGTATTTTCCATGTAACTTACAAATCAAATTGTCACTTCTGTATGTCTGTCGTCTGATAATGCCTGCAACCATGAATGTTTTCAATAATATATTTGTCAAAAAGTGGTGAACATTTGCATATGTCGTACGCGTAATGTTGGATCCTAGGTATGGCTTAAAAGTGGTACTAGGGACGGAGCATCGAAATGTTGCGTGTATTCTACTTACAAATAGATTCCGTAATCGTGAAAGCGCGATAGAAAATTTGTGCGGAACGTGCTCTATCTGCGAATTAACATCTTACGCGAGCGTGGTAGCCTGTACCTGTGCGATATTTATGGCTGAGCACGCTGGTACAATGCAAATAACGGTAATTAACGTCGTCGACAGCGCCTGAAGTCACGCTCGCACGCGGATGCGCCAATAAATACCTATGACCATTGTTTCGTTCGTGTGTTCGAAGGTTTGCGAGTGCGATCGTTTCGGATATTTATACAACATTAGGCGCCCAAGTACCCGCAAAATTCGTGCGACGCGTCAATAGTGCTCGATTAATTTTGTCATCGAATAAATTAGTCATGCCATTCAAATGCTATTGCATCTATGCACACATGGATTAACGGTCGAATGTAAGTTGCCGAATGTGAAGTTGCCGCAGTAAATTAAATTCATCACTAGTTGACCGAAAACCGGCATTTCACTATTAGTTTCACATATCTGTTCATTAACACATTGACTGCTATGGACGCAGTCACAATTATCAATGTACGATATCAATCCGGATGCGTTCTTCATCAAATAACTTTCTTACCTTATTCGATTCAACGCAACCGTACAATTAAAATCATAACTTCCTTGCGCCCTGTCTAATCAATCAACAGTGTTCACACCGACAAAACAATATTCTATCCTCAGCATGTGCCCCCATCGGGAACATTCAGCAATCAAAGGGTTAAATCAAAAATGAATCCCGCGCGCGTACATGCAATTAATTTTCCACCGTGTCACCCCGCTTTATTTCAAACTTCGCAGAGACCGTTTCGCGTATTTGTCCGGTGTTGAGCGCAAGATCGTCAACTAATTCACGAAGCTCCTTGCCTTGTCCGCCTTTCGCCTTTCAATTTTTGACGTTGACAATCCGAACGCTGACGAATAGCTGTCAGAGCCGCTCGCGAAGGAACAGAATCGAAAATAAACGCGCTCCTGGGATTCTTATTGGATACTCAATATGTCTGAAACGTTCGACATGCCTATGTATAGTATATCGGCGCACGCTTCAACTTTTTCGCGATCATCCGCCAGCCTCCGTTTTCTTCTTTTTCCTGCGAGAGCGGCGGCTGAATTAGCCGGTGACGGAGGGTCGTCGAGCCGCACGTACAATTGGCAGTGTCGCGCACGTTAATGGACGAACTAGGACGGGAACATTTTACCGGCGATATCGGCATTCTGTCTGCGAGATTTTTTCGCAGCGACGTGCGCGCTTATAAATTGTAAACTTTCAGCGTCCGAGATCTCCGCGACGAGATTGCGTTTCACGCATCGCCGGATGTAACGTACGCGCGTTGCTCCGTTGTGTTTTTGATGTTTATTGAGTGCAGACTATTTCATCAAAGCTCGATGATAGCTTAATGGTTCCGTTAGCGTTGATTTATTACGTTTGCCGGTAGCGTGCGTCGCGGTGGATTATTAATAACGGTATCAGCGATCGGTTTCTGGCGCAGGAGGTTGTTACGGATTTCGGGTCACGGCGACCAGTCAAAAGCGACAATTGGATAGAACGTGATTGCGGATTGAACCTTTTTGGTAATGTTTATCGTTTTTGTGGCTATTCTGCTTGGATGGGTTTATTCAATTGTGCAAGAACTGTATATGTGTTGAGACCGATGGACCTAGTCTTTCGGGGCATTGTGGATTTTTCACAAATCCTTTTGGAAGGATATACGTTCTCTGATTTTCATTGTATACTTAATACTCAAGATACTGTGATTTTATGCCCCACTCGTGTTTACAAATGGATTAGCTATTTCAATTACTGAAACACAGAACAATATGAAATATTGCAAAAATTCTGTTCGCCGTGTTTAGTCGTATCCGCTTTATTATGAAAAAAAGATTGTCGGTGTTTAGGCTTTTATGACCATTCTGGTATTACGAAAATCTGTACCATGACTTAACGTGACGGTGAACAATTTTTCAATGAATTATACGCGGACGCTTTATTTGATTGTCCGAGAGATTATGAAATAAATTCTAGTGATTGGAAAGTGACAGTTTATCCAAAGGCAGTTATGAATTTGATATTAGATGACCGAAACGGAAGTATATCGTGCCAAAAAGAATATTAAAATTTCTATAAAATATATGTATAAAGTTGAAGTTCGAATCATTGTATATTAAGTAAAGGTTACTGAAGTACATTTAGATTGTTTCTTTTCCACATTCAGCTACGAAGTAAAAACCGACGACATGCGACAAGTTCTACGTAAAATTGCCAGTCAATAGTAACAGTAATAAGTGCACAAGCTAAATTGCAGGACGCCTAGTGCTCCTGAAGAGAAAAAGCTCACGAACCTCGAAACACGTAGAGTCCCTACAGATTTAAATGAAACCGCTCAAACAGATTACGTACAAAAATACTTAACAAAAACGACCACGCTGAAACTCATACCGCACCCCCTTGATCTCCAGCGCGCGAATTAATTGGTCGGGGTGCAAAAAGTCTCGGGGACGTTTCGGATGTAGTAATAATAAATACGGCGCGGAAATAATAAATTTTCGGAAGCGTCACTTCAATCCTTTTATCCCGCTGCTCTCCGGGCCGGCGTCTGACGAGCAAGAAAGTGGCGGACACGCGCGCGCGCGCACGCACGGAAATTATAAATTGTCGGAAGTCGCGCATTACGCGCTTTTTGCCGCCGCCGCCCGTCCTCTTTGTCGCGAATTAATTCCTCGGCCGTCCAGAACAGCGGATGTCGTCGCATCGCTTGCACTTCGGCGCAACGCAATGTTCCGGCGTCGCGAAAGTGTCGACCCCCACGAGATTTTCACGCCGCAGCAAACCACGTGGATCCTACGTTTGTCAACGTATGCGAAGCGACTTCCGCATGGCCTAACGACCAAAAAATATGGCGTCTCGAGTCACTCACAGCCCTTCTACTCCTTTGCGACCGTTATTACGGGGCATATTACCGCAATGATTTTTTTTAGAAAGACAGTGATAAAAAGCAGCGGCTATACCACAGTTTCGATATTGCTAACAGGTGACAATAGAAAATATACACTTGTAAGTGAAGACCGCAGGGGGACACTCCGTCTTGCACCGTGGTATAAGAAGCTTAGAGCAACGGGGGTTAACAGAAGCATTCAGCAGTCAAAGGGTTAAGCTATGAATTTCTTCGTGGGTCCCGGACACTGCGCTATCAGATGTATCGTGCGTCCGCGACCTAAAGTCGCGTGTTTACCTGTGACTGAAATAAATAACGGGCAGGTGCGTTGTGCACACGGGGCCCGCGTGTTTGCGTTGCAGCGTGCACGGAAAGGTGCACGATAATTACAGCGTTGGTGCATTTACGTGGGCATGCGCGTAAGTACGACGTCCCGATGTCGTGTAATCCGCGTTTTGAACAATTTCGCGGCGATCTGGAGATGTGCCTGTTCGTAACCGACAACTTTCTTTTATTTTTTCTGCCTAACTTCGCAATGTATGTCGCAATCGTGGATGTAGAATGTCTGCGCCATGAATCGGATAAATGTCCCCGGTAATGAATTGAAGCACACGTGTGTAAATGCGGGGATTTATATTTGGTGTCGGGATGTAATGGGTGTATTATAATACGCATTACACTTGTACGCATTACACTAAATTAAAATTATAATGTAACGTACAAAACTTGGTTATATGATCTATATGTATACATATAAAAACATCAACTATGAATGCCAGCATTTACGCACTTGTTCTTTTGTCTATTAGTTGACCTGCTGTAAATAATATTTTAATACGTGTACCGTTTTTTTGTGTTACAATAACAAAATTGCACCTACTTGCCGACCAGAATTTCTTTATACCTAATCAAGTACCCAAAAACCGCAGCACCGGACTTTTCGACATATGTTCCATGTCATCCTCAGGTGAAAGATTAATGACTAAATTCATACAACTAACCGAACAGTGAATTATATAATGTCAAAAAATGTTATATTCTACAATTCGTAAGTTTTATACGAGTTTTTTTTCGCGGGCTGAATAAAATGTAAATTGCAATAAAAAAAGAGAGCACAGACCTGAGTTTTCAAACAGCTGTTACCCTACCGTTTGTCTCCGTACCAACGTTTAACTCCATAGCCTGAACCTACCCACATTCGTTACTGTTTTTCCTTCCTTTCGCCTCGTCATTCTCGTGAAAGAACACCTCCACAGCGGACCTAATCAAAATTCGGCCACTACCTAAACGCACCACCAACATGCGTGTGAGTTTGGGAGAGCAATTCCAGCGAATAAATAAAAGACCGAAGATAAATGTTAGTCATCCGGAACGATCTTCTGCACGAGATGAGCGAGGATGAGAACGGATGATAGTAGTTTATGGTTTTCTTGCGCTGAAACGGACTGGTGGACTAGCGCAACCTGATTCGACTCGTGGTTATATAGCCGCACGCATAATAATATGCCTGATGTTGGCGAGTTTTTCAGCAGTTTCTTGCGGACGCCGACAAAGGCAGCAATAAACATGCTACCATCTCGAATCCTTTCGCATCGTCTGTAAGAACAGTGTTATCCCGCGTCCCGAGGCACCACCCGAAGACATTGGTGGACCAACCGGGATACGCAGGATTGTCACACCGTAGGCAATTGCCTTCCCCGCGTGTAGAAGAAATTACAGTCCAACTCGAGCGGCAGAGCGTGTAACAACCGCTTTTTGTACCGTATTGTTCTTTTATGAAAATGTCTTTTTAGCGTGAAAATGTCTTTTTAGCGTAAAGCGTTATCATTATTGACGATTACCGGTCATTCATAATCGAAACATAATCTTTTTGCACCGTATTGTTCTTTTATTAAAATGTCTTTTTAGCGGTATGCGGTAGTCTTGTATTAAGTAATACGCGTCACAAGTACATACGTCGGAACGTTTTGAAGCCGAGACTTCATTATTGACGATTACCGGTCATTCATAATCGAAGCAAAGTAAATCATTTAATTTTTCCGCCATGGGATACGTTGGTCAGCGTGCCATTTTCAGAAGGTACACTGAAATGGTCAAAACACCGAATTGCACTGCATTTAATATGTTAAATGAAATAATTGTAAAATAATCACGTTTAACACGTTGACTGCCGTGGGGGTCTCCGGTGACCGGCGCAAGAGATTTGACTGAAGATCGAAAATATTCGCAATGGATAGTAAGAATTATTTTATAAATGCAGTTATTGTTAGAATAGTGATGCAATTCTTTGGTCTCCAATACTTGTACATTATTTACATTTTGCATAATTCAGTCCAACGCTGTAGTATTTCATAGCATCGCCGTTCTAATACGGCAAAATACGCACGGCAGTCAACGTGTTAAATGATATATGTACACATAAGATACACTGAAATGGTAAAAACACCGAATTGCACTGCATTTAATATGTTAAATGAAATAATTGTAAAATAATCACGTTTAACACGTTGGCTGCCGTGGGGGTCACCGGTGACCGGCACAAGAGATTTGACTGAAGATCGAAAATATTCGCAATGGGTAGTAATAATTATTTTATAAATGCAGTTATTGTTAGTATAGTGATGCGATTCTTTGGTCTCCAATACTTGCACATTATTTACATTTTGCATAATTCAGTCAAACGCTGTAGTACTTCATATCATCACCGTTCTAATACGGCAAAACACGCACGGCAGTCAACGTGTTAAATAATATATGTACACCGCCTATCGCTATTCCTTTAAAACCAACCCTCGACTTTGCCGATTAGCTTCACGCAAAGTGTATCGTGCTGTTTCGAAAATGCCTAATATTTTGCACGCATTCGCGCATGATAGAACAAATTTCGAAATGTACACAACAGGTAACGAAACGGTTTGCCGTATCACGTCTTTAGACACTTTCTGATAAGAGCATGACTTTACAATTATATTTCGGCCTCTCCAAGACTGCATTATTCCGAACTAATGTGAACGTTTCATGCAATCTGGTGTACCGCGTGATGTTCGCATCGTCGAACTTGACAATGCGCTGACATACACGCGCAGGTATACGCGTACCATACATTAATTCGTGCGTATTAGTCGTCGCAACCCATCTTCGTCTCTGTTCTTCTCATTCACGCGACAATGGGGATCATCGTCGTGGGCCTTTGTGTCGCCAGAAAGAAAGAAGGGTTCGGGCGGGCTTCCATTTATAGGGTGCTTCAGGGCTGAAAGCACTTTTCGAAAGTGTACACTTCGTCGGATGACGCGTGCGTATGTATTTTATGCGAACGCGTGTGTATACGCGCGTATTGGCTGGCTGCGAAAGCCTTAATACTACCCTTTGTTCCCAGTTTGCGGCTTGGATATCGATTTTGCGCCTCGATATTCATTATTGCGGAAAAATGGAAAGTTAATGAATTAATTATGCATATGACAATGTCCATTAGGAATCCCGGAGTGAGCCCCCTGCGGTATGCATAATACATTTCGAAGTGCGCCGAAAGTTCCGTAACTCGTATTCGTAATGTATCAAGTAGCTAAGTTTGACGGGCGCGTCTGCCGCGATGACATTTTTGTTAACACGTTGACTGCCACGGTGGTCACCGGTGACCAGCGCAAAAGATTGTATTATAAATGCAAAAATATTTGCCATGAAGCCTATTTGCAATTTTGTAAAAGCAATTGATATTAGAACGGTGCTTCAATACTTTGGCTACTAACAACTCTGCGTTACCTTTATTTTGCACGATTTAATTATATTCGGCAGTATTTCATTGTGTTGCGGTTCTAATATAGCAAAATACTACTACTGCCATGGTGGTCATCGGTGACCGGCACAAAAAGGTTTCACGAAAAATTCAAAAAATACCCAGTCGGTCGCATTTATAATTTTGAAAATGCAATTAGTATTAAATAGTGATCGCATTATTTTCATTTTGCACAATTTAATCATATTCTGTAGTAGCTCATCCCGTTGCGGCTTTAATACAGTAAAATACGCGTGGCAGTCAACGTATTAAATGCTTTCAACGAATTCGGGTCTGACGAAATGTGTCTCTGCGTAGGCATACGATTTACGCTTGCGTTCGTCGGCGTTTGTTCCGAGTAAGGACGACCTCATTAATAGAAAACGTGGCTGGACTTTCGCAACTACCCAATAGACGGCGGTAGAATGGAAGTGTACGTTTCGACCGAAAAGTTTGCTCGGGAGTCTTTACGTTTTTCTCCACGTCGTGCTTCGATCGACGTCTGACCCAGAAAATGCTTTCAGCAAGAGTGACTCCCGCGATTTCAGACTTCTGTCTCTTGGCGCCTCTTTGAGTTCTCTCATTGTTGACCTTCGCGTGGCTTTCATATTGTACGCCCTGTCTGTTAACGTAGTACCAAAGGTTTACTTTCGTTGACAATTTCCTTACAATCACTGGAAATAACTTTCGCAAATGGAATGTTTTCAGTGCAAATCCTTTATGTGCCGAGTGTGGGAGTAAACAAAGCATTGACGACGTCTAATAGTGTCATAGTATACACTGGCCTGTTTTCAAGTGGCAACTTAATCAACAATGCTTCCAAAAAAACGTCCGCACTTTGATAGTGTCACGCTTAACAAACACAGGTTCGTCTAATGGTATCATGTTGTACATTGACCACCTTCCAAGTGGCAGCCTAATAAACAGTGCTTAATAAACACGGGTCCGCACTTCGTTGCTAAAATACATGCTATCTCAGAAACGCTTCGTGCGATGTAATGTCTACAATTTTATTTTTCGCAGTATCGAAATTGTTGCGTTCACTTTTCAACCGTCGTCGATTCTCCCGTATTTTGTTTTCTTCGCTCGCGCTGCACGCAATACGACCGCCACGTTTTATCCATTCATTGCGCGTTATCGGCTTGCCACGCCATTTTCCCCCTCACCCTGCGGCTGTAATCACGAATTTGATCTGCATTCTTTCCGCAGCTACTCGATAAGACACGTTTCGCGATTCTGATTGGTAGATGAGCACGACGAGTTTCGTTATACATTTTCTCTCTGCCAAGAGAAATATACGTGCCTTTCTGTGTAAACCTTTTGCGGACGATTGACACATATATATGTGACCGATGAAAACGATTGACAAAAGCAAAATATTAAATGGCTCATAGGTATGTATTGTAAATTATAAATACGGATATGTCCATTTTCATGGAAGTTACGCGGCATGTGAAAACAGTATAATTCGGAACAATCAGTATATTCTGATTAATTATACTGTAATCATATTGTCGAATAAATTCATATACTAATGAAAAATGATCTGTACAATGGCGAGAAAAAATGGATCTTCGAAAATCGACTCGACCCTTTAGGCACTCGAGGAGGGTGCAAGTAAGTTTTGAAAAATGCAAACCACGCACCAAAATTCGAAATAGTTTCCGAGTTATGGCTAGAAATACATGGAAAATTAACAGAAAATCTGCATGAAACTACAAAAGCAAACGCTGCAAGCCCAGATACCTTGTCTGCGAGGCTAATTACAAATAAAAACATTTCCATTACACACACACATGCACTCACGTGTTTGCTGACAATTTGAAATGACTACAATTACAGCGATTGCAGCGATTGCAACGGGCGCGCTAATTATCCACGTTTTTTCCCCGGAGAAATATTTGTCCCGCGACACAATAGAAATGACTTCCTTTTGTGCGGCTTTCATGCACCGTCGGCATTTTTGTGCATACGCCCACATGCCGTACTCTTTCAGCGGGAACCACGCGCCCGTCGAAATATTGTGCGCCGTCCGCGTTTTCGTCATTAACAGACAGCGGGCTGCGGTGTGTTTAGCCGGATGATCCGGTTCTTGCCGATATCATCGACGTGCTTTCATGGGCATCGACGCGAATTAACGTTAAGCGGCTCATTAGCCGAGTTATTCGATTGCCAGCTCGCATGTCCTCTCGCTGTCGAAGGCTTTTGCACCCTTTTCGTAATACCATTAGTCTCTATCTCGTCCACCGCCTCTTTCTCTCGTGCGATCCGCAGCTGCGACAAATGTGTTCATATTGCCGTATATCGAAAGCCAAAGCACTCGTGCCGTGCGCGTGTAATCGCTAACAGCTGAGCTTGCGGCCGCTGTAACATTTAATTACGCGTTCGACGATGTCCAATCTCACCGGAACAGCGGAACATACCTTCACGCTGGAGGAGCGGAATTTTGTTGATGGCGAAATAGCAGCGCTCTGGACGGACAGAAGCGTATGAGAAGGGAAAAGGTAAATGAGAACAATGGACAGTTTGTGCTCCATGGCAACTTGATGACTCAAAACATACGATGCAATAACATGCGATGTTCAATTCCGCTGTGATGCGTTCAATGCCGAATGTGGTCACCGGTGACCGGCAGTGAACTTTCCGATGACGTCACGGTGATCACAGGTGACCGGCGCAACTGGTCCCGATAAAAATGCGGTACGCGTAAACAATAAAGTTTATAATTCGGTATTAACTTGCTCTTTGTATAATATTTCGTCATCAAACATGAAACTATTGTGTATGCGACCGTTGTTTCTCGCAAATCGCGGCGGCCGAGCCCGCTTTCATTCATGGCATCAAAAATGCCGCACCGCTAAAGATGCCACATTACCGAAACATAATCGTAACGCAAACATAATCAAAACGCAAGCTAACTCCAAATCGCTCCGACACGGAACGTGCCAAAACCATTTTTCGCGCAACGCGCGTTGTCCACCCCCAAATGTGTCGTGCTGAAAGCGTAACCAGCAGCATTAACCCCTTGCCGTACTTTGACGAGTCTGACTCGTGATGAGAATTTTGGGCTAAAGGTGAATACCACGAGTCTCTCGTGCTGAGAATTTCGAACGAAAGGTGAATATCACGAGTCTCACTTGTCGTGAGAATTTCAAACGAAAGGTGAACATCACGAGTCTCACTTGTGATGAGAATTTCGGACGAAAGGTGAATATCACGAATCTGACTCGTAATGAGAATTTCGGACCAAACGTGAATATCACGAGTCTGTTTCGCGATGAAAATGTATATATTGTATCAGAAGTATATTCATAAAGAAATTAATTAAAAGAATTAAAATATTTTTTAAAAGTTTTTGGTCCAAGTTCATTTGAATTCCACAAGAGCATCATCGGATGAAGATAATAACTTTAGAGCTAGGCTACTTCAGAGGTAGTCGCAGGATATAATTTGTTTCGAGTTCCCACAATACGTCTCTGCCGCTTTGGCTTCTTTCGCGACCATTTTTTCGCATCGCTTGGGCCCGAATTCTTCCGAGTTAAATGGTACGGCAAGGGGTTAAATTAATGGTACGGCAAGGGGTTAAGTTCGCACCGCCGCTCGGTGAGAAGACGCATGCCGGTCATTTTCGTCGCCCACCGAATGCGTCGTCCTTGCCTGGGTGCGAAACGCGCGAAGTTCAGCTGCGGCATTCATTCACGGCTTTCGACGTGGCCGAGCCAATGATCGATGTGACGAGCTATGCAGTGGCACTTCGTCGGGCTCGCGACAGGAATTGCGCGCCGAGATGCTATTCTAGTCGTGATCGAGCAGAATCGATCGGGGTCAGGCATCAATAATTGGACGGCCGGCTCGCCGACTCCGTCGGTTCTGTATTGAAACATGCCGAGAGCAGTCTCGTTCTGCCGACGCCCAGATGCAGGCCCATAGCTCAAGCGGCTTGCGCGGCTTCCATCTTGCACTGATCGGCATCCGTACAACGGCGTCTAATGGCCAGACGGCGAAGAACGTCGCCTTCCGTTATGACGCATCGTGTGTTCTTGTGATCTATCGTATTTCGCGTAGATGATGATGAAGGTAAGGTGGGCTTTCGGAGCTGCGTGCAGAGGCAGTAATGTAAATCGATCGAATGGTGGGTAACTGAAATGTATTGTTACGGGTGTAGTCAGAATGTAGTTGGCCTATGTTGTGGATTGCAATACTGTATCGGCTGGCATGCGTGTGAGGCTTTCAATGGTCAAATATTGTAATGAGAGTGCCGCAAAGACATTTCCGTATCCACGATATAGTGTGCTGATAAATTTATAAATCTTGTTGTGCCTTAATTCCATGATATTCTATGTAAGATTATATCCTTTCTCACGATACTTCTGCGTCTGATAAGTTTATAAATCTTGCTGTGCCTTAATTTCATAATATTCTATGTAAGATTATATGCTTTCTGATAGTACTTCTGTGGCGGATAAGATTATAAATCTTGCTGTGCCTTAATTCCATGGTATTCTGTGTAAGATTATATGCTTTTTCATGGTACTTTTGTGTGTTCCCAACTCTGTCGTTCCATGAGTACATAATTGCGACATAAACGAACCTTGCATAAATCCAGTTTTTATAAGAATCATCAGAATGACAGTAGATGCCAAAGTATACATAGAAAGTATATGTAGATAGGAAAGTTTTCGCAGCCTCTATATATTATGACCCACTAAACATTATGCCCCGTTCATGGCTATTTCTTCGGAGCTAACACTCTACTTCGCCGATCAGCTTCGCGTAAAGAGTACCGTGCAGTTTCGAAAATTACTGGTATTTCACGAGCAGACGTGTACAGCACAGTATATGTCGAAGTATGTACAAAAGATGATGAAGCGTATTTATACAGCACGTTTTTTGATACATTCTGTGAAAACATACGTTTCATTGATAATTGTACTAATAGCGACAGTAGAATTACACCGCAAATATGTAAGAAATTGCTGACCATTTTAAGTCTCATAAAGCAGCATCAGTCTTATCAACTCCTACAGTATAACAATGAATGAGTAATATTGTCCGCATTCACCAAATCAGAAAGCTACCATTCCAACGACTGCCGTAGAAAGGACATTTCCGTTCTCAGCAAATAAATCAAGCTCGAAAGAAAGTCGTGTAAAGGGGAATGCAACTGTATCTGCTCCATTTCAATCAATCACATGCTTTGTGTCTCTAACAATACATGCAGCTACAGGTGTACCTCTACATTCGAATACCGCCTGGTAGCGACTTTCTCTCCATTCTTAGGCAGTTCTTTAAGACTTTTGAATACAAGGGTTCAGCTTATAGAATACTAGACATGTGGCACCATCCGAGGTCCCAAAATTCTATGAGTCAATATCTCTTCTAGAAGAGCTAGATATGTTAGATTTGAGGTTTTCACGGTCATGATTGCACAAATTATTGGCTTCCAAACGATTTCCGCGTCTTTTCTCAGCAGATCTGTACATGTCTGCGTTCATCGTGACGGATACTGCCTCTACCGATTCCACTGGCAACCCCACACATTTAACTTTACGTCTAACAAAAACTTTACGTCGATGATCATTAATAAAAACTCTGTACCACATGCATCTCAAAGCATCCGCCACAATTAACTCTGTTATTATGTTTAATTTAAAGTACAGTAGTTCCTTAACAAGATCAGAACTCAAACTCAATCGACTACACCAACCTGACGACAAATTAGTTCTCCGTTCATTAATTTAAAGTGAGAACACAGTACATTAACTGAAATACGATAACTAGCTACTAATGGAACTACCGGCGCACAGTTCGGAATCAAGCAACTTGCGCTTACGTAAGTGTACGCAGCTGACATTATCTTCGAATGAATAGGTATTTGAGTTACAAAGTGGACTCGATTATACCCTCTCCGCGTACATTTCATTCGATTAGTCTGAGACGCGCACGTTCGGCGCGCAATCTTCGAAAGTGGCGTAACGAGAGTTTCGCAGTGACTTGTTAATATCGGGGCCAGTTTGCGTAAGTTCCCAATAACTGGAGCGGCAGGGAATTTCTGGCGGCTGTAACGCGCGACGCCGCTGAGGGTGTACAGACTGTTACCTTTGCGCGAATCACGTTTCAGCGCGTCTTCAACGAGTGCATTATCCGCATATGTGCATCCAAATGCTTCCGCGAAACCGCAGGTTTGTCGGTTTACTGCAACAAGCCTCCGCACTATCGTCGTACCCAGCAATTCGAGGCAGACTCGCTGAGGGTCCTTATGTCGCGATGGTGTCTATAAGAGAACATCAAGTAAAGACACCTTTTTTTCACGGTAGTAATGGTCGTCAACAGCCACTATGCAAAATGCGAAGTGTCGATGAGAGAACTTCAGGTGAAGATGTATTTTTTTGACGGGGGTAATGATCGCCAACAGGTACTAAGCAAGATGCAAGGTGTCAATAGAGAGCGTCAAGTAAAGACACCTTTTTTCACGGTAGTAATGGTTGTCAAGAGCCACTATGCAAAATGCGAAGTATCGATGAGAGAACTTCAGGTGAAGATGTATTTTTTTGACGGGGGTAATGATCGCCAACAGGTACTAAGCAAGATGCAAGGTGTCAATAGAGAACATTAAGTAAAGACAGGTTTTTTCACGGTAGTAATGGTCGTCAACAGCCACTATGCAAAATACGAAGTGTCGATGAGAGAACTTCAGGTGAAGATGTATTTTTTGACGGGGGTAATGATCGCCAACAGGTACTAAGCAAGATGCAAGGTGTCAATAGAGAACATCAAGTAAAGATACCTTTTTTCACGGTAGTAATGGTCATCAAGAGCCACTATGCAAAATGCAAAGTGTCGATGAGAGAACTTCAGCTGAAGATGTATTTTTTTGACGGGGGTAATGATCGCCAACAGGTACTAAACAAGATGTAAGGTGTCAATAGAGAGCGTCAAGTGACGACGCCTTTTTTGACGGCAGTGATGGTCGTTAACAGACACTATGCAAAATGCAAAGTATCGATGAGAGAACGTTAGGTAAACAGATACTTTTTTGATCGGTAATCATAATCGTCAGCAGGCAGTAAACAAAATATAGAGTGTCGAGGAAAAACGTCAGGTAAAAATCTACCTAGAAAATAACGGTAATGATTTTTGTAATTTTGCTGGTGAAATTCGGAAGCCGTTAAGTCTACGAGTCCCGTTAACCCAGTGTTCAATTATGGTAAAATTCAATTACCCAATCTTTTCATGGGTGCATTATTGTGTTTCGAGATTGGTACGTGCTGCGTACTTTAATACATTGCGGTTTTTGGTGTACTCATACATGAGACTGCTTTTTATGAAATGTTATAAGTCATTAATGCAATGTAACAGCGTAAATCGGTTTATGCAAATGATGCTTTCATGAAAATGGTTCCCGTTTGAGGTAAAATAAAATAAAGCTATGTAAATAGGCAGATGTGTGTATGCAGTGACAGATGAAATTATCATCTGCCCGTGTCAATATATATTGCGGTGTACTGGTTTCGATGTCGCTGAATTACGATGCAGCGGTTATACGATTCTGGATTTTAATCATTTGAAACATGCACACATGACCGATATGCTAAAGGATGAATGAAAATTACTTTACATGCGGCATCCTTCCACGAGCATGCTTTTGATTGAAAATGGCGAAAGGGGAGCTGGTAGTCACTTAGATAGGCAGGCCGATAGTCAGACGGATAGACAGATAGATCGATAGTTAAATGCTCAAAGCGGAAGAGAGACACGCATCGCTAGTGATGGGTGTACAATACGTTCTCTTGAAAAGTTTCTATCAATTGAGTTTGGGTTTTGTTTGGAATCCGGTTGAATTGATTGACGTACATAGAGAAATTAAGCCTTTACTTGTTCGAATTTATATTAAACTAAGTAATATCGATCGCATCTAAACCAAAAGCATTGAATAATTCCAACTAGGTACCATATACATTTTGCTCTTGGCAAAGCTTTTAATCCAACGCGTTAAATGATAACGTTTTTAACGAAACAGTGCAGGAGTATGGATGTGTAATTTTGTTCTGAGTAAATTCAGTATGATGACATACAGACAATACAGACAACAGTGTTTCCTCTCTCATCTTTTCAACATTAACTCATCCGTGATGATATGTTATGCATGATAGTTCTAAATACGCAACCAACTTCAGAAATCCCAGACGTTCAGCTGATAGTCGGCCTGTATCCCTGCATATTACGAGAAGCGAACATCATAGCTCGTGGATTATTCCGTGCTTCCCGATAATCGACAATCGCGCTGCGCTGACTATTTCCCTTGCAGACACAAACGGGTTAAATCTCAACAAATGACTCACAAATCTCCAAGCATCATTTGCAATTCTCAATCAATCTTGCTGCGCTCCAACGACAATCGCTTGCAACCATCACGCGCCAGACCACAACGGCGTCCAACACGAAAGTACTACCGAAAGAATCATGCGACTCACCACCGGCAATCGGATCGCAGTTGCATCGACTCGACATCGACAGACGAGCGACATACGGACAAGTAACGAACAATCCTCAATCAATCCCAGCGTCCCAGCAAAAATCTACTACTACTATCAGAATGACGCGATTCGCAATCGGCCGGCGTCTGAATCCTGATCGAAGTCGGCAGATATCGGTCCGATACCAGTCCGATACTCGATTGCCATAGGACGCGTAACGAACAATCTTTAACATCTTGACTGCCACGGTGTTCATCGGTGACCGGCGCAAAAGATTTTACTAAAAATGCAAAAAATTCACAATCAAGCCTGTTTGCAATCTTGTAAAAGCAGTTGATATTGGAATGGTGCTCCAATACTTTGGCTTCTAACAACTCTTCGTTACCTTCATTTTGCACGATTTGATCATACTCTGCAATATTTCATCGCATCGTAGTCCTAACATAGCAAAATACGCTTGGCAGTCAACGTGTTAATAAAAAATGCTCAAATTCGAGCTGCGCGACAAAGACAATCGCTTGCGAGCGATACTAACGTGCCACCGCCAGAATGACCCGAATTGCATTAAACCAGCCTCTCAATCGCGATCGACGTCGGCAGACATCGGTCCGGCACCAGATCGACACTCGATCGACATAGGACAAGTACCGAGCGTCAATCTTTCGTTGACTATAGTGACCGGCCGAAGCAAAGGGGTTAATCAAAAATGGTCTAATTCGAGCTGCGCGCCAAAACCATCCTTTGCGAGCGATACTAACGTGCTACCGCCAAAATGACTCGAATCGCAATAAACCGACGTCTCATTCGCGGTCGACGTCGGCAGACATTGGTCCGGCACCAGCTCGACACTCGATCGCCATAGGACAAGTACCGAACAATCTTTAATCAAAAATGCTTAAATTCGAACTGCGTGTCAAAGAAAAGCGATACTAACGTCCTACCGCCAGAATGACTCGAATCGCATTAAACCGACGTCTCATTCGCGGTCGACGTCGACAGACACCGGTCCGGCACCAGCCCGACACTCGATCGACACAGGACAAGTACCGAACGTCGTGTTCGTCGGTCCGTTGCAGGTCTGCTTTTGGTCTGGTTCCGGTCTGGTCCGCGCCGGTCGCGGCGTGGCGTCTGGGCCGTCCGTCGGTTTGTCTGGCACGCTTGCGTCGCGACGCCTGGCCGTACGTCGGTACGCGCCGCGCCGGTTGCTCGGGGCAACCGATAGGGATGAATCTACGGGACGCCCGGCGTCGAGTTTCCTCGTAGCGGGCGGGGCTGTTACACTCAGTGCGCTCCACGACGCCGAACTGACCACGTACAACGCGACTCCGCACGACCCTACTGCCTCGAGGCACCGAGCAGCGTCGAGCACCACCGGGTCTCGCCCGAAAATCAGCCACCCGTGACGGCGCCAAACGACGCTTAGCCAGCGAGCCGCCCGGCGGAAAGAAGCGCGTGCGTTTTGGGCTACCGACGTGCGGTGTGATCGTTTCGAACTGCTCTCGGACCATCTCGCTTGACGACCGATTGCGGGGAACGACGCGGTGCGCGAATCTTGACGACAGCTGCGGACGCGGATCCAGACGTGGAGCCGGCGGGTTTCATCAAAGCGGTCGCGGCTCTTTTCCGCGGCAGAGTCGGCGTGTGAAGTGAAGCGGACGCGTTTCGACAGGTCGAAGAGGTCGGGTTAGGAAGTGGAGCCGGCGAGTTTCACGAAAAATTACGCGGTTTGGGCGGCAGAGTCGGCGTGCAATGTGAAGCGCAGGTCGGGGGACGGTAGGGGTGCGTGTAGAGACGTGAGTCTTGGCGACAGGTTCGCGTGAGCGGTTTGAGGAAGGCTTGGAAGGCAGATACGGTTGCGAGTTGATTGATTGAGTTCGGAGGGATCGTGGGACGTGAAAGTTTCGGTTGGTAGGTTGACGCGTGGAGCGTGTTTAATGAGTGCACGACGATTGTTTGAAGGCGTGAGGGGTTAGATCGCTGCGTCGGTGACCTTTGATCGGCCGAAAGCCAAGCTGAACTCCGAGAGCCTCGGCGCTGGGCAGGGAAGGTTCTGTGAGCGTGTGTAACGGTCGTTGGGGTTAATTGAGAAGAACACGGTGGCGGTGGTAATTGAGTAATTGTGACGCCTTGGCGCGCCGAGGAAGGAACGTGGTTATTTATCGACGGAATAACGTCGCGCTGTGAAGAGTGAATTACGAAGTGTTGCGTAGCTTGATGAAGTAATTCGACGAAACGAGGTCGAACCGCCCTGGGATCCGGATTTGAACGCAGTAAGTCGGGAACACGAGAGCGTTGCAGAGTTTTCGCATGGTTGAGGAACAGAGTGTATTCGTCAGCCCACCCTATCATTCATGTTTCAAACACGTCGCGGAATGACTGACAATTCGTTGACGGTTTAACGAATGCGAGACTAGGAAATGGCATTCGCTGGTTAACGCTACGTTGGAAGTACGATAAATATTCACGTGCTCCAACAACCTTGTGTTACGTTGACAGTCAATGAATGAATCATCTTATGAATCATCACATCACTCATGTGTAATTGCGAATACTGATCGGACACTAGAATACAAATTAAACATTCTTTCTTAAAACTGGCTGAAGAATAAACGTAGTTAACCGTAACTGATAAAAACTCGGACTACAAAAGGTTAAAGAACATGTCTCCTTTATATCCTAAGCCAGAAATGCTTATCAGCTCGAGAAAATATACAGACAGAGATAAATATGAAATCGACACCTTCGTTAGATATAACAAGTTTCGTATACATCGAAGTTTCACCGACTAACCCATTCGTCTGACGATATTGCCCGTCTTAGTGATACTGCCCAGCTCATATGTTTTCACTTTGTTTTCTCGCACGTCGCGAAAGCAGCGAGTAAGAAAGTCGGCCGACTTGTCGCGCGTACTAATTAAGAGGGATTAAATGCGGTCGCGAGTCTTGGCCGACGAAGTTTGTCGGGTCCTTTGAAGATACCCCCGTGAGAGAGCAATTCGAAACTTGTTAGACGTTTTCCGCGAGTTTTGCGTCGAGGACGCGAACATCGGCACAACTGTTCGACGGCGGGTGCGGGATTCAATTAAAAAAGGCAGGTAATGAGTTAATTTCCCGCAATTAATTGAACGTTAAACAGCTTGCACCGTACCTGTGCTTTTTGTATTCTGTTTTTCGCGTCGTTGCCTAACTATCGATCAGCGCTTCATCGCGTGTAGTGGTTAGAATATTGTTTTTATAAAATCGTTCTGTAATTATTATAAAACCGTATATTCGGGCGCGTTTATTTAAAAGCGAATAGCGCGGAGCTAATCAGCGACCTGTGGTCGGACAGTTGTTCTTGCATTAATCATTTCAGCGCAGTTACCTAATGCAGACATTATACGCGCTCTTCGATCGATCGTTCGTCGTTATTGTTTGCCTGCGATGAATTCGTCAGCGGCAAAAGGCAGCATCAACGAAACTTCGATTTCCGACATCTCCATCATGTTCTCCACGACGTCAAACAATAACCCGAATTTTGCCTGCGCACACATTAGTTACCCATTCTCATTTTCTTCTATACAAATTTGTCGAGACAAAAATGTCCGCGCGCAGAGTGAACTTTTAAGTCATGTCTTATAATGTTATTATTGATCGACTGCCGGGCAGTCTATAAGGAATTTTCGCGCTTTATTATATTATGCTAATTTATCACTTAAATCGCTAATAAAGGATTATCGTTTTCTCGTGATCAACGCATTTTTCCACGACAGAATTGCCTCTCGCAATTATCTGTTATTTCCCGACAATGGCCGGGAGCGAAATTTTCTAGGCGTATTCGAAGTTTGTTTGTTGAACGTTCGGCGTGAGTGAAGATCGACTGACGAAGCGATTCGCCGATAAAAGAGCGCAGTGCCGCCGTTTCGTCTGCCACATTACGAGAAAACTTTCGTCGGAGTTGCCCGATTACGAAGGGCAAATCAAGGGGGTTACAAGAGTTCTCCAACCGTCGGACGCTTTTCTCGTTACGATGCATTAATTAAACGTCGTAACTTTACTCCCGCGCGCGGCGAAAAAATGTTTATGGCGGAATAGTAGTAATGGAGTTGATCCCGTGATAACTTCAATGAGATGCGCAACGATTCCGCATCTTCAATGAGTTACGCATCACTACGTCGCATTGTGAATTCAGTGCAACTATCCCCTAATTGAAGAAGTGTTTACTTTTAACTTTATTATAATTTACTAAAATAATCAAAAAATATAAAGGCTTTTTTTACTAAAAAATATTTGATTATATAAATTTATATCTACGAATCTTGATATTTTTCAAGCAGAACTTGTTAGTTTAAAAATATGTGCAATGTAAATTCACGCCTACGGATTTTGTAAAACTTAGTGAAGCATCAGTGACACCGGAACATATATTCACTATTATAGTAATAATGTTCTATAATCAAGAATTTCCAACAAAAAAAAACGATTAATTCCTTTTAATCATTTAAGCAAGTTATAAAACGGGTGTTTTACGAGTGAAGTAGGAGAAAGGCGAGTGCGCTAAAAGCCGTGTGTTTCGACGGCTTCTGATCTTCGGCGCACCGAATTTACGCACCCTCTTGACGTATGTTGGACATTTTCACGGATGCTCCCCCGCAAGTTTCCCCAGATTAGCCATAGTTTTCGAGAGTTTCGAGAGGACGGGGCTTTTGTCGGATGAACAGTGAACGATGCTGTTCGTCACGGAGGATTGGACGACGAAATCGCAATTTCCGGCTTCGTGTTGAGGGGTGCCTGACGCGGGTGAAAGGAGCGGAGCGAGTGAAAGAGGATGGTTTTGATATGGGAATATTTTTCAGCAGAGAGCCGACTCGATGAGCCGTAAACCAGAGATAAGCAGCGTGACATTTCAAAACTGCACGTATCCGAACGTAAGAAGTATAATTCTTTATTTCTCATCTCGTTACGGTTAAATTGATCAATTGGGTCAACTGTTAAATGCTTGTGTGAGAAACGGCACGATGCGTTTAACGTTAAATTTCTTTATGTATAATTACCAATGTGTTGACCGCGACTAAAAAATTATCTGCGATGTTTCAGATTAGGTCACTGAAAATTTATGACTAAAACTATATTTTCGAAACCTGCATCACTGAGAGTTACCGTTGAATATTTCTCGTTGAAAATTTTAATTTCGCAACTCGCGTTCTAAACATGCATAAAAAGTACTCCGAGTATTTAAAATTCGTGCATGACGCGTAATTTTCTTAATTTCCCAACCAAAACCATCGGCTCTTTACATCGAGGTGACTTACATTCCGTCGACTCCGAGAAGCATTCTCTGTGCCGTCGCATACGGAATGAAAACGGGATAAATTCCACTATTACGAGAAAGCACAGTTGCCATACGTCTCCGATACAATGTATCCTCCTGAGAATCAAGCATGTGCTGACTCCCATCGCTATTTGGCTTCCTGCGAGTTAAACGTTTGAACACATTTCATTTGAGAGCAAGATGTGTTGCTATGCAATGGTCATTAACACGTTGGCTGCCGTGGGGGTCACCGGTGACCGGCGCAAGAAAGTTTACTGAAGATCCAAAATATTCGCAATGGGTAGCAATTATTATTTTATAAATGCATTTGGTATTAGAATAGTGATGCGATCGTTTGGTATCCAATACCTGCACATTATTTACATTTTGCATAATTCAGTCAAACACTGTAGAAATTTATAGCGTCGCCGTTCTAATATAGCAAAATACGCACGGCAGTCAACGTGTTAATTAATCGATGGCATAATTTTTCAATTTTTTCTCCCTTTATCAAATTTGTCGCCTAGATACAGGCCCAATCACAAAACATTCGTCGTTCGGATACAGGCCGAATCAGTGCCTGGTTTGCCAGGTTTTAGGGAAGAACTTTCGGTGGTAGAGACAGTGTGCGATAGGAAAAATTTGAAAGCATGAGTGTTAGGAAACGGACATTTACCATGCATTCTATTACCTGCAATGGCGCAATATTCTGCCATCACAGGTACGGTGGAACACCATTTAACACGTTGACTGTCGAGCGTATTTTTCTGCATTAGAATGGCGATGCTATGAAATACTACAGTGTTTGACTAAATTATGCAAAATGTAAATAATGTGCAGGTATTGGAAACCAAAGGATCGCATGACTATTCTAACAACTGCATTTATAAAATAATAGTTGCTACCTATTGCGGTTATTTTGGATCTTTAGTAAAATCTTTTGCGCCGGTCACTGGTGACCCCCATGGCAGTCAACGTGTTAAGATTGTAAATACTCCAAAATAAAACAGTATCGTTACTTAGATCTTGCACACATACTAGCCTCAATCATTCCTACCACATTAAGTTGCGGCACGGGCAACGGGCACAAGCCCCATAAGACATCCTCTGGGTTCCCGAAATGAACGCAGCCGCGTTATCTTCTTGGCGCGCGCCATCCGAAAGGCTCGTCGTCGTTTGTAACGCTTAAGGGCCGCGAGTAGACGTTTACAATCGGCGGTAAACTCCGACCTAGGATTACGCGGACGTAAAGGAAGGCTTCGAAATTAGATCATCCCGAGTACAGAGCAAGCGAAGAAGGCTGGCGGGATTCCGAGTCCTCGAATCGGCTTAGCATCGAATCCATGAATAAGCCCGGCCTCGGCGTTTGGTCCATTTACAAGCTCTGACGGCAACGATTTATCAAAACTGCCCCGCATTATCGCGGGCGGCGATGAATATGTTCCACGAGTGTCGGCCGCGGAAATTGTGTGTCTTGTATAAGCGTCATTCGTGATCGATCAGGGGAAAAGTTGGATTTATTATTCGAGAAACTCCTCAGCAGTTTTTGGTGGCATTTTTCTGCTGGACAGCGAATATGTGAGGGTGGCGGTTGGGAATAGTTTTCTTAGTTTGGTTTGAAGGAAGTTGGTGTGGTCCTTTTTAGCTGATGGACGCATAAACGTTGATAAGCAAAAGGTTAATGTGATTAACTTGTGTGGTCACTTATGAACATAATATGACAAAATATTCTGACGGGTGAAAAACGACATTTAGAAGTCAAGGTCCGCAGTTTTGGTACTTACAGGTGATCGATACATGAACGTTAAAAAGTGAAAGGTTGGCGTAAATAATGCATGTAACCGCTTGTGAATATAATATGACCAGATATTCTGCCGAGTAAGAGAACAATTTAGAAGGCAAATTTCGTATGATGACTTTCGAAACCCGGAATTGTGGATAAAATACAAATTAATTTTTCGCGAAACTGCTGATAGTGGTTAGAAATTGTGTGTTCTTACTTTGGGTTGATCAAAATTATCGTTTTTTCTTTTAGTACCCATTAGATGTGGCACCGAAGTAATTACCCTTTGATTGGTAGCACGTACGATTAACAACGGGTACCTCCGTGCAGTCTGTCAGGGGGCAATAAATATTATTAGTTGGATCTTCGGAAAACCCGTGCTTAACGTAAAGAGACTCAACGCTAGCGAATCTATTATTCGGCGGTCCGTTTTTTCTGCAGTCACTGATTCCTCGAATTACGAGTTCCCCGAACAATTTCAAAGTACGCCCGACCCGGAGCGCTGCCCTTTTAAAAATTCACCGGATAGAGCGGGCGCTTTAAATGTTCCCCGAATTCCGCGTTCTCGTCTGCCTTCGATGACATCGATTTGTCGGATCTGTCACATATATTCAGCGGGTTCGTATGAATGCCGGTGATCGGAATACTATTTCAGCGGGACTCGTCGGATGGCATTGCGCAAATTTTTCGTGCGACGGATCCCGCGATGAAAATTTAAGACGCCCGTACTATTTCTGCGTGAGCGTTGCCGGATCTCAAACGATCTGTAGAATCTATAGCGCGAGTCTCTACCTGGCGCTGGCAATATCCACTGCGCACTTTTCTTCCGCTCGGGGAATTCCGCGACGAAAGATAAAACGCTTCGACCGAGTTTCCCGCGTGTTTTCTCACATATCTCCGAGGCGACTGACGCGATTGGTGGGAACCCGCGGCGAGACGATGACTTACGGAATTCTTAGACCACCTCGGCCGCGTAGGTGGCCAATCGTTTTGCCCTCCCATACGTCGACCCTCGACTTGACTGTTATTTGAAAAAAATTTTAGTTCGAATTGGGGGCTGTTGATTACGCGTGTGTTGATACGTGGACTGCAACGTCAGCTTTATGCGTTAATTGTTTTTCGGAGCTGCCTTGCGAATATAAGAAAATGACTATAATGTAACTGTCCGAAGAAGATGGCATGAAATGTAAAAGATGGAAGATTCAGCATACCGGGTGCAACAATTTTGCAATGTACGTTACAAGAAGTGTTGCAAATTATAGTTCGACAAATGCTGAAAACTTGATAAAAAATCAATTTACGAATTCATGAATTATTTTAATTATTCTAAATTTTTGAGGCACTCCGATCGCTGATGTTATAATTTTTGTTCTTTCCTATTTTTGCTTAGATTCGAATGTGCGCTCTTATGTATCTATTTGATTTGCTACTGCCTAAATCGGTAATTGAAGGACCACTACCGTGCATATTTTCGTCCTTTTTGCATTCTAACATAGCCCCGTATGTCTGCTCTTATATGCATATCTACCCTACAACTATTTGAGTACATATTTAAACCACTGTTTCCTGCGGCACTTCCTTACTCCCATCAGCGGCAGCAATTAACCTAGACACCAGCATCGGCCGCTTCGTTACATTTCGTTGCGCCTGCTTCCACTTTTTGCTTAACCCCCGCAACCGGACCGCGTCGCGTAACATCTCGCTTCCGCCCGGCGTGCAGCGCGCAGTGCTGGGAATTTTGATAAAGCCACCGGCACAGAGGACCAGTGGACGGAAGGCGATCGAGCAGTTTCGAAGAATAGAGTCTGCGCCGGAGAATTTATGTGCCGGAATCGTCCGGGGACATTTTCAAGCGTGGGGATCCGCGGAAAAGTCGGTGATGGCAGTACAGGCCGTTGGGTCAGAGGGTCGGCCACCGAGGGAGTATTCGCGTGTGCATGTGTTTGCGTTGCGTACACGTTTCCGCAGAAAAGCCGGGAGAGAAGGAGAGACGGCGAGCAGAAGAGAGCAGCAGCGAACAGCGAGAGGCAGGCAGGCGGACAGAAAAGGGAGAGGAACATGACAAGAGAGCATGGACGAGATAAAGGGCGGTCCAGAAAGAGACCGAGAACGCGCGAGTGGTGAAACGTAGGAGAAACTGCGACAGAGTGCGCGGAGGGTAAAAGAGATACCCCTGGCCGACGTCCGTAAATATTGACCGAAGTCGTAGGGAGGCGATTGAATTAACAATTCCATTAAAATCTCGTGAAAAGACTCGACCCGATGGGCAATTCCCCCTGTCGTCCGCGCCCCTCAGGACATTCGTCACTGTCGTACGTATTCGCCCATTGACCGTAACTTCGAAACGAATCAAGCGTGCACGCGAGTTTTCGATTCAAATGCGCATGTACCGCGCGAGGCATGCGTCCCGTCGGCCGGTCGTTCTGTCAGGATAGACTTTATTCATAGTAGGCTCGTGGATGTTTCTTATGTGGGTATCCATGCGAATACGCGGAAAATTTACACATAAAAGAAACTCAACTGTTTCTTAACAGGTTGACTGCCGTGCGTATTTTGCCGCATTAGAACGGCGATGCTATGAAATACTACAGCGTTTGATTGAATTATGCAAAATGTAAATAATGTGCAGGTATTAGAGACCAAAGTATCGCATCACTATTCTAACAATAACTGCATTTATAAAATAATTATTACAACCCATTGCGAATATTTTGGATCTTTAGTAAAATCTCTTGCGCCGGTCACCGGTGACCCCCACGGCAGCCAACGTGTTAAATTGTCCTATGCTTTCTTCCTCAATGCGTGCGACCAAGGAAAAAATACAAATTTTTAAATGTATTTATGTCGTGAGAGCGACCGAAGTATGGGGATCCGTTCTTTCTGCTGAATACCTAACGCTTTTCGGCATTACGAGTTTCCAATGTGAATGCGGTGACATGAACATAAGCAGGTACGCCGAGGCAACGACGGGAAATTTCGATATTGGGTTCACAATATTCCTGCCGCGCTGCTCATACTTATTTTCGATGAATACTCCGTAAGAACTTGATCACATTAATATTTCATTCTGAACTAATGCTCAATTTACCTTACGCATCCGTAGTGCTAAGCATCCCAACAAAGAACTTCGAGATTACAAGACGCGGGAGTACATTAACTCAAATATATATTAGTCTTTTGCCAGACGGCTAAAAGTCAGCACAAATAACAGGAGAGAAACGTAAACAGGCTCTGTCATTTCCGTCGAGAAAATCGGCATGCGTCCAACGACGCGTCCCGTGAACCCAGCGTTAAAGAAATCGACCGTCGGAACTTTCCGGCTTACGCGTTTATGGCTTCCATCCACCGGGACTCCGCCCGATTTATTCCTAATTAAGCTCGCCGTCCTTCTTCCGCGTGAACTCGCTGTTTGTCTTCTGCTTAGCCGCGTTTGTTTTCTGCGCCTCGCTCGGGAGCCGCTGGCACGAGACTTCACCGCTATATTGACACGAAGGATTGTCGCGAAGTAGCGATAAACAGACGGCGCGCGATTTTGCGAAGGACAAAACGTTCTGACATCGAACGTTGCGTAGCTGCGCTGAGCTTGCAACGGCAGGTGGCGGCAGAGAAAGTGGTGAAGTGTCGTCTCGGTGGCGGACGGGTAGTTTTTGCGTGGGCGGCGTCGGCATTGTACACGGAAACGAGATTTTAACGGTTCTGTGTACAGGTAATTTCCGTGAGTTATTGTATAAATTGCCGTGCGGCTCTCGGGCGTGCTGTCACCGCGATAATGAATTTTTAGTTGGCCTTTACGCCACATATGTCGTCTGTGATTAATGTGCCTCGTGCGACTCGCCGCGGGAATTCTATTTTTTCGATCGCTCCGTTGCCAGCGCCGGACAAAAATGCTTGAAGATCAGGAAGTGTTCCGCTCATTTTCGGTTGGCGACGCAACGCGAGTAGAGTAAAATTTCTTACATTGTTAAGAACACAGACTAGTAAATCACATAATTGAATTAATTGAGAGTCGAAACGACCGAATAGTTAAACCAGTGTAACAATGTTTAACAAAGACACATAGAATTGTACATAGAAAGTGCAAACGAAAAAGTTACATCGTTGTACCATGACCTCGCAAACCATGAATTCACATCAAAGCCGTAGTATCGCATGACGCATCACATACGTCCCACGTTCAGCTGAATCCGATAAAGACAACGTAATCGCAGAAACAGCTTCAACCCGAACCTACGAATATCGAGCAGGACGTTTTCTGAAGAAAAAGAGTTTACTGTATGACGCAGGAAAGTCGACATATACCGTCTAGTTCGAATTTCGGTGGACACCCCCAATGTTTCTCCGATTATTTGTGTCCACCGGCATCATCCACGAGTATGTATTAATTTTTGGGTAATTGAACGGTCACAAACAACGGCGGTTATGCGGACTCGTGCCGATTCACGCTCGTTGGCGATGCGGTTAACAAACAAATATTACACAGCCATAAACTGGTCGCGGCGATCGATGCGACTGAATTATGCCGGGACCGAATGCACTTCTAATATTTACGTTGAATATTACCTGCCGACGTCGCACCGTCGGGCACGCTCACGGCCGATCTAATGGCGGGTGCGAATTGAAAGGGGGGCATTCATCGAAGCTCAAGTTTTCGTTAATGTACACGATGGCGCGCGCGGCGGCGTACAAAACGTCCCCGATAATTTATTCACGATGAATGATCAATAATGCAGCCGGCGGATAATTGCGATGCCGGCAGCGGCGGTCGGCATAAATTGCGCGATTTTTCGTCGCCGCGCCGTTCCACATTTAAACCATTGCGCTCGGACATGTTTCGTCACGAAGCGGTAAAGCTCAACAGCTCGCATGAAATGATATCATTTCGAAGGGAGTGACTCTATTCAAGTTGGATTTTACGCAAAACGTCATTGGCATGTGCTTTACGAAACAAAATTGAAATTGTATGGTGTATACTTTACTGAGTACCGATAACGTTCAAAGCAATCACCGATCAGTTGCGTGGGTACAATCGAACAAGCATCACGATAATAAGTTGCTTGCCGCCTTCCACTTGGCGCTTTTCTCTTCAAACACACAATACAGTTTCGCTTATTTCCTCAGGCATGAATGCGTAACCTCTTGTTCAGCCTATTATCTGAATCATTATATACAGATATTCTTGCAGAGTGCACCTGTCAGACAATTGAATAAAAATTCGACACATTTCAAGTAGAACTTTTTTCACTGCTTTGTCTCTTTGTACAATGTTCTTAACATTAACCCCTTAACCTATGATTCACATTTGAGAATTTTGGGCCGAAAACGTAAACAAGCTCGCGCAGCCTTCGAGCCATTCGCACAATTTATTTAGTACGGTGACGAATTGTATCACACCGTTGCAGATTATTAATTTTGTATTACTGATTTTTGTATAAATAAACTTTTTGTAGTACTTGCATCTACCACAATTATTACATCAGGTTGTAATTACTTATCACATTTTCCACAAATATTTATAACTTTAGGAGGGCGCCGCCGCTAATATTTATATTTGTCCCGATCATTGTATTACGGGCATAGCCCGTAATATTCACTTTTGGCCCGATCATCTACTACGGGCTATGCCCGTAGTTATAGGTTAAGGGGTTAATGAACATTTGCGAAGCAACTTTTTCGCTTGCATACATTTTCCGAAATAACGACGTGCAATCTTTTCGTGCGCCCTCTGAGGGGACCGTGAAGTGCAAATAGTTAAAACGATCGGAAGCGAGCATGTTGTCGCGCGCAGCATTTTCACGCTCGACGGTACGGGTTACCGAGGCTGTTTGGTTGTTTCATCTGCAACGCGTCGTCGGCAGGCATTCCTCTGTGCGAACTGCGGGGCGGATAAATATACAGTGTTTACAGCGGCGCCGGTCGTGTTCGCGGTGCGCTCCGTAAACCAAATGCGCGAGTGTACACTGTTTTACAAGACGTAAAGCGACGCGGCGAGATCTCGTTTCGACTCTGCGAACTTTCCCTCCCGCCGGAGACAATTTCTGTTGCGTTTGTTTGCGATTTCTGTTGCGTCGATAGAGACGTATTATGGCGCTGGAGGACGTTGTCCGAATGGGTTGAATTCTAGAGCCCACGGGTGTTGACGGCCGATTTACGGACAACCGTGTAGATGCGCGATATAGAGGATGTTTAAGGTAGAAGCCTCGGGTGGATGTCAATTTGGATATATTTTTCTTAGAGAATGAAGGAATATCCGAAGCCTACTTATGGCGGATGATGCTGGATTTTAGAATTTTATTGTTAAAGCTCTCGACATGTTTCGGGATCATTGGTGCTTTTCTACAGGAGCAGATAGTAATTTTGCTAATTACTCTTCCATCCCAGCGCTACGCACATCAGTTTCAGGCATTTTGAAACTGGTATGTTTCAGTAGTAAAATTCGCAAATCAATCATTTTCAATCATAAGAGAGTTTTAGATATTCCTCTATTTCCCAAGTAAAATAGAGTAAACTTGATATTGGACGCATCACCTAATCATTCGGGTATATATACCCACAATTGCATTAATAACACGGCAAAATTCGCTAGAAAGTTATAGTAATAGTTCCCCTAATTTTGTTCGCGAAGTCTGCTGCTAACGCTAAACTTGGTTTCTAGCGTAAGCAAAGCCTGTGCTTAGGAGTAGCTCTAAACTAAGCTTGCGCAAGGAGTGTATGCAAAATAACTATGGGCAACTATAGTCTCCCTCCACGATGCGCTATTTATATACGAGTGGCTATAGTCACCCTACCGCAGTCCACCATGGTACATTTACCGTGGACCTCTTATTCCGTTTGCTCCTTTTTTTCTTAGAGAGAGCATAGTATTGCTACATGTGCCTATTCTCAATTAGCCGTACCTTTCGTCCGAAACTTTCTTCTCAAAAATTCCTTATCGAAACATTCTTACGCGAAAGCATAAACCGAAATTGTAAATAGGACCACCGTAGCGAAACTGCACAATAAAAATGCTTGCATTTCCCCGAAATTCAAACACGTAATTCGTTCGACATATCGTATTCATCTCATCCGTTCGTCACTTCCGAAGAACAGCGAACGTCTGTCAACAAGCATCGCCTTGCAGTTTTCGCGCTCTCGTCCGTTTTATAATTTCAGGATCTGTCCGTCGCGCGGCCATTTTCAATTTCTCCGGCCGCTAACAGCGGCAGCGGGGGTGGGTGGGGGTGGGGGGCTGCGCCATAAATTCGCCGTATCGCGCACACCCATATCAGTATCAGGATTTAATCAACTCCGCGAGCGCGGTGGGGTGGGCGTGCGTGTAGGTGCGCGCACGGATGATCAAACACGGTGACTACTAACATTTGCGCGAGCCCGTGCTACTCGAATGTCGCGAATGATACTACATCGAGTCGGTATCGGTCCGCTATCGCAATTGGCCGAATTTCGATCCGTTGGATTCTCGATTACCTTCCAATCGTTCGCCGGCATCGCGTAAGCCGGAGCTATCGAATACAGGGTTGCGTTATTATCTCGGCGCCGAAGTAAGGGTGTAATTTCGACGGGCAGTATCGATGCTTTGTCGATTGTCTCGATCGCGCGTACACGCGGGGGCGAATTGTAATCGCCGCTCGTCGGACGGTTAATTTTGCGTCGTGAGTTCGTCGGGCGCGTGTGAACGTTAAATTTGTTGCGTGGCAATTTACGCAGCGTGTGACGGTGCGAACGTGGTTCGGTGGAAACGGTCGAGGCGTTATGTAAGTTGAGTATGGTTTCTTTTGTTTTTGACGGGGCTGTTATTCGGTAGCTGCACGTGGAGCATTGCGATTCAGAAGTATCTCGATACAAATGTTTGAGATCTTATGTAAGCGGAGAGTGCCTCCTTTTGCTTGACAGGTTTATTATTCAATCTCTTTAAATGTTTGCGCCCGACGGACGCCTTTTGAGAAGTCTACGGTTACTGTGCAACATGCCCACATATTTCACCGTAAATTAAATGTTAACCTTCTTTGCATGATGGTGGAAATTTCCATCATAACATTGAATGTCCAAAAATTATATAAAAGAACAAGTTCACTTTAATCTAACTTTGCATGATGATAGAAATTTCCATCATATTGTTTTTTGCTAAATTTATACTATAAATATATACTAAGATTTTTTTAACCATTTTTTCTTTAATTTTGAACATGAATTATATCACCTTGATTTATTTCACCAATAAAGAAAAAATCATGCAAAGAAGGGTTAATACAATAGATCATACTTCATTCTTGAAACAAAATATACAGCGTATTACTTAAATTCTTCAATTGCCCTACAGTATTCTTTGGTTGAGGATGACTACTTTGTTTTAGTTATTCGAAATGTTTTTGTGACACAAGCTCTCTATTCTTGCCCTTTTTATATTCTTGCGTAGCTTCACATATTTGCTCTTACGTATATATCTCATTTACAGCAAGTATCTAAATAGATATTTGAAGGGCTGCTTCCTGCAGAACTTCCTTACTCCTATTCGTGCCATCAATTAACCCAAAGAGCAGCATCTGTGCACAGGGATGTGCCCGCACTTGGTTCTATTATATTCGACTATAAGACCGCATATACTGACCCCACCAACTGTTTTGAAGTCTTGACCAGACTGTAAGTCTGGTCTCTACAGCCGTCGACTTGCGCCAAATTAATATTGCGGACTTAGTTTTCTTTGTGTGAAAGTTCATTTTTACACAAATAAAACTTAAGCGAAAGTTCATTTTTACAAACTTTACGTATTTGACCCAATGGAGGAGTCATGAACCTAATTAAATCTCGTGGATCTAAACGTGGGCAATATATGTTTTCGTTATTTAAACTTGCGGTGATATGAGAAATTAGCTGCAGGAAACGTGGACGTGAATGAAAACGTTTTAATGCAAAACTCTACGTCCGCAAATCATAATGTTTGATTGACAAATTTCCCTCGTGCACGTACGATCTCTACGTTGTAATCCCTTACCTGCTTCATTGTCGGAAAGTCGCTGCCATTCGCAGGAGACTTTGTGCGTCGCCGGTGCGTTATAAAATATTTCTGCGAAATTCGCGGCAAAGTGAAATGCGCGGACGGAATAGTTGAGATACTGGTCGGTGTCCGTTGGGATCACGATCCCACAGCCCCCGATGTCTTCGCTTCTTTATTTGCCCGACGATCCTAGGAACGAAGTAATCCCGGCGCAATGACGTGATAAAATGTCCGGTCAGTCAATTCTCGCGAGCGGATAATTTGTTTAATTCAGGGAGAGCGTTCAAACGCGCTGGATTTCCGCGATGTCAATTGAATTAAGGGCAAATACGCGAATCTCTTTAAAAGCTTATGAAGCGAGGGCGCGTTTGCAGGCCGCACTTTCGACAGGAAGACTTAAGTACTTTGGTATCAAATCCCATCAATAATAGAGCAAGATGTGCTTTTAACAAGTAGAAATAAAGGTTTGATAAACGTAAATGGTCCAAAAAATTATTTTTTCGACGCAGCTGCGGTAGATGCATTAACGTTGACAAGTAAAATATTAACGTAATAAACGTGTCTGGCCGCTTATGAATGTTATGTGACAGTAAAAAAATTAAAATGTAAAGACCGGTATGATAAATTTCGAAACGCGGCACTGCGCATAAAATTACATAACGCTGACATATCATCATCTTTGACAAATACAACAAATGAATGTACACAGCCGTACTTTCATGTGGCAGCTATCGATTAACACGTTGACCGCCGTAGTGTGGCTAAAAATGCGAAAAATTCGCATTCAGTAACATTGACACTTTTGTAAATGTAACTGACTTTAAAATATTGACGCAATCCTTTGGTCACCAATACCTGCGCATTACTTTCATTTTGCGCAATTCAATCAAATTCTGCAGTACTTCATCGTGTTGCGGTTCTGATGCCGCAAGATACTTAGCAGCGAGCGCATTAAAGTCAACGATCATACCGAAGAGGTCAGACTCGCTGCGATCCAATCTGCGAATCCGGTAATCTTTCCTCTCCACATGTCCCTCGGCTCGTGTCAAAAAGACCGCGTTCGCCGTGAAAGACGCTTAACGAGCGTAACTTCCGATGGCGGAAAAAGGGCAAAATGGGGGAAGAGGCGGAATTCTGGGTAAGACCAAAAGTGCCGGTAAACCGAGCCACTTACAGGCAGGTTTACGTCAAAAGAACTGCTACCTCCCACCGCCTGAATCCCGGATCTGCTCGTGTAATCCAACTTAAAACTGGATGCTCGCGGAGACGAATCCGGCACACGATTATTCCGTGGGAGCGAGAAACTGGACGAGGATGCTAATGAAGGGATAAGGACGAGATGACGGAAGGCGGATGAGTAGTGGGTGGGAAAAGTGCACCGGGCAAGGAAGTCTCAGCCGTAACTGAGCATAATCTGCTGCGTAGACGTGTTCTGACATCGCAGCTTCGCAGATATTTTGCAAATATTGTGACGGCATATGCGGATGTTATTTTACGCTGTCGGGACTTGAGGGCGAATTAGTTGAGCAGCGACCGTGCTTGAAGGGAAAGGGCGCACGACAATTCGCGGAGAATCTGTACTCTGACGTCGATAACAAGATACGTACGACGTTAGAAGGGAATTCTCTGAGTAATGAGGACTCTAAAGCCACTTCTATTAAATGTTGCACTTAAATTCTGCCGAAGTGCAACTAAGAGAATGGGCACACGTAAAATTCCGCGAAAATTCGTTGGTACTGTAACGTCGATAGCAAGATGCTTACGACCGTAGAAGTGAATTCTCTGAATATTGAGGACTCTAAAGCCACTTCTATTAAATGTTACACTTAAATTCTGCTGAAGTGCAACTAAAAGAATTGGCACATGTAAAATTGTGCGGAAATTCGTTGGTACTGTAACGTCGATAGCAAGATGCTTACGAACGTAGAAATGAATTCTCTGAATATTGGGGACTCTAAAGCCACTTCTATTAAATGTTGCACTTAAATTCTGCTGAAGTGCAACTAAAAGAATTGGCACATGTAAAATTGTGCGGAAATTCGTTGGTACTGTAACGTCGATAGCAAGATGCTTACGACCGTAGAAATGAATTCTCTGAATATTGAGGACTCTAAAGCTACTTCTATTAAATGTTACACTTAAATTCTGCCGAAGTGCAACTAAGAGAATGGGCACACGTAAAATTCCGCGAAAATTCGTTGGTACTGTAACGTCGATAGCAGGATGCTTACGACCGTAGAAGTGAATTCCCTGAATATTGAGGACTCTAAAGCCACTTCTATTAAATGTTGCACTTAAGTTCTGCCAAAGTGTAACTAAGAGAGATGGCACACGAAAAATTTCGCAGAGAAACTGTACTGTAACAAAACGCGTACGCCGCTACAAATTAATTCTTTGAACAATGTGATCTCTAAACCCACTTCTATTAAATGTTACCCTTAAATTCTGCCGAAGTGCAACTAATTACTTGTGGGTTGATTCAAAATAATAAACCATCACTTATTAAAACAACTGTTTTACTTGTGGGTTGAAAAATCTCGCGAGAATGACCCCTGAAACAATAACGACCAATTGCCTTATCCTCGCTTATAATTCATCGTTGTTCTCTTGTCTTCTCCGATCTTAGTTTACTATACGGGGCACCTCCCTTGTATGCGACAGAACAGGTTCTGCGAATTGGCAACATATCTATGATCTACTTTCAATAATATACTACAGTTCCCCCATTTTCATTCCTCTCGCTCGCATTACTTATTTCGTTTTTCTCGCGCCCACCTTCCGCTCTTCCACGAATTCGCCTCAGCGCGGAAACTGGTCTGTCCCCGTAAGTTATATAGCATCTGCGGGCTATTCAAATAAATGCCTCGGCTCGCGGGCATTTTACGGCAAATAAAGTACCCCCTTTCTCCCTTTGTGGCACACTCCCCCGATGCCCCCGTTTGTTCCCTTTCTAGTTCAGCTGCCTCGTCTTTTATTTCTCGATTTCGTAGCATCCGCATGATCAAGATTCCGTGTACGTGGTTCACGGTACGGTACGACTCGCGGCTCTATTCCCCGAGCTTTTCGTGTCCCCATTTCCTCCTGCCCACTTCCGGTGGGAAATCGATTGCCAGAGAAAGCAAAGCGCGGGTTAACTCGCGGTCAAAAGCCGCGCCACGAAAGTTGTTTATGTTTCGCACGGTCGCGAAACTGGAAACTGTTTTATGGGGAATGCGCTCTATGCATTTTTCGATGTGAGTTATACGGTAGCTGCTGAAGTTTCGATAGTGTTGAACAGGTATCGAAAGTGTAGGAACTTTCGAGGGGCAGGGTGCAATAATATTCTTAATTACCAATGTCTTGCTTATATATATGTTATATTTATATTAATCAATATATGTATATGAACCAAAATATATATATATATATATATATTGATTAATATAAATCACATATTCATAAATACAATAATGCAAATTACATAAGAAATATAATATGAATGATGTGTTTTTTCACACTTCCTACTATTTTCCTCCGCTTCCTGTTCCCAATTGAACTTTTTTCTGTTCTCGGACTTTTTTGTTTCTACTCCTCGCTCTCCCCTTCACTCGCATTCCGTGCTAGACTGATGGGATTTTCTCTACAGTGTCGCATTTTTTACTCACACTCACTCATACGCCGTTCCACACTTTATAATTGCCTAGAAATTACTTTGTCCGACACGAACGGGTGGGTACGTCGCAGTAATGATAAACTTGACTCCTTACAATCACTAAATTCATTTTTCTAGACTCGAAACGGATACAAGTGACCTTGTTAGTTAGACAAATTGTACAAAACTGCATCATGTTGACAAGTGTCTAAGAATTCAATGTTTTCCTACGGTGGTTATACCTATGTGTTCATAAAATGGTGAGTGAGAGAGTAAACTTACGAAAATTTGACGGATGGTCTATGTACAGCAGTGAAATGGGTCAATGTTTGGGCGAGCAAAGGAATAATGAACTGCAAACATTTTGTTATCTGAGCACATGTCTTCTGAAAACACACTTCAATGCGTCGAAGCGTAGTAATGAAGTCGTGAGCATTGAGAAAAAGGCAGCGCATAATTAAATTGCTAACGACGGACTTTATGGCTTCCCGCTGTTCTTCGCGGCTGAATCGATCAGCGACGAATCGAGTGGAAGTGTGGCTCAAGCGTAAATCATACCGAGTGCGAATGATAAGTAGCACGTAGCAAGAGGCGTCTTCGCTGCCGGAGAGTTTTCATTCCTGCACGATGCTGAAAAGGTTTAGAGTGGTTTTGCCGAAGTGCCGCCGACGCTCGACTACGTGCTCACGCGAGACGTAACATTTTCATTCAAATTCGGCAGCGACGAAGACTTTCGCGTTTTACGTGAGCTTTCATTCAAGCAGTCGCCGAACTCTCACTCCATAGAATATAAATAGGATCAGCCTCAAACAGGTCGTGCGTACGCAAGAAATGATGCGGATGATATTCGACGCTTCTCGTACAATAAACGTCGGGATCCCGTATCGAATGCAACGAAAACAGCCGGATCGCATAATGTTTCGTGAGTTGAAGTCTCATGTGACCGATTCGATTAGTCGTGGATGCTGAACGCAAGATTTTGCGACGTCTCTTGGGTCAAATTAATTATGGGAGACTGTATTGTATTCATTTTAACGATAACATCTATGAAATTGTACACAATAAACTATGCTGTGAACAAACCCATTGATGCAGTGCAAACCCCTGACATCTCGTTAATTGAATTAACCTGCGAGTTGCTCTAAATGTTGTTTGGCTATGACTGATGTTAGATTTTGGCAGTGTAGTTGCAGTTTCGTATTGAGTTTCGTTATATTAACCCTTAACGGTCGTAAGTCACCTCTCACGTGACAACAGTACTTTATTGCTGCGGCCGTACGTGACGTACGTTATAAATAATTATTTTAAATTCATTTATTTGTATACACCTTCAAAAAGGAAGTAATTTCTAATAAATATGGTATACTGATAATACTGAAGATTTTTCGCATATTCAGTGAAACCATTTTATAGCGACCGATTGATGTTTGTAAATTTATATAAATTTATAACAAATGTTCAGTTACTGAACATTCAATGTAATATTCTATTTGATATTAATTTTAATTTATTTAATATTGTTATTTGATTTAATACATTGAAATTATGTTTGAGACGAAGTAGCCAGGGCTAATTTCTCATCTCGACAGTGTCCGGAAGCATACGGCAGTGAATGATATAAACATTTCTCGAACTTCAGTAAACGCCACTGAACACATAAAGCCGGCGTCTCTCCGTTTCACAAAGGATCCGAATGATCCGCGATCGAACGCGAAACGGCATGCACGAGAGCCCCGAGCTAAACAGAGTTAAACGGCGAACGACGTTTCTGTTAATGCTCTTACCCCTTCATCGTTCCCCACTCCGCGCCGCATACTCCGGCTGCGACCTTTTCGATCGATGTAATCCATAAGTATTAAGTAACCCCGTCGTCGCACGGTCCTTTACCGACGCTCCGACTCCGGCAAAGAAATTCAATTAGGAGGTAGATTAGCCGTCCCGTGGAAAAGTTTTCCCGTGGATTTTCCATCCATCGCAAAAGGCGATTTCCACCGGCCAATCAGGAGTTCCTCGCTGCCGTCGGCCAGTCTTTTTAACCGAAGGCGATGGCCCAGAGAATGAATGGGTCGAATGGGCGAATGGAATTACGCCGGGCGGCATGACAGGGCGAAGACTTCGATTGCAACTGATTTTCCGGCCCGACGTTCTTGGTTTCAATATGATCGCCCGGCGACGATTAACGAACGGCGAAACTTCGGGATTGATAAACTTTCGCGCACGACTATCCGCGAACTTCCGTCTATCGCTTAGTCAACGTGCCGGTGCACGACCAGGACGGACTGCCTTCGCGTGCCCGCGGAAACTGGCTTTCCGAAATTGTACTTCTCTCCGATAACGTCGCGTCGACCTAAAGTGCGATACGATGCATTGCGGATGAAGAATGTGAATTTCGCACGTCGGTGAGCTCTTGCTGAGCGCGCGGTGAGTGGATGAATGTGAATGAATGAGGGAGAAAGAGAGACGGAATGAACAGCGAAAGATTGCTGATGGTCGTTGATTATACCGCGATGTCAGAGGTAGAGAGTGTGTTTGATAGGGGTGGTATATGTGAGGGGATATAAGCGTGTCTGTTGTGCGGTTGCGAGAATACGAGTTTTGAGAGAAGAGATAAGAATGCAAAGCGGGAGAAAATAGAGTTAAAAAACAAGATTATTATATTGCATTAGTTCGTGTTAACCCTTTGCACTCCAAACCATTCTGGACGTTAGCTACTCATATTATTTAGTATAGTTTTGGAATCAATTAACGTATTATAATGATATTGGACTTATATGAATTGGTTGACATCGAGAAATATATATTTGCAAAAAAATCAATAATTCATTTTTTATAATTTTGTACAGTGTGATAAACTTTAAAACACTCCCCAATATGCATTGCAGGCTGATTTATGCACGTTTGACAATAATAAGTCGTTTGACGCCTGCCACTAGATGTTTTTCTGTCAGAACAAATAATGCAATCCTGTTTTCTTTGTTCCACGTCGATTTTATAGCCTATAAAGATTAAAATTTTGAAGGTCCGGTGGTTTGTGCGACGTAACAAAGTCCGTTGATATTTTTTTTATATATCTTAGTAATTTTACTATATTTTCATTTGATTTCTGGTGCCATTTCAAGAGAAAACTTCAGGCAAACATACACGTCTTAAAAAGTTGCGCTGGAATGAGTTAATTTCCTGTAACCTTTACTAAACTTTAATGTCCCCTCAGAGGGGACAGCGGAATGTAAAGGGTTAAAAACAAGATTATTATATTGCATTAGTTCGCGTTAACATTTGTTAATTTTGTATCGTTACCACCCTACCAATCAAATTTACAGAAAATTACATCGTATACCTAGGTGCGAAACTAACATTAGTTTATTTTGTAAAAAAGTCACAAAAAATCTCTAGTAACTTATTTCCGTTACTACTTACTGCGCTATTGTATCGGTCTAATTTATTTCACATCGCGTTTAGAAAGGAAGCTGGTTTGTAATTGAAAAAATTTGCTGACGGAATTACCTTCTCGGTGACCCGGATTACGTAGCTACTGCGCTTTCAAAAGATCGTGGCGCGGAATTGAAATTCGGTTCGATTAGTTTCGCGACGGAGTGCTTACGGGAAGTCGACGGAAGTTTTCGAAAGCTGTGTCGGGTCGGACAAGGGAATTTCGGCGATTTTTCGGCGGTTCACAAGCGATCCCCGGGAATCGGTTGTTTGCCGTTTCCGGCATTCTAGGGGAGATTAACAAATGGCGGAACTTCGGCGAGAGTAAAGTTTCGCAACGTCGCTCGTAAGTTTTCTTCCTTATTCTCGCGATATCTGCGAGAAAGCGCGGGCGGAAGTTTCGTGGAGCTGGATAAAAAATGAGCTTGCCCGGGCTTAAACTTGTGCGTCGGACTGTAAACGTACACGGCCGTATATTGTTGCGTGTAATGTGTTTAACATTTATGTTCATATGTGTGATATGGCTATATATAGGGCATAAGGAAAATCTGTTGTACAGGACGTACTCTGCATTTCAGAAAATATGAGTCTAAGCTTTTAGCTTGGGTGTGCATGGGACGATATATTCTTCAGGTGTAACTTTGAGCTTGAAAGTCGTATTGAAATTGACTAATCATAGATTTTTATGCTCTAGCGTGTATCATATGTGATTTGAAAATATCGCCGTCTTCTCGGTTCGAGTTTCTAAGATATTTTATTTTTCTCAAATGAAAACACGTGGAGCGAATAATTTTAACCCGAGTATAATTAAATCAGCTGACACTGGATCTGCAGAAAAATATCTACGCATACGAGATACAAAATTCGAAAATCTCAAGCCTGGGGGCGAAATAAATTTGGACACATACTCGTATCATTGTATTAATAAACGTCAACAAAAGCATCTTGAAAATAACAATCTCTGCAATTATATCAGTGAAATCCAAAACTCGTCAAATTCACGCATCCCGTAAATCCATTCTTTAAAAACTCGACATTAAAAATTGACATTTAAAATTCCCGAACCGCCCCACCCTTGGGCCACCTACGGCGTACCTATTGGGCCACCTAAAACAAATCTCTTATGCCCAACACACTCTTCATTATAACGCTTCTTTCCCTCTTCACACAACACTCCAGTCATCCTCCGCATTTAAATCTCTATCTCAACCACCACCCTCGTTATCGCCGGTCCTAAAGACCATCCTTCTTCGGCAGCATCTCACTAATCGCGTAGCCCGCACGTTATACATGAAAGGCAGCAATAATAAGACGCGCGCGTTGGGTACCATGATCAGCATAGTGACTGTGCGTGATACCGTATATTCAAACCGCCCGAATCCCTCCTGCTACGCAAGCCACCCCTGGTGCCCCATATTGAGCCCACCCCCGCGTCGCTCACTCAACGTGCGCACTCGTCGTGGAGGAATCCCGATGTATATCCACAGAAAATCCGAGGCATCCGATATAGTGTGCCTTCGAAGCGTGAATTGTGTGGACGGAGGGGGTTAATACGGATGCACGCTGCGTCACTCTGTCTGCTTGCAGCTTTCTCAGGCCAATCGGGGGGGTCGCTGATAGGATCGTGACGTGTTTGCGAACGTCGCCCCGTCACCTGTTACTTGTTCGACGAAAGAACGGCGCATTAGCATATTTTGTGCAAGTTCAGGAAGATGGTTAACCCTTTCGCTACTACGGGTGACTATAATCACCCGTCAGAAGACAACAGCCATACACGACGGGTGACTATACTCACCTGCCACAAGGTGCCTCCTATACACGACAGGGGACTATAGTCACCGGCTACAAAATTATTGCTCAGTATTATGTTATAATTATATATTTCGTTGTGTAATTTAAAAATATCAATTGTATTGTTAAATTAAAAATACGTTCATGAGAAAATTAGAAACGCAAATAATTTTCCTTTTAAAAGTAATGTCACAAAGTCGTTTTTGAGACAAAAGTCGTGGCCCCGAATACATGCCTGAAGACTGCACGCGTTCAATGTTTTCATTTTCTACGCGAGGGAGTTCGCGGCGAGGCCCGCCGTATTGAAAGGGTTAACGGCCCTAATGCACTGGGTCATAAGCGACTCGCGGAAACAGGCTGGTTGAACTATCGCGGCGACAGCGGGATTAGTGCGTCGAATCGAAAATTGAGCAGATCGCCGGACTTGCAACGTCGAAATGTGCAAATGAGCGTGGTTTATTGAAACATAATACGAATTTCGGCGGAACGCGAAGTTGAATGCATGCTGCTGGTTACAAATTGACGATTACGCGGAGCACTCGTTCCCACATATTGTATCAATTCGCGATGTCTATGGAAATGTGATCCTAATAGCGTTTGTATAACAGGAACCTACCATCGGCATATAACCTATTATGGTAATCGCAAAGCCGAAGACTATCGACAGAGTACAGTAGGGTCACGCACGTGTCTAACCGCTCTCATTGGAAATACATCGATAGCGTCGTGCATACTTAGTCACGTTTTCCTACGCCCATCCTCGACGTACGCAGAGTTCCCATATGGCAAATTGATCCGACGAACCGTCCTGCTCGCCTCTACGTACTCCTCCGGCATTTGAAATTACTTCCTGGAGCGTCGATAGGCCGTCGAAGGTGAAAGTCAGACGGGCTGTACGTAGTCGGTAGTCGTGAGAAAGGAAATTGAAGAGGTGAGGAGGAACAATCGGCCATTGCGAGATTTTCGAATAGTTTGGACTACCTAAACTATTCGGAGGCCTCTTCCGTGAGAAGCTGCGCGCCGCGGAGTGTCTCATAGATTTCTGTTTGCCTTTTCCATTCTCGACCCTATGGAGTACTGAACAACGCGAATAAATACATTTTATGAGACGGAAGCGAGATTAGTACGCGGAATTGCGTTATGGGTGCAAGAAGCACTGACGATGCAACGTTGGACTTTGTTATTTGTACTGAACATTGACAATGCAGAGAAGTATTCTTCAGGATACGAGAAAAGGCGGTGTGGTATTATAGCGTATGTATGTTACCGTGAATGACCGAAATTGGAGAATGTCGACTTTCACCGGTGAATGTCAACAGATACCAAATACGTCGGCGAAAGACCGAATATTTCATTAGATTGTTGTACATTCGGACCCTCTCCGGTGTGTGTCGACAATTAGTGCATGGTGAATGCCAACATTTACGGGTGTAAGTCAGAAATAAGGGCATTTAGCAAATATTGCGGCCATACACCAAGCGACTATGTAAATATTGACATTCACCGGTGAAAGTCGATATTCTCCAGATTTCGGTGTTTCACCGTAACATGTATATATAGTATGTGGGTACGTGTAGTAATAGTGTAGTAATCACCAAAGCTTCAAAATAGCGTATAAACATATTGCACTGAAATTTGCGAAAATATTGCAACTGAACCATGCGAATATATTTGTCTTAAACTTTACCACTCTGCGTGTCTTCATATCGCAAAACATTAGAACAATGGACACTCGATCGAATCTCCCAGTGTCTCAAAACTCATACCATCTGTCTTTCACCGCATTCTTCACACCCACCCTCATGCCATCGTACCAGCTCGTCTATCGGCTTCAATCGCCCGTGAATGCTTAGTCGCGCTCAGTGCGACGCGGAAGAGAAGTCTGCCTTTCAGGAGAACTTAAGTGGGTAATTACTTTGTCGAGGTGCACATACGGCGCTGGCGAGTGGGGGTGGAAAATGTCTAATTACCGTAGCCCGGCGACGTTTAATATCGAGAGGCGTCGCGACGGTACGTTCTCACGCGCCATTAACCCGGAGAAAAGTTACGATACAGGCGGCCCTGCAACCCCTGTAATAACTCGCCGGACTAACGAACCGGCACTAACGCCTAAAAAGCGTCGTGAACTTCGTTGCCTGCTTGGGGCTAAAAGTTTCACGAGAAAATAGGGGCGCGCCGGTTTCTGGAATAGGTGCAAAGAAACGCGGGGGCGGAAAAATCGTGGGGGAGGACGGATGGAATCACGAATCAGCCGAATTGACCCCGTACTCGCATATTCCGGTATAATGTCGAGTTTTGTGCCTGCTTTCGGCTGAATGGGCGTTTGTTTTAATTCTGCAGTAGCACTACACGTTTCGAGATTCGTGAGTCTCTTCAGGAGCCTATTGTGGAAATGAGTTTAATTCCATTGCTTGCATTTCTTTATGTTACGAGGTAATTAGCGTTGTTCTGAGAATCTACGTACATTATGGATTCTTCACAATTTTTCCCTGAAAGATGTTTATTCTGTAATTCATCTTATTTAGTGTTTCAACCAGATTTCTTGCGTATTTCATATATACTAATCAGGCTGGATTTTCTGCCTGTACTAAATCCTTCAGCAAAGCAGGTGTATTTGTCGGAGGTTTTCTACTGGCGCGAATTTTTGCGTCGTTTGACGTCAATCGCGTGTCGTTGTCCTAGGTAGGGTCGTGCTGACGTCATCCGGCGGTTCTTACATAATACCGGCAGGTAAACATTTCCCCGACTTTACAGGTCCGCACTTCTCCTATTTTCTGGGTTCTAATGTGCACTACTTCTTTAAACACTCGTTTAGTATAACCATTTTCTGTGTCTAAAATTTGAATGCTATTGTAATCAAAATGATGTTTGGCTTAAATCCTATGTTTTATGACTGGGTGGGAAAACAGTTCTTTGTCCATATTTTTCCTATGCGCACCTATTCTGTTTTTCACATATTGTTTACTTTGACCTAGATAACACCTGTCACAGCCGATGCGAGCGATTTTATGCACTTCGTCGGATTTAATTCCATGGTAGTGCTAGCCTTAAAAAAAGATTGGATATCCAATCAAATTAGTGCAATGAATGTCCGTATAATATTCTATTCGAAAGGTGTTTGTTCTATGGGACGAATGAGCTGCGACGCTGAGTATACGATAGGGTTCTTTCATTTAAGAATTTCTATGACCCAGGAACGCCAATGTGGATTTACGTTGCGAATGCGGGCCTATGTTATTCGGACCGTGTGTCGTTTGCGACGAATATGCGTTATAAAGCGCGTAGCGGTTAACCGTTTTAGTGTCACGCAGTGCTGTTGAGATTTCATGTCAAAAATTGCTGCGGTCGATCGCAATACTCAGTTGACGGTGCGCGAAAATTTAATAATGGCACTTTTCGTAGTCAAAAAAGACGGCGCGGTGGTATGGTTTTGTACTTTTTGCAATCATTTCAAATTGCGTATTATGCGACATATGAAATTTACTCGACGACGCGAAAAATCGTTAACATTAAAGACTACGATGCAGGTACTGTACTTCCAAAGAACGCTACTTGATATTTAATAAATTAATTCGATAAGTAATAATCCCATCCGCGTATTAGCAAATGCGTATCCATAGAAAAGTCATATTACTCGCCAGCCGACGCCGTGATTAAATAATCCTATTTAGAGCCGACATCGTTCACCGTACTCGCCGGTGTCGACCGTATTTCAAGCCGAACATTATTACCGTCCCTTTGCCGCCATAAAGTCATCCCCGAAGGTAAAAAATGGTCACAAATTTGGGGCGAATCGATGGGACTTACAGGGGTCGTAAGCAGATATGCCCCGCCGAGATGGAAAAAGAAACGGGCGACTGTATTCAAACGTATTCGTGGCTGCTATCTTCGTCGCTCGGGACGGGAGATAAATTTCGAAGGTGTCACGGTCGTGCGATATTGTCTTGATGCCCATCTCGGCTCAGCCTCCCACTGAGATGTTCTGCTAGATTGGAGATTTAAGATGCCTCAGTTCGCGACGGAACATCTTCAGATTACGTTACGTGCCAAGGTTGACCAAGTTTTTACTCTTCGAAGGGAGAAACCAACCTCGATATGACGTGTATCGACGGACCTACGAGTCTATTGGCCACAATATATCCTTAAGTTTCACAGCCTTGGGAACACGATTTTTGGACGGCGGAGAGATATAAGGTGCTGAGACGGTAATTTTTCGTGTCAACACAAATATGGAATTGTGTCGACAACGCGAGATTTTGGAATTGAAGACATAAACAACAGACCAGAAATGGGATGTAAGTAAAGCGAAAGGTTTGAGTGAATAGATATGATGTAATATCTTATTCCGGCCATTACTACGGACGATGTTACAAATTCCATTGGCGCGTCGGGTCAACTAATTTGGTTGAATTGTATTGCTTCAGCAACTGGATGTGTGCCTTTATCAAAGGATTAAGCTTTTCGGATTGATTTTTGCTGACTTTGACAAAGGCACACATGCAGTTCCAATTTGCAACATGAGTAGAGGAAGTAATCCGTGTCACGAATGATTGTCTAATACAGTTTGCTGAATGTGTAAAGAGCCTTTGGTCGATAATGTTTGTGAATTACTAGAGCAATTTCACTCAAATGCGGTCTTGTTAAGACAGCGTGTCAGCTACTGGTGACCTACCTAAATGAGAACGTAACTAAATTAATGTGATTAAAAGTGCGAGTGCGCTGTTTCTATAGTATTCTGACTTTTGCAATAAATTCATAACGTTGCCGGCAGCCGTAACCGCGAGTTAATATGTATGATACCATGGAAAAGTTTGTATGTCTCTTTCAAAACGGGCGGAAGAACATTACATAGTCTTCGTAATCTTCCGCTTCAATGTAGATTTCGTAGGAAGTGAACAAGGATTTCGAGATTAGTAGAGAAGTTGAAAGTAGTTCTCTGAAGTCTTATGACTGTAGTTCATTGTACTTTCAGATACTCCGTCGCACAAGTTACCCCCTGGCAGATTGATCATCAGCGAAACACAGAGAAATATTTCGGAATATCTCTCCACAGTCACACATGTAACAAGATAATGGAAAGTGTCGCGCGGGTGTCAAAGTCCACACGGATTTTATCACCTAGCAGCGGAATGATTTTTTATTTTTCGCACAGCCAATATCCGCCGTCGCGAGTATTTGACCTAAAATGGGAAGTTTCGATGTGAAGCGTAAATGTTGACTTTACGCTGAAAGATGTTCCGCGACAACTAACGAAAGATTCCACGCACACGTGTAAACTAAAGTTTTTCATTAACTTATCAACAACGATATTTCAAATTGAATTGGCATATATTGGTTGTTGTTCATGATGATGTGGCATTCTTGACTGATTTTGTCATGTGCCATAGGAAACCGATGGCGTCGGACTTATGCGTCGACCGTATTCCCAGGAGACGAACTCAATCATTTCACTGATCGCGACCTTACGTATTAGTCGGTTTTATGAGATAAATTTACTACTTGAGTGAATGCTGTTTAAAACTGAATTTATTGCTGTGATGTGCACTGTGCGGGATTCTGAATCTGAATGTGTCCTAAGCGAGGTTTTGAATCTGAATGTGTCCTAAGCGGGGTTGTGGGTCTGAATGTTAGAAAATGGCATTGCTAGGTTTTAGGGAAAGCTTGTAGGTAGAGAGGATAGCGGAGTTGTGCTATATGATATTCCTAAGGAGCTGAGTGGTGATGTGGGAGTAGGAAAAATTTGAATGCATGGGCAATAGGAAAGGGACAAGTACCGTGTGTTCTATTACCTGAAATATCATACTATACTGCCGTCGCAGGCATGGCCCAATATATACGGTCAATTAATCTGCTTGAAATTTGTAAGACGCATTACGGATAGAAGGAAAATTTTGGTGTTTATTCCAAGATCTCGTGTACCTGCCGATAGCGTACCCTCAGTGTGGAGCTCACGGTTCGTGAATCGACATTAGGTTTTGGGCGTTTGAGGTCAACAGAGATTGGGTTGTAGTTTAGGAAAGGGCGAGAATTGCGAAATCTGTTGGACGAGAACTGATTCCGTTTTGTATCTTGTGTTTTGGGCGGTCTTGATACTCGTGTATATAGTTTTAGTTCCATATTAAAAAAAAACTCACATATATATATATATAGTTACACGAATTGAGAACAATCTAGAGTAACTTTACAGTTATCAGAAGAAGGACCTTTGTCAGAGTTATCTGAAGTGGGATCTTTGTCACCTATTGTTATCAGAACTGGGATCTTTGTCACTTACAATGATCAGAAATGAGATCTTTGTCACTTGTAGTTATCAGAACTGAGATCTTTGCCACCTACAGCTACCAGAAGTGGGATCTTTGTCACTTACACTTATCAGAAATTAGATCTTTGCCACCTACAGTTGTCAGAAATGGGATATGTGTCACTTACAATTATATTGCGTAAAAACTTAACTTTTCGACACTAAATACCTGCTCTTATGAAAGTTTAAACTTCATGTACCAATCTGCGTTAACATATCTATAAGAAAAGCGATCGAACTAAGATATTTTAGGACATTCCCATAACGTCACGATCGTTAAACGTACAGGCGCAATGCATTTCAGTGTTCGCGCACGGACAAAAGTCTGATTAGTCTAGTCCACATTGTCTACATAGATACGCATAATCATAATCGCAAACGTCCGACGCTTTTCAATTCATCGACCAATCTACGCGAGCATCGTTCTGTAAACGAAAGCGCCGACTTTAATGAGTGAATCGCGGTTTACGTCGTAAACGCTAAGGCTACCGCGTCTACTGTCTACCGTCTACAGTCTGCAGGTCTACTGTGCGCGATATCCGTAAAACAGGCAACGACGGCGCTCTTAATCGCCATCGATTGCGTTTCCGCGTCGATGGGCCATGTCCCGTAATTACGTTGTAATCGACAGGCTCGATGGTATACGGGTCAGTGAGCTCATAATTAGGACAATGAATAGCTTCCCGAACGAGTGCCTCTCCAGAAGGAGTCTTTGCGATCGTCGTACGATGTTCTTTAAGATATTATTAATGCTTCAGCGCTGATAGAAATGAAATTATCTCAGTTTTTCCCGGTGCACTCTTCGGATGACAATCGTCGTTAACGTCTTTCTGCATTTACGTATTATATTACCTTTTATATATGTGCGATTTATATAAAAATTAAAACGTATAATAGTGCAAAAGAAGATAATACCTAGAATAGATGGCACTAAGATTTTCGTATCGTATGGCATACTTTTTGCTCGGTGTACAATATTCAATTTATGGCAAAACATGTAGTTATCCGATATACAAGATTTAAAAATTGAAAGATTCAGATGGGAACGTGTTGAAGTATATATTCGCATCGTTGCATCAATAAAAATCAGGCCATCCTTTTCAACCGAAAACCGGCTTTATATTCCTTAATCACTTATGTAAATGACAAGTTCGAAACTGAACGCACCATCCAACAGTTCACGTCTTGCGCCAAACAGATTACCCGTCGAATGCATATTGGAGTCCGGAGTATTTAAACGACTAGCCCCCACAATAAGCGATTGCCACCTACGGGAGCGGCGAAATCCCATCGAGAACTTGAGCATCGCTATGAAGCTAACTAGCTCGACTCGCGACGAGTCTCCCATCTCCCGATGGACAAGAACACAGTCGACGTAACCGAGATGAGAGGACCCCATCCCTTTCACCAACAACGACGCGCGTACAAGCTCACTCGTGTACACAGTCGCACGTAAGCACGTCCGCACGTAGACGTAGTTCGAAACTATTCCGAGGGCCGTTGCCGAGGGACAATGATACGTTAATCTAGTTGCTCCGCTCGGCAATATGAGACTGGAGAAGTGCGCGCCATCCCGGATTACTCCTGTACGTCCCGACCTTCGGCCGGCGCGGTATCAGGTTGAAAAGTCTGGAATGATTTGCAAATTTATGCGGCGTGCTGCCGCAGCCCGTCGGGCCCGCAGATTTTTCCCACTTTCCCTCGGGTCTATCGTCTTGCTCGTTACGTGCGCCGTTAGACGGGGTCCTCGCGTTCGACGCCATAAAACCGCCCATAAATCATCGTCGTCGTGACGAACTCGCTCCGCTCGCCGAATTTAAATCGCGATAAGCGCGGCCGGCGGCTAAGCGGAATTTGCAATAAGTGGGTTTTATGATGTGTGAAGTTCGCGGGATGCCGGGCGCAGATGCGGACGGTGCTTCGTTTTTTGTACGCTGAGTTTTTTAGCGATGGAACGCGCGGTGGTTTCAATTAGCAGTGGGCTTGCGGAGATTTCTTATGTGCGTGTCTCTATGGGGACGCGTCAAGTTAATATGTAAATGTAGCGCAATGTTTTCTTAACGCGTTGACTGGTGTGCGTATTTTGCTAGTTGCGTCTCCAGCGCCGCAAATGAATAGACCATTATACACCGCATCGTGATTATAGTTTATATGATTATTGTAAGACATATTTTTTTATATCTGTTCCTTCAATTTTTTTAAGCATGGGAAATACGCATGCGACTGGATAATATGGTAGAATTATATAAAGCTAATATAAGGCAGACACATTAAAGAATAAAGGTTTGAACCTCTGTTCTAATATTATATTATATTATTTGAATATATATTATATTATATATTCAAATCATTTGCGTCGGACCACCGTGGCATTTTTGCAAGTGCGCTGCCAGTCACCAATGACCACCACGGTACTTAACGTGCTAAATAGACAATTTTGTGCTCGCCTCTTTAGTGCGCAAAACCAAGAAAAAGAAAAAGCGTCTAAGATGTCTTAGTGCCACGAGAGCAAGTAAAATACTGAGATCCGTTCTTTCTTCTGATACTTATCGCTTTCGGCATTACGAGTTTCCAACGTGAATACCGAGATAAGAACATAAGCAGGTACGCCGTACCAACTGCTGCAGATTTGAGATATTGAGTTTACAGTATCTCCGCTGCATTGGGTGTACTTATTTTTCTCGATTACTTTATAAGAACTTCTTGATTACATTGGTATTTATTTCTGAACTAACGCTTTCACGTGTGAAGCCGATTCTCTAGGATTAATGTTCAATTTATGATCGCGTCATAATTACGGTTAGGTATACCACACAAAGAACTTCGTGATTAGAAGGCTCAAAAGAATATTAACCCAAGTATATATTAGTCTCGTCGAACGGGTAAAAGTGAGCACAAATAACAGTCGAGAAACGTAAGCAAGCTCTGTCACTTTCGCCGAGAAAAGTGGAATGTGTCAAGATGACGCGTGAAACTAGTGTTAGGCAGATGTCTGCGCCGTTATTTTCGGCGTATGTCAGAATAGAACGTTCGAGAATCAGCGTCTCGCGTGCGTCGGTGGATCGCGTGCACGGATTTCGTTCAGTGTAGGTTGGTTATTCAGGTAGGTTGATTCAACAGCACCCCGCGATTTTCCGCGACGGGTCGTTGGTACGCGCGCTTGATGTGATTGCCGATTAGACTGCAGGCTCGAGGTAGTTCTAGAGCGACGTGCTAAAATCTCTAATAGCCGGCAGGAATCGTCGAGCGGCGTCGATCGATACAAATGTCCACCCGAGGTTTGCCGGCTGCTCCTGATTCCTAAGTCGCCGATTCGAAGTTCGTTAAATCCCCCGGAAACCGGCGAGTTTTCGCCGTTCCGATGGCAAAAACGCGACGGCGTGGACCTCCTCCCGCTCTCATCGAATAACCCGCGCGGCGACCATCGCTTCTCGTTGCGAGCGCCCGTACCAAAAGCTTGCCGTATTTTTATGAGGTCGCCGCAAGGGCAACCGGAGCTTAGCATAATCCAGGTTCCCATTTCTTTCTATTTTTTTTCGTTATAACTCTTTCTCGCACACTCTCTTTTTGCCGCTTTCACCCTGCCGCACTTTCTTCTGCTCGCACTCGTTTATTTCCGTATAACTCTGCACCTACCCCTCCTGCTCGAACCCTCTCGTATCTAGTCTATCATAGACAACTATCCACGAGCGTCGCGATCTCCGCTTTGAGGGTGGATAACTGTTGCTTGAACGTTTTCGGTCATTCTTTTCCCTTATAACTCTTCTTCCCCTCGCGTATTTCTTTTTCCACTCTCTTTTTTGTAACTGTCATCCCGCAATCATTTATTTCTGTATAATTCTCCATCTACCCCTTCTCCTCGAATTTTCTCACTTCAAGCCTATTATAGGCAACTATCCAAGAGCATCGTCAATGTACAAACGTCGCGATCTCTACTTTCACGCTGCTTAACCCTTTCGCTACGGCAGTGTCTTCCGTAGGAGCGTCACCGCTGTACGGGCCCGCGTTTCGCGTCTTCTATCGTTCGGAGTTTCGCGTCTTCTGTCGTTCGCATGGCAAACAACATACATTCTCCTTGTTTTCCCTACTTATTTAGAAGTTGACGGAAAATGTCGTTCTATTAATAATCAAGTGGTATCAAACTGACGTCGTCTATAGGCGCCGCTCGTATACACTCGCGCTGATGTCGCCTATAGGCGACACTCGTACACACAGGTCGTCGCGCGGATGTCGCCTATAGGCGACGCTCGTAACGAAAGGGTTAACCGTCGCTGGAACATTTTCGGTAATTTTTATTCCTTTCAACTCTTCCTCCCCTGGCGTATCTCTTTCCCGCGCACTCTCTTTTTTGCCACTTCCACCCTGCCGCTCCTCTTCGCCCCGCACTCGTTTATTTCCGTATATCTCTGCACCTACCTTTTCCGCTCGAATCCTCTTACCTCTAGCCTGCTACAGACAACTACCCAAGAGCATCGCGACTGTATCCACGTCGCAATCTCTGCTTTGAGGGTGGATAACTGTTGCTTGAACATTTTCACCACCGTAGGATACCTCGTAAATTCGGTGCACCGCGTCTCCCGGTGATAACATCGGGAACCCATTCTATTATCCTTCGATGGGAATATCTCGGTGTACGTGAGTGCGTCGTGGATGTACGCTTGCGTTTCGCTAGCGCGAAATACAGAGTTGTAGGGCAAGCTGTGCACTTGTGTTTCGCGAATGCGCGTGAAGCAGATCCGTGCTTGATGAGTGATATCGGCGTGAGCTTGAGTAGTTCCGTAAATCTGCCGGCTTTATCGTTTGCATCGAACCAATCAGAAAATGCCGTAGATACGCGGTGCGGGAATTTTGTTGTCTGGCCCTTGAGATAAGCGAGGGTGGGCCAAAGATCGAAAGGATTCAGATGCGATCAGAAGCTGGTAATGCATTGGCGTTTAACCTCTGGCAATAAAGTTCAATATATTGTGGGGGCGAGAGAATTATTTATGGAGAGATGGACGAAGTCATGATATTTGCATTGGCAATTCGTTCGTATGCTTATAATATTGTATTTCTGCGGTTCAATGCCTTTTTGCTCTGTCTTGTGTCCGCGTTTTTCACGAGGTCTAGGGACGATCGTCACATCTTCCAACACGCTCACCAGTCTCATCGTTGCTATGCGGTGGGCCAAACAAACGTATATACATTTTTCCCTGCAATAGGCAACATATAAATCTTGATTTTTTAAAATTATCGTCGTCGACATTGTAGTGTATCGATGAAGACAATCGCGAGCCGCGCGTCTCATTTCGGTGGGCGAATAAACTCTGAAGGCACACAGAGGAAGTCGCTGTCCGCGCAATTTTTAAGCGGGCCTTTTATTCGCCCGTATCGCGCCGCTTCCCAGTTCCTGCGGCGCTTGTCTGCGGCGTAAACAGTGATTCCTACCGGCCTGATCCTCACTCTCATACGCGTTCGATCCTCTAAACCCGGCTTTGTGCGCAGCACTTTCGCGGCCTACAAATTAAACGGCAACATGGGATCAACCCTCGAGTCTTCGTCCATACGGTCCCGGGTCTGTCTTCGTTCGGATCCTCTCTACGCTTTCTTCCTCCTGCTCGCACCCACTTTTCCCTTTGTCTCTACGCCTCCTATGCCCCATCGCCCCTAGCGCTGCCGTTCTCACCCTTCTTGCTTTTTTACCTTCCTACTCCGATCGTTCTCAAACGAAAGCCTTTATTGCGAAGCCGGGCGCAACCGTGTTTGACGCCAACGACGGACGCAAATTAAATGCCCGACGATCTACGTTCGGCTCTCCGGTGGCAAGTAATTTTCCGCGACTCCATTCGTGGCAACTGGCATTCGTGCACAGGGATCGGTCGATTAGGATTAATGGGCAGCGATGAGCGTAGGAGGACCTGCGATTAACCCTTTGAGTGGTATGGATGCACATGTACGTTCACCGTGAGCTATCGGTGTGGATGACGGCCGGATGTATGGGGTTGTGAATCTTTTCAATTTCTCGCGAGCTGCCGTCACAGTTATCAATATACCACATAAATGCGCATGCGTTCTTTATCAGAAAACTTTCTCACACTATTTAATTTTCCGTACCACAAGCATTTAACCGTTTAGCTACGGACCGATTTTCCAGCGCGCTACTCCCACTGCGCCGAGAGTGAATTTTTCTAATGGTATCTTTTTTATGGTATTTTTGGTATAATTTTATGGTATGCCAATTGGTATATTTATTGGTATATTTTTTTATGGTATTTCTTTATGGTATTTCCGTAAAATTTCTCTTATTAATTTAAGATGAAAAGCAGCTACAGGCATATCTTTACGTGTTTTGAATTTATATAAGCAATATGAGTTCCAAACTATGGTTACTGTTCGCGCGTAGCGATCAGTATGACCATAGTTACCGTTCGTGTGTAGCGATCGTCAATCGTTCGGTAACTATAGTCACCGGCTGAAGCGAAAGGGTTAACTTGCACCTCAGTTGCGTTTCGCATAACAAATCGACAAACTCCGCACCACCGAAAAGTGTTCCGTCCTCCGCGGGCGGACCGGAAGTACTCAGCAGTCAAGGGTCAAACCGGACGTGGTGCGCTGAACGTTCGGTGCCCGCGAGACTCGCTAAGGATCGAAGAAACGCTCAGGAACGGACGACGGGGTTGGACGCGGAAAGAGAAAGTGGGGGCGGGCGGAACAATCGGTCGCCGGCGGCGCTCTTTGTCCGAGACGTCGCTGGCGATGAATAATTTGCGGGAGACAATGGAGGCGACGATACCGACGGCACATCGGCCGCTCATAGTTTAACGGCGGCAACTAATTTTCCGGGACGCTGTTTAGAGAAGGGGCCAGTGGGTGTAGCCGCTGTCGCTGGCGCAGTGCGGTGCGGTGTGAGCGGGCGATTAAAATTAACGATGAACGGACGGGGCTGCGGACGGGTGGGAGGCTAAGTCGCGGTGGCTGCCTGTTAGTCGGCAGTCGCGGGAATTTCGGAGTTTCCAGTTTGGACAAATGATTCACTAAGGAGACGGAGCGTCGTTCAGTCTATATTCCGACTAATCCGACTCCGGCCACGCTGGTGCCGTTAGTCGGGGAGTTTTGGGATAAATGCTGTTCCCCGAAATTAGACGCTACGCCCGCCTGACGGCGGCGGAATAGCAATGCGGGGTAATCGGTATTTTCTTAAGGGACGGAGGCGTGGCGATGCACCGTGCGGGACGTGGCGTTTCAGAGGAGCTACGTGGAATAGGTTGTAATCGCGGCGGGCGATGGACTTCGACGGTTGCGTACCGACAATTGCCCGGCGGATTACGGACTGCTGCATGCCCACGCGCAGCTTCCCAATTTTAATCAGATGCGGGGAAATGCGAAGCGAGTTATCCGATAGGGCGTGTCGGTAATGTAAAGTGGGCGAAAAAAGTTCGCTCAACATTGCGATCCGCAACACGGTGTGTAACGGGTAAACTGCTGACGGTCGCTGTTGCCGGCCACGGTGCCTCGAATAGCAACAATGTAATTCTACGCTTTGATATGCGGCGCGTCGGGTAATCAAAAGGTGGGCGCATTGTATTCCGCCGGATACCAGCGATTATATCTCTTCACGTACCAGTGATCAGGCATGATGCTTTAAAGTGGTCGAATTACGCTCCCGGCAGAAAAGCGTACATTCTTTGGCAGCGAACAATCGTTCGTCGGACAGATCGTGTATTCGGCCGTTTGATTATTGTAGTTCGGGTTCAGTTGCGCGTACCGCGATGCGCACGTTTACGTATGCTGTACTTTCGTATTTTACGCAAGTTATTTTACATGCTAAAATGTAATCTGTTACGAGTACATTAACCCGTTGCGGTCGTGTGTCGACTGTGACCCGACAGCGCGTATCGTTCTGGCAGGTCCTATGTCGAGGGTGATACATCAGATTTCGATATAGGAAATATTGCGTATTGGAAAGCGATGCTGGTTATTCGAAGAATATTTCTCGTTGTGTTATAATTATACACTTTGCAAAATGTCGATCTCACTTCTGTTAACCCTTTCGCTATTACGGGTGACTATAGTCACCCGCCAGAAAACAACACCCATACACGACAGGTGACTATAGTCACCGGCTACAAAATGATTGCTCAGTGTTATGTTATAATTATATATTTTGTTGTGTAATGTAAAAATATCAATTATATCGTTGAATTAAAAATACGTTCATGAGAAAATTATGAACACAAATCATTTTCCTTCTAAAAGTAATATCACAAAGTCGTTTTTGAGACAAAAGTCGTGGCCCCGAATGCGTGCGTTTAATGTTCCCATTTTCGGCGAGGAACTCCGCGGCGAGACCCGCCGTAGCGAAAGGGTTAAAGTGTGAGGCGCCGAAAGTAAAACCGGGACGGTGAATTAATGTGAATGCGCATTTGCGTAATTTCGCGCCTATGAAGATTCGACGACACCGTATAAGGCGTGCGGCCGTCCGAAGCTGCGGAAATTTCGCCGACCGCAGAAACTTAACATTCGCGAACGTTCCCGAATGCGCACCTCATGTTCCAGACGGTCGCCCGCGGAACCGTAATATCAAACAATGCGTCAAAAGCAATAGCATCTCGCGCGGCGCACAAAAGAAACAATATCCTCGCACCGATAAAAAACCTAGTCAACAGCGGTGACACAGGGCTTTTGGCCTGGATCCGGCGAGCGTACGAGTTCTCTCCCGTGCATCGGCTGTCACTCTTCGTTAAAGGTAAACACTTTGCCGTCGAGAGGCACGCTCCCGGGACAATGTCGAGAAGAATCAAATTCCTGCGCTCCCGACTATGCAATTCTATCGCGGCAATCAGACCCGCCGGTTGTGTCTGACGCGCATTTAACCCGGCTTCGATCTTTCACTCCGCGTGCCCGGGCATCCGCGCTGTTCGTCCCTTTTTTCCGCGTCAGGCGCAGCAGCCACTTTCGTGTGTGCGAGGCGTGTAACGAACAAAAGACAGTGGCGCGATTCCTTGTCGAGGAACGCGAGGCAGGGATGCGGAACGATAATGGTCGGAATCGAATGTTTCGGCGCACACATTCGATTCTATCGAGTCGTATCGCTCGACGGCTCGTGATAGGACGGAAGGGCCGTGTTCTCGTTCGTTTCGACGCGAGGGGATGGCGAAGGAAGGCAGAAAGGAGATTCCTCGTTTCCCATCGATCCGACTGCCCCTAGTTGTCCTCCGGCCGTGTCCGCACGAGTTGTCGCCCGCGAAACTGTCCTCTGGGGTTCTGCGGAAACAGAACTGAAACGAGGTCTCCATGACGGCTCGTGTTTTCTCTACCCCTTCCCCAAGGCGGTCGCCCGAAATCCACGGAAATGAAGACCGAGCGCACGTATCGCTGGCAGCCGAGAACGAACGGTCGCGAGAATCGCCACGAATCCTGGCTAATATCGCTTGCGAGCGATGCGGAATGTCTTCTGATGCGACCGGTTGGCCGAGCGGATAGGTCACGTTTTTTCGAGCACGCGAGACAAAACGCTCCATCGGAAAACAACTGTCGCGGACCAATATTGATAGAATTAACGTGTTTCAGGATCACCGTAGCGTTCAGTCCAAATTAACGTTAAAATTCAGTTTCCGTATCTGGAGCAGAACTTAAATCAACTGGCCGTTCCGAATGCTTCCGACTCTCAGCCTCGACGGACCTCGGGTTTTCAGTAAATTTCGATATTCGGGCAAACGGAATAAAAGCAGCTATTAGCCGGAGCAGTCGTTGCCACGTAAAAGTGAAACAATAAAATGGCTCCTCTGCGCGCGAACGTACGGTATCTGTTTTCTGAAATACAATAAACTTGGGGTTGCGGAAGGTTAAAAATACCGTCTAGTTACGTGTTTACGTTACTTTCGTGACCACTATGCGGTTCGTAACACTGATCCAATCGGAAACACGTCCTTCTCGAATTCGCTACCATCGGAAAGTTATATAACGATCCTCTTTCCTTCGCGGGTAATATCGTTCTTTACGGCGGGCAAAGAGAAATACGAGGATGAACGGATGAGTCGACGGTTACGTCTGTGCAGCATCGATGCCACATTGGCATCTTGCGAGGGGAATCAGTTAAGATGGAATTCGAAGGAGGATAATATGCCGGAGGGAAAAAACAATGCCGCATTTGTCGATCTGGCTCATCGCTCGCTTCTACCTGTCTCCTTCGTTCTCCTTCATTCTCTCCTCGTTCCTGTCCTCTCACCGCAATTGCGCCGCTCTGTTTTTTCGAAGGCATCTGTCCTCGTACTGCTTGTCTTCCTTGTTTCGTTCTCGCGGTTTTGTAATCGAGAGCACCCGGCTCAGTTGCCTGAAACCTGTTCTCATCTCGATATCCCGCTACGAACGTGGCCTGCGACTTGTGTCTCGTTTCTGTACCGACATTTGCAGAGCGCCTGTGTGTGTCGTTATGCGTCGCTAAGCTACGATCCTTCGTTCATTATCGTTTTTCAAGTCGCAGGGTCGTCTTTATTGCGCGACATACAGAAGATTGCCAGTGCTACTGTTACACGCAAGGACAGCCTTGCGATTGTGAAGCATTTGTACGCAGATATATTCAACTCTTGCACGAAGTGCGCAAATTAATATTTGCCCTGAGACTATTTGAAAATGTAATAAGAAAATAGGATGAGAGGAGTGAGTTGCATAAAATTAACCAGTGAGCGTAAGCAAGTGTTTACTTTAGTGAATTTTTTGTTTCATGAAGGCTCCTTCAAATGGAATTAAAAATTTTTCGAAACTTCGGGATTTGCTTGTAAGGGTTTACGTATCGTTTTTCGAGCTATTCCACGCGTGAAACAGTTTTTTTTCATCCGATTGCTAAATTCGGCCCAAATGTTCTATTGGATAGAGATCCGACGATTGAGGTGGTGTACGTTATTATTTCGGTACGTTATACAACAACCTCCCATATTTACAGAACACAATTTCACATGTTTCTACAGTAGCCGGGCTGTATATAGACTTTTCTAACTTTCAGATTTACGTGTTTTTTAATTTTTCGTCGGAATACGTGAATATACCAAACAAAGTGAAAGTCATAACATGTGTTTCTAAAACCACAAACAATTCTATAACAACGGGAAACTTTCGTTTCTTTTGCTAAGTTAACACATTGACTGCCACGGTGGTCACCGGTGACCGGCGCAAAAGATTTTACCAAAAATGCAAAAAATTCGCAATGAAGCCTACTTGCAATTTTGTAAAAGAAATTGATATTGGAACGGTGTTTCAATACTTTGGCTTCTAACAACTCTACGTTACCTTTCTTCTGCACGATTTAATTACACTCTGCAATATTTCATCGCATCGCGGTTCTAACATAGCAAAATATGTTTGGCAGTCATTGTTTTAAGTATTTACAATTTGATAGGTGTATGAAGACTTTTGCGACTGACCATATTGTCGTAACGCAGAAGCTATTCGCTCTGAGACGATTGTTGCCCGACGGTCGAACTCGCGCAAATTCGAGCCTAGGTCGACGCATTCACGTGCAATTGATGAAAGTCCCTTTACGTCTGTAAATCGTCGAATGTAATTCCCGCGCGCTGATCGATAGGTCTCGACAGGAGCGGAGACAAAACGAGGAGGAGAGAAGAAGAATTGCGGAACTGATGGGTGGGCGGATACTGGCGGAGGTGATGGGTAGAAAGAGGGATGGGAAAAAGGAGGGGTGGGCTGCGAGCGGAGAGAACCATTTTCGTTACGTTTAATAGTGCCGCGCCGTGGATCACGCGAACCGGATAACAAATCGCACTTGGCACACGCTCGATCGGGCAGGCGAGAAATCGTTACCGTAATCCTCTTTCACGCTAGACTTATGAACATCGACTCATCGCGCGGCGCGCACAAGGCAACCTTTGACAGGGCGGACTTGAAGTTCGACGCGTTCGTTACTAAGACGCGGGTGTCTTAGGGTTGTAATGCAGTGCCAGAGTAATACGTCGAACTTGATGAAGCATTAGACTGTGGAATGAGATTCTGTGTTTGTGCGACTGTATGAACGTGAATGTATGAGAAAGAGACAGAGAATGACTAGTAAAATATAGCCTATAATCCTCGATTATTAATATCGCAATATCAATACGATTAATTCGATGAAGAATTAGATGCAGGGTGGGGGCTGTATTTGCGTAACTGTATGAATATTAATGTATGCAGTACTTGCAGTCATTACATTTAGTCGGAAGCAATTGCACTCATGCAGCACTCGCAATCATTACTTTCATTCGAAAACAATTGCACCCATTGCAGCACTTGCAGTCACTACATTCATTCGCAAACAATTGCAATCGTTACATTTATCCGTAAAAAATTGCGCTCATCGCAACACCTTTAAACAATAAAATATCAATACGATTAATTCGATGAAGAATTAGATGCAGGGGTGGGGGGCTGTATTTGCGTAAGTGTATGAATATTAATGTATGCAGTACTTGCAGTCATTACATTTAGCCGAAAGCAATTGCACCCACTGCAGCACTCGCAATCATTACTTTCATTCGAAAACAATTGCACCCATTGCAGCACTTGCAGTCACTACATTCATTCGGAAACAATTGCAATCGTTACATTTATCCGTAAACAATTGCACTCATCGCAACACCTTTAAACATTACCGTTTATTCAAAGACAATTGCGCGTCTGCCAAAGGGCGGAAAACATACACTCCGTCAGCCACTCTCGCGATGACACAATGCCGGGCGCAGTTTTGCGTGTTTACATGAACAAGTGTCCTGAAAGCGGCGGCGTACAGGCCGGCCGCAGCTATGGAGAAGGTCATTTATAATTGACGCTCGGTTTTCTCGCATCGATAGCGCGGCATCCCCAAAAGCGCTTCATATCCGCTCCCGTGGGATATTAACCAGGGATACTAATGCGTGACATTATTGCCCCACGGAGACTTGGCGCTGCTCTGATAAACACACGCCTACCTGCCTCTCGTTTCCGTTCGGCGTCGATAACCCGATACTAACGAGGTGTCCAGCTGCTGGCCACTCAATGCGCTATTAACAGTTCTTCACGAGCAGCGCTAATGAACGGTGACAGTTGGCGTGGCCGTTAGTTCAAGGTAGCTGTGAAATCATAGACGCGTGGACTAACTCTCCACCCCGAGGCTTTTCAACCAGAGTGCTATGTGGGGAACCTACGCGGGAGTGAGCCATTTGTTAGCCACCTGCGTATTCTCAAGTTTCGTCCTCGTGACGAAACAAAGAACACGAATGAGCGGGCGGATTATGTGCACGAGCGGGCTGAACGGAACAAAGAGCGATGACTTTGAGATACCGCAAGACAGTGATCGCCAGGAAATTATCGACGTGAAAGCGGATATCGCGTCGTCGAGAGACAGTGTTTTCGTATGGCGCTTTATGCGTGTGCGGGTTAGAACAGGGAAATTACGTTGTTACAATTACGAGCGTTTCATTCTCTGGCAGAAGTCTGTAGGTACTGAATACGAAGGGTGCTGTAGATAAACGGAGGGTACGTATGAGGCTGTGAGAAATGCCGAAGCGAAAATTAAACATTCTGTGGCGGCAGAGAACACGCCCGCCTTTCATAGAGCTTCGTCGAAAAATAGCGGCTCTATGGTTGGTCTATTCTCGCGTAGGTTCCCTATACGTTTCCACTGATGCGTGGAATTCGAGCTTCTACTTTGCGTCCGCATCCGTCTTGCCACCTCTCGTTCTCTGTTCTTTCCCGCTGACGCTCTGGACGGAAATGAAAGATGGCACGGCCGGGAGAGAATGATGAGTACGAGAAATAATAGGAAAAGTGGAGGATCGCGCAATGTTGGCAGCCGACGGGAGAGGAAAAGAAGAGAAACATTTGTTCGTTGCACGTTTGCGGTCTTTCTCAAGCGGTCGTGCGGCCAGGATACAAAAACATCTCCGTCGCGGTTTACTTTGGTCAAGGGAGAAAATGCTTAACATCTATTTCTGCAAGCCACGAATTCGTGCTCGTCAGGATGCAGTCTACCGAATCTAAAATGACCAGAGTAAGATATGGACGTTGCGACGGATTACGTTTATATGTGTGCGCGTATCGTTACGTCTGCGTCAAATTAAAATTGCTATTTCCTCCCATGAGACCCTGCACCGCAGTATAACTGTTTGCCGTCGGCGATTTTATTGTTGGCGAATACCGGTTGCTAATAATCCGATCAAAATGCAATTCATTAAAAACTTGGAGCTAAGTTACAAGATTCTCCATACTTTCTGTTGCCCAACAACTATTTACCGTAGGCTTACGTTGGTACACGTCCATCAAAGGCAAGCGTCGCTCTGACCATTTTTATACTCGTTTCGTCATACTGTGCGAGTGCGGACTTGAAAAAAAAGTGTAGTGGTACAACTGTCACAAAATTGCATTATCTCATTAAAATGGATTTGCAATGATCCCTGCTTTCCGATTTCCCACACATTCCGTTGCTGTTTACCGTAGCCCTGCGCTCGTACGCAGACCCTTCAAACGCAAAACCCACCCTGACCGTTTTTGTACCCGTGTCGCCGATGTTCGAACGGCGCTCGAAGTAGGTGAGCTCCTCTATTTGGAAAATCGTATTCATAAATTGACTGCCTCGAAACGGTCGCCCAGCGAAATTTTATGGCGCCGTTGACTCGAGTAGCAAATTTATCGGGCAAATGGATGAGCCGTTAGTGCGCGAGCACGGTTATGAGGTTGGCCATCTATCGCGCGCGGATAGAAATCGGCAGATAAAATTGGATTCCGCCCGTAAAAGGCGAGTCCGCGTATAAAGCGTGCGTTGGTACGTGCAGGCGTCCGCTAAATGACGATAAGTTTGGAGGGCGTTTACGGGGGGCAACTCTTTGTGCGGCCGAGTTCTTCGTCGCAGTCCAATCAGCCGCCAGTGCGGTGCCGAAGAGTTGATGAACGAACAGGCTTCGTTATACGGCAGGAGCTGACAGAGAACGATTCCGTTAAACGCTTGACAGCCGCTGATTAACGACCTGTCTGTTCTCCAAATGAACATGTACAGGTAGCAGGCGTTAGCTTACGGCCTATTTGTTTGACGGATCGGGCGCGCGAACGAAATTATCAACTCGCCGAAGTGGCTACCGGTTATCATTAACAGCAGATTTACAGGCATTGATTGCGCGGGTATTTGACGTGTTTCTGCAAAAAGTCCTACGCTGTACATTGCAAAAAATGGTGTACAATACTACTTGTCCTATAGAATACGTGTATTACATACATAAAGTATGAATTCATATAATTATGCCGATAAAAGTTAAAGTGAACATCTAAAAAATGATATTGCATAAAGAGGTACGCTGGTTGTTGGGGTATGTGTTGCACGCGATATTTGAAGTAAACGTGCTATGCAGTACTACATGTATAATAGAATACGTACGTAGGATATCTATATATTATATCCTGGTTGTAACTTGTATACTACTGCTACTATATAATATTTAGATTATAGAATAGGTGTGTTTCATACAGGTATATATTTATATAACTATGTAACTGAAAGTCAATGCAAGTACCTAAAAAATTATAAATTAAAACCTAACTGACGTATACGATCAAACCATTGAATTTGCAACGTCATTAATAATAACCTTCAGAATAGAGTATGTTATCACATATTCCGAAACTTTATAAATATCATATGTGTAACTTTGAATATGAAACATACAATCCATTAAATCGGCTTCCGTAAATCTACTGTTAATTTCGACATTTCCGCGGCGCGTGGTTTTTTCAGTAAACGTCGTTCACGAAACAAAACTCTAATCGATCGACGCCCGTGCCGCCGTTCTCACGATCGTATGTTTTTTAGCTTCCTCGACCAAGCGAATCCTTAAATGCCGTGCGTACCGGACGCGCAGCAAATTTGTATTCCTTGCGACTTATAACTCGATCGCATACCTTCCCACCTTTTACGCGAGCAATGTCCATAATTCGCGAAGTCACTCCAAGTATTCCGTCGCTATGTTACACGGTATTCGACTTGGACGTGTCCGTAGCGCATTACGCAAGTTTATTCGCAATGTCTCATGCCGGTAGCGCGAAAAAAGCATCGCTACCATGTTCCAACTTCATTACACTGCATTCTGCGAAAATCCTCGCCCGTCGCACACGGAGACACCGATAATACAAGGCATTCACCTTTAATTAGCGCGAAACGCTTCACCCGGCTGATTACATCTCGCGAAATAACCCATCACAAAGGCGCTCTCATGCAAACGGCCGCGCGACGCAGACAAAATTATCGATTCGCCTACACGGCATCGCGTCCGGTAGTTTTCAAGGAAATGTCCCGGCGCGCCACAGGAAATTGAGCTTCCACGAAACTTTTAATTTGCCGACGTTGATTGGACTCCGTGCTTGCGGGAGGCCGGATCGGGCTGAATGTACGTTGAACAAGAGAGGCTGGGAGGGACGGAGGGCGAGCGCGAGTAAGAGGATCCTAACCGCGTAATCTTTGTCCGAGTTTCCCTCGCCAGACGGTCCACGGGTGGCAATCAAATTGGCCGACACCAGAATCGAGAACACGATACTCTGGCCGGTCTCGATCGCGCGAGGCTTTCCACAGTCAATCATTGCCCGGCACGCGCTCGGCTGTTCCATTTTCTATGGCTTTCTCCTTCAAAGTTATCTTGCAATTTGCTCGTCTGCGCACATCATAAACTGTACGTAATTAGAGGCTTCGCGTTCGCGAGTCTGTGCTCGAAAGGATTTCATACGTTGCGATGCTGTTAACAGTTGACTACACGAGCCGATGTTGATAGATAATTACGCCGCGGCGGCTTGTGTTACAATAAGTTGCTTGACAAAGATGTGAGTAATGTACATTGGGCGTCGTTGGATTAGAAAGCGCTGCAGTAATTTCTGGCGGATTTGGACCAATGAAATTTCGTTCTCTTCATTCCGGCGTTTGTCATTCGGTCGTATACAGCGAGGCCGTGTAATAAGTAAATAGGAGTACAATTTTTTCATAATCGCGTATTATAGATACAGTATCATCACAAAGAATATTATTAACACGTTGACTGCCGTGCGTATTTTGCCGTATTAGAACGGCGATGCTATGAAATACTACAGCGTTTGGCTGAATGATGCAAAATGTAAATAATGTGCAAGTATTGGAGACCAAAGAATCGCATCACTATTCTAACAATAACTGCATTTATAAAATAATTATTACTACCCATTATTACTACCCATGGCAGCCAACGTGTTAAGCTTCAATCAAATTGTAAAAACTGGCTTACCGTTATGTAATTATTATGTAATCCCCAGAGGGGTATTTAAAAGGAAAGGTCGAAACGTTTGGGTCGAAGTGAACAAAATTTCATTGGCCCGAACCCTTCGGAAAGAATTGCAACATCTTTAACTCGCGGAAGCCAGTCTTTTACACGTCGGTAGCGGTTTAAAAGTTGGGCGAGGCTTGCAGGTTCGTTTGAAGAACGTATGAATGTGGATGTCATGCAGCGCGTCCACACTCGCGCGAACGCAAAGGGACTGTCTCTGGTTCCCGGTATAAAAATTTCTTCCGTTCCACCTTTCACGTGCGGGAATTAATTGAATGCTGGCAAAAAGGGGCGACGAGCGAAAAGAGAGAGTGCGGATGCTTTCGGTACCGTTAAAATTCTAATTGGCTCGCGGAAAATTAGCAATCATTAGCGGTTAATAGTTCTGCGTAGGATTAAAAATTACCAAGTAATACCGGCAAAATGATCGCCTAGAGGCGGAAGGACTTTGTGGCGGGCTTTATTCGGCTCGCTCGACGGGAAAAGTCTTTTTACCATATCCGTTTTATTGCGGCATGCGAGCCAGTTCGCCTCTGTTAATATCGACCTGTCGTCTTTTTATGCCGACGCCAATTAAGGAATAATCGGAGACCGCCTATATGCCGTCGATTGCACGAGAATTATACGGTAACGAAGTGTCTTTATCGGCGGCTTTGACAATCCGCGAAACCAATTTTTACATCGCATGTGCTATTTCGATATTATTTGAACGCGCGTCGAACTACGGCAGAATTTTCTCTCACTTTTATCTATTATTATTAGTCGTCTCACTGTTCATTAATAATATATTATTTCATGTAATACGTTCCATAATCTTTTAAGTTATTTGAAATAATACGCCCTTTATCGGTGGAAACTTAGACTTTATTGGTCATCTCGAGTGTGCTTTGGGTGGTAAAGGTTTTCCTTTGGACAGATCCTTCGTACGTCTGTTACTTTATTTATGTGAATATTTACTCAATTGGAAATAAGTAAAATTACTTATGTACGAAAGAGACTATCCAAGAGAAACCTTTACCACCTAAAACAAATTACACCTGTAGAGGGAAACCATATGGTTCCGAAACATATCGAGATGACAAATGACGTCTAAGTTTCAACCATAAAATATATATTATACATATATAATTATTTATCAAATTATTATCCAAACAATTTACATTTATACATCTTATTCTAATAAGACTACCCTTAAATACAATAACGTACTCCCATATATTGACAGGTCTGAAGACTACTACCAGAACTGCTACAGAAAATATTCCGTCCGCGCACCACCTCTCTTATTATTTTCATAAAACCGAAATTTCCGGTATGCTCGGCGCATTATTACGCGCGCGATATAAATTTCGTTGAAACGCCTGGATGTAATATGCCGTTGAAGTGCGTACATCCTGGGCGAAACGAACGCACGGTATCTTCTACAGTGAGGATACATCGTCGGTGAGCTCATCGCTTAAATACACCATAAATCCACGAAGGAACGTTGCCGCGATAGTGTGCGCACTAATTACAGGGAGGAGTATAATGTACAAAAGTCGAGCACGCGCGTTCCAGGCGTCCCGCGGATCCTTAAATCTTTTGCCAACGTTAACTCCCCCGTATTGCTTCGCCAAGCCAGGGATCGTTTGTCTAATCCTAATGGAGAGACTAAGTCGCAGTGTGTGGTCACGTTCGTTGAGCCCTTCTTCGCGTTTAGAAGAGTACTGAGAAATTTTCTACCCCGGCGCGCTTTCTCAAACACTCTCGACAACCAGATTTCATGTTCCGGTCTTTGCGATAAATCGGAGTAACGATTAAAAAACAGCACAGAATGCGTATAGGTTGCAGAAGGTAATCATGTCGGGGGATGAGGAATATAAAAGTATTAAAATAGATTAATGGAAAGTTAAGTTGATCAGTCGATTTAAAATATTTATGTGGTGTCATAGTAGTTTGGGTGCTTTCAATTTAGTTCATATGTTTATTTAAATATTTCGCATTGTTAGATAGTTTTGAAGTGCTGCTGAGTTAGATTTTGCGAATAAATGTTTTTTGCTTTCATTCGGTTCTATTGCGTTCGGCGGCAATCAACGGGAACATTTTGGAAAACAGAGTGGCTGCGAAGCATTGGTCGGCCGAAATGAATGGCGAGTGTTACGAAGAAGAATGTAAAAGTCAATTAAATGGTAGAATTGCCGGGAAACGGACAGAAAAATTGGACGGCCGGCCATATTGTTCGATTTACCAAGTTTGGACGGAAAATATGTGACACAAATCTGCACGTAATGCGCCCGAATACAGAATTACTTATTGCGACGTGTATTACACTTCCACGAAAATTGCGCTCACCGTTCAGTATAATTTCCATTTTGTTTCGGCGCCACACCGGTATTATTCTCTACATTATAATCGTAAATACGGTCGTACTGCTTTGAAACAATGGTCATTATAAAACAAACGTAAGCCGCAGCTATGCACGAAACTCCAAATATAAAAATGTGGCACGAGGTATGCAATTTCGCTAAATTTATACTTTCTTAACGTTGAGTGCATACAATATACAAGCCACAAAGAAATGTTTGCGCGCAGTACACCCCCAGCTCACTTAATACCTTCCCTTGATTATTTCACGCAGTCGTTATAATTCGAGTTAATCGCAGCCCTGCGAGCAGAATAAACCCGGAAAAGACAATTAGTTTCGGGAAGTGCTCATTTAAATGACACATTGTTCAAAGCGTCACACTATCAAGACGAAGTCTCCGAGTTTTAATGGACCCGTGACCTGATTAGACGCGTTCGTTACTGCAGCCCCTTCCGCGCTTAAATTTTCACCAGCCGCGTGCTTTTGGGTATTACGAAACGTTCTTTCTCAGACTGATTATAGGAGCCGATCCGCGCGTGCACCGGCTCGTGTCAAAGTAATTAAACAGCCGCATCACCGTGCCGTCGAACAAACGTGTGCGCCCTTTGTGATGTCCCGCCGTATTTGAGTAGCTGCGCACGCTTTGCGCTCGAAAATTAATTGAAAAATATCAATCGACCGTGACGAGAACCGGCAATGCCCTGTTATCGAATGCTCAACGACGAGGACGAGTAGGAGGCAAACGTGAGAAAAATAAATAAAATCGAAAAAAAAATTCTCTCGATACACTCGCCTGCTTTCGACCGCTGGCCAGCGTTCCCGAATCATCGACGCATCGATGAAACGTCGGGACAGTGAACTGTTAAGCGCATGATCCTTGCGCTTTCGACGGCATCGGTGCCGCATTTTTGGCTCGAACCGATTGATTCGCGTCGCCGCGCTAACCTGCTCGATTGCCGGATTTTTCGGATGTGTCGCTTTTTTGCGGTTCCTCATTGATCTCGCACACTTTATGCCGCACTCGGGTTCTGTTTCCTTCCTTCACGCTACTTGAAGTAACGGCGGTGCAGACGAAGAGGAGAGCGGAATGATCGAACGCGAAAACGGAATGACACTTCGTAAGACGAATAAACGAGGGACATAGAACAGGACAACGGCGAAATAGAAAATCGCGCCGTTTAACACGTTGACTGCCAAGCATATTTTACTGTATTAGAACGGTGATGCTATAAAATACTACACCGTTCGACTGAATTGTTATTGACTGCCAAAATGTGAATAATGTGACAGGTATTGGAGAGATCAAAGGATCGCATCACTATTCTAATAACAACTGCATTTATAAAATAATAATTGCTACCCATTGCGAATATTTTGGATCTTCACTAAAATCTCTTGCGTCGGCCACCAGTGACCATCATGGCAGTCAAAGTGTTAAAGGGGCCCAGTATTTTTGAAAAGTCGAGCGTCGCGGGGTGAGTGTTTTACGTATCAAGGCGCGCGTTTGTTCTTCGTTGCGGGGGGCGGGTCGAATGCGGAAAGTGAAATTCATTTTTCGAGCGACTTCATGGAAAATCCTTGGATCCGTGAACCGGCAACGTGACGCGAAAGACCAAGGAGGTCGGAACGATTTGCATAAATTCGACGTCATTTGAATTCGGACTTTTTGCCGGGAAATGGACAGAAGGCACCTGCATGTCGACGGTCGACTATTTCGCGCACTCGCTCGTCCTTCTCACTAATGCACCGTCTGTTTTTTTTCGCCGTTACCGCCTGCGCGTTTCGGGGGACGGCACTGTGTTTTCCGGGCGCCGCTTTGCATCTACTTATTTATTTAGAATGTAAACGACGGAACGCAATTTTCGTGTACAAGATGTATTGCGGTAGATGCACGGATGAAATTATAATAAAAACAAATGCTGCTTGTTACACGTGACTGAACAAAATGTGGCTGTCGTGTGACCCATTATTCGATTTGATGCAAAGTGTGCATATTGCAGTTTATATGCGTCTTGTATTGTATTACCGCGATAAACATTTTTTTGCGCTAACTTTAAACGCATGTTTTCCAAAAATACGGGAACACGCAGAGCTCCCGCAGATTAAAATAAAATGCTTTCAATCAGAAACAGACATAAAAAATAACTAACGTTAACAGAAAAGTTTGAATTTGCAATCAAGTCAATCCAATAAATTTCCGTATGAACGTTGCGGTCCGCTGAGAAACTCAATGGTAAAATAGTTTGTGCATCGCAAACTCTTCCGTTAGTATTTATGCGAGTATACTATATTGTGTCCTCCTGGGCTCTGGGCCTAAGTAATAAAGGAAATCTACGAGCGTATGTTTTCCTGTGTGCCTGCAATCATTGCTGATGTACACATTCCCGTAACGATGTTTGCCTGGAAATGACACGCACGATCACGCGAGGAGAGAAACGCGGCATGGACTCTCAATTTGCGGGGCCGTTATGTTTCTTATTGCGACACTCGTATTTCCCGAGTTGACGTTGCTTATTATTTCCGCCATTTCGATGCATATCATGAGTTTGACATGTACGTCTGATACGAGTCGCGATACATTTGGTGGTGTAGTTAACCTTTTGCGGAAGGAACGATTCGAAACAGCACATTTTACACCCCACACAATCCCATCACTAGTTGTTGAACCCTACCATATACATAACTTTCCGTGCATGCACAGGGTTGCATTCCACGTTTCAGAATTTCTTTATGCTCTCCGGCTGCAGCATTATCTTTCGCATGGCATCGCGTATCTTTTCATCCTTATTCATAACTCATGCGGTTTCACGATACCGTGCGCACAGGGACGTTAGAAATAATGCTGAAGATACGCGGCCCTTCGTGATCATTTTCAACAATTTCACCGCGCGAATTTGCAAACATGAGAGCACATATCGAAGAAACGAAATAAAATGAAAACGTTTTCTCAGACACTTCGTATTCTATAATAAGAAACAAGCACCAAAGTCGACTTGCTGAAAATATCACGGAATCTTATTTTACTGACTTACGACCCGACATACGTGCGTGTGTACTAGTATGACAGTTTGCATGTTGGACAGTCAAGTGAGAATAAGGTCCATTACTCGGATGAGGAAGTTGGAAGTATATCCCCGCGAGATAAAAGAGAATCCTGGCGACTTTTGTCTCTCCGACGATTCGACTGACCCCAGCAGGATTTCCTCTGGTAGTCGTCCAATTTCAGGTATCGGCATTTTGCGTGTCCCCCGAATTTAAAGTCCCGCCGAAGGATTCCAACTGGAATTCCGAGGACGAGCGTTCCAGACACAATTTTACTGCAGCGCAAATCGTCCGGGATAATATTTATTCTACCATTTTTCGGGAAAGGTACCTTTCTCATGGCTCCATGTGATTAACACTAGATTTACGAGCAAAATTACAGAAAGTGTTACTATAATTTTTTAGCGGCCTTTTCTGATTTTTATCAATGGAATAGTACAAGTACAAATTCATATCCTCTGCGTGTTTACAATTTTCGAATTCCTTATGCCGCATATCTATATATTTATCAGTAACCCTAATGTTAAAGATTTGCATGTTTACTGCGAATGTCGGACATCACCTATCTCGCTGGTATCAAATCATTCATAACAGCAAATATCACAATCTTAGTTAGATAAATTATATCCGTTACATATACGTCAACATAAATTATATAATCATAAAATTGTCACGACCTTCCGACAAACTCATCAGCAAATTTTTCCGCAATCTGATCCACAGTGTTCTTAATCGTTACTCTTTGCACAATAGAACCACATCGCAGACCAGCTACAACACGGCATTACATACATATGCGACAAAACTATGTCCCGGCCATTATCGTTCTATCCATGTACAACGCACACATATGTACCAAAGTTCGGAATAGGCCCAATACAATCTCGTTACCAGTTTGCTGGTTATCTCTTATCCCGGTATGCTCTAGGAGGCGTCGAGCTTTACGAGTCGTTTCGGTAACCGCGATAGCAGGACGTAGCACTTCTCGTGGGTAACGTGAAAACCATAATTCTCGGTCTGCTACCCGCGGCTCCTTCCGACCGTAAACCGATCGACGTTGTCCTCCTCGCCCTTGGCCATCGCCCCTCATACGTCGTTTACGCAGCTACCTGCACCGGTAATTGAAAACGAATTGCTTCTTGATCGTCAATTCCAACGTTCCGCGTTTACGAGTACTCCGTTTCTCTTGATGCCGTCCTTCCGCGCTTCTTTTAGGACGAAAGTTCGCAACATTTGCGTTTACACGGTTTACTAATCGTCCGCGGCGCATATTGAAACCTCCGATGAGTGTACTTTGGAACTACCGACGATGCGAAGTTTTGATATTAGTTCAAAATGTTAATTGTGCTAAGAATTCACATTATTTTGTTAGCCACCGAAGTTCTGTGTTTACGCTCACGGTAACATTTTCTGCGTACTTCGTTTGAAGGTGTTTTTCGTTTTTAACACATTGACCGCCATGGTGGTCACCGGTGACCGGCGCGAAAGGTTTTACTATAAATGCAACAAAATTCGCCATGGAGCCTATTTGCAATCTTGTAAAAGCAATTGATATTGGAACGGTGCTTCAATACTTTGGCTTCTAACAACTCTGCGTTCTCTTCATTTTGTACGATTTAATCATAATCTATAGTATTTCATCGCATCACGGTTCTAACATAGCAAAATACGCTTGGCAGTCAAAGTGTTAAAGATAATTAATTCGTCGGAGCTACTCCATCAAAGACACTTGCACATATAAAAAATGTATTTCATTCCAAGTTATGATGTTCCAAGCCGAAATGATACTGCGGAGAGTAAAGATTCGCGAGCAAGGAAAACAATGCTTCTAAACCGCTGCACCTTAATGCTCGGAAAACGAACGGATTAATAAAGCATCGCTAGCGCGCTACACTGCGGTGCACCATGCATTTGGCCTCCGGGGGATGCGCGTTACAAAACTGAACGCACCGATATGCGGCGATGTGCGCGTAGCGGCTAAAGAGGAGTAAAATGAATGCGCGCGCCGTAATCTTTACGCAAGCAGCATTTATCCGACGTATGCTTCTCGGCCGTTGCCGTCCAGAGCGAAGCCCGCTCGTAAAGACGCACTAATACGCCGTCATTATCACCGGACAGTCGCGATTACCACGAGGCGCCGACGTCGTTCGCGAAAATCGCAGCAGAGGTGCACCTTGCGATAAACTTGATTAACGACGGTCGAGTCGCCGTATTACAAGCTGAAGTCGCTCAGGCCGGGGATTTGTCTTGAGTTTATCGCGGATAAACGTCCCTCGCTGGGACTCGCGCGATATACGGCCGCGAGTCGTAAATGCGCGTGCGATTGAAAAGAAATTGCACGCAACACGGTAATTCGGCCGTCATCGTCTCGCAGCGGTCTTTTTCGTGTGCGGTGTCTCTCTTGGAGGGTATGACGTGGGACTTTTTGCTGAGGAGATTCTCGCCGACGATGGTAGTTGTCCGAGAAATGTGCGTCTGATCGGGCAAAAAGGGAGGATGGCCTAAGGCGTAATGACACTAATCGAGTTTGACTAATTTTTCGTTGTGCGATTTATTCTAATGTGCGACTGATGGGCTTCGCGTCGGGACGACGATTCTTAGCTATGTTTATCCTGACGTCTCGTCAAATACTTTGGGGCGACGCGGTGTCGCCTAAAAACGTGAGGACTATGCATTGAGAAACGCGCAGAGATACTTGGTCGCGCAGAATTGTTTGCGTGTGAAATGTTGCGGGGAAACTGCGTGAACGCGTTTTGGGGGGTGGTTAAATAATGCGAACGTATACGGCGGAGAATATGGCGAGACATAATGGATTTGTTCTTTCCGACTGCTTTTTGCGCCAATCTGTCAGAGTGCGGTGGATATTGCGGAAAAATTGTGTGCGTTCATTTTCATTCGCACACATTAACGCGGGGAGAATGGACAGTTTTGGGAAGGAAGTTTGGCACGAGTTTCGTTACGATTATAGCGTGTTTATGTACAGACAATTTGGTTGAAAAGCCGCAACTTAACTGAGTTACCCTCTTTCGTTAAATATCAATTATTTATCAACCTTGTTCTCGGTCGCGTTATGAATATTCGTACTTAAATTTTACTATTATGGGGTTTATTATTAGTTTTATTTTTAGTATATTTTTAGTATATTAGGTTTATTATTAGTGTATTAGTATTAAATATTATAATTACTAGCAGTCATTTCATACGACCGTATTCATACTTAGATATTAAACTACCTTGGGACACGTCGGTAATTTCCATAAACCCTTAAATAATTTCTTCGACGCAAAAAATGATTACTCTCTTATCCTATTGTAAGCCCATACTAATCTCTCTGTGCTTTTAACGTATTTGTACTTAGGCATTACACTACCATAACCATACCTAACGTATTCGTACTTTGGCATTACCATAAGCCTTTAAATAATTACTTCGACGCAAAAATGACCTATTCTCTCATCCCATAAGCCCCTACCAGTCGCGCTGCACTTTCAGCAACCAAGCGCACCCCTCGAGAACCATTACCCGTCGACACGCACGTTCGAGTTGCCCACACTCCCCCACATAAAAGCGCCGAGCGGCGCCCGCCCGAAAATGTAGACGTCCCTCTTCTGCCAGCGAATTTTCCACGGGCGCGCGAATGTCCGGTGCCGACGTCGGGACGAACTGCCGCAATTTCGCGCACCGTACTTCCTGGCATCGTCCCCCGATCGCGCCGGGCACCGGCCTCTTCCGTTCGTTTTTCCGGCCCCGCCATGGGCCATCGCTCGCCCAAACCCCATTATTATTTCGACCGGGGACGACGGCGATACGTGCAATTAAAGCGATTTAAAGTGATTCAATTGCTTCCATTTTACACCTGCCCGCTTCGGGCGCGCGCCCGCGCAAATAAATTGAAACAACTGTTTTCCCACCGGTGGGTTAAACGTTGGCTAAATTAAAGAGCGCGTTACAGCCGGACCCGGGCGAACGGATGACCGGCAGGGGAAACGGACGGAGAGGCCGAAGTTCGGGGGAGCAGAGGAAAAAAAGAGCGCCGCCCCGCGAAGTGCTTTCGTATTTTTCCCCGGCCGCGTAATTCTGTTATGCCCGGGAGCGGGCCATTGTGTAGCGCGGCGATTACTAATTTCGGAACGGCGGCACTTGCCGGCATTAGGAACTAATTTACGGTAATTTCGCGATCCTCGCGGTGCCCGTTTCGAGTGGGGCGAATTTCGACGCCGTTTACACAGGCCCGGCGGTCGCTGCGGCGGAAAATTCAACGTAGAGGCCTGCGGAAGAATGCTTAACACGGGAATTTAGAGGGATGAATGTAGGTTAATGGAAAATATTTGTAGCGGTTTAATGCTGGAAATGGGGCGGACGCTTTCGGGGAATGAAGGTGCGGGGTGGATTTTTGGGCGAATTGCTTCTTGGGGTAACGTTTGCGGCGACTTAACTCTGTGAGGCAGTTTTTACGTTTCGGTCAGACGATGACATGTTTAGATACTTTAAATCTTTGACTGTTAGATATTTCGCGGTGGAAATGCACGCTGAGGTCGGAATACTTTTCCGCCGGTGTCAACTCTGGTGTTGGATTGTATAAGACGCGACTAAATTATAATTCTGACTCTTCAGTTACGCCAAAGAAAATAATGTAAAAAAATTGATAATCGCATACATGGGTCCATAGTCCATGCTGATAGCTTTCGACGCATGCATATATACATCCATACCATTCAAAGGGTGCAATCATCAGAATGTTGAACGTTCAATGCTTATCTGTTACAACTTTTCAGATTCAATTGTTGATCACTGATTGATTCAACGCTTCGGTAACCGCTGGTATATAGTATCGCATGCGATTTATTTTTCATAAAGCGAAGCCACGTCTACGTATAACGATAACGATAATGCACAGAAAAGTCGCGTCTATATAACAGCGGCGGTCAAATTGTCAACTCAGTTTAACCCTTTGGGGACGAAGCATTTCGAAGCCGACGACACTCGTCTGAAATACCAGCTCACATTTAACACCTGGCATTTATACAACGCGCATATGCTTGCTTCGGCTCTATAACTTGTTTTCGTCGGACGCGTATTTGTCTTTCGGCTCTATCAGCTGTTCTGGCCGGACACAAATGTGCGTTCGTCGGCTACAGGCATTGTTTACTCTGAACGCATATGTGCGTCGCTCGTCCGCAAAGGATTAATTCGACCGACGGGCGGAAAAACTACGCAGGTCGCGCGATTTATCATGAGCCAAAAGCTGTAATCGATAGAACGCAACCGCGTTTTTTTCGGTCCCGTTTTTACGCGTAACGAATACAGCCACGAGTCCACGTGCCAAATCGTCCCCGAACCCGCCAAAAGCGGTCTCCCACCCTCATACGTCAAGCGTATCAAACGCGGAAGTCCCTTTTTATCATCACGCCGACCAATATATTCGACCGTCCACCGAATACGTAACTTCCCGGAAGACACATCGCTCACCGCTCTCCATCTCTCTTAATATCCCGAATCCCACCTTGAAACTCCGTAACGGGATCCCCTGTAACCTGCGCGACGAAGTCAGCGAAAAGTTCGATTTTTCGAACCGCCGAAGGTAAATACCTGAAGCGTTATTTTTATTCGCCGTGCTCCGCGGCATTTGCACGTGACGGGGGCAAGAAAGAGAAAACATTATGAGTGGACGGGGGTCGACGCGGGGCGCGGCGGGAAGCGACGCGAAGGGTGGAGGGTGGAAACACGGGAAACGTGCGCAGGATATTCGCCCGTATTTTCGCGACGTTGGAGGCGACAACTTTCCATCAGGTCTAACGCGAAAACAAATGTCCTCGTCGGCGTCGACGAAAATAAAAGAAGTGAAAAAAAAGAGGAGAAAAGAGGCGGGGCGCGAGAGAAAGAGACGGGATGAAAAATAGACACACACAGAGGGAGAGAGAGAGAGAAAGTGCGCGTACTTTTCCTCCCCCGCGTTCTTGTCCACGTCAGCCCCCTTGTCCTCGCACTTCTCATCCTGCACTGCGTCCTCGTCCTTCGCCTGGCGGGATGACGAGGGCTCTAGGTGTCGCCGGATGCGACATTTTTCCTCCATTTGAAATATCATACGCGGATGCCACGCCCGCACGCCGCTTAAATTACTTCAGAACGCGGGCGCGCTTGAGTTTAGTCGTAATGTTCCGCGAGGTGAAGCACGTTGCGGTGGTACTTAGCGATATTCAAGTGCGACGAACTTCTGTCTTATTGAGAGAACAGGCTCGCGCGGAATGGAATGGGATGCCGGTGGAAGTTTAGTTGAGAAGTCTTGTGGGGTGCAACTGTTTATATCGATCGAATGTAGGGTGCGCGTCGTCATTATCGATTGTGGATTATTTCTAATTTGTATTGTTATGTTACTTGAGAAGGTACGGAGAGCGGTTTGGTGAGACGAAATAATAATTGGAAATTTAGATTGCTGTCGTATGCACGTCGAACTGTTAGATGCAGGATATATAGGTGTCATTTAATTGTGGATTATTTCAAATTTCAACTCTTATACTACTTGAGAAGGTAGGGGAAGCGATTTGGTGAATCGAAATAATATCTGGAAAATTCGGGCTGCCGTCGTCTACACGTCGATTTGTCAGATGCAAGATATACGGGAAAATGTCAATGACAATCGATGCTCGGCGTGAAATATAGTTTACGCAAACGACACTCAAACGTTTCCCGTCCATATTGCGCGGCACTGTCGCGCTCTTACAATTCGCGATTTATTTAATCGGGATTTGTCTCGAGAAGGACCATAATTCGCAGGAATTTACGAGAGTCCGCGCGACGATCCCGTTATAAATAATTCATAACTGCCGACTGCTCTCGACTGGCGCGCGTCTGTTTATGGCGCGGATAAAAAATATCTTTTACGCGCCGGAAAACAATTAATACGGCGGATGAGAAGTGTGAACGGTCTTAATTGAAACTGCGCCCTGACATTGACGTAATCGATGTCGACAACGGGAGACAGAGATGATCGCGAAATTCGCGAAACATAGAACCCGTGCGCCGCATTTGTCGACAAATGATATTTACGCATGATTGACTATTCGCCGGCTATCGCGTTTCGCGCCACGACAGGTTTCCACCTTTTCCCCTCTCACGTCGGTGATCTATTATTACCGTGGCGTTCGTTTATTGAATAATCACGAACGTCGCGTGATCGTGTTCCGCATTTTACCAGATAATAGAAAGAGCCGTACAATGCGCAATAGCGATGTTACGTGTTATGGCCGACGTTTTGTAGTTTCGGCGATGTGAAAGGCTTGTCCAGTATTCAGTCCACCGATGATTGCAACTCGCACATTCCTGTAGATTGTACTTTTCGAACGCTTGACGTGCAATCATATTAAATTTGATATATGGCAGCGCACTTTTTACGCTAATTCGTATTTTACGATTTCATTATTGTCTACTGCGAATTAACACGTTAAGAGCGGAGTCGATTTGCATTTGCGTGGAAACGAAACTTGGCTGATGTGTAATGCATTTCACGAAAAATCATTAAAAAAAAAAATAATATTCGATATTTTATGATTTATAATGTCTTATCTCTTAAAATTTACATCACCGCTAATGGAAAGTTTGTTGTCGGTCTCTGGATATCGACAACAGACTTATCATGCTTAGCAGCGATTATTGCAGAATTTCTTACGCATCGACATGCTCATCGAAATATGTTACATTACCGGTTACATTATTTTCTCAGATTCTCAAATATCATCAAATTGACACTACTGCCAAAATGGAAAATTTGCCGTCGGTACCCACGGTCACGTTGACAGTGATCATTGCAGAATTTCCTACGCATTTTCACACGCTCAATAAAACACATTATATCACCTGTTATATCAGTCTATGAAAATTGACACTGCCGCCAAACTGGAAAGTTTGCCGTCGGTACCCATGCACCGACAACGCACTTAACGCGTTAACACTGATTATAGCCGAATTCCCCACGTATCACGATGCGTCCACTCGAATACCTTCTGTTACCTGTTATATTAGCGAGACGGAAGTTTCGGGGAGGCTGAGACTGAAAGTTGCATAACGGAAACGGCACCTGCAGCGGCAGTAAATCGTTGCGCATTGCGCAAAAATCGTTACGCTCGTTCTACGTGCCGCGACGTGCAGAAGCAATTGCGCGGGGAAGCAAATTCGCCGGATTGACTGGCGTTATAAATCGTTTAAAGGCTGAATACATTCAGTCCTCCAGACCTCGCGTTGCTCGTATTGCGCGGTTAAGTTTTACCCAGTCTAGACGATACTTTACGACGACGAGGTAATACAGTGTCGCGGACCGCGTGTACGATCTATTCAACGTGTGTATATGCGCGACGTAGAGAGGAAGTACGTTTAAGTGTGCATATGAAAGTTAAGAAGAGGCTCGCGGACACGCTGGTCCCTTCTTCCTCCGACTCTGTCCGCTCGTTCTTCAGCTCCATCTCTCTCGCCTTTTGTCCCTCAAATTCTCTGATATTCCCATTGTTAACTCTGTCTCTCTCGGCTCTTACATTTTCTCATATTGTTTCGTGCCTTCCTCCACGTCGCTCCCACAGTCTTTCTGTTGCCTCGTGCCTGTACATTTTCCTCCGTCGTGCGCTCGTGTTCAACGGCACGGGGTCTTCGCGAGAGGCGGTATTCATGGCGCATTAAATGGAAATCATGGTTTTACGCGCGGGAGCAGGAGGCAGGGTACACGACTCGCGGAAGCGAGTTACCCGATCTGCCGCTTTACTTATAACCCGCGACCATTTTATAAATATTTAATAGGGGCCATACCTTACCATATTCTCTAGGCTGACACGGCTGCTCTCTTTCGTCCTCACTCTTACGAGACATTACTCTGCCGGTTTCTCATATTTCTATTCTTTCCTGCACCTTCGCCCATTCGCCCAACTCGCGAAGCCATTTGTTATCGACGTCTTTTTACTCTTTATTTCGCGCATCTTAGTCTTTCATTTTCTTTCACGTCTCCTTGTCTTTTCACGCTTGATACGATGTCCTCTTTATTTCTCTTCGACTACTTTTCCTACTCTCTCCCGTCTTTTGCGCATTTTCCGTCGTGGTCTGTAGGAGTTTCTCTTCATTCCTCTTCCCTTATCTTCGCTTGTCGCGTATCTATATTTTCACGATACTGGACGCAATTTTCTCTGTTTCTCTTTTCTTGCGCTTCCCTTATCTTCTTTCCCGCCTCTCCATCTGTTCACGAAACTCGACACGATGTCGTCTTTATTTCTCTTCGCCTACTCTTCCTTCACGTTCCCTCGTCCCAGCATTATATGCCCCAGTCTGTACCATTTTCTCTTTATTCTTCTCCTCTTATCTTGTGTCTCATCCCTCCATCTTTTTCATGATGCCCGACGCGATGTCATCTTCGTTTCTTTTCATTTTCTCTCGTCTCTCCATTCTTCGCCGTGCTTAACACGATTTTCTCTTTATTCCTCTTTTTATGTTATCGATTCTTGTATATCTATAGTTATATAATACTCGACACAATTTTCTCTCCATTTCTGTTTTCTTGTTCTTTCCTTATTTTCTTTCCCAGCTCTTCGCCTGTCTCAGAAACTCGGTAGAATGTGCTCTTTATTTCTTTTCACTTTCTCTCATTTTTGCATTGTGCATCGCCGTCTACATAATTTTCTCTTTATTACTCCTCTGTTATCTTTCTTCCCGTCTCTTCATCTTTTCACGATACTCGATATGATTGTCTCTATTTCTCTTCCTTTACGCTTCTATAATCTTTTTTCCCGTCTCTCCATCTTTTCACGATACCGGATGGAATGCCCAGCTCGTTGTCTGCGTTAACATACACCTTTCGTTTCGGGAGGATTTAATATCGCGACGTCTTTCGAGATTATCTTTCACTTCGTTCCGCGGTCGGATCTTCCTAACGTGAAGAGAGGAATCTTCGGAGCCGAGGTCTCCCAGCGCACCGTGACACTTTGAGAGGAGTCGGCCTTTCTACGCGTCTGAATACTTCATCGCTCTCAGCCGACACGCGTTTTTCTTGTGCTTCCTTTGTGGTCGCTTGTCTTCGCGAAACACATTTCCCTGCGGGCAAAGAACCGAAGATATGCGTGATGGGATGCGTGCCCCTGCGGTTTCGTTTTGTATCTTTAACTAGAGGTGTTCGAATATCCACGAATAAAATAACGTAAGCGTCCGTGATCTAAATACAGTAGACTCACGTATAATGCGGTCAACGCGCTACGCTCTGTCTGAAAACGTGTTCTACGAGAATTTTCCTTCTCTAATATAAATAATATAAATACACACGTGTAACGGATTCCAAACCGCTTGATACCTAAATATCTACTCCTACTAATTGAGCACTGAATGAAGAATTTCAAATACAAATTCTCAATAGGTGTCCGTTTTCACCGAAAAAGGCATTATTACCTCATTATACACTGTTACGTAATAAAGTCGACAACACCACACTACTCAACCTCTACATCCAACTCCTCGAAATCTCTTCTCGCTTCTTCATGCGAACGCTGGGAAACCGCTTTGAAACCTGCGAAACCGTATCTGCGCCGCGCCGCAGGATGTAATCGCACAAAGATTCAAGTGAAAATACCGACCGCGAGACACTGTCAGGCAAGTGCTCTCATCGTCGTTTCGCGCTCGAAGAAAACGTCCGTTGTATATTGACGCCGACATAACTCACTCGCTGTCACGCGGGGTTTTCAATACCAATCACCGTCGCTCCCGGATGTGCCCGGATATCGAACGCCGACTAGGGCGTCACGTTTGACGAGACTGCCGACGGAAATTTGTCAAGAGACTCGTGTCGAAGTTACGATCATCACGATCACCGTCAGCGAACTTCCCGGCGTCCGCTATGTCGTCGAAATTTCGCGAAAGGAAGAGAGACGTTCTTGCGACACGCGAAAGGATGATGTTCCCGGGGGGCTGGCAGTCATGTACGTGCGGCCGCGTTGCGGAACGGGCGTCAAAGGCTGAATTAATGCAAACTCGGGAATGTGCCACTGCGTTACAGAGCATGCCGATGTACACGGGCTCTGCGGTTTAAGAGTCGGACGTGGGAAAAACTTTCAAAGCGCGCGGAACCTTTGACGCTTAATCGCTAATTCGATATCGGGATGCGGGGTGATCGGGGGATTAATGTTGAGCGCGGAATTTAGGGGTGGACAGAAGCTTTATGGTGGGAGATGGTTGTTGTTTTGTCGGGAAGGTGAAAATGTGCAGTTGTGATAGACGGGTATTTAGAGGATGAAGCGGGTAGAAGTATTGAAAATCTACGAAATGGGTCACGTTCCATTTTTTCGACAACGTCCGCTTTTGATAAAATACACTACGTTGGGTAATATTTAAATTCAGGAATAATTATACAGTGACACTTTGCGCACTGGCATACATTATTTATGATTATATTATCATTTTCATTTTTGCTTTTTAACTTAAGAGTCGTACGCGGGTAAACCTTTCGAAGTACGCGGAACCTTTGACGTTTAATCGCTAATTCGATATCGGGATGCGGGGTGATCGGGGGATTAATGTTGAGGGCGGTGTTCAGGTGTGGACAGAAGCGTTACGGTAGGAGATGGTTGTTATTTTGTCGGGGAGGTGAAAATATGCAGTTGTGATAGACAGGTATTTAGAGGATGAAGCGGGTAGAAGTATTGAAAATCTACGAAACGGGTCACGTTCCATTTTTTTGACAACGTCCGCTTTTGATAAAATACACTACGTTGGGTAATATTTAAATTCAGGTATAATTATACAGTGACACGTTGCGCACTGGCACGCGTTATCTACGTTATATTATCATTTTCACTTTTGCTTTTTGGCTTAAGAGTCTTAGGTGGGTAAAACTTTCGAAGCACGCGGAACCTTTGACGCTTAATCGCTAATGTTGAGCGCGGAGTTCAGGTGTGGGCAGAAGCGTTTTGGTGGGAGATGGTTATTTTGTCGGGGATGTGAAAATATGCAGTTGTGATAGACGGGTATTTAGAGGATGAAGCGGGTAGAAGTATTGAAAATCTACGAAACGGGTCACGTTCCATTTTTTCGACAACGTCCACTTTTGATAAAATACACTACGTTGGGTAACATTTAAATTCAGGAATAATTATACAGTGACACGTTGCGCACTGGCACGCGTTATCTACGTTATATTATCATTTTCACTTTGGCTTTTTGGCTTAAGAGTCGTAGGTGGGTAAAACTTTCGAAGCACGCGGAACCTTTGACGCTTAATCGCTAATTCGATGTCGAGAGATAAAAGTTGGGTGCAAAGTTCAGAAGTGGGCAGAAGCGTTATAGCGAGAAATGGTTGTTATTTCGTTGGGGAGGCGAAAATATGCAGTTGTGATAGACGGGTATTTAGAGGGCGAAGCGGGCAGAGGTATTGAAAATGTACGCAACGTGTCGCGTTCAATATTTTCGATAACGCTCGCCTCTGATAAAATAACGTTCGCGGGCGTAATATTTAGATTCGATAATAATTACAGAGTGACACGTTGCGCACTGCCACACATTATCTACGATTACATTTCCGTTTTCCCTTTTGCTCCTCGGCACGTAACGCGATAACTGAAAATATTTGCCGCCGTGCGCGGAATTATTTTTCTGACCGAACGTTTTGCGCCTGCCGATTGCGTGCGCGGATTAAATGTGACTCGGCGAAATTGTTAATCGCACGTCCATCGCGCGTCTTTTCGCGTCGGCATATTTAATTCGAGAACGGAGGACCGAAATGAAAAGTCATCGGAAACACACCGAATTTCCGAATCGACTGTCTCGCGGCGCGACATGCGAACGAACGGGATACAAATGTCGGGGCAGAACGTTTTCCTGATTGAAAGGCAGCCCCGGACGATAATGTCCATCGTTACAGATCGGCGACTGAATTATAAACGCCGCAAACGTGCTCGATGTATCAACGTCGATATTATCGATATTACTTGTTATCGCTTTATACGCATTTCAATGGCAATTTTACGTGAACTCGGGATGACACCGTCGGTGAGGTATCGTCGATCGCTTTAATGATTACACGGAGCGCGTATGCCGGGATACGATGCGACTGGCGTTGTTTAATTTGTACAATGCAAATGAATTTTTATACCGATCTCCCTCCCGCTGGCCTTTCGTCAGCGCGCGCGCCGGCACTACAATATTTTTTATTAATATCGCGAGTCTGTCGCAGTGTGTAAATGTTGCCGGGAACGGCGCGCTAATGGATTTCATACGCCATTGGAAAATATTTGTTCCGTTGACAGATTCGATATAACTTTTACGACCGCTTTTCGATATTTGTTTTATCAAATGGAAACCATTTAGGTCGCGCGCGCACGCCCAAAATGAAAAACACCTTTGACAGTTTGCCGATGAGAGTTCATTGTAACGCGCATCGGCACGGATCAACTCTCATTGAAAATCCATGTCGCAGTGCGTGAACAAGAATCAGGTACACCGAATAATCGCAGGACGTGACCGTCACGCAAGTTTTTGCGAGTATCGCAAAGAGCGAAACTCTGCGTCTCATGTGCCAAGTTCGTCCCGACCAAAATTAACCGATCCCGTTACGGCAACATATTTTCTATCGGATATGCTGCAGCAATAGATGTTGCAGTATTCATTTGGCTCCGCGTTCGGTAGTAACACGGAATCAAATATCGGGATCAATACTCGAAAATGGCTGGTGAACCATGCGCTGTCACGTCTTCCGCCGTCGATAGTAGAAAAAATCGAGCCTTTCTACGCAAACGTCAGCAACCTCGCTCTCTCCGTTCTACCGTGCCGGCAGTATTCGTCATAAATCTGTCAGAGACAGGCCGGCATGGCCGCTGAATCCGCACTCGCGAAAAGGGCTTCGCGAATCGTTATAAATCATCCGCTTGGCTGGATCAATTACGATCCCCGCGTTGGAAAATAACGAATTACGCGGGATTCAATTTGTTCGTCTCGTATATCGGCGAATGTTGGAAGCTTTCCAGCGTCGCGGCGGAAAATATTTATCCCGTTCAGACATTCGGCTCTATTGTTTCGCGCGACTTCGGTTATGGCAAAGGGTCCGTTCGTTCTGCTAAATGTTGCACTCGCGGGCACCGTGTTGATTTTCCGAGAGTCGACCAAAAAGTCACCGGCCGAAAATGATGGATCGTGGAATAGCGGCGGGTTGAGGTTCGGCTCACTTCGAAATTTGCGCGTTTCGCCAAATACGATGCGGCAGACAGGTGCATGCTTTGCGATCGGGTTGATTTTGAAGTTCGGCGCATTCGAATTACGCGGCTATTTCTAGCATGGTAAAATGTAGGACGCTCATAGACAGCCCGTTTCGATGTCTCGTCAGTCCAGACAGCCGAAATCGTACACGGACGTATCCCGAAAGCACTGGCGTGTATTTGTTTTCGCCCTCGACACGCGTGTCCACTGTGTGCTCGTCGTAAATCTGTCATGGGCATCCGACAGGGCCGACGGGGTGTTACTCGCGAAAAGGGCTTCGCGAGTCCCTATAAATCATCAGTGCAGCTGGATCAATTACGAGTTCTCATTGGCGAGTAATAAATTATGTTTAAGCTCGTAATCCAGGCGCTCGATGGCCGTAATAAAACAAAGTTGTGCGTATCGATTCCAGTCCTTTTCTCTTAATATGAAGCATTACGAAGCTGAAGGGTATAAACCTGCTTTTATTTAGTTTTTAAGTTTGCACACGCTACTGAAAATGTTGTGTGTCCTTTTTAATATAATATCAATTAAAAATTGAAGCAGATGGGTTAATCGAAACTTATGCTTTTTCGTTCAATCATCAGCTTACGAAAGTTTCACTATACGAAACATCGATCGGAGCTTTCTGCAATAAATTTGAAACACTTATTATAAAGGTGTTACACTCGGCGAAGTATCTTACAGTCATTTAGCCCCCAAGAGTGTCCACCTTATCGCATGTTTCGATCACAATCACCTCTACCCGCAACTTCACACTCCAGTTTATTACTTCCCAAGAACACCTTCGCCGCTTCCTCGGACCGATTTTGATCGCTGCCTCTCTCGCGGCAGTAAACTTTCCCGAACATTCCGGCCAACTTTCTGCGACTATCCCCGCGTGTAAACGATATCCGTCGTAAATTTCCAAGGGAGATAAAAGAAACTGGTAAAACGTCGGAAAGAGCGTTCAATAGCAATTGCTCGAAATTACAAGAGATGCATTCGCTATGGAACATAATAGCGAAACGATCCAACGCAGCTTTCCGAAGGATCCAACTACCGAATTGTAAATCATTCGCGCGACTGGATCGGTTGCATCGAAAAAACGTAACCTACGTTACTTATATTAGTAACTAATCAATTACGGAGCTTTCAATTGGCCGGTTATAATGGAAAAATGGTCGAACGCGCTGATATCGTAAAACTTTCCGGTCTTGAAGTTTGGCCGGAGCCAATCGACGAACGATCGATCGCGGCGCATATCCGTTCCAGACTACGAGCGTGTGGATCACGAATGGTCGTAGCTGGGGCAGCGAGCCACAGGCTTTCGTATTCTCGTTACTCTTCATTAACGTCGAGTTTCCATGGCTGGACTCGATGTGGGAGCAGTGACGAATAAAAAACGGGACCGGCAGTATGACAGACTCAACGATGACGTGGGCGGTAAGAATAGCTGCCATGGTGAGACAAGGGAATTTTTTGGAAAAGAGTTCGACGTATTGCAAGTTTTAATATAACGGTGATGTGAACTTTTAAACACGTGCCATCTAAGAATCATCTAAATTTGGTGTTTTCTATCCGAATGAAACATAATGAGACCGGCGTTATCAAAAATAACGTGGGTGGTAAGAATAGCTGCGATAGCGAGACAAGGCAATTCTTTCGAAGAGTTTTTAGGCAAGTGCCAACCAGAGTCATCAAAATTTGGCATTCTTCTATTCATTCCGTTAATCCACGCGCCATAAAGGGACACGCGTCGGCATTGCCGATAAATGGACTTTTGAGTACGTGTATATGAACTGCCCGCGCTCTCTGATTTATCGAATTTACTGATAATAACATTTGTGTAAACGAGGCCTTTGGCATTCAACATCATACCGTTATATATGGCCTATACATCACACGCGGCCTTCAATTGACAACTTAGTGAACAAATAACACCCCCACCCCCTTTCCTTCGCGACTACCCATGCGGGAACTTTGCAACGACTAACCGTCCTACGCCACACCACCCAACAATCACAAGCCACCCATCTAATACAGCACCCTCTCGAACGACCGTTCTGCACCGCGGCGCACTTCAGCAACGCCTTACTCCCCACAACCCCCGGCAACGTCACCCAACTCCACAAAACCACGCAGTGATCTCCGCCAGCACGACTCGCAGTTCTTACCGGCAACAAGAGCCCCGCGGAAAGCAGTGCACTAAAACCAGCAGCCAGAAGGCCGTAACGTGCGTCGCGTAGTGAAGTGTGCGTCGGAAGTCGGCGTCGGCAGTAAACGAGGCTGGGGAAGGATGAAGGGCCGGGGTTACCGTTAGGGCAACAGCCTGGACCGGTGACGAAAGGCAGCCCGAGCTCAGCTCGACTCGCGAGCGTGAAGGTCGTCACCCCCGTTTCGCGAGGGGTCGACGAGGCCTGTCACCAGGTTCAAAGCTCGGTCACAATAGGTTGCCTGCAAAGCTCTGGTTCCAGGGGGTCGGAGGCGGAGGAGGGTGGCGGCGTCGGCGGCGGTGGAGGAGGTGGCACGAGCATGTGCTGCGTCCTTCAGGGTGCCGAGAGAGTGTTCCCCTCGACGGCCGGGGGGAAACACGGGTCCGGCACGGCGAGCGGAAGAGGAGTCGGGGAGCCGGTGGGCGCGCAGGATCTGCCGCTGGAGTCGCTGTGGGCGGCGGGCCTCGACGAGGGCATGGGCTTCCCGCAGAGATGCTCCTACGCGAATCACCACACCACCCTCGTGAACACTGCCACGAATCACGCGTCTGCGAACCCCGAGGAGCTGTGGAGGGAGCGGAATCTGTCTTATAGGTAGGGAAGGCTGGACGTGGGGCGAGAGGATGGGACGCGTGTAGGGGGTGGGCAAGAATCGGTGGGTAGCGCGTGAGTCGCGGTGGGCTTGTAATCGTGTAAGGGTCGCGTAGGTAATTGGCGCGAGAGCGGCCGCGGGCTTTGGGTTCGTTTCGTAGCACGCGGGGTTGGATGTTGAAGCGGGCTTTGGCGCGGGAATGATTGTTGGCTCCCACGCAGAACCCCGACGACGTCGACTGGTATCGGGTCCTCGGTCACGGACGAGATATGGACGTCGGCGAACGAGCGAAAGTTCTTCCGCACGTCCACGACTTCCACCGGCATCGGCTCGTCCCTGAACCTCCATGAGAACAATAGATCGCTCGAGTCCCGCGACGGCGACTTCTACTCCACGGACATCGAGGACTCCAAGGACACGTATCGAAGATTCTATCCGAACACGCCCACCACGTCTGGGCTGGGCTCGTCTTCCGATCGACAGTCGATCGAGACGCAGCGCGGATCGAAGGATCTGCCCGATCATTTGTGGGCAGCCGCGATGGAGGACGGATTCTCTCGGTTCAACGCGATGAAGTCGCTACAGACGATCACGAGACAGCCTCGACCGAACCACGACTGGGTGAAGACTGAGAGGATCTCGAGGTTCACGAAACATCGCACGATTAGCCAATCGCCGCAGCGCGAGCAGGAAATTTGGACGTCGAAGATGAACGAGAGCAATATTTACGGCTTCAGCACGCAAAGGGCTCTTGGGCAGCACAAATGTCACCATCAGGCGCGAAGGAGCTTCTCGACATCGATCGTCGCTGATCTGGCAACCACGCCCGATGGATCGCAGCAGAGCCTCGGCAGCGGCGAGTTTCTGGTGAGTTCTCGATGTTCTCGATGTTGCCTGTTTTAGCGATACTAGTTTAGATCTTAATACAATATAATATAGTCTCAATATGAGTGTCATATCCTAAACATTGGTATCTTTGATCAAATTGCCCCATCTCTAATTTTTTCATAATGTCACGTCTGAAATATTTCACGCTTCAATACATTTTTCCGGCATTCGATGATAAAGATTAATCTGATTCCCGACGCTTTCCGCCGGTATCGATCGCGTGGCACGCTGCATTTTGAATGTTCGACGACGAAGCGTAAACGGCAAATAATGTACGCGACGAGAGTGCGATCGCGTTCCGCCGTGCGGCAAAGAGCGTTGTCGTGCGCGCAACGGCAGTCCGTAAAAATTACGAATCGCCGGGTGAAACATCGATCGCGTATTATCCGCTTTCACGCGGCGCACGCCCGTTTATTATCGTAATACCTCCGGTCGCTAAGACCGTAGGAGCAGGTGGCCTCGTGCAAGGCAGCTCTTAACCTTCGTCTTTGCTTCATGGAAGAGTGACTTAACCCACTGACTTATTGTGGCTGACTTTAGATTACTTTGCGGTAAAGTCGACGTCAGCTGTCGTCCTCGATCGTCGTCCGCTCTCCATCTCTTATTTATCGTTTTTCCACGCCCGACCACCACAGCCGGGACTTTGATGCGCGAGCACCGAGAATCGTAAAGTGAATTCCGCCGTGATCTTACAAGAAGGTAAAATGCGTCTCGAATTTAACCGCCCGCGCGGCCTCGCTATTTCTCCGTTGCGCTTGCGGATAATTGCATCCGGTATCTCTGCGCGTCCGCGGCCGCGCAATCGAATTATTTTCCTATCGGGCTCGTAATCGGTCGAACGAGCTTCGCGGCCATAGCGCGCGTTCTTCCGCTGAAGACAATTCCTCCGCTTCGCTCTACGCTGGCGCGGAAAAACTTGGCGCAATCGTCGTATAAACATCAGACGCCGTGAAAGCAGAGTGGCGCATCGAATGCCGCTCGAATCGCGATATCCTTCGCCGTTTCGTCGGGAACTAACACGCACCAAGACACTATCGCCGCGGCGCACGCGAAAACTCATTGTAATCCCTTAAGTCCGGTGGTTTTACGAGCCGGTTCAATTTAGCAATTGAAAACGTAGCGTAGCAAGCGTGTGCGCGCGGCAGTAGCGTAAAGTGCACCGGCGAATAACATCGTTGACCCAGTAAAGGGTTTAAAGGTCGGAGATTCTTTTCGACCCCGGCTGCAAAACGCGCACGACCGAAACGAGCGATTTTGTCCGAGCTCCGCGTCGGTCGGAACTTCCCGGTCGAGGACGATGCGCGCGGGACGCGCAAAACAAATTTCGCAATCTTTAGGACTGCCTCATAGTTCCGTCGGGGAATGTTAACGAGACACGCCTGAGTATCTGGGCCTCTTGTCGTGCGGGCGCTTGCGACCTGAAGGGTCGTGCACGCCCACCATACAAAGATCTCCGTACACGGTGGCTGTATTGTCGGCCATTACGCGCAGGAATTCTCGAGGGTTTCGTGATGGCGGCGGTTCGAACGGGACGGACGATTTTGGCGCTGATAAAGGCATGCTTGCCTGCATAGTTTCGCAAACTGGCCAGCGAAAATCGTCTTCAAGTCCTGCACGGTCAAAGCTCGAATGCGGAGGACAGCATGCAAATTCGTCATACCTCGAACCGTCGTGCGGATCGGTTTTTCTCGTTATCGTGGAAAAGCCCGAGACGGGGGATGCGACGGGTAAGAACAATTAACGTAGGGCGCAGCATGCGAAACGTTTAACGATATAATATGCAAATTAACAGCTCCGGGAGTCCGGCAAAAATGTATGGCTTTGGACTGCGCAATTGTAATTCTTCGATTATAATTTCAAATGAGCGCAACCTGGAAACTCACGCTCTTGGAAGTTATAGGTACGTAAGCGCGCGGGGTGCACGGGGCGAGCACGATAATTCTGTCGACGTAAAGCGTTTCCGTTGCTGTGAATGAAATGGGAAAACGTTGACAAACATTGTTTCTACCGTGCTGTGGCGCGATCGTTAAAGAGTCACGGAACGCGTTTTCATACGCGACGGCTATAATAATATGAGAATAATATGAGAAGTCACCATATGTGTTGCCATGCTGCGAGTTGCGTACTGATAAGCTCAATATTATTGAATATCAGTAATATCTGGTAACAAATATACGAATTAAATTACAAACAACGAACGTGAACAATAAGTCTACAGGCTATTCCATTTTGTGCGCGTGTTGAATTTCATAATAACAACTTTCGTGCGCCTTAATCCCAAAGACGAATTACCATATAAAGTAGTTCGTGTAGTATAATTAGTAGATAAAAAATTAACAGACTACCGCCTACTATGCGCGTGTTGCAATTCCCAACAGTAACTTGTGCACACCATGCCACCTAACCCAAAATACCATGTCAAGCAATTTCTGCAATACAATTGACAGACAACAAATCAACAGATCATCGCCTACACTCCACGTGTTGCAATTCACAATAACTCTCGCGTACCTTAATGCCAAACACGAATTACTTCACAAATTAACTTATGCAGTGTAATTACCGAAATTTTTCCCTGTACGAAAGTAAGCAGAAACGCCCGCAGCTCGCGTCACCGAAGCCGTTCACTGAAAATTCCGTCTCCATCGGCGAACTAGATAACAGCTCCCCGGGACATTTTATACGCATCCCCGCCTCTCTGTTCCCCGCTGTTCACCGGTAGTATTAATTTGACGGTGCGAGGGCGTCGATTTTGAGCGCGTCGCGATAATTCGCCCTCGACCTCGGCGCGATTTAATCGTAACGCCATTACGCGCCGGCAGTGTCTTCTAATGGCGAATTAAGCGAATACGCGCAGCCGACGATTAACGGCCCGCCACCGTAACTAGCCGTCTCCGTGTCGGGCGCTGCACCATGCGATTTCAATTCGATTTGCCGGATTCCATTAGTATCGGCGTCACAAACAAACGTTCGCGTCGTCGACGGCTGTGCGGATCGAAGGAGTGGGCGTGCTCGTTATGCGACGCAGAAATGGAATTTCTGCTATCCCGCGACAAAACCGAATTCACGGGAAGCCGATCGCGTCTCGGCGGCGCAGAGAGCGGATCGTCGAACGAATTTTCCCTTTGGCTTCCTCGCCGCGCGACGCAACGTTACGCGTTCGATGGGGGTGTTAAGAATATCGCACAAAGGGACACGCGGAACAATGTGACAGGCACTTCTCATTCAATACAATCTAAATCCGGCCTTTGTCAGAGGACCATCATTCATGTCCACAAGCATCATAAACGTTTCCTCTCCTTTCCGATAATCCTGTACCTAAAGTTACCCAAAAAATAGATTTACATGTCCATTCCCCTATCCAGTTCCTGCAAATTAAATTGCTACAATTATAAGTGGCGGGGGTACTTGCCGAGGGTTGAGAAGCGGACGATCGACAGGTCAGTTAACCGAAAAATATCAGACATTGTATTCATTGTATATACCATTTTGTATTATAATAATATATCTCCTTGTTACTCGAAAGTGTTTAACTTGTTAGAATCGTCACATAAAAAATGTTTCATTACCAGAATTACGCGCATAACAGCGCATATTTTCGCGCGTTTTGCTGGCCGAAGTTATTCCATCGACGGGGGTAGTTCACGATATTACGGTGGGAAACGACAGATTCGCGGGAAGATGCGTAATGTGTGTTAATTGCGCACGTGTGAATGGAGGATATGCGCGGGTGAAGATAATTATTGCAGTGTCGCAGGTAACGGAACTGCGGGTTCAGCGAAAAGAAAGACGCGTGTTGCTGGGCAGAACTATAGAGACGCGGCATGCATTTTGCTCTGATGTGTAATGCTGAAGTACAATACGCGGATTGGCCCACTTGCCCGACCAACTCGTAAGCGATAGATTGCGGTACCGTCATCGGCTTGTGCATATACCGCAGACGTATATTTTTAGAAGAAACATTTCCTTAGCTGATTCATATATAACTGGTAAATTACGTAGAAACCATGCAATTAGCCGTGTAAACCAGACGTTTCAATGAAAAACGCTGTGAGCTGCAAAAAACCCAATTTATGAACTTGCGAGTGAGCTGCCGTTAGCGCTTTCGTCATATCACGGATCCCAAAATCCAACGAAGAAACGGTAGCGCGTTTTTTCGCTGTCAGCAACGCGGTTCGTGCCCAGAAAAAAAGCCTCGCGGTTTTAGGCATCTTTTTACGTTGAAGCCTGAACAGAAGAGGTGGTGAACAAAATATTTCTATGTTGAATGTTTTATGAGAAAGGATGTTGACTATTTCATGTGGTCCGGCGAACGTTTGCGTTAGTTGCGAACTATTAATTGGGTGGCGACATATGTATGTAAGCAAAGGGATCAGAATCGACAAAGGTACCGTGTTGACGTGCACGTATACGTCTGTATACATTCAGCGATAAAATTATTCCATTAAGCGCGATTGGTCGTACACTCGAGCTCATCCTATTTAACGCCCGCGCGTCGTCACGTGATCCAATCACCTAATCAGTTACCGGGAGTTTGAAATTGAGCGAAACTCATCTCAACAAGATGTACTCGCTGGTAATAGAGAACAAGTGGCGTAGCTATTTGCAAAGACAATAAGCCGATGTGAGCTATTCAGGGTTAAAAGCTCTGATGCTTTAGTTAAACGTATGAGAATTGCATTTGGTGAGAATTCTTCCGAAAGAAGATCCTAAATAGCATCTAAATAAGACAAAACGTATCTGGTGACTTAAGTTTCCAAAATACGTTTGACACTCAAAATAATTTATTCTGCAAGATAATTATATTATTATTAACACGAGTATGTCTATTATTTCGACTTGCAAATTTCTGAGATATATATATTATATCGCAAACATTTACCATTTTGCATCCGTCGCACATTTTCACCCGTTGAATATATGCGTCTATCGGCTAAGCTGATAAGCCATGATGGGCGCAAATATGCATCAATCGGCCGCAAAGGGTTCATAATTAATTCAGTAACATCGGACCGCGAACAACGAAACACTGATCCGCGAGTGGCTCATATGATAGCCACGTCCAATGAAGTGAAACTCGCAATGGCAGTGTTTCAACGAAATCACATTTAGCCTAATGCATCTCACACTGTAAGCCCCTACATACGTGCGTTGCATATCGTAAACTCGTACAAAATAAATGCGCACGCAGGTACGCACCAGCCTTGCTTACACACGCTTTACCGGATTAAGCACGCACGCATCGCTCGGTCATCGATTTGACACGTTTTCTAATATCCGTTCGCACGTTCATCGTTTCAATTATTTGAATAGACGTCACAGCTTGCTATGATCCTCACCTGTTAACGCACACCGGATTAAGCTCACCGGTTTCGACGGCGGAATTGTGAGGTTTATAATATAAATAGATATTTGCTACTGACAAAGTGGGAAACTGTGGTATTCTATGGAATGCTACGCATTCTGTACAATGTGCCACCGTTTTGGGGGAAATTATGAAATTAGCTTATAACATTCTGATTTGATGCCATTTACGAAGTATAAATGCAATGGCTAGGCATTTTTCGAATCGTAAAGAAGTTTTTGCAAAATATTATGTAAGATATCGCGGTTATTATAATACACAACACATGACTCAGTAGTCAACTTTACCAACGGATTGAAATCCGTAAATGCTCAAATGCACATTTATTGGTACACTTTGGTTGCATGACAAGTTATATTATATTTTCTACGTTACTACCAAATTTTAAGCATTGCATGCAAACCCCCACTCCCATGTTGCCTGGAATATACACAATGCTGTAAATTCCGTTTTTTATCCAAATATCGTCATTACTTATACAACGTAGGCGAGACAAATGCAGCGTTTGCTACCCGAAACGTGATTTTCAATCCCGCTACTCAGTCGACTGAAATCCCAGATAAAAAGGGTTGCACGGAATGAAACAGGGGTTGCATTTGTAAACATAATGCGGTCGAGGGGTGGATGGCGAAGGGACGGTTAATGGGAAAGAGAACTGAGGCGCATTGTCGCTGTTCATTTAGAATGTACGATCTCCGAGGCGAGAGCGTGATGACGTTCTTCATGTTTAATTGACACATTTCCTTCTGTGTCCCTGCTCCTTTATGCCGTATTCCTTTCGTCGTACTCTACTACACTTCCTATTGCTTCCTTAGTTCTCCAGTTGTCTTTCTGTTTCATTTCCGACGCCTTGTACTATGTTTTCGTATATTCGCCGTTATTCTTAGTCCCGCAACTGCACTACGAATGTAATTATGCTAATTTCGCTGTGCTTTGACGGAATGACTGGCTCCGACGATATTCGACGCCGTGTTGTATATATGCAATGTGCAACGCGTAAGAACGTATGCTGACGCGCAAATATCTGTTCGTAAATGGTTCGTGAAGAGGAACGACCAAATTCATTGATTTCCCTGTTCTGTCGATATATTAGCATCCAGAATGTGCGTGATAGAAGCTTTGATAGTACTTTGGATTGTTCCGAAATTTTCGTCCATAGAAATTTGTCGACGACTGATGTGCGGGCATTGTTGAAATTTAATGGTGTGTGAGATTGACTCCTGCATATTAAAGATGTAATTCTTTCCGGCGGCTTTGGACCAATGAAATCTCAGTCTCTTCTTATTGACATTTCGACCTTTATTTTTTGGTCTTTTGCAGGAGACTATGTAATAATTTAATTAGTACATTTTTCCCAGTTACTGAGAATCCGACGGAAAGAGTTGCAACATCGTCGGAATTTATCCTTCCGAAAAAGCTTGTCCACCAATGCGATTATTGTGTTACGTACCCTCATGTCTAAGTTGAAGCATTCTTTTGGCCGAGAATTTAGATGGCAAATTTAAAGGACTTATCGAATCAACGAATAAGAATCAAGAACAAAAAGCTCGTAAATCATTCAAGTGTTTTACGGGTGTACAGCGAAAGTATTAATCACAAACGATATTTACAAAACGCGTCGCAGGCGAAGAAGTATGACAGGTGTCTGGCACGTGCCGCTGCCAGAAGTTGGCACACGAATCCTCCGCCTGCGTCCTCTGCTCGCGAAACACTGTTGCGTCCGGTTCTATACCAGCCGCCGAACTTCCGACGCAAATCTTTTACCCGCCGCGGCAAGAAGTGCCACGCAAGAACCCAACGGCCATGAATGCACCTATTCAGGTCCCGTGTCCCCGTTCGCGCTCGACCTCGTCGCACGAAAATCCTTAAATAGTCCGCGACTAATTTACCAACTCCTCGGCATCGGTAAGCGCGCATTAATTACACACGCGCGCCGTCGTCCTTGCCCCGAAACCCCCATAGACCATTCTCCGCGACGCGCCTCCATTTTCCTCGCCTAATTTTCCATTATCTATGCGCGCCAAGGTTAATTGAATCTCGATAACCTCGAGTACGTCGCCTCGATACGTCGCCGGTCCCACGGCGCAAAAGTGCTGTATTTTGCATCGGCATAGACCGAAGCTGCATACTTCACGGGACTCTCAAGATGGCAGACAGAAGCGTGGCATAAAAGTTTCAAACCGCACTAAAGGACCAGAAGCTTTCTTCCGCCATCGACTTCACCCCCGCAGCTTCTCCGCTTCTTGATGCCTTTTTTCGCTCCCGAGGACCCTAAGTCCCACCCCACTCGTTGCTCCTCTCTTGAGCGCCTTTAAGGGCTTTCTCTTATTTCACGAAAAGTCGACTTTTCGTTATTCACGGCGACCGGGGACCGCGACCCCAGCTTCGTTTGCACAAGCGTGCGTCGCCCGACGTTTTCCGGTGCCGTTCGGGGTCGCTTCCATAATAATTGTCAACGATTATTTCTTCTTCCGCGCTCTGCATCCCTCGCTTCCGGCGACAATGGCGGGTAACGGTGCATACGGGATTGCCACGGGAATATAGGAGACGCGGACTGAATAAGAGAACTGCTTAATGGTGGCTTCGAGATTTTTAGCGCGGACTGGGCGTATGCGATAACGCGTCGATCGGATCACGCATTTGTCATGATTACCGTCGTTAAGTTTTCGATCCCGACGCACGGTAAGAGGTTGTGGAAAATGCACGGTCACGGCTGTCGCATCGTGAAACGTATTCTGTCCTTAGTGACATGGACAAAAGTTTATGACAAAACAATAGTTTACTTTTTAGTTTATGTGGGAACGGTTGCTGAGGCGCGTCTTTCGTGGTTGTCAAGTGCTCCCTTGCGAAGAGAACGGACAAGTTTCTACATTAATACTAGATTTGCGGAAGAATGTACAGGTATACATCAGATGGAGAGATATGTAAATACATAGTTTATCGGTACATATGTTACCGGAGAGATATGCAGTACAAAATTTGAAAACCAGAAGTCTGAAAAGAATGTATATGAACATGCGTTCGCGTCATTCTATTAATAGAAATCAGCGGAAGTCGCCAAAAAATAATAGTAATAACTTCTGCAATTTTTCTCATGGAATCTCAATCAAATTGACCGGTCCCTTAAATCTAGTATTAAAAAAACATTTTGTCTCAAAGTCATCGCAAATCGAAGCTCGCGGCGAGTTTATTGCGATCGCGTAATTAAAATTTCAGGCCACCGTGACAACTTAATTCAGTCGACGCGACGTTCGCGCAGCCAACATCCAAATTAAAACTTGCCTCTACGTCGTGGGCGTTTGGCGTACGCGCGGCAAATCTTCGGGTGTGTAAATACAAGAAACTAGGATCGTTTACAGTCGCAGGGGTTGCTCGTGTCTTCGTCGCTAATCGTCGTTCGTCGTGGAGCCAAGCCGGTCCAATTAAACTTGGCGCACCCTCGTTCGTGGGGCGTCGGGATGATGCTCTAATCGGCCAACGTGTAGGTACACGCATTGTCAGTCGCAGGAGCACACCAATGGCAGCGGATGCGGATATTATGTAAATCGATTGGCGGCTGGGAGAAAGTAAAAACGTGCCCCGGAATATTCGGAACGCTGATGAGACACGTAAGGTGGAGCGAAGCTGATAGTCAAGCGGGGTTATCGTCGTAATTTCGTCAATATTATATACCTGCTCTGCCTGCGAGTTGAGCTTCTTTTGAGTAAAGTAAATTGAGATAAATGCAATTTTCAGGCGGGCTGAATTAAGACGCGAAATTGAGACAGACGTAGCACTGTAATATGACCACATTGGGTGAAATAGTACAACAGGGTAAATTATTAAAAGCCATGATTAGAGAGTTGTAATAGTCAAATTTAACAATATTTAACTTGGTGGAAATTTGTGCTAGTATACCGATTTTAGTGTGATAATAACACTTATGTTGTACAAGGCTCCATTAATAAGAAATGCTATTCAGAATATTGTTAACACTGGAATTTGCGGCTTTCAGCGAATATATAGTACTACTGAGAACTGGTGTGCATAATAGCAGTGATAGTGGGTAAATGTTCTGCCCTGAGATACAGTTGTCTGTGTTTCCGAGCAGGAAGTACCGAACTAATTTCGCCGAAAGATGAGTTTATATACGTGTAAATCGAGAAAGTTTTAACTAATAGTACCATCCGACGACGAAGTCGGCAGATTTGGTCCTCGGCTTCCCGTCTCCCAACTGCAAAATCCAATTTACTTCTGTTTATTCGTCGGCTTACGGCAATCCTGACTGCGTAATCGTTTCCGCGATTCGGTTATTTATTCTTTGGATTTTTACTTCTGCACCCGCCTACCGTACAACATCTGCAAATATTCCTATTTATTGGTCCCGAAACTGCAGTGCTGCTTACTCTCAAAATAACCGATTTTACGGTGTGGACTATTTCGCATAATTTGTCGAAAAATGTAAATAATGGATTTCGATGATCGCATTGTTCGCTCATGCATTTTAAAGATTCCTCTCAGACAATCGTCCCAGCGCAATATTTCTCCGCGATCCCAAGTTACAATATACATGAGCATTAAAAAGTCTATGTAACATACGGTCCACGTAATGTAGACTCCATGTGCTTTAACGTCCACGCAGTATGGAATCCGTATATTACAGAGTCTTGTATAATGCAGGATCTAAATGTTAAGGATCCCTTACCAGGAAATACGGCCTTTAGCTCCGAAAACGGTACAAGAAAGCGATAAATTACAATAGCGCACACGCGCGCGCTTCTGTTTTTGAGCCACCAAAAAGCAAGCGGTATGCATTTGCTCGCAACAACGAAATTTCAAACATCCACGACATTCTCTCCTTTTTATGCTCGGGGACTTCCCGCATGTTATTTTTTGCTCCCCGAACATTCTGCCGCTTTCCTTCCTGCACCCTTTGTTATTTCAACGTACACGGCAGTTACGTTCATCTTCGTGTAGAAATGCACGTGCCTCTATATCCTTTTATTCATGGATTAACGTAAATCGAGATTGATCGCAAAGAAATCCGACGTGCCCGGCCAAAGAACAGATTGTTCGGATATACATTTTCGATAGCGATTATTCCTGATGATTATCCTTGGTGCATCGGACAGTCTTTTGACGATCCGTTCGCCGACGTCACTTTCGTCAATCACCACTTTTAATTTACTGTCGCTAACCACCCGTCGTGTCTTTTCAAAGGACACTCGTGGAAGGAGATTTTCGACAAAGGAATTAATCAAACAGTGTCAACGACACTGGCACACCCCGATGAATAACGTTCCACCCTTACACCGGTGTCACTGAGACCTTTGTGAGACTCGGGCAGAATTAATAGCCTCACAGTCTACTGAATTCCTAAGTCACATTATCGTGAGTTATTTCGTCGAAATTCCCAACTACGCAACATCCTCGATTATTGAACATTTGCGACGCCGCTCCTGCCAATTTTGGTATTTGGTTTATTGAATTTGATAAGCTGTTGCGTGTCAGATAGGGGTGGACTTTCTTTGTACAACTTTTATGAGATTTATGCGATACGTAGCGATTTGGTTTTTCATATGTACATTTTACGAATATGGAATAGAGTGTTCTGTACTATATCAATAATATCGTATTTATTCCATCGTAATATTGGAGTAGTAGATATATGACGAGCAGAGTGTGCATGGCATGTACATATATGGCGTATAGTCTAGTGTATTTATACTGTATTTTAAATATATGTCCCCTATTGTATTATCGTAATAAATGCGGTTTATTTCACGCGCGTTTCTCACCACGCTCAATTCTACTCGTACCGCATTGTGAATCTATACATCAAGTTATATTCCATAGTACGCCACAGACATGTTCGCATAAATTTAGTTATGCTTATTTTGATTATATCGTTTGTGCTTCATGGTAATATTGGAGTAACGCATATATGACCGGACAGAGTGTGCGCGACTTATACATAGCATATAATCTAGTGCATTCACACTGTATTTCCAATATATATCTCCTATTCTATTATCGTAATAAATGAGGTTTATTTCATGCGTGTTTCTCACCACGTTCAATTCTATTCGTACCGCATTATCAATCTATGCATCAAGTTATATTCCACAGTACAGATATGTTTGCGCAATTTCAGTTATCCTTGTTCTCTCATCTTGCAACCTAGCAACACAACCTGACTACCAAACGCCCGCGATTAGCGGAAAAGACGAAGCAAATAGGCACATGCATAAATGCACATCACCTAACATAAGCGCGACACGCCGAACGAAACCCTACGTGGACTCCAATTAACCGGAAAGTAAGATATCAGCCGCGCCTCGACGATACGCACGCCGAACCTTTTCGCACTTAATGAAAAGGCAAAGTGGACGGCTGCGACAGGGCGAGCGCGTTACGTCAGCGTCGATTTCACCCGTTTACGTAGCCGGGGTTACTCTGATCGGGTAATAGCGCGCCGCCAGTCGGGATCTAATTAACTTCATCGTTAATGCGCACAACAGCCACGCCGAAACGACGATCCTAAGTGGCGGCAGTTCGCAACGGCAGGAACGCGTTTGATTAAAACCCATTTATCACTTAAACCGTGTCCCGTTTCTGGCTTTTGTAGCAGCGGAAACACTCGACAGCCTCTCGCCCTTCCAGCGCACTCCGTCTTGCTCGCTCTTTCGCACGTTTCAGCGTTCGCTCAGTCACGCGCCGCCCACTGCGAGTCGCCCACTATCCTCGTCCACCCCTTTACGGTCCGCTTGCCTCGCACCCTCTGGCTCGCCTCTTCTTGTTTTCTCTCGCCGCTCTTCGGGGCCTGGAGTTAGCGACAACAGAGTGCGAAATAATAATCGTCCCACTGCTTTCTGCTCCCGCGGGCATCCCCTCACCCCCAGACCCATTCCCGCCCCGTGTTTCTCGCTTTTTCTTGCGTTATCTTCCGCCGGGGCGTACTTCGTACACCTTTTACCTCGTGCTTCCTTTTTTTATGCGCGCGGCGTCGCGTGATTTTTATCGAGCGGACCTTTCTTGAGACGCTGCCGATTAATGTTGTTGGTTGAACATTAAGTGGCGGGGTAGTTCATCTTGTGCTGGGGTATTTGATGTGATATTCGATGTGGTCGCGGTGTTTTAGTGCTGCGCTGTTCGGGTTGCGGGCTTTGTCGGATTATGTTTGTAGTTTGTTTTTAGTGTCAGGGTTTAAGATTGCAGCGGAGCGGGCAATGGAGACGTCGATGTCAATACTGTCGCTTATATGAAGGAAAAGTAAAGTAAAACAATGGTAGAACTTTGTATAAAGAACGGAACGTAGAATGTCAACACGTATCATCGATTCGACAGGAACGTGATTTGTAAGATAAAGTTCAAAATCTCAGTAAATCTCCGTAGCCGCAAAAATCTGAACACATCGTCGGTGCTCATCTTCTAAGAACCCCAACTTTGCAGAACTCAATTTCCTGCCTTTGTCACACAGCAATTATAATCTGCATTTTTCTTAACACGTTTCAAGATTGCAACAGACCGCCAAGTAATGAAAACGTTGATGTCAATAATACGGCTTACAACTGCGCACTTCGTAGAAAGATTGGAACGTAGTCTGTCAACGCGTATCATCGATTCGCGAGAAACGTGATTTGCAAGATAAAGTTCAAAATCTCAGTAAATCTCCGTAGCCGCAAAAATCTGAACACATCGCCGGTGCTCATCTTCTAAGGAGCCCAACTCTGCACACTGCAGCTTAGCGTCGGGGGAATCACCGGTGCCTGTTGATGCCGCGCAGAAAAAGGTTCACGGCGCGAATTTACTTTCGTTAGTACTTCGTCAGACGGCCGGAAGGAACAGAAGCGGGAGGACGAGAAAAAGTGGTCTCGAATCCAGTCGCCTGATTACTTGACGAGGGTACCCGCGAATCGATAATCGAGAGCGAGGCGCGAGCTTTCTCTCGCCTCGCAATCCCCGCCAGCTAAAATGATAATGTTCCCCCGGGAAATCCGGTTTTCCGTAGCGACACTCGTCCGTTCGAAAGATACGCCAAAGATGGTATGAAAAGTCCCGGATTGAACGACCAGAACATCACGACTTCGCCGGCTGGAGAAAGGTTGAGAAAACGTATCGAAGAGACGATTACGCGACTACGTGACTTCGTAGGTTCGTTCTGTACAGACTATGTGCACCCTATGTACCTTCTCTGTAGTCTGTATTCGGATTATGTGCCCGACCATCACGCGTTTCCTATGCAAAGACGTACTGGCGACACAATGGATTGGTGTGAGACGCCCGGTTCAATTTTTCTATAAGGTTTAATGACATTCTCTGGTGCAGTGCCTTGATGTGAGATATGCTAAATTTATTCTCCGATATTCTTCTACGTTCAATTTATTCTCTGATGACCCAGGCGCATCTTTACAGTCGCTCGCAGCGGCGACTATCGATCATTTCCGAAAAAATATTCCACGTTTTTGGACTTTTTCTCGGTACTTGGAAAGGTATCTTGTGTACATTCGATATCACGAATGATCTTGACCTTAGTCGGTAATAGAAAAATTTCAGTGATTGGTATAATGCTTCGGCGGTATATTGGCTTTATGCAATTACTGCGTCGGATCCATTTCATTCGCCGTCGTTCGTGCCACAGTTGTTTACTTTAAACGGGACTTTTAATCGAGGCACTGTGACAATATTGACCCACGAAGCAGCGTATTTTCTGCGTCGCGATCGCTCGTATCGTTTCTCATTTTCTTTTTATCATTGCCCTCGTACTACTTCTTCTCGGGCGAATCCGACTGAATGGATCAAACGGCTTATCTAACGATCCGCCGTGATAAAGCGGCGGGGACGATAGCGCGGCAAGGGCTGGGCGTGGAAACTTGTAAGCGCCATTTTTAGCGATGTCCGACTTTCCTGGCAGCCACTTACGTTTAGGTGGTTTTACCGCAATTGGCCCCTGCGCTTTTTCTTATCCGGGACGTCGCGATTACACGATTCTGACTTCTCCCGGTCCTGCCTGATTGAAAAATTCCCCCACCCACCCGCGTTGATAACTAATCGCCGTAATTACGATCAAACGCAGAGGAGCGTTCTTTTCATTTAAGCGAACGAAAATCTGTAGGGCGCGTAAAAACATCAGATGCGCTTTTTGTTTTTAATCAAGAAGCGTTGAAAGTATGACGGTACTCCAAGTTACGTTTCGTTAGCTTCAGTCAAAGTTATCGCGTTCATTAGCATTTAACCGAACGGCGATGTTTCCAGTCGATAGAATACAAGTAAGCAATAATAAGCGAGGAACGTGAAGTCGGCGATGATCCGATGCGATCAAATAAAAACAGGGCAGTCGCTGATCCCATTCATGCAGTTTTCGAAATGTTACGGTCGCGACCTGCCTTTATTTGAGAAGTCGGGGTCGTCTCACGTGTCTCTCTCAATATCACGTGGGATGGCAATTTTGGAGGTAGACGAAATTCGTGCTTACCATATATCGTAACGACATCCCGAGGTTATTACTGAGATCTGAAATTTTGGTTTCATTTCGGAGAACGAAAACTTCCGGAGCGGAAGATTAGGTGTCGCGGAAAAGCAGTGGGACTTTGAATTGGACTACGAACGGTTGTGAGTTCGATGATTGATGAAAACAGGCAAATGGAATCTCTACCCCATACGTGACTATGCTGATATCTACTTCGCGATCACTTTTTGCTTACACGAAGAATTTCAGTTATTCAATTTTTTCCATTTTGTTGAGTCATGGTATGTTCCCAATTTCAGGGTTTTGTCAGTTTTTCAAAACTTGGTGGCTGAAATTATTACGGTCACTTGGGAGACAAGCATAATTTCTTTCAATGCATGGGAAAATGTTAGCACGTTGACTGCCGGGATAGTAGGTTATAGTAGTATTTATAATTTCTTAATGCAGATGAATCTAGAATAGTGGTTCAATCCTTCGGTACCAATACCCCTGCATTATTTTCCTTTTGCACAATTCCATCAAACGCTATATTATACAATCACGTTGCGGTTCTACTACAGCGAAATACCCTCAGCAGTCATCGTGTTAACATTGTCCCGTCTAGGACGTGTCACATAAACATATTCTCTTTCCAGTCGCGCGCAACTGACACATCTGATTAATTGAACATTAAACATTAGATAAATCGTATAACTGACTACGCGATAAATGACTGCAACTTCAATTTTCCGCAACCACGTCGCTTCGTTCTCCTCCATCGAACTTTCTATTCGCCACGCCCACATTCTTGTCAGTCTATAATTAATTATCACCATTATTGTCGACCGCCAATTTTGTCTCAAGGAAGTATCGGCACGCACGGAACGCGCAGAGGTCTTTACCCGTGTTGCGATCGGGGTCGCATAATTGACATGTTTGTACGTACGCGATCAAATTACCCGTGCATTTGCACGTGGAGAGTAATCGTAATGGCGACTGGCTATGGACCGCACCAAGATAACGATCTCCGTCGTAATTTGCTATTCGCATACTGATGACGATCTTCCTCGATTAGACGGGGATTCCTATTAAGTCGATTACGGCACTCCTTCGATTAATTACCGGTCTCGGGGCCACCTGTTGTACACGCACTAATCTTGTAACGTCGACGACAGTCATGTGTGTTACGCTCTGATAACGTTGATAACACGATATCGGTTCGTGGGACTGATTCCACCTAATTAACGATCATCTCGTCAAACACAGGATTCTGACAGTAGCATAGGTCCGTACTGCACAATTATGTTTACCGGTCATAACTGACTCCGATTGTTACGCGAATCTTGGATACTTGTTTTCGTTCTAAGAAGGTCGTCTAAAATTACTATGTTACTCATGTGTGACGGAAAATAATATTCGAGTTAACTGTATTGTGCGTTTTGTCTGTCTGGTAGCCACAAGATTTGGAAAGTTTGTAAAAGTGCGTTTTTAAAAAGGAATAGTGGTGCCGAAAATTGGACGATTATTCATTCTGCGTAAAATACAATAAATAAGATTACTTGCCATAAAATGTAAAAACAAATGTATCGTATTCTTGTAAATAGTCGCTGTTTAATATTTCATAGACGCATAGACTTAAAATTCGACGATTATCGAGTATTAAAGCATTATGCAAGGAAAGGTAGCAGCAGCTTGATCATTCAATCAGAAAGTCGATAATGGACGAACCGTATTGGCAATCCGGTTGGATAATAACTGAACCCTTTTTTTTTCATTTCATCCCGGACCAATCTTCTACTGATTTTCCTCGCGCCGCTCGACTCGAACGAACTGGCTTACAATTCGTTCAGATAAGTCGATGACCACGAAAGAGTAAGAGTTTCAATGCATAGAAACTTGTGGGTTCAATTTTCTATAATACACTCACTACAAATCTTTTTGGTATTCATTTCTACATCCTTCCTCACACCGCGGTAACATAAACCCTTAACCCCTCTCTACTCCGCGTTCAAGTTTCTAGCAAAGATTTGCCGCGAATTAAACGAGCAAATGCCCCAACCCTCAACTTCACCCCATCACTCAAACATTCATTACCTATATTCGGTAGCTTATATTAAATTCCGCATGATCCGTTTTCCGACAAACGTCAATCTCTATAACACGCGCCGAACATACCGCGCGCCCACTTTATATGAGCATTACCATACATATTCTTGTAAACTGCCTCGAAAACGTTTCAATAATTTTTATGATCGAAACCGATGGAAAACGTTTAGTGCCAATACGTCTTATGTTTCTTGCACGTATTCGTATAAATTCGTTTCACCGATATTTACTTGTACATATACACGTTGGATATATTTCACTGATAAACAAGCTCATGTGCTTCCCGGATTACTGGTGGATTAGTGCACAATCGAAATGGGGTGAGTCCGGCAACCGCGATCACTCTGTCAGAATATTGACGATGCACAAGCGATATTAGCGAATCCTCCAGGATCAGAGTTCGACAACTGACAACCAGGATGAAAACGTTGATTGGCATTGGCCGATGCGTCGGAGGCACACGGTACGGACCGGACCGATAACGGAGGTCGACTCCACCGCGTTGTATCAATTAAGTACCTGCCCGGCTCGAAATTGATCTACGGTTAATTGGGACCGCGTTCGAACATCGCGTAAGTTCGGACGAAGCGACGGGAATCTAAATTTCGCCCGAACCGATAATTTCACTAAGAGCGCCCCATCGGATATGGCCAGTGAGAGGTTCGCGTTGAATGGCGTAATTTCATTTAGAACGGCGAATACTTCGACGAGTCGGAAATAGACGAATCGCGTTATCTGTTTTCGCTGTTTTGCGCAGATGGCGGAGAAAGGGTTTAAGCAGCCACACGATCGAATTCGTAATCGATTAAGTTTAACGAATATTGTGTATAGACATGTTAAATCTTTCCGAGACTTTCAAACTATCATATTTATGTAACACCCGAAGAATTTATGGTAATACGCAAGAGGTCATCTGTGCAACATGTAATAAAATTTACGTATATTACATGACCTTTATCTCAAGGAACTTAAATATGCACTCCTGGCAACGAAACATTATTACCCGTTTGACCCGCGCAATTGACAACACGCAATCTTACTGATACTTATTTTTCACGCAGTCCTCTTTCTCATGTAAAACATATGACACATTAATCTACCGCCTTTCATATTTTATTTTTCAATAATACTCGACTAACTTTCCCGACGAGCAAAGTGGCAAATGCGAATCTACCTATAGCGTACGAAAACGCGTAAGATTTTTGCTAGTCTCTTTTCTGTGCGGCCACCTAAACGCTGGGGGGCTAATAATTATTTATAAGAACATCGCAAAAATGCCGTACCTAATAAAGTTCGTGACTCCTGCTGACTGGCGATGGCCGTTTACGGAATTAAAGTCGAAAAAGGTCGGAAAAAAATTACGAAGGGGGCGGATCCCTCACTTCACTGCTCGTTATGGCGGGACCGCGTTTTCTTAAATTCCTCACGCCCAATTTACCCAGCGGCGGTTCGGCTGTATAAATTCAACCGTGTCTACCTTTGCTGGGTAGTCGTCCGCCGTTGACTTCGCAGCTATTTACTTTACGCGAGTATACGGGGCAAGTCACGCAACTGGCACGGGTTGTAACTCCGTTTTTATTGACTATAGAAAGAAATGGTAGAGGAAAATGTAGGACGGCATGGTAGTGTTTATTTTTCCGCGAACTTACTTTTTCCCCGACGACCGTGCACTCGAAATGCGCAGTTGCACTCTTTTTAATAGATCTGCACACTTTCCTTGCGTACATCGATTCTTTTCGATGCAGCCGCGTAGCGCATTATTGACTTTCCAGTTATTTCGCGTTACTATTGTTATTTCGGTAGAACGCTAGAGCCGATAGAAATTGCGTAACATACTCTGCATAGTTGTGCTGTACTAAGGATTTTAATCAACAGAAAGGCTGATTCTACGGCAAATCATTTTGATAGGCTTTTCCAAATTAGTAGCTCAGATAAAGTAATAAAAATATTCTTAAGAAATAAAATATGCAGATATACACCATTATCCGGAGAAATACGTAGATACGCGAATATTTTATTTAGAAGCCTGTGGGGGAAATAAATTTGGATATATATTCGTGTCATTCCATTTAAAAAATGCAGCAAACGTTGCCAGAAAATAGTAGTAATTGTTTTCGTAATTTTGTTCGTGAAATTCGGCCCCTGTTAATCCCGTGTTAAATACGGATATTTGAATCGTTGTAATTTAAAGAGTAAGCTATTTTGAACCGCACGATGACTACGATTTCGGTGGCAAACGAAATTTATAAAATTTTCCCAACGACCGCCATTACGCTAACCCAGTCATAAACGCGACTATTCACGCTGCAAACGGATAATTGCAACAAAGACCGGATTTCAAGACGGCTTAACTTGTAAGCTTTACTTTACGTATAGTGGCCAAGCTCCTACTCAGATTTCGCCGTAAAGGTCTTATTGCAATTCGCTTTTAACCCCTTTTCTCACTTCGAAGTTAGCGAGTGCTCGGATTCGACGATTTTTTCGCCATCCACTTTGAGTCTCGGTCGTTTAACGTTAGAAACTTCGAGGAACGAAGATCGCCCTTCACGTATTCGATTCTCGCTCCAGCACGATCGGTCATTCCGTCGACCTCGAGCTCCTTTTCCTTCGCGGACGTCGTTTGCGTCAGCTCTCGGGACTCAATTTTCGAGACGTACGAAAACTCCGTTGTTTTATGAGCGAGCGAGCGTAATCCGCTTTGTGATTTTTTTCCTCCAACCAGGAAGCAGAGTTACGATCGCGAGTATAAATGAATAATACGTAACGCTGGCCGGGCAATTGGAATAAACTCATGTGTTTCGTAATGCGTGGTGCCCACGTTAGACTTAACTCAAGCGTAATCCAAATCAAAGTGGCTCGGCAGATTGAGTTAGCGCTGAAGAACTGTAATTTAATATAAACGTCTGTGGCAGCTTTTCAATGCCCCCAATGCTTTTCAATGGCAGAAATGTCATTGTACGAGCTTTTTCACGAAGTACTTATCACTTTTCAACAGTGCGAGTTGCGAGCGAACGATTCTCTCCTCTTTGATCACCTGAGCGCACCCAGTGAATTCGTACACATTACTTTTGAACAGGCTGCGTCACGTCATTTCACTGGAGTACTCAATCGCTACGATTGTGTAATATACATAATTACAAGAGAACTACTAACGGAAGCTTCTACAAAATCCTCTATAATTAAACTAAAAATTTGAAGCAAACTGAAAATCTAGAGAAGGAAATAATTCTGGGCAAACTAGTCTCGACAACTGCAGATCCCGGCAACGCGTTCCACATTTCTACATAACGTTTATTCGGCCCGAGAAAAGGTATACGCGGAGTAAAATTTGACGAGAGCCTTCCGGTGCGCTGATTAGCATAATTACCTTTACACGCCTCGTATCCTCTCTCATTATGAGACACGAAATGGTCGACATCGTGAAAGTACACTTAACCGAGTCCGCCATTGGCGCACACACAAGCGAAGATCGATTTTCTGCGGAAACTTACATTTTGGCAAAAAAAAAAAAAAGAACTTATGTCGTTGGGGGGGTGGAAAGAAAGTTTTCCAATCTCATTATACTCTCATCTCATTGAGCCATCTGCCGGAGTATCTTGTTGATCGAGATTATTCTTCGCGAAGGAAAATTTTCCTTTCCGCAAGAGTCGTTAACGAACTTGCTTCTGTGCTGTTTTTAATTAAACGCTGCAAAGGGTAAATTTGTTCGCCTTCGTGTAACCATAAATCGATTCGCGCACTCGCTTTTATGTGCTTTAATAATCTAACAATAAGTATGGAATGAACGGAGTTTAATAAATGCTCAAACCGTCATTTGTGAATCGTCACACAAAGGGAGAGGCGGGTAATATAAAGTGGTTTTTATTACATTACCCGTTTGTCTTCATTATCATACATCAAGTGCCGGAATAGCTATTCGCTTGAACACGATATTATATTACGCACGGTTACATTTTAATATATTACGCATATACGTGAATTATCCTGAAAGTAATGTTGAAGTATGATGCGCCGCATTCAAACGTTATAGTACTAGTCCCATCGTCATTATGACGTAAGAAAAAAATGCAATATAACGTTAACCTGTTGGAGGCTATCCGACATCAGAGAAATGGTTTTCTGTTAATTAAATTGAGTCTAAAAGTGAACTCCCAATTAATGAACTACTTCATCGAAATTCTGTTGACTTCGTTAAAATAATTTACTTGTAATTGGTTCATGCAGTCACAAATTACGTGTCAGAAGTACCAGAGAGTCGCGTTATTGTTTCACTGTTCTTCATAAATTTATACTGACTCTCGTTTCACACATGCAACTTGGTTACATTTTATGACGGGAAAGGGTTTCCCGGGTCATTAAACAAATGAATAGAGTATTATATGGTCTCTACACCCGTTGAAGAACCGTGACATTTTGCTGAATCATACTACGTTGCACACGTTAAATTGCCGGAGCAAAATGCAGCGTATCAGTAACGCAACGTGTGATATGTGTAAAATAACAGAGCTACTTAATCACCTTTTTTTCGCTCGGCTCAACAAAGTACATGAAAATATTAACTATAATAAAGAATATCGTAAAAGACTTCTATTACCAGTTGTGTTATTATTTTTATTGCGAAATCCGTTTTCAAAGTCCCCAGTATTTATGATGACCGAATTGTTTGCAAACCTTTTCCACGATCATTTTACGAAAAATTTATTTTATGCACAGTGAAAATTATCCAGTCTATATGAAACACGATAAAAGATTACGCTGTGAAAAATAATGAAAGCGGCTACCATTAAAAACTTCTCCGAAAATGTTTTCATATATTTTATTTGTGGAATGATTCCGATTCGCCAACAGTTTTTTAAATATTTTCGTTGCACCGACCTACCGAATGAGCACGAAAACGAAATCTTTCAAAGCCGTTTGTGTATTATGAAACTATTCAAATATCTTAAAATATTCATCTGATTTAATTTTATTTGATTTAAATTCAAAGAAATAAGTTCTATCACACGAATGAAGAAAACATTTCCACGTCAGACACGACGTTGCACAAGAATATTCCCGTCGCATCAATAAATCCCTATTATTGACAATAATGGCCGTAATTGTCAATGATGAACCAGTATTTCCGTGAAGTCTAATTACATAAAGCGTTCCTTCTCGCTATCAACGTCAATACCCATGATTGACATGCCCACCGGAGAAACTAATACGTTGCCTACTATCGATAGGTGCATTCCCCAGTAATGATTCTGCTCACGATGAAAATTCTCCAGCGAACTGTAGCCTTCTATAGAACATTCGTATTTTGCAACTTAAATAATGGACTGGGCGATCCGCTGTCGTCGCAGTTGACTGCTAAAAATTGCAAATGCAAAAAAAATACTGAGCCGCGCGAAATAATACGGTGTGAAACATTGACAGTCGCGTGCAACGGAAATGTGGATGGCTGACGAAAAAGCCTGATCCTGTTGTTCGGTGCGAAGCATGCAGGATATTTACAGGCGTGCGTGCACAAAACATGAGCCGAACCGGCTAGTTCGTAGATTGAACGAGTTTCTCTTTGTTATTCGTGTTGTTTAATTCCTTTTGTTCCGCAGAATGCTTCGCTCGGTTCGATCTTCGCAAGAATACAGAAGTAGTGTTAGCTCCCGTTTCGATCTATTGGTGTCATAACGCATTCTATGCACAGTTAATATTATTATACGCAAGGCTTTTATCGGTGGCTTTAAGAATTTATACCTAGTGCCCCTATAGCAAAACACGTCGCTGTACCTACATACTGACCACTTGAAACGAATTTTCAGTACGTGTACACATTGTCAAGTAATTTATGCAGTGTCATTGTCCAGTGTCATAATCTGCAACGCTGCTTTATAATATAAACACGTACGTCATTGTCCATAATAAAACCGAAAAATATTTTGAACCAGCATTAGCTGAAAATAGTGCATGATCTGCAGCGTATATCGTCCTCTCCCCTCAAATTCAACTTCTGCACGCGACATCACGTGGGTGTTCGTGTTTGACTTGGACACACGTATAAATGAAGATACCCCGTCTATTCCTGTTACCCGCGCGAAACCGGAATTCGACTAAAACCCGACAACGTATACCGCCCTCTCGAACCGCAACTCCGACCGGATAAATTTATCTCGACACATCCAGACGACATTTATGCTCTACCGTCTTTGTGCAACTGTGGAACCGGCTTCTAGTTACCGATTGGCGGAGGAGGCGTCGATTTCTATCATTCTCCAGGAACTTCGAACTAAAGACGTCTGTCTTCGCGTAATATTCGAATAGGTAGACTACGATGAAAATTTCAAAATAACTTTGACAGGTATCCGTACAATATATGAGCCGAAGTAATAATGAAATAAAAATTTAATAATCAAAATTCTACTATCAAACATTTTTCTTTGTAAGAGTGCTGTATGTATTACTTCATTTTCCAAGTAAAATATCGGACAGTTGAAGTTAAACATATCTTCTAATAAATAAATAAGTAAATAACTATATAAATCATGTTTCTGCATCGGGCCAGCCAAAAGAAAGTAGAAGTTAAATTTACACGGTAAAAATGAAAGTCCTGTAAAACGCATTTTCTCATTTTAGCTGTTGTAAGAACCGTACAATTAATTAGACAATTCCAATCAACCAGTTTTAATACCTATTCGAAGAGTTACGTAGCCGGAAATTGTTCATTGTTTTGGACTGATGAGACCGGACGTAAATAGCCTATTGAAGTATCACTGTCATTTAGGTACTCGCACAGATCGAATTTCTGAGTTAATCTCGAATGTTCAAGCTGCTCAAAATACACAAGCTCTCGATTTGTTTCTCAGCATCTTTCCCTCGCACGTATATTCATAAGAGCAAATGGGAAGAACGACACGCAATGTAGATCCTTCCACTGGACTCCCATTATTCTTTGTTGCAACTCGCAAGTGCACGGACCGACGAAGACACGTTCCTGCGGATTATTTTAGGCGTTCGCGGTACGACTATTGTCGCACTACGTTTTCCGTTCCCACTCGCACGCGGCGCCACATATTTTCGCAACGCGTTCGGAATTGTTTGCACGTGTCACGACAACGTATTTTTGCATCCATGACGGACAATTTTACTAGGACAGCCCGCGTTTGATCGGATTACTCAAAGGCCGGTGACTGTATAATTTCGACATGTCGACCGTCGCACAAGCTTTCTTCATTCCGCGCTTACTCATTACCGCGCTGCGCCCATTTACGGTGATTCACAGACGCGTCCTAATTGCTTGAAGACATATATTTGCGACGTATTCACTTATTTTCCTCCCTCACGTATGCCGCGTCATTCAGCGATCCAACAAACTACTGACCGACTTAAAGTCCCGCATCACCTAGCCGCTTCATATTGCATCCGGTCGCGATTTACATCGAATCCGCGGAAAAATGAGACACGCGAGGATGCAAACAGACGTCGAGGAGGCGAGTCAGTAAGGCTAATAAAAGGCGTCTGGCCGTCTCGCGCGAGGGTGCACACACGTACGGGCGACCATTTGTAATTTTATCCCGACGTGCTCGTATCATAGTGTCGATCGTTAACGTGAAGACGCACGGTACTCGAGTTCAATGCGCATTGCCGCGAATCGGGGTTACTACAAATCGTTGCCGGTCGCGCTTCCGCGATCCCACGAAAAAGTGTTTATGGGTCGGGTGCGATCGTTTAACTTGCAGACAAGAAAAATAGAGAATGAGAAAGAGGAGACCGGACGGTCGACGTTAGATCGCGAAGCTGGGTATAATATCCGCTGCAATCACGAATTACTTACGGTGCGCGAACCGTTATGAATAGAGCACTCGAGCACGCGCTGCAATAAGCGAATCTAAAATTCAGTTGATTATTTCGATGAAACTAAGTACTTGAATGTATTAATTAATGTACTCGACATTGTCTAACGTAATAACTGCGGCAATATGGAATGAATGGTTTTATATATATGTTATATATGTGTGTATCTAATTTTAACGTATTATTAATGACCGTAACACTTTATATAGCTAGCACCCCTTTTTCTTCCTTACTTTTTCTTAGCTCGATCAGCAAGTACGTACAATCGCCACCTACGCTGAGAAATTTGGCCTAACTAAATAATTAATGACAGTAATATACAAATAAACTGTTTACATTTGATTTACTTGCAACAAAATCACGTCCCTCTATTTTTCGGAATTATTCGACATTACCGTTTATGAACTCACTCACGCGTGATTTTACACTCCGCTAAATCCATTAGCAACAGATGTCCACGTTGCAAAACATTTTTCACGGATATAATAAAGGATTGCAGTTCTGAAATATAACGAGACGCGTTCTGTAGCCTTGGCTCGAAGTACAGCGAAAAGAGAAAAATAAACTTGTTAAAGTCGCTGACATAAACTCGACTGACTTCCGTGTGTTTGCAGAATAATTCTCGGTTGCCTGTGCTGTAACATTTTCGCGACGCCCACAACTTAACACTTAGTCATTAGTCGTTTCGCACTGCCTTCACCATTTGGTCGTGGGCATACGTTCAGTAGTCTAATTCGAACAGCGATTCTATAGAATACAGTGAGCATTTTCTGTTTTTTTTTAGACTTTTAAGTACGCCATTAAACATGACTGGTATCTCTAAAAGGGTTAACAGCAAAACAAAAAGCGAGTATTCCATTACACGTAGACAATGTGTTAAGTTACTGGCCTTGTCCGAACGTAAGCCTTGCCTAAGCGACCGTAAAGAACGTCTCTTTCTGTGCAACGTTATCCACGTGTACGTTCACGACCCCGATCACGGAACCGCGCGAATGTAGTACAATATTCAACTTGAATGGTGCTGGCTCTTGCTGGGTTCCCTATATTACAAATAGCCGTTTCGACTGAGCAATTGACTATCCCGTTCCCCGGGACTCACCTCGCCGAACTTTATCTTATAAGTATGGCCAGAACAAATGCGGCCCATTACACGATGTCTATGAGTATATTATAGAACGCCGCACTTAATTCTCGATCCACGTCTGTCCCTTTTATCTTCCACCCACGTGTCTTAACATCCGCGGAACGCCCGACAAATTTAATTTACGGTTACGCGTTTCAGATAATCCGCATCTCCATGATGTATAAAGCAAGATGTATGTGTTATAGAATTTCTAAGTAACTGCCTTCGTACTCGTCTGGGTGGATATAGTAAATGGATTTTTCAACGACCATTACTGGTCACACATGGTGGCGTATGGTTTGGCATAACGTGTCTACGTGCAGTTTATACGTACCAAAATAAGATTAGTCACACGCGACTGCATCCTGACGATTTTTGGGTCATACCTAGCTTTTTTTGCTTTCCACCCACGTGCGTGTATGCCTACGGTACCACCCATAAATTTTGTTTATGACTATGTGTTCTACACTATGCATGCCTTCGGCGTATATAGACTGCAGGGACGGCACATTACGAAGTCTACATCACATGCTCTCAATGTATTACAATATCTATAATGTAGTCCTCCGAGGCATCATGTCCAGGCATAGGCCAAGTACACCGCCATTCAACCCACCGGTACCAGACCGGCCATGCTCGCAGTGCACCGCATTTAAACGATTTTTACTCCACATCTGCTCCTTTTGTGTTCCGCCCACGCGTGTCACCCCGTTAGGGTCGATGACGAAAATACTTCCCGCGCCTCGTGCGCCAACCTATCTCGCTCTCGTCTCACAGCGCACGAGTACCTACGACCCGGTTGACTAAATTTCACCTCAAATTATACGATTCGCATTGTCCCCGTTTCGACAATACGCAACGTAAGCCCATGCGTTATAGAATTCGCGCACACAAATCCTGTACCGGAACCCATATCTGCGTGTTACACGCCGAGCGCATTACAAAGCCTATACAACGCAGTCGTTCGGAGCGTCGTGACTGGCTGCAATCTAGCTCCGATGCCATTCAGCATACCGGTACCAGATTGACGCCGTGCACAGTCGATTGCTCTTCAGCGTAAGGATCGTCCGGCCCGACGTGGCGCCGGCAGTTTCTCGTATTTGCGCGTCCACGACGTTGACATTCCGCTCAAGTGACGGCGCACGGATTGTAGAGAGACTGTACCGTTGGGTAAGGTTAGTGAGAAGTCTCGCTCGTGGCACGTAGGTAGCGCCGAGGCGCTCCGTTCTCCGCTTCATTCTCGGCTTCGTTCTCCGCTTCATTCTCGACTTCGTTCTCGGTTCAGTTCTCCGTTCGGTTCTCGACTCCGTCCTCCGCTTCATTCGCGACTCCGTCGGCGGCTTCGTTCTTCGACCGATTCGCGGATTAGTCCCCGGCTGTGCTTGCTGTTACGTTCTCCGCTTCGCTTGCAACTCCGTGGCCTGTTTTGTTCTCGGTATCGTTCCCGGCTCTTAGTGGGTTCAGTTTTCCGTGGGATTTCCGACCAGGTTCACCGCTGCCCAGTTTCATTCTTGGGTCAATTCTTGAATTAGTTTCCGGCTGCGCTCACAGTTCCGCTGTCCGTTTCGTTTCCGAATCCATTGGCAGTTTTGTCCTCGGTATCATTCGCAAGTTGGCGCACGGTTCGATCGTTGGGGATCTAACTCCGTTTTCCGCTCACCGGCTTCGTAGCAGGTTTAGCTCTCCATATCGTCCGTGCTCAGTTGAGTTCTTCACTTTATTTTCGACGCCGCATTCGGATCAGATCTTGACTTTGTTCTCGAGTCCGTTCTTGTCTTCCAACTTCCGCGAAAAGGTCTACTGCGCTGCGCTACGCTACTGCACCTCTCTCGATCAGTGCGCGTCGCTACGCGAGTCACGTGTGTCGGGGTGCCCGCGTGACATGAGTGCTTTTGCTCGCGACCAGATTCCTTCGCGGCTCTCTCGCCCGCCGAGAGATTTCCTTCAGTGCGTGTCGGATTGAAAATTTAACGCTACCGTGCACCGATACTGCCATTCGCGCGGCGAGACGAATCCGTCGCGCGTAATGGTGATTCTCGTTTACGACGGTGTCCTGCAGTTCGATAAGAGCGCGAAGCTGCAAACGTTTACGCGGCGCGCAAAAATGTGTGCAGTGAGTGCTCGCGGTGCAAGAAGTGCGCAAGATCTTTGGATTAATGCTCGGCGGATGGGACGTATCGTTGCACGTGATGGTAATTTGCGTCTGTATTCCTACAGTGCGGTATGACAGCACCGGGCATGTAAGGAAGAGGAATAAAATTGTACGCGATGCGTGTCCAATATAAAACTTAACGCCTCGCGCTCTCCACGCTGGTGGTGATTATCGGAACGAGATATTATAACGATACTTCAGTACGCTGCGTTTAATCGCTGCGCCGGTGCTAACGTAAAGGCGAATGGTGAAATAACAGAAATACGAGCGATGCGTGCTTATTTAAAAACTAGATATTCGGAATTACCGACAGCGCCGCTGATAACGCCGATGAAAATTGCGCTTGCTTCGCTCGGCGAATATATTTTACGATTTTATAATTCTGTAATCATAATACCTTTTGCGTGCGCCGCGCGAGAACCGGACTCGCCGCGGCTTCGAATGAAAATTTGATACCCCAGTCCCGCGTTTGTCAATATTGCTCCTCTCGCCGTGAGGGAATTAACTTTGTGCAGTACTGTTCACGAGGTGCGACACTCACGAGAAAACGCCGACACGCGTTGGTAACTTGGTCAAACAAGCGCGAACACGCCAAATACTTGAACACCGCGGCATCCTCACGTTACGAACACCTCTTGACTGCAGTTCCGCTGAATCGGGACCCAATACGACCGCGAAACACATGTCGCTTGCATGCCCGTCCCACTGATTTCGTCGCATTGACTGGCAACTAGTCAAGGCAACAAAGTGGGCACTCGAGCTTGCCTTCAAACTTGTATAACGTGTACAGCCTCGTATGCACACAACGCCTCTCTTCCCGGCATCACCGTACAATTCAACTCGTGCGCGAGTGTCTTACGATATCGCGAAACGGCATGATTCATCAGCATCGTGTCGTCGTCCGGATTCGGACCGTCCGCGAAACGGTAGGGTAATCGTTAGCACCGTTCCGAGGCGTGAAAACTTGTCTCCGTGTTCCATTCTCGCCGATCTATAGGTACCCGGGAATCCGTCCACCTCTCTCCTGGCGTCCCATGTCTCATTCTCACTGTATTTCCTCTCTCCTTCCCTCTTCTGACTTCTCTCCGGCGTGTTGCTAACGCGGACACGCATATATGCGCGGAGGCATATATTCTGACGTATAAAACGTGCATATACCTGCGTGGCGTGCGCGTTGGTATGCGACTCGAGTGCTTTTACTCGTAAATAGATTGTATCGGGGCGGCGTGTTGCGAGTCGACGAGAGGCGTTCGACAACATTCGCTCAACTTCAAGCGCGCCGGGTTCATCGATGGTCGGATAACTCGACCCATAAGTTCCTTTCAACGAGCGCACTCGTCGGCCCTCGTGTAATCGCGAATACGCGCACAGTTGCACTCTCCGCCAGAGATTCGGCGCGGTGTGCGGCGCGCAACTTCGCCAGACGGCGGCTACGTGAACATGTAGTGAGCTGTGTCGTTGGAACAGTGTAATGCTGGAGCACGTGTGGTAATAAACGAGTGTCGTGATAGCGCGAATTAAATAGCATGGAAAATTCGCTTGTGATGATCCGGTACGAGTGGCTGATGCCGGAAAGAGATCGAAATGAATTTAGGAGGGCAAGGAAGTGTGTACTGTCCATGTACAGGGATAAAGGTGAATGACTCGCAACGACGTCCAGGACATTCTGTTTACACGAGGAGCAAAGGACATGGAGGATGTTTCATAATTCGAGAACAGTTCGTGGGTTAAGTTCCAACATTTGGTGGCGTGCTTCGATAGAAACGAGTCCTACGAAAATAGGACGTCAAGCGTCAGTCTGTAGACCTTTGGTTGCAATAATCAGTTTAGGTATGGTTTGACAGTCACTGTGGGGCATCCAGCTTAAATTCGTAACGGTTGATGCAAATGTCATATTTTTTCTGATATTCACAGAAAGCTTAGCTATTAAAGTGTTCATACGTCCCAAATTAATCGCGTACTGTGTTGATCCGGCTAAACTAATGAAACTGGATAGCTCTGCTCCGAATGTTAAAGGGTAAAATCTGCTATTCAACGATGCCGCGCGATGAACGCACGATTTGATTTGAACAACCGGTAATACGTGGTTCGCGTACGGGATTCACTTATAAGTCCATCGATCCAATCGTTTCAGCGTTTTGTGCGTGGTTTAGCGTTAATTCAACCATTCTCGTCTTGTCGGGACGTGCTCGGCGAGGTGCATTTAAAAAGTGCAAAACGATTTCTGTCGCTTTGAACGGTAATATGTGTTAACATTCTATTTTGCCCGGACAGTGGTGCACGCGAGATGGACGATTTCGTTTGCTCAACTAGTGATCCGATTTACGTTCTGATTCATTTATTCGATTGGCGCAATCGGCGAAACGTTTTGTACCGTACAACGCGGCCGTTTTTTCACTCTTCATTTCAACGAAACGAATTTAAGCGCTTTGTGCAATTTCGCATCGCTTTGTACGACTGCACATATACGCTATCTGATTTGCGCGGCCGTAATATGTAATTTAGGCCTTGATCAATTTATAACGTTTAACAATTAACTCGGCCATACATTATGCCTTTGTCGCGATAATTCTTCCTCTACAAAACGTCGAAGCCGAAAACGTATACGAGCCCTTCTCATTAGGTCGATTGATGGCTTTAACCGGTGACACGTGTCTTTGCCCCAATTTCCGCTTAACACAATTAATTTATTAGACGCTCCGAGCTATGGTAACTTTTTAATTAAGAGCAATGGCCCCAGCTAATCGGGGACCATAAAATCGATAGCCATTGAACATATAGGCTCAGCATGAATATCTATCGCATTCATCCCAACCACTCGAAATATCAATTCCCCGCGTATAACAAACCAGATTGTATCGAATAAAACTGACAACGTTTGTTAAATTTCCCACAGCGAGGCTCCGCCGGGAAAATCCGCGGTGAGTTCATTTCAATCTGACTCTAATCGATTGTGCCCGTGAAAAAAGGAGTGTACCCCGGGCGTCAGTGTGGCAATTCGATTACACGTGTAACGACGTAGCGTGGATAAATGTCGCGACATCAGCGTAGTATACACACGGCACAGACCGCCAGCAGACAGACAGTCAAACGAAAAGATACAAACGGATAAACGGACATACAATACATTCATAGAACAGTAAGAAGAAAGCGGAGAAAGAGATCTTATCGACGTGTTTGTGCACATTCGTGACGTTTGGTCTGTGGGCATGCCGGAACTATTGGATCCCCGGTTAGAACGCGATTCATGAGGCCTTGATCGTCGTTATGATCGCAACATTGTCACGCAGCGGCGTGCACTTCACGCTTCGAGTCTCCTATTGCCTCTAAGGTAACGCTTCGGACTCATGCTACAACGGTATATCGCTTTCGCACGTCTTATAGTGGTACGCCGTGATTCACGCGTCGTCTTTGGACATTTATTAGGATCGCCCTCGTCATTCGCTTTTTCCCGGTATTTCACACTATATTCAAACCCACGGCGAGACATTGCGGGACAGTACGCCGAAATCTGGCTCGTATATTTCGTAAGATTTCGCGGAAGCTACGCGTGCCCGGTTCTTCATAATGTGTGTTAATAGACAACGCATCCTATTAGTCGTCGCGTATCTAACATTTAATTTACTGACAAATATGTAAGTAAACGACGTTACTCGGGAACATACGTATATACACGACGTGCAAAATTCGAAAACTGAATGCCTGAGGAAATGAATTTCAATATGTAGTTACGAGAAAATAATACTAATACTTTGCTATTTATGTAAATTGCATCCATAACTGACGGGGTTCATGATTCAAGTGTTAACACTTTGACTGCCATGGTGGTCATCGATGACCGGTGCAAAAGGTCTCATGAAAAATTCAAAAAATACCCAATCGGTACCATTTATAATTTTGTAAATGCAATTAATATTAAATACTGTTTAAATTCTTTGTTCTTCGATACCTTCGCATTATTTTCATTTTGCACAATTCAATCATATTCTGTAGTACTTCATTGCGTTACGCGTTTAATATAGTAAAATACGCACGGCAGTCAAAGTGTTAAACAACGATTCTCTGCGAGCAAGTATTTAATGCCACACTGCATACAATGTGACGGGTAATGAAATGAGTCATGAATCTGACCCTTGATATAGTATCGATTATTTCAGTGATTGAATCTTAGGTTTGCTACGACTGATGCTGTTGCAACGATCGTTCGAACACGTATTCCAGAGGGCACGCTATTATTATCATGCAGAAAGGTGCCCAGTCGCCAACGTGCACGGCGTTATTACGCGACAACCTGAATGAGACTCGGTCATTTGACTACGTCCGCGGACAGACAGCAGTACAATGTTCTCGTTGCAACGTTTCTGCGTATGCACGACACTGTGGATTATGAGCTCCACCAGGGTGACTCCTGGACAACGCGCACAAGAGTGATTTCGGTCGCTTACTCGCACGATAGTCCAAACCGACACGGACAACCTATGCACTACCGTTCAAGATAATCTTTCGGATGTTGTGAACACATGTACGTCGGGATAAAGTCGTTGCCGACGAGGAACAGATGTTGATATGCACGAATTATCAACTATGACTCTTGGTAGTACACGTACTGTGGGGCTAGTAGCCGCGGTTAGTGGAAAGCTAATAAGTACGCGAGAGGAACCGTGCGTAGCGTTAACCGTTGCAGCATCTACCTTTACAGTTTTTGAATCTACTTAAATTTAATGAAAATTGCACAAAGGGGAGATCTTTGCATTGTGCGATGCGTTCAAATATGAGCGCAGATCAATTAATAATGCGACGGCGGAAATGTAAATGCAGGTGCATTTACGTGATTTAGTAGTGAATTTGCGTAATGCAACGTTATGATATAGCAAATAAAAGGAACTGCAAATACGCGGTGCGGTCGAATTATACCCGATGCGAAAGTATTATTCCCCCAGTAAATTTGACTCCGTTACGTTGCGTGTAATCTGCTAATCGCGGAACCGGTTTGATGCATTTCGTCCATTTACATGCGACGATCCACGACAGTGCACGCGGTGCAACGGTCAAGCCGTTTCCTCAACTGCTGTCCTTCGCGACAGCTCGTGTCAAATTACCGTTTGATTCGTTTAGAAAGCCTGATGATTCGATCATAATCCATCCGACAAATTCGCGGACAACGTTCGGTGGAATTTGGCATCGAGTATAATTAATTACTTTGGCGTCCGTCGGGACAACGACAAATTGCGGATATCGATTGAATTTAGGCCGTTCCACTAGTCTCACTGCCTTCGTACAGTTTTCCTCGTTAAAGTTATAATGCCCTTGTTCTACGACCCTTGTCTCCGATAATGCAATGAACGATGGTCCCGCTGATAGTTGCGCTCGCAAACTTTTTTTCTTCGATGACGAGTGTAGACGCTCTGACACATCGATTTCATTACCAAAAACTAGAAAGCATTTATCTATTTACCCGATTGTCGATCTTTTACTTTTGGCTACCTTTCTAATTGATTGTCTTCCAATTTCTTTATGTAACAAATTGTTTAAGTTTATTCTTTGACCGAACTCATTTTTCTCATTCAACTTCCTTTTCTTTTTATAAACATTGCCGTCTCAATTCTTTTATACACGACACGTGCTTTGGTAGCGCATAGATTTGATTATGGAAAGTTATAAAGCATTTACCTACAATATATAAGTTTTTTCCTATTTCTCTATTTTCTGGTATCTTATTTGTATGGAACGCGACTTTTTTTTCATATTCATTTTTAATTTTTGGTACTTTTTTGTTTTCCTGTACATTATTAGTTCAAAAAAATTCTTTAACCCATTCGAGACACACGGCGATTTTTTAAGTTTGCGACCTCTACGGTCCCCATCTTTTTCATATTCGAGCGGCGATTTTTTTCGAACACGGTCCCCACGAGCGAAACTTCTTTTTCTTTATATTGTTCATTTTTAATTTTTGGTACACAGTAAAACCAATGCCAAATTTTGTTTTCCTGTACTTTACAGATTTCATTAGTTCAAGAAAAATCTTATTTTGACGGATAGTTTACTCAGAATAACTGATAATTGCACGTTACTGTTATTGCACACACGGTGTGCAATCGGTCCCGAATGGGTTAAGTTTGCTCTTTATCCGAACTAATTTTTCCGACTCGAATTCCGTCTCTACAAACACTGCCACCCCAATCTTTCAGTCGCGCCAATCATTTAATTTTGAGCCGTATTACGCCTTGTCGTCTAACTTCGTGCAATCACGTCGTTCGGCGAGATTTCACAAGTGCGCAACTTATAGGTGCTTCTGAGCGTGGCAAGTACATGCGAGAAAATACGTCGTTGAGTTCGATGACGGGTTTTTCGTGTCCCACAAATATCTCCGCTCGATCTGCTCGAGCCGGAGGATCGTGTTCTCGCACGTGCGTGACGCGTATATTCCCCCGTGCACGTACACGCGTGACTTCGCCAACCGTTCGCAAGCTAAGTTTCTCCGCGGAATTCGCGACGATAAATAGTGCGTTCTCTCGGGCAAAGCGCCACTTCACTGAGAATTTCGAAACCGACAAACAACGCACGGAATGTTGAGACGCGTACTTCCTCTCGAAACTCGCATGAGTACGCATGATATATGTCGGAAAATAAAAGCTCGTAAACGTCCGGTATGTGTGCGTCGGTACGAATATACACGCGACGACTAATATATAGCCACTCGATAACTTGTTCTAACGTTCGCGAGGTGGAGAATAATTGTACGAGTTTCTATTCCGTTATTTGCCCATGCCGTGTACGCGGTACGTAATGAAAATATCACGAGCGTGGACGAGGTTATTAATGATCGGCGGTTGGTCAGTTGCACGATTGTTAATTATTTTGCAGTCGTCGGGTTACCATCACGGATGCAACGCCTAATTAATTAATTCCCAATAGTTTTCATACACGAGTCTATTAGATGCTCGGATTAGAACGTTAATAAACGCAAACGATTTTGCTCTTAATTTCACGGTGTGTTAAGGGGGTAGTGGACTGTAAATGCCGAAATGCTCTATTTTTGGTGTTTTCCTATGCCCGAATTCGAATTTGAAAGAGTTCACATTTAAAATTTGAGATAGCCGTACGAAAAATATTTATCCTAACGCGTATCCTAAAATCGTAATCCTAATAACATTAACGATGTTATCGTATCTATCGGACTAAAGTCGTGAAACGGTCTATCAATTTGGGGACAACTGTTTGTTAAAAAATCTACGTCGATAGAAGAGGAACGGATGAAATACGCGTTGAGAATCTTCGTTGCAGAATGCAAGAATTCTAGCGTTGGCTTGTTGACCCCGAACTAAGTCTAAGACCGCGTCTAAGTCTACATCGCTGACTATTCGCCGGGTACGAAGAAACACGTTAATTATTCACCATCGTTTTGCACCGTGCACCACTCGCAGTCGGCTCGCTTGTTACGTCTACTTTAATAATGCAACGATATCGCCCACCCTGGCGTTACATTACGCGCACTGAAAAATATGCCTTTTCTGTTATAATTCATCGTACAACGCAATTATAACGCACGCGCTCCATTCACTGCTTGCGCAGGTGTAACCCCACATGCACATTCGTATTTCATACGCGTTCCGTTCTTCTTTTTTGTACAATTCTCCCTCCCGACCCTGTGCGCATTGCTATGAATATCAGATAATTAAAACAATTATAGTTTCTGCGGAATTAGAAGTGAGTAAAAAGTACTGTGATAAAACAGTCCGTCAGTAATTATTGTCGCTTTTCGTCCAATTACCGGTCGGGGCATTAACTCTTAACTACCAACGTTGCAAAGTTTTTTTTCTTCAAACTTATTCCTTGATTGCGGTGCTGGTATTCTAGATTGAAATGCAGACGGCGTATAAAATCTAATTAAAAAAGTTTGAATACAGCATAAATTAACCTACAAATTTTGGAGATTATTTAAATTGCATAAATAAAAATGTTTTAAATAGTTGGGTGTTAACGTTTACGATTATCTACTTAGCAATTTTCTGTCCGTTTCGGTGAGAATTATTATAATTGACTATCTAGAATGAACTGGCCTGCCGTTTTGACTACCTGGAGATATGTGCACCAAAGGACCCGTACATATATCCATTCAGACTTTCACACGCCTCACCTCATACTTTGAATCTTTAATGACAGAAGCACCCCAGATTATATTGACACCGCTATCCTACAGCCGTCATTTAACTCAAGACTGTGTAACCGAACCTCGCACCTCACATTCCTTGTTTTCTTTTTAACCTGTTCTTAGGAAAGCATCGGGATGTAGGGAACGAGGTTATTTCAATTCTAAAAGTTATATCTAATAATCAATAATATGCGAATATATAAGCTAGCATTCTGTTCTGTATACTACTATTTATTTAAAAAAAAAAAAAATAGCTATGCAAAAGCCAGTAAAAATAGTGATCCTGTTTGACATATTTTACTGCTGTTTTGTTCAGGTTATGTATAGTGCAAGTAATTAAACTGAGTGTCCTGCTCTAGTGTGTTAGTGTTTCTTTTGCTTCTTTCGGAATCTTACTTCAAGACCACTACTATTAATTACTTAATAAAAACTCTGACATTTTAGAAGAGCGTAACGTCTTTGACAAATCTAAATGAGGTGATAATACAGATGATACTAAGTATGCGTAAGACCTACATGTTTACCCTGCCCTGTACACCTCAAAAACTAGCTGATTACGTAACATTAGTTTTATTTGGAGTGTAATTGTGTAAAAAAAAAATTTGTGAATGTGATATGAGCCACATAGGTCTAAACAATTAATTCAATTTCTGGAACTGTTATATTTTTAGTACCAAAGCCCTTAATGGAAAATTAACATCTAATATTTAATGTAAAATTAATACTTTTGTGGGGCTAATGAATTTGGCAAATAATCAGCTTACACACAGTGGAAATGCAGAAGTGTGACGGCATAGTAAACAATGATTCCCTGCGCTATTTAAGAACCAAACTGATGTTCCGTTGATGCAAATTGGAACAAATTTCAATGACATTTCTAAAAATTGCTTATGCTGCTTCGACAGAATTTTATGCGAATGCAAGTTTGAAGCCTGGCAAATTAATCCTACTTAGTGAACGCTAACCTGTCAGAAAGTAAATGTAAAATGAATTGGACGTAATTGAAACACTTTCTCGCAATTTTATGGAATGTATGATCTGCTAAGCTGTGTATTGCACAGATTAATTGCCGATATTGGTATCATTAATTAAAACTTTATGATCCTACTTGAAAGCTACCATTTGAGTGGACCGAAATACTGCAAATCAAAGCACATCTCTAAATGTCAGATACTACTAAAATAACTATAGCTATTACCCCTGAAACTAACAAAACCTCTATCGATGTCCTACACGCTGTAAAAAGTCTTTTCTATAACCATCGAGAACATATGCAAAACAAATTCAACACATACGCAGTGAAAAAATATGACGTAATTATATGTGTTCAACATATTCAGCACCATATACATATAAAGCAAAGATTCATATACCTTTGCTTCATACAAAACTTGTTTTTACCAATGCCAGGTACGATTCCATCTGCCCTCTTCATAATTTGTGATAACACCCTTCAACGTTAGATGCAACGTCAAAACACATCTATAACCATCGAGAACCTATGCAAAACAAACTCAACACATACGCAATGCAAAAATATGACATAATTACATGTGTTCAACATATTCAGCACCATATACATATAAAGTAAAGATTCATATACCTTCGGTTCACACGAAACTTGTTAGATACTTACTAATTATGTCAGTAATTACCAACGCCAGGTACGATTCCATCTGCCTTGTCTTCTCGATCATCTACCCTCTTCATAATTTGTGATGACACTCTTCGACGTTAAATGCAACGTCAATACACAGGAATCAAAAGCCGCGACGATGACACACCGGCCAAAAACCATGTTTGTAACATGTGGCAGTGAATCAACGAATGACAGATTGAGGTTACGAAAAATATCAAACAGTACGTAGTAGCCGTTTGATTACAGGGCCACGCAAACATATACTTACACAACAAAATATCAGCAGGCAACAATACAGATGAAACGAGACACACAAATATGCGAAATTCTCAATAAAATACAAACGGCGCCAAGAAATTCAAGGCAAAGCCAAATAACAAAATATCAATCGTGACACAAAACAAAATACTTACACCTTTTTACCAATTTTTGTAAATGATTACCACCTGGTTACCAAAGTGTTATCCAACGACGCCAGCATCAGAATCCCTCGGTGCAGTCCAGCATCACAATCCCTCGATGCAGTCCAGCATCCTCACCAACTGCATCGGGTCGCCGCAGATATCGCACCGAATCGTCCTCTCGTTCAGAAATAGCAAGTAAGGACAAAAATTATCTCACCAAATTTACGATATTTCCCGAAGACCTGGTCCTTTGTGATTCCAAAATGGCCGGCGCAGGCGGGAAGTGATGACCGGCAGCAAGCGATCGATTGTCCGCTCGATACGGAACAGGAACAGGTTTCCAGGGCCAGAAACTGCAAGACTCGACTCGTTTCGCTTGTGGACGGTGCTGGAACGTAAATTCAGACTTCGTGAAAAGCTTTGTACGACTTTACGCGGGCAAAATATGCGGAGCGAAGTGATACGCACCTGTACCTGTTTGATGCTCCACCGGAAAGGACGCCATTTGCATGAAGAAGGAACACGTTCGCCACCGTCGCCTGGCGGCGGTATCTGTAAACTTTGATGGCGTGGTGGGGTGTTGATGGAAAGTAAATACGGGCATGCGTAATACGTAGTATAGATGCCGAATTCTTAGCGGTAACATAATAAGCATTTCTGACACAGTAGTACGTACCAACTTATTCTATCAATTACTACGTATCACTTTAATTATTTTGTTGTGTTATATATGAAGATGATACTTAAAATTTGTTTAGATTGAATTGGCAAAGTTTCATTTACTGTCGTGGGTCAACCTTGTGTAAAATACGAAACAGTTTCTAGTATACTGTATTCACAAATTTACAAATTATTTTAATTTTTTTTTTGGCCGGTACTCTTAATGAAAAATTGCATTGAATTCATTCAGTCCCTAGTATACTGTATTCACAAATTTACGAATTATTTTGATTTTTCTTTTGGCCGGTACTCTTAATGAAAAATTACATTGAATTCAATAATTGCAAATTTTCTTTATTAAATCTAGAACGTAATGCGAAAACATGAATTTATATTTGTCGCTAGGTTGAATTATAATGCAGAAAACGACGGAATTCTTGTCTGAGTTTACGGTAGACTATAAAATTAATTATTTGTTGTCATTTCATCTAAGTTTTTCATAAATACTCAACCTATTTTTGACCGTACGTCGGAAATATAAAAATCTCTTTCCATTGATATTGATCATTTTTGGACATTTCCGCAAATTTTAGGATAATTTCGTTTATGTCATAATAATTATTACGACGTAATTACATAACCGAATTGCGAGACATAAATTACCACATTGGCATATATTTGTTGGTGTATACCATCTATAAATTATATTACCTGCGCCCGTACATAAATTTGAATGATGCATTGCGCAATTTAGCTTCCCAATGCCACCGTCAGTGGCGCATTTGTTCCTTCTTCATCATTTGCGCGCCCTTTTCCGTGGATCATCATGGCGAGTACGTACGTGTGTAATTTTGCTCCGCGAATTTTGTCCGCTTAAAGCAGTTCAATGTTCTCCACGACGTCAAAATTCAAGATCCAGCGGTGTACGGAAGCGAAGTGGATCGAAGCATAAAGGTTTCGCACCCTGGGACTGCCTTCTTGCTTGACATCGAGCGGATAATCGATCGTCCACTACCGGTGATCACTAGACAGCATCCTTTCCCACCCTTTTATATACACCAAGGAGACTCGCGATCGTTAAAGATCGTCACATTGGTGAGATATTTTCTTTTCTTATATTCTACTTTTGATGTGTTGGACGATCTGGTACGACGATTGCGGTGATATGATGCAGTTGGCGAAGGTGCAGCAGTGTGGCTGGAAATTGGATGCCCATCTGCATTAGGCGGGAGCCAGGTGCTGATTGTGTACAGAAATTAATTAATGGATATGTGTCTGTTATTTTATATCATACTTGATTATATTCTCTATTTGATTGTGTTGGATTTATTGACATCTGTATTTTGTTGAACATTTTTATGCAATTTTCTGCGCTGCGCTGAGATAATGTTTTTTGGACACATGTTAATTTATTTATTACATGTGTACGGTATGAAATATGCTTGATAGGAATGGTACTTCATGCTATCTTCGTAACCTCTAATAACTCCAGAAGCTAGGATTTGGATTGCTCCGTTTCTGTGTAATTGTGAAATAGGGTAGGAAAGGTTATATTATTTGAAGCGGTAGGGTCAATTAGGTGCAGTAGAAAATGTTACAAAGTATATTTGTGGCGAAGCTTGCAAACAAGGTTCCAATGATACTAACGCAAGGTTTAATGATAAATTAATCAGCAATGTATGGAAGGATAGGTGATTCCGGTACAATTTTAGCCCTTTTCACTTGCTTCGATTCCTGATGCAACAGCAGACATACATTTCTTGGACTCATAATATAGATTCAGGTGTGTTTGCATTACTGATAAAAGATGAACGTGCTCTTAAGATGTTGCAAAATATCATTTTGACTTTGCATATAATTAATAGCTGTAGTTTGGTTCAGACGCTAATTCAGTTAACTAAGATTTATGTTGAATGATAGTTTACTATAATTAGTAAAGTATTGAAGCATGTATGTTAGGATAAACAAATGGGTCTTATAACAAACACATACTATTATGTTTAGGGTAAATTAAGTTTAGCTGCTAGATGAGGTAACTGTCGCAAAATTATATGATGTATCCTGAATAGCAGGAATAATTAATTCTCTTAATACTTCAATACTTCACACTGTCTTGAATGTGTTAGACCATTTTTTTTTGTATGTCACCAAATAGCAGAAGCATTAGTCAGTTACTTCAGGACGAATTCAAATTTTTATTGTCTGTCTAAATATTTTGTAATATGTTTCTGTTAAGCGTAGCAGTGTTTCAAAATAAATAGGACTAATGCTAACGCTCTTAGACATTATATTACATATTAATTTCTAAGAATCATATCATCTTCTGGCGTTATCAGGCTTACATGTGTTACTAGAGTTAGGTAAATTATCATAAGTAATGGTAGGTTATTTGTCATGAGTTGCTTAGACTATACAGGAATATGTCATAATGTGTTTACAAGAGAGACAGGAGTAGCAGCTATGCGCTTATGTAATAACTGTAAAATAGATTAGATATGATAATTAATTAAATGATAATTTAGGAAAAAATTAGATAATTATTTTTATTTTTAATTAACAACCAAAATAGACATAAAAATTGTCGTTTAGGTTAGATTTAGTCATTGAAACCTTAGAGAAAACTAAAAAATGTTGAATGTATTGAGGCAAAACGTGCAGGGTATCTAACTTTGTTGTTTGTGCCGACTAAGTTAAAGGTGAAAGGCATAAGTGTAAGGAGTATGTTTTATTCATTTAAATTTTTCTAAGTTGTGACAATCTTTCATACACGTTAGAATTAGCAAATTTTAATGACACCAATGTTGAAGCAATAGTGGAAAATAAGTTAGGCAGAATAGCGTAAGGCTTATATTAAACAATACCAGTATACATAAGTTAACAAAATAATCACAGAACCCGATCGACTCGTTCTGATAGCCGAAATGTTATTTATCCAACCAATTTTTTCCAAAAAGAATTCACTAAAGGAAGAAGCTCGATAATATATATCACTTTAGCTTAGAAACATCTTGTAATACAATAGGTCTACGAAATCGTTGACAACAGTTTTTTAGAAATAAAGCACCAGCTTGAAGTCTCTTCGCTTCACATATGAAGTCCCCTACAGTACTGCCATCGAATAAAGAGCTAGGATACTCCGTCTTCCATAATTTCCCAGAGCGAGAGCACACTTCTGAAAAAGCGTCGGTTAACGAGGTCGTTCGCGTGACTGCGAAACAATACGTGCGCCGATTGTGCGAGTCCGTTTCGCCGCGATATAAAACCGTTCCGTCTGTTAAACGATTTACTTACGTGACACGTATACGGACGGGACATTTAAAAACCCTTTACCGGTTTACTCGGAACGGCTTATTCTAAGTTAGCGCAGCGCGCGCTGGCATTGAACCGACCACGATGGTGCTGTAATTCGCGATAGTGTACCTTAAACGAATCCTTCGAATGCGATTCCGTCTAAACGCCAGCCGTAAAAGGCTTTCGAGGGCGTTTCAGCGCACTCAAACGACGTGGATTTTAGCTTTTCGCACACGTGCCGCGCGATTGTACGATGGTACGCGCGCCGACGCATAAGTTACCGCTCGCAGTCTTAAATCAGCGGGTCGGAGGTGCATGCCGACGGCACTCGGCACCGTAAAGAATGAAATCGAAAAAGTCCGATCTTACGTAAAGTGTTATTCGGCCCCGTAAAACGTTGCCTTTACGGCCGCGCGGCGTAAAACATGTGCGATACACGGACAGGCGGAACGTTATTAACAGTAGCGCGGTAATTTAGCACCATCTGGCTAACCCCTTTGAACCTCGTAAAACGGTTTCCTGGGAGTCTTCGCGCGAGATGATTTTCGCAAGACTTTCGGAAGACTCCTGCGCGGTACTCCGTCGGGTTTGTAGCACATCTAAACCCCGATTCGACCTCGACTGACCCGATTTTAACCTCGATTACGTGCGGAGCGTTCCGCTCGGGCCGAGCCCACCATCGCAAAACCTCGTTACACGTATATGCACCGGCGCATTGACGTTGACCCGAACGATAATGCCCGGTTTTACGAGCGGTCGTGAAGCGTCGCGACGCTGTCGGACGCGATCGAAGAGCAGACCCTTGAACGACTGTTTTCTCCTTCCAAATTCGCTGAATCTCATTTACTTCCACTTCTTACTCCCCACGCTACTCTGTCGATATCCGTCAAATTTTCGTTCGATCCGCCGACGATCTTTTACGTACTTCGCCTGGTTCTGATGATGCGAGCTACTTTACGAACGGTCGTTTGAAACAGGTGCTTAGACACCCTCTTTCCGGCGAATTTCGCCTGCGAAAATGCTTCGCTCGGCATTTCGGAGTTCGTACGTCAGTGTCTTATACGGAACCTATAACGTTTAATTTGTGTGCCATATAAATTCCAAACGCCGATAGTACGGTTACTTATGGTTCTATATTTCTGCGTGGCATCTTCTTTTAGATACTGGTTTCCGTGCTTTTTTGTTATAGCCTATACATAATTTACTTTCGCTTTTGTTTTTCAAATTGCTTAATTAAGTGTTTCATCGAACTGGCGGTTTCTGTCTTCAAAAATGCTTCGTTCGACATTTCGGAATCTGTACGTCAGAACGTCTTTTACGGAACCTATAACGTTTAATTTACGTGCCATATAAATTCCACACGCCGATAGTACGGTTACTTATGGTTCTACATTTTTATATGGCATCTTTTCTTAGAAAGTGGTTTCTGTACCCTTTGGTTAGATCCTACACATAATTTATTTTTGCTTGCAATTTTCAAATTACTTGAATTAAGTTCTTCATCGTATCATGCAATATTTCATCGAAGCTCGTAAACGACAGATCGTAAACTGCATCAACCTGTCCATATACATAAATTCCAAACGCCAATAGTATGGATACTTCTGGTTCTATAGTTCTGTATGTCATTTTTTCTTATAAAATGGTTTGTGTGCTTTTTTGTTTGATCTTACACGTAATTTACTTTTGCTTTCGACTTTCGAATTACTTAATTAATTTCTTCATCGCATCCTACGATATTACATCGAAGCTCGTAAATGAAATATCGCCGACTGCATCAACCTGCCCATCTGTTCGCAGTTATCAGAATAGCGCTGCGCTGTTTGCCAGACGTATTAGAATGCATTCTCCCGTTTGGCGAAACAAATCGCGCATCCGCTAACGAGCAAAAGTTCTTACAGATTGGAAAAACTTTATAGTCGGCGGGAATGTGTTCGCGCGCGAAAATAACGGCGTGCCGTGTAAAATTGTACTGTACGGAAATTGAAGTAAATTCCACTCCAATTTCTCCTAACGGGAGATTAATTTGCGGCGCTTGTTCTTCGGTGGATTCAAAGGGTCGAACTTTAATGTTTCGACGGGATAAAGCACGAGCCATTCCCGCGACCGATATCCATTGATTCGATCCGGCGGGACTATTGAGGTATGAGTTTTCGAAGATCGCGTAAAATAAATGGCATCCCGTAGACCGCGGTAACATCGACTCATAGCGTAAAAATCTATGTGACCCAGATAAAACGTGTGACGCGGCGGCTTTCGTCGTTGGATCGTTGGAAAGAAAGCTCTGCCTTGCGGTCGTTTATTAAAATCTCAGTTCTCATCGATTTTCGTGTGAACGCGTATTGGCCAGATGTGCCGGACTCGCGGATGATTCAGGAATTTATGCAGGAGAATAAGAGGCAGGAAAGCCAACGTTCGCTTGTGCACCTATAATTCTATTTATATGCGGGGCGCGGCAACAATTGTACAGTCACGATCAAAATAATTTCATCCGGAAAAATTATCTTGATAACCTTTTTAAGAAACGTAAAATGGTATCATTACGTGGTATCATTACGAAATTCGGTTTTAATCACATTTCTCTAAGTACAAAACTTTTTGCCATTTTCAAACTCACATAGCTCGGTTACTTGCGTTTAATTTCCAAGCGACTGAAACCAAAACTCAAATGTTCACTTATATAGCATAGCTCTTTCACAGCACGCTATTTCATATTGCACTTGTAACGCATTCCGTATATGCCCGGTACACGCGTAGCTCTGACATTTACCTCTAACACGCCGCTGAAAAATATTTCGCAACCGCTTCGGGTTTTACGCAGTTACGCCAGTTTAATCGGGACCAGGTTCATTCCGACGCGACTTTCTTAAAGCGACGCGCACTGACGGCGATTAATGCATTATTAATTAGCCGCCAGCGGGTGGCGTGCATCATCACAGCGGGGGGTCAAAAAGTGTAGATCACAACTTCTGTCAGCGGGAAACAAATGCGCCGCTGGATATCGAGCTGGCAGCGAGGAATTCGCAATTAGGGTCTGCTGGAAAACGATTTTCTGCCGCTTAACGGCCGTGTGCTGCAGGATTTGTCGACGCGCGTCTGGCCTCGCAATGGAACGCGCGTGTAACGAGCGAACGGCAGCAACGTTGTTGCTAAACGAGCATCGATATAGCGGCGCGAAACGTTTCGAGTATTCCCGGGTCGTGATCGCGTCGGATCATTCCGTGAAACGTGATCTACAGATCATTCCGTGCCCAAGCCCGTCGACACATTGCTACACTTCTGCGCCATTACCGTAACGATGATGGGGATGATCTATAGGTCCGTGAAATTGATGCACGCGTGGCGCTATTATGCACGTACGTGCATGTGCTTTCAGAAATTATTACGAAAGAAACGCGTTGTTTTGCATTGTAGTAATACTCAAGAGTTAAGCTGGTTAATTAAATTTATTTTTATTCCATTTTTTTTTGTCGAAGTACGTAATTAACGCTTTGCGAAAAGTCATTTGTCAGAGCATTGGTCTCACAGAATTGATCCAACTGAGAGATTTACGTTTCTTTATAATCGGTGTAGGCTTTGTAACCTTTTATACGTATTATAGAAAGTTATATCGCGGAACATGTCGGCATCGTGTGATAAATCAGATTTCTAGGAATCAGTAATAATCAGTTGATGAGTAAAAATATGCGAGTGAGACGTCAACGAGGAAAAAGATGTTGGGATAGGTCGTCGTTTAGTATTCGACAAAAGTTAAACCGTTAGAACCGGCCGTTTTGCACGGTAGATGGAAGTGAGGCATTTCATGCTTTCATGATCTCCTTGAGTCTTCATTCAATACTCGCAGCGGTCTTATTTACACTGACAGGATCTCACGGCACGTGCACACCTTTCGGGGCGGTAATTCCTACTACATTATTTGTCGACTTCTTCAAATTTTCGTTTAATGTGTCTAGCCGCCGTCGCTAAGAACTTTCTGCATTATAATATTTACGCATAAACTTACGTAAGCAGCTATTCACGGTACCGTCGTCTCCGCAAATAACTTATTTGAATTTCCATTTAACACAAGCGATGTCAATGTAAATTCCGTATACTACCGTGTACCCAACAGAATGCTATACGCTATGGAATATGCAAGTTTAGACCCCATACGCGATAAACAGTATACGTACCAAGTCATCCTTGACTCTCTCCATTGTGCGCTCGGTGCATTACAGAGTCTGTAACACAGGCTAGTCTAGTGGGACTTGGGGCATTTAAACTGAGCAGACTATACGACAGGTGCACGCACGTGTGGGGTTCCGCCTTGATGAGACGCCCATGTAAAAGCCAGAATTTCATGTGAATGCCAGCACGTGTTCTGCCGAGCCTATTCGAACGTCTAATTGAAGCCGCGTCTCTGACGATAATCGGGCAATTAATCTGACCCGCAACACGTCTGTTTACGACGTTTCGGCGAATGTATTAACCGTACACGCCTGCTGTGCTTATAGCACGTACCTGTTCATAGGGAAAGCTTGCCATTCTCGGATGTAATAACGATCCGCGATCGTCGAGACGAGAGCCACTCGAACATTCTGCAAGTGCTCGGATTGCGGATCGAGCTTTTGTTTCACATTTACGATGCGAGTGTTGGCAAACGAGCTGTTTAACGTGTATACACGCTCGTATACTCACACAGGGGAGTTGCTATTGGATCGTACGAGTCGTCCAAATGTGGCGTAATACGATCAATCCTACTTGTCGCGTGTGATGTGGCAAAGCAAGGGTAGACGTACGCAATCATCGACTGCTAGGCAATGTTCACAATACATTGACTTTGCAATGAGAACGTTTGAAAAATGCAATAAATACGGTAACGCGGAAGTGAGTACGGGCAAACGTGGCTTAATGTATCGTCGAATATTCAGGTTCGAAGCGTAAGTTATTGTACAGTGAAAGGCAGATTAGATTAGAAGGATGTCACGTTCACTAATTGTGTTCATTATCTGTGTTACGTTTCCACCGTAGTAGCGTACTATTTCCGCGACTTCTTTTATGTATTCTTCGGCTGTTCGCTTTAAGAAAATATTGAGCGGGCGCGAAAATAGAATTAGAAAGTTAATCAAGCATTCGCAGCCGCGCGCGTGCACCCGACAGAAATAGATATTTCAGTCTTATTGAAACGCTAATAGCCAACTCGTCGCTCCCCTCCCGCCGCGCTGCATTCATTGTTTGAGCGGTAGCCAGTTCTCGGTGTAACATTATTAGGTCAACTGCCTGTCTTTGGTAACAAAAGAAATTCATACCGCGACGCAGTCGCCTGGCGCGAATGGCCCAGACCAGCACCAACTTTTGACGTGAAACATGCCCCATCAGGAGCTACACGTTACCCGTTACGACGTCATTTACATACTTCGCCAACATTCTCCAGCCGCGTCTTTTCAGCTGCACTTCCGAAACTTCGTCCGTTCGAACTGCCTGAGTAGAAAATCCCGGCAATAGTCTAATTCACAGCGTACGTCGTAACGTACACACGGAGAAGTGTGAAAAGAACAGCGCGTGTAATCTTCCCTCCCATCATTCAACATCTGCTGTCCCAAAGTCAACACGTTCAAATACCCGACACTCCCGTGTCTAAGACGTATGATCACGTCGTGATGATTTTTTCGCATCAGATTTCATCAAAGGTCTCCTCATGGTTGAGCTTAGCGACATCTTAGCGTATGTCCCGTTGAGCCCGGACATTATCCGGAGACGAACGACTCCCTCGGCAAACTCTCACGTACCTACATTCTATCGTCTCCGTCATTCCTCCCTTACGCGATGGCGCTCTGACGTCAGTCTTTCCTTACACGCCGTAGAGACTCGCCCATCCCATCCTTTTCCCCATCTCCGTATGACGCTCGAGGGAGTCGCGGGGGTGAGTCTGGCGCATGAAATTTCCGTCGAAATAACTCGACCGCGGGGCACATTTCGACGGGCCCGACACGGCACAGTATCCTGCGCTGTAGTCGCGCTAATTGGGATCGTCCCAAAGGATAAGGGGAATGGAGAGGCACGGAACGAATCGTGAGCAAACTCGCGACTCGTAATTTCCTAGACAATCTCGAATCTCCTCTCTCTTCGTATTCATCTTCCGCCCTCTTTGCCGTTTTCCTCCTCCATCCGCTCTGTTCCTCCTTTCTTCTCGCTTCCCCGCCATCGCCTCCATCCATTCTCTCCGCGCGCCTATCCCTTGAGTCTGCGTCTTCTAATAAACTCGCACTTGTCTCAGCCTCGTACCGCCGCGGATAAGACGCCTTCGAGATTGCATTATCCTTTATATCCTGCGCCGGTGATGCTCCCGAGAGCTCGAAGGCGTCGTCTCGTCGGCGACGCTCAATTTCGTCCCCCGCCTCGGCTCTCTGCTTTTCTCTCGTCCCCTCCACGTCTTCCTCGTTTTCTCCTTCTCGCGCGCGACGATTTGTTTTCATCGCGGAGGCCGCCCGGTGGAAAAAGTCGGCGCACGATCTGCGCCCGAAGATTTTCGCACGGTAATGACGGCCCGTACGGTTGGCCGGAGGGATTTCGATAATCGCCCGGCGATCCGCAATTTCAACGTCCAAATCCGACCGCGTCGGGGCACTCGCTGCGTTTTACTGCACCGTCCCTCGTTAACGTTCTTCGTCGGCCGTCTAATTACTTCCGCGAAACGTCGGCCGGAAACTCCGGCGGACTCTCTCGGTGCGGGGCAATGAAGGAAACGTGGCCTTTTAGGCGAGCGTTACCTGTGTCGGTCGAATTCGTAATGGAGACGTCACTGATTTTTCAGGCTAAATTGTTAAAAATTTGAAAATTTGGGATCGTTGGCACAAGCAAATATGTAAGTCTATCGACTTATATGTACTTGCCTCTGGCAACAAAGCACATACTTTTCATGCAACTGCCATTTATTTCCATCGTTTAACACTTTGACTGCCATGCGTATTTTGCTGTATTAGAACGGCGATGCTATGAAATACTACAGCGTTTGATTGAATTATGCAAAATGTAAATAATGTGCAGGTATTGGAGACCAAAGGATCGCATTACTATTCTAACAATAACTGCATTTATGAAACAATTCTTGCTACTCTTTGCAAATATTTTAGATGTTCAGTAAAATTTCTTGTACCGGTCACCGGTGACCATTACGGCAGTCAAAGTGTTAATGTTACCTATCCGAAATCACTCTCGCTCGCCTGGAAATCTGGTATTTTTTTTATTACTGTTATTTACCTTTCTGATAACTATGTTTACCTTTCATTGCAAAATAAACGGATATTTAGATCGTGGTTCGAATAAGCTGAAAATGCTTCGGAAAAAGTCTACGGTATCACCGGGTTGAGATAGGCACGCGTTCGTAGCAGGCACGTAGCAGCACGTACGTCGTGATGTCGTAAAATTTCAGAAAAATTTCCGGTCTCATGACGCGCGAAATCGACTTTTCCTTATATCAGGTAACGTCGATATTCTTCTCGGTGAATACTGGCTTCCCTCATGGGAAACGCGTCACTCACGGTGCGATTCAATTTAAAACGCTGCTACTTCCCACTTTTCCTCACGTTTTGCCGCGTTCCGCCTCGTTCTTGGTTATCATTCTCGTTGCCTTAATTACTTCGGCGCATCCCGAACGCTAATTACTGGACAAGCATGAAACAGGTGCGCGAGCACGTAGAATATCCAGCTTGGATGGCGTCACTTCCATTATAAACGACCGTCTCCGTGACATTCTTAATTGCTTCCTTCCCTGCGACCTTGTCCCGCGAATCTTAGTCAGAGTTTACGCGAACCTATTACAGATTACGTTACGTAAATGCAACGATATATTACAGAACGTGCTGGACTGTAATGTACCTATTAAGCTGCAATATACTGAATTTCTACACGTGTACACATGTATGCCGTACCTAATGGCAATGATTACCCACGAATATAGGTATACGTTTCTGAGAAGCCGTTGATTATGTTATGCTTTGTCTCGGTTTCACTGCATTTATTCGTTAGACTCAATTAAATGTTCCGCGTTTCCGGGGTTTACTTTTTTTATCAGACAGTGCTTTTATACGCAACGCAGTGTTGAGTGGGTGTTAAACACGGGGGGTAGTCAGAATTAAATTACAGTACCGCATACTACCAAAACATTAGTGCTCTACAAATATTCGACTACGCTAACGCTACTTTCGGGCGCAAAGTGAAGAAATCTCGACGTATTGACCCAACTGCAGATACCGTTAATCGTAGTTATTTTTATACCGCGCGTATTTCGATCGTATATCTCGCTTAGTGCAACTGAAGTATGCAAACTTTATAATCCTCCCTGACATATAGACTTTCCAACGTATGCGCTGTCTACCCGTGCAATTTTCTATTCAATGAATTCTATATCTACGGTGCCACGCGTGTGCCCTCGTACCGTACTGCGTATTTGGAAAACCCGCACATTTTCTTTAAATTCCTTTACTCAGCTAAACTCGACCTGTTCAATTCATAGTTGTTCATTAGGCATCGATCGCAATCTGTGGGTTTGTTTCCCAGTGCGGGTCCCATTGAATTGTCCAACAGCGATGGTACTTGGACGTATAATTCGACATTAATTGCGCGTCTCTCAAGGACGTCGGCTCTCCGACAAAGAGAGCGAAAGAGGGGGTGGACGAGTTGACGTGGAAGCACTTCGACGACACCGTAATTGCGACGAAACCTAATTAAGATGATCGAGCCGGGTGCGTCGAAAGGGAAGAAATAAGGAGGCATTGCGGTCGAACGCCGAAAGAGGAACAGTGGTGTGGGGCGGCGTGGGAGGGTAGGCAAGGGTGAAGGGTGGCCCGAAATTGGCAACGTCCAATTCAATTAGCCGTGAAGCACCGCTTCGAGAGCCATTAGTACAGCGGACGTGTGTGTTTATGCAGTTTTCTTTGCCCGCTACACGCGATGTACGTATATACGAGCCGGCACGATAATAATAATAACGATAAAGGCACGTCTTTATTACTCTTGCCCTGCTTCGGGATAATTTCCGTCGGTGCCCATCGGCGTGCGGGCACGTTGCTCGTGCGAGACGAGGAAGGAAGGACTACAACGTCTGCGAGAAAAGAAGATAGAGAGAGAGAAAGAGAGTGCGACAGCATTTAATCGAAAAGAAATCTGTCGCTTAATCCGCTCGCCGGATACACTACGCAGAGAGATGCTAATTGCTGCAGATTTCCGCCTGCAAGGTTATTTATTAAAATTTTTATTCGTCAGGATGGTAGTGGTGCTCGTTCTCTCCGCCCGGAAAGATTTGATTGGAAAAGAATTTTCGCGAACGTCACGACGGAATAGTTTTAATTAAGTGCCTCGTTTGGGTTTACATTTTATCCAGTCCCAATTTCGGGTTATGCGCTGCTCCCGCTTCTTACGTCAGTGCGCCGGGCTTGTAGTAAGGTGTAACCACATGTTCGCTGGTTCCGTTAGAATACCGTAAGCTGACACGTTTAGATATCATGTAATGCTCGCCGCGCCCGCACACGACGCGTGTGGCTTGAAACTTCGAACTCGAGGGTTTCTTCCTCGATACCCCACGGCACCGAAGTACGTTCGGGTTTCTTTAAAATATTATCTCTGGAGACATCCCAAATGTTACCGTACTTGTATCTACGTTACGTATCACACGTTGAAGTTTGCTTATACAACCCGCATATTAATGTCGGGCGAAAATTTGCAGCAAAGTTTCTTCGGTACAAAAAAAATCCGCTCTTCATTTTCACGGAAAAAAGGTGCTACGATAATCAACATCTCGAGCACGGTAATTTGAAAATTCCCTGCGCCGGTTGCGTCTTAATTTCCGCGCTTTAATTTACGTTTAATATACACGGCCGTGACGCGTTAAAATTCTGCATCTGCGAGCTTTAAAATATTCAGCTTTTTACATTGATCGCGAGCCGTTAAAATTACAAGATGCAAAGACTGCTGTCGGCTATGCACGCTTCGAGTACTAAGAAGATCGCAAAATGGCGGTGGCGGATTTAACATCGAGTCGTTCAGCGCATCTTCGCTTGTTCGAGAATACAGCGCGCGTTTGCGTCGTGAAACAAGTGTTCGCGTTCGGGATCGAAGGTGCGGCAACCGCCGATTAAGCGTCAAAGAATATTCCAACAAGTTGTTCAGATCCCCAAAACGAGCGTGCACCAATGCCGGTAACTGCCTGCAATTAGCCGTCGTTAAATTTCCGCTCGGCACAACCCGAAATGCCCGGCTTGTAACAAATTTCGCGGAAGCACCGGCGTTCCTTGAAATGTCGACCAGAACGCAAGACGCGAACGCACATTCGAGCCAGATAATTAGCGTAATCGTCAATCGTGCCGTGATTTTGCGAGATGAGGCGGACAGGAAGCCGAATGCAACTCCTTGATAATTTAATTCGTACGCGTAATTGGATGATGACGACCGGCCATTCCTTGTACACACACGCTTTTCTTGCAATTAAATTCGCGTCGCGTATCGGGGACCATTATTCCGACAAACGAAATGCGTGGCCAAATAGAAGCGCAATTAGTGTTAACGGTTATTGGACAAATGATTCCGATATCTGAATATAACTGTCGTTGCCATCTATTGGCAATACGATTTGTCAAATAATCGCTGGCGCTATTGCGCTTTACAACAAAAGTCAGTTATTTGTCATCTGTAATTAGTTTGATTACGTTTTTTCGTTATAATTCGATGAAGTTATTGTCGCGCAGTTAAAGCTCGCGTCAAATATTTGCTAAAGCCTACTATGTTTTCATATTCGTACACTGGCAAATAATAAAATAATTAGTTTTCGAAAGGACTCTTTACGCACAATGTGCACGTATGATAGAAACATTGAATTCTCGCAACATATAACAAGTATTTACCGCGCCGCTGTAGATGCGTGTAAAAAAAGTCAGGAAAATGACGCTGATAGTTTATTCAAAACATTATCTTCGCCATACGCAGGACGCGGCTGACAAAAAGCAAATATTCCATTAGCGTTTTGCAACGGGTTTGTTTTGAAATCGAATTCTAGTTGAAACAGGATCTTGAGGAACTCATAATGTATTTTCGAATGTGGTTATATTTAGCAGCGCGGGAACGAATGAAAAACGTTAGGAATTCGTATTAAATAACGTACACAATGGCGTCCACAACTTTGTCAAAGAGCATTCAAACATTTTGTTCCCGCTCAAGAGGTAGGCGAAATGCGTCCGTACGTGCGTATACGTCGTGCAACAGCCGTCGCGAGTGAAAAGAGACCGACTTCAACAAAGTTCAGTATTAAATAACCCGGTGACATCGCCATATCAGATTTCGCCCGCCGAGGGATCCGACGGAGTACAATAAGTATCCGTGTCGTACGCGGCACACGCGCGTGTAACGTTACACAAAACCGCACCGTGTGGCTCCACGCTTTCTAACCGAAATATTCCTCCGGCGTCCCTCGAAAGAATCTACTCCGCCGAACTACGCGCAGCTCGCTAATTCAATTAGTGCGCGCGCGTTCGTCTGGGACGGGGCGCGTATTAAAATTTAGTTATTAATAACCTGCAACGCACGTTAATGCACCGAAGCTCTGCATTATGTAGTGACTTTAATGCAACGATTACCGGCAACGATACTTCGTAATTACGGGAGCTCGTTGCAAATTGACGCGGCGTTACCCGCTTCTGGTGAATAACTGAACGCTGCCGCGCCGAATGCCGCGGGAGCTGCTAATTACAAGGGATCGTTACTATTTCAGCCGATGTTAGGTTAAGTCGAACATTTATGTTTGCCGTTCGCACGCCCTCTCATGCCGCCAACGTTCGACAGACCTCTGTCTATCCGTCCACGTCTCATTTATGCGGATTCCAACCTTCGAAGGTCCCGCCTTGTTCTTCGACCTCGTTCGCGTGTCTCGCGGATATTTTTAAACGTTTCGAACCGAACGAAACGAACGTGGGTCTCCACGGACCTCTCGGCCGACGTTTCTCAGTCGCTCGTGGATCAGCGATTTTTCTCGGCGTGCGGATCTTTCGGTCTGTGCCGTTTTCGGTGAAATCAAGTTTTTTTCGAAAGTTTGCGGCAATTAAGTTTTGTTTGCTTCTCGGCGGATGATGAGCGGGTTTTTTACGGGCGGACGTAGCAAAGTGTACTTCTTGCTAAACTCCATTTTTCAATAGGTTACTTTATAACGTTTGTATGTTATTTGTCGATTTAAACGTTGCCTCTTGACAAGTAAGTGGGCGAATATTTGTTTTTCTGTTCGGTCGTTTTAGTGGCGTATGGTTTGTTGGTGGCGTGTAAAGAATCACATTAGTATGTAAAGTGACTGAGTCCGCGTGGAGATATGGACAGACTTAAGTTATGTGTACATTTTAGTAAATCACCTGTTAATTAATGCTGACGCCGCGTCAGTGATTAAAATTCTTCGTCTGTCAGCGAGTGTAACCGGTTTTCGTGTAAAGTCATTACCCAGTGCAATCGGTCGAAAATTCGAACTTGAAGGGTACTAGATTCCACTCGCTCTACAATTTACGACATTCGAACATTTTTCGTAAAATTGGGGCAATGTCAACGTATAACACGCCTCAATTAATTGTGCCGTATATAGGGCATTCTGTAATCCCTTGTCCAGTATAACCGATAAAATAAGCGAATGTTTCTACGAAGTAACACAACAGTGACTCATAACCATAAAACCCGCGCGCGCACTAAATCTATACCGTGAACACGCCCACACCCATACAATCATTCATAATTCAGGAACTGGTTCAACTCTATGACTCACATAACACACACTACTTAAAGACAATGAAATTCGAACGTAAATTACGATATCTAACGTGAGCATAAAAAATAAATTTCGCTTGAAATGTCATAAGACAACCGAACCATTCGATAGGATAAAACAACCACTTGTCGTTATCGCGTTTAAAGTTTCACACCGGACTCGATACTGAAATTACGAGAAAAGGTGCACTGTACCGAGGTAGATACTGTCGCGTGATCTTACGGAACGATGCCAAGGACCGACCTCAAGACACGGTAAAACAGCTTCTTTCAATCGTTCCAATTTCGATTCGCCACATTTCGCACGTATGCCTGATGTCATGAATCAATCCTTTGTAGGCGAGAACCTTTTTAAGTGTGTCTATCTGGGTGCCGAACCAATTCCCCGTATAAAACGAGATTACGTACGGAAGGCTTGAGTATTAGGTGTCAAGGAAAATATATCGTAATTAGTAATGTAAAAATATCATAGTAACGGCACACAAATTAACGGTTGTTTAATCCATTGTGGACGATTTACGAAAATACGCGTCCAGCACAATCCATCAGAGTAGCTGATTGATTCATATATGCGACGAACGAAAACGGTTGTCACGGGCATAATATTAACTGGTTGGAATATGTATGCATCGTAGACGGTGTAAATACACATGTCGCGGTAATAGACTCATCCTTGTTGGAGTTTACGTTAGGGTAGTCTACTGTACTGTATATCATGGAAATTGAAATCATCGAATGTATTCTAATTAATTATGTTATGATCATATTGCACAGTTAATATATATTTCCTCATAATCTAAAACACTTAAAAATAGTTAAAATGACGGAAAAATGACTTTCTAATTTTCGCCGTTTTCCAATCAGCTAGGGCCTTTCAGTATTTAAAGAAAGAGCAAAATGGATACAGAAGAATTGAAACCGTAATCCAAACTTCGCAATAGCTTTGTAGATATGGCTCAGAATGGATGAAAACACCTATTATTTAATATTTCACACCGGTCAATCCACGAACGGTTAAAATAAATTGTAACCTGATGAAGTACGGAAAGGTATACGCAAGCCTAAATAATGAAAATATCCTTGCCGTCGCAGTGGTGGCTTATTAGGCAGCATTAGTCCGCAAAGGGTTAACATATCGTAATATTCATACGCGACAGGAGCATAATTAATCCAATCGTGCGATGTTCCTCGTCGGAAGTTAGGTAATTCATCACGGTATCTCTGAGGACGGTGATAAGACAAAGTGACGAAGGGTGGGAGACATGCAAGATTCGCGGGAACGGAAAGTTTCGCGTCACGTGCAGAGACTTGTGACATAGAAACGGGCAGGTGAAAACTGTCATCCAATTGCGTACGAAAATATTTAAGATGTTCATAAGCAAATTCTCCCTTTCAAGCACATGCACCTATATAATATCTGGTGCATTGTTTGAAACATAAATTCTTATTTCACTTGAGGACAGTTTCTCTTCAGCCGCATTTCTGATCATTTTCCGAACGTAATTGATTAACGCGCTCGTGCCGATACTGGTCGGCAGCTCAAACTCGTCGGCTACTTTCCGACGGTGCGCAACGAAACGAATCGACACAGACGAGTGGAGAGTTTAAAGGAGATGTAGGCAAACACGTGGAATTGTGAGGTCGCACGTTGGACGTCGGCTAGCGTTCCGTACAAGCGAGTTTGTACATTATGCACAGGCCGGCGCGAGGTTTTCGGTAGCGACCAGCATGCATCCGCACAAACACCGAGGACCGGCGACCTCGAGGCAATTTTCGATAACTTCGCATGCGTGAATGTAAATTGTGCGGTTTACGCGTTCCGATTATACGCGTTTCCATTACCGCGGCAAAACGTGTTCACGTTTGAATTAACCTCCCACTCCCAACGGCCCGGCCGCCGGGATTTGTTTTTCGATCTAGGAGACAAAGGACAGGGTGTGACTGGACGCGTTGATTAATTTCAGCTCTCGAACGATCGCGCGCACATATTCACCGAGCGGAACGAACGGATTACGCGGAGAGCGACTGAGCGAGTAGACAAAGTGATTACAGGATAATCGGGCGGCGCGCTCTCTCCGCTGCCTGTCTGTTTCTCTCCGAGATACCGAGATCTCGAGTAGTCGCAGCACACGATCTTCCACGTGGATTAGCGTGCAAACGAGAAACATTTAGGGGTGACAGATGCGACGAAGAACTTCAGTTTACCCGCCCGCTTCGATAAACCTAGTTGAATTCGGTCTACGGAATCCGGCAGACTTAACGGAATCTTGAGTGGTTAAGCGCAGAGTGCACGGAAGTGTTACACGCAATACGCGACAGTGTACGAACGACGCTCACGCGTATAGCACCGCTATTGAAGATCGACTAGACACGGGACGAATAGCGATAGGTCGAAGATGCTAGAGATTAGGAAACGTGGCCGGCCGGGAGAATCTCGTTCTGCCAAGGACAAACGCCGCACGATCTTGGCCATCGATGTCTGAACAGTGAAACGATGAGCAGTGAGCCGGCCGAACGGATTCGCTTTTCGCTGGGGATAAAGTGAGTGCGCGGTGACTCTGTGGGGGTGGCAGATCGTGCATCGTGTGCACCGGGTGTCGCGAAATGCCGCAGCAGAAGTTCTACTGCGGCGATTGTAAGAGTCGTCTGCCTGACCTGACCAGCGACATGTGCCGACTGTTGTCCTACAGAAGCCTGAACGGCCTCGTAAAGAGCCGGCCAGAGGAGAGGAACAGGAGGTGGAAGAACGAGGAAGAGGCGAGGTCATCGAAGCCGGCGGGCGAGGTCAAGGTAGGGAAGGAAGAGTGTCCGGGTGAGGTGGCCCGTGTGTAAGGCCACCGGGGTCATCGATCCTGCTTCCACCGATCCTGTTTCTATTTTATTCGCTGACCTTCGCGAGCGTTCTTTCGTCTTCGCGCGTAATGAAGAATGACGGGTTTGTCGAGTCCCGAGAAAATACCTCTTCATGGCTAAAAGTAGAAACGTCGAGTTAATGGAAATCGTGTAGTCACTTGGCAGGATTCGTCGTATCAGTTCGCAAAGAAAATACAGGTTGATCATTTGAGGGTGAAAGCAGAATTGGCATAAAGACGTGTACAAATAAACAAAGTGTACTATAACAGATTTCGATATGAACGGTGTGAAGTAAATAGGGTCATCGATTCTGTTTCTATTTTCTTAGCTGACCTTCGCGGATATTTTTCTTCAACTTGCCCTGTAATGAAGAATGACGGGTTTGTCGAGTCCCGAGAAAATACCTCTTCATGTCTAAAAGTAGAAACGTCGAGTTAATGGAAATCACGTAGTCACTTGGCAGGATTCGTCGTATCAGTTCGCAAAGAAAATACAGGTTGATCATTGAGGGTGAGAGCAAAATTGGCATAAAGACGTGTACAAATAACCAACGTGTACTATAATAGATTTTGATATGAACGGTGTGAAGTAAATAGGATCATCGATTCTGTTTCTATTTTCTTAGCTGACCTTCGCGGATATTTTTCTTCAACTTGCCCTGTAATGAAGAATGACGGGTTTGTGGAGTCCGGGGAAAATACGTTCTGACGTCTGAAAGTACAAACGCGGGGTGAATGGAAATCGTATAAAATCACTGGGTGGGGTTGAATCTGTTGCTATTTTATTCGCTGACCTTGGTAAGCAATTTTCTTTCTCATCTTCTCACGTTAGAAAGAAAATACCGGCTGTATAAATTGTATGAAATCATTTGGCAGAATTGATTCTGTTGTTTTATTCGTTGACCTTCTCGAAATTTTTTTCTTTCTCATATTTTCATCTCATAAAGAAAATACCATCCAGCTTTAAATGTGAACGGTATGGAATAAATGCGGTCATCGATCCCGTTTCTATAGATTCTGTTTCTATTTTATTCGCTGACCTTCGCGAAACGTTTCTCCGTCTTGGCCTGTAATGAAGAATGACGGATTTGTGGCGTCCAGGGAAAATACGTTCTGCTGCCTAAAAGTAGAAATACGGGGCTGATGGAAATCCTATAAAATCACTTAGCAGGATTGAGTTCTTCGCTATTTTATTCACTGACCTTCGCAAGCGGTTTTTCTTGCTTGACTCGCGTCACGAAGAAAATGCCGATTGACTATCGACTGTTAGGACGAAATTGGCGTGGAAAGGAGTACAGATATCAAGCTTTAAATGTGAACGGTGCGAAGTAAATGGGGTCATTGATCCTGTTTCTATTTCTTGGCTGACCTTCGACAACATTTTCTCTTTCCCACATCTGTTAACGAATAACGCCTGAATGCAAACTGTCCAACGTAGAAGTAAGTCATCTATGAAATATTACGCCCGCCCTCGCGTTCTGTTCTTCAGCTGTCTAACAGCGATAATCTATAATCCTTGATCAAACCGCTGATTCGTGACCAATTGACGAAAGTGTGTAGGATTGAATACGGTCTGCATAAAACCACCGCACTATCGATCCTACTCCTATTTACATGCGTCCCGCTCTCCTTAAACTCTGCTCTTACTGAACGACAGCATTCCGCAGTCTTTAATCAAGTCATCAATCGTATCAGCGAGTATTCAAGCGGCACGTCTAACTTCTAATATGGGTCACATTAAAGCATCTGGAATATAGATTCTGTTCCTATTCACGTTCGACCTTCAGATCACTCCGGAGCCTCTTTGTAATTTGATGAATTACTGTGACCTTTGATCTTTAATTAAATCATTGATTAATGTATGATAGAGAGCAGCGTTGAAACACGTGTCCCGGTGTTATGTAAATCTTTTTTCGATAGTTCACAGTAGCGTGTGGCAATTTCTTCGGATATAATTAGCTGCCTGATGTCAGCGAGGTTAATAAACTTCGTTGGCGCGATACCACGTTGGTGGCGCGAAACGATCGAGGGTTCTTTGATTACGTGAGAGATCGCGGTGTAATTAACAAAATTCACGGAAATTCAAAAGCTTCCACTTCAGAGTTCCGAACTTATGTAAATGCGAAGTTTCGCAAAAATACGTTTACCGCAAACAGAACTTCGGCGCTTCTGCAGCGACTTCAACTGTCAAAAGCCGACCCTTTACCTGAACACCGTCCTTTATTTCATGAATAGCATCGCTTATTTATTACATCAGAATCTACGATACTTGATTCTCGTGCAACATACAAACACACGCCTTCGTTTATTCAGTACATCAATTGTTTAGTAGGTAAAAGACTAGCGCTTTGTTCTGACACACAATTAGACGTAGACTTTTCATTTTTAATGAAACCACGGGAAATGAATGTACAACGCGAGAACGGTCTCTGGCAATTGCGAATTTCCGATTTTTTTCCCGGCGCAAAGCCTCGATCCCGCGGTCTCGTTACACTAGGACGAGAATTGTCGACAACGGGCGTGTCGTTGAATGCGTGCATAACGGGCGATTTTTACGATTACACGTGGGGCATGTGTGCGCTACGCCCGGCAAATACATTTGCGGCTCTATTGACTCGAGCTTGTTTCGCTCTGATTGGAGCTTGTAATACTTGCACAGTTTCTCATTCAACTCCCGACGTACGCTCGCATGTATTATGTCTTGCTTTAATGGTGCTAGCTCTACATCAACCTCCCACACTTCGCACACTATCGTTTACTTCTCCCTTGGCTTTCTCCCCTTGTAAGACACGGTACAATATGGCACGGATGCAAAAGCACGCGCTTTCATTTAAACACGAAGAAATAGGAAATATACGCTTGTACCATTTTACAGAACACGCTTGACGCAAAGGTTACACGTGAGTTTAGCTATGGATTTTGCGCAATTCAAAAGGAACAAATCCAACTGACAGCTTAAACGTGCGTATGACGGGTGACTGTACAATTTTTCGTGCAGGCCGTTGACGAAGTTGCTGCACAACTTTCAGTCGACTCCATCGCTGGAAGCGCTCATTATTTAAGTTAATAACATGTAATGAGTATACGTTGTGCGCGGCGATAGAATCGTCGATTTTCGATAGAAAAACGGCGTTGCAATAGTCGTTACCGGGATATACGAGCTATTCGGGTGGTACGTTGAGCCGGTAAATAAGCGGATGATAAAGCCGTTTTTGCGATTACGCGACGTGTCCGGTTATACGCCCCGCGCACACATGCACGGGCTTATCGACTGGTGCATGACAGAATGTTTTACTCCGATTGCAAGCGTAACCCGCATAACTCGATGAAACAGTTTGATGAGGATGCAACGAGGGGGTGTAGGATCGTTTGCATCGTTCGGATCGTTTTTCGCATCTCGTAGAGCTCTACGTGAATACAATTTTCTCTGTTATTCTTTCGTTATTTACGTACCCGTCAACATTTTACTGCTCTACTTTGACTGATCCGTTTGTTACACAGTCATTGGCATTTATATTAGAGGAAGCCGTAGGTTGTTACAAAATTAAGGGCATATTTAAATCTCCATCATTTTTGCAACATTATTTCAGATAAGGATAAAGTTATTTGTAAAATTATTTAAGGTGATTTAACGCCAGCTCGCGTCGACTTCACTCGAATATAAAATATTCACATTACTGTTTTTAATATTTTCTGAGACTTCACCTGCAGTGACCAGATGCAAAAATTTCCGTGTTTCCTCATTCGTTTTTATTCGCCTACCTTCCCGTGTGCCTCGTAGTATTTTAGTAATCTGTTACTATGCATCTGCTTCGTACGGTTTTTATTTGGGTTGCTCTCTTATCCTGCCCTCTCGACTCGGTCCTCTTACTTCGGAAAGCGGAATCACGTGGCAAGGCACGTTTTTCATTATGCCGATTACGCATGTATGGCTCGTTTATTACGTCTTTATTGCCCGTTTATTACGCATTTTTACGCATCTGCTACGCCTATCCACGCATGCATGTCCGACGCGTATGGATCTTACGTTCTGTTTATTGCCCCTGCGTGCATTCAGGTCGCCGTCTTACAAATCGCGTTCCACTGCCTCATTTCGTATATTGTGGGCATTATACCAAACTAAGCAAACAAGTTTCTACCGCATATGAGCGTCTGTAAGCCCGTACGAAAAAATTTGACACCACACAATAAAATAGAGATACAGGAGTATATATGCCGTAAACTTCTACATTTGACTGTCTTTAAATATTACAATGTTATCACCATTGATAACGTTGTAAATATTACAAAGCATCGTGAGAATGTTTAAATCCAACATTTGAGGGTGACCCTTCAGAATACTTGTCACTTCATTTACTTCTGCTATCTTTTATCTCCGCATTTCTTTTTATTCCCCTCAGAAGAGATTCTGGTACTTGTAGCGATAAGATGATGCTTTCAAATTTTCGGGGTTGCAACCATCACAACTCAATCTCTTAGCTTTCCTTCAACTCTGTTTCTCTGTTTCCCCCACCGTTCCTGTCTGAAGTGCTCGATCGCAAATACCGCCAGGGGCACTCCAAGTTGATCGAAGCACTTAAATTAGTCAGTGTTTACACGCTTTGAAGTATCTGCTCGCTGTCTCCAAAATCCACGACGCGGGTCCCCTAAAACGTTCCACCTCGATTTCCGTAAGGAGAGAACATTGAGTTTACAGGAGGTGACGTTCAGAATGCTAAAGATTTCGAGCACGAAGGGTCATCCTGGCTTCGAGCCAGTAACACGTTCCTAAGTGATAATTCTCCGGGTTTTAACGTATTTCTTTGTCGCTTTAGAGCATCGAAAGCGGAAACGTGGCCGATTACGTGCCACCTTTCCGCCATTCACAATTCTCACGTAGTTTCGCCGTAATAACAGTAGTTTGTAAATTTTAGATTCGTAGAAAGTGCGCCTTTAAATTCTTCATAGCTTACATAGTTCGTTGTATAGGAAAACTGTGGTAGTTTATATATATGTGTAATGATCGCGAAGTATCAGTTTTACCGCCATGTAATACAATATTTATAACGTTAAAGAAGACGCGGCTAATTAATTTTGTCGTTTACCTCACAACTTTATGTTAATTCATTTACAACCGACCGTTGAAACTCGATTTCACGTCCTACAGAGATTTTTATCGTTTAATTCAATTTCGCCAAATCACGCGGTGAGGCAAAGAATTATTACAATTTGATTGTATTACGGAATCCAATACTATTGCCCCGTTACAGTCATATTTTGTATTGATATATTGCGTATATGACATATTACCCGGGCATTTTAAATGATCTGCATAAAGATATAATTTTATACAATGTATTTTAATTCATCTACAATCTTCCGGAAGAACCGACCGGTAAAACTCGATTTCACGTCCTGCAAAGATTTATATCGCTCTATTCAATTTCGCCAAATCACACCCGTCCGCAGCAACCGCCATATCCGAAGCTCATCGACTCTCACTCAACCGATTCTTTCCCCCTATTGCCGGGCACTTGCGCGCTCCCACCATACAACCATCTTGCTCATAACGGCCTGCTCGCCAAGTAGAAAAAGAACACCGACAATTGGGTGGCGACGCGAGTGGGTGGCACAACAGCGAAGAAAAGAAAGTTCAAAGATGAGAGCGTCCGATTAGGTAGCGGCACTTTAACGGCGCGAGCTATAAACGAACGGGAGCTCGCGAAACGTCCTCGACACCGTCCGAGGGAGGGTTGGTTAGGCCAACTGGAAAAAGGGGGTGCGCGAAAAACTTTTTAACCCCCCCGGGCGGCGAATGGAGATTCGAGTTTCGGGCTCTCAGTCTGTCCGGCAGCGGGAGCTCGTTAAACGCCGGGCGAGAACGGAAAGTTTCCGTTATCTGAAATGAAATCCGTCCGGCGGCGCGTCGACGTGCCGACGGACGTAAATTAAAAATTCGCCGAGGACGATTCCCGGCGAAAACCGCGACGGGCCGATCGCATTTCCGCGCGATGCAATCGATACGCGAGGACGGCGCGAGCGTTCGCATTTTCTACGGAACCGATAGCAGCGGGCAGGGGTCCCGGTGGGAGTTGTTCATTGCGCGATCGTCGTCGACATGGTTTGCACGCGTGGCAACTCTCGGTATTCTTTTACGCGTTCATTTTCTTGTGCAGGATATTGTTCGCGTTTGTTTAGATTAATCTAATTGTTTGGGACGAATGTATGTACGTTGTAGGGTGGAGAAAACTGCAAAAATGTAGAGATATTTGAATAATTCATACCCACAATGTCAATTTGACGGTGAGACACACACGGTATTCCTTTGTACAGTATGTTGTTGCGTTTGTTTAGATTAATGCAATTGATCGGGGTGAATTTATATATGTCGTCGGGTGGACATTAACTGCAGAAATATAGAGACTTTCGAATATCTCATTCTTACGGATATATTGCTATGGTGCCTGCTGTTTCCTAGAACGCATCTAGACGCGTCGATTTGTAGGTACATTATTTTTTTTATTTTGCTCCCGTAACTCCAGTCTCTGAACCGTCGATTTCACGACGTATAGAGGCTCTAAATTACGAAGCAAGCGAAATCTCGAGCGTGCGTTTGATAGAATCGTATCGGCGCGAAAACTGTTGTTTATATCGGCCCTGACACTATCCAAATTGCACATCGTAGGTACGCGAAGAAGCGTTTCGTTCAATTTCTCCGGGCAGTTCTCCGTTATGAACGGGAACGTGTGCACTCGATCGCCGGAATTTATTGCTTCGTTTGTTACGCGTTACACATTCCGTGACAGGATAATCAAGTATTTTTACGTTTCGGTATCCCGACCGACGTTCGTGTCGATAGTCGCGTTAACACGGTCGCATCGATACTCGCGCAGAAAAACCGTTCCGTCAATGTGAACATGGACACTACATCGTCGACTGAAAGTCAAATTCTCGTCGAAGTTTCCGATAACGCGCTGCGTTTATTCATTTATCAGCCGCCACCGTGTCGGTCGCTTATTTTCGACCGCGACTTCGTACCTGACTCGCAATGAAACTCTCGTTAACCGTCCATTCAATTAGCATCGAAGGCGTGTACGCGCAGTTTGCACTCAACTGAACCGTTTCGCGAACGAAACTCCTTAGAAGCGGGTCGATGCAGAAACATCTTGAGGCGAGCTTAAACTCACCGTCGGAACCGTGAATAATCCACACATCCATTGCAGGTTCTCCCGGGGCCTAGTGCCAAATGAAGAAAATGTCTTAGTATTATAGATATGAATTCACGGAGACATCTATCGTTACTTGATGCAAGAAAATAAATTTTTTCAGTTGTTTCAATCTGTAGATTCCATAGAATTATATCAAGGAATTTTGAAACAAAGTTCGAAATGCTGAGCAAAGTAACGCTTTCCATAAAACATCTTTTACAGCACAGGATTTTTCATAAATAGTGGTTCACGTCGCTCTATTATTATTATCGAATACTCTGTTTTTTCATGGGGTATATTAAGCTATGTGGACTAGTTAATCTTGTATCTCATATTCTGAGACACTCTTGCGCTATTCGCATTGCCTTCAGGCACGCGAAGTCTTTACCTGACATTACGAGTGAATGAAGCACCTTTGATACGCGGTTTCGTCCGTGTCTGCGGGCGATCGGCGGTATTAAAATTGACCGAGGAGTCAGCCAATATCGGTTATGTAAGTGTACAGTCAGGTTGGCAATATCGTTACACGATATCCAACTTCACCTTGCGAATTTGTGGTACCGTACGACAAACTATCGCGCATGTTGCACAAACAATAATGCGGGTTAAGGTTAAACAATTTATTACGGTTTATTGCAAATCTGTCTTCCCAAATAAATATTTCGGTTAGATGCGGCATTCAATAATTGAATTTTGAATTTTTTTTTGTACATTTCAACGTGCACTGCCTTGCATGTATTTTAAGGTTACATCTATCCACACAGAGTATCCGCGCACTATATCAATACGTAATTCATAATTAAGCAACTACTATGTATACATTCGCTCTTTTATATTCGCGTGTTTTGCTATTCATAGAATACATTAAACGAGATCACCAGTTTTCGCATCACAATCAAGCGCGCTGCACTTTTGAACTCCCAAGTCCCGCCGCCGCTTACGCCCGCATTCCTCGAATGAGCGTCATATCGTTGGCTATCCTTAATTACGCATGCACGCGCAAACTTGCCCGCCCCTACAAACTACCGCAAGCTGTGAGCATCCCGAACGTAAAAACGTCCGAAGTCACCCGTTAATTCGGCGTCCGCCAAATGCGCACCGAACATCGACACACGTTACCCGCGAAAGTTCGCATCGAGCTCGCAAACGCAACGAGTCCGAGCATGTTGTGCCGCGACACTATCGAATTTTCGTTATACGCACGTTATCGAACTTTGTTGAACTTTAAACATCGTTGCCGGTCCGCAATCTGGGATAGTTCGGTGAAATTCGCGGAGCAACTACATCGACCGGGCACAGTGGCCGTGCGATGTTCGCCGGTCAGGCTGCAAAGTGGCGGTTAATTGCCGGGTTTTATCCATTAATCACCGGCGATCGTCTGTGCCCTGCGCACATTGGCGCACATTGACGCACATCGGCGCACCGATTTGTTTCCACGGGTCCGCGTCAATCTGCAGCCGGCCCGTCCGCCGGTGTCGACCAACTGAGCGACGCACGCGATGTCATTCGGCGGATGAGTGCCTTTATGTCGCACAGCCCGCCACGCCACTCTCCGTGCGCACCGGCGATCGCTCTCATAAACGTTTTATCAATATCGGCCCAATTACCCGCGCGATCTGCATTACGCAATTTAATTTCGACCGGCCGGCCGGCTCTTTTTTCGCCGCGCGGTCTGCCGGGCAAAGTTAATTTAGCGGGGAGAGGCAAATTTAGCGGCTAAAAAGTCGGAGTGCCGGTGATTGGCTTCCTCAATGGGGGGAAATAACGAGCGGAGCCTGCACGGGCGGGGCGCCGGCGTTGTCACGGGCAAATAAATGGAAAAAATAGCGGAAGCCCGATGCGATATCGATACGTCGACGGCAAAAGGCCACGGGCTGTCGTCTACGATTGCGATATATGAGCCGCGGGTGCCGCGTGCGGTTTTGTATTAGTTCGCGGCTGGCCAGCAATAATATTGCCGTTTAAACAAGCGCAAAATCGAGAGTGCGCAATCCGGGTCTGCCTGTGCGTGCGGCACAATCGGGGGTGGGCCTTTTACGATGCCGTGCGAGACGAAGTTTCGCTCCGTAAAAAAAATCTGTTGGTCGGTGCGAATTTAAAGGCTGGTTGAGCTGTACGTTCGAAATTATTTAGTGTTACGTGATCTAAGTTGTCAAAATCGCGTTTCTTTGAAACACGTGTAAAATATCAACGCGTACCTTTTCTGTTTTATGCTTCTGTACAGTTCCTAATTTATATGTATATTAATACACCAGCTTTCGTTTTATTCTCACTAACGTACCGGAAAACGTCAGTCATGTTTGAATGTAGGTGTATATTCTTAGTATGAATTTCACCAAATTTTTGCTTGCAATATGCTATTGACATTTACGCTCTTATATTTCATGCTACCGAGTCCCATTTAAATTATACATTTACTTACAGTTTCGGGTTATTTACATTTTAATCTAAATTCTTGGCCCAAATTTAAATTACATGCCTTACACAGCGCACTGCTATGCTATGGTGCTGATACAAAGAGGATGTCGTTACACGAATCTTATAACAAGGACCTAACGCATTATGAAAACGTTCATGGCCGCGCTCGAAGCAAGCACGAGGAAATTAATTAAAAGTACACATAACCACTTTTGACGCCGAACCAAGCAATTAATAGTCGTAAGCGATCGGGCCAAACATGAATATCAAAAATGTCAGGTACCTCGACCATGCTGCGAGGACAACGTCGATTGCAGGAGCACCCTGAGTTCGAAACTTTGAACAAGACTGCCCAAGTTTTCAAGTAGTAGGAGACTGTCGTTTTCGTATACACATGTACGCGCATAGCGCATACGCGAAATGACACACGTGAATACATGGCCTCGCCTATACGTCGGTGTATAAAAAATGTTCCGGGTTAAACTTTCCCAAAGAAATCTTCCACCGTCGACGCTATTCTGCGCACTTTGTCATGTCGCCATATCGGAATATCCCTAAATCACCTTATTTCTCAGCGACGTCGTGCTCCTCCACATCTTCGTAGCGTGACGCCAAGAGGGGCCTTAATTTATCTGAACGCGATAGGTACACGTATTTCGCGCGATATGCCGCGGCACTTTTTGCTTGCTTGACGGTCGGCCATTAGCACGATCCATGGTAATGGCACCCTCGTAAATCGTTTCCAAGGTATTGCCGCGACTCTTGTTGTTACGTGCGGTATAATGCCTTGATCGAAGAAAGCGAAATTAGTCAGACACATTGTGCGCGGCCTGCTCGACTTTTCTTTCATCCGACACTGCACTAAATTACAAGGAACCCCAGTATAATTCATGTTCAACACGTGTTGTATAAAGTAGCACACAAATTTGAACAGTTCCCGTAACCCGGTATATTTCTAAACAGAAACGCAATTTCACATCTGTATAACCTGTGCGTCGTATAACATAACGCATACCACACGCGTTCTTAGTTCATGTTCATTTAACACGTTTTATACGAGATGACAAAAATTGGCAGGGTTTACGTAACACAGTATATTTTCAAACGCATACATAATTCACGTCTGTATAACCCGTGAGTCGTGTAATATAATCCATGCAACACGTGTTCGCCGTCTACGTGGTATCTACTGTATACTCTGTGCGGACTTATTACCTCGACGATTTCCAGGGGGCTCTTTCCAGTAGCCACGGATAATTAGCCAAACAATCTTCTCGCACGGGTCGGTTGAAAGTGACGCTGTCGGAGGACGCGGGGGATCAACGGTGTAGGATAGATCGGAGGTACAAAAGGAAACCAGCGCAGGTCGACGGATCGTTACTGCGTGGCACCGTCGCGACCTCAAATTACCGCGAGTAATGAGGGGATATCGGTCCGGAAAATGAGCCGGACCGGCCGGATACGCGGAAGGATCGTTCTAGGGATTTATGTGGTCCCTCTACCCCGTGTTCTGCGGACAATTTACCCGTCCGCGCGACCAGAAGCTCGGATTTTTGTCATACCCACTCCCTGCCGTCGCGCATTGATTTGCCCGCCTGCTCAGCATATTTCCATGACCCGTTTGGGCACTGTCAAACGCGGCCGAACGTTCAAAATTTTGCGATACTTAGAAAATTGCATCATATCACAGACGTTCGGGCTGCCTGTTACTTGGAAATAAAAAAAAATCTTCTCAACCAAAGGAGACGTATTTCGATATCTACGTTATACGTACGACAGTTTACCCCCATCGACAGTTACTTGAAAAGAACACGCTCACGTTTTGCCGAGCTTTTGATACCGTTGGGATGTTAGTTAACCCATTCGAGACCGATTGCACACCGTGTGTGCAATTGATTTCCGAGGCTATAAGACCCTATATAAGAATTATAATAATTTTTAATAATGTATTTTTTCTTGAACATTTTAAAGTACAGGACAACCATATTTACATTGTTATCACATTTTTCAAAAATTTATTTCTCGTTTGTTATTTTTTTCAATTCAACTTATTTTTTTTAACTTTTTACTATTTTTTTTTTAATTTTCTTTGCATTATATTCTGTTCTTTATTATAAAAATTTTATATAATCCGATATTTGAAATAAGTGTTTATAAATTTTTTAATAATATATTTTCATTTTATCTTACATCGCACACATGCACACCCGGTGTGCAATGATCTTATTTACGTGAATTCACTTAAGGATTGGGTGACTTCGATAGTAAACATGTTTTTTTTTTTATCAAAAATGAACAATATAAAGAAAAAGAAATGTCGCTCCTGGGGACCGTGTCCGAAAAAAGTCGTCGTCTCGAATGGGTTAAGTTCCTTTCAGTGCCGCGTGTAAAATGAATGACGAAATTTAACAAACGAGCAAAGGCCGATTCGAAAGTCAAAGCACAATGAAGCCTGTCATTGACGTCGTTGGACGAACTTAACGTAGACTGGATTAAGTCGCGAAGACGAACCTTTGTACGCGCATGGGTGTGTGAATCAACGAGGTTCTTTGTCCTTGTCAAGAGACTAACGAAGAAAAAGACGTTGAAACAAAAGAGCACGAGTACCCGTGCAAGGGAATGGGTTCGGAACTCTGCTAGGACATTGACGGGGACGTAATTTTGATCCGTCGTTCAAATAAAGAGGGTCGACGAGACACGGTAAAGTCGATAACGGTGATCCGAACGACGGAGATGAAACTTCGGCACGGAAGGCAGCCTCATCTAACATCCATCGCAGAATTTCGCGTCCCACCCCTATTGCTATTTATCGCCCGTGACTTTCATCGTCCGAGTTACGTGACTCCATTTTTTGCAGGGCACAAAGAAGGATGCTTAGTGTCGCGCTTGATTACCTTTTGTGAAAAATATACTTTTTAAGTATGTAGAACCTTTAACTTCATCACTTGTGGTAATTTAATCTTAAAATGTGTATACGCGCTATCGAATTTAATATGACAGAATATATATTCTCCGTATTTAAAAAATGATGTAAAACGTATAAAATTTGTCGTTCCAACACACGTTGCATGCTATTATTACGTCATTATTATTAAAAACACATGTCGAAACGTCGGGTTTTGTTGGTTTTCATTTTCTGATTATATATTGTGTCATATTAACTATGTGACAAAAAATGGATGGAGTTGTCACATATTAACATTTAAAAAATGAAATACGTGTACCTTTGTTGTTTGGGGCGTTACCGTGCTACTGTTAATAAGTAAAAACAGAAGTAAAAGCGACAACTGTCCCTAACTAGCAGCCCTGTTTCGATTAGCCTGGACTGAGAAATTAAAGGGGAATTTGCGTTCTACAGGCGTCGCATACGAATACCTGGCCGGTGGCAATAGCGTACGGCTTATTTCCATTTTTCCGATCCCGTCGAGACTACTGAGTTGTCGCGCATATTTATACATGCCAGGACGGGTTTATCGCTTGATCGTGAACTCCCCAGAGAGACCGTGTGCCTCGAATCTGATTACTTTTAGCCCGATGTCGTTTCGCTGCCGCTGCTACAGATACGCTTGCGAACGGACTTCAAAGAATTTTTGGTTGCGCAACAGCTCGCGCGTGCGATCTCTGCTGGTACTTTAGTTCCGCGAATAAAAATTGGTCGACGATTACATTTCCTACGACATCTTCTACAACTACCTGAGTCGATCGCGTAAAATTCACGTTTCGAAATTCACGTGCGCGCACCGCGAATGTCGGTTTCACATTTCCGTTATATTTGCCCATGAACCTTCCATTGCGTATCGATATGCATTTTTGCGATATGTTTTAGAGTACTGCGTTGAACAGCAAAGCATTAAGTGAATATGATGATATTGAATATCGTTACGTACAATACATCTATTGTACGTGTAATATAATACGCAATACATTTACGTGTCTAAATTGTAACGCGGTATCAATGCGCCATAGAGTTTGCGCAGTATAGTCCGGATAACAATGGAAATTGTATATCCCTACATTAATATGTGCACACATTACGGAGTTCACATTTGTGCCGCGATGGGTTGAAATAACAAGTATACTTTCAACAAAGCGACTGAGTTTCGTTCACAGTGAATGTTACGGATTTACACGGATCTCGTTATTCGGACTAGTTGTTTTTCTCCCCCACTATACGAGCACATCTGCGTAGGTATATTACTCTAGAGAGATTTCAGGTTCTTACCGCAGACCCGACGTGTTACAAAGCGCGTCGACATTTAAATTTGAACTCACGCACTTTTCGCATTAACTCCTAGCGTGCTGTTACGTAATCAGAAGATATTCTCTTCAGGTGTACGTCCACCGCCGCTGCAAGCACGTTAACTCGTTACATGTGCTGTGCTTCAGCGCATTATCTCCGACTGACTTATTCTTGTGTGCGGTTACAGCCGTCACATCCTTGTTTAAAAATTTTATTTATCTCCACATTTACATATTAGCTCACCTCAAACTGGCAGTCTTGAATATATTCCGATACTCATTGCCGGTAGTATGTGCAGAGTTTCTAAATACATTGAAGTGTTACGCGGTTCGGAAACGATCAATTTAAAAGCCCCATCGAACGCTGCGTCTAAATATTACCAAACTTCACACATGCAGTCTCGTATACATCATGCTCGGCGCCGGTAGTATGTGCAGAATAACTAACGTTTAGCTGATAGAGATAAAGCGCAGAGTTTGTATGATACACTGAAGCTTAACGAGCGCAGGAAACCGTAATTTCATAAATTAACGTAATTGGACAGAAATCCCTCCCGATACCTTCGCTTATTCTCGTCTCCGTCGTTTCTCGTTTATCTTGCGAATTCAGCGTCCTTCCGAGTAAGCTCCGCGCTCTCTACTTTTACCTTGGGCGAGGGAAAAAAGAATGCAGCGAAGTACTGAGCCGTATGCTTCGCACAGCATTTACCGTCGCAACTTCCTTTCCATCGAGGATAAAGTTCCACGGAGAAGTCGTAACTCTGTGAATCTTCGAGGAAATTCAAGATGCCTCGGCTCCCTGTCTAAGCCTTGGGCACACATTACGCATGTGTCTAAGGGATGGAGTCAGTCTGTGTAAGCGAGGCCGACAGTTACACGAACACCTAAGCTAACTTGAAGTACGTTGGTAGACGTGTCTAATATCGCGTTTAGCTTTTCTTGGAATGAATTCTGCCAGCTCGTCTACCGTGCTTCATTACGTTCTTTCTCGCCCTACTATCGGCTAATGCGGACTTCTACGTTTATGAATGAAAATGAAAATATTTGAGGTCTTTTTAATTATTGCAATGTAAGAAATTGTGTTCAGGAGTTATGTAATTTATTCATATGTAACTTATTCATGCTTATATTTCAGGGGTTATGCAAATATTTGCAATTGTTTTAATTATTGTAAAGCGAGACATTGTGTTCAGATGATAGAAATTTAATCGTAACATTTTCCACATGTAAAGACGGAAAGAAATAAAACTTGATTACATACGGTAGCATACGTTCGACATCGATCGAACATTTAGACATCTAAAGCAACATAGAGATTGTATAAGTGAAAGTATTCACTGCAAGATTACTTTGCACATTCAATGTTGGAACGTGCGTTTCTGTAATATCTCATTTGGTGCAACTTCGCACGGCTTACATTTACGTAGAGTGTGTGCTTTCATGGCATACCGTTTCTTGACTTCCTGGAACTTCCCATTTCTCCCGTGGGGTATCTTCCTGTCGGAAAGTTGAACGCAAAGGATCGTTCCTTTAGACGTTTAGACCCGGATATGTTGAAAAGCAACGCGACTGTGCATAATCGAATGTTGATACGTGGAATTACATATCGTGCAAGAACGCATTTCAAAGGTCACGTGTACTTTGCGCATTGCTTGTTAAAATTGCATGGAATCGGCACAAAGATTCTTTTACGTGTAATTTCCTCTTTAATACAGACTGTACATGTTTGGCGGAAAGCACTAAATGATAACCCTTCAATGCCAAAATGAGCACTCTTACAAAAATTCCGTAGTGGCGCGACATGAAATATTTAACTGTTTCTAACCATAAATTCCGTCTATCCACTGATTAAGTTTAAGAAAATAAAACTCCATACCTCTCTTCATTTTTACGCGACATCAATTCAGTATATAACCGTTTTGATAATATCAGCTACGTTCACCAAGAAAGTATGCCTTAATGCAACTAGACATTTCCTGCACAAGACTGAATACGGTCCGTGAACACTCTCGTTGCGCACGTGCACGCTTCTAACTACACCAATTTCCTGTTGCATTAACATAGAATGTACGCGTGTTTGGTGGAAAGCATTAGATAGCATAAATGATCAAGTGTACAAAATGTCACAATTGAACATACTAAATAATAATACTGTAATCCCAAGATAGGTCCTCTTAAAAAATTCCGTAGTGTCGCGATATGTAATATATTCATCCGTCTCTCACCACAAATTTCGACTCTCCACTGTCCATGTTTAACACGTTGACTGCCAAGCGTATTTTGCTGTATTAAAACGGCGATGCTATGAAATACTACAGCGTTTGACTGATTTATGCAAAATGTAAATAATGCGCAGGTATTGGAGACCGAAGGATCGCGTCACTATTCTAACAATAACCGCATTTATAAAATAATTCTTGCTACTCTCTGCAAATATTTTGAATGTTCTGTAAAATCTCTTGCGCCGGTCACCGGTGACCATCACGCCAGTCAAAGTGTTAAAAAATAACATTCCACACTTTTCTTCATTCTTAGCCGATATCAATTCAATACATAACATTTTTGATAATATCAGCCACACTCGCCAAGAAAGTACGCTTTGACGCAACTAGACATTTCCTGCAACAAGGCTGAACACTATTGTTGCCCACGTATGCACTCCCAACAACACCAAATGGCCCATAGAGAAAGCACCTTTCCACAAACGGTGTATTTGCCCGCGCAAGTATATCTGACGTCGGGGTTTATTGTTTTTCCCGTCAGACGTAGACTTTGTGCAAACGCGACGCATACATTCGCCACCATTCGCCGTACAGTTCTCCGTGCTAATCCGCGAGCGGCGCGTTGCGTCGCTTCGAAATTTACTCCGGCAGCGTAAACACGCCGAGACATCCAGTCTCGTACTCGGTTTACACATGCAGCCCGGACGGCGTGTTTCACGTGGATGGGACTCCGGGCTGGGAAGGAAACGGACTGAGAACGGAGACGGGGCCGGAGGAGAAAGAAGCAGAGACACGTAGAGAAAGAAGCCGGGCGAGAGAGTCGGAGAGATTGCCGTCTCGCGAGCTTTAACTATTACGAATACATTAACATGCAGTACACATTAATAATTACGCGGGTGTACCGTGCTGCGAGTATTAATAATTCCGGAACGCTGCGCGATTCACGGTGAATTCGTGTAATAGACCGAGAAGGAAGTCGGTTGAATAAGAAGGAGCGAGCGGAGAGACGAGAAGAAGGCATTCTCTTAGAAAACATTAATGGAGTTGGCGAGGGGTGGAATGTGAACGGTTTTTCGTCTGTTTCTGGTAATGCTGTCTTTAACGGAACGAGTGACGATGATGGCTTCAATGAAATTCAAATATTGCTCTTCACGGGCCAGGTCGTTTCCAAGACGGAACGACTTTAGCTTGTCTTTCGCCGCGGGCCGTTTTACGAGCGTGTCCACGGAAAATCAACGTAAACGAGAGGCCGTACGACCGTTTGTTCTGCTTTTACTATGTGGTATTTGTGGCTTCATTTCTCTACGATATTACCGCGTAATTGCGCGATTTGTTTTATTTGCAGTATTAAGGTTGCATTCTTCGTCCTCAGATGCTTCAAACTACGGTTACCGTCACTTATAGTATCAAATTTTAAGTCATTTGAAATCAACATTCCTTTGCGTATGCAATTCATAATATTCGAATTTTTCGTGAATGCAATTCGTAACTTCATAAAGTAAATAATTGTACACTTTCATTTAATTAATCTATCTAATCTTACTTATAGCATCACATTTTAAGTTATCTAAATTCAAAATTTCATTACATATGAAATTCATGACACACGCATCTTTCCTTGAATTAAACTATATTACATTATTCTTGACTTCTCTGTCCATATCTCTCCTATTTCTCTTCACCATGTTGCCAATATTACAGGCTCAAGGACCCTTATCGTATTTTCATATTATCACCGGATCATCGCTTCGACGCAGAACTCGCTCTCCAGCGAAATGTTTTTTCACCGTATCTTCCGATAAATGTCAAGGCCCGAAGTACGGTCGTCGCGGAGGTTCGGAGGTGGATAAGTTTCTTTTTGCGCCGACAGGCTTGCGTTACGAAAACATGCCGTCAGCTAAAAGAGCCACCTCAAAGGGCGTCCGCGGTGTGCTCGAGCACAAGATGCGTTAACCTTTGATCCCTTCGCCTATTCCGCTGATAATTACGAGCCCATGTGTGCATAGTACGTAGCGAGCCGGTCGAGACGAAATCGTCGTCGTGCACATTAACCCACCATACGGACATTTCGGTGAACACGGCAAATATTTAAAGCTAGGAGAGGTTTATGGTGAAGGTGAAAAGCGCACCAGTCGAGAGACTGAATAGGCAGAAAATGCTTATAGGGTCGAACGATGGTTGCGTGGGAATGATCCTTAAGTTTGGCAGGCTTATTGTCTTCGTGACAGAAAATGCTAGCAGGTTGAGTGTCTTTTATGCGAAACTACGCAGTTCTGAGCACACGCTGTCATGTATATGGGGTCATGGGTGTCACAAGTTAGGGAGAAGGTAACATTTTTAAACACGTGGACAGATACTTGAAATAGATGGGAGAGAATAAGAGTGGATTTCGGGTTTTTGTGTGGGCCGGCTGTATTTTTATTAGAGTGTGCATCAATAAATACATTGATGCAGCACGATGTCTCGCGCCGAACGGTTCGCATCGAATTTAATTGAATTGGGTTTGGGTCGTGTGTGTACCGCGACAGGACACAAGTTTGCATCTCCGATTTTCAATGTATTCAAACAACTAAAATACTTCAGTGAATGTTGAAACAGCAAAAGTAGGAATTTTCAAACTTCCTACGACGAACATCGACCACCGCGATCTTTTACCAAGGTCGTCAGCTTCTTTCTCCAACTGCTCAGACATCCCTTTCTACGATTATCACTGCCACTTCTCATAACATTCGCCGTATATCTGTATCAAACATTCTGATAAAACAGAAACGAAATAGACTAGAAGCAATCTCAGACGAACGGTATTCCGCCTAGAGTACCGTCGCGATAAAATCCGCTTACATCGCGGTAGACATTAAATATCCGCTGTCGCGGTACCAAGCAATGAACCCACGCGATTTCAACAGTCGATTTCAGGTCTCGTCGGTCGGTTGTTTTTATTACCGCTCCGCAATCACGCTCGGTCCGGTCCGGCTATCGGTAGTAAAGTTTCGTTCGAACAATCGACGTTTCCCCCTTTATCGGCGACGTACGAGACGCCGTCATTCGTGGAATATTGCGCCTGGCTACCGTAAATGTGTGCCTTCAGGAGCGATCATTGCTCTCAATCGCGATCAATGTGGCACGGCGATGCGAAACGGGGTCGCTTATTACAGAATATCAATTTTACCAATCGCGGACTCCGGCGCAGCGTAAACAAGAGGGCCGATAACATACGCGCGCGATGGCGTTGCTGTTTTATTAAATTTTATTATTTATACCTCATTTTCAGCATCGCATGCGCCGCGCCGATATATTATTACGCCGTTTTATTGTGTTTAACTCTCTTTGTCGACTGATTTTGTTGGGAGGATGTTGATTATCGGTGGAAGCTTCATATTGCGCTCTCGGAGCCCTTTTAATGCATCCGGAACACTATGCAGTATCGAGCGACGATGCGCCGTCTCATTTTATTTTTTCTGCGGATCTGTTTGGCGCATTTCATGCTGTCCGTGTGACGTTACGCGTATGCACGCTCGGGTCATATTTTTTAGTATTTGCTTTCGTGCTTCACGGATTGATATGTTTCAGTGTAAAATAGAAATGAAATATAATATGTAGGTTTGTGTTTTCTATTGTTATATGAAGTATCGCGTTCGTTCCATAGTAAACGTTGAAATGCATTTGACTTTTAATGCAAGCGGCACATGTACGACTCGCGTTCCCAGAGAAAGCCGTTTCCATTCAAATCCATTGCAGACCCGCTATAATCGTTCCGCTCACCAACTCTCATATCTAATTTCCAGATCTAAGCGTCCACTCGTCAAAGTGCGCATTTCTCTAATGACATTCAATTATCTACTTAGACCAGGATTTCCCCCCCCCCCCCCCCCCCCCGAATTTACGAGTGCCCATTTTTCTGCTCATATAGTTAGATTCGAATTTTTCCGTTCATCATGGCGCACGTAATTACGGAAGTAATTACACGCAATAACGCGTTCACATTAGTATAAGCGTTCCATTTAGCTGCGATCCGCAGTCAGTAGTTAGGGTCAGTCTACACGTTGGCGATACGGTTAATAAGGAAATCGTCTCGCTTACTCGGTGTACAGTTTCAGACCGGCTCAGCACTCGAATATACCGCGGATATATAGGTCTGTGTACATTGTTCGCAACGAGCCGCACAAAGCAGAAGGAAATCGGGTCAGTGGATATCTTAGCCGTCGAGCTCTCGGGATACACGAAACGGGAACGACAGGAGAGCGAAAACTCGGTGGGACGGCAATTTGTTATCGGCTGATTCAATTACGGCCGACTCGCGAGTAGGAATAATGTGAAAATGAGAAGTCTAAAAAGTCGCGTTCGCCGGCGTTGCTCAGAACCCTTGTCATAATGGAAGCCTTCTTATTGTCGCGCTCGTTAACGCCAATCCTGAGTGTCGTTCGACGAATCCGCCGAATCTCGCGTCCGCCTGGTCAAACGGTAGCCTCGTAGTCTGATGCGTCGGACATCTTTCTGAAAGCTAGTTTTATGAGATCTGTCAATTTGATGGATTTCAGCAAAAGTACAGAAACTGTTATTATTGTAGTGGATAAGATGTTAGGTGTCGTCGAAGCAGGATGCGGAATTATATTAAGTTGAATAAGTTTATTTAAAGATAAATAGAAGCACTAATATATAAATATAAATACAAAATGAAAGTAAAACTATGGCAATTCAACTACGACTCGGTAAACGGTAAGAAAACGCATCTATACTGGACTGAACTGCACTCTGAACTTGACTGATCTAAACTTTGAACTATAACTGACAACTGATTTAAGACCGCGATTGAAACTGAACTCGCGTTGTAAACCCGGTCGGCTTTTATACGGACCTTTACCGCTTTATCTTAATCCGGTAGGGCCCGATGACTCCGCGACAGTTTTATACGACGGATCTACGGCCGTTTTTCCTGATGCTACACTATCACAAAAATATTATATTCGAGAAACTTTTACGAAGTTTTGTGGTATCAAAAAAAGGACGGACATCGTTTGCAAAAGACCCATATAAGACCCAACACATAATGCCTTCGAGTGTACCCCTGTTGCATCTGTCAACACGCAAAAATGTCGATATCAAGAATCGAAAACGAACGGGACAGACGTGCAGCATGTAATCTGCCTAACGACTATTTTCGCGGAATTTTCGTTTGCCGCGCGCGCCCGCTCGGAAGTTTGGTATTTACCGTGAACCGGGGAGCTGCGTAATTAGGAACGGCGGCGTAAAATAGCCTCGCGCTCGAACTCGTTTCGCTACATCCGCTGTTTACGAGCGAGAGAGTCCGCGGCGAGTTGCGGTGCGCCGGTTGCCGGCTGCCGCGGTTTTTCGAAGTCGTACTCGCGGATAGACAGCGCTAAAGCGGGCCAATGAATAGCGCGTATAATGGGACGACGCTGTCTGCGCGCGGCGAGGGGCGAAAAAATAAAGCGGTCGGATTAGTCCTGCAGGCACCGCGTTAAAGTAGTCGTAAAGGCGCGGTGCCGCGAAGTAGTTAAAACTGCACGTTCCACTGAAGAGCACGCGGAGTGTGAAATTTGCCTGGCTTCAACGAGGAAATTGTATTCGCGCGCGCGCGGTTTCCCGTGTGGCGAAGTCGGCCAGATGCCAGTTTCGAGCAACACCTGTTAGTAGCGGGACGGATGAGATTTTTTAAATTGACCGGCCTGATTGAGACGGCGGAGAGAATACTGCGACAGGAGCGTTCTCCTTGTTACCTGCTTACTCCTCGCGGGGAGACGAACTTTAACAATATCTACATTGCGCGAGAGCGTACCGGTTTGCTACTTCTCGTAAACTCGGCAACGTATGAACTCTATTACAGGTTGCGCTGTATGTAAATTCAGCGATACATAGACTGCGTTATGCAGTTCTCGCGCAGAGACAACATCGTATTCTGCGGAATATGTAGTCAGTGCATTTTCTGTGTCGTTATACATTGGCGCGTAAATTCGTGCGATCTCATCTACTGCTTTTCACGAGATAGCGCAGGTGCGAAGGTAATTGCATGGACGACCGCGGAGGTTAAAGGAATGTTTAAATATACGTGCAAATGAAAAACGCTAATGGCGAAGCGACGAAGGAGGATGAAAAAATTAAGCACCACTAAGCCATTGCACGGTCATAGTCAACGATGTAAAGCTTATCATTGGTCGAGCGTCTAGAGTAGTAGGATCCTGCAACATTACTAAGTAAACACATGCAACCTCCACTGCCTTTATGCAGAATAAAGCTATAAACACGGTAGTAATTGGATCACCGCTCAAATTAGAAGCATATTCCAACAAACGCACAACTGGAAGGCTCAATGCGAATGCAGTAAAAAAGAGCATCAAGAGTTCTTCATGCAGTGAAGAATCACTTAAAGCCGTATCTACAGTGCCCGAATTTAACACGTTGACTGCCAAGCGTATTTTGCTGTATTAGAACGGCGATACTATAAAATACTACAGCCTTTGACTGAATTATGCAAAATATAAATAATGTCCAGGTAATGGGGACCAAAGGATCGCATCACTATTCTATCAATAACTGTATTTATAAAATAATTATTGCTACTCATTGCGAATATTTTGGATCTTCTGTAAAATCTCCTGCGCCAGTCACCGATGACCATCATGGCGGTCAAAGTGTTAATGCCACCAGATAATTATACACTCACACTCCACAATGTGAACTCTTATCCAACTAACAGATAAAGTGACCGATCTCTAAAACATCGTGGACTTCACAGAACCGCGGCTGCTCCATCCAACATATTTCCATAGGAAGCAATTAAATTCATCACCGTCCGAGTTAAAAGAATATTTAAACATACCTGCAATTATAAAGTTCAGTAGGAAACAGGCAGGAAGCAGAGCACGCAGAAGATGTTTGTGCGCGTGGCGTGAGTAATCACTCAAAGCTGAACCCGCAGTATCCAAGCTAAGCGCCGCTAAGCAACTAAACACTCGCAGTGCGCAATGTAAAACCTTGGCACATGTCTAACACGTAAACTCACGACGGCGACGTCCTGAAACATGACGAGTGCACTCGTCACTCATCACTCTCCATTTTCTCTTCTCGTTACACCCGCCGGCGTCCCAGAAGCGGGGTCAAAGGTAGTGTTGCGGGGGTGACTTCAAAGCGACACACTGTCGCCGTGACTTTGTTCCGAAAACAAAGAGGTGAGAGCCGAAAGAGTTCACGACGACGCTAAACTCTCGAGGGAAGCACATTCGTGCAAAGACGATCCTCACCACTCAGCCGCTGACGCTTTGCTTTTAATAGCAGTGCGACTCGTGAATGTCGTCGCAACTAAGTAAAACGCGGTCCAGCAATTTAATCTAAGGAATTTCATATTTGCGGAGCCGTATTTATCTTTGACTATCCAGTATTAACGCACCGCTCAGCATTTGAATTGAATTTGAATGATTGAATATGAAGAGGGAGTGGGGTTATATAAGAAATTTAATATTTAGAAGCAAGGTATAGTTTAAACGTGTATTTCATCGATATATTTTATTACGCGAATGTGCAAACGACGACGTAGAAATATCGGATGTACAGATTCTTGTTCAGAAAAAAATGTACTCTTTAAATGTAACAAGCGCTTAAATACTTTTTTGATGAACATTTCGAATAATAAAACTCCATCAATGCTCTCGGTGCCCGTGTAAAACTGCGACCATGTGAAAAATGGAAAAATTTAATAAAGGATAAAGTCGCAGGGAATGGAAAAACGTTTCTTCTGAAGCATGGAAATTCAAAGGCTGATTTAAACGGGGCAAATTATTGAAATAATAATTAAAGACGCAACTCCCCGCGACAGAAGATAGAAAAGAACAAAAGACGGAGTACAGACGAACGTGGAGAAGGAACTGATGATTAACGAACAATACTGCTTCGGAACAAAGGCGGGTAGTCTTCCAGATCCCAGCATAGTTTCAATACAACTTGTCTAATTAATCCGACTGGTTTCTCGTACATGCTCCGTACATCGGCACACTGCAACGGAGAATGTATAGACCGTAAGCTCGCATGAGATTGTACCTGTCTATCTGCTGTCTATCCTCAGTGTCAAGCTGTGATCCTCATTACGCATCAGATGTCGAGCAGCCATGATTTGAAATTCCAATACTCCTTAATGGCCCCTTAGCCTTTCTGTCCTATTACCGTTGAATGAGTTCAAAAATATTTTTAAGACTACCTTATTTCCTACAATGACAGACGTCATGCTTTTAGTATATCGCGCCTCCTTTTTTATATTTTAGCCCGCTTTCAACGATAATAGCGATCCATCGTCTTTAAAGCGTTCGTTGCCATGACAGTCACCGATGACCGAGATGTAGTTTATATATAGCATACAGCCTTAGTTCGATGCATTCACGGTACACTTGATAAAAACTGTTATATAACATAAAAAGCAGACTTGCCAACAGACACCTTATGCACATCGCTATTCTTATTGTTCAACCACATAGCGGACCATTTTTACCTGAGAACATATTACCGTCACTACTGCCATACAACCCCTACGTGCAATATTTACAGAATTAAAAATCACAGTCACCGAGAACACCTTCGATCGAAATACCTTCTGTTCGCGTATCGACACATCACCTCGTTATCCTCACCTGTCTTCACAGACCGAATTCTCGCCTAGCGGCAAAAGGAACGAAAAATACGGCAACTTAGAGTCCTTCGTCGCGCTGCAGAAAAGGCGTGCAATATTTACAGAATTAAAAATCTGTCACCGAGAACACCTTCGATCGAAATACCTTCTCTTCGCGTATCGACACATCACCTCGTTATCCTCACCTGTCTTCGCAGACCGAATTCTCGCCTAGCGGCAAAAGGAACGAAAAATACGGCAACTTAGTCCTTTGCCGCGCGGCAGAAAAGGCGTGCAATATTTACAGAATTAAAAATCAGTCACCGAGAACACCTTCGATCGAAATACCTTCTCTTCGCGTATCGACACGTCACCTCGTTATCCTCACCTGTCTTCACAGACCGAATTCTCGCCTAGCGGCAAAAGGAACGAAAAATACGGCAACTTAGAGTCCTTCGTCGCGCGGCAGAAAAGGCGCGCTTTCCGTACTCGGTCCTTTCCAAGTAGCATACGTGGGTGGACCTATATCGTGAACCATTTGTTTTCGCGACGTTGAAAAATGCTCTTTCTTTCAGGTCTCTCCGGTGAACTCGCCGGGTCAATGTCTCGGTGTCGGAGTTAGTATGTTCACCGTCCCACACTTCTTCGCCCCGCGTAGACACGCACGTGTTCTCTGTATCGCACGCACCCAACCGCACACCCACACACGTACAACGGCATGCACATCACGTAACGCGTAATACGTATTACGTGGCACTCTGCCGTAAACGTTCCCCGGTGCTCGCGTAAAAACGGGGAAGTCCATAAAGCTTAACGGAGAACTTCGCGCCCGACTGAGTCCGCCCGGCTGAAATATGTACACGAGTATGCGTAACATGTGGCCTCGCGGCTGCGATTCGACGACGGCGGAAATTCGCAAGAATTTCGTGGCGCGGGGATGGGGTTGAACGGCGTGCGGGGGCGGCGGTGATTGACGACGAGTGCCGCGAGCAGTGCGAGAAACGCCGCCAGCGGAAGTCGACTCGCACACCGCGCGCGCGCGCCTAAGACGAATATGATGTCGCCGTAAGTTTACGCGTAAAGCATGATACATGAAAAGCGTCGCGACCACGTGCGTCGCTCGTTATAGATACGCGGATTTATGGGACGCTGCGTGGCGGATGCGAGGTTTAGAGGCGTTTCAATACTTCGCTGATAAGCTGTGACGTTCGGGAGATTTTAGACGAATGCAAATGATGCAGGACGATGAACGACCGGAGGTGATTTAAGGGTATGTGGGCCGTAGAGATTTTTTAAGTCAGAAATGGATCCTTTGCACGCGCGATGAGGCCAAAGCGCAGGGAATTGGAAATGCGACGTATTGTAAGGTAGCACGAAATTGAATTATTCGCTTTAATCACAATATTCGTCGGGGTCAGAATTATTTCAATACTTCGCCGATAAGTTGTGATGTTCGGGAGATTTTAGACGAATGCTCATCATGGAGGACGATGAACGAGCGGAGGTGATTTAAGGGTATGTGGGCCGTAGAGATTTTTTTTGGGGGGTGGCTTTAAGTCAGAAATGGATCGTTTGCACGCACGATGCGACGAAAGCGCAGGGAATTGGTAATGCGACGTATTGTAAGGTAGCACGATATTGGATTATTCGCTTTAATCACAATATTCGTCGGGGTCAGAATTATTTCAATACTTTGCCGATAAGCAGTGGCGTTCGAATAATTTTCAGCACAGCGGGAGAACGAATACAGGCGCGAGTAGGATAAAAAAAACCGGGATGGTTTTGGAGTATGTGGGCCGTGGAGATTTTTTCGAGGGTTGCGTTAAGTCAGAGTGGATGGTGTACATGCGTGATGGGATGGAAATCACAGGGAATTACTGATGCGGCTTGTTGCAGGGTAGCATGAAATCTGATAATTAATTTTAATCACAATATTGGTCATGCTCAAAGGCATTTCAATGCTTTGCCGATAAGCACTGACGTCCAGGAAATTTTCAACGAATATAGAACCATGGAGTACGATAAACGGCCGGGGGTGATTTAAAGCCACGCGTGTTTTCGTGCATCTTTTTGGCGGTGATTTTAAAGTTGCCAGATGTGGATAATTTGCACATGTAATGAGATGAGAAGTGTAGGGAATTACGAAATGCGACACGTTGTAAGGTAACACGAAATGGGATTATTAACTTTTAATCACAAGATTTGTCGCAGTCAATCGTTCCAATATTTTCCCGATAAGTAGGGACATTGGGTAAATTTTGGCGCAGCGGGAGTACGAATACAAAAGAAAGGACGTTAAACGACCTTGGGGGGTTTTGGGTATATTTGCGTCGTGCTGAATTTTTGGAGGGTGGCTTGAAGGTTGCCAGAAGTGAACGGTTTGCGCGTGTAATGAGATGAAAGCGCGGGGGATTATTGACGCGGCAAGTTGCATGGCAGCACGAAATTGAATATTTCATTTTAATCACAATTCTGCATTAGGCCGTTCAACCAGGCGAAATCACGTTGATAATGAATTTATCGAGATATTAAAGTCAACAATCGAACGCGGGTAATAATAACAGCGTTAGTAATGATGATAGAGTTATGCACTATCGAACCAACCCTTTTACGCTTCGTAAAACAGCTATCTGCATAATATACTCGCATTTGTACACTTCACGTCCCGCTGGCTCCGTCGATAGATCAATTATCCGCAATCCCCGAATATACCCCAATCACAGTTTAATTTCCAAAAAACACCGCGCCGCTGCAGCATCGAGCCGTTTAAGCCACAGCCAAATAATTCTTCGCGCACCGCATTCATCGTTGATTCCCGCTCATCCGTTAATTCCGCCTCTATTACGCGAATTCTTTCGCCATTTCGCTGATAATGATGATCCGCCGCTATAATGCGAATTATTTAAACGGCTAATAATAAGAGCGTCAATAACGGCGATAAATCCGCGCCCATCCCGGCGCATTCTTTCTCGCCTGCCAGCAAGCGCGACAATTAATGCTTCCCAGCAACGGACGTTTCGCGGCGGCTCTCGAAAGGGCAGTCACATTAATTCACTACCGTTCCGCGTCGGCAGAGTGATATAACGCATTGCCGTTTTCCGTCCGATTTATTGGCTAATCCCATATTTATTGGACGCGGGGCCAATTTCCAATTTACGCAGTGGTTAACTGCCGCGGTATGCCTCTACCCAGTTGCCTTCGCTCGCCGTTAACTGTAGGCACCTAACTGCGCCCGCGAAGAGGCTTAGCGTTATATCCTGCTTAATTGGATCGGGATTAAATTAACTTCCGCCCGTGATGGAACTTTAACGCGCATCTCGCCCGTCGTCGTCCCTTGTCAGTTGCCAGCGAGCATCGATCCCTTTCTCCACTGCGATGAGACTGTCGAAAAGACAGCAGATGTCAGCGTTTAGCTCTTTAGGTCCTGAATATTCTTGATCCGAACGTTCCGGGTCGCGGACACGCGGCTGATGGTTTGGGTCGTTGGAGACGGAATTTTTTTTTTGTTAGCGTGAGCTCTTTATTGATTGTACAAAGCGCGCGTATGTTATAATTGTAATGTTTCAATTACGCCAAATTGAATAAGAGAAGGAATGAATGGACATAGTGTTAACACTTTGACTGCCATGCGTTTTTTACTATATTAAAACTGCAACCAGATGAAGGACTACACAATACAATTGAATTGTGCAAAGTGAAAATAATGCGAAGGTATTGGAGACCAAATAATTGAATCGCTATCTAATATTAACTGCATTTACAAAATTATAAATGCGACCGATTAGGTATTTTTTGAGTTTTTTATGAGACCTTTTGCGCCGGTCACCGATGACCACCATGGCAGTCAACGTGTTAATAGTCCGTGCTGATAACTTTTGCCGGGTACATGTATTTGTAGTATAGCAGGTTTAAATTTTCATGTCCAAACCGAGCGATAGTTTCTTGAGAAGTTCTCAAGTGTCATTACTTTGGTATACTGTGTAACAATTGATTCGTGTGTTGTTATCTCGCATATTTGTACTTGATTGTACAATCGGGTGATGCGAAAATACGTTGCAGGATTTGGTGGCGTTGTTGTTAGACGAATTGGTATTCCTGACCGTAGCGGCCGTGCTACGGAATATACTGTATAGCAGTGTATTAGTATTCTGCCGTTGACAGAAAAATCTTATTATAGCATTCCGACGTTTCTTCATTCTATATTCACTTGGACGCGTGCACACGTACGCGAATTGAAATTACGAACGAGCGAGAGGGCGGAATGTCGATAACGAGGGTGACTATCCGAAAGCCGGAACGAACGGAATCAGTATCGAATGAGCGTTTAATAAACATCCTGTAGCTTGTTGAGCCCTCTTAAAGCGATTATTGTAAACTGCATTTATGTGCCCACATCCTACGGTTGATTACATTCCAACTGACACATGAACCCATTCCACTCGACAATCGCATCTGTTGAACGCGTATGCGTCAGTGTACGTGTATCATTTAAAGGATTAGCGTCGCGAAAAATGTTTTCCTCTCACGATCCTTTACGCTTGATGCCTGACGCTCGCGCTCGTTTAAGCTGCAACCTGAAACTTTGATGAGACACATCTTTCCCGCGACGCGTGCGCGACCTATGAAAAAGTTTGAAATTAAAGTAGAATTTTTTATTTTTCCGTCCGGCACCACCGGCAATGCGTTTTAGATCCTTGCCCGTAATCCATGGTGCAAACTAAAAGTAAACTTTCGAAAGAGAGTTAAGAGAAACCGTAATACAGGTATTTATGACTCACAGGTGGGTGTAACTGAAAAATCGTCGATGTCGGAATGCACGTTGCTCATTCTGGTGAACTATGACAAGTGGTTCGGTAATGATTGACTCCATAATTGCATTCGCAGATCCACTGATACGTTGAACAGCAATATTCCGGCGCGCACATTCGTTAAAAACATGATCGCCGCGGAATGCCGACCACCCGAACGATGAAAAACGACGCCGCATCTCGTTGGCAAAACGGACGGAAAGCCGAACGATCATTGCGCAATTCCGAACGCGTAGTTCTCGGACGGGCGCGATTTAAATATTCCTCGCTGACGTCGCTCGTAAATTACCAACTAATCCGCCGTAAATTGCATCCCGCGCATTTGTACCTCGTCATGTAGATAGCCATTGTGCTAGCTGCGGTCCTCGGCAATTACGTAATGACGCTAAGACCCTAAGTATTTCACGACCGTTGCTCGTAACAGTTACAAACCAGAAGTGGACACGTTCGCAGTTTGAACTATCATGCATTCTCTGTATACAATATCTTGTATCTTGTACGTACAGCTTTAGGCATTACTTAAATATAATTCCTCCCCTTGTAGCGTGCGTATAACGCCGAAATGTTATATTAATTTTTTCTCTACTTTCAACTTTCGAGATAATTTCATTTTGCTCGATTAGCCAATAATTAAATCCGGCTTTTAACAGGAGTCGGGTAGGGATGTTTTCATTTATCATATATTTCTGCGCGCGTTTTTACACGTCTTTGCGTCAAAGATTGTCTGAGCTGCCGCGTGTCTTGTTCGAACTGAAGCCCTTTCGTGTTTGCAAGAAGACGACGCGTGTCTACGACGAACAGGCAGAAGCCCTACGTCGACTGCAGTGGCAATTACCTCGAATTAATTCTGGCTTTTCCATAGATGCACCATCCCCCTCGTCTTTCTTGTAGTCCCAGTCGCACCCCCATGCTCCCCGTTCTCATACGAAACTGCTTTTGCAGCGTTTCCCTGAAATTACGGATCAAGCGACTGTTCTTGATAGGTTTTTGGGGCATACCGCTGTCTGCGTTTAGAAGATACGTTTCTATGGAATACCGTAAGGGTTCTCAACGTTTAGGAAAACACCATATCATGCTTTTTATTTTTTAACAGTTACCGCAAAAAATAAAAGCAAAGCTTGTAGGTTACTTTTGTTTGTAATGCTGCTGCAATTAAACATTTTGTGTTATTTCCTTAGTAACTGTTATTTCTTAATGAAGGTAGCAAAAACTAAAAGCAAAGTGCGCGATTACTATTTTTCGCAGTGCGGCACTATCTCTGCATTTTGTGTTATTTCTTTATATAGACAGCAGAAAGTAAAAGCAAAACGTGTAGATTGTTTCATTCGTAATGCCGCCGCCATCTCTGCATTTCAATGAGCGGCGCGAATTCCCCTCAAAATTGTCAGTTTTCGCACCGACGTTTGTAATGATAAATATGAAACAGCACGGCAACTAGATCGGCGCGGGGTTACATATTTTTTCAGCAGACCGTAAATATTCAACGCACACACATGGTGTTGCGGGATGCGAAATGTCCACGACTAGAGCCGGATATTTTCCGTGCAAAGCCTTTGCGTGAGTTAGACAAAAAAATATCGGAAACAGCTCGTGGTTGCGGAACAGGTGGAAGTTCGTCTGCGTTAAATTTTTCGTTCGGCGGCGTTCAAGACCTTATAGGAAGATCGTCGACGCTGCAACGTCAGCAGCGACTAAGTCCATCCTTCTCGGTTCGCCGATCTCGATCAGCTTAAAACTTTCGACCGACTTGCTTCAGTCCATGAGCCCGACGATCCTCTTAATTGCTCCGCCATACACGTTTTCCAACTTTTTCCAGCGGCTGGGGAACGCTCACCTGTGACTCAATGCGATGCCAATTCAAGGCAAAACGGCTAAATCCCCTTACCCCTGATTCCAGCCTAGCGCCATCCGTCCGTTTCTTTCTTCCATTCACCGGGCCGCTCATTCATTCCTCGCCGATCGGATCTCTCTCTCGCCTTCCTCATCGACCTCCTTCCATCCACGTCGCCGTATAATTTATACCGCAGCGCCCATAACTGTATAACTCTCGATCCGCGAGCGTCGTCGACTGCTCCTTTCTTCACCACCCCATTCTTTCCTGCCTCCCATTGTAGCCCGGTTTCCGGCGTTTAATTATTCGCCGCGACTTCTCTCCGCACGCTCACCTTCTCAGATCTTCCACCGTACGTCACCCGGCTCGCGCCGCTATATAGGTCGCCTCGAAGGAAGCGACCAAATGGAATGTACCGGGCGAAAACAATACCGTGCAATCCGCACGTCGTATACGTCTCCCTTTCTTGCGCCAGCCCCTCGACCGTACGCTCGTTCTTCTTCATTCAGTTTTCTTCGCTGTCGTCTCCCTTGTCCTGCGATCCTTTCGGTCCTCGCGCTTAACCCGCCATTCGTCTCCGTCCGGCGTCGGGTCGATCTACCGTTTGCTCTAAATACCGGCAGCCCGCGCGCAGTTAAAGGAAAAAGGCGGAGGACGGAAAGATTAACCTGAGGAGAGGACGCGGAGAAATACTGGGCGAAAAGGACGGACGGAAATGTGTAGGCATTGTGCGGCAGATTAATGCGCGAGGAAATACGGGAGTCGTGTAATATGTCGGAACAATTGCGTCGACGGATTGTTACGGGCGATTGCAGATTCAGTCCAGAGTACCGTCTTGTGAGGCGGTAGACAATCGACTGAATGACTCGGCGGATTCTATTGACTGAGTTAAATGGTTGACATCGAGAGTACACGCGAATGGGTAATGTATTTTCTGCGTGCAAACGCTTTCGGCAGTGGTCGTAACTACAATTTGTCAACGTGAAATATAGTTATGGGTTTATATGTGTAGAGACCGATGTGTGAGAAGTTGGCCTCTGCATATTACAGACGCTATAATTGGTTCCGGTGTAACTGGGCCAGTGAAATTTCGTTTTCTTCATTTAGAAATATCGATCTTTAATTTTAAGTTCTCTTCAGGGGACTATATGATAATTGTATTGCGGTGAAATGAGGATTTTTACAACATGAATTGAATTTAATCCTATTGCTTTGTATGGCAATGTGTCTATGTTACGTTATAACGATAATATTATTATATTATTGCTATCTTCCGAGGACTATGTAATAATTAAATTTGGTTGACATAAAGTTTCATTGACCCGAACCGGCCCGAAAGAACTGCAACACTTTTATATTTGTAGTTCGTCCCAACACGAATGCTTTACTTCTTCAAAGGCTCGCGAATTATAAAAGCCTATCAAACGATTACTCCTTTCGCCCATAGAAACCACATCCCAATAGAACGTACCTCCAATTCAATTTTCCGTTCCCGCAACAACAATAAAAGTAAAATTACGCGAAAGTGCATTGATCCTCTTAGAGGTCTACCGCGTCACCGCTTGCTCCCACCGCAACTAATTTTGACGGATGTTGCCACGTGATGCTGGGAGAGGATCGAAAAAAGGAATTTACCGAAAGCCATCTACCCTTAAGACCTAGCTATTTCTCACTCGTCCAGACGGTGGTTAGTCAGGGGTGGTTGCAAAGAGAAGGGTCGACGTTCGGAGTGGCAGAAGATAGATAGAAAGTAGAGAGGACGAGAGGGATGAAAATGAAAGGGAGAGCTAGAAGCTGAGGGGCAACTGTTAGGTTTAAGCGATAGTGTATTTAATCAATCTGCGGTTGAGCATTGGTCGCAGCCGATACACAAAACTGCCTGTCGATGGACAGGGCGAATCCTGTTAAATTTGAAAGGTGCCTTCGTTCGTACCTGCGATCTGTATGTATCCTTTCGCAAGTAACGACTCGCGAAAAGTCTCAATAGATTTACCTGCTTGACCATCCTGCAGTGCAATTAACGCGATAGGCTTAGACGGGATTTGTTTTAATTTCATTCAATCGAACAGCTTGCCGAGGCTTGATAACGATTTAATGTGGCAAACGTTTGTGCCTGTTGCGTATGGTTGGGAAGATTGGGAAAATATTTTGTTATAAGCGTTAACAGAGAATGAAAAGGAACGATGCTTAATTATCTGGCGCATAGAAGAGGTATGAATTTAAGTGTACGCAAAGTTGTATATGTATATACGTGTACTTCTGCGAATTGAGGACAAACTTGGTTTGATCGAACACGTTGCTCGAGCTTGGTAACAATTTAATGTAACGGAAGTGAGTTTCGGATTTGTATTATTCCGAACGAGGAAAGATTCTACGGAAACGCTTTTAGAGTAATTTGAAAGCAACTTTTCTTGCCGACTCCGGAGTGAAATCGTAATATCTACTTTCCGCGGATTAACCCAAAAGATCTTACGCATCGTTGGGACCACACGTACATATCTGTTCACAAGCGCATACATCCCTGAGTCCTCGCATTCACAAGTTGGCCGCCGAACAAAAGGAACAAAGCTCGGGTAAAACAAGAATTCCTATTTTTATCCGACTTCGCCATTGCCCGTGAACGCAATAGACATTCCGGTTGCACGATGAGCAAGCAATTTTTTTTTGAATTTGAAAAGCAGAAGATATTCCTTTCAGCTGGCAGGCGCTGTGTAAAAAAAATGCTTTTGACATGCTTCCGTTATCTGTTCGAATGGGAAGTATGAAAATGGAATGTGAAAGAGTAGAGCGAGGGAGACAGGCTCGTAGTGTCGTCTATATTTAATTAATCCGTGATCGCGTGTGTAGTGGTTGGTAGCGTTTGTACGGGGATAGACTGCAACGCACTGTGATTGAACGGTTCGCTAGTTATCGCTTTCCGCAGGCAGCTTTTTACCGGCTATGTTTCACAAGCCACGTAGCAGAACGATTAATCTACGCGACCCTGCAATCTTTCCGATACCGCACTGCCAGAATAACGTGTCAAACACAGTTCCCTGGGCAGTGATCCGGAACGACTTTTTACCGATTAGAACAAGGAATTATACCAGTTAATGTCTAGCTAAAAATACGCGCGTATATGATATAAACTGTATTATCATACAAGTGATGCACTACCTTTTTTTAGGGGTCTTCTGAGCAAAAATAATTCCGTGTAGAGTTATCTATATGGGAGTATGGAAATATGTATGTATTGGAAGATACAAGGGGATTGGCGAGAGAAATCGATATTTAAATCAAATTTGGCGAAGGATACGACGGTCGTCCAAATGAGACGCATTACAGACTATACGCAAAGCATTTAAAAACTCAAGCGCCACCGGAAATTTTCTAACCGTTTCATAGGCTTTACATTTAAGGCTTTTCTGGCCAGAATTATGAAAGTAGCTTCCACGTGGTTGCTATCTCTAAACTTACCTACATGCTGACGTTCCGCAGACATTTCTTGAAGAAATGGAGATAACATACAATATACTATAAAAGTCAAACTTAAACTTACAAAACTAATAAATATTCAAGTGTACCTAAATAAATAGTCGGCATGTAGCTGAGTTTAGACGCGGAAGCCAACCATTTCCATTTGCACCCCCTTCACTTCTCGCACTTTTATCTCTCACCTCCAAACATCTTACCCATCCGCAGCAGACTATAATCGACATTCAGTCGGCGAGTGCCCATCGAAAAAAAAGCCTGCCGCTCAAAGACTTCGCTAAAAGTTTCCCGGCTGTCTGTTCCAGGAATTGGAGAGGAGTTACACACTCTCGACCCCCGGGGGCAGTAGTCCCGTTTGTTGTCCACCCTGCAGCCCACCCCCGGCGCCGGCAGCATACATATCGAGCGCACGTGCATCCTCACGAAGACTCGGAACCGGAAGTGGACTCGGCGGACCACCATCCCCCGAGAGAGATCCACTAGGACGACTGTTAAGGTGAGTTCGGCCGCCGACAGAAAATACTGTCGCCGTGTCTCATTGACTCCAATGTGCCCGGCTGAATTTTACGCCAACGCGATGAAGCCGGCCTCGAAATTGCTCGGGTGAATTTCAATATCGCACGGCCATTCGACCGTCTGGGACGGAATGTAATTATGGCCGGATCGATAGCTAGTTTCTGTGGTGTTGATTAAGACGGTTAGATTGTTGACAGGAAATTTAGATGGATTTGAAGCGGTAAGCGGTTGTTATCGTGACGGATTGAGTGCTTGATCGGTGGGGTTTTGGAACGGAATTGTGTGGGATGGACGAAGTGAAGGGTTGGAGAGATGTGTGATTTTTTTGGCGAGCGGGAGAATGTTCGGAGAAGTTCGTAGATTAACGATGGAGAAGTTGTATTAGTTCGGCGAAGTGCGCAGATGTAATTGGGGCGGATTGGCTGTTTTAAATTTAAGTAGACTTATCGAACAATTGGGTGTATAGTGTGCGCTAAGGTAGTAATTACGTTTGGATCAATAACGTGTTTGTTGACTCGGTTATCTACAATCAAGATGTTTCGAATACTAATACGGAAATTACATCGGTTGGACGAAGTAGCAAGCAGTTGTAATTGCGATAGATTACTTGTCCCGAATTCAATCGGCTTACTGGGTGAAATTGTACAGCGTACTGAAAAAGTAATCAGCGCAAATCGATATTGTGTATCTAGCCAATGGCAAATGCAACAATCTAACCATCTCAAACGACAACTGAACGTTAACATATCCACTGATTCAATAACCACAGCATATCAATTTCAACGCACATTCCGTTCCTGCCGACGTAAACGACAGTTACCTATCACAAGCTTGAAGGCCAAGAAAGTTGCGGTGCATATAAATCTTCCCGCGCGATAAGCCTCCGCCGACAAACCTAAACGATGCACGGTTCGTGGTCTTCTACCACATCCACGTCATCATACAATTTATCTGCTATGCACCCCACAACATGGTCTCTAATGATGTTCATAAAATCGAACTCAGCGTGAGGAGCGATCGATCGGAAGTCATAAAACTCTTAGGAGTATCTCTAGGCCTCCTCTCCTTTCCCTGCGCGATCACATCCACAGCTCACTAGGTTTCGCTTAAGGACCATCAATCTCCGCGTTGATCCTTATACATGAACATAGTACACGGACCGACATCGAGCAGGCACTTGCCGCGCGTAAAATGTTGTCGTCTTGGGAAATTTATCGGCTGGTGAGAAAATGGACGATCCCTGGCGTACTTAACGCGATCGTTAATACCGGAAAATTGACGTTTTTGTCGTACCTGTTACACGAGAATTAACGATAGACACTCGGCCAGGCTTTCTTCGTGATACACCAGTGGCGGCTGATAAAGTACAGCCAGTGTCGACGTTTAACGATTTAATTGATCTAACCGTTTAACAGATTTCTTTACCTCCTGCGCGCGTAATGGCTTCGTGTAGTTGGGTTGCTTCGACTCGTTCGTTCGAAAAGGTTTTTTTTTTTGCATGGCCACGAACGAGGATCCTGCAGACTTGTATTAATACGCGCAGCACTCGACGCCGAGTGCTTTAGTGCCGCATTTCTCTCAGTCATGCGAGAAAGCCAACGTTGCGCGGTTTATTAATAACGGGAGCTTCAATCATTCACCGCGGAAATTTCGCGCAGGAAATGACAGTATTTGTTTTTTCGAAGTTTTATGGCACGACCCCGCCGGATGTTTCTTGCGATAAAGTTTGATGAAAAAGCTACGCGCGCGCGTCATTTATGCGAGGCGCGTATACAATTTGTTTTCATCCGGCAGTTTCATTTTCCGCGTCTCCTGTGCCCCTCCAAGTCGCCACCTTTTCTCTCATCTTGATATCAGGACGTATATACATGATGATATACGTTGCTTTACGGTCGTCCGAGATGCTGTGCATTTCAAGTCACCTCCGAAATATCGTTGAACAACTTTCGAAGGAGCCCATTTAGTAAGCCATTTCCACTTTTACGAGGATCCTGCCTCAACTGTAACTGTAACTGTAGCACATGAAATATTTTTCTGGTAGGGTGAGATGCATTATTACTTCGCGGACAATTAGCACAACTATGCGTTCAATGTGTATCATTAGCATAGCCAATAGATTCATAAACGCATCTACCGAAAACAATCCTAAGACCCAGGACATAAATGCCTGTGATACGTATGTCTCACATACGAAATATACTAATAGAATCTTGTGAGTTTACTGTAGATGAGCAAAAGGTTAAATCGTTGAAAAACCAATATTCTCAAGTTATGTCCGTATATTCTGAATATATTTGTATTTTTAGTAGATGGGGATTTTGTATTTTCATAGTTAGGTTATTAATAACTTTGTGATATAATGTCACGACGACGATTCCAGTTTAAGTTAATTCGAACAGTTCATTTTAATGCATGCCATTGTGTAAGTTATATTCTCCGTGCATATTGATAGGAAAGTCTATTTTTATTGACCATTTCCATTAGCATCACTATCAGTGGATTTAAATTGTTAATCAATGCTTTCGTGCGCTCAGCCCTTTCACCTTTGTGTGCTAGAAGAGGATTTTTAAAGCGATTGAATTAATTTACATAAATTTCGAATAAAATTACAATAACCACAGTTCTGCTTGCATTGTTATATCGTGTACATTGGGATTCGGATCCGGTCGTTCCTGTCCCTTGGGATGACGCCTTGTCTATCATTGTATACAAGAATTATCGATTTCACTGAGTACATATGCTAATTGGCATGTGATTAAATAGATATCACGCATTCGCGCCGATTGACTATCTAAATGAAAGCATATTCCGATTGGGAATATACCAGCGTGTTCGTTTTCAGATATACACAGATCTAAATGCGTCCATCCACACGATATGCATCGCATGCACAACTATGTGTAGTCGTTTGTAACTGAGTTTCCAAATTATTTCATCAAAGACAACAGACGACGGTTGACTGATCAGTATTCAACGGACACTCCGCACTATTAACAATCACCTCTTTATCAGCTCAACCGCTACACACCTCTCCCAATTACCCAAACGTAGCGAGTAATTGATAAAAGTACTGTTTCCACGATTCAAAGCACTGCGAGCAATAGTACTATTGCGTGAATTCAATAATCTGTCATACTGTGTTACTTGTGAATTCGGATCGAGGAGTGATACACTTAGATTAAATTTCTCTGATGAGATCAAATTAACGTGGATGACCGAATATATCTAAAATAACTCTTTTTTTAGATTTCTACAATATAGGTTGTGATCTATATTCGTTCAACGATATCTTAAAACTACTCTTATGCCTATCTTTCGACTAATTTATAGGACTAGGTATTATTAGCATACGGATCGAAAATAGGGCTATCGCCAGAGTTTCTGAAACTGTCTCTACCAATGTCCCTTTCCCAGTTGTTCTCTCACTCAATATTACTTAGAAAATGCGCAAACATTTATTTCCTGCAAAACGTTTCACTACAAATTCCCCCGAAACTAATCAGCCGAACGTCGCGCGACATAAAGTCGCCATTAAGTTCCTCACCCCTGATCATCCGCAACGCTCTTTCCGCCAGCGCTGACTTTGAAAGCGCAAAATCAAGCGAGACCCATCGTTATCGACAGCGAACCGACACGTCTCAATCGGCAAAGAAATCGCTCGGTTGCACGCACACTGAACGTTTGACACTTTGCAGATTCCTGAAGACGTTCTACAGAGAGCTTGGGACCCGAGACCCACCCCATTTGCCACCTTGGGCGTCGCCATTGCCACTCGGCACTCTTTGTCCGGCGCACTTTCAGCCGCACCTGCAGCTGGTGCACAAAAGCGAGCAGGAACACCGCCTCGAGAACATCAAGCCCGACCAGATCTTCGCCCCCGTCAGGGTGAGTATTATAAATCGTCCGCTGTGCCCAGAACCACCCCCGCCATCTCGCTCCACTCTCGACTCTCCACTTCTTCCTTCATCCCCAGCCTTTCTCTCCTGCCTGCGAGTTCACCCTCTCGCGTCCCGTTCGGGCGCCGCGGTACAAACTCGTAAAACTTTCACGACGACGAGTTTTCTTGTCTCGTGCCACTGAGGATGTTCCGGGCGAAAAAGGAATAGAGTCGGACCGATAAACTAAGGGAACGCTTGTCGGGCGAGTCGCGTGCAGTGATACGTCTAACGTTTATTTGCCGGCGTCAGTAGCGACGCTGATAAATCAATCGGCTTTTTACGGCGTTACTTTTTAATGAGTTCGGATGAGTTTGGTGATCGATGCGAATGGAGTCGGTTGCGGTGGTTTGGGGTATTTGACGTAGAAGTGACGGCTGCGGGAATTAGGCGGTTTGAAGGGAATGACTGCGGTTGCTAGTGGTGTGAAGTGGTATGGAATACGGTAGTTTGATGTAACGCGGGTAAGGATTTCAATACGAAAGGCGTGTATGGTGTTGTAAGACATGCAGGGTTCACGGTGCTGTTGTTATGCCAAGGAAAAGTTGAAGACTGGAAACTGGCATAGTGGCAGTTAGCAACGGATAGTAAACGAGAAAAGTAGTAAACATGCAGAAAGTATATGGTTTAATTAACGTGCTACAATATTGAGAACATAATGTAGGAGTTAGAATAATCGAAAAAACATACATTTCAAATATACCTAAGCTTGCGCAATTGACACGCAATCAATGAGTATAACTTCGCACTTCAGCTGACCTCAGCCAATCGTATACACAGTGAATAGACTTCTGCTGCAGCATGCTGCAGTCCAACGGTTAATACGTTATGCATTGTATGGAATCGTATTGTGCGAAACTATAAAAAAAAAATCGGTTGCCGACGTAAACGGCGAAATACCGCATTGTATTACAGCGCGTCGTATGAGAATCGCGTTACATGAAAAAAACTCGTAATATATTTAGCGCTTTGTAAAAATCCGCGGAGCAGCAACTTGCGTAATACTGTACCTCGATATTTGGACGTGTTGTCTGTCCTCGCAACATATCTCTTTTTCCATTTTTTTCACCTGATATCATTCACGTACGTTGAACCGTGATTTACGTCATAAAAATAACGCGAAAAACTTATATCCTTTAATAACCTAAAAGATCCGTGACCTATAAATATGTCAGCAAAATTTCTTGACCGTTGGTCAAACAAGCGAAGTCCAACTCTGCCGTATACACGCGTCAACATAAATCACTGGTTTTGATCTCGTAACATGAGCTTCGTAAATCTCTCGACAAACTCCAATTTCCTTCTGTTCCGCCGTCGTTCAGTAGTACGACTCAACTACAAGCGCGGCCGAGAGAAATCTGTTACACAGCGCCCGGCCGTTTCTTCGCACACGGCACACATCCCGCCCACATGCACACGCCCCGCGAAAGCAGGCCAACTGAGATCAGCAAGATAACACACGAATTCCAAACAGCGCGTGTCAGGTGTTGCGAACTTCGAAGAATTCGTCGCGCGGCCTCCTTATCAATTGTACCAACTAGAAGTTCGTTCGACGAGCGTGTATTTGCATGATATCGACTACGTAATTGCGCGCACAGCGCGGCGTCGTCTCAGGGACTCGCGAAATTTCGAGAGCAGCCAGTCGGAACGAGGGAGGGCAGGACAAGAGAAGGGCACAAACGAACGGAAAAGGACGGGAGACGGTTAGGGTAAAGAGAGCAGGGATCACGACCGTTTCCGGTGTCCCGGCAACTGCCGAAGACTAAAACTTCAGCGAAACTTCTCACGTGGAATGTAAAAGCCAAGTTACTGTCGGTCTCGTCTAGCGACAGAGTCGAACCCGGACCCGCGACGATTTCCGTCGCCCTGGCGGCGTTCGGAATTCCGTTGGATTTCTTACCTTCTTATGTAAGTTCCGCGTAAAGTTCTACACGGCGTCGGGCACTTTTCCCCGTGAGTAATGCGATGAAGCTCGTCTCGGCATTGCCCGGGGCCAGTCGGAATTTACGGGACGCTGTCTAGTTAATAACAATTTGCGAGACGCAGAATGGCGAGAGGCGATGGAACAATGTCGAGTGGAATCGAAGACGACGTCAGACTGGAGCTATTTCGAGCACGCACGCCTTTGATAATTCCGAGAATTACACGGAACTGTGAATGTTGGCCGATTATCGTCGCGAACTGTTACGGACAACGACGGGCTTGAGACTTCTGACGTTATGTGCGCTTTCGGAGAAGCCATAGTTTTGATGTTCTGCTGTGTAATCTACCGCTGGAGGGTAAATTTAATGTACGGAATGGAGGAATATTGGTCTGACGTCATCAGGCTTGGGCGTTGGTGTATCTTTATTGATACTCTGTTGACAGACGTGTAGTGGGTTATGTTTGAGTTGTTCTACGTTTCGCAGATAGTTGGTGTAATGCAGGCTTTGGAGATAAGATTACGATGCAACATATAATTTAGGTTTGCGTGGCGTGAATCTTCTGTTTTATTTCTAAAAAAAGCCTTTTCTTGGCAAGAGCGTGAATGTATTTGCCCGTTACTTACTCTTAAAACAATTTGTCAAATTAACTAAAGATCTACACGCGTATATCCATGGGCAGATCTTTGTTGATCTATTTATATAGAACCTGCTTTAGTTTAGGTGTTTGCGTCGGAGTCATGCATTTATACATGAAAGCGTATATACTTTCGTTTATTTGTATGATTAGAGATTCATGAATTCGCGTTACTTATTGGCCTGTAGATAAACGTACAGCGAACATAAAGTAAGATATCTCCCCGCTGCGTTGTTTACCGGTACTTTGAAAGATGCAAATACTTCGCCTCCCGGTATTGTGTTAATGAAAATGCAAAAGGCGAGCTGCCCTTTTTTCCGACTGACCGTAGCGCGAGACAGCCAGGAGGAAGGGGGTTAAGTTATTCCCTACGACAATAAACGAAGACAAAGCTTCTCGCGACCCAATTTTCACGTTTTCAGGGCGCGAATATCAGCCAAACAAAGAGACACATCACATAATCACTCCGAAAGATGTTAACAATTACGTGTTTCGCAACCAATAGCCTGAAAAGCACGTGCAATCACCTTCTACCATTTTCATTAATTTCCAAATGATAACACGGAGCCCAAGCAATCTTGCTTAGAGCGGGTTGACTGAAACCGGAAAACACCCCATTGCGCCCGACGTACGTAATATTCCTTAACGAACAAACGCACTCCGTTCTCAAGCGCGCGACATCAAGGGAAACGTCCTTTTCATCCGCGCATAATTAGCCAGAGTGTAACTCCACGCGATAACGAACGACGAGAGCGGAAATGTAGCCTTCGAGTGTAGTGGAACGTGCAACGTTAAAGCGCGGGGACGGAGGGGTCAAGCGGAAATACGACCCGCGAATTCTCTCTCGCACTATAACCGAAACGCATTACCTTAATGGCACATTTTCGCGGAAATAAGGGCAATAGAAACGGGGCAGAGTTTGACGGCACGTGTCTCGGCAGTGAGCACAGAACGATAGAATCGGCGCGAGAGTTAGTTGCTCGAAGTTCTTGAGTTCTTCGGGTTCCGCGAGGACTGTAGAAATTACCACGTTGACTGCCGCGGGGGTCACCGGTGACCGGCGCAAAAGATTTTACTGAAGATCTAAAATATTCGCAATGGGTAGTAATAATTATTTTATAAATGCAGTTATTGTTAGAATAGTGATGCGATTCTTTGATCTCCAATACTTGCACATTATTTACATTTTGCATAATTCAGTCAAACGCTGTAGTATTTCATAGCATCGCCGTTCTAATACGCCAAAATACGCACGGCAGTCAACGTGTTAAGCTACAGAAACATAAGCGCGTTTGTTTGATCGCTTGCCCTTGCGTCGCGAGGCGAAGATCAGGCGAGTATTCGACACTACGTCGCATAGGTAGGCGAAAGTGGGGAGTAAACAAAAGACGCGCGCGTTCGAGAAGTAAACAAAAAGACGCGTGCCTGCGAGAAGTACAGATCGGAAGACTCGCGCGAGTACAGTTCAGACGAGACGACACGTGTGAGAAGTACGGATCGGACGGCACGCGCGTGATGTACGCGTTAACAAATGTGTCTTTTCTATATTTCAAGAAATTACTCGGTTAACACGTTGGCTGCCATGGGGGTCACCGGTGACCGGCGCAAGAGATTTTACCGAAGATCCAAAATATTCGCAATGGGTAGCAATAATTATTTTATAAATGCAGTTATTGTTAGAATAGTGGTGCAATTCTTTGGTGTCCAATACTTGCACATTATTTACGTTTTGCATAATTCAGTCAAACGCTGTAGTATTTCTTAGCATCGCCGTTCTAATACAGCAAAATACGCACAGCAGTCAACGTGTTAATTCACATGTGTTTCGGCACTCCCTCGATCCCCAACCCGTTAAGCCAGCGGGACAAAACCTACAGTACAAAATGCTCGCGACACCATTTTTCGCGCTCTCGCGCGAGAACGTCTGAGGCAAGAAATTGGCCCGAGCCGCGTATTATTTCGCCGTCTGTTGCAGGACGAGAGCTAAACCGGATCGCAGTAAATTCGTTTCGCCTGACGGCCGCCTTTATTTCAAGTCTAGCCATGTTCGATGCCCGATGCTCACGTGGCTGGCTTAAATCGCGCCGCTATCTGACTGCAGTTTCTTTCTGCGGCTGATGCAGACGTTGCCGTAAGTGCTCGCCGTGAAACGCGAGGGGAGATTGAGCGTGAAAAAAGGCTGAAAAAGGGCCGGCTTGGAGGAGAGCGAAAAAGACAAAGCACGCGCGTGTATGCCATTTCTTTATTACAGCGTGTCGGCGGAGTATGCTTCTTATGGCGGGTACGTTAAAGCTCGGAGACATTAGGCGATGGCGCATCTGCGGGGACGGGGAGAAGTTCGGCTGGAAAAATTGTGGGGGCTGATATTTTTCAGGCGGCGAAGATATGTGCGCGGGAAGCCAACGTGTAAGGAGACGTGTGTAGGACCTAAGCGTTGACGCGTATATAATGGGAGACAAAAGAAGCAGAAGGGATGGTCTGAATAGGACATAATTGGGTGGGTCAGTGTGATGCAATTGGTCACTGTAGCTTATTGCATTATATGAGTGCAACTCATAAAAGGTTAACACTTTGACTGCCGTGATGGTCACCGGTACCGGCGCAAGAGATTTGACTGAAGATCCAAAATATTCGCAATGGGTAGCAATTATTATTTTATAAATGCAGTTGTTAGAATAGTGATGCGATCCTTTGGTCTTCAATACCCGCACATTATTTACATTTTGCATAATTCAGTCACACGCTGTAGTATTTCATAGCATCGCCGTTCTAATACAGCAAAATACGCTCGGCAGTCAATATGTTAAACGGTTAGTGTGGAGAGCAGAGGTAGAATCTACCAGTATCATAGAAAATGAACCGTCGGGAAAGTAGTCGGTGACATCTGGCCGCTTTCACGCCAAATAACCGAAGAGCCGCACCTACCGCCTAAACCATGCGCCTTTCTTCCCAACATTCATTTTCCACCCACTTTATCTCAGCGTCTATTTCTCGAGACCGCGCAGTCACCCATAGTAATTACGTGACGAACTGTGTTCCGTCGAAACACGACAAAGAAAAACCCGAAAGACCCGCGTGTTGAAACGGACACAGACGGACCAAGGATTAAGCTGAAGGGGTGAGTGAAAAGGAATGGCGTCGGGTATGGGAGGTGACTGGAAGATAGGGCTTGAAAGAAGAGTTCTGAGGTGAAGGAACACGTATACGGGACATCGATCACGGCAAGAGGCAGTTGCGGACGACCACCGTTGGTGATTTTCAGGCCACCCTCTTCTTTACTTACCCTCAACTCTGGCGCACAGACCATTTCTACCCTCAACCCCTTCGCAGACCGACTATTCTCGCGGTTGTTCACGTTTCGCGATAATATCTTCGTATTGAGTGCCATCGCCTGAGGAGTATAACTCCTTCGAAGCTCGAATAAAGAAGAGTTTAATCATGGCCCGCGGCGATATGCCGCGATCAAGGACCGACGGACTTCGCTTGCGGCGTGTAACGAGGCATTGTTCTGTTCGGCGTCGAGAAGATGGTGGACTTCGTTAGTTTCTGAAGAAACCCGACGGAGACGGTGGGAGCTCGAACAAAATCGATGATTTTCGAATAATTAATGACGGCGGAAATTACCGACTGGAAATTGCTGCACGCAGCGAATCATTCTGCGAATATCTTTCGGGCATATTTCATTTCAACCGCATGTCGTTTGTTATTGGGATAAGTGTATTTTACAGTTGGTTACGCTGTTTATCAAGTTATGTTCGCATAATTTTGAATTTACATTGGCGATAAATGATGCGTTATTTGTATTATATGGGATGGGAACCGAAAATGATTATTTAATTTGCGTTTAATGAGGTAATGCGAATCTGTACAGCATACATTATTGGCGGGGAAATTATTCACAAAGGTTATTGTAATGGAACGAAGGACGATCGACCGCAATGCTACAAAATAATATCGAGCGAAATTTTTAAATCTCCTGGAAACATCCATATAGAAGTTTCCTACGTTATATTCAGCTTGGAAAGGATTCCATTCAGCGCGACATATAGTTTAGAAAAGTCCAGCGCATACGATTCGAATAATATAATTTTGCCGCGCTGCAAACTATTTGACATAAAAAGAGCGCGCACACAGCCTTAACGTATAGAAATCTTGAATGGCGCAGATGTACAAAGCAAACATTATTGTCGAAGTCATTATAGCCGGCGACATAATCGCGAAAGTTATAAATCGCGCTCCCGACAATTCCAATTGTTCGTCCACTTCAACGCTCTCCGCGCGCTCATTCAGTCCCGGCGAACACAGATTTCCTGTTTTTACGTTCGCGCCGCCCGGCTGAAAGGATCGCACCGTCAAAAACGCATTAACTGGTGCTCGGGGAGGCGTGCGCTGTCGTCTTTCACAGCGCGAATAATACAAATTTATTCCATAATCTCTGACAACGGCCCGCGTGCTACTGGATGATCATCGCTCTCCATCGCGCCGTAGTCTAGATTACGAAACGGCCAGCTCCATCGACTACCACGCATACCCGCGATCGGCTTTCCGCCCGTTGCGACATTGCATCGGCAACTGGGGAGCGTGCATTATTCGCACTGCGGCTAGTAACCGTCGGTAAATATCTCCCATCCTCCATCCCTTAATGCCGCAGTAAGGATTGCCAAGCGCGCCGGCCGCAAATATTCGTCAGAGGCACGTCGCGCCGGCTCTCGAAGCGGATGCGCGCCCGCTAAAAGAGAACGAAAAGAAGGGGACGAAGAAGAAGTAGTCGCGGCAATAAATCCGTCCGCCCTGTCACTCTAATTTCGAGATAAGCCAAACGGGCGCGTCGGTGTGCAGGCTCGCGCACAAAGTCCTCCACCTACGTCCTCTTTATCCTGCGCCCCCTTTGTCCTCCGCTCCCTTCATCCACTCCGTGTTTACGCCTCTCTTGAACTTGCTCCTCGTCCCAGCACGCTCCGTCCCCCGCCGCTGTCGCCGCGCTCGTCTCGTTCGCAGTTGGTCGATACGACGTGGCGCACGTAACATCGCCCACGAAGTGCAGACAATGCATCCGCGTCGGCTGAAACATGCGCGTCGAAAAATGAGCCTCGTAACGGGGCCGTCGGGGCAGAGGAGTGAAAAGGGCAGGCGGACTATCGTGCGCTACGAGGGCCGGAAGAGACGGACAGGCAAAGCGAAGTTCCGCGGAGAAGTTAAGGGTATGACGCTACGAGAGAGGCGGAGGTCGACTATGCGTTTGCCGTATGGGAATGAATTCGCGTCATAAAACCGACATGGCCCCGCGAACGGACAAAATAAACGAGAGCGCCGAACAGACAGCCGCGCTTTTAAGGTTACACCGCACGCGACTCTGTGTTGGTGCCCAACGTGCACGAACCGCGGCCGGTGGGTGCACGTCGGTGCGCGAACTCGCACGTCGTACCTCTCGTGGGAAACAAATTTGTGTCCACCGCGGTTGGAAGGTTTATTGCCAAAGGATTTGCGCCCTCGTGACAGCGAGAGATAGTATTATCAGGGGCGGCCCAGTTTCCCGTGCACGTTCGGAGATGAAATCTTCCGGATTCACTTCCGCGTAATTTTACGTCGGACACATTCGAGACGGACGGCGCGGCGAGAGCAAAAATTTATTGCGACGCTCGCTGGCTACGTTCGCGGCGTTGTAATTGAGGCATAATATCGGAACGCGGTGTTTTTGGCGATGATGTCTACGGGCTGAGCGGTGCGTTTCTCATTCGGCCGGGTTTATTTTCGGGTAATTTTGCGTTGGTCACGATCAAAGGTGATGCGCGATGAGGACGAAAATTTACTGGGCCAACGTGACGGTCGGCCGGTAGATTCACGGGGTTGTAATTTAAGCGAAATATCAAAGCACGGTGTTTTTGGTGATGTTTACGGGCTGAATGACGCGTGTCTGATTCATCCAGAATTATTATCGAGTAATGCTATGTTGGGCACGATCAAAGCTGACGTGTGATGAAAATAAAAATTTACTCGGCCAACGTGACGGGCGCTCGGTACATTTACGGGGTTGTAATAGAGGCGTAATATCGAAGCACAGTGTTTTTGGTGATGATGTATGTGGGTTGAGCGATGCGTTTCCGATTCATCCAGGTTTATTTTCAGGTTATTTTGTGTTGAACGCGATTAAAGCTGACGTGTGACGAGAGCAAAAGTTTACTGCACCAATATGGTGGTCACTCGGTACATTGATGGTGTTGTAATTATAGCGTAGTATTCAGATGGTATGTTTTGGGAGGGACAAAGGCTACGAGATGAGCCATGCATTTCTGATTCTTAGATAAATTTATACGGGGTGTGAGTAAACCCCTTCTCGAGTCGCCCCATTTACGGAGCCACATCGTTTACGAGACCAGCTTCGTTTAACATGATTTACCGCCGGTATTATTCCTCGTTCCACATGGCACAACATCGACGTGCTACCAGAACCGGAACAATAACCGAGTAACTCAACGCCAAAGCATATATTTGCCTATTACGGGGAAGAATATATTTGATATGCACTGAATTTAACACTTACGCGCACGCTTCAACGTTATAGCGTAAATTATTATTAAAATACGTTAGCGTTCGCATAGTTCCAGCATTCGCAGAATACCGTGTTAACGCAACACTTTATGACGCAAAGCCAAAGCGGTTCCGAAACTGATAAAAATATCTTCAAAGCGTTTTTGCGTTTGTCCCGCTAATCGTTCAAAATGGACGCACGACCGCAGCAAAACTTTTTTATCGCATCGTCGGAAAACTAGTAATAAATCGTGAGACCCGAAACCAGTGCCATTCTGCGCGGCGTCGAGTTTATAACGTTACGCGTATAACACATTACCAGCTAAGCGTATCGATACTAAAAGCGCAACATCCGTAACCTCGTTGCCCTACGAAATGCTTTCAGCAGCGAGAACTCCATTAACGAAAGTAGTTAACGAAATTGTTTTCCAATTCCGTTTTATCCCGGCGCGGAGTATTACGCGTTATCAGTCGTAACGACGTTCGTTTTGTCGATCCGAGATATGACATTTTTCCGTCACTAACGACTACTCCCTTTGCTGTGAAGGGCTTTCATCTGAGGAGTAAGAATGTCGATGTCGATGATGTCCTTAAGGGAGAGCACGGTGAGGACGCTTTTCAAATCACCAACGGCAACGTCGCTGTAATCGTCGTTGTCGTCATCTTAGATGTCTTTCGCATTGCATCGCCAGAGTGCTGCTCGACCTAGTCAGCGCGAAATCATTGATTGGCGCGTTCCTTGTAACTTTATCAAACACTTGCTTAGGTACAGCGCAATAGGTATAGGGTTTATTTAAAAATCATGTAGGATGTTACAAAAAATTATAATTGCTCGGATAGATAATGTGTTATGGCATTTCTATATTCGGTAGAATATCTATCTTAATCAAAATATCTCGTTGCTTTTCGGCAACCACACACAACACTTGCTTAGGTACAGCGCAATAGGTATAGGGTTTATTTAAAAATCATGTAGGGTGTTACAAAAAATTATAATTGCTGGAATAGATAGTGTGTTATGCCATTTCTACTATCGGTAGAGTATGTATCTTAATAAAAATATCTCGCTGCTTTTCGGCAACCACACACAACACTTGCTTAGGTACAGCGCAATAGGTATAGGGTTTATGTAAAAATCATGTAGGGTATTGCAAAAAAGTTATAATTGCTCGGATAGATAATGTGTTATGGCATTTCTACTATCGGTAGAATATCTATCTTATTAAAATATCGCGCTGCTTTTCGGCAACTACACACAACTCTTACTTACCTCTAACGATGACGTATCGGCATAATTCGGCTTGTCCTCAAATGCCCAAAAACCTCACATACTACATAAATATGTGCACACGAGAAAAGTTGCGTATGTCACAAAACATACTTGACCCGTGTAAGCAAATGTGAGTTACTTTTCTACTGTACGTCAGACATGACATATACAGGTGTTCATAAAAACGGTACGTCTTACATAACTTTTCCTTTAAACCCATCAGACCCATTTGGACACATTACAAACCGGTTATTCAGTGATTGAAAACACGTCGTTTGAACAACGAAAAAAACACACTCGCGTTTACCGTCACTTGGGTCATAACTGGCATTTCCCCGCAATTTCGAATATCGTCCGATAGTCCTCCATTTGGCGCGTGTTTAAGCAACAGGAAAAAGAACACATTTACAGCGGTCAATTCATTGGACGCGTTTTCTCCTTCGGCACCGATGTAGGTCGCGGCAGGCTAGAGTGACTGCTGTAACTGACGTAAATATGGTCGTGGTGTACGCGAACAAAGGGCGGATCGATGGATCCCGTCCCGCACAGCGCGAAGGGAGCTTATCCAGTAACGAGCTTACGATCCTTCATACGGTTCGCACCGCGGTGCGAATTTATCTTTTGTCGGACGCGGTGGAAAAACAGCTCCCAGCTATCCGGTCGGCACACACATGACGAGGCGGATGAATATTCGGACGCTACCAGAATTCCGGACTTATTGCTGCAAGTCATAATTAAACATGATGAAGACGAACCCATTGTTTTCACGGCGCGTTAAAATGCGTGTGTTAGTCTGCGAGTCTGTGTATTATTTAAATCATACATAGTTGGTGTCGCAAGAATTGTGCCGTTATACGCGCAAAATCGCGAAATATTAATAATTTCCTCGGATAATGAAGGATTATGAAGTCCTCTTATAGTTGAAAATACTTGGCTTTAGCATTTTCAAAGTACATTCTTCCCCTCGTTATCCAAGTAAATTATAAGGTTGAAATTAAATGCAGCGTCTAATATTAGTTATTTTCGAAACCACACGGCATTCTTCACGCGAAGCTAATCTGCGAAGTCGAATATTGGTTCCAAGGAAATTGCGTTGAAGGATGTATAACGTTTATTAGGTAACAGTTTGGAATGGAATGGAAAAATGCAATTTACGTGGTCCAGCTACGTCTTAGGATGAATTGTAGGATGAGTTGGAACGAGGAAGAGGTAGTAAAATGTTTTTGAATTAGGTCATGAAAGGAATTGGAAGTTTGTCAAGAAACTATTGTGTGAACGCCGAAGAGAATTGATTGCACTTTTATTATAATTCTGTATTATTTAAACGTTTACATTTTATGCCAGCCGATAACATTATTCCAGTTATTAACCCCTTATCGAAGATGTATCGACGGAACTTTAAACAAACGATGTCTTGCAAATACCTATGAAGTAGCTATACGGTTATTAACTTCATACAACTACGACCTTGACTCGTGATATTCACGTTTGGCCCGAAATTCTTATCACGATTCAGACTCGCCAAACTACGACAAGGGGTTAAGGTAGACCAAATAGTTTTGGATTACGGTAATAATTTGTTCGCAAGCTTCAGATATTGTACCTTTCGTCAGTTTCTTGTAAGTTGGTCTCATCGTTGGAACTGGCCGGAGAAAACATTCATCGCATTGCAGAGGTTCGTTTGAAAATCCATCGATAGCAAACGTATCAACGGTTATAGCGGAATGAGAAAGTTAAAATGCGTCGTTTGATGCACGCGGACTCACAGTTCTTTTTTCATCGAAAGCGGGAAACATCGGATCGTGGTATTAGTGCTTTATTGAATATAGATACGGAAAAGGTACATAGTGGATGCGCGGAGGCAGAGGAACGCTTCTCTCCCGGGTATGCATAAAACGGTCATTGAATCTATCGATCTACATACGCTCGCATATCCTATCTGTACGAATACTGTGCTACGTTTATGCTCTCATCGGCGATAAAATGCCAGAGCGCGGTCATCAAGAGTGCTTTTACCTCGCAGAATTTCCGCCAAACGTGCCAAGGTCGCTGAACAGTCCGTTGCCATTCTAATTTTAGCCGCTCTTGTTCAGTGAAGCGCAATTAAAATGAAGACCCAAAATTTATAAGCGCGACCTTTATCGCGAGGCTGCAAAAAAAGTGTGCATAATGATGTTCCGTTATTACATGATAATATATTACGGTACGGTCTCTTCTGTCCAAATTCCCATTACGGACTTCCCCAATATCCGAACGCATTGCTATCGGAAAGTACTGTTATTGGAACAGTATCTCTGTGCGGGATAAGCCTCCGCCTAATGGTGTTTACGTATGATATATCATAGTCTGCCGCACGAAAAGAACTTAATGCCGCGCAGTTTCCTTATTAATACTTGATTTACGGAACCCGTCAATTTAATAACACAGACCATTACTATTACTTTCTGGCAATTTTTACTGATTTTTATTATTGGGTATATACGAACATACATCCAAACTAATTTCCTTCTCATGCTTCTCGGTAAATCTAATGCTAAGTTCAGTTACAAATTCTTTACAGTAACATAATACAACATAATATAACGTTCTCATATCGCTTTAAACGCAATGCGCCTAGATACGCGTCTTCATATAACATAGTTTCAATCCCATCTCGCCAAACTTTCGATCACACACTCAGCAGATGACATTACGTTTCCACTGTATCACAATCGCATCGTTCCCATACGTCGTTCCGGTAGCATATTTGAATTTGCGCAGCACCAATATTTGAACGCACAATACATCCGTCGGGTAACACAAGACACCGCACGAAATCCTCAGATTTCACACTCCGGCGGCACTGTAGACAGTTCGGTCAGGCCTCCGCAACAAATGCACACATCAGAGCGTAGATCCTTCTGGCAAACTTTGTACGTTCTCGAGTTGGAGCCCCGTTTGTTAACCGACATGAACGCGGTGTTCTCGCAGTAGGCCAGGCAACAAGACATTATCGGCAAACAGTGACAATCCTGTAATCGATAACGGTTATCCGTACAGAGACGTGACATCTCGGAGGACGTTGTCTCTCGCTGCAATAATCTACGTTACTAAGCTAACCCAAGCGAATCCGTACGACGTTTGATCGCGGGGAAACTCTTGTTTACGCAGGCTTCGCCAATGAAACCGACCCTGTCGCCTGTGAATTCTTAACCGAGAAAAATTACTTGCGGGCGAACTCGGGCAAAATGCTCCGTGCCTGACTTGACAATGACGGACTCTTTCTGTTGTTCACTGGAGATGACGGTGCTTCGTTGGTACAGAAGTGATTGTGGACGTGAATGGCGTGGTGGTTGGTTTCGAGGGAAGATGTCTGAATAATTGTTTTAGACACTCTTGGTTATGCCGGGATTGTGTGAAGGCACGCGCATGGAAATGTGTAGCGGGCATGATTGAAACGGCGGAGAGAAGAAAGCTGGTATCAGCGACAAGATAATGCGGGAATATCACGATATAATCGTGTAGAAAGCATAATTGGTTGCACGCTGGGCGGGCGAACGATAGAGAAAGTTTTCGAAACACTGAAATAACAGGCCGAGGAACAAAGCGTGTTCGGATAGCTCTTGTTTCTCCCGCCGAGCACTGATTAAACCTATTTTCGCCAAAAAAGGAGCGCGTCCGGCTTCAGGACTCGCACTCTCGGGCCATACCGCGCTGCTTCTTTTTCATCGCCTTCAACAGACCTGAAAATCGTCGACGCGGTAATTAAAAAGTCGCATCAACTCGTTAGCGCCGAATTTTTTCTCGCGCTCATATCCGTCTACTCCCGGTACATCGTGCCGACGATAAAAAGACGAAAACGTCGGCGAAATTGTGTCGCTGCGACACGAAAGTTTATTGACCTACCCTCCACATCGATGTCCGTCACGAAAATTCTCGTTTTGCAAGGAAACATTTTTCTCTCACGTATAACATTTCGGATTCGCCTAGCGGTTCGCAAATGCTCGTCGCCGAGCGACGAGATATTGTTCAGAGTTTTGAAACAGACTCTCGTTAAAAGTATCACCGTACGTTGGCCAAACGTAAAAGTTGTTAAGCCGTAACGTAACTCTTCTGTGAAAACGCAAATCGTCCGTACTCGCCGATGACCATCGTCACCACCCGATGGCACATCAATTTTTTTGGCTGTTTATCCCCTTCGCATGCAGGTACTATTCGCATCGAAGTGTGAGTGAGCGAACTGTCCGAGTGTGGGCTGAGTGACTTGCGAAAAAACAGTATCGGATACCAGTGCCCTGTGCAACGGGCAATAAGGTCTTCCGAGTGTTCGAAAGTCCGAGAGAAGGCTGATCCATCGAATGGGATTAGTAGTTCACGCGGGAGGTTTTAAGTTCTAATTGGTTGCCGGGCCGGGATCAGGAAGCCGAGAAGTATCCGATAAGCTGGTCACGAAGTGACTAACTTTTTTCTCTTTATTTTTACCGCGGGCCGCGGCTATCTCAGGCGAACGAGTTTCCGTTACACGTGAAAACACATCTTGTAATATCGCTGCAGTACGTGCCTGTTATGCCACTCGCCTGTTCCCGACTGTTGGACGTACTGTTACGGACACGCCTAACTGTGGGAAGCGCTGCTGCACATACCCTCTTCGAAATTTCATTTTCCGCGGGGCTGCCTTTCTCTTCAGCCACAACGTCTGTTTCAACGCATCCCCTTCGCACACAGCCATTTGCATTCTGTGAAAAATCATAACCCAAAACGCTGGTGTACTATATACTATCCCTGTATCCCTGTAGAAGTACATTACTGATACGATATTAATTCAGGACATACAATTAATTTTTACATTTAAAACCCTCATTAAAAACTCTACATTCAGAGCATGAGTCATGAAAATAAACCACAGAAATGACTGCACGTTACATATATAACATATTTATTTATCAATTACTCGACCCACATGCATAGTAAAATACATTTAACATCCAAAACACAAGTGCCTCCCTACAAGTAATCGACAATACAATGTCAACAATGACTTTTCGAGTAGATAATAACACAACCAAATTTTCCTCCACTTTCAGTTGAGCGATGGCACGGTTTCCGAAGCTCCACGTCGCGTTGCCGTGGAAGGTGGTCCCGGCAGTGGTCGAACGACACTTTGCCTGCGACTGCTTCATCAATGGGCAACCCAAGGGGAGGGACCGGCCCTCGCCTTCATCGTTCCTCTGCGCGAACTTCGAGGTAGTCCGCTCTTCAACTACCTTGCGCGCGAACTTTTCCCGCGAACTGCTGCATTGGGTGACGCCGTGGCACAAGTGTGGCGCACCTTGCACCTGATGGAGGACCGTGTGCTGTTCGTGCTGGACGGATACGACGAGTGTGTGGGCGGCAGAGCTTCCCTGGGAGACGCCGTTGATCTCCTGGAAGGCAGACTGTTCCCGGACGCGAGGATTCTTGTCACTTGCTCGCCGGCGAACTCCGCTGCCTTGTCACCGCTGGTGCAAAGGAGGATTCATTTAGCCGGACTCGAGTGGCCGTACATCGAGAGGCTTTGCGTCGCTTACTTCATCCACAACGACATCGCCGAGAAGGCATGCGAGTTCCTGGAGGCGCTTAATGTACAGCCGCAGACCGTAAAGCAGCTTGGGCAGCATCCGCTTGGATGGATAATGCTGTGCTGTCTATATCAGGTAGGCGTGTTCTGTGACGTGGGGTGTCATTTTGGTTGCCCGCTGCGGGTATCGTTTTACTTGAGAACTGGCAGGGAAATTTCATGGTGTCGCTCATTGTTTACCGCGGATAGTACAATGTGTATATCGTTATGCATGCGCAATATATCATAGCAGCGTCCTGCAAATCGTTTACACAACATATTGCGACGCGCCAATGGACTTCTGCGGTTTTCATGAGAAATTTTCAGAGAAAACGCATTTTCCTTGTCCCGTCAGGATACCGGCAGCCTCCCGACAGAAACCAGCGCTTTAGTGCAGGCGGTGGTGAAATGCATCGTGAAGCGGAGCCTAGACCCTCCTATACCGTTCAACGAGGAGATCCCCGGCCACTGTCGCAAACGTCTCGAGGACTTCGGCAAGCTATCTCTCGCCGCACTAAGGGAAGGCAGATGCTGTTACACGGAAGCCGAGTTGAGGGCTCGCGGTGGCGGTATCGAAGTAACCCGATTGGGATTCCTCACAAGAGGATTAACCTTTGGCCAGAGACGCAAGCCTGACCTGTATACACCGATCCACATGGCAGTAGCGGAATTCCTCGCAGCATATTACCTGACTTCCGTCGCGCAGTACGCAAACATCCTAAGACGCGAACTCGAGGGTCTGCCACCGGGTATCATCAGTCACCTGGCTGGTTTACTGGGTCCAAAGACGCATCTTATCTTGAACCAACTCTGTCCGTTGGAAGTGCCGCCCAGGGCGGTTTTCTCGTTGTTGAAAGCCGCCGGTGCGTCGGACGGAAATATTTCAGCCGTTTGTCGATTGGTCGGCGCCGGTCCTGGATTCGGCCCGGGACCGAATGAGAGGCCTCCAGCACCGCTTGTCCACACTTCTCCGTTGGAACTGGAGGGATGGGCTAGGATCCTGGAAAGTCCAGCCTGCACGCTGGAAGCGCTCGAGGTGGTATTTCAAGTGGAGAGGGGCTCGGATCCGAGATACCTTGACGACTTCTTTGAGGCGTTGGCAGGGAACGAGAGTGTCAAACTTGTCAGGATTACGTCGCTCCTCGGGCAGGAGTTTCCCGCTGATGAGGCGCAGAGACTCGCTGGTCATCTGAAGAGCGTTCTCGGGAAGAAGAAACTGAACGATTTCGAGCTCGTTATCACTTGTCTGGAGGAGTCGGCGCACGACAGGTGAGTAGCGGCAAATTTAACCGTACGAAATATTGCCTTTGTTCTCTCGCGCTGCGTTCCAAGAATACCCACTGCATTCCCAACTCAACTAAAAAATGTTGAACTTCGCCGTATTATTACACTTGAGGAATTATCGAAAGCCGATACCCGGCGCTCCCACTTAATCATACACCTGCGATCTTAAAGGCTAATCTCCCCGCCGCTAAATAAAATTTGCCACAGTATCTCCTATGCGTCGCACACAATCAAAATTCCCCAGCCAGGCGCGAAAATCGTCAGACGGCGGTAATTCAGCCCTTTCACTTTGCCCGCGAAGGGCGGCCAGTATAAATAGCTGCTGATTGAATTGTTACGAGCGCGTGCTTAAATAACGGCGCTCGCTATCGGGAAAGCCCTTCCTTTGTCCAGCGGCGGCAAAATGGCTCTCATAGGGCGAAGTGGTCCCTCGTGGAGGGTAGTGTCGTCATTGTGCGAAGTCGGGAATCGGGTCGGGACGGGCGTCGATCGATCGCGACGGCGAAGGCGTCGATAACACGGCAGAGACGGAAAGGAGTTATTACCGGGAGCCAAGTTGTCCGTTCGCTCGTATATGAGGTCGCCTACCCTAGGAGAGGTCGGGGTTATTTGCTAGGTCTCACTCTGTGGGAAGGCGTCGCAAAGGGCGCGACGGATGCGAAGTTAAGGAGGATGTCGAGTATACGCGGTGGGCAATGTAATAAGCGTTGGGTGTGAATGTGATTACACCTGGCAGTAGGGAAGCTGCGTTGATCCTCTGTAAACGACGTTCTTTGCGTCACAGGAAATTTTATGTGTGTAATAGAACGTTGATAGACGTTAGCGGTGATATGTGAGCTCGCGGGTAATGTTTGTTTGATACGTTCCTCAGAGTTGATGTCGCGCACATCTTGTGCCGAGACGTTGGGTTTCTGAACAATATAATTCAGACAGTAATTTACCGGATATGTCAATTCAGTTTACAGCATTATTATCAACGGCGATGGAAATACTATAAGAAAGAAAAATATGTTGTGCAGCTGGCATCAAGCCACAATCATATACAGCTTTAATACTTTGACTGCCATGCGTATTTTGCTATATTAGAACCGCGATGCTATGAAATTCTACAGCGTTGGATTGAATTAGGTAAAATGTAAATAATGTGCAAGTATTGGAGACAAAACGATCGCATCACTATTCTAACAAGAGCTGCATTTATAGAATGATTATTGCTACTCATTGCGAGTATTTTGGATCTTCAATAAAATCTCTTGCGCCGGTCACCGATGACCATCATGGCGGTCAAAGTGTTAAAGAGACACAACTAGTGAAAAAAGCATATTTATACCATACGTAACGTAACTATCACACTCGGTTACAGAGGATTAAATAATCGAGTCGTATTCTTTCGTGAATTTTATTGCTAACACTTTTGCTGAAGGTACATTAAGCACGCTGTTTCGTGAACACGGGTCACCCTTTACATCCTGTTTTCCTTCCTTCTTTCGCGCGCCCTCCGACTAAAAACTCATTTCGCGCGCATCCGGAGTTGCCGCAACGCGAGAACGCTGAACACGACAGCGACAGGACGAAAGTTTCCTCGAAGCTGTCGTTATTGCTTTCACGCGACGTGCCGTGGAGATTTGCCAGATCCTGAGAAGGAAGGGGGCGGCGACATCGGGCTGGATCCAAAAAATCCTTTACGAGAGGTGCCGGCAATGTACATGCGCGACGAGTGATATTGAAAAATTCGCCCAAGTGACGAATTCCCGTTCGAAACGCACGGAAGTTGAAACACGCGAGTACCGGAATATAAAATGGAACCGTAAAACGAATAGGTAACCGATATTATGATAGGATGTCGCATGAGTACGCTTTCAAATAAAACGCAGTTGCCGAAATGTGCACATTGAGTTGTCGTACGATGATTGCGCCATGAAAAGACTTCGCCGACGCGCCGCATTTCTAATAAATCACCGTGCGCGATGGGTCTCGAAGAAGAAACGCAGCCGGGGAAAATGACGGCGGTTCTGATCGCGGTCTTAAAGTTAACGCGGTCAACGAGTATTAGAAGAGCTCCGGCGGTCATGCGATTTGTAACAACAGACCGTATCTCTAAGACCGCTCGTTGTCGGCAAATGAAAAATGGGAAAAGTCAGCGTTCCGTGGAGCGACGAGCGCGAAAAGGAGCAGAAAGGGTCGGCAAGTAAATTAAAAAGTTTGCCCGACTCTCGTGAGCCGGCATGCTCGCCAAGGCGACATCTACGGTCGTTTGGAAGGTTGCTTTCTGGAAGGTGGCAAAAAGAATGTTTACCCTGCGCCAGGGCCGAATATACCGTGCGATGCCGACTGAAAGCATTTGCATAACCGTGTCCGGTTGCCCGCGTCTACGCGTTCATAAATGTATGCCGCGCCACCCTCGGGCCCCGCACCCTCTCTAGTTTCCGCAGGGGAAAACGATAGGGAAGGAAAACGGAAAAAGACAGCCGACGAGTTAGAGATTGGAAGAAGCCATTTGTAGGATTTAGATTGGAATGATATATTAAACGGTTTTAATCACAAAAGTAATGGCTATAATATTACTCGCACTGCACTCTGTATTAAACGCTGCCAATATTCGCTGAAATTCGCTAAACACATTCGCTGATAATCTCTAATGATTCGCTAAGACGCACACACTGTTACTCTTGAAAAATTCGCAAAGACTCACTTATCTTAGTATCGCGCTCAACACTTTTATACTGTTTGGTTTCCATGATAGTAAATTCTTTCGAGAACATTCCTAATAACAAATATAGACACATGCATTCTTTCTCACTCTCTCACTCTCGCTTTCTCTTTCTCATACGCACACTTTCTCATTGCTCGTTCATACAAAATCACACATCCCACACATTTAGTCATGTCGAAAAACCGTGGTCTCCTCGTCTCGCCTTTAGGCTGCTCTTCCCACGGCCTGTTCGCATTCTCACGCGGACACACTGCCCATGCGGCAGAGACAGCCTGCGAAAAGGTAACGACGGGTGCGAGATTGGCTTTGCCGAACTTCACCGTCAGCTGAAACTCGATAAACTTTTGAAACTAACTATCGCGCCCGCCGTGAAACCGAAGGCAAACCTCGTGTCGCGCAGGACCGTCCGCCGAAACCGCGTTTATTTATACGACGAGCGCGCGTTTGTCGCAAGTAAAATGTACACGTCGCCGTGGACGAAGACAAAGAACGGACGGCTGCTCGTTTTGCCGGCGACGCGGAAGAAGACGCGATGCGAAGGAATCGCAAAGGGCGATGCCGGGAACGCTGTTGATCTCTCTCAGAGGAGGTATTTTCTCAACATTCAGTTGGCTGTCCTTTGTAACCTCGCCGCCGCGGCTATCTTTCGACACGAACCGAAATACATACGCGACGACCGTGTTTGCGCTATTTAATTAAAGACGCCGCCGGCTTTATCTCTGCATCGCGGGAGTGTTGTATTAACGTTCTTCTGTTCTGCTGGCAGAATCGTCATAGAGTTAACGTCGCTTTATGCTGCTGGTGTATTTAGTGACACGTGTGTATATTCAGTTGCGGGTAAGTGATGTGTACCGGACGGAGATTCGGCAAGATGACGCGTGTTTTCCGTAGAACAAAGATATTGTTTTTAACGTTCGATCACATTTTACGTTTTCGTCCAGATACTTCGGAAAATGCTAAAACGCACTCACGTAACGCATGTCACGATTTTTCGAACACCGAAGCATTGTCTACCCAAAGACCACGATTACAACGCAGGGAGAAAGTTATACATATGCATATGTTTTTCCACATTCTATCACAGTTTACATTTTCATTTTAATACATTCCGCAAATGCTAAGCAACAGACACGTAACGCGCACACATTCCGGTCTGATATATTGCTAACGGAATTACAGGTTTTTTTTTTTTTACGAAATCGAATCACATTAAGACTTAGAGAGGTCAAAATATCTGACCGCGCATACGTCAAATTCGTATTCGCATCCGTGCAAAAGCGAACGATGCCGCGCTCGACATGGCAGAGAGATTTCGCCGGGTCATCGATCGAAATAAAATTCAACGAGCGAAAAAATACCCCGACGGTTTTCGGCCCGCACGTAGGGTACTTCGCCCGAGTGCGGATCCTCGAATCGCAGACGTTCCCCGTTCCGCGCCGAAAATTCCCTGGAAACCTTTTTGGCGGAGCGTGCCCATTCTGTGATTTACGCGGAAAATGCGCTGAATTCGGAATTCAAGCCGCGACGCGCCGTGTACTATCTGGGGCATCGGGGTGAAAATAACAATGAACCGATAACTGCGAAATAAATCGTTACCGCGCGGCTCCGGGAAAACAGGCATCTCGGAAAGGGCTACATTGCCGAAGCCCGAAGCGTAAATTCGGTATTGCCGACCTTAAATTTTCCCTGAAAACCGACATTTTCAAACGAAAACCGCGAACGTGCGGAATGGGGCGAGAAATATCAGTGTCAGCGTCATTCAGCGAGTAAAAATTGTAACGCGCTCGTCATCTGTTTACTAAAACCCGAAGTCCGATACTTCACTGGCAATTAGGGGCGCATTCAACGCCGGGGACTTTCGAGAAAACTCCAAGAACCGTAAGTAGGGTGTCTTCCAACCGTACGGCTCCGTTTTCTACCGCCGAAAAGAAACGCAAACCGTAAATACGGTAATGCCGACCCTAAATTTTCTCTGGAAAGTGATATTCTCACTCGATAAACCACGGACGCGCCGAATGAAGCAAGAAATACCTCTGGCTGCGCAATTCAGTCTGTAACAATTGCAACCTGTTCCTTATCTACTTACTACAAGTCGTATTCCAATACTTCACTGGCAATTACGGGCCTATTTACGCCAGCTACTTTCGGAAAAGCTCCGAGAACCGTGAGTAGCGTGCCTTGTAAATTACCTCTGAAAACCGGTATTTTCAGCCAAAAATTACAAAAGCGTAGATGAAGTAAGAAGTATCACTGTATGTGATTCAGCCAGTGACAGTTATAACGCATTTGTCATCTACTTACTAAACCCCTTGCCTCGACACTTCACTGCCAATTACGGACGCATTCACTGTTAGGCACTGTTGGAAAAACTCCAAGGACCGTGTCCCTCTGTTTTCAACCACCGCAAATGCGCGCGACGCGTAAATTCGGTAATGCCGCCCTTAAACTTCCTTTGAAAACCGGTATGTTCAACGAAAAACCACGGACGCGCAGAATCAAGCAAGAAGTATCGCTGTCCGCGTGATTCAGCGAGTCACAGTTGTAACGCATTCATCATCTACTTACTAAAACCCGTGCCCCGACACTTCACTGGCAATTACGGGCGCATTCACTGTTAGGCACTGCTGGAAAAACTCCAAGGACCGTGTCCCTCTGTTTTCAACCACCGCAAATGCGCGTGTTAGCGGAGAAATATTTTGAGGCGAAATTGAGAGGGACCCTAGGTCATTGTCCGGCACTGAAGTAGTCATTGTTGTGCGGAATGCGATGAGTGATAATCAAAATACCTGTGATGTGCACCTGTCGCGAGAGGCCTCCTTCGCTACGGACTTTTGTTTGGAAAAAAAGAAGGGGAATGAAGGGGTGTGAGATCGTCGCATCTCTCTGTACCGCGACACATTAGCTGAGCATTGTAAAGAGTACGGACGTGTTGGTTGAAAATAAAAATTTTTCGAGTTTTGGCTTGATTATTTCTAACACGCGCGACGCGTAAATTCGGTAATGCCGCCCTTAAACTTCCTCTGAAAACCGGTATTTTCAACGAAAAACCACGGACGCGCAGAATCAAGCAAGAAGTATCGTTGTCCACGTGATTCAGCGAGTCACAGTTGTAACGCATTCATCATCTACTTACTAAAACCCGTGCCCCGACACTTCACTGGCAATTACGTGCGCATTCACTATTAGGCACTGCTGGAAAAACTCCAAGCACCGTGTCCCTCTGTTTTCAACCACCGCAAATGCGCGCGACGCGTAAATTCGGTAATGCCGCCCTTAAACTTCCTCTGAAAACCGGTACTTTCAACGAAAAATCACGGACGCACAGAATCAAGCAAGAAGTATCGTTGTCCACGTGATTCAGCGAGTCACAGTTGTAACGCATTCATCATCTACTTACTAAAACCCGTGCCCCGACACTTCACTGGCAATTACGAGCGCATTCACCGACCGCTACTTTCGAAAAAGCTCCAGAAACGGTGAGCGGCCTGCCTTCCAGCCATGCACCTCCGTTTTCACCCGCCGCTAAGAACATCGTCCGCCATCGCTCGTTTGTCACTCTCCATCATCATCGCCTGCCCACTTCGACCGTCAGCGTCTCTGCCCATTACTTTTGTTTCTTCCAACCATTGTGGCCTCCCCTCGTTTCTCGCCTTCGCTTCCGCCGCCTCGTTTTCCACTAATTTTCGGGGACGCCGACGCGGAATTTTCGTCGAGAAACGTTGGCCGCGAGAGCCTGGCTGCGGACGAAGACGGAAAGTCCGGGGAACGCAGAAACGATAAACTACTGTCGCTCCCTCGAGGCAAGAGGAAGAAGCGGGAGGTTGAAAGGGCGTAGCGCGATTCAGAAGGCTCTCGACGATACACCAGCCAGCTCATTGTTGTACTTCGAGATGGCCCGGCACCCTCTTTGCCTCCTTTTATCTTTCCCTCTTCCGCTTTCTTCCGTTTCGTCCGTTTCCCTTCCGCTCTTTGTCCTTTTTTTACGTCCAACTTTTTTTACCCGCGTTTGTCTCCGGCCTGACACCTTAGACGGCGGAAGTTGTGGGAGGGATGGCCGATCGATTGATCGATTCGGCTGGAGTGCTTTAGTCTGGGTGCGCGTTGGAGACCGAACGATCTGATGGAAAAGTGCGATGAGTGCAAATTAAAACAAAGTACCTTGTGAGGATATGAGATTTTTTCGAATATCTTGAAGTTGATGCGATTTTTTTGTTAGATGTTCTGTACGAGTGATGTAGTGGGAGATTGTACTTTGTGTACTGTATCTGTTTGGGCGGTGTGGACTGGTGTAGTTATGGTATTGGTATTGTTGAAATTGCATCGCATGTCAATATGTAATCGAGGCCGATCGATATCTAATGGCGTTAAATGATATTGACTAGGATATATTGTCACAGATGCGGTTATCTGTTTCGCCGACAACGCATAAATATTATGTTTGCGCCCTGTCGTTATAAATTCTCCGTTTGATTTCACTTGTGCCTAATTAATTGCTGTAATAATTAACTTTGCGACATTCGTCAATACTGTGGCCCGATGCGTTATTCCGATGTGAAACAATGTGTTAAGGATACAGACGCAATTATATTAATGATTCATAACGTGAATTTACCCCGCATCCGACATTTTAACGATGCATTCATGCCGGGAAAGTGCCTACAAAGTTTAACAATGCTTTCCTCATCCGTTACTTTAAACTGACAATCTTGACGATCTTTCCATTCCGGGCCGCGTGATAATAGCCGAACACCGCTTTCCTTTCTTGGAAACGCAAATGCCAAGAAACTCAGCGCTCACGTTGATAATGCAGTTTCTAAATAATGCAGACTCTTCCTTAGAATCCGTTCTCGCAAGTACCGTCTGAATGTTCTGCGCGCGAATGTGTAATTGATGTCGCAAACTCTCTAAATGCCACGGCGTATCGCCTGATTAAATCAGCCGTTCGTCGCGACAGCAATATGACTTCATTTTTGAGAAAGAAAAAGTTGCGTAAAATCTCACAACCGGCCGTGGTTAACTTCTCTTTTAGCTCCGATTAAGTTAAACATTGTCACGTCGTTTCCGTAATAAACCGTTCAAATTTTACAGTCCGCCCTGCCGACGTCATACCGATAAACGCGTCGAAAAACGAAACGACAGGAACAGCGTGCCGGACTTTACGGTCGACAGTTTCGACAAAAGGGATGGCTCTCTCTTAACGTTTTCGACGCAACTATCCTGTCCGCCACAATCTCTCGCTCCCTCCTTCTTTGTCTCTCGCGTTTTTGTCTCCCTCCCTCCAGTCAGTCCGCGGAATCTCCTTTTTTCGGTATTGACGAGGAGTACATACGTGCCAGCGATACGACCGAATGATATCGTAAAAACGCTCGTTAGGAATTAACGACGTCCGCAGTGCGGACGGTCCCGACGAGGGATATTTTCGCGTTGATACGGGCAAGTGGTAATCGACGTGTTTGGTCAGCCATGCTCTTGCGCCGGGTAAATGGAATTTTCGACAGCGTCAAAACTCGAATCGACATTGCCGCGTATTCTCCTCTCTCTTTCTCTCTCTGTTCTCTCCGCCGGCAAAGCAAATTGGTAGGACGAAAGCGGTACTATTAAAAAAGCGTGAAAAAAATAGGGGCCAAAAACAGGCGCGAGAATAAACCGAAATGCACGGGAACGGAAGACTTCGCGAAGGATCGCGTCTTCATTGTCGAGAATCTCAAGGCTCCTTCTCTATTTATCTATCTGGCTCTCCGGCGCGGGAGCATAATGCGGCAGGAAATCCAGCCTCTCGTTTGCAATTCTCCGAGGAGTGCACAACGATCGGTACCTTTCCATAACTGTCTGAGCCGGTGTACGCGCACGTAGGTGCACATATTTATGTGTTCGCGGACGAACGTATTGCGCGCCCGGACGTTTATGTAGATATAGCACGTACGTATGCGTACGTACGTACGTGTGGGCGTACATCTGCCACGCTCGGAACGCGGCGAAATAATAGCGAATAGACAGGGAAATGTACATTATACGTACATAAATATACGCGGCGAAATCTGCAGTGCCGAAGTTCCACTTCCATGGCGTCGTATAAGTTACCGCCGGCCGAGTGCTGTGTTATCGGTGCCCGGGCGGACGTATAACACGCCGGGCACGTGCGCGTTGCGAAATTCCGTAAAAAGCGGCCAGAAATAAAATGGGCGGAATAAAAACAAGCCTTCCGATCGCCCACGGCCGCGTATCAGCTTTTGCAGGATACGGCTCCAGGAGCGGCAAATAAACAAAATCATTCATCTTCGCTCGCGGTATGCTCCCGGCGCGGCGGTTTCAGATGCACCTTTCCGGGACGAATATTTTTTCGCCTGCAGATCCCGCGTCGACGTGTTAAATGTTGAGGAGAGTGGAATTAATGGGTCCGGAACGGTTTCGGACTTAATGTATCCGCTGTGCTTCGATTAATTAATGCGTTTTTACTACGTACTGAATCCGTTACGTTACGTGTAAAATAGCGTACTCTCCAAGAACTGATATTTCTACAGATCAATCGTGATACATCTTTAATTCATATTTGCATCAATGAAAGCGCTTTTCATACACCATTGCCTCAGTACTATCTACAAAGTAGCGTATACTCAAAAGCCTTTTATTCACCCCGCATTTAAACGGCAAACACAATAATTCCACCGCGGTTTACCATAAGCCATACCTCGAAATTTCCACCACTGTCAATCTTAATCCTCCTTAAATTCACATTTACATCTACAAATGCTCTCTTCACGCGTAGCTACACCGCCACGTACAAAACAACTTGCCCCGAATCCTTTTGTTCGCCCCACCCCCAACCGGCAAACGTAATAATTCCACCGCAGTTTAACAATTACGCTCGAGCCACACCCTGAAATTTCAACCACCGTCAATCCTAATCACCCAAACCAATTCGATGATTGATTGCAGATTGGAATGCGTGGTTAACGCCCTTTGTCGCGGTCTGAGCCACGCTTCTGGCAGCCTGGCCCGGCTGGTCCTCGACATGAATCTGTCCGGTGAACAAGTGTCCCGGGTCTGCGAAGCACTTCGTGGTTGCGTTCAAGTGCAGGCACTGCACTTGCCCCATTTGGGCTGCGGATGCGAGGGTCTCGCCTCGGTGGCCGAGTTGCTGAAGGAGAGACCGCTGCTGGCACTCAACCTCGCCGGCAGCTGGGGTGCCAAGAATGAGGATCCATCCAGCTCTGGAATCAGTATGGGTAAAACCTTGCCATTACCTTTTGCTTTGAGCGCTCATGATCGGCGCCGGCATTGTGCGCGATCGATCTCGAACAGGCCGTAGAACGGTAACACGGGACAAAGGGCCGTGAGTTTTCGCGGCGGGAGCTTCCGCCGTTGATATTCCGGGCGAAATTTGCCGCACGCCGAGGATGCGAGATCTTGACGTACGCCGCAAACAAACTGGTTACCTGCATGATCGTGCATGCGTTCTGCTTGGATTTGTCTTTGCACGAAGCTACCGTTAGACGTGACAGCGCGCTATATTTCGCTCGCGATCGCGCGCACGCATCGAAGGTAAATTCGCGCTTAATGAACAGTTCAGTCGAGGAACACGCGGCGCGCTGATATTTGTAGAACGAGCGGAGAAACTCAGCGGGTGCGCGAAGTTCCCGGATATGCCGTTGTGCAGGCTACAACTGTACGGACTGCAAATCATTATTCTTGATGCGCGCTATTACTTGCTATTAGTCTGTGCACGTGCGCTAGACACATAGCGGGCGCGCGTTTCTACCTGAACGATATTTTTGGCGCGCTCGCTAATTGCCGCTGATCATCAACGCCCACGACTGGCTAGCGTTTGTTGTTGAAGCACGTCGGCCGTTTCGCGCGGACGTAACGAGGGCCGCGGTCGGGTGTAATTGTAATAACGGTAATGGCGGAAATAAATGTAATGTTCCTGACGTTCCGGGAGCCTCGATGATATACAGGGCGACAACAGCGATATGTGCCGACGATGTTTGCCCTGCGAGCACCGGCATGACGAGAGCTCGGGCATTAAGACGCATCAAATTAATTATCAGCCACGAGTGAAGTGTAAACTCATATTGCGGCTAAACAAGCGACCGAGACGTCACCGTAGTACCGTTCTTACGATATTCCGGTGGAACCGAGTAGACTCTGATATGAGACGACATAATGCATTACTCATTCTCTCTCCTGTCGGCAGGACATTAAAATGATTGCCCGACCTACTTTTACGAAAGCAATTACATCGCTGCATAACATATACGTCTAACCCTTCAGTCACATGATAGATTTATACGGAGGCAGGGTCGTGAAAATAGAAACCGTGCACATAACGCGGAACGTCGTAAGTGCCGCTGGTAACTTAGCCCCGAACAAATGTTTTTCCGAAGAAATTTTTACGGTAATCGATCGAATGAAGATAATACTTTTACACAGAATCTCATTCTGCGCAGTCTACAGGAATGTGCAAGCTGTTATGCGCTTGTCTATCAACGGCAAGGAAACGATCTCTTCGGTTCCACGGAAATCCTCAAGATTAACAACGTCGCGCGCAACGACGCGACGGAAACTTGTTTTGGCCCCATGTAATAGAAGCTGTCCGGGTAACAGCAAACCGATAACGATCGCGACTGCTCATGGAAGTGTATCGTATCAGTGGTCCGCGAATGTACTGACGCCGTTAAACCGACACGAAGTTGGAATTAGGAACTTCGAATTAGATCTACCAACCTGGTTCTCAGTTCTCTTCCCATGCATTCTATCCACCTTTCGCTGAATGCAATCTGTTAAGAGGGCATTCACCCTTTTCCAACCGCTCTGAGGCGCAAGGTTGAGGAGAAGCTGTAAACAACTACTGACGCGACTTTTCTGAAATTTGGTAGACGGGTTTTGGAATAATTAAATGCGGATGTACATGGTGCGCGGAGAAAGCAGTCGGATGGTTGACGCTTAAAACTTAAGGAGCGGATGGAAATTGATATTTGTAGAAATAGTAGAAGTTTGAATATAGATAGGAATTTTATTGGATACAGATAGAATTTTTGTATGGACAGAATATGGATAAATATTTGTTTGCATATGCATAAAATTTAAATACGGATACATGATGCATAAAACGGCGTATACAAAAAAAAAAACAGTCAACCGGTTGACACAATTTCGAAGCACACAAATACTGATACCTGCAGAAATTTTAGAGGTTCAAATAGTAAACATCATATTTTATTAAATCTTTTTATTTGGGTCCAAGAAAATGGAAAATGTATTAACTTGTTTCACGTGTGACTGCCGCCAACGTGTTTTTTAAATAAGTCTACGAGGCTGTACATCAATCGGCAAAATCATAGGTACTTCTCTTGATACGTCGTATAGAACATTTGTTACGACTCGAACCTATTGCGAATATTTGAAACCGCGAATCATTGTGCGTAGAACGCGTGCCTAATTACCGTCTCCCAAGACACACGCCATTAGAGAATCGCAACGATGCAAATCGGCCGCACGAACTTTCCACGACGTTTTACATCGGACTGCGTTTCCGGGGAACTTTGGCCCTTTCGAACTTTAAGCCGTACCATTTGCCAGGTCTGCTGTGAATCCCGACCGCGGAAAGTCTCGACGAGCATCGAACCGGGAGGAAAAGCGGACGGAAAGTCGTAGGACGCTATAGGGAGAACGCAGTGACGGAGTGAAAGGGTAATTTACGGAGAGAAGGAGTTTCCTGGCGAGATTGTAATCCTGCCGAGGACGTGAAGGTTAAATTGTCTGATGTTGCGACGTGCTGTTGCGAAAGGTTCTGTCGGTCGTAATATCGTCTTCCCCGGCTGCTTCGCGGAGCAAATTGGCAGGAATGATCAGGGTCGCTGAAAACTAGCTTTGCCCGCTGGTGACGACTGATAATTAGCGTTGCGTTAATAGTCAGCGAACGGCGGATGTTATGCGCCTGACTTTGATGAAGAAACATTTTCTGTGTGACAATTATAACAAGAGTTGTAAATTCTTGCCGTTTGTGTGGGGGGAAATCACGAATTCAAGATTGGTTGTGGGAGGAACGACGACTTCAACTGTTTTGAGTAGCAAGGAGATATATTCTTATAATACAATTATACTTTAGGTTTACGACGTGCTGTGCGCATAGAGGCGCATTTGTAAGAATGCATACTGATGTCGCTTCGTAGAGTTTCGGGGGAGTAAATTAAATCGGTCACAAAGCGGAATCATGACATCGCCGGTGGCGATTAATGACCGGTTAACCGTGAAAAACGCCGCGTCATCTTCTTGCAATTTGTCTTCTGAGCGAATTTTGTCGGGACAATTTTTGTAGCGTCTTCGCTGTAAGCTTCATGGAGTTCACTTTAACGACGAGCCTGACGTCGTTACCCGCGAGTAATTACGTAACTCTCGTCCATGGTACAACGGACGGCGAATTTCTGCTAAAGTACAAATCGAGCCAACGACGGCGAATAACTTGTTGCTTCGTCATGTCACTGGACGCTCCTTCCTCCCGCGCGAGCTGCCAAAGGTCCGTTCAAAAAAGCAACCCTTCGGATATCTGCCGAATGTCCGCATTTCGAGAAAGTCGCAAATTCTCGATTCCGTGCAAGCCGAGTGTCACCGACGTTGAATCTCCGATCGGACGTTGAGATTCCGTGGAACCCTTCTCTTAGGGGATTAACTGGCTGCGCTCAGGGAAAAAGACGAGAAAGCGAGCCGAGTGAGACTCGTCGAAAAATTGACTCTATCCGTCTTAAATTGAAAGCCAGATCTGGAATAGTCACTCTCTTGAGGATTGTTCTCGCGAGCTGACTCTGGAGTAATAACTTTCTGGAGGGCCCCCTCTCGAGCGAATGATCATCCTACGACGGTCTATGGCGTTAGGGAGCAGCCAGTTTATATGTCGTGTCTAACCCAAACCCGCACCTCCGCATTCAATACTTTCCGACCAAATTTCCGCTGGTAGATAACGTATTAATCATCTTCGGGGCGCGCCCCTTTTGACTTCGCGCTCCAAATCTCGGAGTTCAGTTGTTCGGAGGGCGTTATTCAGGCTGCGTGACAAGTTTCTTTCTTAATTTCCGTTTCATTTCCATTCGAATCTTTTTTTGGCCACCGCATCGGAGAAAAAAGGCGCGCGGCAAGGTCTACTTTGTTGAATTGGTTAAGTCTTTCACCGTTTGTCCGGCCGACGTTGTTTTTATGGTTCGCCGTCCTTGTATTTCCACCTTAGCTTCCTGTAGTACACGCGTTTTGTTCAATCCTGTAACTTCTTCCGCGCAACCCAATTCTATTTCAATTTTCCTCCCGCTTTTTGCTCTTTCTTTTACTTCCCACCTGAGCCTTTTCAATTACAAGCGTTTCACTGCAGCCCGTTTCGCTCTTTCCGCCACCGTTTTATTTCGCGTCACCCGCATTCCATCCGGGTCCTCATATTTTCCTTCAATCCTCCTGTTACATTACGTTCCCCTTCCGATTCCACCTCCGCTCTTGATCTGTCTTGCCTTCTGCCTCGTTTTTGCCTACGCTCTGCTTCGCGCGTTCCTTTACGAACCCGTTCTCGTTGTCTCAAGCGAAGAAAACTTCCTCTCGGTTGATCTTATCGTCGACTCTCAACGCGGTAAATATGTGTACATGCATGCCGATCGTACACGCGTACACGTGTTTGCGCGTAATGTGTACTTACGTGTATACCCCTTACTCGCCTTGTTCTTGCCGTACTTCCTTCGCAGCATCCGCAGGAGAGGCATTTATAGACACTCGAGGTTTCCTCGTCCCCGCTGATGCTCCCTTCCCTGCGTGGCCAATTCGCATACAAGAATGATGCCTTCCGTTCGCTGGATGCACAATTCCTGTACGTTGCCTTCCTCTTTCGGTGCTGCTGGCGTCGGGGAGAGACTCGGCGAGGTTCGAAATTGGCAATCGATTGGCTTACTTTGACTGGAGCTTGCTCGACAAAACGCCGGCCGGGCTAGTTAACGATTTTGCCGGATGTCTAATTCCCTGCGATTGGGTTGGTCGGGCGTAATGAAATAAGCGTAATGACGCGTACGTGTGGTGCCTGCGCGAGAAGGTTTTTCGCGAAATGAAAACTCATGGGGATCGGAAAAGGTGATGTTGAATACGGGGAAAATGGGAATGCCTAAGAATTTTTATTCGTGTTAGTGTTTTCGAATAAATTTCAATTTTCGTTGATGCTGAACACGGGGAAGATGGGAATTTTGAAGAATCTTTGTTTACGTCACTTTTTTTAAGATATATTCAATTTTCATTCTTTGTCAGTCTTGTTTCACATTGGGATGTGGTTTGTTCTGATGTACAGCCTTACTCTGGTTAATATGCTTTGTAGTTTAGTGCTTCGCTGTACATGTTTCGAAGCCCTGGGGCTTCCTCTTTAGAAATTCCAACTCTCTATACAATAACGTCCGTATCAACGGGAAATGTAAAAGAAGGCACAAAACCGGCGGAGAAATTCATAGTTAATATGCAACTTCAAAGCATGAAGGAAGATACAGTATACGATGACATATGAACCATCTTAGGCATTCATCTGAACCAACCAAACACATTTGTTAACTCTAAGCCCAGCAAGAAATGAAAGACATTGGTTGCTGTATCAAAATTGTATTCCGGTATGTCTTTTCACCAATCATAGAGAAACAATTACAATTAGCTGCCAACCCCGTCATCCAACAATCCGTCCACCGTTGTCACGCGTCGCGCACCTCGTAAGAGCATGTCGCGGTCTTGTCGAAAGTTTCGAAAACCGAGTCAATTCGAATGGATAAAGAAGGGCGAAAGTGCGAATGCCACTTTTAGTGATCCGCCCAACGTCTGCCGGGATTCTCCCTTTCATCTTGAAATCGACTTGTCGGGCCGAAACCAATCTTTCTCGATGCGACGAGTGCGACTTCGTGGCTCTTCGGAACAAATCAAATCCCTCGGTTTGACGGTTCCCCGAGGAAGTTGCACGGAAAGGCCCAAGTACGAATAAGTCTGTGTACAAGTGCGAGGGAGAGAAGGACAGGGAGAAAGTGAGAAGGCGAAGGGTGCGATGGAAGTTTCCGACAGCGATTTTTACTCTTTTTACGGCGACACGTCTGTATAAAGGATGGGCGAAAGGGAATGCGAGTAGATGTAAGAGACGTCGCGACTTCGGATAGCTCGGCTGCTAAACTTACTTTCAGTTCGATACTTTGCCACCTCCACTCATTTCACAGACGTGCGAATGACACGGCCCTCTTTCTCGCCCCTCGCCAATCGTCGGAGTACAAGAGCTTCGGCGTTTGAACGGGATGAAAGAAAAACGGCATTTTCTTAATTTCCCGCTGTCGTCGCCGGCATTGACAGACATCGGACGAAGCGCGACAATTAATTTCGCTCCCGAGCGCGACGGAAAAATCATTAACGCATTCAACGAAACTAATAGCGCACAACGAGCGCGTCATTTTGATTAACTCATTCTGCGCCCGAGCGCAGAATAAACATCGCGTTAATTAACGCGTTAAATGAAATGAATAATACGCCTGAAACGGGACATTTCGCTTAAAGCTTCCCGCTCTCGAGGACGGAATATAGATCGCATTGATCAACGGGTTATATTAAACGGCCGTCGGACGTCATAAAACGATACTCATAAGCGTGAAAATTGCCAATTTGTGTATATTTGCACCTCGCCTCCCCCGCGCGCTTCGCTGATGATAAGTTTCAGTCGACAAGTGCTTCGCTCAAATTGTACGCCATCATCGTCTTTTTCCACCGTCCGTTCCTCTTTTTGCGCACAAATCTCTCGTTGCCTTGATAAGGTCGATACCGTGTTCGCACACAGGCGCACCTACATAGACGAGCCATGTCAGCTACCAACACCCACGATGTTGCGCACAAACAACCGAGTAAGCGGAATACGGCAATCTCTTCGGGTAGTCGCTCTTCCAGACTCAATAGGAGCTGCTTCGTAGTCTCATGCTTATTTGGTTTCTCCACGGAACTCTAATCAATTCGCTTGCTCCGCGCTGCCGATCGATTCTATCGATAAAGCCATCGATGAGACAACTAATACGACGGACGAGCTGAATTCGCGTGGCGCGTTCTGTAGTGGCATTAAACTTGTTAGCGTTTATTAAGTAAAACGTTGCGCATGCTAAACGTACATTCGTTATTGGGTGCGGATATTTTATACAATTGATACACGCGTTAGCACTTTCGGTCCGACGCCGAAAATGAAGAATGCGCAAACTTTGGTTTCCTCATACATCATTTTTCACGCGCGCGACCATTTGTACGTCAGTGTTACCTTCAAAGTGTAAATGCGCGACACGTCCGCGAAAGTTTAAACTTGCAAAATATGCGCCTTTACAAATATGCTGTGTCCACACTCGGAATCGCCGCGTGTAGTATATCGTTACAGAATGCAGCGGGGTGATATCGCTTTAAGTCAATATTCAGCGAAAAGCGTTTAATCTGACACATGCCTACGCTAACAAATCTCGCTCTACCTTCGTCAGAATTAATTGGTCCGTATTGCCTAATTATCATTACTTCGAAGAGGCTGAACGTTCCGCGCACCCACAGACAGTTTAACAACCCACTCCGGTTACTAGTTTCCTAGTAACGTATGTACAAGACAGGTACATCGTGCAGACCTACGGAGGAATACACTTCTACTGCCGTAACTGTACATCAAGGCATTCTGGAGGGTGGAAACTACAACCGTCTACGACCTGTACGGATACTCGAGACGTGACGCAGTTAGAACCGTTTTCAATTACCCTCCCCCTCACTTTCTCCCTCGCTCTCTCTCTCTCTCTCTCACTTTATATATATATACATATATACAGCTATCTCTCTTGGTCGCTTTGTAAGCCTTTCTTTGTCCTTCTCATTGTCTGCCAGCATTGTCTTTATAACGTATACCTCCCGCCTCAGCGGTCTCCTTATTCCTGCTCCTTCCTCCCGTGCTCCTCGCTCGCTGTCTACGTCGACAAAGACCGTTTCGTAACCGTCGAATTTGGCTTCGGCAGACAACCAATCACGCTAAAACACCGCAGATTCAAGTACAGACCTCCAAAGCCACGCGCATGCGTGCGCGCGACCGTAGGGCTCGTAAAGTCATTTAATGCGTCGCGATATGTGTTTCCTTAGGTCAGAACGCCCCGTAAAACTTTTACGACGTCCATTCGGCGAAATTCGCTCGTTCGCCGCTTTTGAAACGGTCGCGCGTGCATTTTTAAGGCGTGCTCGCACGCGCCGTGGCCGAGCGGCCGCGCGCTTCCATTAGGCGGTATGAAATGTAAATTGGACGCCGAAGTGTAAGCTATTGTGCGCCGGAATTGCTTTTCCGCCGGCGTATCAAAGGAAACTGGAAGCTGCATTGTCGCGGGCTGACTTCGGCGGGTCGTTATTAATCGGCATTTCCAGCGATTACTTTTCCTGCCGCGGGAGAACGTCGTCGGAGACGAAGCTGTTTCGATGGCGAGAGCCTTGGAGCGCGCGATTGATAATTGTGGGGAATTTTTGCGCGAGACTCGCTTTGCAGACATTATTTCTGGCATTGAAACTTGATTATCGCTTGTGCCGGCGACACTGTGTTATCGGCGCTCGACAGCCATTAAACTCGAATATCCGTTAATTCGCAATGAAGCTTCGCAAATTCGGACGCGTGAACTCGGATTCCGGCGACGTGTCTTGGAAGTGCACCGTGAGCGCTGAGTCCGGCGACGAAACGAGGGATTAATGAAAGGCTGATAAAAGGAGCTAGACTTAGAGGGAGAGAGGGAGGAAGGTTTTCCTTTGGCATTCAGTTTGTTAACTATGCAGAAAAGTAGGCGGATTTATACGGAGGCCTGTAATGCTCTTTCATAATTCGTACTGAGCCGCCGCCGCGAAACGAACCTTCTTAATCTTCAGGTATATCACCCGCTATCCGCTGTAACTTCTCATCGAGAAATAATACCCCCGACGCAATGAAATTCCTGGGGCGTATTACCCGGCTTGATGAAGGTAATAGGGCAAATCTGCGCCAATGTCATGTCGCTAATGATGATAAATCAATGAAAGTTCGTTGAGCGAATTACTCGTCCGGCAGTATACAATTTCGAAAATCGAATCGATCGCATCGTTGCATAATGGATTGTTTATTAAAACGTTCCGTTCGCACGTGACATCGGATAAATTCTGCCACAGATATACATAGTGATATACATATAGATACACAGTGTATTCGATGTCAAACCTATACGTGACGAATTCTGGTTTAGACAAGGCGTGAAACAACTTTAAACACCATTTTGGCGCCACGCGTTTCACTTCGTCATAGTAATATCCCCTTGCTGCTGTCTATTGTATTCTCCTGTTGACCTAACCCAAATCTAACGTGTCAATATGTAGAATGCCTATTATGTTATACTCTGGCACGTACATGCATAATCTCCATGTGCCATGGATACGTACATGTTAACGTCACAGTCCACTCTTCCACTACATATGTATATGACGTACGTCAAATTCCACTTTCCCACTATACATGTATGTATATGTCACCGGCAAAGTGGAAAACTCAGGTGTTATACATACATGTATATCGAGCCGGCATCCACTCATTTCACATGCGACAACATGAGTACAGAAGGTGACAAGGAGTCGTCCCACGTTCTCCGCGAAGGTTCCGATGTCAAAGCCGTATGAACGTTCGCGCTCCACAAGCGGAAAGAGACATGAGAGCGTGCGCAAGCTCTTCGAGCGAAAGTTCGTTGCCGTTAATGCCTAAACTTGAGGCAACTTTCGTCTAAGTAAGGTACAAACAACCCTTAACTCCGCCGGTATCCGATTAAAACGTCCTCTTCCATTTAATCCGACGACGGCGCATAGACACACGACTTTGCGTAACCATGTATCGCCACGCACGCGGCTTTTCATTTTATATATCCATCAAAGTCGATCATCGAGACGTCGTGTGCAGCGTGCTGCCAAAAGGTTAGCTTGCCTACGAGTTCTACGTATCGAAACACATAAATATTTGTCGAAAAGACCAGATGCTCGGACGACAAATATTTCTTTGAAATAACAGTCAACGTTTATCATTACTTTCGGCGTCGCTGGACTCTTTGCGCAGCCAACCAAAATCGCATTGCGGACGTATTACCTTCAACCCCGTTACGCAAAGTTTTTCTATTCAGAGCTCGCGAATTCATACGGGCAGATGTTGAATTATTTGCCCTTACTGTCCTACACACATGGCTTTTCTTGCGATTATTAGGACACGCGCCGAATATTTCAGACGTAATAAGAGACGCGGACAAAGCGTAAGTCGTTGCACTTGAATAAGACGGAAACGGCGGGAGACTGAAATCCAACCGAGCACGGGAACTCGTTTACATCGTCAGCAAACTACCGTCGTGCAACTTTGCTCCTCTCCCCTGCGTTCCTCGTCCCGCCTTCGCTCTTTCTCGTTCTCTTACGTTGTGCGTCCCGATGGAAACTCCGAGACACTAAAGCGATGGTCGAGTAACTGCGCCACTGGACCTTCGAGATTTCGACCGGGATTAAATCCCATCCCGAGTTCTCGAAAGGCTCGAGCTCCGACTGGTGTATAAACGACGATACGAAGGCGATCGCTAACTGCATGCATCGCAAGGAACATCGTTTTGTTCGGATAAAGTTTGATGGACTACTATATTATGTGTGGCTTGTACAGAAACACCTCGGCGGACGGAGTTTGGTATCGATGTATAATGAGACTGTGCATACAATATACGGCGGAGTTAGTGTTCAATGTTGTATTTAAAGGAAAACAAGCCATGTAACGATCGGTTGCTAACTAAATATGCGAGACTTATTGATCGGGTGTCGGAGAGACCACAGCGAATTCGGCAGATGTTGTTTGCTTCGGATGACAACATTATTCCAGGTAGTACAGTAGACTCCCTTGTAACGCTGTTAATATGTTACGCGTTGTACAAAATAGCGTTATAGGAAAGTTCGAAGCAAAAAAATCGGTAGCGAGGGAGACAAGATACGCGTTTTTTGACTAAATTATACGACGAAACTCTGCATTATATTAGCACATTGTGCGGGAATTCCATTATATGAAAAAAAACTCGTCGCAATAGCTTTAGCAACATAAAGCAATTAAGCAATATAAAGTAATAACTTCGGCTTTATAGGCGTTTGCTTTAGAGAAACTCGCGTTCTACAAGAGTCTACTGTGCTGTAATGAAGTTTATACGCAGCTGAGATGTCGAAACGTATACACTATGATGAGAAAGTTAATGAACTCAATAAGTACAAGTGTAACGCTACTTATTTCACGAGATCTGTCTACAAAACGTTAATAGCGGCATCATACTCGATGAAACGCAAGACTTCAAAACTGACGCCGCGGTTCACACCCCTGAAAGAACCGGTGAATGTAAAAGTTAACGACAAGCAGTGCTTTCTTGCGCCACAGATGCGTTAAGACGATTAAAAGAAATGGAACGAACTAACCAATCCGGTCGTACCGTTAAACGCAACACTGCAGCAATGGGAACTGGACGGTTTTCAGTGACAATAGAGAAACACCGGAAATGGACCTTCGAGATTCGTTCGGAGAGCTTAATACCAACCTGGCAAAATCTTTCGGCGCTCTCAGCGTCCTTCGACTCGACCCACGTTTATGTCTATAGAGCGAAGGCTATGGTTACTGTTATCGTCGCGGGACGGGGGTAAAATAAGAGTCGTTCTCGGGTCGATTGAAAATATCTCTTATCGTTGCCATGTTCTCGTCGTAAAGCTTCGCCCGTTTCTGCGCGATCCCCTTTCTCGGCGCCTAACGATTTTTCGAACGTGTCTTAACGCTTGTCTCAGACTGGCAGGAGTTGGTGTCGGCCGCGACGCACTATTATCCAAGTTTCGTCACCGCAAATTGCTATGAATTTCAGCGCACGAAATACATCACGCCGACCCGCGTCTATAGGAAGCACCCTAAACGACGTTACGCGAATTTCCGCGACGAATTAATATGCAGCTTAGAATTCATCTACGTGCGCGGCGAGGTGTGCGACTCCGCTTCGCTTTTCTCGAATTCCCGGTAATTCGTGAAACATATAATTTCTCGCCCCAGGAAAGCACGTACACGTGCACACCGGCGCGAGACTTCGTTCAAAAAGGAGTTTGTTAACTCGGGTCGGGCCTGGTACGTAGTCCGAATTAAAGCCTGCGCGTGTGAACAATATTTGTTGAAATATCCGCATTGACACCTGCTACCCGCAACACGACTCGATAATGTAATGCCGTCCCGACAGTGTGCAAACACAGTAATTAAATGTGATAATTAAATTCTTAGAATTGCGCGCTCGGAACTTCATTCAGCACATAATTTCTAATTAGATCAACAAAAGCGTGCAGCAGTCTTTCATCTCGGTCTCCAGCCGAAGCTCTTGTCATTCCGATTTTAAATTCCCGTTGCATTTTGCTTCATTTTTCGAAGATTATTATCGGCTACGTCGGTCTCATTGATAAACTTTCGCGTATCAGAGGTATTGATCCAGGTCGCGAACACTTTCAAGCGTCCCGACTTAATATTGCGTAATATTTCTTTTGGTCGCTCTCGTTACTCTTCGCCAATCTTTCCAGCAGCCTTGAATGCATCCCCTCGGTCGTATTTCACGAGTCGTTTGGTCACGTAAACGCCGCCGCGTCAACGCTGTCTTCCCTGCTTATATCCTAAGTTTATATTAATTCTATGCGTCAAAGGCTTTACGGGCCGTAAAGTTGGGCGGGCACGTTTAAGGGTCACGATGTCTCATCTAATACGGCGCATTTCGTGCTGGCGTTGCATGTGCATTAACGAAGCAGGGGCAGAAAAAAGAGGGAGAGCAACGATCTTGCGATTGCCGGATATCCTGGTTCGCGCCAAATGAATGAACAGGCGTAAATGCACGAATCCATCTAGAACTGATATCCAAGCTATTAGGGCCGTGTAAGTGGTCCGTTACAGCGTGCAATTACACACAACGCTGCGTATGTAATGATGATAATGCAATAACGGTAACGATAATATTCCAATAACGAGAATCTGCGATTGTCATTATCAAACCCGCAGAACGATTGTAGCCTCGCCGCGGCCGTAACGGGAAATATTATTTCATCGGCGGTTACAGTGCTCGGCTTCAAATTGTACACTGCGTTCCGTTCGAACGCACTGCTTGATTGTTTATGGTAATGCTTTACCGCACGTTTCGATAACTGATATTTTGGTAACAGCGCTCGCCGTAGATTGTCATGCATGGTAATAGATCGTCTAGAATAGAAGCTGCAAGGCGGCGGATAAATTATTCATTCCGCGTCGGGGAAATGTAAGTTTGCACAAAGGCCAGCGTTGCAGCGCGCGCATGCGCATTTCCATTCAAATATCTTCCCTATCATACCGCATTCCCATCGCATCGCTCTCATAACACGTCACATCAACCGCTCCCCAATTCCGCAATTACACACACCCGAAAAGCTTCGCGTATCTTTCCGGATCCCCTGCCAGCCACCGCGTATCCGCTCTTAGCCCGCATGCAAAATAAATCCGCACGACCGCCATCCACCGAGCACCGTATACTTCACGTCCACCAATACAGTATTCCATTGACGTCGTTAGCGCCATGAATTCTGCTGAGGGTTTCCCGAGTGCACGCGCGTTTCGGCCGGCAAGACTAAACAAGCAGAACCTTGCAGGTTCCGGGTCCGGGTCTGGCAGCAGTGGATGTACCTCGAGCACCCTTGGCACGTTACCCCTAAATCGCTGCTACTCTTCGCTGCCCCGCGGCGCGTTGGCAGCTTATGGAAGTTTAACGAGGCCCGCCACCCTGCCGCGATTACCTCTTGGCCTTGGTTTGGGTCCCGCACCAGGCACCGGAAACGGACCGTTGCCGCAGAATGATAGGGATCGCGACAGCAACAGCAGCAGCAAAAGGAACAGCGACAGCGTACTGTGCCATCGTTTGCCGCTGCTGCATCCACTGCCCACCTGCGACGTCACGAGTCATCAAGGAACGGGCTTTCACGAGATATTCAACGCTATACGGTGAGTCGGCGTTTAAATGCACTTTTTGACGGCCGCGTTGAAGGAGCGCTTTCGAAATGGCGGGCTTCCGGATGGTTGGGCCGTCTCAACTCAGCTGCATGCTGACGTTTCGCAGACGTTACGGGCTGCGTCTTCCGAAAGTGCTTACAGACGCGGCAATCAGACGGAAGCCGGGCATTTTCATAATTCTGGCCACGATAGCCTTGAGGAAGTGTTTTAGTGGATTATGAGATAAAGCGCCTTTGTGGTTGAAAATGAAAATGGATTTAGAATTTTTAACAGGGTGTCTCTACACGACAGTGTTTTGTCTTTAGAAGTATATATTTGATTCTCGCGCACTTTTTCGTCTTCTCACTTCACATATCACTTTCTCTGAATTTTCGTAAAGTTGTTGATGAATTGTTGAATTAAAAAGTTGTTGACGAAAAGTTTTCAGTCGATTTCCAATTTTAAATAGAAAATGTCTTTCATCTCATTATCCACTATTATTAATACGGTTCAAAATAACAGACCACTCAGCAATAAATGTTTTAGTGCCACGCTGCGCGAGCGCGCTGTTCAAGTTTCGTGTCAAGTATTGCTACGGCGTTCGGTGGCAATGCTCAATTGGCGTTACGCTCAAATTTGATTGTAGTGTTTTTCCACATGAATTCAAAGGAGACCGTTTGCGTTACTTCGATTTTTTTGCATTTATTTTAAACGCTGTCGCGACGTGTAGCACTATTTTAAAACGGTTAAATGTAAAAAAAATTATTTGCTGAACTGGGAATATGATGTGATGTGATTGAACGTCGAATAGATGGATGTAGGTGGAAATTGATAAATTAGAGGTGGATGAAGTATTGAAATGGGGCCGCAACTTCAGTCGCTGCCAACCAAATAGGTCTGTTTTCAATCATTAAAGGATAACACAGAAAATAACTGAAGGAACTTAATGACAAAAGCACATGTGCTTAAGCAAATAAATAGACCAATTTCACGACACGTTGGCGTTTAACTTTACTAGAATGTCGTCGTCAATCGCTGCCCTCTGCGAATAATTCGTTCATTGTCGCATGTTAATCGCCGTCGACTCTAGCCAACCGTGCCGATCCTTTCCATGTCAACGTTCAGCAATCTATGCTGAATCGTTTCAGTCCGCGCGCATTTCGACACATCGCCGTTAATTATTCACCCGGGAATCGAAAACGTTCTATTAGCAGAGCGCACTGCCGAAACTGTTGATGTGCACTCGCGCAAATGGCACGGTTAATATTTGAACGCCTTGATATTTACATCGGGACGCTACAGACGGGCGGTCATTTTGTTATTACGCTCGGATCATTACCCGGTCGACGAAGGGGACGTTTGCTAGCGCGCTAACAATCATATTTGCGCACGATGCCACAGAAGTATTCGGTGGCTTGCCGGGTGTTTGGACCTGTGAAAATTCGTGTTGGGTTCGAAACGATAGGTATGCCTGCAGAATGTTTGGTGTTCTAGATAAGCATGTTGCAACACTTTTCGGAAAAAGTTTGTCACCCATAGAAACCTGGACTTTTTATTATCTATACGCGCAGGACTGGATTTGTCATCTTTCGCGTTTAAAGCCAAGATACCTTTGATTTTGGTTCCGCATAGTGTACGAAAAACATTAAAAATTCTACGGCACAGATGACACGACCGAGACAGTTTATAAAGAAGCTAATATTTTTCTGCTTAATACTCGGGCTTATTCTACCACATCTTTTAACTGTTTCAATAGGGCATAGCTTGCCACGAATATGCTGCAACTGTGTAAGTTCGTCAGCACGTAAACGTACCCTTCTCCGTCAACAAAGCGTAACGTTTTATACTTTACCACCGATTCTATTACGAACTCTCATATTATCAACACGAGCAATTATTGAAACGACGAAACAAAATCACGTAAATTATCCTGCAGAAAGTCCTTAACTCTAACGAGTGAATACGGTCACCGGTTGTGAAGTTAAACCACTATTCATCATTATACAAATTCTATCGTCCCAATCGCGTATATAAATTAAAAACAAACTCAGTGACCATGCAGTGCGCAAAGCGTATACCTTAGCATTCATCGTACACCCAAAGGCGCCGAACGAAATAAATCGCACTCGACCGCAAACAACGCGAAAACAGAGAGTCACTCGGTGTTTTCAGCCTCTTGACTGGAGACCACGTTTACGTCGGGCGAAACGACCGAAAAAATCAACGTCGGTGAACGCAGTACGAGAGTCGCGCGAAGAGCGAGAGAAAGAGACGCGAAAAGAGAAGGGGCCATTAACATCTCGCATTCATAACCGCGTAGAGTGAACCGCGAAGGGAGTTTACCTCGTTGTCGGGCAACTTCTAGTCGTAGGCAAGAGCGCCCGGCAACTTCGAAACGAAAGTCCGTCGCGTCGGGCGAGAAGTTGTTCGGGAGGCTCGGATCTTGGATGGGCGGTAAATGAGTTATGGAAATTAAGGGGACGAACGAGAACGAGTGGCCATTCAGGAAATTATGCGGACTTCCGCCGGAAACTTCGACCCTCGCCGCCGCGGCGGAAAGTCGGAATGGGGTGGAAGGGACAGCAGAAAAGGGCCGCGGATTGCGTCAACAACCGTTTCGGCAAGGTCGCGACGAATTGTTGAAGTTGCGCTCAAGTTTTGCGGAAAACGGCAAATCGTATGCTACGGGGTCGTTCCGGTGCTGCACGTACTTCGTCAACTTTGCAACATTGGTAAAGTGGATTCTTTGTCGGGTACGTGATAAAATATTTAATTCTGACCGTTGTTAGCAACGATGTTGCACATTTCAATGACGTGTACCGTGAATTAATGTCTTTGAATTGATTATATTGTTTGAAAGTCCACCGTTTCGACAGTAGATGTGTATTACTGTATTCCAAATTGTTGAGCTGTATGCACTGCAGCTAAATACATGGATTCTCAACATTAGTACGGAAAGTTTAATCCTTTGTTAAGGCCGCACATCTGTTTATTCATACATCTGAAACATTGTGTTTAAGTAACATAGTTCAACACATTCCTTGACTGTAGCCGCCAATTAAATTTGCAGCATCGTTAATGGGTGTTTACGAAACTATTAATTCACGTTCGTGAAATTGTATTGTCGTATTGCAAGTATAGGTTCGGTATTTCGTTTCCGTTAATCTGCGTCAATGGAGATGGCGGTAATTAATAAACGGACATCTCTAATATACCGTGTTAGAGAACAGGCAGAACATCGCATAATCCAATAATACTGCAAAATTTTGCGGTATAAATACTGTGACCTGCAAATCACAGCTGGGGTCATGGAACGTGTTATTAATAGCGCTGGGTGAATGAAGAGAACGTAGGGAAGGGCCCGAGCATATGGCAACCCACATGTTAAATAGGCAATCTCCGCTTTGAGGAAATGTCATTGCCGGACGCGTTGCGAATTGCACACTCATTCATTACGCCATGATGATAGCAACCTGTTTCTTCATCTTTATTTTGATTGAAGACAATCTGTCTGCATTTTACGTGACGTTATTAATTTTCCACGCCTCGTACATGTGTAATACTTTATTTTAATAGCCTCAGAATGAACTTTCGCTTCACGAACGACCTCTGACCATTCGGCGAACGATTCGCGCCGGTCAATTGCCAGTCTCAGATTCGTCAAATATCCACCCGACAGCCAGGAAACAGACACTTATCTATTCACGGCGGGTAAGAGCAAAATTTGCTTAAACCGTTCCGCAAATCGCACCAGCCTCGCACCGGCGTTTGTCTTGACGTCGGACAATACAACGGTGCCGCTGACGCATTCTCTAAATTTCATGATAATTCGTTAGACCGCGATGAAAGACTGCGACGCCGTGAGTTTCGCCTTGGAATAATGCATAGCGTACTTCCCCCGTCACACTAAGAAAGGAGTTCTGTGCCTTTCCTCATCTTTTATTTTTCCTCCCCCGCTCTCGGTCCTCGCTCTTCTCTGCCCCCTTTTTACTTTTACCCCTTCCCCTACCATAAAGGTGTTCTGAACCTTATTCCGGAGGTCTCGCTGGAAAGATTTCTTATGGCCCGTCCCGGGGTGCGAATAAAACTTCCACCGCCACCTGCCCCCTTTATTCCTCTTTCATACACTCGAGTCAGGTGTGCTAGGTGTTGATTTCAGGGTGCAATAAATAACGCTCTACTACCAGTGCCGGCCCGTGCTCCTTGCGACCGTTAATCGTTCATTGTTTCGCCCCCCGCGAACCTTTCGCCGCGGGATTACGAACGGGAAAGCACGTGAACTGGTCCTTTACGTGCCGGGACTCTGAATGTCATGCTAAGCGTACGTGCAATGCGCATGCGGCGATCATTTGCTTCGGACTAAATGCTTTTTCACGTCCCGCGGACCCAATGTCTGAAAGGCTGTAAATTATTTTGCCGTTGCACTCAACGGGGTGGTGTCAAACTGACGAACGCTTGCAAGACTGAAAGTATGTATTACCACGTGCATATATGAAGCTGCAATCGCAGAGGACAATCATACGACTTTTCAGTAGGAGATGACCGGGTCGGAAGACGTACGGGTTTTTAATATAGCTACTTAAATTAGCTTTAATATAGCTTTTTAATATAGTACGAATATAAGAGTGCGAGTGAAGAGGGCAATTTACAGCTTTTCAACAGAACATAATCGCGTCAATGGTAAGATCCGCGTTTTTTTAACACTTTGACTGCCAAGCGTATTTTACTATATTAGAACGGCGATGCTATGAAATACTACAGCATTCGATTGAATTATCCAAAATGTAAATAATGTGCAGGTATTGGACACCAAAGGATCCCATCACTATTCTAATAACAACTGCATTTATAAAATAATAATTGCTACCCATTGCAAATATTTTGGATCTTCAGTAAAATCTCTTGCGTCGGGCACCAGTGACCATCATGACAGTCAAAGTGTTAATGTAGCTGATCGATGATGCGTAGCATTACAAACCGTACGAATATAGAAGTGTAACGGAGAGAGCAATTTACAGCTTTTCAACAGAACACAATCGCATCAGTAACGTGATATAGGTTTTTTGTATATGAGTGACCTATGACGCGCGACATTGTAAATCGCATATGTGCGTCAGTTAATAAAGTGCGTCGATCGTGCACCCGGTGCAGCGTTGAAGGTTTTAAATGTCTGTCACGGAGCGGGATCAGCAGCGTTCGCGCGCGTTAATTTTAATTTCGCATTCCTCGCGAGCGTCATGTTGTGCGTCCGACGTAATAAATTTTTCCTTCGTTTACGAGCGCGGCAGATACGTCCGAGAGATTCTCCGGCGACCGAGTCGAGCCCTCGCAATAATGGTAATTACTTGCCCGGCCGCGAGTGCTCGTTATGAAGACCTCAAGCGAATGTCAGCGGCATTTTAAATATCAGCCCTCGTCCGGTCTGACCGGATGTGCGTCGCACGGAACGTTTCACGAGTAAACCGGGAAAAAGCCGCAAGGGCCGCCGCATTCAGATTTCAAAGTACGAAGACTCCGAGCAAATACAAGGAATTAGTGGCGCCGGTATTTTAACACTCCACTTCAGTCGTTTTTATAATGCGCGTTCGGTCACGCTTACGAGCGTTGTCCTATAAATACGCTCGCCGCAGTAAATTTTTTAACGAGTCCCGGCGTGATGCCCTCTCGGAATAAATGCGCAGGAACACTCGAAACTTCAATACTGCGCACTCCTGCTTTCGCTTGAAAGCGCGATTCCGTCGACGGTTTAGCCCCGCGGCAATATAAATCCGCTACTTTTAATCACGTCATTACCTTTATTCGAATTATTCAACGTCGTACCCCTAGGCGGGTGTGCAACTTCGGCGTTTCCTACGTATAACTCTCAAATGCTTGATGCAGATTTATTGGTGAGTTTTTAAGAGATGCTTCAAACAGTAACTGGTCCGCATATATGGACCCACTAATATTGAGAACGCAGACTTATCCACCAGCAGGGTTTTGCGTTTCATAGGTTAAGGACTGTAGACAAATTGGTATCCTGACGCAAAATATCTTGACGTTTTCTTACGTGTTTCTTACATAACTCCCAAATGCTTGATGCAGATTTATTGGTGAGTTTTTTTGATGCTTCAGATAGCGAATATCTTGCATACTTGGGCTCACTAATATCAGGAACGTAGACTTATGTACCAGCAAGTTGTTGCGTTTAATAGGTTGAGGACCATAAAAAAATTGGTGTCTTGACCCAAATGCATCGTAATCGTAACGTCCTCATATTTTTGTATATATAATTCTGGTAACATGTAATAGAGACTTTAGATACATGTTTTGATGTATCCGGCATATAATATTTTATACTGTTTGACGATGTATTAAAACATATACTTCTTCATAAACGTTAGGCTACGCAGTCATACTTACACGGCACATCATGCCAGGGGCAGCAGAATTTTTCGGGCGCAAGCTTCAACTCTCAACGTTTTAATCGCGCGGCGACATAGGCTTCGTTAGATTCTTCAAAAGTCCGGCAAATATTGAACGCTGTCACGGATGTTTTTTCAGTTGCGACATTCTGTACAGGCATGTCGAACTCGTGTTCGTGGTACACGTACGACGATGAGCGGACGTTTTTTAATTAAAAACTCGCCATCGCGGTTGTAACCACTGCCTACACGGCCGACGCCTTGATGGAAGCAAATTGGAACTCTCGGAAAAAATATCCGAGATTGCTTGCGCGGTCGTTCAGACGTGTTCCATCTGCAGGTGTGTCTCATTAGTTTCCTCGCTCCGTTACTTTTTTAATTGCTCGCCCCAACTGCGGATACGCGGCGCGCTAAATAATCCTTGCAGCTTCCGCGGCCCTTGTGATATCAGCGAAGTCGGCCTGGATCAAGTCACAAATACACGGTGACGTAGTTGCGGAGTCGGTAGTAGCTTCGTTAGTCCAGAAATTCAACTTTTCGTGTCATATCGCAACGACCGCATAGAAATTAATTCGTCTGACGCGCTTGGGTACATTCTGATTTCTAAGAGAAGTGTCCTGTTTCGTCTGATAATAGACAAAATTAATGTGGTTATGCAGACGAACTGTACAACCATGCTTTACGTTAAAAGCGTCGGACCACTCAATGTCTCTTACCGAGGGTATAGTTATGTACTGATAAGAGGGTAGGTGAAAGGGTAAATTACGGAAATTTCAGGGATGGTCTATGTACGGGTGGAAAAAGCGACTCTGTTTGACTGGACAAAAGAATAATGAACTGCGAACATGGCCGCGGTCGGGTGATAATATTTTCTATGCACACGTATTCACAAAAATCCATTTACGTATAACACCTTAACATTAGTGTGAATGTATACATTATTTTTATAACCCTGTCTATAACAGTTTACGCGAATCTTCGCTGTCGCATTAACTCGCGGTTAACGTCGTACACAATAATCTTGTCATGCAAATGAATTCACCGGAACAAGCAAATTTATGAGGTACCACCGTTCTTCCTCATTCCCACCGTTGACCAAGATATTAAACTGGTTACGGAACGTGTATCGGTTAATCATAAAAGCATCCGCGCCGGACAGAGACGTCGCTATCAGCTTTTCATGGGTGACGGGACGATGCATCGAGATTTTACGGGACGTTTATCGCCTCCGAACTTTTTCCTCCTTTCGGCACGGAAAAAGAGAGCGCGACGATAAAGGACGCCGATCGATCTCTTTTAATCTGGCAGGTCCTCCGTTCACACGCGAACCCACCCACGTGGCCCGACTGCCAACGAGTTTGTCGACTGTCCGGGCCATTCTTTGATCGCCTATAAGCGTCGAGATACGTCGATACCAGAAAGCTCGGCCGCTTTCGTCGGCAGATCATTCGTCATAATCACTTTCAGACGTCCGTTTATAACCGCCGAAATAACGTCGACCGACGTTCCATCCAAATTTCGCCAGTCATGACGGGCCATTTTTGCGATTTTTCTTCCACCGTCCGACGAGGTAACAATGTCTGAGCCTGTCGATAACGTTATCTCGTCGGACCTGTACAGATGGCTTCATTCGGAATGTTTTGTGCCTGATCAGAGTTTTTCGCGCACGTCGATCATGTCTGATAAGCAGCCGCCATTAATAATTCGGGTATCGATGGTTGCAGACGTGCGAAGTACGTGTGGCTTGTTGTGATTGCTTCTGGAAATCTTGTGAGTCTTGCGCGGGCATGAAGAAATCTTAGTAGGTGGAGTATAAGTGACTTTTAGAGTATAAGGGATTTTACTGTGTTTTTTAAACGCTGCGAAGATATGCTATCATAGCACATGGTTTGAAATTCCATAATGCATGTGCGCACGCGTACTTTAGGGTGCATACGAAAGAAACGCCCCCGGGAAAGTCGTGTGTACCACATCTCCCGTTTCCGCCGCAATTACAAAGATATACAATTAAAATCGTTCCGCCGTCATTATAAAAATCTCCGAGGAATGTAATGCGCAATCGTAAAACTCCGCAGTGCCGTTTCCATCAAAGTGCGCGCACCGAAAAAAAGCCCTTTGACGCACGTCCGGCGACATGCTCCCCGGTTTCATAAAAGAAGTCCCACTGCGACGGCGAAACAAGCGGCGCGCAATCTTCTTATTTTCTCGCCGTTACAATAATTCGCCGCAACCGCGTCCTCTTTGACATGCCATCACTGCCGTTTCCGACCCCGTGACGCTCCCTCTCATAAACCCATCAAACAATTCCGCGAACACGCCCTCTCGGGCCCGCATAACTCCTCTTTCCGTACCACAATCGCTTCCTAAATCACTCCACCTAACACTCCCACCGATCCGCATTACTAATTCCCGATAAGACAATGGCACATCGCTGCTCCCCGCCAGCAGGTTTACGGCGACCTACCCGCCGTTTGCCCGAATCCGCTGAACTTCCCGCTGCCTCCCAGTCCCAATGTTTTCAAACTGCGCCACGGACTCGCCGAAAACAGAAATAAACGGCGAACTTAACGGAAAAGCGTCCCGCGCGGGCTGCGACAAAATGAAAGCCGCGACGTATGTCGGCGAAGGGTTGTTCGGCTCGTAAATGAAGAAACAATGGCGCGCAAACGTGGGGGAGCCCGAGAGCATCCGGCTGCAAGCGTTTCTGAGCGTTTTGAAGCGAGAAGCAGCCTGATGCTGCCTTCCGGCCGTGAAGGCACGATGTCTGCCTGCCGCCTGCTGCATACAGGACGTGCACCCCGTGTCGTCGACGTCGTCTCAAATGGATTCATAAAGGGGAGTGCCTCTCTTTTTTCAACTTTTCATCAGTATCGCAGAACAAATGGCAGCGGCGTGGTTCGCGGTTCCGTTACCCGCACGAAACGACGCGGAGTGGAAGGAGCGAAGAAGCGTGTAAGTTTCTTGTCCCGTGCCTCCGTTATATTACGTGTAATTTCGTCTGGCGACGCTCGATGGGCTGTCGTTTCGAACGAGTCGCTGTCTGACGTCGCGACGAAACTGATGGTAAAAGTTCTTTTTTCGGGGACGCCGGATTTTTGCCCGAATTTAGCCCGCTTTTCAGTGACGGGCGTATGGGTGGTAAGACGGAAGTCGGTGATGAGAAGTATAGTATTTTGTAGCAGTGGTAGTAATTCGATTGTTGGCGAAGAATGAGAATGCCACCCGTGATGCAGTGAGGCGCGAATGTAAGATTGACGGTGATGAAATATTAAATGGCATTGGGAAGAAATTGCAAGAAAAAGCGGAGGACGTAGGCAGTAGACTGTAGATTTTAATTAAGCGGCGTAATGTGAGTAGTTGTATTGAATGCAATCTCGCCGATAGCACTTTGACAACGTCGGGCAGCGCAGTAATTGTCAGGTCCCCGTAAATTCTATTATGTCCGAGGCTAAAGGCGGGAGATAAGTGAGACAAGTCCGCGCATCGTACTAATGTAACGATAACCCCACATCCATCGTGCACCGGGGCGAAACTTTGCCTAACGCGAGTTCGCGAATTCTCTCTTGCGCGCAGGTCGTCCAGCGATTTTTCATCGTTCAAACTTTCGTCGACGTTTCTCATCTTGACGCAGCCTCTTCCGTTCTTTCTTCTTGCCTCTCTTTTTTCCGTACCCTTCGAAACTGCGCTCTCGCAGGCCCTTCTGCTCGCATGCTCGGAAGGCGAGAAAATAATTCTTGTCGACTGCGCCGACACGTAGACACCGGATCGTGGAACGGATATAGAACGATGACGACAGAACGGCCCCAAAAACGGACTCTACGCCTGCGTGTGAAGAACAACGAAAGAGGCAGCCAGTCCCATGCGAGGCTATTGGGTAAAAAGGCTCGACAAAGAAAAAGTCATTCGGAAGTCAAGCCCACTTGGACGTGGTTAGTGAGTCGTATAAGTTCCATAATGGTCTGACATCGATCAGGTGAAAGTCCGGGCGTTGTTTCAAAAATCGAGGGAGCGGGTCAGGCGAAAGACGAAGAGAGATTGGTCGGCGCTGAGGGAACGCTGCTTCTTGCCGACGTCTCAAGGGGGTAGAGAAATAGAAGTAAGAAGGCTCCAGTCTCGGGAGAAGAGTAACGTTGTTAAGGAGCTGCTACTTTTCTCTCACGCGGCGTCTACGTGTCGGTCCGATCGCAGATCCCTTCTTCCAGTGGGGTTAAACAAGATTCTGAACTCGAAGCTCGATGTCCGTTAGTGATCCCAACTAATCACGCTTTTAGCGGAAGCTCAGCTGTTATTGCGGTGAGTTTCGAGAAATTCGCGTCTCACGTGTTTACGTAACCACGCATACGTGTATCCATTTTTCCGCTGCTAATTTTGTACGCCGCGTCCTCCCAGTTGTAAGGACAATATTCGCATATTGCCGCAGAGGAATATGCAGATGTATATTGTACGTTATCTTACATTTATACATATGCGCGCAAAGTTTGCTACTGCAACGCTAGCGCATGTTTTCATTCTTGTTGCGGAGTGTGTTATTTTCAACCATGTTAATAATAGTGGATAATCACATAAAGCCTTTTTTCGTTGAAATACAAATTAGATAGAGAATTTTTATTAGAAACTCTCTGCATGTCTACATGTCTATAATGACCCGTTTTGTGTTAATGTACATGGGTGCATTTTTTTGATTCAACGACTGTGAAAACATCTGCAAGTTTTTACAGTCGCCTAATAAAAATTTTCCATCGAATTCCACTTTGATCCAAGAGAAAGGGCTTTATCCCATTATCTACTACTGTTTCCGTTCTTGCGCATTCATTATAATTACTACCTATGGTAATTCAACCGCGCACGCCATAAACAGACGGCGGTTAAATTCCGATGCGCGATTATCAGCGCAAGAAGAGGAACTCGTTGAATGTTTAATAACACGACTGGGTGCTGTTAAATCGCAGCACAGCGTTGCTCCAATGAACAACTTCGCGAGCAATAGCGCGCGCACTGCGATAAAAACGAGCGAAGTCGGTGCCGTAAAAACGCTTCGACGCGCCATTTTCTTTCGCACCCCCGGCATGGGTAGTCGGCCGAGGGGTGGCTTTTGACTTTCCCGTAAACCGCCACCGCGTTCGCGGAACGAAATCTCGTCGCCAGTAAAGCTGTCGAAAGTTAAGCGCCGGTCGCAGCGCAATACTGTCGCCCGTTTGACTTACGATCGCCGGGTTTATTGCCAGCGCGAGCTTATCTCGGGATCCGGCGCTTCATTTTTATCCGGACGCACAATTCAAAACGCACTTCCCGTCTCCGTACCGACGCGCGGACGATTTTTGTCGTGGGCGGATGCGATCGGCGATGCGCGCTGCGGGCTTCGAGCGGGATAAGAACGATGGGGATATTTGTCTCTGGCGTGCGCTTTTTTTGGGGCGAAGATATGAACGGGGATACGTTCTGCAGATTTCACGAAAGATGAGATGGATTAGAGAAGTTTATCTGACACCGCTGTGACGTTCCGCGCGACATTACTATCTTGCGCTACGGCATTCTGACAGCGGAAATACGTAACGTGACCGGGATATGCTGCGGGTAGAGCGCAAAATTTAAATAATATGGAGAATGCATGCGAATTATGCAGCTTTGAGACTGCCGTAACCTCTGAGCAAGTCTAATTAGAGAACATAATGAACGCGTCTTTTTCCGTACATCCAGAACTCCTTCTCGCGAGGTATAATTCGCAATTTTCTTCCGCCGTTTCCCCTGCCCCTCATTACGCCGACATTACCTATGTCTTTGTAAACAGTAAAATATAATGAAAGCCTCGCATAATGTAGAAATGCACAATAAACATGGGTAGATGTAATAACAATTAATAACTAGCCCAGTTAGCACTGCCGCAGCTAGACGGTAATTAGTTTTACCGCCATCCAGTTAGCCCACACCCGACGCACATCCTCATTAAACGTAGAATCCCTTTTTATAAAAATATCATTTTTAATTTCCCTCCTGACTCTTTCTGTCGCCCGCTCGCCGTCGTTACCGGCGGTGAAAGAAAATGAGCAGAGCCGGCGCGTACATCGTCGAGTGTGCCCTCAACCGACAGCATCCTCGGCGCACTTTATCGTCCGCAAGTCGTCGCGCTAATGTGAAATCTTGGCGGGCAAGAGTTCGCCCGCGCAATGGCCGCGCCCGCCTGACTTACGGCGCCATTTTTATTGCGCGGAAAACTTATCTGGCCGGGGCGGCGTTTATTTTTGCCCATATTCCGCGGCGGCAAGCGTTCCCTCGCCGCGTATAACTTCGGCCCGCGCAGATACGTCGAGTGCACTCGGAACGGATATACGACATTGGATACCATTAAAGGCACGCTGTCGGATCTACGTGCGTCGAACGGCACACGTTGAATGGTGTACGTGCGTCGGACGTGCGCGGCAGTAACGGTCCAATAAATATCACCTGCGCAGATAGCATTCAATTCAGGTGCCGCCGCTCGGCCAGGTGATCGTCCTTCTTAAGTTCTCCGCGCACATTAACTCGCCTCGTCCACCTCGATTATTTTCCCTCGACCTCTCGGCCGAGACGCAGCCCCGGGCACGTTGCGTGAACTTGTACAAGACGCTCACGTGTTCGGTAGCTTTTCTTCACCCGCGGCGGAGACTGCAGAATTTATATCGTTCAGACGCCGTATCATCGAATAAACGCCGACGCTCGTACATCTGCAGCTTCCCGCGGGCGCCAAAGTGGCTGGCGCACGCAACGTGTACAGTCGAGGGTAAGTACGAGAGGTGCGTGCGTAGACGCCCGTTAATTGTGATGCAATCTTCGGCTGATCATGCAATCGGCTCTCGGAAATTGTTCCTAATAAACAGACGTTGGCGTACGGTCGATTGTCGGGTGCGTATGGGGTGGTGGTAGATATCTGAACGGGGTAATTGCGGGTCTAACGGAAAGCGAGTTTCTTGTGTTCGTCAGCCGCGCACTGCATCTTGGCTTCGGGATTTTCTCTGTGCTTTCACAGTTCTGCGAGCGGGCCGAGGCAGGAAAACATTTCCACGGCACTCTTTCTTTTCGTAGCATCCTACCAACAAGTACGTCCGCTTCGTCGGAAGTTAGTTGCTGGCCCTCATCCTCTCCCATCAAGCTCCACGGTCATCCGGCGAAATCCGATTGATCAATGACGTTTACCTTCGGGCTGTATTCGGGCACAATTCCTTGCTGGATTGAGGCAGCCGCTTTCCTCGAATTATCCACTCTAATCCGTGTCGCTGTTAAACGAACGCATACACACATCCGATCGCCTTGACGAAAATATCCTTACTCAAATTGAATCTAGACACCGTCTTCCCGACTTCTGTTCAAACGGAGTTTGGCACGGTAGTAAAAACACAAGTGCGCAATCAACTGATGACAACATATGCCATAACCATAAATATCAACGCAATTGCGACCAACCCACCAGATCCCAGTCGAAAATAACGCGATAATCTCGCTTCACGCAGTATATCATACAAGGTCCACAAAGCAAAAAACATACATAAACCTGCCGTCAACTTTCACGTTTAACGTAGATTACAAGTATAGCCACTGTCTCACATAATTCTTCTTTGCCTTCCAGGGAGCCAAACTGCAAGCTGCGATCATTGAACGTATCCAAGTGTCTTCTGGGCGGCCTCGACGCAGGTTGTCTCGGAGAAACGATCCGAAGAGCACGAAACCTTGACGCCCTTAGGGCGGCTGGTGCCTCAAGACCTGCGGACGTGATGCCATTGGTTCTGGCTCTCACCGAGGCTCCTTGTCTGCAACTGCTGGATCTTGCCAGTCCACGTTTGGCCCTGGATGATCATCCTTCAAGGCTTCTATGCCACGCGCTCGCCAGAAACGCGACTCTCAGGCTGCTCAGCCTCGAGGGATGGACGTTCAGGATAGAGGTAAGCCCCTAGTTTGCGAAATTGCACACAAACAACGAATACAGTTAACTCTCACATGATGAAATAACGCGTCACTCAGGCAGCAAAGCCTGGCTGAGAGTCAATCCCGAAAGTGGTATCATCAGACGGGAGTCTGAGCTGACCTACATTGCGAAGTTTCGGTTTTTCAACAATTCCATGCGAATTCAATATATGCTTATCTTGTAGCTAAAATATTAAATAGGTCTAAGTTCGGCCCAATATCCATTCGTATGCTGGGTATCACCATTCTTGCGGTCTTCTTACGTTTTGTATTTTTAAGCTAAAATCATTATCTCTTGCCCCGACTCTTGATATAGTTTGACTCACCGTCATACTATTTAACACGTTGACTGCCACGCGTATTTTACTACATTAAAACCCCAACGGGATCAGGTACTACAGAATATGATTGAATTGTGCAAAATCAAAATAATGCAAAGGTATCGGAAACCAAAGAATTTAATCGTTATGTAATATTAATTGCATTTTCAAAATTATAAATGCGACCGATTGGGTATTTTTTGAATTTTTCGTGAGACGTTTTGCGCCGGTTACCGATGACCACCATGGCAGTCAAAGTGTTAACATATGCTTCATGAAATAAACGCGAAGTATTGTAGTTATATCGACGATTGATACGGCTGTGAAAGACCCCCAAACAATCATTGAAGTTACGCGCAATAATATACGAGATAACATTCGCGATCAGAAAGGCAGCATAATATTCCAAATAAAACACGTTCATGCTCCCGCGCAGCAATGCATCTCGTTCACCTTCAAACACTCTCGAAACAAACGCACTTCCATTAAGCCACCAGCCGCGATCGAAGCATATCGCACCCGTAAGTCTGCCTCATTGAACGCAATATAAGAATAGACATTGACGAGGCCGCTCTTCACGAAAGTTGACTGAGCTCACATCACAGACAATGTTCGAAGAACTGCCTTAATGATTAATGAACCGGAAGCACGCGGGTCGCAGGCGCGAAGGCATTTTGAACGGGTTCGTAAAAGCACCGAGGTATCCTCTTAGCAAAGGAACGATAACGGGGCGAAACAGGACGACCAGATACCGTGGATTATAGCAACGGCACGAAGCGGCGTTTCTTCTGCAGAGAAGAACAACAATAACAACGACGCCTCACGACGACGATTCTCGTTACCCGGATCCTCGAAGGACGCGATAACAGTCGCGCGAACGTTAGCTACGATCGCTGCATAGAAAAATCGCAGGTAAACTTGCGTCACGGCAGGAACGGAGGAGAGAGCATTAAGCTTCGCCCATAGAGGCGGCGGGAAAAAGCAGGGAGGACGGACCGATCGTTAGAAGTAACACGAAAAGTTTCGCGGGGGACGATAACGTTCGGTAATGAGAAAGTTCGGGAAATTATTCTCCGGCGGCTTACGGGGGCCTTGCCGGAAGAACGGAGAGTGCTTGAAAAGGCGGACGATGAGTTTCCAAACGTTAGGATGCGCTTTATGTTTTTCGTCAGACTGTGCACACGTGCTCTTATTTTATTTTATTTTTGTATTGTATTTAAGGATTGAAGTTTAGTACAAGTAGGTAGGGGTGGAGGAGACCGGTCGCAATTGTTTTTATCTGGTTATGTACGAAATTATTACTTATACGCCAATCTTCCTGGACCGTATTTATTTGGGATTGATTGATACTTATGATATTGGCATGAAAGTAATGGACTGGCTTACGAGGGCCTTGCCGGCAGAACAGAGAGTGCTTGAAAAGGCGGGCGATGAGTTTCGAAACATTAGCTCGAGCTTGTGATGTGCTTATCGTCAGACTGTGCACACGTGCGCTTATTTTATTTTATTTTTGTATTGCATTTAAGGACTAAAGTTTTTTACCTGTAGGCAGTGGTACAGCAGATCGGTCTCAATTGTTTCGATGTCGTTATATTTCAAATTATTACTTATACGTCAATACTTCCTGGACCGGTTCACTTGGGATTTACTCTTACTCATAATATTGGCATGAAACTGATGGAATTATATCAGATGTCAATTACCTTCACGCCGTTACTTCTTTTCTCTCCCTGTTATAAACTGGCAATTTTTCTTACGTATTAAATAAAAAGGAAGGCTACGAAAACAAAAATGTTTGTCTCTCTCCTTCTCAATGCAGTAGTAAAACAACAGCAAGTAGTACAGACGGTAAGCGCAGCGTGGAATATCGCTGTAGCACGCATCTTTAGGACAAGAACGACGTCGATTCCCGTTCCCAAGGGCTTTCATCGACGTTCGAGCCTCGAGAGCTTTCCGAGGAATAGTACAACGGCCGGGAAACGTTAACAGCGACAGCGACATCGGACGTAAAGATCGCTAACGGATGCTGGAAGAGATAAAGAGGAAGAACAATGTGATTCTCCGCACTGTGCATGCTAGCCAAAACGTTCGGGAGTGGAATCCAAAGCGCGTCGACGACGGAATAAAGTTTCGTGAACGGGCGACGCGCCGCGCGAAAGAACGGCGTGATAAAAAGTACGTCGCACCCATCGTAAACGAAAAAAAAATAGCAACGAAGGAGAGAGGGAGGAAAAAGAAAAGCGAGAGGAAGGAAGCGTTATTGAAATTTTCACGGAAGAACGATAACTCCTGGGAAATAAATATCGCGAATGCATTTTCGGCTGGGGGTGAGGCGAACGCTATCAGTCTGATGCGAAGATATATATTTTCGAGCGGCGTGTCTTCTGCATAATGGATTCCGCAATTTTTTCTTGTCACGTTCCTTTATATTAATACAGACGACGCAAGTGCATTCAGTGACTTATGCCAGTTCTTGCGTCATTCCGCCGGAGATTACCCTACGCGCACGGAAGATCTCCGAGTAAATAATGCAGCAATTACAAAATATCGGCTAACAAAATTGGCTCCATATAACTGAGACGGCCGTCGACCGTGGTGTCTCATGCAAAAAATATTCCACGGGCGTGATGCAGGCTATGAATAGTGATGCGAGCGTACACTTTCGAGAATTGACGTCACGACGCCAATTTCCCATCCCGAAAGACTTTGTTCCCCGTGCATCTACTATTTCAAAGAACACCGGCGCATTCCTAGTTAACTGTGATCGCCACGTTGCATATAAAGGACGCCTCGCTTGCTTCACTCAGAGATAAGTTTCGGATGTTTCCCCGCCCGGAGAGCAGTGCTCGCCGATGGCTTGCAACCGTCGGATGAGTGAAAAAGCCTCGCAGGAGGGGCAGGAAAGACAGGCGGAAGGAAAAAGGAAGTGCGAGAGATACAGCCGCAGAGAAACGAGCCCGGGAAAGAGACGGAGGGAGAAAATAAAGATAAAAGGGTGGCCACAACTTGGAAACCGTTCGACCCCGCAGTTTCTCGCTCTGCTTTGCAGGCTTGTGCAATTCCGAAAAGTGCAGGAATATCTCCCGTAGCCAAAGAGATGTTGGGCGTGTACAGCCTCTATCAGAGAATTAGGACGACCCGCACAGTCGTTACGACTATGTACGGCGCCTACCCAGGTGTATAGAGACATTGCGCGTGTTGCCCCAATCGTATCGTTTATTCCCATTGACAAGTCCCCGCGTGTATTTAATCCGTCGCACTTAATACGCCAACTCGGACTGTGAAGGTCTTACTTCTATTACTCGTATCGCGCGTTAGTGACATTTCGTACGTATCCACGAGATCCATGGTCACTATTTGCCCTTATCTGTCCAGGTCACCCGTCACAGACCGCCACTGCTTCCTCTTGACCACGTCACTTGTCACAATGATCGTTTTCCCTTATCTGATCACGTCATTGTTCGTAACTGGCCCCCATTACATTCATGGCATTTGACGTTCATCGATAATCGTTATTCGTTTCAATGCAACAACACGCTTCAGCGATACTGCGCTTTTGTCTAATCGCATCTGATATTATTGACGGACTCCTTCTACCGTCTGATCGTATGTATTGGCATTGGTAGTCACTTCTTGGCCTAGCCGACCACAAGCCGTGTCATTGGCAGTCCCGACTTGCGCCCGTCTCATCATAGCCAATGTCATTGGCAGTCACTTCATCCCTCCGTAAGGGAGTGGAAGAGGGTTAGAGAGGGTAATATCCTGCTGCAACTCCTGCGTCTGCCCATTGCAGCACGACATTGGACGAAGCCCATGCCCAGCTACGGAGGAAGCGGGTGCTGAATTCCAACTAGCAGTCTCGATAACAATGAAAAGTTCCTGTTCGCTCACTCGTACACGCGGCCGCAAAGAATTTTTGCGCGCGCACGTTCGCGAAAATACGTGCACGCGCTGACGTATGTTTCTAATTGACGTTGTGGAAATTTCGGGTAATCACAATGCTGCCTTTACAACGTACAGCTTATTATTCGACGATATACTGTAATGGTTTTAACATCTCTGTATTATGCATTGAAAATTCATTCATTTCTTTTCGATTGAAACCGCACAGAATCTTTCGTTAGATTTAATATTTAAAGCATTCGTATGTTCTGTTATTTGCAACAATATTAATATGCTGGTTTTGAAATCGTATTTTACTTATACGGTGATAACAGGCGGCGGCCATAGTAGGTCACTGACCAAGAAGCCGCATGTTTATCTAATCTCTGTTAACTGTAAGAGTTCTCTCTATTAACTTCTTGAATCCATTTTCGCCCAACTATCTATTGAGTCACTTGAAAAGACATTTATACGCAGTTTTTGGCATCCGGCTTCTTTCGACGCGCAATAACTGATAGCGACGGTATTAACTCACACTCCAGAATCCCGTATCTCTCTAATCTGTCCAACTTCTGCTACCCGTAACAGTTGCCCTACTGTATCTTCTTGGCAGTATTTTCTTCCAACTATCGATTACGTCGTGAAGCACAGTGGAAGCGATAACACGCGTCTGAAAGGCTCCGCGGGTCGGCGTATTATATTCGCCATCGAGCAAGAACGTAAAACGCATATACAGCGACGAAATGAAATTTCCAGTCCCGCGGCTAGCTACAACCGAGCCACGGATAGATATTCGCGGTGAAACGGTTAAGGTAAGAGCCGCGGTAGTTACGCCGTCGAGAATTCATAGAGAAATACCATTGAACGCTGTCCGTCTTTATGAGGGGAAATATTTGTTTCCGGATAATGCCTGTACACCTTCGCGAGTTCACTCCGTACGCGCCGCTGCCTATGGAGGATATTAACCGAGTTTATCTCATTCCGCGCCTCGCCACCAACTTGATTACGTTGATACACGCAATCCGTCATGACCGCAGAACACGATCTCCGCTCCGAGGAGCCGTTCCACTGATAGACAGCTTTCGTTGTCGAAAGAATGAAGATCGCGAGGAGGTGGGCTTGCGGGCAGATCGTGAGATATTGCGCGAAATGGTTGGAAATCGTTCGGCATGAACGAAGAACTTCTGTTGAATGGGCGAACAAATTCAATAGCGTCCCGTGGCGTATTTTGGAGCGATACATTAAGGTAGTGAATTTCCGAATATTTCGCGAATGTTTCCCGACTGTGAGAGAGAACTGTTCTCGTTTCATTTCGTTCGTGTTTCGCAACGAAATCAGCGCCGAGACAGAGACAGCGGGTCGATCGATGCCTCGGAGTGTGTCTGGAAAGTGTAACGGACTTAAAGCTTCCGCGGGTAACATCAACGAGCTTTCGTTGAAGTTACGTTCGCGAGGAGGATGCAGCTGGTAGAAGAAACTGATGGGGTGTCCGGGGTACACTAACGTTAACCTGCTGCCCTCGTAAAAAGAATCGTTCGGAAACTCGGTGATTCCCAAACCGCGGCGAGGATAGAGTTGCCTTGTTACAATGCGCAACCGATCGTCGCTGAACAGAATTCCGCAATCTAATCTACAACGTCGTCAACGTACATACAAAAATGTTCCGGTCTCGTGACATCCGCCAAAAAACAATTGAAAAATCTCATCGAAGCTGCGCCTCTGACAGGCTCCTTAAACCGACAACACCACCAACTGATACTAAACGAACGCCAGCTCCGCGTTTACTTCTTAATCGTCTCTATAACCCAGAATATATGAGGTATAACAGGTGTCCCTGAAGCGCATTACTTTCGGCGTGCACCGCTTGATTAACGCTAATCGTCCTTCGAGTTGATACAGCACCGGGACTAATTAAACCCAGCTATCCATTACATGCGGTGTATCTCACCTATCTTTGTCCCTTACCTTCCACCCTGCTTCCAGAGACAAATACACATGGACAGACGATTCGACGAACCCACACATGTACGCCGTGGGGTCTGCTTCTCTCTACGGACCATCATAAAGTATCCTATCTGTATAGCTACACCTAACTGGCAATCTCCAGGCTTCTTCCACCCCCTCCGTCACTCTATCCCGGTCTCTCGCTTCGGCTTGCCCTGTCTCATTCTTTCATCCCTCCTACGAGCCCACCCTCGCCCTCCCGTCTCTCGCATTGTTGGCGACGAGCCATTATCTCTCTAAGATACGACTACCAAACCAGCGGGCCGGGGAAAGGGGCTGGGAGGTGAACGGTGACGGAAGCGAGAAAGATGCCCGCCGACAGAAAAGGAGAGAGCGTAGTCGGGAGTAATAGACAGAAAAAGGCAGTCGTCGAAGAACGGTGGACGAGTCGGTGGGAGCGAGACGTTCGACAAAATTGAGAGGGGGGTGCGCGGAATCGGTAGACGGTAAAGGACGCCGGTAGGGACTGGCTCTGTTGGATGAAAAGCGTGGGAGGAAAAGGACACAGCTACGAATAATCCCAGCAGGTGCACGCCCCGGTTACGGTGCAAGTGGATAATTAATTATCGGCGATTCCGGTGCGGTGCGGCGTAGAAGTGGGAGAGGGAGGTGCAGGTATTGTTTAGCGCCCCACTAATTACGGGACAGTCAGCTCGGAAAATCGGGCCGCGCCTTAAGACGACGCGGCGCGAACGGAGGAACGGTGATCGCTTCCACCCTGTCCGTTTCTTTCGTTTCTTTGTTCGGCGTCATTCGTGCCGTGTTCCCGGTCGCATCGAAGGCAATTATACGCTGAGACCTTCTCTTGCGACGGAATTACTGCCATTGTCTTCGGAATGCTTTCCTTTTGGTACCGGGTAATACCGGCGTAAGTATCCGCAACGCGAACGGCCGATAATTGCTGTGTATCGAAGTACGCAGAGGAGAGGATACGTATGAACGAAAGAAGTAAGCAGTTTAATTTCTGAGGATTGTGTCTAGATGTTCATCGGTAGACGTAAATAGCCGAGTAAGAATCGAGATGAATTTGTCCAGGAGATGTGCTTTATTATACTGGCATAGGTATCCGCAAAGCAAAGTACGTATGGAAGAAAATAGGTGTGAAAGGAAGACATTAACAATTTTATATCTGAAGACTAGGTAGATGTTCATCGATAGACGTAAATAGGCGAATAAGAATTGAAATAGATGTATGCAGGTTATGTGCTGACAACAACTCGTAATTGCAATGTATTTAAGTATGCAGAGGAGAGAATACGTAGAAACGAAATAAATAAGCAATTTTATTTCCGAGGATTATGTGCAGATGTTCATCGGTAGACGTAAATAGCAGAGCGTGAATTGAAATAGATTTATGCGGAGCATGTAAATGTGCATCCGTAAACATAGGCGTTCTGCCAGAGGCAAAAGTGGAAATATGATTCTGTCAGTGAGAATCTCAAATACGCCTCACATCGCCGGCTTATTACATTACGTGTACACGCGCCGCGGGAATGTTGCAGCGCGGAAACTTATCAATGCATGCCTTCGTCGTAATGTATACAATTGCATGCGACGTTTCCACATACCACGGAACATATTTCGACCCTTTTTCTTCCTTTGAACGGCAAAATTTCGCGCTACTTTGCTCGCGGATATTGCATATTCCCTGACATTTACATAACATCGTACGGCGGAGCGCGAAAAAGATTCTAAAGGATATGGTTTAAATATTCTCCGAAATAGCTTCGATCATATTTCACTTTACGTCGACGGAACAGAATATTTCCAATTAAGCCCCTGTACTTTTGATTACAATCGACGATACAAACGTTTCATATTCTGCGATGGAATACTTTTATCGCATCACCTTCCGCTTCTGTCGTTGACTTTTCCGCGAATTTTTCGATCCCCGTACTGCAATCGCTGAATCCGCCAACTTCTCTCGGTAATCGCGCTACATACACGGAATTCCATCGGCGAACTTATCTCTGCCCTCACTTTCGATCTTCTTCCACGGGAAATTATTCAAATCCGGGCACGGAATTCGAGGAGCCAATTCTCCAACTCCAGCCTTTCGATTCTCTTGAAATGCTTTCGGTATAACAACCCTCGCGCACGTTCTCATACTGATGAGCAAACTGGAATACGGAAGAACGTGTACACGTTCAATCACACGTGAAAGGAGAGAGAAGAAAAAAGGAAAGAATACAAGGCACTGATGTAAAACAGACAGGTACTAAGTTATGCGTACATGCCTAGAACACGATTGTCGAGTATGTCGAAATCGTGAAACGTAGAAATTAACCGAAAATGCATGAAGAGACAAAAGGACGGGCCTAATGTGTGTCTTGTATAAATTGCTGCTGAGTATTGATGTACTTTCTGCGCTTGCTTCTTTGTCTGGAGCCCAACATGCTTACTGACAACTGTTATAGATTTCTGAATGCAATTACGATTTTTCCAAGCCTCTTTGCACTGGCTTTCATTTACCAGAAGGACAGATCGATCAAAACATTTTTATTTTCATGACCTCATTTCACAGGTAACTGTACATTTCTTTTTCATCTATTTTCGGTCATCTGTCGAAATGTGCGAGTCTCTGGCGGTGATTTTATTTATTTATATACATTCGAGACAATTGTGGGGAAAATGAATTCAGTCCACAATATAATTATGGTACAATTAATAAGAATATGTCGATGGTTTTGACTCCTACTGTTCTCGGGTTTAGAATAAACTTCCGTAAAGATACATTCATCTCGCTACCATTTAATATTTTGCTTGTGTCAGTCGCTTTCGCCGGTCGCATGTATGAGTCTATCGACTTCGCTGAAATATATATGCGTCAGTCGTTCGCAAATGCTTAAAAAGCTTTCGTTTCGAATTTACTTCTCACGGTGCATCTTCTCGCTGCCATCGTTCATTCGACTGCAAATAAATACCCAAACCGTCTAAGGAGGTAAAATCGTTCGACGTGCCTTCTCGTAGAACGGGAATGCGGCTGAGAAGAGGCGAAGAGAAAGTAAATATTTCCGCCCCCGATAGAAGTTTATCCCCATTAAGCGAAGTGCGCTCAACAATCAGGGTTCGTACGTACAACGGCCAGGGAAGGAATGGCTTCCGAATTATCGAGACGTTTTTTGCGCAATGTCGATTGGCGCAAGAGGGCCAATTTATTCGAATCCGGCGACCCTGTACATCTCGCCGATCTATTCAAGTACGCCGATAAATGAAGAGTTGCTATACATTCCGCAGAATATGAAAGTTCCGTGACGACACTAGCCGACATCCAGTTTCCGTATTATTTGAAATACATCTCGAAGATGCTGAACGATAGCGAACATTTATAGGATTCGTCGTCGAACACGAGGCATGATATAAACCGCAGGCAAGCTGGGTCTTAATCCATTTTACTGGTGAATGAAAAGGATCCCGAAGGAGCGCATTCGCCGATTTAATCGGGCACGTACAAGATTAAAATCTTACAGAGACGGGTAAGTGGATTTCGATTTATCCGAAGAATACTTGTCGAATGTGTTCCGCCAGTCTCGCTCATTTAAATTGGCTTATTCAAATCGGTCAGAGCCTGAGTGCTATAAGAGCCGATGGATTAGTCGATATTGAGCTTTTGAGAGGCACAAGGAGCATACCAATGAGAAGCAAACTTCAAAACTCGACTCGAGTGCGTTTCTCTAGGTCAAGAGATCCTGTCGATCCATGATTGTAGATCGTCGCGCCGGTTTACTAAGAAGCTTCTTAAATTACTGAAAGCTGGTTGAATTGATCTTCATGGGATCGGCCGGCAAGCATCGTGAAGTATAGAATTTTTAGAGGGATCGCGTCATTTATTACGTCGAGAATTTATGCAAATTCCGCGTCGCGTATATACAGAAGGCTATTTAAACGTATTGATTGAACGCGGGGTCAATAATCCCGCCGGAAAAGTGGTCGGTAAACGGTTTTGGGGCCCCGTAAAGCACGACCCCATTCTCATAGAACGGAACATGGCTCTTCGCGTCCGGCCGGTCGTCGTCGGTAATATTGCACGCAATAAATTACACGGCGCTGCCTCCCTCCTCGCGACCTTTCGTGAAAATATCCTCTCTTTCCGGCGGCCATGCCAGCCACCGCTCCGGACGGACAGCAGGCGTCGTCGAAAATTTCCATGAAAATGCCGGCTCGCTCGATGTCTCCGTCCTTCTGCCGGCCGTCACCCCCACGTTCGTTCCGACTCTCCACGCTCTTCTGTATCGGTGATTTCGATCAACCCCCCAGCGCGCCGCTTTTTTCATACCCCGCGAACTTTATGCACCCGCTATCTTGACCGTATCTTCCGTCAGCGACCTAATAATAAACGCTTCGCACCCTCTTGTCCTCCGGCTTCCAGCTCGCAACCCCTGTATTCTTTACGCTCGCCTGACTGGAAGCTACCTCCCGACCTGCAGCCAGTGTGCCGGCACAAGCTGAAAAGGCACATAATTCGCGGAGTATCGCGGATAAATCGCGCCAACCAGCAAATCCTCCTGCTCGCGCGCTGATACAGGCTCGCGCGGCGCACAATGCGGATGTGGATTTAATGTAATGCACAACGGTGATTATAAACAATGCGGCCATTCGAGGCCAGCCCTGCGCTACCCTCCGTAAGTCCGTCCGCTATTGACGTGCCTCTTTTCCCGGCCATGCGGTCACATCCTGCCATTCCACTTTCCCTATCCTGCCACCCACACCGTCTCCCGGCCATTCTCTGCGTGGCGGGTGAGCCGTCGGTGATTACCATTTAAAAAGTGCCGTCACGTATTCGCAAAATCCGCCGGAGTTTATGACGGTGCTATTGCGAGTACTCGTTCTCTTTGTGTCGGGGTAGTTTCGTTGCTTTTTTCCGTCTAGCCATTCGGGGGATATTTGATACGCGGGGAATGGCTGAAAACTGTGCGTGCGTGTGTGTAATCCGTGGGTGCTTGGAGCGGTGATCAGTTTGATTTGTTGGACCCTGTGACAATCGTCGATGTTTGCGGTCGTGTATAATGAATTCTGAAAGATCCGGCGGCATTCAATGTTTGTGTTTGCTCGCGCGTGTAACGAAGTCGCGACTCGACGTTTTGCGAGAGTCAAATTAAGTGACGCTGACGTTAATGAGTATTTGGGCAAAAATTTGTTTCCACTAATTTCGCGGTCAGTTTTCAACATAAGAGGATTGCGCCGGAATTTCGTGCGTACGCAGCAGCAGCGCGGACGACCGCACTGTTGCCGTAGAAATTCGAAACTACGTGTTCGTGTGCAACTTCGAGTTTAATTGGTGTTAGTTTCAGTACAAATGATAATCCGCAACACGCGAATACGTAGGAATATTCCAAAAACAGATTTGCTAAGTCGGATTACAATGTGTAAGGTTTGAATTATACGCTTTAAACTGAAAACCAATAACAAGCATATTCTTGCAAAGTCGAGGATAAGGGTTGTTATATTAAATTTAGATCGTGCACGCACCGTTATTTGGTAATATGATCAAAACTGCGTTAAACCACGTGGGATGATTCATGCGTCAGAAACTGCATGGCGTATGATGAACGATGGACTGCACATTGATGAAGAATCGTTAATAATTCCAATGAAACTGCCTAAACGAGCGAATAATTCTCCGTACAGGCGCATTCGAACCTGCAGAAATTGCCATTAACTCGTCGAATGCTAGAAAGCCATAAACTTGGCACTTTGAAAATTTCCCTAATTGCGGACAAGCTAAAATTTTTTTGTGGTAATATAACTACATGGACGACGAAAATACATTCATTGATCTCTGCTATTTTCTGCGTTTGATCATGGTATGCTTTGATGAATGAAAGAGGAATGTTTCCACTGACGAACCGTCTTCATAAAGCCGAATACGCGTGTTTTATACGGAAAAATGAAACATAAAAGTAATGATACGGGAAGGCGATCGGTGACGTGCAATTCGCGTGCAAATTATAGTCCGCAGCAAGGAAAAATTCTGAACGAAACGAAGTGGTGGTAAGAAGATTAATAACCAGCACTTATCACACCGAACGAATTGCGGTTTAAGTCGACGTTAAAGAAATAACGTCGTGTATGACAGATAAATCGCTACGAGCTAAGGACTGATGACGCCGATCCGACTGAAAGTCGAGAGGCAAACAAGGAAAATCCGGTCTCGTCGCTTTGCGTAGATAAGACGATTAAAGATTGCTAAACATACAAATACGCAAAATAAAGATATACGTTACGAAGTCAGAAAGCATAACTATTAGTCCGCACCAATTGTAAAGATTTAAGCACCGTAAACAAATAAGTCGTTAACATCTCGCAAACAAGTACAACACTCATCGCCCTCATACTTTCGCATTACTTCTCTACAACTGTAAGTTCCGATTTTGTACACGCAACGACTCATTAGCGCTCTCAACGTTAAGCGACCCGTTCCTTGCAGGCGTCTGCCACGAACTTAACCGACGCTAAAGCGGCAATGAAAGCAAAAACAGCCGGGAACCTAAGAAAACAACGTCTTATACGTATGCCCCTCGCAAACAATTCAATCTTCGCGCTCACATCCATTCGGCCCGTTCCGTTCATTATTACCGCAGCGAATGAATACGAGGACCGTGAGATGACGTGCCCCAGGCAAGAAGTCCTTGCCGCTCTCGGCGTCGACCATAATTTCGGCCAATTTTCCCGACATTATTCAAGCCGGCAGGGCACGCGAGGACCCGCCAGCAAAAAGGACCCTCGTAAATCTGGCGGTCCACGGGCCGAAATTATTTCGCGCGAAAAAGGAGCGGCGCAGGGGTTCGAAGAGGACAGCGGGATGATGGCTCGGAATAAGAGGACGGAACGAGGGGATAAGACGAAGAGATCGGACGAAGGGATAGGACGAAGGACAAGCCGAGGGGTGCGACGAGTGGAAGAAACCGGAGCACCATGTCCGCGTGCGGCCTCGTACGCTCCTGGTGCAGTCCCCGAAGGCACCTTGTGGTAAATTACGAGCATGGATACCGCAGGAAGCCATCCGACCACCGCAGGATGGGATGCTCGCCGGTGTGTGCGTGGGAACCGCTGCATGTGCGTCTTCTTGCCTTCTGACGGTGCGGAAAAAAGGCTGCGCGACTTGTCATTTTTCGAGTCATCAGCGCCGCTTCCCTGTTGACGACGATGTTTACGCGCAGGAATGCGCTTTTTCGTGCGAACGTTTTTCGGTGGGGAAACCGTCTCGCCGAACGCGGTGATGAATCGTTCGCGCATCGAGACGGACACGGCAAGAACGTCATCTTCGGCCACGGTCCGACGGGCAAATTGCGCTTCTTACAAAGGCGTCTTCATTTTCTAGGCGCTGATGCGCGAGTTTAATCCGTCGGATGTTTCCGAGAACTATTTTCGTTGATGCGGCGTATGCGTCGACGGCTGGGTGGGTGACCTGGGTTCAATTAATCAGTGTGTTTGACGTGCGGACGTGTTTGGATGGTCGGTGGACTATATATTTTGACGGGTGTATGAATGCGTGCTATTCGCGGATGCATGTTGGTCAACGATTCTTTGGACATGTTGCGATGGATAGCGCAAAGAACCGTTACGTTGAAAGATCGTTTCGGTATCGTCGAATTGCGCTTGACGGTGAACATGTGTTTTCGTTCACGCGCGACCAAAGTTAATACGCGATCGCAACTGCGGAAGAGCTATGTCTATTTCAAGAGGCAATTTGCAAACGCGGCGTCACTCCTGTGAGTAAACTACTGCCGGCTGAAGAGAGACGCTACCGATTTAGAATTTAGGAAGTTCAAACATTTCGTCGGTCAACATTTGCCGATAGCGCTTCAAACGAACCTTCCCACGGGGGCATCAATAATACAGCAGAGGATATCAATAATATAAAACGAGTACCGTGCGTAAGAGCACCTTCGTACTTATCCGAACGAATACCAGAAGACATTAGTAAGAAAATATAACAGTCGACGATTCAAAAATTTGCAACGGGAACCATCTCCCATTTTAGTTACAAATCTACATAACGTTTCAACGGTTACGATCTAACAATCATAAACGATTAAAAAATTGTAATCGGAACCCATTTTTCGTCCTACTTACAAATCGATATAGCTTTTCCTATACTCACTCTTGATGTCCTCACGTCTCTTGTTCCATCGCCAATCAAATACTTCCCTCCCCAACTTCAGGCACGGTTTATACGCCAAATGAACCCGAGATCTCCGCAATCAATGTCCATCACAAAGTGTTATGAGCGTGTATCCTCTAGGGTTTCGTCAGGCACCGAAGGAGCGCGTATCCTTTCGCGACTCCCCTCGTCGGAAATATGGATGGTCCTGGTTCGGGGTAGATAAATGAACAGGCAAGATCGACCTTCCGGTATCATGATAACAACCCACGGTCGTGTACTTTACTCCGTCCGGACGCCGCTTGCCCGGCAGATATAAAATAATCGACGGTACACCTACTCGTATGTCCCGACGATGCCTCGAGGGCCAATGGCCATTTTGCGGGAGACTGCGTGTCTCCTGAAGAAGCGCGAAAGAGATTCCGGGCTCGCAGGATAAACGATATCTGCTTGCTGCAGCAGCTAAGCTCGTCGGTTTTACGATGCCGAGGCGGCAAACAAAAATCTCGGGCGCCAAGGCGATGATAAAAGTTCTGGCCAACGTATGTGCAACGTGCTTAGTGCCGCTCTTGAAACGTCTGTCGCTAACTCTTTCGCTGATAAAGGCAGCTGAAGCTCCCTAGGGACTCGCATTTCCTACAAACTGAGTGTAATTTTATTTGCGAAACTAAATAGAGAACGACGCCGCCATCCTGTTGGATTAGACATTAGCATGTCGTGCTAGTGCTGTCCGTCATATGGTTTGCAAGCTGTTTCGTCGGTCACATATGGGTACATTGGAACAGACTATTTGAATATTTGATTATTAGCACAGCTTTTATAGTGTGTTTTACGTGACAATTTTTTAGGGGAAACGTTTCGTGGTCGAAGGACGAAACTTTGGCGAAGTACGGAAGTTACGTCCGAGATCATCTTTCGCCCGATTGTCAGATTTCGTCTCCGCCGTATTGTACAACGAAATCCACTGGAGAACGTGTAACGCTCGCGGTACCCTAACGCAGGAGTTGTTGATACAACGTTAAACATTAACGTCAGGTGTCATGCGACACGCGCGGCAACGTGCACGTCGAAGTTCGCGAGCTCCATATGCTGATTCAGGCTGGCACCCAAGCACGGCAATTAAATGTCGACGTACTATTAGTGCTCCCGTACATGCGCAACCACTCCGACTCTGTGTGCACACTTCGCACCTTATTGCAATTACGTGGCTGTATACGTTCTTAACGATAAGTGCCGTTCAAACTATTAATCCAGTGCGTCTCACACTGCTGCAGTGTAATGTCCTAAGTGCGCCGCCGTTGCTGAGACCGTCGACGCCGTTAATACACAGGACAACTTGGGGAAACTTTTCTACTCAACGTTACGCTTTACGCGGAACCTTTGAGTCGCGAACTTCCAGATACGACGTGCCGAAGAAATTAGCCCGGCATGTCTTACATCAACACGCCTACTACTGTTATCGAGCTGCTCTTTGAAGTGTCGCGTGAAGTGAGCGTGTCCTTTCGGAGAACCGCTGCGTTTGATGGTGCCGAGTATGAAGACGGATCGGTGCAACTTTGAAAACGATCCACCTTCCGTCTGTGTCACGTTATCTTCCACTTCCCACTATGCTTAATCCTCGCACTACGTTGACGGAGCGCTTGTCGCGCGTGAATTGTGAACGTGTAACGTAAACGACACGTCGGTATGTATGCGCTTTCCGTCGGCACATGTGTACACACGTGCACGTACGGCGCCGTGGTTGGGGAAGCTTGCAAGCTTCGGCTCACTTTCACGTTAAAGCCCTCGTCGATGTCATCGCGCTTGCCTTTCTCTAACGCGCCTTTCGTTCTCGCGGGGATCAACCGCTCCGGAAATATTGCACGGGCTTTCTCCTTCGTGGCTCTAGCGCGTTATAAACTACGGCGTATGCACCTAATGTCGTATACGCGTTGAGATTGAAGCCGTGAAAGAAAAGAACACGGGAGAGCGAAGGCAATATCTTTAACACGTTTACCCCGACGTGTGATTCGGTACGTATCCTCGGAGGATGGCGGTATAACGTAAAAACGTTTGAAAATGCGCATCGGCTCTAGATGCTCTCGTATTTAAAGATCAGATTATATGATTGAGATGGAAGCCCTGAAGGAAAATACGCGAAGGCAATATCTTTAATACGTTTACGCCGATGTGTGATTCGATACGTATGCTCGGAGGATGACGACATTACGTAAAAACGTTTGAAGATGTGCAGTGACTCTAGGCACTGTTGTATTTTAAGATCAGATTATTTAATTGAGATGGAAGACCTGAAGGAAAAGAATACGCAAACACAATATCTTCAACACGTTTATGGCAACGTGTAATTTGATATGTATTCTCGGAAGATGACGATATTACGTAAAAATGTTTGAAGACATGCATCGGCTCTAAGCGCTTTCATATTTAGAGAACGGCTCGTTTTATCAAAACGAAAACCGTGAAGGAAAAGAAGAACACGGGATAGCCAAGGCAATATCTTTAACACGTTTTCGATAACGTGAGATTTGGGGTGTATCCTCGAAGCATGACGATGTTACGTATAAATATTTGAAGACCTGTATCGGCTCTAGACGCTTGTACATTTACAGATCAGGATATTTTTTTAACCTTAATAATATGTATAAATTGTACACTGTAGAATTTACGACGTAAACATTATGCCTCCTATAAATATTTGAAGATATGTATCGACTCTAGACGCTTGTACATTTAGGGATCAGGATATTTTTTTAACCTTAATAATATGTATAAATTGTACACTGTAGAATTTACGACGTAAACATTGTGCCTCCTCTTATCGATTGTGTGCAAGTCATCTGATCATGATTGACGGATGACGTCAATTGGCGGATGCGTTTAAGACATACGATCGTTTCTCCTTATGTATGAGTTTCCTTTTGATATTTCATTATGTACGATACATTTTCCTGGTGTATGATATAATCCTCAAGCATATTGACTGTTTCTTACGGGTGAAGCCTCACATTCCTTTCGCACGAGGCACTTACCCCTCTAATCCTATAAGCGCTTGTCTGCCTGTCTCATTCCCATCTTATTGCTAGAATAACGTAATATCGTTAGTATACCCGACGTCGCACCGCATTAAAGCAGTCTCTTCCCGACTTAACGACATTCTCGAAGTGTATTAAGAGCGGAAAAGTGGAAGGCAAAAGGTGGATAGCTGTACAGCGATAAAATCAGCAAATACTTCTATATAAACAGCTCAAAAGAGCATATTTATATAAGAATAAGTAATGTAAAGAAGATGAGATGCAAATATGCTAAGTATTTCAGGTATTAAGCTACTTTACAACGATGTATTCACCAAATAAGGATAAGACGCGCATAGATAAAATGTGTGCCGTTTGCCTACGGCTAACTTCCCCCATTTTTTATTTCTTTTGACATTTTTTCTAAAAGCCGCACGCAACGTGAAAGCTTCGTTGTACCCATTTCCGAAATATGCAACATACAACATCGCTACAGCGAACTTCGAATCACGAAATGTGTTTAGCAAAGTTTTTGGTATACGCAAACTCGCGTAATGGGCATTGTCTCGCGTTGGATTTAACGTAAGGCAGCACTGCAAGTGTAATTTGTGTCATGTAAAAATTTGTTGTCCACAGGAATCCGACAGTCTGTCAGTATTCTCTGAACTGCTGAGATATACGAGTGTGCGCGAGTTAAGTCTGTGCAATGCACGACTACACCTGGCCGTCCACGAGGGTCCTTTAGCAAGATTAGGGCGTCGCGACGACGCCGGCGCCGAGCTCTTAAAAGCAGCCCCGCCGCCTGCTTGTCCAGCAATTGTGTTCCTAAGGCTGGCCGGTTTTCAAGTAAGTAACTTTCTTCCCGACAATTTCCGCTTCGGCAAATACCGTCGACCCGTAATTTATTTCGCAACCGGGGATCACCGAGAACCGCTGATAAAGCGTGTCTCATCATGCACCCTCAGATTCGCACAAGAAAGCAAGACACTCTCAACAAATGTTTTCTTAGGAAAATCCGTCTCGGTCGGATATATTGAGACTGATGAAAATGAAACTATTGCCGCGCTCAGTTCCCGAGAATATTAATTAGTGGGCGTGAAACTAATCGACTTGTGTTCAGACGAGGGGACGGCATCTTAGTCAAAGTATCGATAAATGCCTCGAGGCCGAAACCTGGCCTCGCAGGTTCCTAACTTGAGTGTGCTTGAATACCTTTATCCGCCAAGTATAACGTCCTATCTCTGCCATGAACAGAGACTAGCTAAACAGCGAACTGGCTAATTGGGCGAACCTCGAGTACAATACTCAAGAATTGGGGCGTAACGTAGATAACCGACGAAGGACACGGCAGACTATGTCATCGACATGGATGGCTGTGTATATGTATGTGTTTGAATACACATATATTCGTGTGGGTGCACTTTGACCACCTATTTCACACGTACGCAGCGGATAGCACACATACACTGCGATTGTCTTCCATGGACAGTTTCGCACAACTATTACAATTTGTATACTTTATCATTCATATCAGAGGCATTCGTCGTAATGCGTTGTTTTACTGTTCGTAAATTTCCTCCTTATTCATTTGGTACGTGTGCGATAAACTTCGCTTTGATCCAGACGATTCCAATTTTAACGTATGGAATGTTTTAAAGTATCTTTTAATTTTCTTCATCAAATTAGCCCGCACGGAAAAGAACTTTTCGTCTTTAATATCCTTTATTAGGAAGGAGAGAAATAATGGATAGAACGCACGATACATTTTTATCACTTTATATCACATTATCGTCTGTAGAATGAAAATGAAACGTTTACTTCAAGGTACAGTGGTATTAAATTTCAAACTAATTATCTGCGTCAGAGTACGTCCTTCTGTCTCGCTAACGAGAAAGATCGTTAAGCTTCTAATGAGAACAATTACTATGAGTGCCATTATTACAACTTAACATTATACTAGCTTCGTAAGACCGCAATCTGAAATCTGCAACTACGAGTACGTGGGTTTAACACTGTCTAAGAAAAGCCATCTTCACCAATAAACATAACAATTCTGTTGGCAGCGCACTTCAGCGGATCGTGAAACATTTTATTTCCTTTCTCAAGAACCGTCTGCATTGATTTAAAAAGGCACAACGGCGAGTACTGAAACGGAAAGAAATTGCGGTTCGTCGCCGACAACGAGATATCTTCAAAGCATTACTTCTGATTTCAGGTGACAGTGAACGATCGTCTGGCACTTCGTGGGCCACTTCTACTTCCGTTCCTAGCCGGTTTCACGGCCCTAAGCGAGCTCGACCTATCTCTAGACAAGTCAACAATCGGCGGCAGCAGCGGCTCGCTGCTCTTCATCGACGACAAGATCCTCCAGCAATTCTTCGCCTGTCTCTCCTCCAACTTCCGGAACCTCCAATCCCTCAGAATCAACTTCTGGCGCGTAACTCTCGAAGACAGCGAGAAGACGATGAGACAGATCGCGAAGTATCTGAAACTCTGTAACTTAAGCTTCCTCAAGGCGAACGGTCTAATAGTCACTGATAGCGCGAAGAAAGTCCAGATGGAGCACATTTTCGTGCAAACAATTTTAACGCACCTCCAGTACCTCACTTGGCTCTGTTTGGACGGGGTAGAGCTGACCGATACACAGGCTACCGCTGTCGGAAAATGTGTGAGAGATCGTTATCCGGGTACCACTTTGGAAATAAGCGCGAAGGACGTACACGTAAGGTCGGTAAAAGCTTTGGTCGCCGCCGCCGAGGAAGGCGGAAGGGCGGAAGTTGTGTACACAGGTGGCTCGAATTGTCGGCTGAAGATCACAAAGATCCAGAAGAGCGGCCGAAGCAAGAAGAAGTGAAGAGCTCGCAGCGAATCGTTGGCTATCTTGGACACGGCCCTGCACCATTATTGAACATCTGTCCGTGCTGGTGTGCGGGGCAGAAAGGTGCTCACGAACGAAGGAGCTTGATAGATTTGAGTCCGGGCGAGGGTAGGATGACATTGATTCAGTTTGCGGCGGGCGTGCGATATACGAACGGATTGTTTGTAAGTTTGTCGAGCGCGAACGGAGGCGGTGGATAATGTTCTCTGACAACGTTTTTAGGAAGCCACGGATCCCGATGGATCTCGATGGATTGAGAGGAGGAGAATGGGGGAAGAGCACGGGAGGGTAGTTTTAGAGGGGTGGTTGTCAAGCGGAAGACAGCACGCATCGATTTTAGCCATAAGAGGCGTATAAGGTGTGTTAGAGTATCGCGGTGTATGTGGGAGCGGGAGGATGAGATGAGTGGAGTCACGAGTTGGATTTTTCTGAATTTTCGTCTTACTGTGATTTCGTTTATCGCGCGGATCTCGTTCCTCGAAGACGTAGAATGTAGCGCGTCGATATGGGCGTTCGACGCGAAAAATTGTTTGGAAGTCAACGACGACAGTAGCGAGTCGGCGATCGAGTCGAAGAATACTCCCGGGCGCAATAGACAAGAAGCGAGCCTTGTTTTTCAGATGACGTTGCGACTTTTCGATGATCCCTTATCGCGAGACCAACACATACATTAACCGAAGAATATTTAAAAGAGGCTGTTGCAACTGCATAAGTACGTTCATTGTTGTTAGATGGATTGTAAGATACGACTCAGAGTAATATATTATTATTAGTATATTATGGTCACTATTATTAAATGTTACATGGGATTACGACTGATAATCCGAGAGTAAAAATGGCTTTACCCCGGTGACGAGTTGTTGGAGACTTGAAGAAATTTTATAGAATAAATTTTAAACGGTAGCGACACACCGCAGGCAGAGGAAGAGCGATAAGACGACGGATAGAACGAGGTTATCGAGAAGAGGTTTTTGGAGGATATATTACGCGGAGGACGACGGCTATACTATTGTATAAAGTAACGTTAACGATACATTGTATAAGACGACTGCCAAATCGCGATGTAGATTTAAATTATCGAGAGTATCGTTTAATGATATTACATCAATTCGTCACTTTTTAGAATAAGTGGAGTCTTTTAAGAGAATTTCTATGATCGCGCAGCGACACGTGAATCAAATCAAACGTTAAGTGCGACACAATCAGTTTTACATCCTTCGGAGCACATGCGTACGCAAAAGTACGTGGAAGAAACTACTGCCATGCACCTGACCTACGAAACAGACCAGCCAGACGGTATAATACAAGGATCCTACGTTTGTTTAAGTTTAGCTTAACGATCGAGACATCCATTTTTACGGCTCTGTCTCAATCATCGTACCGTTTTTCTGATAATAGGCGATGACCTTTCAGTACAGATTGTCCGATTTAGATATATATATAGGAAGGCGCGTCAATGCGGATTTTTTCATTTTTGATAGTTTGCTATGTCTACGAAACGATTTATTGTATCGCGCAGCGAAGGACGTGTCTTCGTCAGTGCGATCTTGTTAACGTTTTTGAGCTTACTTTACGAAAAACGTAATATTTGGCAAAACCGAACGTCGACGGCATATTATACTATAGCGAGCAACCCTACAGTGCAAACATCATACGCGACACGATTGTCCTCAAACCGATTCGAATCGATTAAGACCCTGACGTGCCGAAACAGCTTGAGTAATTTTATTATAAATATTTATGTATTTATATGTGTATACATATCCTTCAAATAAATGTAATATGTGTTTGAAATGGTTTCTTTAACTCATGAAACCATATGGCGGATTTTCGTTCACCATTCGTGTTGGCGTAGATTTGAAAAAATAAGTCAAAGACTATCATAAGCACATTCTTTTATTATTTACACACTCCCTTTCGGGTTTATTATGTACGTGCTCTCTCGTATTTACCTATCATTATTATAAGAAGAATATTAATAAAACATAACAATAGCAGGCTCATTCACCTTGTCAGAGATTGCATTTATGCGTCCTCTTAACATTTTCATAGATAAAATTTTCATTTTGTATAAATTAGTTACGCAGAGGTTGAAGTATAATAATTCTAAATACGATTATAAAACCACAGTTTCCGCTATATCGTCGACGATTTGAACTGAAATAATTTTCTATTGACATCGTTATTCATACCCATCAGTAATTAGGTTTTGGCCTACATCATCACAATACGGAGTATACAGATAATATACCTCCATTAGGTGGAATGTTACAATTTCTTACGACCTACAGGTTTCCATTCTAATCCTTATTCTGAAAATTCGTAAAATCAACGGCATTTCTAGAGTTGAGATCATCTAAACTGCACCATGTTTGTCAATGATATAATCGCTGTATAAAAACTGATTAAATCTATACTTCATGATTGCAACTGTACAAATCGGAATAGAATTAAAATATGAATGACAGTGCTACAAGAAACCATATGAACTAATCGAATTAAATTGACATTTTTCAATAAATTATTGTTTTTGATATAACGTCATATACCTATTATATTAATGATATTGATTGATCGATTTTCCTTTGAATATCCCAATCTTTAGGGCATCTCGTTCGCTACGACACTGTGCTGCGATGTAATTGCAGTGTAATTACTAAATCCCGGTTCCTAAGCATTTAATTCTAAATAATTATGTTCTTGTTAGGATTCCATACATGCCAAATTCCTTGATGCTGGATACAAGAAAAAATGAAAAAAATCTTTAGCATGGACGGCATGTGAAAATTGAATACAACCTTTCATTTGACTCTTTCAACAAAAACAATGTATTTGCACAACTGTAAGAATAGTAAATTATAGTACTTTTCCAGATATTCTACTTCTACTTCATACAGCTCCCGCGTGTGTAAAAATTTGTTTACAGAGTTATGTGTTTTATGATATTAGGTGTCTACAGATTTGATAACCACGTTGACTACCATCAAATTATCGGTGCTACCGATTGTTCCTATTTCATACATGAAAATAGACATACATGAAAAGTTTGTTACTGATCACGATTTTCGGTTTATTATTCCGCTTAACTTGGGACATGAAATATCATTTTCTCATGTAATCAATCTGTTTCTATAATGATGCTTGTAAATGATGATGTCATCAGTCGGAACGAATATTTGTCTGGCAAGGATATAAAACCTAAGCATCGCTGTACATATATAAACGATAGGTTTGCGTATGCACATCCATATAAAGATCTAAACTGTAATAGCAAAATTGTTATTAAACTGGAGTTCTTATTTATAAACAGCATTGAGCCAAAGTCGTCATTGTATAACAAAAATAAACCCTGACTCTGGAAAGACTTCTAACACAAATCCGAGATATCCGACCGCGATTAATCACTTGCGACACTATCATATATAAACAAAGCATGTTCCTTTCGTTATCTATACGTAGCGTCGTTCAGATGCAGGTAAATCTTGTCAAGCATCGATACTTGAAAAATCATTAAAGACTGAAGGTTCCATAAGGTTTCGGGATTTTATATTAATAGCTTAGTAATATTCTTAAAAAAATGATCTACAATTCTTTAAACAATTTGCAGTCCTAGTCTGTATTCACTGTCATTTAGTACCATGCGGCTGCACAGCTTCATAACAGCAAAAATATTCTGCATCAGAGCTGTATTTCTTGCCTCTTTCTGGCAAACTCCACAGATGGATACAGTTCTGGAGCACTTGTAAGAACACTTTATGACGTGCATATGTTTTGTGGATCACATAGGCGCGTAATCAAGTTGAATTGTCAGGTGCCTCACACCAGCTGCCTGGAAAATCATTTGCGTATGTGCGACAACATATTTAGGATCTACCGTTCGTGCCACTTCCAACTTCATGCACCCAACGTATACGTCGGAACACAGTGTCCAAAAATGAGGTTCCTGCACACTATAAACCCCGGCTAATTGGGTCACTTTGTTGTAACACTGTGCTAAAACATGATCTAATGCAGCTGGCTGTCTCTGCATGAGAATCTCCCATGACTCCTTGAGTAATGAGAGTACACTTAACACTATCAATACTGCTATGAGCATAGAACAAATTGGGTCAGCGATCATCCACCCAAACATTTGCATCAACACTGCTGATATAATGACTCCAACAGATCCTAAAGTGTCAGCCAGTATATGTAAGAAGACTCCCTTCATAATTTGTGAATTGGTTCCAGCGAACGATGGGTCAATCTCAATATCATGATGGTCATGACTGTGAGTGTGATTCGAATGAGAGTGTCCATGGCCTGGATTGGAATGAGAATGCGAATGACCATGGCCTCCTCCATGACCGTGACCATGTCCATGTTGAAATGCATATATTCCTACTAAGTTCACTATGAGTCCCATCACAGATACTGCAAAGAGCCTTTCATGTTTTATCTCTGGTGGCTCAATTGCCCTTTCAACAGCTTCAGACATAATGAACAGTGCAATAAATAGCAGAAGCAATCCGTTGACAAATCCACCCAACACTTCTGCTCTAACGTATCCATAAGAATACCTGTCGTTAGCTCTCCATTTTGTAATTACAGAAGCTGCCAATCCAGCTAACAAGCCAGTGCAGTCAAAGAACATATGAAAACTGTCCGAGATCAGGCCTAAACTGTTTGTCACTATTCCATATGACAATTCGATAAATGCAAAAGATAAGTTTAAGATGAGGAAGAGGAACAAGTTACGTGTGTTCTTGTCTGAGAATATGAGGCGCTTCCATCCAAGTAGTTTTTCCTTAATACGGCTGCCAATGCTCCGTGAGTCTTTGTGTGATAGTGGAAGCATTTTTCAATTGTGTCAGGTCCAGTGTCAGATGGAAAATTGATTCTAAAATAAAAGAAAAAAAAACGCATGTATTATATTACATAGAAATTGTGATGTACTATTTGATAGTCAGTATCAGTAACTTAAACTAGTTATGAAATAATTACTTAGATAACGCTTGACCTATAACACGATATGTAATAAGTAACACGGTCATTTTACTTGTTTTGAAGCCAAAACAATTTATATTATTACAACTTACAGAAACTAATTTCTTGTGACCCAAAAGTATTCAACGTAAATCTACATGCAACAACCTAAACGAACTTTCCCTCCACGGTAACAACATAACTGTCTTACGAATGCAAAAATATGTTACTCCGTCGATGTGCCTCAAAATTTCGATCTTATATAAAACACTACCGATGTCACTGGCAGACGTTTAAATAACAAAATGCAGAACATAAAAGATATCACCTACTTATCTCCCAACATCTGCTAACCGCTTATTTACGTGACATATTTGTCGTTAATAACGCGTGCACGCGTAAAAACCCGACTGACACGTCTCCGATAATCGAACATATCTTAACCTCCAACATTGCAGAGAATTACCTTCTTTCCGAGAATTCTTACAGATGAGCCGAGGGCGGTCACGTTTTGGATTGTGCTTCGAGTTTTATTCCGATAAATACATATTGGAGAATTGTCAAAAGTTTACACCACCCGGTCGTGAATGCACTCGGGAGAGCGCCATGCTGAACATGTTTCAGCCACTCCTGGGTGACTGTGACAGCTGTACCTAAAACAACATACGATATCGCACAGTCGAATTTCTGCATCACTTTAATGCGAGAAATAATTACCACTCCCAAGTTATTCCTTCGACGTATGGATGAAACTTGCGGGACAGGAACTTTTTAGTTGTTGGGAATATTGACTAGCGTAGTTAAACGGATAGCAGCGGAAGGGAGAAAAGTAAGGTGGCGCGCGTGCCATTTCCCTTCTCTTTCGGAATAGACAGCCATCATGGTGAGTGTCCCGTTGTGTCGTCGTTTAATTTTCACAGCGCGTGGCTAACAGACTGCAAAAATGGGGGAAGGAGTATCGTGAGAATAATTGCCGGCTCTCGAGTAATATAACGAAAGCGCTTTTACTTCGTATGGTTTTTAGTCGTCGGCGGATTAATAACCTATTGCACAGTGCGTCCACATGGTGTACACAAACGCGATGGGAGTTGCTTATTAGACACGAATGCACTTGGATTTAACAGTAGTATGATTCACAGCAAATGTATTCACAGCAAATAGATATAATGTACTTGCATTTTCGCGCTGTATATGTTTTAGGTAGAATGAATTACAGGTAACGTCAGTACCTAACCTCCTTCTCAGTATAATGCAACTTGCGTTTGTTTTGTCACGTTGTATAATGTGAAATTTAAATATTAATTCTGGAAATTTATTATAATTTGCAGTCTATAATGTATTTGCTTATCTATAAATTCAACGTATTTTATTATTACTGATGAAAATGTAGGGCCTTAGACAATATCTGTGGTGTTTTAACAAAACTGATTTAATGAGACTGAATTTGACTCAACGCGTAGCTCCTACTTGTACTTCTCATGTCTTTTACTGACATGTTTTTCTCATTTTAGCCACCTAAGAAGGATACAAAGGGGTCCTCGAAGCAACCCCAAAAGACCCAAAAGAAGAAGGAGGGAGGATCCGGCGGAAAGGCTAAGAAGAAGGTCTGTATTAGTCTAACATTAAATACCAATGTATAACCTGAAAAATTATTGTCAATATTTATGTGACCAGCAGTCACATAATTAAGTATTATTATTTGATGATCATTACATTCCCCTGAATAACCGTGGAGGGAAAAAAACTGATTTAATGAGACTGATATAACTGCATGCTTTTACATAAGTTTGACGTGTCACAAACATGTTGGTAATTAAGATATGTTGTTTCGTATTTGCAGAAGTGGTCCAAGGGAAAAGTACGTGATAAGTTGAACAACCAAGTGCTGTTCGACAAGAGCACATATGAGAAACTGTTGAAAGAAGTGCCACAGTACAAACTTATCACACCTTCGGTGGTCAGTGAAAGGCTAAAGATTCGTGGATCTCTTGCTAGGAGAGCATTGATCGAATTGCAACAGAAAGGACTTATCAAACAAGTTGTACAGCACCATGCCCAACTTATTTACACACGTGCTACTAAGGGTGATGATCCGGCTGCGTAAGATGTTACGCAATGTATAAATCCATTTAATAAAAAATTTAAATAAGCCAAAATCGTTTTGCGCATGATATTTCTGCATACTACCGAGCATTGTATAAAAAATGACTGATTGTGATAGATTTAATTCTATTAAATAAAATGTTTATTTATAGCCGTATGTAGTAGGATGTATTTAAGATAGAACATGCTTCGAAAAAAGACAGAAGACTATCAAAATATGTGCGGTGTTACAAGAAGGACCGACGGTGACCCGGGCAACCGCCATATGCTCATATTTGGCCACAAAATGTTCGAGTAAATGTCACACCACCCGACAAGCTAACCCATATCCATCAACACGTGTCTCCTTCGTCAAAATTGTTCGTTATTCAAGACAATCTGGTATGTATCCGCACATTGCACATCGAAAACGTCACGCTTAACGTATTCGGTGAAGAAATGTCAACCGATCGACGAACTTTCCGCATGTTTCGCGAATATGTTCAAGGCATCCTTCGGTTTGAATTTTTGGAAGGTTATCGCGCCACCTTCAACGTTCCACTTGGACATCGACCTGAAGGATAGCGGGAAGTTCGGTCGATTGTTCGCTGGTCAACTGTTCGTTGTTTTTTCGTATAATGGCTGCACTCGAATGAGACACGGGTCCTTTCTTCCGTCCCTTTCGTACCAGGTAAAAGCCGGTCTCGACGTCCAAAATTCTAGTGCATGTAGCCACCTCAAATGGCAGGAAGGGTACGCGCCACGGAAGCATCAATGTAGCGAAGTTCTACGACCGGCCGATGCGTTCGACGTGGCCTGAGTTCGAAAAAGAAGTTAGCGTAACGGTGTGGTCGACAAGGAACTCTCTAAGGTGGGCAAGGTAAGGGGACAAAGTGTCGGCAAGAAACGCTTTGCGCACCAGGGCCCATCGGGAAACGAGTAAGTCAAAGAACCGTTAGTAAGAATGCGCGTGAAATAGCGCAAAGGTGACAATCCGGTTGCCTGTCGCAGGGATCGCTGATCCAATGAGGAACCACTGGTATGGCCACGAGACTGAGCCCCAGGAATTCGGAAGTAAACGCGCTTGAACAGCGGGGCTACCTTATTGGCAAAAAGATCGGACAGGTTATTTGCCTTTACTGTTTTAATATATGTGACAAGACGCACGCCGTTGCGTCCTTTTCTGGTGGCTAATTGCGCGGTTTGCTGCTTACCGAAATTATGAGAACATAGGCACAATGTGCCTTGTATTTTTCGGGGTTAGGTTTGGGTAGGTAGAACGTGTGTGCAATACTTTTTATTTTGCTGATTGTATTTCGAATTTATGTTATTTTTGAACCTGTCGATTGTTTCTGGAATTATCTGTAAACTTTTTAACCGGTTTAAATTTGAATACGCAACGCGATGAAGAATATATATTTTTAACGACATACTGTACGTCGAGCAGGGCTCATACGCTACCGTTCACCTTGCCGAATATGTGGATGGTACGAGTCCGAAGAAAATGCGACTCGCTTGCAAGATCTTCGACAAAGAGAAGGCCCCTCCCGATTTCCTCGACAAGTTTTTCCCGCGCGAACTCGATATTCTTACCAAGATCGAAAACCCACATATCATCCAAGTAAGATTGGATAACCTCTGTGAAGAAGAACACTGCGCCGAGATCTTCACGTTCCCTATTAATTCCCGACTCTTAATTTCTTATTCCGACCCTTTATTCGTTTTATTATTGGTTTCATATATAAATTTTACAGAAATTCATGACTATTTGAAAATGTGTTCACGCAGATATCTGTTTTCGAAACTGACTGTTCAGACTCTTTATAGTACGAATGAATGTTATCAGATTATCATTCGAACACAGGTACACAGTATCCTGCAACGTGGACCACGCGTGTTCATCTTCATGCGTTATGCAGACAACGGGGACCTGTTGGATTTTGTGAAGCGAAACGGCGTCGTACCCGAATCACAATCAAAACTCTGGTTCCGGCAAATGGTTTCCGGCTTGCATTATCTTCATGGCAAGAACATCGCACACCGTGACCTGAAGTGCGAGAACATTCTCCTGTCGCGAAAATTTAACGTCAAATTGGCGGACTTTGGCTTCGCCCGCTTTTGCGTCGACCACGAAGGCAGACGGGTCCTGAGTCGGACGTATTGCGGTTCCGCGGCATATGCAGCACCGGAAATCGTATCCGGTACACCGTACAATCCGAAATTGGCGGATGTGTGGTCGTTAGGAATAATCCTGTTTATCATGTTGAATGCGTCGATGCCATTCGACGACGCGAATCCAAGAAAGTTATTGAAGGATCAGATGTCGAGGAACTGGGTCTTTCGCTCACGAGTTCGCGAGTCCGTGTCTACGCTGGCGAAAAGCATCGTCAGGCACATCCTAGAACCGGACATCACGCTAAGACTGACACTTGAGCGAGTCCTTGGACATGAATGGGTCAGGAGTAAAAAGGATAAGCCTAGTTCTCTTACGGGAAGACTCGTGCACTCGGCTCCGCCTATTCACCCTCAGGTGATAACTCAGTTATTTCCTTCTACCTGCATCTTCGACGATACGCAAATTAATATTTTTGCCACTATGCGATTCGGTTTTACGGTTCGGCACGCTGTGTCTCTAGTTTAAGATCTTTCAGTCTATTGATTAGTTGGTTTTGAAATGGTAATGTCGATAATTGTAGATAGCTAGTACGAGACGTTTTTTCAGGTGTAGACATTTAATACTGAGAATTTAGCAGTATTAATATACACTTAGGTGACTAATGGTGGAGGTGCACTGAGTGGACCAACTGGTGGCGTATCTGGCAACGCTTCTGCTGTACCAAGAGGTATGTCAAATTTCAAGAATTCTGAAAAGCCGAATCAAGGTAATGCCACCAAGGCGATTGATAACACCGGAAAAGACGTGCATGCCCCCATTACTGTTGAATAAGAAGGCAACGACGTTCATCACCGATTACATCTGCAGAGAGTGATGTACTCGTACGGAAAGTATTGAAGAAAATTGCCTCCAATATTCGTTGGTCCAGAGAACACCATTGTTAAGATACCTTTTCTTCTTTACTACCTGATTATTACCGTTACGAACATAACTTTTTGAACACAGATGCTTCCTAAATAAAAACCCCCACAGTTTCAATAGTGCGTATCGTGTGGGCAAGGTTACTTTAAAAGATAAAGACGTATTTGTCTTTGTTGCTCTTCACTGGCTTGCACATAACTGAAGAAAAAGTGAAGGTCCTCGCATAATTTGACATTAAAACCTTAATCATTTTGAAGGGACACCCAGGCACATGCTTGGCATATTTTATATCTCAAAGACTCATTTCAACTCTGCATGGATCAAATCCAGATACATTAATAATAATTAAGTTTATTGTACAGCTATCAACTATTAATATACAAAACTATAATTTTTTTGGTTACATATACAATAACGTGATATCAAGTGTAGATAATGTATAACGATACAAGTAAATATTTTTAATATATATAGTGTACATTAAAATAACAAATAATTTACACGATTTTATATCTCATGGACTCGAGGTCAATTCTGCTCGGCGTAGCACCTTGTGATGTTAAGAATAATGTTTGGCCGAGTGAAACTGACTCGATGCTCGAGGAGAGGAGGAGTTAAAATTATCTATATAAAATTCATATTCCATCTTACTGAAGAGGGGGAAGGGTAAACGACAACCGAGAACTCAAATTGCAGCTGTGAAAAAATATTAGATCATCTCTATTGGCAGGCATCTCGATGTTTACGTTATGCGTTTATATTTTTGTACGCACTGGAAGAGAAGGCACAAGTTAATGTGTCGCTGAACATGCAATGTGCGTGTTTCGTATGATACGGTACACGATTCTCGATTCGCATCGCAGGCTCACATGTATCGTACATTTCAAACTCATTTTTCGCTGGTATAAAAATGTCACTATCTACTGTAAAGACGGTATCTTTACTTTCATACGATTAATTGCTACACGATAATCGTTCTCCGATTATCAGGATATAAGGGATGAGGGAAGAGGCATGACAGACTATTTCATATTGACTTCTATTCACTGTACCGGTTAGCCGTAATTAATAATTCTTGTTTCTTCTTATATCCGCAGTATTTCTCTCATCAATCGGAACATCACTTTGCCAAGCGTGACAGATCTCTCGATTGTATACAAATAGTACGTTATTCTATTTACAGGTAAGATGTTAACACGACTACTTGTAGCGTTAAGAGTTTTTACAAATATCAGCCAACGATTCATTGTTCCTGGCAGATCGCGCAGGCTTGCTTGACTTTGCTCGTGGTTCAACGGCGAAATGCATTTTATCAGCACGCAACGAGCAATTCAGACATTTCATTTTAATGCAAGCCTATCTGCGTTTTAAACCCATCCACCGGTGAGCTTGTGGAACATTTCTTCGTTGAGGGTTTGATTAGCCTCTTTCGAGCGCATCGACAAGAAGATGTAACCGCCGATAAATTCGTGAACGACCTTGCAGTCTGCTGATTGGCACTCGAAGATAATGTTTTCTTCTTCCAATTGGACCATCATATGTTTAACTTCCCAATTAACGTTCCAGGCCTGATAAAAAATATTTGCATCATGTATGTGTACACTTGGTTGTATATGACTACATATATTTCCAACACTATTACATTAACAAGGACTTTGGAAATATTCTATATAAGTATTATAGGTAAACGTACCTTCATCGTGTTGTACCTCCAAGTCTTCAGATGGTCCCCACTATGCAAATCCATTCGCATTAGCCTATTGTTAGCAATACCCAATAGCTCGTCTTTGTTCTTGCCCGTAAACCTCACGATGAAAAGTGAAATACCGTATTCGGGAAGAGATTGCCATGCCTTAATATAATTTAATTTAGCTTCAACAAGGGGGAGATCTTTAACGTTTGCGTGTGCTTCCAGGATCCTTTGAACCAGCTGCAATTAAATTTGTAAACAGGTTTACATCCTGTTTCCATTACAGGTAAACAGCTTACACGATTAATTAACAGACGTTAGAATAGACTTACCTTTCCTTTCAACTTTTTCACGAATCTGGGAGCCACGTAATCGTCTGGCGTTATATCTAACGAATTTGGATTTATTGCAGGTGCGGATGCCGGCCTCTGAAGCTGTAAGAAGGCGATAATGCTGTTCACTTCACTCTCATAAGATGCATCTGCAAGAGATCGTCCTTTAGCGGCCAATCTGCAAGCCGCCATCCATTTCGCGTACTGTTGCTCCTGTTAAACGAAAATACCGTAAGTAAAGCTTTATAAAAGATTGCTCTGATCACTTTAAGAATTTAAACCACATTGAAAAACGGATCTCTACAATACGCAGAATCTAGTACTACCTAGCAGAGCCGGTAACTTAAGCACCAATCTATAAATACCAAAGGGCCACACCATCAATCGCAGGATTAAAAGACTAAGGCAACGTAAAAACAGTAGCAGAAGCACCAGCAGTAGGCACTTACCGTATCGCATCTGATCCACATCTCCGTCATGCCTTCAGCGCTGGGCACCTCGAGCCTGATTCCATAACGGCCTTGCGATAGATGCACATCCGGTGTGACCTCACATCCCCTCAAGTTAATAACATAAGCAGGTGCCTCGGAGCTATTCGTCTCCTCGCGTGTCTTATAGAGCCTCAGCTGAAGATCTCTGCACGTGAACCAGTAGCGTTTAAAGGCCTTCAGAGTGAATCGCTTCGGCTTGAAGAAGCGTAGATAATCGCAGAGTTCGGGGACCTGCGTAATGTCGCTTGGTCCGTTACTGATGTTACTTCCCTCGAGGGTCACCTGAAGATCAGTAAGCGCAGCGTCGATATCGTCCTCCACCGGGGATGAGGCGCCGTTGCTGTCATAACTGGGCTGTGGCACGCTCGCCTGCAGGTTCACCTGCACCTGCAAGGTCAAAATCAACGGTGACGTATGGGTGCGTAGACGTGCAGCAGATACGCTCCTTTTATCGATCGAGCGTCAATGATTGTGGGTGTCGCATACGAATCGTAGGCAGACTGTCGTGGGTTCTCGTCGTAAATATACTCTCTCTTTGTATGACCCCTGTCTCCTTCTGTTCTATAATCACACCCGTTCAATTTCTCTTTCCGTCTTAGCGTCCCGGGAAATTGCTTGTCCGACCGTATGCACGTAACGAGGGAAGATCGGGCGTGAAATAATCGACTTAAGGCCAGGCAAGAGATTTGCATGTGAAACGGCGTTGCGTGGGGCGGCCGAGGTTCTCCGCGTAAAATATTGAAGAGGACATTTACGACGTCGCGGTAGGCGACATTCGAACAGTCGATGTAGTTGATGAGAGTGACGGTCGGCAAACTTGTCAGCATGTTTACCTCGCCCGATACGATTTCAACGGGATTAACGAGTGTTTTGGAATTTCCCGGAGGAAACGGGGTTATTCTTTCTCCGCCGTGCGATGTGCTATTCTGGTACGCGTGTTGGGTGTGAATCGCGGCATAAATATAGATCAGTCTACGTTCACCGACGGATGTTAGGATCGCGAAAGTGTCGGTGCAGACCGTACTTGATAGTCGATTTCGGAGGGATTTGGAAACAAACGATCCAACGGAATCTTGTGGCGTGCCGAATGTCTAGACGTATCGGAGGGCCATAAACCGTATTTAACATATAGCGTTTCGAAACTGTCTGTCTTGTTATTTGGAAACCACGATAAAAAAATTCGTATTTTCTATTCGCAGATATGTCCCGATGTAGGAAACACAATGAAAACAGATGCAATCTGTACCTGAAGAGCAGCGAACATAAGCATCTCCTCTTCGGTACAGTCGATTTCTTCGGCAAGAAGTTGCCACTTTGCCTGCTCGTAGATCATGTTAATCCTAACTGCGTCCGTTTTTGGGTTGAGATCGTAGAACGAGTAGAATTTGAACCTGAGCCTGAGCGTGTCGAATTCGCGGATCCCTTGTTCCATAATTGAGAGTGAGGAATCTAGCCAGGCCACGTTCATTCTCGCTCGCTCTACAAGGCTCTTTGGTCTGATCAGCTTTGCGCGAATTTCCGGAGAGATCGATGTCGGGCTCTGAGCCAGAGACTCTGTCAAACCGCCGTTCAAGGCTTCGAGACTCATCGTGCTGTTGTTTGCGTTAAAAGATCCCGTACTCCCAAAGCCAGATGAGTTGTTGTTCCTCTTCCACGTGCCTGTCTGCTGCAAATGTAACGTAAATATGTATTAATTTAAACATCCGCTGTAAATATTGCAGTTGTGCTATCATGTTTTTGCAATTTAGTTTGGTCTTCGTATTTTAGTGTTCAATAAGATCAGTTTACCTATTTTCTGGCTACGTCAGAATTTTCTGGGTATAAGAACTCCCCCATCGGAAAACTTGCAATCCACAGCTAATGGATGCCGTTGTCGAGCGGACGAAATGAATAATTTTTATAGCCAGTAATGATACACCGTTGGCGATAAATCACAACCTTTGCTGCGATGTCAGTAATGTATGCTGATTATCACCGGCGATCGAGGATTATTTACTGGCGGAGTAGGTCTGACTCGCAGACGAATATCTCCTTTCTATCGGCTAGTCCGATCGGAGATGTTATACATCATATTACTTTTAGAGTTGCGCTCATTGGAAAATTTTATATCAGATTTGGAACAAGTCCAAATATTTCATAACACAAAATATTCATAAAATACTAAGAATTTAAATTGATTAAAAAATATCAAACCGTTACATAGCAACTCTTATCTTAAAAGAATATAACATAATGTCAACTAATATTTATAAATGTGCCTAATTCATAAGTACACCTTTATCGCAATCGTTCTCATTAATATCTTTACGACACGATTACATATTTGTGTGGATAACTAGTTTGTTTATATAGCAATAATTGACTATGTACAGAGATCACGCGATTCAAAAATTTTTACCCACCGAGACTGGCGAGCTGATGGGCGTGCTGTGATTTCTGTTGTTGGGTGTGACCGGGGCGCACATGAAGGGGCTGCTCTGATCCAGACTCCCCGTCGATCCCCTGGGACTGGAACTGACTGGAATGAAGGTATTCGTGTCGGCCGGCACATTCCAGTGCCCGTTCTTCTGATTTTCGGTCTTCTTTTTAACTGGCAGATCTTTCAGATTGTATTTAAGATAGTTTGGCTCCAAAGGTTTGCAGAACGATAGTTCCTCCGGGTGCCTGATTCCTGCAAATCGAAGCGGTTGACGAATACAAGAACCGAAGCTAGGAAACGTGTTCTCTTGCTAAAGTGAGATACGCATATTTGCATGTATCTATTTATGAGTATGACAGTACGAAGGCTATCGACGAGGTCATCTATCAACGAGCATGCTGACAAAAAGTACGGAATGTAATTAATATTCAGATAACATGGAAACATTTCTCAACATTCACGTTCATTTTACATAACTGTCCAATTTATATCGTTTTTTAAAGTGATCCAACAACAGTTAACGATTATTAATACAATTTTCGAAGATGATTCTCATCCTAAAATTACATCTATCCGATAAGCCACTTGATACTCGTGTGAAACGAGTAATACATGGAGCATAATTTCATGAATATGAACTCGAGTGCTTTCCATAAATTTCCCGTCCGTTCGTCCACAACTTTATACACAACTACACGGAATTACTGCCGTAATATATTACGTGAGCAGTTCTCCGTCGAGAAACGCTAAAATGAGCAACCGCCTTGTAACTTGCATTCCTTCTCCAGAACCATTTAGTGCGATTCTCCCTTCATTCTCTCTCTCTCTCTCTTTCTTTTTGTTTTAAAGCGTAATTATCGCGTTAACCCACTTCCTTGATTAAAAAGCCACCCGGCGCAGTTACGGTGGACTTCAGGCTCAACTGGCCCCTCATGACCTTCGCGTGACTGGATAAGAATTAATCGCTTTTTATTTCATTACCACAGCTAATTACAACCGCGTGGGCAACCTGCAGGACGAGCGGGTATCGGACCAATGTCGCGTTTCATAAAATACCGTGAATAACTTGTCGCACGGACCGACGGCAATACCTCATCTGGCCTGGCTGATCGTATCGACAAAATTGGTGTTGGGCGATGAAATCGTGTTGTACGCCCTTTGCGTGTGATGCTACAATTTATCTGTACGTTCCACCGAATATAGTTATTTCGCAGAACTTGCAAATATTCTAAGTAAACATTTTTAATGTACTGATAGAAATGTAGATTTGTATGAATTTAGATCATGTAATTTACATTATAGATGAATAGTTAATGCTACCTATATAATGAGTGACTATTGCTGCTGCGTATATGTAACTTTAATAGAACTCAAGTGATTTACGTTGAGGAGCGAAATATGGAAGCAGCCTCTAATTGCATGCTTACCTAATTCCTTGCAGAGATTAATGACTGCGTTGAACGTCTTGACAGAGAAGTCGACTCTGCAGTCGAGGCAACGCATGTCCGGCAATTGGACTCTGAGTGTTTTGTGCATCGGCGTAAAGTGCAAAACCGCATCAGCGGCTACACCATACTGATCGAGAGTGCTTCTTGTCCTAGTCAACCAATGGTTCCGTACGGGCCACCATAGAGCATGATCAGACCAATCCATGGCAATGCCTGTAACAGAAAACATCGAGGGAAAATTTAGCAATCAATTTAGCCAATGTTCAAATAGGCGGTGGTAACAGTCAAAGAGTTAGAGTAATGATCTTTATGCGTATAGGAATGAGAAGAAACACCCTTGCAATGACAGCCGACAAGTCAAATTACCTCGACATTTCCTTGCGGGTGATCATTTAATACTTTGCGAAGGGTGATGTACGAGCGTCAATTTATCAATAGCCCGCCGGTCCCTTTGTCGATTTTGTCTGTCTCGTCAGGAGTACCGGAAGTGGGAAATACTCCTGATTCTTTATCATCCCTCATCAAGGATAAACACAGAAGGGTTCGTTAACGAGCGATAGTTGGATGCAATAACTGAATCTTCATGACATGTAGGACCGTGTAAGTATATACATACGATACCATGGACGGTGAAAAATGCTCGTATTAAATAATGATATTTCAATAGCTAGTATACATTCGTGGCATAAAACTACTGATTTTGTAGATTCAAGGCTGTATTCACATCGCATCACGTTGTGTCCGCCCAACACGTTAAAAATAAAAGCGTACAAGAATTGTGCGTGCACCGGACACATTTAGTCGCTTTAGCACGCAATCTACCCTAGACTAAGACTCGCTCCCGTTTCGACTAAAGGATATTCACCATCAGCCGTGAACGTGTTAAACTCCGGATGCAGCCATAAAAGTTCGACACTCGCTGACTTGCGGTTACAGCCTCAGATCGGTCCTATATCGGCGTCCCTCAAGCCGAAGACGTCACACGCGGTTTCTGTGTTTTTCTTTCCGTCCCCACACCAGTCCCGTATCCGGGACATGTGCGTCAGGATCTGTAAAGGCTCATATCGCGGCTAGTCGAACACACAGTCGCGCTCACATTTTCGAACGATGATTTACGCGCAGCATACTCCACGTGTATCCGATTTCATGTCCTTCCCGTGGAACTCTTCCAAAGTAAATGCTCGAAAAAGGGTCGCTTTTCGGCGAACATGATATTTCTCTTGCGTGCAAGAAAATTAAATAACACCACACGTATGATGTTACCCTTTTGGGAGCGATATTTCAGCGAGCGTGACGGATAGCGGAACTTTATTTAATTGAAGGGCTCTCGGGTAAGCGCTAATTAGGGACTTTCACAGGAAACCACGCAGGTAACATAAAGTGCGTAAACGTATGGGCTCCGCTATTCTCTCGGGATGCGCGGAGAACGGTCGCGCTAAAAATTGAGCGAAAACCGGTGAGGGGTGTGGGACAAAGGCCGGCGTCAAAAGCCGGGACGCGCGTCCAGCAGAACAAAAGGGTCTCTCAGCTACTGTATCGACTGCACGCGCAAATTCCCGCACGACGTTGAAAGGAATTTGTCGAACGTTTGTTGCTCCACGACGCGACCCACGATAACTCGAGTATCCTCTGTGCTTGTCTTCGTCCCCCTTCCCGGCCATTTCGTTCTCGTTCATTCATACACTTCCTTCCGCGTTCTAAGGGTGTGTTCTTTCTATTCTTTCGCGATGTAATCCTGGCACACGCGGGTGAAGGAACAAGAGCTTCACATGAACGTACATACACGTGCACGTACGCCTCTAGATATAGAACGCGCACGACAATGTGCCGAGGCTACATTCGCGCCCTGTCCTTTTGTGTCCATTCTTTCGCACGAGCGAAGGTTCACTCCTAAGAACCCACCGGTAGACAACCCCTTGCGAAAGACGTCGACAAGGGTGTCGGGTAGCTCAAGGGTTTCATCTCTAGCCGCCTCTCGAAACCGGGGAAAAACCCGAACGTTTGTACGGCAATGCGACACCCCCGTTCAACGCCACCCCAGAGTATGCACAGTGGATGAGGCTTGTGGAAACGAAAGTACACGACGAGCGAGGATGGAAAGTGGGGAAAAGATTTTCACAGCTGTCCACGCTCGGCACCCGCCGCGCTCGATTTAACGACTTTTGCCCCGAAATCTATGCGGGCTGCTGCGAGGGAAGAATCATTTAACCTGCCATTAGAAGAGCGGCATATGGTAGTGGGGAATACCAATGGCAATGGGGATGGTGAGGGATATTTGTTTGAACAGTCGGAATAGTGTGTGGTTTGGGGTGACTGCGAAGATAAGAATTTAACTCTGACCCTGAGTAATAGTATCGTTAGGGGTGGTGGCGTATTGGAGTGAATATCGATGGAGATTTATGGGATTATTTACCGCTAATCGAGTAGCAGATGTTGTAAATAATTGAGACGTGTTATCAAATAAACTCGACGGAAGAACTGTACAAAAAGGAACCTGTATCATGCGAAACAATGAGCGTGAAAAATACGAATCTAACACGCATTTTAAATAACTGATTGTACTATGAAATTTGTTGACAGAAAGTTTCTTCATACATTTGAGGTTCGAACTTTAAATTCATCAAACTGTGGTATACGCTATATTGGCCAACTTATATTTTCAGCTGTGTCCAGCTGCGTGAAGGACCATAATTACGAAGCACCGACGTAAAAGACTATTTCTGGAACGACAATAGCGAACACTGCGCCCGAATGAGTGTAAAGCGTAGGGCCGACATTGCGTAGCTCGTGCCTTCTGGCTTATCGATTCAAAACCCCACTGTCTTCGATTCGGAAAACAATAGGGTACCGTTAGTTTCGCGATCCTTTTCAACACTGCATCACTGGGAAACGTGACTCGCTGCGTCGCACGGCTAACGCTTTTTTTACGCACCGTTATATTGAATTGCCTGTTCGTGATACGCGTATAATTTTTTATTTCGGTTAAAGTTATACGCCGTTCTCAATTCACATCACGAAACTTCATTACAGAACAGAATACTTACATACCACACTCTAATTTCAATCATTTATACTGTAGCACATAATTTAATATTTTTTATTAACACGTTGACTGCCAAGCGCATTTTGCTACGTTAGAACCGTGATGCAATGAAATACTACAGAGTATAATTAACCCCTTAACCTACGATTTAGATTCGAAGATGTTGGGCCGAAATTGTACACAAGCTCGCGCAGCGATCGGGACATTGCACGACTTGTGTAAAGTTCCGTTACATATACCAGAATGCTTTGAAATATATCATACCGTTACAGATTACTAATTTTGTATTTTGGAGTTTTGTATAAATAAACATTTTGTAATACTTGCGTCTACCACAATTATTGCATCAGACTGTAATTGCGTATCAAATATTCCACGTAATATTCACTTCTGGCCCGATCACCGTACGCGGGCTATGCCCGTAAAATTTAGGTTTGGCCCGATCATCGTACTCGGGCTATGCCCGTAAAATTTAGGTTTGGCCCAACCATCGTACACGAGCTATGCCCGTCATTGTAGGTTAAGGGATTAAATTGTGCAAAATACAGGTAATGCAGAGTTATTAGAAGCCAAAGTATTAAAGCACCGTTCCAATATCAATTGCGTTTACAAGATTTCAAGTAGGCTTCATTGCAAATTTTTTGCAATTTTAGTAAAACCTTTTGCGCCGGTCACCGGTGACCACCACGGCATCCAACGTGTTAATGACAAATTATAAAATGAAAATATTGGTATTTATACCATGGTAGGTGTAGATTATAGAAGGGAAACTCATGTTTAATATTTAGCCCGTGCGTCATAATGTCCAATCGCGCGGACCAATCAAAACGCGTCAATTAGCTTCTGCGATTCACATGCGCGCATTTCTTCTCATGTAAGTCCCTTAATCGTGACTCGCGGGGCAACATGGACGGTGTCTACACGGATCGCATCGCTCCTGGTTTTTCCTTCATCCTGAGCAGTTTCAAGTGCAGCCCGACATCTAAATTTGCATCGCAGCCCTGAAGGATGACAAGAGGAACCGAATTCTACAACTTTTCAACTGCGGGCGTTCTTACATCACGTCGATCCAGTAATCAATCACCCATTACTACTTGGCGCTGGTTCCCGCCATCTTTGGAACGTCGGGACGTGTGTATTAATGGTAAAAATTTGCGATGGTAAGGTATTTTATTTTTCTACTTCCTAATTCAGAGATGAGTGGCACTGTTGCGCGATAATCGACGATTCGGAGCAGTTCAGCAAGATTGGCCAGCATAATCGCAGCACCAAACTACGACACGAGTACATTTTTTTGATGTTCGTTGTTGGTATATTCATTGTATGACTGCTTATATTTTACTTGATTTCTTATATGAATTTATGTCTACTAAAATTATTCTTGCTAAAATGTTGATTTGTATATAATCATGTGTAACTTTGTATTGGTAAGTATCTGTTTGCAGCATTTTTTGCCAATGTGTTTCTGTGTCTGTTCGTGTGATGCTGTCGCCGCCATTTTGGGAACTTCGGAACGCTCGGGTTCTTGGTAAATTGTTGCAGTGGTAAGGTATTTTATTTTTCTCTTTCCTCTTTATATGTTTAGTGGAAATCAGATTCGGGTGTGGCGATGATTCAAGACAACAAATATGGATTTACCAGACTTCCAGCATTGGACACGATGACGCAATTTCAGCACCAAACTACGTGATAAGATTTTTTTTAACCCTTTGAGTGCTGAATACTTTCGGCCGAAGCGCTCGCTGAGGACGAAACTCTTTTCGCTAGTGTGAACTTTATTCATTGATTATATAAGGCGCAACTATGTTCTAATGATAATTCTTCGTTTACGCCAAAGTAAATGGTGCAAGAAAATTATTTCATATTGTACGCATCTGTATTCATTTCATACATCAATAATTGCGGCTGCAATAGGTAAGAAATCGAGACAATTGGGGACGCATATATGCGCCCATAGTCGACACCGATAGATTTCGGCGGACGCATATATGCGCCCACAGCACTCAAAGGGTTAATGTGAGCATATTCTTTTTATATTTGATCATATTTTATTTACATGAATTTTTGTGTGCTATCTATGTTTTCACTAAAATGTTATATTCTTATGTGACCATGTGCAATTTCGCATTTATATACTTATATGTGCATAATTTTTTGGTAAAATATCTTTGTGTGTGTATGTGCATAATTCATCTTCATACTTCTGTGTGCATAATTTTTTGGCATATGTTTGTGTGTGTGTTCATGTAGTGCTGTAGGAATATGGCTGGCAGCAGTTATGCAACATTCAAATATCACTGGCATCATGCTGTATGCTGTTGTGCGAGAATATTCCTGCTGCCGCTGCTGTATTCAGGACTGGAAGAAGTCAGGATTCTTTTCCATTTATGACAGCAACAGTGATATAGGTAAAGGTTATTGTTCTGATTTGTCTTTTAATCTTTTTATCGTGCCTTTCGCGTTTCTGAAACGACATAATTCGTGCTCGAATACGGAACTACTTCATATCGATCTATATCAATATGTAACACAATTGATATATCTCGCGTTGGCTGACGTAGCCATTGCGATTTCCTGCATTTGCAGTTTGACGTCGTGTTTGATATCGGAAAGTGTTTTGGGAAGGTGCAAAAATGCAAGAGCAGAAGGAAGATGAACTTCTACAAAATGTTTATATTGAAGCAGATGGTACTGTTGGTATTTACAGTAAGTATTTAATATCTCCTCTATATTTAAACTTTCCGATTTTGATAACCATGTATTTTTAGGTTATGACACTGCCGAATGTTTGATTATATAAAGTTTACTGTGTTATATTTAATTTTTTCTTGTGTATTTATGTATGCATAGTTTATATTTATAATATATGCAGGAAGTACAGGAATATGAGCAGGACTACGCATGGCATTTGAAGAAGAACCTAATATCTGAGAAAAATGAACATAGAACAATATGTAAATATTATTCCAAAGTTAGGAATAGCCTTAAGTAGTAAGCTATGCTTTTACCATTGTAATGGAACATGATGTGAAGCATATATACATGTGTTTCAATATAATATAAATAATACATTCCATTGCACAACATGTATTATGCTTGAGCATCGTTAAATGAAAGCATCACATGTATATTTTATTTATAATTTTCTGTACAACCCAGCTTGACCTTTTACAAGTGCATGAATAATTCATTCACAGGCTTGGATATATTGCTGTGCCAGTAGAACTGTATATAATATAAACCTCTGCATTAACATCAAACATTTATAACTTTCAAAGCTCAAGAATCTGCTGCATGAAGTAGGGTTGCAAGATGTGTTTATGTTAAGGCAAGGTGAACATTAGCTGAAAACCGGGCGTAGAGCGAGCATCATCGTTTGTAAATCAACGCCAGCCAATCTAAGGTAATAGAAGCGTAAACTCGGAAAACGAACTGTGCCTGCAAGCACAAAGAATTATGCGTTCGTCTCTTGCATAGGTTCAATCTCCCACGGAGACTCAGAATGTGAATGCGGAGGACGAAAGTGCTTCCACGGCACGATTGTGCAGCTGCGATCTATAAATATTTCGCAAGTTTTCGAGGTATCGTGTCTTGCACGAAGTTGACTGTGCATTTTCGTCCCGCCTGACACGAGATCTTCAAATACGCCCCCGCAGCCACGATTTAACGACGCCGAACAAGTCCAAAAGCAAACGCCGTTCGGAAATCAACGAAGAATGTTATCTCTGCCGTAGATGTAGACACGTAGGAGATAGAAAATAGCTGAACGCGCTGACCAAGTAGCTTGAAAGCACTAGCTTGCGAAGGTAATTTAATAACCCCATTGCAATTTCGTTATAATTGAATATTGAATACTTCGCGAGCTGCAGATACTGTGTTCGTTAATTTAAGCGATAATAAACACCGTAGTTTATTACTCGGGTTTAATCGCACGATGTAATAGACTTGATAACATGTAGACTCTACATTATATAAAATTGTATGAAACAACCATGAACGCGGAATAGCGATTAGTGAAAGACAAATTTCTCGTAGGTTCGTGAACACTACCGCAGATATTTATCAAGGAAACCCGCGGCGGGATAGCTAGTTACGAATACTTGAGGTTTTCCATTTATAGCTTAGACTCGTGATATAGTCTATCAGGGGTATAAGCGCGTTCTTTGTGGGAATGGACATGTGCAGTTTATTCGGTAGCTAAAGGGAAGAAATTGAGAAATGCCACAGAACAAGTTAAGGCGCACAAGATCATATTTTCTCTCTATCTTTTGCGGAAGATGAAAGGGTCGTGTGGCCGGTACTCGACAGGTTTTACGATGCAGCGCGTTAAAGTGTCCTCATGTTTAGTGCCATTTCTGTACAAGAGGTCCACCCTTGCGCGCGTGACACATTCCTTCTTTGACAATAACGGCTTGTACCGATATTATGAGATTAAAAGACGACTACCTACGACGTGTTTACTATGCATTGTTTTATGTTACGATCTTGTACACAACAACTGCCGAAGGGTTTATGCGTGAAATAAATATGCCGTACTTAATGGCATTCACGTGGAAAATTAATATTTGGGCACGCGGCGACCTTGTTTCGATTTAACGACATTAGGATCAAGAGAGGAGATATATGTAACCCTTTAATGGCGAGCCTCATATGAATACATTCCAATCCACATTACACATCTCATATCAGTATTACATCAAGACGCATCTTACAACCAGTAGTTTAAAAATAGAGAAATATAAATCTGATAGATTTAAATTTTTTGCAACTATACTTATAAATCACATCAGTGTAATTGCATACGTTTAACCCTGCCAATGACATGCAACAATCATCGTCGCGCCTGAGGGGGAAAGTCCTCAAGACCCGGTAGATATTCTTAATCAGATATGGAAATTACAGATTCCAGCACGTGCGCATCCATCAAAATTAAACCCTTTGAGTTGAGCGAGTCGGTTCGCTTCCTGTTTCCGTGAGACGAGATTCGAATGTCAAGGAAACACTGCTGTCGGAATAATTATACCGGTTTCAAGATGCGACGCATTACGACGCGAAGCGGGAAAGTTGAGAAAGCGAATGCGGTAATAATTCGTCATTACATGCTACCAACTTTATGAGCGCCATTTGCATGACGTCCACGAAATGCATAATGTGAAAACGTCGAACAGGAAGTGCCGCAAGTAAACGTCGGCCGTCGGCCTCTCATAGACTGCACTCACATTTAGCGACAGGAGAAGATGACATTTAGCAACGTTCTGTGAAAGGGCGAATGCTCGGAAAACTTGATAGCCAAAGTACGTAAATTAAACGTAAATCGAAAACGTAGATCAAATGATAATAGAACAAGAGTAATAATGCCAAATAAGAGAAAGTAAAAGACCTTTATATAAATGGTTATTTTATACGGCAAGTTAGAATTTTTAAAATTTGGTTAAACAATTGAAATGGATTCGAGAATTTATAAGAAGTGGCAAGACTGAATATTTTTTGTAAGTGTCTTAACATACATGATATAGATGTAATAAGGTATTTCGAAAAAGGGATGCAAGTATTTATTTCACAAGCGACACCGCAAAGCCAGATAAACGTGTGAAGAAATACTTTAATGGCAGTCAGTTACTTGGAACTGAAGTATTTTATACTTTCATCGCGAAAACGAGGACATATGGAATATAAATATCATAACTGCTGTTCTTACGCCATATGGGCAACGTTTCTTGATACATGATGCAATGTCCGTTCAGTTATTACCGAGAAACCCTCTCAACAAGAACGAACCCTCTTGGGTTAAGTATAGCACTTCCGATAAGAGTATGTCGAAAAAGGAGTTATGCAGAATTCTTCCTCTTAAATATTTCTCTGCTATGTAACCCGCTAAAAGTCAAACACAATGATAAGGTCAAGTCTTTGCTGCATTGATGAAGATACTCCGAATGAAAAGATTTGAGCCACTGAGTGACACGGTTCTGCGTATATTTATTGCGACCGCGTTTATTGAAGTTTACGAGCGTCTTTTAATGATGCTCTACAATGCAGTGCGATGCAATGTGTGCCAAGTTGCAATGCACGTGGAATCGTCTGAAGGCAAGAGAGGAACGGAAATCGTGTCGATTCGCTCGACAAGAAAGTGTTCTTTGCATAACAACGATGTGTCGGCGTATGTAAGATATACCGCTAGGAGTGGCACGGTGACACACTAACGAGTAAAACGTTGCATATGTTTCCTTGTCTGCTTATTGCAGCCCGCATGATGAACCGGAAGTGCGCTCTCGTGGTTCTTACGAATGAAAATTACCAGGCTCCAGCCCTCGACTGTATAACTTGGCCGACTGTACACGAACAGTATTTAATACTAACGCAACCGCCAGAAGATTTCATCATTTCAAAAGTGCGATTACGCAGAAGTCTGTCTATGATCATCGTACCTAGGTATCCTCAGAATATTCACATTTGAAATATGAATTGACTTCTACACCCAAATATCGGACATGACAGACTGGCATTTGGAATCAATCAAACAGAAGATATTTATATCGAGAACAGTGTCCGAAGTTTTGATACATATATAATTATAGGAGTATCAGTTAACTTAAAGCGTATGTCAAACGGCCAGCATAAATGCACAGTTTGGAGGCAACGACCGGAATATTTGCATGGGTCTCTATTTATACATCCCCGTAGCATGCATTTGTACGTGGCGTTCGGTCCAGTTGTGACGAACGAAATTGACTCCCGCCAAAGTTGGCAAGGCGTCGAGCATCGACCATGAGGGAACGCTGAAACGAACGAGAGAATTGTGCGGTTTAGCCCAGTTACGATGCCGTTTATGCAGAGATCCGTCGTTTGTGCAGGAAGTGAACGATGACGGAACCGAAACCACCGTTTCCTGATGCTTTTGACGTCAACACGTGCGTCTATTTCGGTGCTGTCGAGTCTGGAACTCGATGTAAATACACGAGCAGCGTGTAAATTGAGTCGACAAACACGGTGCAAGAATTCCAGTGAAATACGGGCGTTTTTGGCCGTCTCGGAACGCGTAACCGTTTCGGAACAAATTCTGCGTTCCTCGACTGTTTCGGGACTTCCTATTTCGACTGCGTGTTGGCGTTTACCTGACAATTCAAGGAAAATCGGAGGCATCACAAGAAGCGGCTAAGGGTGAACGCATATCTAACAATATATCGTTTCACTAGACTGCGGTGCTTAATAGTTTGACTATATGAACATGTCTGAGGACACGTTTTGTAACAAAGGTCCTGATACACCTGCGAGATACGCCTCTTAATAAATCATACTTATTAGATGCACAATAAGCCGAACAATGGACAATTCATTTGCATAATTAAATTTAAATATGTCGTTACTATTGCAGACCGTTTGCGGTCGTTTGAGAAGAGAATTCCTCGATCAAATCAGTTGTACGTTGCCCCCGTGGGTTGGATTGTCGCGAGTGAATTCGGACTTGCCATAAGAAGTTTCTTCCCGGATGAGAAAGGGGCCGAGGGCAGGAAGGGAGAGTAGAAAGCCCGGCCAAATTACTGGTCATGTATGGAGACACGCTCATTATGTCGGCTTCTTAGCCGAAAATTTATCGCCGCACCTCGACGATGCAGTTTCGAATGGGGCAGGGACCCTTTTGCGAAAAATCCATGACCGTTTTGAGAACACGTTTCCTCCTCGCTACCGACGAAGCGTTAATAATGCAACGCGAGAGAGAAACACCACGCGAAGGACCTCTCAACGACGCTACTGTACTTTAAACGGTCGTTACACGAACAGGAAAGCTGGGCATCCAGATTTTATGCCACGAGTCAGGCTACAAATGATTACACGGGGTAACAATAGCTTTATACTTTATATCAAATGCGTCCGGTTATCAATGCAATATGACGATCATTTGTATAAACATGCAGATGATTGTATGTGATGTTTAATATGCTTCATATATTAAATGTGGCGTCTTTAGAAACATGCGGATTGTATAGTTTGCGTGTGCTATTTTAATTAGATTAATTGAAATTCTGAAGTGTGTCCAGATAAGTAGACGACCATCACATAGTTTCTACTAAAAGAGAACAGTGGAGGTTAATATGGCGCGGATGATATGTCGTACGTTGCATCAACAATTATTAGTAAGAAAACGGCTAGATAATGAAAGTAGGCCGCATTTGTACTCGCAATGCTTACTTGATGCATCGAATGCTAAACGCACAACCGATTGTTGCACATACGTACAATGTCAGGCTCATTATCGTTCCGAGTCACCCACTGCATATCTAGGCGAGTTCTATGGCTTGTGCAACTGTTGATCCTGAACACGACAAACAGTGCCAACAATTGACCAAAGCAAATTATAATGACCTCTTATTATCCATTTACGCGTCGAATTCCATATCTTTCTTTCTAGTGGGTCAAACGTTCACACCTTATTACCACATTTGCAACATTCCTTAAACTACGTAAAATTATAATTTTGTATATGCAATTTTGGAGATTTTCCAGTTTCGGTTTTTACATCTCCGTCGCAATTCGTGTCACAAATTCCTAACAGTTTGATTTCTTAATTTCGTTTCAAAAAAATCAAATCGCGTCATCGCGACAGTCTACATGTACATCACAAACAGTCTATCAGACATTCCCCATTCGCTTTTGTCTCTCTGTTGCCGCCTTATTTATGTGCATATAACGTAGTCAGCGTACTATTTCCCACAAATATGTACAATGCTCGAGATCAAAAGTGCCTTAGCCAAGGGAATTTTTCTAAGTACACAGGAAACTAGACGAAGTGCGTATATAGCAGTATACACGCGCGTCGTATAAACACGCGGCAGTTCATAGGGCACGTGCACCCTATGTAAACGTAGAGCGAACGTTTACAAGCGCTGTTCACGGCGCGCCGAGTGAATGTTTAATGAGGGAATAAAAAGCCCGAAAGCCACGTGGCAGGACACATAGCACCCCTTTCGGAGACAAACCGTTCTTGGCGGAAGTCGCGATATAATATTATAATATAATAATGGGCATATAACGAGGGAGTCTCGACAATGCCGGACACGAAACCGCACGCAGCGCCTGGCTTCCCCCATTTTTTCCACGGAGTTGTCGTGCGAAAAGCTGAGGGCCTTCACGAGCATGCGCGTCGAGGGTAATGCAATCAACCCTTCGTGGGTTTCGATTGTGCGGAGAAATGTGGCCCATTGAGCACTTTAAAAAGAGGGCTGCAAGGACGTGTACCAGCTCTGTCAACAACGAGGAAAGCAAGGACCGAAACAGGGTTGGATGCGTGAACCATGTACGTGGGTGCCAGAAAAATTGCAGAAAATTCTAACTTTTGACAGTACCAGATATCACATTACAACAAATCGTAATTACGAACATTATGAACGCAGCATTATCAAAACCAGAGTATCATAATAACTGATGCTGCTAACTAAAGCATCACGTAACATTATATTGGCTCCATCTTTTGCATTACAACATCGCCTTGAGACTAGAACGTGACTCTCCAGACGGAACGCAGTAGAAAATCACGTCACAAAGAGACTTTCCTTTCCTTCGACTTCTCGTTTTGCTTTGAGAACTCTCGCAGAGTCTGCAACCAGGAAGTACGCATGCCTGTCCGACCCTGAGCGGTGCAGCTCTCGTGGCGATGTCAAACTGCCCCTTCACCCTATTCCGCTTCCTGCACCTCTCCGCACTCGCTGTCCCCGTCAAGTTGGGAAGCATTGTCGGGCCACCCTCGTGCGAATCACAAAGACGCGCGGGTACAGGAAGCTGCAGGAGCAGAGTTTCTCGGGGCCGGACTGACGCCCCTTTGATTTCTCGGACGATTAAGTACCGCTTCTTCTTTCCCACATGCCGGGAGGTTCATCGGAGGCCACGAAGCCGTGAAATCAAAGGGACAAGGCCGTGGAAACGTTCATCCCTCCGCAGGAACCTTTTCCCTCTTTCGACGTTCTCCTTCACTCCCGCCAATAAAGGAAACCGTGACTTCTGATCCTCTTAATGAGAGGCGCGCACCCCTTTCGGTTGGGGTTTTTTTTCACTCGAATGAGCTAGTCTCGAGGTTTGATCATTACGCGGTCCTCAGCGAACGGGGAAAATGCAGATTCTCGGGACTTGAGGGGGATAAATGCGAGCGAGTCATGCCGCTCGACGGATTTATGTAATCCGCGGTACTCGTGAACGCACTTGACTTTTGATGTATGCACGATGTAGGCTCAACGCGGTAATGTATACATTATGCGCCTTAGGAACGACTCAGGTACAGAAATAAAGGCATTAAGAGCCTCTCAAAACACATATTTTAAATTGATATACAGTTATACCGTGCTTAACGGCCGAGGTATGTTCCGTGAAATAGGGCGTATGCGAACATCGCCGTATTATATGCTTAGCAAAGCTATGTAGGATACTGTAGTGTACCGAGATTGATTAAATAGCCGTGGTGTTACACCACTCTCTTCTCTTTTTGCTTCCTGAAGTAACGTAAACGTATTTCCATTCTAATCGCTCCCATAATCCTGTACATTCAAGTACAGAAATAAAGGCATTAAGAGCCTCTCAAAGCACATACGTAAAATTGATATACGGTTACATCGTGTTTAACGCCCATGGTACATTTTGTGAAATAAGACGTACGTGAACATCACATATCCTTAGTAATGCTGTCAAAAATGCTATAGCGTTTTGAGATGGACTAAATAATCATAGTATTACATCGCACTCCTTGTTTTTGCTTCTTAAAGTAATGTAAATACTTTTTCACTCTAATCGCTCTCATAATCCTGTATTCTTCATTATAGTGAAACACCTCACATGCCACCACGCTCAGTTAAGTGAACGCAGAAGCCTGCAAACGGACGGAACCACACTTGTTCAGCGACACAGCTTCGTGACCGCCGATGTCGGGTCTCATTGCTGCGACAGCCAAAAGAACTCGTCAATAATTCTCCCCACCATATGGGTTCGGTGCACGCTCACTTCGATGTCGCACGGTTGCCTAGGACATAGAATGCACAGAATGCGGCGCTACGGGTAAGTGATATGCAAATCGACAACGGACCTGTTGCACATTCTGTTCAAACTGCGGCGGCCAACTACTCCCGTCCGCCGTACATTTATCTGCAAGCGGCAATCGGTGCGCAAACGATCAAATTCCGTTTGGGACATAATGGTTTTAATTTAACTGTAGAGCCGCGGATTGCACAATCAAAGTTCACGGACCGTGAACAAGGCGCTAAGGAAAACATTCTGCTAAATACGCCGCGGTAAATTTTGTTTAGTACCGCGCGCATAACCTGCCGTACCGAACGTGACGTGTCTAGAGGATCTGACTATCAGATTTTACTAAACAAGCCGGTTTCCTACAGTTTTGCAGTTCCGTCGTGTGCAGCTGCACTGTGTTGTGTAATGAATTGTGAAATATTTCCTTCGTCTAATGTCGGGCTTGATTAATGGTTTCATTGCGTTAGACAACACTGGGTACGTGCTTCCGCAAAACATTGTAATATGTAGCGATGCGTGGAATGCTGTCGGTTATAAAGAGTTTACTTTACACTTACGTGTCTGAAGCGAATAGCGCGGAGAGAATTATGAGAGAGAGAAAGAGAGGGAAGGGAAAATTCATGCATCGTCATTGTCGGCACTTAATTGTTCTAAAATAAGCACTGACTCACGCACGACGCTTTAATTCAGCTTAATCCGTTTGCATTGTCACGCCATTCCCGCAGGCCTCTCCGCAACATAATGCCTTATAGGGTTTGACGGTGCATGGAAAACAAATTAGAACCTGTCAGAGAACGCGACAACATCGTTGCACATGCAGCTAATCATGATTATTAACGCGACAACTATCTAGAGATAATATAACGTTTTTATGTTGCCAGTTAAATTACAGATATTATTTAGTATTATTCCATATTTATAGAACGTGTAACTTTTAATTCTAACGCGTTTAGCGTGCGATTTTGCAATGATCTCTAATCAAGCATTCAATTTCGCCTAGCAATTAATGTTTCAAACGTTCTCTCGGGAGTGGGAAGAATACGGGCGGCATGAGTAAAATTAAGAAGACTCTTAACCGAAATTGCGAGAATGGAGGTTAATGCGGTTACTTGCTGTTTCTGGTTCGCATGAAAGTAAACAACGTAATTGGCCGTAATTAATGTGCGCCAACGGTACAGCATCGGCGTCATGTCTGTCACGCGACGAGAAATGATTATTATGCCTATTAATGACGCCGGAAGCGTCATTGGCCGTGACGTGAAATTGAATTGCAACGCAACTGCCCATCGCATCCGTATTGACGTCGGTTGCTATTAGTTGGTTTAATCAGCTTGTATGTCGTGAAAAATTAGTGAAGTAATAGAATCAGAAGTAGTCTTAATATTGATCACTTACAAATTTGTTTAAACAAGATTGCGATACTATTCGCAAAGTGCCTTATGTAATTTCTACACACCAAATTCTTTTGCGCCTTATTTTCTGCTGGAATTTGAGAGTCGGGAAGCAGTGAATAGATTTCAACATGACTGATGAGTATCCGAACTTGAACCTTCAATATCGCGAGCCGCCACGCATCCAATCATACTTAGCATATCAGAAAATTGATGCGTCATAGATCTCAGGGCGTAAAGTCCGAACACATCATATATTATATCGTTCACCCTACGGCGATCATGTTTACACGTATTTACATACGCCGGCGATCTGTCATATGGAAGATGACATCGTTTAATCTCGATGTCATTGCATTATTGACGTGATGCTACAAAAATCGCGACCAGTATGTAGCAACAGCCGTAAGCCCATTGACGCACGGTCCATTGAACGTTCGATATTAGGCGCGAAGAATACACCCACGCGTTCGCGTGTCCTTTCTTGCGCATCCCGAACAAGGTCGCGATTATCATAATGTTAACGCGTGCATAACCGGGGACAGGTTAGCGTTGATGTTGCACGACGCCAGCAGTCATCCTCTCTGAAGGAGGACAAGCGGGAACGCCTCTAAATGGGCCTCGAATTTCAAGTGTAGCGTTGCTTTAAATAACTTCGCATGATTAACGCTTATCTGACGGTGCTGTGGGCGTATACGTGCTCTTATAATTGCGCTACGTACACGGGTGTGGATGTATGTGGATACCTATGGATGTGCGTACGTATGTCCATATGCGTAGGGGTATGTATGGACATGTGTGTGTACGTATGTATGGACATATGTATATAGGTGTGCATGTGTAGACATGTGTGAATAGGTATGTACGACATATGTACATACGCACCTATGGACATAGGTGTACACGTACGGACGTACATATGATGAACTTATGTACGTACGCACGTAGACGTGACGCGTGCACATAGATCCATGCTCTGTCTATCGTAACTGTCCCCTTTTCCATTCTCATTGGCATCGACCGTTTATCGTCGACCTCATTCAGGCGACACCGCGTAGTCCGAGGTCTCGTTCGTTAGACTAATGTTCGTCGCGAGGAAGGCACAAAACGTGTAACTTCGGTTTGAAACGACAGACTCGTCGTTGAGCGCAGGTGCACGCGGTAGTCGTTAGATTCTCAGTTTACGCCTGACAAGTGCGTTTCGGAGCAGGCACGTAAAATTTGTATAAAGACGAAACGCTAATAACCACTTGAAACGCGCTGTTAGATTGTAGTATCATGTCGGGGCGAGGATTTCGTCGTGGAGCGTGCTGATCGAAACGCAGAGATTATCTGTTATAGTCCCAATTATCGTTAAACGGGGATGCTTATATGGGAAGGAAAGGAAGAGGATCCGGACAAAAAGCGGTTTCCAAAGCGCGATTATCATAAACGATGTATCTAGTTAGCGCGACCTGGAGCAAGTTACTGTTATCGATTGATCTCGCATGCGCAACAGGTGCCTGATTAAATAATATCTCACACTCTCGCGCGGTCTCTTACACGGCACGCACTTTCTCAGAAACCGTACGGGACACACTTGACCCCGTAACACGCGGATGAGCGAACGGTACGAGTCACACGGTTCAGAATCTTTGGGTCGGCATAAAAACGCACCGTTCATGTGCGCAAGATTAACCTTAACCTTAAGCGTCCACGCGGCTCCCCGACGACTCGACGTATAAGGCACTGTTTATTTCCGTCCGTCATTTTTTCCGATGCCCGTACGATTTATTCCCGATCCGGGCGAAAACGTCCGACATAAACGTCACGCACGGGCACGTATCTGCCGACGAAACGAAACAGGCGCAGCGCACGTAGATGACGCTTACCTGTATGGACTTCCTCCGAGTGAATGAATGAATATGTATGCTGAATTTAATTAGCGAGTCAAGGCCGTAACTGTTTCCGTCGCAAACGCCGCGACGTGCCCGAAGCCCTTTTCGATCCGCACCATGATTATTCCCCTCCGCCGTGCGCGTGCAGGCAGGATTTACGTTTTACGCGATGTCTCCCGCGATAAATTGTAATTAAGCGGCGAGGCGGGACAGGCGGGCCGACGACAACAATAAGAGGAGGATGTTACGAATATCGATAGGCAATAGAGGATTGTTAATAATCAGCATGTGCAACGCTTTTTTCCGACTATTGGGCTGACATTGTGAGAACTCGGAGCTTGCGTCATCGATCGAATAGAAAAGAACGCTGAAGGCTGCACAGCAGGCGTCGCCTTTGCGCGACATATCTAATTGGCGATCGACGCAGGAATTTCCTGGTGCTCAGGAATATTCGTTTACTCCCGGCAGGTATCTATATCGGTCATCCGAGTTCACGCTCGCTTACCATGTAAAAGTCATACCGCGCCGATCGCTATCGACCTGTTCAGATGATCTCGTTTTACTTTATGACTCGGTTAACTCGAACTGTTCGCACAGTTCGACGCCGTGGAAGCGTCCTGCGAGGGAGAGTCTGGAAAAATGCGGACCAAGTGCACCTGGGAAGCACCTGGGAAGCAGCTAAGAAGCACCTGAGAAAGAGTTGTGGCCCATAAAGGTGTCGTGACGGTGTAAATTCCACTCGCGTTATGGCACATATCGGAAACTTTAACACGTAGGCGGTCGACGCTTTACCCAGCCGGACAAGACTCTCAAATTATAAACAGCACATTCTCGGGGCGCGAACAACCTTCTTGGCCATGTCGATGCCCGTATCTACTTTTGTATGGAAATTTGCAGGCCCGGCAGCGGTTGGATCGGATTCCCAGCCACTGGGCGAATCGGTGCCTCCGAAGAAAGCACCGGCAATTCCGAAGAAATTTGCCAAGTCGCGTTATAACCACGGAACGACAAAATGACCTTTGTGCGCGTACGCACATTAGCACTCGTAAATCCGCTGCCAACAAACCGGCGTTCGCCCAAAGGTCTCTTTGAAAGGAACGTTTGTCTACCCGTAGACCCTCGACAAAGAAGCCTAAGCTCTCGCAGGGAGTAAATTCCGATGGAATTTGAGGAGTGTGGGTGGGCTGGCGCGCGCGCGCTCTTATATCGTCGAGGGAATCGGGTCAGGACGGAGCACTCCCTTCGTTCGATATCTCGGTATCTGCCGAGAGATCGATACGATAGCGTCGTGTAGGTCCTGCGGAAGAAACACACGGATTCGTGCTCGCGGCTAAAAGGATATCCACGCGGTTATCGTATCGGATGACCCCCTTTATGGAGGCCTGAAACAAGAGGCGCGTGCATCGCAATGCGCATCGTAAGCCACTTACTCGCCGCGGTCTCGAACAGCATCGAACGGCGACGCGCAATATTTCGCGACGCTGATTTATTCGTCGACGTCCGCCAGGCCGTATATCGGGAAATCATACGACGCGCCCGGCAGTGTTTCGTCGTGACACGTCGCGCATACGCGTACTATTCCGGATTAGATATGCATTTGCGCGAACACGAGATACCCGTTCGCGCGGGCGCAGGTTCGACTACGAAAGTAGCGACAACCGAGCACAGATAAGATATCGTGTTCTCACCTACGTGTCAGATTAGCGCGGAGGCCTTTTTAGCGGTAATCGATGGTACACGCGAGGGTATCGTACCGCGATCTTCGATGCTCTCGAGCGTATGCATACTCCGAGCGTTCTGTTATTAAGCGGCCGAGTAAAGCCGAATGACCGCTTTGCGACGTAACAGGCATCTCCTATAAGGCTGCAGCTTGCCTAATAACGATAACTACGGATTAAGTCGCACCACGCTATCGCGAACGCATTACGCCAACGTGTAAAAGAAGACAGTGACGTAAGCAATAATAAAAGACGAGGCCGGGACCGAAGGCAAACGTTGCTGCCGGTCGGAGAAAAATAAAGGAAAGAGATAAAGAAGAGAGAGCCAGAGGAAGGAAGCGGAAAAAAGAAGAAGAGTGGCGAGGGGCAGACGAGTCGAAGCGAGCCTAGATAACGCTGCCGGGGCGTATCGATTTCGTCGGCCTTTTACGCGAACGTGGGCAGATGTATGCGGGCGTGTCTAACGAATTAAGCCAATTTTTTCCCCAAACAAGCTCGCCGCAGGAACCACGGGCGATTGTCAATTAAACGACGACGGTTAATCAATTATCGATTTTAATTGCTTGAATTGAGCGGCGATGCACGAGCTTCTTCGATTGAGGACAATGACGGCTCCACGAATAGTGATCGTCCGATGCGGAATCGATCGGACCCCTCGGAGCGAGACTAGCCACCTACGCTTGATCGCGCGATTAATTAATTCCGTTACTTTAATTACCGGCTTGGATCGTTAACGATAGTCCCTAAAACACGCACGGCCATGACTCGGTACCGTTAGAGTCACCGGCTTTCTAATCATATTATTCATTTGATGCACACGCGATGTGCTGAGCTTTTTGCATGGTCGCTGCGTTGTGCATGTCGCTTAGCTGCTGTGTGTGCCACTTAACCACACAATTCTACGATTCCGATACACCCACGGGTGGAGATGAGATCATACCAATACGTACGGGTGAATCACAAATCAATTTTACGTGAGGCTGAATAAAACTCAGAAACAATTTGTCATTGCATGGATGTAACGATTGGTATTGATGCAATGTGAAACGGGACAATGATCGACTTCTAATGCTCAAGTTGTAATGCCCGCGTTTCAATCGTGATTGATTCATGAAGTATAGCACAAGACGCTACTGCGTCTTTTTGCACAATAGATTACGGCATACTCGTTGACATCTTTAGCTCTTCCTCAAACAGTTGACATTTCTTCCTAGTAGTCACAAGAGTTCGAGTTTTCTGCCTTGACGTTTCGCAAGTATTTGTCGAGAACTCGATTCCGTCTCCATCAGCCAACGGTTTGGCTGCGGATATTTTTGAAGATCGAAAATATTCGATGGATATATAATTATTTTATAAATGCAATTAACGTCGACTTCGTCTCTATACGTTTTTACTGGGAAAATTCAGTCAAACGCTGCAGTTCAAACATCGCATACAAAGTTTAATGTTAATTTATTCATCCTATCGCCACGTACTCAAAATTCCGTGCCGTACCAGTCACACCGATAGTCAAATTTAATTTTGTATGTTAAAAAGTTAGAAAATGGGAACTGAATTTTATCTTATCCGACGTTTCGGCACGAATGCATGCAATTGCAACATCATAAGAGTTTTATCGCTGGAGCAAAAAGTATCTAAAACCTCCAAGACTCTCTTTCACAAACATTTGATAAAACATGACCACTCTTCTCGCGTTCCTTACATCGCGATGTCCTCCGCGTCTTTGAACACCGTCGCTGCACGCAAGTAACCTCTGTAACTTTGTTGCGCACGATCGTTCGATGATTTTCAATAGACCCACCGAAGAGTCAAGGAACATACGCGTCGCCCACACGCGGATGCGCGATATATCACGCGAGATGAAAGGTTGCAGGAAGTGCCTTTACATAATCCTACGTGTATTATGCTCGCAGAAACTTATAGTTAGGGCGTGCGGGCGCACTCGCCACGTAACTGAACGACGATGTCTGGACACGGCGCGGTGAACGGAAAATTGCCACGCCGTGTGCGTGCACCGTGAGAAAAACTAACGAGCGTCCTCCTCCCGGCAGCGTGGAAATTCGCAGTCGGCGATAAATAACGGGCCGATCCTCTGCGCGCGGGGTATTAATTTTCCAAGCGCGTTCATCCGTTAAAACTGCCGTCCCACGACACAATACAGCGAAGATACGCTAAGCCGCAAATTCGACGTGATTTTCAATTTAACCGTTTGCATGCCGTTTGCATGTTGAAAAGCGCCAAACGACGCTACAGTGCATGGGTTTATTGAATACATGTAACTGTAAATAATGAAGATTAACACGTTATCTGCCTTGGGGATCACCGGTGACCGGCGCAACAGATTTTACTGAAGATCCAAAATATTTGCAATGGGTAGTAATAATTATTTTATAAATGCAGTTATTGTTAGAATAGCGATGCGATTCTTTGGTCTCCAATACTTGCACATTATTTACATTTTGCATAATTCAGTCAAATGCTGTAGTATTTCATTGCATCGCCGTTCTAATACGGCAAAATACGCACGGCAGTCAACGTGTTAAAGACCAAATGTATTGCTCATATGGTTTCCACGAAAAACAGTAGCTATGTCGAGAATAACCATCAGTAAAATTGAGCGCGTATTGTCATCAGTCCATTGCGATTTATTGGCATTAGTCCATCGCGATTAATGTAGTCTCACTTTTTGTCATGAAATCTGCACAATGCAATCGCGCTGCGTGGGACTCAAACTGTTAAATCCATTGCTTCGCGCCACAGACGAACCTCGAAGGAACTGCGTCGTGTGAGAGGCTGGGGTGGGCATTACACGTAAATAAGTCTCGCGTACGATGACATACTCTCTTGATACGCTTATACGGATAGTCCGCAGTGAAGCAGCAGATAACTTAAGATCTGTCTCGGACCGCACAATGGTCACTGCTTGTACCATGCTACGTAGAGCCGATTGTCATTTCAACAGCATCCGTGACACATTACATCGCTGACTCGCCGAAAACTTGCAGTTGCAGAAGTGCACGCTGTAACGACGTCTCCACGAAACTTGGCTAACAATAAGTGACGAGTGTACACGTGCAATTACGTGGATGACGCGGTTGAGCGCGGTAGTTGGCCGGGATGGAAGTTGGCAGCGTGAAGCGACGAGGCAATGGCACGTAGAAGGGGGCGGCTGGCGGAAAAACGCGGAGAACGGAGATAAAGAGAGTGCGCGAGGAGGACGAAAAAGGCGTAGCGAAATAGAGAAAGCGTTAGGAGGAAAGAGACGAGAGGAATGGCGGGCGGAGAAAGATGGCTGACGAAGAAAGGCCGGACGGGCGGTGAAAGAGACAGGAGATACAATAAATGTCAGAACAACGACCCCACAGTGGCTCGTCGTCAGAGAATTCGTCGCCCGAAGCCTCATTGTCAGAAGGACGTCTGGCTAGTCGACTCCTCACTACGAGAACTTGACTTCCCACATGCACATGCCCGCGGAGGATTATCGATCGGACTTTCCTGGCGGGGGATTAATGCGTTTCCGCCGACGAAACGATCGGTTTTCCGGAAATCTGCGCTCGCTCAACCGGACGCCGTCGACGTTAGACAATCCATCATTGCTCAGGGAATAGCGAGCATGTTCGGCTGTCGGGACTTCCGACGCTGGAGCGGAATTTTCAGGCCACAATGGTCGGGCAAGACAGATTGTCGCATTGTAATGCAAACGTCGTCGAGCGCGAAGGATCGATGACACGATCCGGGAAACGATCGAGGGCGTTAAACTTCCTGCTCGCGGTCGTCGATGGACGACCTTTCAAGAGTCCCTTCAACACGGCCCCTTTCGAACTAGGCGACGATTGACAGGCACTGACGGCACGTGCAACGATCGCAGTACAGCGGTTTTTTATAGGGAAGGGCCTTGATAGCGGACGAACGCAACAACGATTTCGATTGTAAATCTGACGGGTGTGGTTTTAAACGCAAGACGCACGATAATGGTGATAGAATATTCGCAATCTTTGAAAAACAGGACTCGTTCACGTGCGTGTGACCGCTGGCACTTGCAACTCCCGTTACACACTGCATTCTTTCATGACGTACTTGCAAGAGGTCTGATAATAGCGATGGACTATTCGCAATCTTAGAAAAGCAGTACTCGTTTACGTGCATGCAGCCGTTGGTACTTAAGCTCCCGTTGCACACTGTGTTCATTCATAACTTATTTGCAAGGAAATGGCATGCTCCGCAATCATTGCATAACGGGAAATTGGCTGATTGTAGCAGTTGAATGGAAGTGTAGATTGTCCATTTGTGGACTTGACCTTGACGAATGTATCTACCGCGGCATGCCGCGATTAGAACATTCCATCTAATCGATGGTTGTTTCGTCATTCGAAATGGACGACCTCATTTTTCAAGATAATTCGACGCCGACAGTCGCCGGCAAACGGAACGGTTGTAATATCAACGCGGCGACGATTTGTCATGCTGCCGTATGGGCTTCACGTAATATTCTCGTACTAGTTTATACTGCGCAGCTGGTATTCTAGACGCTTAACGATCCTTGCGGCGATTCGCTGATTTAGTATCGATGATTTTCGGGTGGCGGATAACTGGAACGCGGCGTCATGCGATAATTTTGGTTTACGGCCGTCTCACTTTTGCCCGCCCGAGAAAACTGGGTCAGCAACATATTTATAGAGTACGAAAAGGGGGTTGCAAGAAGGTGGGGGTGACTAACAGACTGGAGATGTATTATTGGACCATGCTCGTTAATGGCACATTGTACTGTCTTGCATCCCTATGAAAGACAAAGGTTAATGGGGCAGCGTCCATTAGGGAACTTTAACGTATCGTCCACCAGCTCGGGAAACATTTCAACTCTTTGCGGACGACTGACGCGGCCAACATATACCAAAAGAAAAGTCAGGAGACTCATAAAATGTGTCCAGCTACATCAATTGACACACACCCAAAATTAATTGTCTGTGATATGCATATGTTACTCACGAGGTATAGAAATAGCATCTTGCGTCAGTTTATCCTAAACCCGAGATATAATAGTTATTATTATTTTACTATAATAACCTTATAAAATGATCATGTTTCCCAACATTTTTTTATTTACTCAGAGTCGGGTGTATTCACAGATAAGGGACTCCCACATTTTCGACGCATCGTCAATTTTTTTTCGTTTCCGACCTGTGCCATTCGATAGAGGGTAATTTGCTCTGAAAATAGACCACTATCCGCCCGCTGAACTTTCAACATCACATATACATAAACACAGCCTAGGAACGTTACACATGTAAAATCGTGCAAGGCATTCAATAATTATCCCCGACCGATGTGAAGCACCCTAATATTAGACAGCTCCGTTTCTATGCACCGCTCGCACACCATAAAATCCCCCTCGTTTGTTGTCGCCGATTCCGACAAATCGCCCAATTGGGGTGGTGGACTGCACGAGTTCCCCGTAAAGCCCCAACAGTTTTCCCCTCATGAACATTTAATTCCGATCCCCCGTCACCCCGCCTCTCCGACGTTTCCGCAGCCGTGCGCCGCGCGAAGCTGAAAACACGTTACGAAACTCGCCGATTGCGACGGCACTCTTAACGCATCCGTCGCCGCTTGCTTTTCTCGTTACTCCCTCCCCCGCTTCCCAGAACACGCACTATTGTACGCGCTCGGAGATCCACCCCATCGCGACATGTCGAGGAGCCATTTCAATTCAGGATCCCGAGTGCAATTTGCGTTTCTCATTATCCGTCTTGCCCTCCGTCTCTCCCTCGCTCGCGCTAATTCTTGCGCAAACACAGAGCGCGAGGGTCGGGGAAAACGATGCAAGAGACCGGCATTGTTCCAGCGCCGAATGGCATTCAGCCGGCCAGGAACCGGGCGAGTAATCGATTTCATTCTTCGCCGAGTTTCCGAACGCGAGGACGCACGATTTCGTTTGCACGTCTTCGCGCGTAGGTAGGAAAGCGACAGGAAGGAAAGCCCGGCTGGAAGCGGCGAGTGCACGCGGCCGGAGACGTGCGCAGGGATCGCAAGAGTGAAAGACAGCGAAAGAGAGAGTGCCGGAGCGAGAGGTGCGGTGCGAGAAAGAGAGAAGCCGCAATTAGTCGTTCCACGGGAAATGTAGACGGTAATGAGGCACGACCAGTTCCCTCGCTTCCGGGACGTCGTCGTTATGCAGCGCGGCGTTATTACTCGTCTTCTTTTTGTTATCCATTGCCGCGGCTTCCGCGCTTTTCCGCGAAACGCGACACGCGGCCCGGCGGGAAAAGGGAAGCGACGCATCCGAGGAGGACCCGATTCGTGCGATGGCAGAAGCGCGCTGCTTTTTTGCCGGCGCTCGAATGACTGCGTTCGAATGCATCCGGCGAGACAATGACAGCCGCTCGAATTGTCTGCCGGCCGGCTTGAATGGCCTTTTTAGCGCCGACGTTAAAACGCGGAAGCGGAGGCGGATACGCGCGTTTCGTTTTCCTCCCGGCCGTCGCGACACAATGTCCGGCTCAAATGGCGTGAGCCTCTTTCGCAGATGGCGGCGCGACGTGTGTACGCTCGTCGTCTTTTCCACTGCGCGCCCGTCCCACGGCCGTGTAATCGCTCCATTATGACGGAAAGTTCGTAGTGCGGCGCGACGACCGTTTACGCGAGAAATAACTGCCGTAAAAAGTGACGCTCCGTTTGCCAAAGGAACCGCCGTGAAAAAGTCGCACGATTGAGAGGCGTACGTTTGCAGAGATGTTAATTGAAGATGAGGCTTTGTGCGGGACGTTTAATTTGCGCAAATGTAACATGAAATATTACGCGTGAAAGCTACGGGCCGTTCAAACAATAGTTAGATATAATTTTATTCGGACATGTTTCATCGCGATTGTAATGGATTTAACACTATAATTTTATCGGTGACCGATGTTTCAAGATCGCGAATGGGTGATTATTATTTTATAAATGCAGTTGGTATTAAAATAGTGATGCGATCCTTTGGTGTCCAATACCTGGACATTATTTACATTATAGTAAAATACGCTTGGCAGTCAAAGTGTTAACACGTTGGTGGTCACCAGTGACCGGCGCAAAAGATTTTACTGAAAATTCAAAATATTTGCAATGGGTAGCAATTATTATTTTATAAATGCACTTGTTATTAGAATAGTGATGCGATCCTTTGGTCTTCAATACCTGCACATTATTTACATTTTGCATAATTCAGTCGAACGCTGTAGTATTTCATAGCATCGCCGTTCTAATAAAGTAAAATACGCTTGGCAGTCAACGTGTTAATGTATTAGCCGTTATGTAAAAATTGAAAGTGACGCGAATTGAAAATGTTCGCGGCACAGGATTAATCCAGTCGATTTTATTTTGTTCGGTATTCGTTCGCAATCGGAACGTTCCGCGAGTAAATAATTGAGACGTGTACGCGATATCCGTCTTCTCGATAAGTGTCATCGACGTATTCTGATTGGCCGCCGATGTTGAGGCTATTGAAGTTGTCTGGCGCCTATATGATCGTGAATGAAAGAACAATCGATATGCTCCGTGCATTTAACATTCATGGGACGTCCCTAGTTCAAGGTATCATTGCCTTGCTGTTGCAGTTGGATCCAGCATTATGAAGCAATTACGCGGTACAATCGAGAGAAAGAAGTGAATAAAATTATGTTTGAGCAGCTTGTGCCACTTGACATTTCCATCGGGAAAATAGACAAAGTCAACATTCCGCTATTCTAACTTCATTTGCATATTCCATTTAGCACTTATTTTAATCTAACGCTTTCGAAAATAACCGCGTGTCCTACTTAGCTAAGAAACGATCAGTGTTATGTAACGTGATCGGTTATAAGTACATTGTAAGGTCGTAGAGATCTTTATTTTTCTAATCGCGAAGTGTTTAATTTGCACGGAACATAAACTCGGAATATAATTGAGCGGGGTTGTTAGGTGAGTCAAAGCTACTGCGCCTAGAATCCAGACATGTAATTCGCACCGTGCGAGCGAAAGTGTTCGCAATGAAGTTGTCGGAAACCGTACCCTCCACGTGACAGAAAGTGACCCGAAAAATGTTCCTCTACAAAGTACACGGGAACGGCCCGCACAATGGACAAACGGTGGTCACGGTGGCGTAATCTGTTCGGTCGAGACGGCTTGAAACGCAAGCTGGCGCCGCGGACTTGCATTTCGCAACGGGGACTAAAATTGCGCTTCGCGCGTATCGGTTTTTGCCTTAAGCCCGTCACGCACTTCAAATCCTTTCCATATTCCGTACCGAGCATATCGATAACCAATGTCTGTCCATTCGTATAAAGCACTTACCTTTCATATTTCATACAACGCGAATGCCGACAACGAGCAAATAGAAATGATTCCATGCGCGAACATTATCGATTTTCCGAACGCGCCTAGTCACGATACATTGCTTAAGTTTGAGTGCCAAGCGGCGCGATCGCGCTTCTTCTGTCTGTCCTCAAAACTGCAGCGTAATCACAGCAGGCTCGGTTTCTCTCGATGCAAACATTACGGTAACTTTTCAATCTTACAGGTGGGTAATGTTAATAATCGGTCATGCTTTTATTCATATAAAAATTGTATAGCGACGACACGGAATATAACAAGCGCTATCGCGCCGCTTGGCAAGTTTCGACCGGGAAATGAGAAAGACCCGTGGCACTCAAACGGTTAAGACAGACGTCTTGAAAATTACACGAAAGTTACCGCAGGTGGGTCACGTAATAATCGGTCATGTATGACGCACGAATAATTTCAGGCAAGAAGTCGGAAGTGTACGGTTGCCCTTAGGTCTGACAGGAATACGAGATCGCGATATTCTCGTTCGCCGGGGAAAAAAATATCGCACCGGCCGCTACATTCTGCTCGGCGAGTTATTTCGCTCGACGGGGCACCGGTGCGCCGCATATTTCGCGCTTTTATGCGAATTCCATTGGGCCCAGACGCGTCGTAAATTTTCGTAAAACAGCGCCGCTCGTCGGCCAATAACCGGTCGGCATTGGAGAATGCACTCTGTATTCGCCTTACGAAAACCGAAAGACCACCGTAACGACTGAGCATTCACGTTCGAGGCGGAAGTGAAACTGATTTTCGTACGCGGTGCCGATAGGTAATATCAACTGAACGTCATACACCGCGTTTTATGTGAAAACGTACATAATACTTCCTCTCGTAAACGAGCTCGATAAAAACCCCTGACAAACCCGCGCGTATATCTACTCGAACGTCGCTAATTAATTTTATTTACCGCCTTTATCATTTCCGAGAAAGTCCGTGCCCAGCGACGTTTCTTCAACATCATCTCCCGAATATAGCTGCCTCTCGATTATTCAGCGGTCGACTGTCGCAGAATGTATTAACACATTGACTGCGAACCGTATTTTACTATATTAGAACGGCGATGCTATGAAATACTACAGCGTTCGACTGAATTAGGCAAAATGTAAATAATATGCAGGTATTGCAGACCAAAGGATCGAATCACTATTCCAATAACAACTGCATTTATAAAATAATAATTGCTACCCATTGCGAATATTTTGGATCTTCAGTAAAATGTCTTGCGTCGGTCACCGGTGACCATCATGGCAGTCAAAGTGTTAATCCCTTTCGCGCAGCAAAGCCAACGACGACCGTCCCGTTCGTTTCGCATCGGGTTCTTTTTGTAGAAAGCGGTGGGAAAGGCTCCCGCGGGAGGAAGCACGCGATTTACTTCACGCGCGCTAAATATTCCCCGGCCACATTGACGCCCGACGCAGTCGCTTCTTATTGCGTTCTCGCTGATCCAGCTGCGAAAGCAATTTGTCTTCGGCGCAGTACGCAGTCCCAGGCAAAAGTTGCCCAAGTGACAAAAGAAACTCTGCAATCGCGTCGGCGGATTTCCGTCGGTCCGAAGTAAGACCCGCGTCGACTCGGGATCGACTTCGAGCAAGAATCGAACGGCATGCCCTATCCGCTTCCACTCGTGATTTACGTTCGTGGGTGGGTGCGATATTTTTTATCGTGTCTCGAGGGGAATCTTCTCTTGCGTTGCGTTTCGCAAACACGTAGCGAGAGAAAAAGTGCGGAGCGTCTCGACGCGCGTAGATCGATCGAATGGGAACCGAGACGGTTGAGTTGCGAAGACTGTCGAGTACGCAATCTCGCTTAGACGCTGTCGGGTTATTTTTTGCGGGCAAAAAGCATTTACATGAATTTTTACGAGACCAGCATCGGAGGGAGCGTCTTTTATAACGCCATTAGCATCTTTGTACCGTTTTTCCGCCTACAAATATCGCGGTCTCCGGGAACCAGCGCGAATGTTTACGAGAGGTCCTACGCGAATTCGTATCCTCCGAGGAGCTCGGACATTTTACGATGCTCCTGCAGTTCTGCGAACGCTCAAGCCTGCGCGGACCGCGGTATAATGGTTGCCGGAATTTCGATAGTCGCTTTCGGACAAACAAACACGTTTGCGAAGACCATAAAGCAGCAGACATGCGAAAAATACCAAGCCGTTGTCTACGGCACTCAATTTATTCAATGCTACGCATGGAGACACATATTTACTAGGTTCTCGAGATAGTAAAACTTCGGAGATTCCGAACTCACCAATTCACTAATTCGCCATAGAGTCGCGCGGCCGGACATATGAATGGCAATGTGCAAATTGCACCGAAAAGATACAGGCAATACTGCGCGTGGAGACATATATTTACTAGATTCTCAAGATAGTAAAATTTCGGAGATTCCGAACTCGCTAATTCACGTGCCAAGCGGCAGCATGTAGAAGAGCGTAAAACTAAATATTTGAAATATTCGCATACTGCGCATGGAGACTCGCTCGAGATAGCAAAATTTCGAGTCGCGCGACCGGAAAACATATGAATTATAATCGCGCGGCCGGACATTGCAAATTGCACCGAAAAGATACAGGCAATACTGCGCGTGGAGACACATATTTACTAGATTCTCAAGATAGTAAAATTTCGGCGATTCCGAACTCGCTAATTTACGTGCCAAGCGGCAGCATGTAGATCAGCGTAAAACTGAATATTTGAAATATTCGCAGTGCTCGCCATAGAGTCGCGCGACCAGACATATGAATGGTAATGTGGAAATTGCACCGAAAAGATACAGGCAAAGGAAGCACGACGCGACACACGTTCGGATATCTCTCCTGGGCGTGTGTGCGTGTGTGCAAGGATTCCGGACGTTTTATCGGCCGTGCACATCCTTGGCGTCGCGCGTTTGCGAATATCGTCGACTTCCGCTGACGTCAGATCTTCCCTTTCCCTGTGTAACACCGTTTCCGCTGCAGAAAGTGAGTCCACGGAGCCGTGGAACTCGCCTCATGACGCCGTGCGGATCGTTTTCACCGAACAGCTGTTTCCTTACGACGAAAAGTCTCGTCATCTCTATTTCACGCACGGGCATGGGTTATGTCTTTAGAAAGCTGACCAGAGGAAGAATTGACGAAGAGCTGTACCGCGAAATTCGCGTAGATGAGTGTGCGCAGATGAGAGTGAGTCACGGTTGGGCAGAGTTTATAGTTTACGTTTATTCGTTCAAGGACAGGTAACGCGAATAAATGCTATATAATATATTATTGCGGGCGTTGTTGGTGTTGCGAATTGGATTAGCGCTGGTATGTCATTTATTATGTTGAAATTTGTTAGCACGAGCAAACATCTAGATCCGACCGTTAAGTTTTTGAACAATAAATTTAAACGTATTAATTAACCGGTATGATCCGAACAAACCTGCATTTGTATAGAGCCAATATTTGATGGCTTGGAAAAAGTGACAAGATTAAGGAACTTGCCACTAATGTTACAGTGGCTTACGTACGTAAACGCTGGATATAAACCATTGTCTTCAGATGCACGTTTCCAAAGCAACGGAAAATATAAGCTAGAGTTTTCGCGAGCTGGACGAATCATCTAGAATTCTCCGGTGCGACTTATAGTGCACCCGTGGCAATCAAATCTAGCGAACTCGTACTCGTGCACGATTAACCGTTAGATGACTTTCGCGCCTCTACTCTTTAAGAATCCCGCATTCGCTAACTTTGACGATCGCTGCAGATATAATCGAACCAGTCCGTCCGTGAAACTATAAAGTGCACCGTTTAATGGAAACTCGGCCTATCACCAAGCTTAAAATTAACAGCATACATTCTGTGCGCCATACGTTTACGAGCGTCTAACAAGTTCGACCGATTCCGGAAACGATCAGCGACCGAGGATTCCTGCGGGAACAACCGTAGGTTGATCGGTTTTTTGCACCGTCTTGATCGACGTGTAGCGAAGTGATCGACGGCGCGATTTAATACATCGCGTTCTCGAAGCAATTACACAATCTCGTTAGCATTCTTCTACACGTGGAACTTCAACGAGCGATGAATGCTTCCCTTTCATATACGAGCCACGCGCGGTTTCTTGCTCGATTGATCGTCGAGATGCGTGTATGAAGCGCGTTTAAGTACCTACCGCGTGTACAAGATGTCTCCGGTTCGGATGGAATTCAAGGTACTACAAAGTAGAAAAATTCCATAGCAGAGTAACTAACTAAACTGCTACACGCACGTGCGCTTATGACTGCTTATTTACGATGCAACAAGCATCCGCGTTGTATGGTTATGCAAAGTTCGGTCGCCTTAATGACGCGGGTGCAACTTTTTGAAGAGGAAAAATATCAAGCGACATTAACGTAATGGTGGGTAACGCGGCAAAGTCATTCGTATAATTTCTGTAAGATACTGCGTGTGCGCGGAGGTACGCGTTACTTTATCTGCTTTGCAGCAGACACGTGGGCAGAACGTATAATATCGTATCACCCTCGAAATCTGCGAACGTACGCGGACTCCTTCCTTTCTTTCCTTCGCTCTGCTAATAGCGCGTAATAGCAAGTACTTGATTTACTCGGTATGTACGATTTTCACGGAGATTAGAAGCATTCGATGCATTCATGTATGATACATCGCGTGCTAAGAAATATGTACGCGCAAGGAATACACTTGTTACACGTTGTCAGCGTCGCGTATGAAAAACACACCTTCCGAAAGCGGGATGCATAATGGAAGTTCTTTTTAATATTTATACGTCGCGACACTCCTTCGTGTCGATTATAGATACACAACTGTTGAGCAAAAGTTTACTCAAGAATTGTCTATTGCGTTCCGATGCGCGGCATAAAGCGAACATTCCATCGCGCACACGGCAAATTTAAGATCTTTCACGCACGTCGAAGTGTCAAGCGTCAACGTGCGATGCGTCTTCTGAATACAGCAGTTTCCAATTTGCAAGGTAATGCGAAATATTTTCCCAACTTGACAGCACTCAGCTCGCCCTCGTCAAACCTCATGGTGGCGCGGCAAATATTTTCATATACAATTTTATTTTATTCACCTTTTCGTCTTGCGCAACTAACACGCGTATCCGCTTTGCTCTTCACACGTTTATTCTTTGCTCTTCACTTTTTAAACATTTTTGCTGTGTGCATTATATTCTGTGTGTGCTTTATTATTGAAAACAAAATAACGATTTCATGATTATCTAACTATTTTTACAAAATTTGAAATATTTTTGAAATAAATGTTTATACATTTTCTAATGATGTATTTTCATTTTATCTTACATTGCACACCCGATGTGCAATGATCTTATTTATGTGAATTCACTTACGAATTGGGTGATTTCCATAGTAAACATGTTTTTTTTATTAAAAATGAACAATACACAGAAGAGAAAAAATTTCGCTCCTGGGAAAAAAAATCGTCGTCTCGAATGGGTTAACACGCGTCTCGCTCCAAATAACAGACGGCGCGACGTAAGGAGACAGACGCAGAATTGTTCGGCCTCGGCATTGTTTATTGAAGGCACTCATAACTCCGTCGAAGCATCAAACGCTCGAGCCAATGCGCGCACACGCCGGACATGCGAGTGAGCGAACTCGATAAATAAGCAAGTACAGAAATTTATGGAGGACGGATCTTCGAAGCCCGGACTCTTCCCGGCAGCCGCTGTTGTTGAAAATCCGCGCGCGCCAGCGAATCGACTCGAAGAACGTAGGCGCGGAGGGTGTTCTCTTCGTATAGGTGCGATCCGCATTATTGCCGATACTAAATCATAAACGAGCGCAGTGCCAGTCCTCGACACGCATTATGCGTGCACGTGGGTACAAATAAGAGAATAGTAATGAAGCACGCAGCCCGTACGCGCGTTTTCTTACGTCCGCATGAAGACGTGTTCAGGCACGTGGGTATAGGCCGCTTACACAAACGTGCCGCGTTTATCGCGAGTCAGCCGTTCGACCCTCATGTGGGCCGAGAAAATTGCAATTTACGGGCATAGCTGCAGGTTTTGCAATGATGCAACGTGTAGGTTTGCTCTGCCGATTGGTTCGCGTCGGAGAGCGGAGGAGAGCGATATACGGTAACGGAAGACGGGAAAGATGGCCGGAGAAGGACGAAGGGTGCGAAGGGGGAGAGTTATCGACTATTATTACCCTCGTTGTCTTCGCGATGTATCACTGTCAGGCACTGGCCTTTCATGTGCCATTCAACACTTCTTTCGGGCCGCTTAATTATTGTTTCTATATATAAGAAGCGTTACACACTTTTGATAGCTACGCGCACAATCGGCCGCTTTGTGTCGGAATCATTGTCGGGCATTTCACTGCCCCGGAACGGCGAGCTGGAAATAAATGTACCGGTAGGGAGCAGTATCGAGGATGAATAAGCGACTGCGATAAAAGGGCGTCCGTAGCGTCGTAACGACGGAATGCAGTCGGCGGCGGAACCACGTAACGTTGCGCGAGAAACGCCAAAGAAGGATAAGTTCGCACGTTCCTCGCGGAGGCGGATATATCGGGAAAATCCGACGCGTCACGTTTTTTTGCAGAAAACATACTTCAGCGGTTCTGTCAGACGTGTTGCACGTTCCGAAAATGCGCGCCGAACGGAATCCGTCAGGGCGTCATAGGTAGCGAGCCTGACAAGTGGTGACGTAGTAAAATACTAAGCACCATGAATGGACAGGAAGGCGTTCGAGTGAATGGAACCCAAGAGGCGAGTTTCGCCTACGCGCTAACTGCCTCTATACGTAGGTAGCTCCTGCATGCGATCGCACACACGTCGATATACTTAGTTACGCACTAATAGAGGCTCATGGAAGATCGAAAGGTGGTCCAGGCGCTGCGTGTGGGCGTACAGCTCCGGCTTAAAACGTGCCTCACATCGAGACGTATGGAATTAGTACGTCAGTGCGCCTCAGCACTCGTGGCTAACGACTACTTGCGCCTCATCTCTCAATTTGCGACGTTTCGAAAATACACAGTACATTCCGCGAAGCGCATTCTCGCATTTCTGACTCGCCGTCCGTGAACTTTCATTTTATTACGCTCGCGACCGCTGTGAACGCAGCCGTAAGCCGCTTGCCGACTCGGTAAGCGACAAATTATTGTAGTATTTTACGCGGATGCTAATTAGTGAAACGCTCCAGCGTGGAATAACGTACGAGAGAGAAACTGGCAGGTAGCCGGCATTCCTGCGAAAAGATATAACACGATAAGATAAAGACGGTGCGTGTGCGATAATTGCAGGGCATAATATTGATACAAGCTGATAATTTCCTAACTCGCGACTGGCTGGTCGGTCGCCTTGCCGTTTTTCGAGATCGCCAGCGCGCGGGACAGAAGGATCTGTTATCGTCCGATCCTCCGTTCGCCGAAACCGGCCAAATTTCTTAAGAACTGTTTGTACGACGCGTGTGGGTGCGCGCGTGGGTGTTCTCGATGCGTGCGTACTTTTCTGACGATCATATTACAATGACAATACGAAACGCGTTATTAGCCTCGGCGCAAAGAATATTTTGAGACTAAATACGACGAGTCCCAAAAATAACCCACAGCGCATCAGCGAAAAAAATCCGAGCGTGCCGACTACGCATACGAAAGAAACGTATACTTTCGTGCTCTCCCCAGCGGGTGAAACATTCGACATGACACGCTCCTCATTTGCGTCCGACTAATACCTTTATCAGCAGAACGTGAAATACAAAGCATGAGTGCCGCCGTTACACATCGATTAGCAATGTACTCGCGGTTTAATTGCCGTCACGCTTGCGAAACCCGTTTAAAAAAAGATCGGAGACCGCGCGGATCGCAGGAACCGTCGCAGAAGCGGAAATTACAGTTACGCATACGTTACGAGGCGGTTAGCCGTTGAAAAATACGCGCGGAGCCAGATCGCGCATCAAGCGCGCACGTTGTTCGTGGGGTGCGCGTTTAAAATTTAGCATTACACGCCGATCGGCTACAGGTACTTGTTTATTAATCGTAAATCGTCGCTGTTTATCGACCGGCGAAATCGCGGCGTACGTGCCAGGCGATACTGTAATTTTATGCACCCTGTTGCATCGCACGGATAACTGACGAGGTCGTTTCGGGCGGAGGGGGAAAAGGAACGGCAAATAGCGGAGGGAAGGCGAAAGGTACATATGGCCAGAGAAAAGGAAGAAAAAACGGTGCAATCGGCGCCTGCAATCCAGGTATGCACTTGGCCACTTCGCCAAGACGCTAGGAACGCAGGATGCGTCGGGACAGCGCACCGATCAGCGGACACTTTGCCTCATGCATACGAGTACACGACTGTGCACTCACCGAAATTGCGAATGCGCCAGCGAAACACTCGCATACCTAACGGAAGCCGTGTATATTAATGTTCCGCATTAGCAGCCAATCAAAGTAATGCGTACGCAACGATCGACCCCTCTAATGAAGCGAGTGGCACCGCAATATCAACAAAGTAACACGTCGCCGCATGATAAATATGGATTGCGTCGCTATCTCAGATTCTCTTACGGCCCTTCTTATTTTCGTTATTTTACTCTATTCGCATGCTCTCGCACATGAGGTACCGCACACGAGGTACTCTCGCGCCAACAGTAGACAAATCTACGAACTTCCATTAGCATTCTACACAACATTCAACACGTGCCAGCAAATTTGTCACACGCTGCCGACTAGCCGCGCGTAGACAAGCAAAGAACTCGGCGTCGAATTAATTTTCACGACACGTCCGGCTAAATCTCCCGGCGTTCGCCTGACGCGGGAATTTTTGCGAGGACATCACGACCAAAAGGAGGCAAATCTCTCCTTTAAAACGGCGACATTCGTGTCACGGTCGCGACGTCCTCGATCGCGGCTGCTCGTTCGTCTTCTTTCTTTCCAAGGTTCTCCGAATATCCTGCACGCCGGGAGGAGGTACGCTCGCATACGAGAGCATGCTGTGATAGGAATTGCACGAATCTCCGCTGGTCGTCGGAAACGTAGCTTTGACATTTAAACGGCACGTTGGTGTTGGCGACCGAAGCTGGACACCTCGTCCATCTACGGTACCGAAGGCAGGCAAGGCCATTCTCCGTGGCACAAGTCACGTGCTCACTCGGCCTGTCTGAATACTGTCGTATTCAAATGGTACAAGCATCGAGATTGCTCTACGTCTCGCCGTACAAAGTGATCTCCCAGACGTTGATCGTTCGCGACAGCATGGCATTGCTTATCTCGTCGGCAGCCAGTCGATGTTCTTCCGCTCAAATCGCTGGGAAAGGAGAACTCGGCATTGATTCTGTGCGCCTGTGGATACGCACGGCTGACAGAGAATCAAGACGCGCATAACGGATGGGGCGACAGGAGGCATACAACCGGTACGGAACGAAAACGCGTACGAGTGACATAGTAACAAGATGCACAGAATGGCCAGGGATCACAATTGCGGAATGGACGGGGAACCAAAATGTAGGCAACCAACGCAGATTACAATAAGCTGCAACGGGAACATCATGCATGCAACGGAAATGGAGCCGAAATGTGTTCAACCGACATCGAATCAAGACGCATACATACGACATAGAAGATTTATTTAGAAAATTTATTTTTTTGTCAGACATAATCGTAACAAGATTACAATTGTCTAATTGCCATACAGAGGAAACATAAAAACGCAGGACATATAGCTTTCTGCGGTTATTCAGGAATGCATTAAAACGTGTGGACAAAAACGAAAGAAACGACGGTGGACATATTTGTGGTTAGCCAGATTGTTCACTACATCATTCTGAGTCGCCATACGATCAAAACCCGCTCGTTTTCACAAGGCTGATGCGTTGCATCGATGACCCCTATGGACAACGTCGCTTGACCTCCTTCATCGCAACAAAGTGCATTCACTGCATGATCGTGTGTGAGTTCTTTTCCCTTTGCGGCCATGTCGTTTCAAGTCTTTTTGTAGGACAGGTCAGTTCCATGTTCACGCTGACCCGTGCAGCGATTACAAATTTGACCACTTAAAACGCCGCCGGGTCAACAGTACGCACAATCATATACGACCGTATAGTATCGATCTCAAAATACGCGATTAGTCTTTAACCCTGTCGCTACGGTGGTCCAGTCCACAGTTTGGGATATACGAAACAAGAAGTCCACGGTAAATATGCCATGGTGAACTTTGGTTGTTCATATTAACGAAAGGGTTAATTACTCTGCATTTAAATTGATTGTACCCACACGATAGGGTTTTCATTGGTAAATCTCAGCTTTGCAATCAGTTTTTTGCACTTCAACTTTGAAAACCTATGTGTTGAACGCACGTATCTTGAATGCCACTTTCATTTCCGTGTGACATTAACATTTTTCCAATGCAAAAGTATGTTAGTACGCATCGGCACCGATGCGTTGGCCGCCGATGCTTGAGCAGATTGATGCGATGATCGAAAACGCCATAATTGGAGGTCCGTGAGTCAAGGTAAGGTTATGCGTCGGCAATTCGCCCGCGCATTTCCAACTTTCTCCGCGCCCGCCATAAGACGCTGCCCGTTTCTCGCCGGCCAAGATACTTGAACAAACGACTTAACGATAAGTACCTCGCATCGCGAAGAGGTCGATTAGTTGGCGACGCAGGTGCTTGCGCTACCAACCGCGCATTAGCGAATTTCTATAGCAATTTGACGATAGTTATCGGTAGGAAGAGGCCGGAGAAAGGGAAGAAGCCGCGCAGGTCGATTACATTCGACGTGCGCATGAATCACACCGCAAAAAGGCGAGTCGTGCACCCTTCTTCGGACGGCACCTTCGCGTATAAATCCGCGCGTGTTTTGTGCGCGAGGCACCGGGTGAGGTGAGGTGAAGATTGAGCGTGCATTTTTCCCGAATACGACCCAATAGTAATGTCTGGCAAGTCGGCTGAAATAACAGCGGGTGTCGAGGCAGCGAAACGTCCATTTTTACGGGCGTCTCGCGGAGTATTCTTGAAATCGTCACGAATCATAAACAGTCTCTGCACTTTGCGCGAAACTTTCTAAGCCGCGTACAGCGGTGGCATACTGTTGGGATTTGGAGGTGTGTGAAATAATCTTTATTATACGTTTATTGTAACTTATACTTTAATTTCTTAAGAGAGTAGGTCTTTCTTCCTTGATCGTAGGGCTTCGACTGACTGATATGAAAAACATGTTTGCCCAACCTTTGTTATATGCGTCGCAGCTCATGCCACGCATCACATTCTCACGCGCATGCATTCGATAAGCATTTGTTTTAAAAGAGGGAATCGAGTTGTCATCTCGATATAAAGACTGAGGCGTAGCATAAACAGTTCAAAGGAAAGACATTGATTTTTGTCATATTCCAACACATACAAATGCGTTTAACGTACCGCCAACACTGGCACATATCGCAACGGACACTGCGGCCAAAACGCAAAATGGCTGTTTGCAGTTTCGCACGGCGCGTTACTCGTGCTTTTGAGGTTATCGCGTAAACACGCGCATAGATACACACTCCGTCTCGCAGCTAGACAGACATTCGCGGCACTGACTCAAAGTAGCTGTTTACGGTTCCCTACGACGCGCCGAGTACACTTACGCGATTACGAAATGTTCGGACGCAAGGACTCGAACTCTCAATCTATCGGCGGCGGCCGCCATCTGCAATGCTGGCAACCCGCGCTCGCTCAAAAACGGCGAGGCTGTTTACAGTTCCACACGGCGCGCTTATGGGATTACGAAATGAACAGGCGCGAAGTTTCGACCTCCCGTTCCGCGCAGATCCCGTATGACGAGTAGAGTATAACGCCGGCTGGGAGTAGTAGAGGCTTCGCTGACGTCACGGGCTAAGTTTAAACCCGCCATCGAGACCGACGGCACCACGACGCGACAGCCTCGCTCGCGCTCATCCACAAAGCGTAATACACGCGCGTGCAGCGTCCTGGCCCTGTGCGTGAGATCAGAAACGGATGCGGTGCGTGCACCAGGCCACTATATTCCTACCGGTCGTCGGACAATGTACCATTGTGTCTTCCTCTCATTCTTTCTCCAGCACGCTCCCTCTTTCTCCTTCCTCCTTCCCGCTCGAGCGTGCACGCGCGCACTTTCTGCCCTCCTTTCCCGTCTTGCTGCCCGCCGGCGCTCGTCATCGGAACTGGTTTTATTTGTCGCGCTTTTTATTTACGAATAAGCGGGCTCCGCGGTTCGGGAATATCTGCGAGCGGCCGAATGTGTGTGTGGTGCGCGGACGCGGTCGGATGCTGCGTGAAATCGCAGACAGCTGAGTCACGCAGGTTTTTAGGCCGAAACGCGGAAACCGATGGACGTTGGGCCGAGCGCGGTGCCGCGATGGAATGGGTCTGTAAAAACGTAATGGGGATTGAATCGAAATTCGCTCGAAGAAGGGCTAATTTTCAGCGGCGGTTCGTCGCGATCCCGTGGTCAGCGCACAAAGCTGCCGCTATTCGTCTCGGCATCACGCGAAAACGTCGATTTTATGGCAAAACCCATGATACGGACATGCGAATGCGTGCAGCAGCTAGCTGGCTGAGAGGGAAGAGTGGAAGCAGCGAAATGCAACCACGTAATGATGACTCACCGTTCTTCCTGCCCTTAATAGGATTTGGCGACCGCATAATGTTGCCTCAATTTCAAGGGGACGTGAGTTATTATCGGACATTCTAATTATCCGAAAACGAGACGGGCTTTCCTCGAGGAGCTCCGTATGACGTGCGCCAAAATGAGGAGTGGAAAAATGCGACACCGTATGCGAGACATTACGAGCGCGGATAAATGCGTCGTGCGTCGAACAATATATGCAAATATGGCCTGAACGCAGTACGCCTTAAAGTCGGTGATGAAAAAAATTGAAATGTCGTTTCGCACGAATGAACACCCTCGCCCGGAACGGATAGTGTCGCAATAATCGACGCTGAGATCTCGATCTCCAGTCGCGTGCATAACAACAATAGTAACGGTAATAATCGACGATAATAATAATAAGGGCGTGAGTAACGGAGATAATAATAGCATTAACACTTAATCGTCGGCCATTCGCACACGACTCGTTTGCTGCCGGCAGACATGCACTCAGCAGTTTCAACTTCCAAGTGATACTTTCAACTATAAAACTCTCCACTTTTCTCTTCGCAAATGCTAGGCTTTTCTGACAAGTTATCAAGAACAATCAAGCGATAACCACAGGTGCACGAAACGGGAAAAAAGTTGGCCTTTCAATACACATTTATCGAGGCGCAGAGTATTGAAAGCCTAACGATTTTGATGTTACCAAAGCATCACACTAATGTTAACACCGTCAATGTACCAATGGGGAATTTTCCGATTCGCAAACAATATATTAAAGAATGCCCCTCGACAGTTTGCATGCCAGCGTACTGCGTTATCGAGAATCTGCACAGGAAGCAAACAGAGGACCGTTTGTGCGGAGTCGGTGAATGGCGCAGGTCAAGTAGATCAAATCGGAACGAGGAAGCACGTGACTTCCTATCGTGACTCTTTCATCGATACGCGTACACATCTCGGTCCAATTGCAAGGGACTCGCGCACGTGGAACGCGGGTCTCTATTTATTCGCGCGCACTCACATTCGCACATGCAAAATCACGCGTGTGCGTTCTGTCGAAAAACGTCGTAACAGTGCAGTCATTCAAATCACCCGCCATACACGCACGTCATGTCAGTCAATTACGCGCTCCGCATCGCGAATCGCCACGGAGAACACGAGATCGAGTTCCTGCTACATACTCATAACCCATGAACACCTACGGGGTGCTCCGTAACCGGTGGTGCAACAGGAAAATTGTGGTTTCACAAGAAAAAGAAGTAAAGAACGTAAAATATAATTTCCTCGGTGAAGCTTTTATAAAAATCCGGGATTGATAGTGAACGTCGTGAAAAAATAGAAATTAATTATTTTATGTAGAATTGCTACCTTGTGGGTCGTACGAGAAATTATAACACACGACATTGGTGTGTGTAACGAGTGTGTGGACATACTTGATTGATAGTGGACCTTATGGAAAAAAGTGAATGTATTACTGCACATAGAATTGCTACCTTCTGGATTGTACCACAAGTTATGGCACACTGTGTATGCGTAACGAGAGTGTGGTCATGCTGGTATTATTGCAAACCCGCACGGAGTACTTAAGCTTTTCCTGTGCGATAGCAAACCTGAAGGGGTGTAGAGGAAGTAAAGGAGGGTTCAATTTAGCGCACGTGCGCAGGGGTGGGTTCACATGTCGGGATAAGGTTCAAGGGCACATGTCGAGTGCGTACTTGAAAGACTCTTGCGACACTGAAGGGCGCTCGTTGCAGGATAAAATTTTTATTAGTTTCCAGGGAAGTTGGCACACCCTGCTAATTGAAACGAGTGTCGTAGTATATGACCTCGCGACGCATGAAAATTGTGTGCGGAGGAACATGTGCGTTGCACACGTGGGAGCGCACTATTTCAGGAATGGTACGTTAATAAACGAATCGCGGATCGAATGCTAGGAATAATCGAGCACGCAAACGATAGCGGTGCGCTACAAAGCAATCGCCGCTCGCCTACGTATGACCGCAGCAGTAATTAGAACATGTATCTATCGTGTAATTCCATCTCGACGCAATACTTGTGAAATATCCCCTCTCAGCCGAGCATTTGCAAAGCGGTTTCTAACAGAAGTAGCACACTCGCTAATTCACAGATTTTATCCGCGGCGATCTTTGCGTCCAGTCGCAATAAAATGAATTCCACATTAAGTCGCGGTGCACAAGAAACGAGGATAAAAATGATGCAGCGCGCGACGCTGAAATTAGAGCGACGCTTCGTGGTACGAGGCACGTAGCCCCTTTGCACAGTTGTACGCCGACCATACATCGTATGTAAATATGTACCGCGTTATGCCTATCCGCGCTCGTTCGATATGTTTGGCAGAGTATCGAATGTCGGTCGTAATGCGCACAGGACGGAAAACACATCCGTTATAATTGCGTGGCCAATGAACGCCAACGATACCGTGCCCGCGTAACATGTGTCCGACATACGCACACAAGTCCACCGTTACACAATCGGCGCGCGCCCGTCAGGGAATCGATACAAGCACGCATACTTTCGGTATAACCGATGAATTGAATTAAACGGCGGTTCTATTAAATCACCATTTAACGTGACAGAATTATTGCCGACGTGGCAGACTGTTTTAGTAAATCGATCCCGTGCGCGACAGTTAATGGCCCTTACGAATGCGTTTCTCGCGCGGAGAAATGTGCAGCGTGGATTCGCGCACGCGGCCGGTTTTATTTATATGACGACGACGCTCGTAAAAATAGTGTACTGAAGTATTATTTGGCGGGTTTACTGATCGTATCTTCTCGTACGCTTGTCTGGCATAAATTGCGCATCGTCGTATTATTCTTTCAGCGCGACGTGTCGTTCAAGTAGTTCCGCGGCAAGATGCGTTTAAGGGTTAAACACCTAGTGAGCAGTGTCACGCTTGCGTCGACCCATTCTCACGTCTGCCTTCGTGACCTGGTAATGTTCACCGCCCAGACTGTCCGGAGGGAAACGACAATGAGATGAATTGCGGGGATGTCGGTAGTTATTTCATCAGGGACAGATTAGCCTCGTGCTCTCAATCGACTTTTCGCACGTCGGCATCGTCATCGTCGAAACTGTACTGCTGGCCCGAGCGCGAACGACCCACACAACAGCGTACGCTCTCAATACGCGAAATTTACATATGTTACGACGCGTTACGACCTGTGTTGGGTAGCAATTGATTACGTTGTGATTCCTGTAGTAGCTGATTGGAAGAGTAATCGTGATTGAGATGATTGTTTCCAGATTATTAGGGACTTTATTGATGCCGCGGCAGAATATAATATTACGGCTGATTGCGATTCCCATGGACCGTAAGATGTGAAAACAGTATATATGTGTAAACAGGCTGTGTGTTTGAACCCGATTGATACGCAACCGAAGATAATGTAAATGGAATTTCATTAGTGAATATTCGCAATCAACAAGTCGCTGATTGAAAGAGTAATCACGATTGGGATCATTATTTCGAGATTATGATGGACTTTATTGAAGTCACGTCAGAACATAATATTACGGCTGATTGCGATTCCAATGGAGCGCAAGGTGTAAAAAATGATAATGTTTATAACATACAGTGTCTATGTTTAAACTAGATTGATGTGGCAAAAAGATTATGTAGAAGGAATTTAATTACTCAATAATCGCAATCAGGAATCATTAATCTGATTGCGTTTTGCCTTACACCGGTTGCGACGCGTCTCACCACTGTTCTCCGCTTCCGAATAATGTCAGGCTGGAATCGCCGAGGCGTGACGTCGTTCATTTTCTGTTGAAAGCCTCAAATTACACGGGACAAAGGACTCTTTTCCTCTCAACGATTAACTCTTTAACGGTGATCGACGGTATTCACACAAAAAACAAACCTACTGTATACTTGAACCCATGTGTTTCAACATATGAGAAATGATACCAGAAACATTTATAACATTCAAAGTTCTCATATTATTCCACTGTCAACTCACAACGTATATAGCCTTTATTTTAGACTCTGCAAACCGCGTGCAAGCAGTAATAACAGATAAACAAAATATTAAATGACTGATCCGTATGTATTACAGACGGGATTATATCCGTCATCCCTTAGGTGAGAACGGTTTCATAGATAGGGTTCATAGATTTAATCGCGCTTTTATTATATTAGCGGAGACCGAACATAACTCAAGGCAGTGCAAGCAGAAGTGCAAAATTTGCAATTCTCCAGCTGTGCAACCGAAAAAAAGAACACTCATACACCCGAATACGTGCTGCTAATTTCACATAACCACCGCAGCAGATTCCGGGCCACAGATCATTCAGTTTCGTTCAAGCGCCATTATATTTCTCACAGATCCTTAACACGTTGACTGCCAAGCGTCTTTTGCCATGTTAGAATCGCGACGCGATGAAATGCTGCAAAGATTGATTAAATCGTGCAAAATGAATCTAACGCAGAGTTGTTAGAAGTCAAATTATTGAAGCACCGTTCCAATATCAATTACTTTTACAAGATTGCATCTCGGCTGCATTGCTAAGTTTTTGCATTTTTAGTAAAATCTTTTGCGCCGGTCACCGGTGACCCCCACGGCAGTCAACGTGTTAAAGAAGCAATCGGCATGTAACCGCACGCGCGCGCGGAATTTCCAGCAACTACACACAATTGCCTGACCCGCGCGTCGAAGGGTTAACAACAAAACGGCCGTGGCTCCAATCAAAGGTTTTCGTCATGCGATTGGGTAATGACCGTCAACAGAGCGCAACGACGTCGAGAGCCGAAAGTCCCGACGTACGATAATCATCGGCCATAAAAACGTTGCCGCTCCTACATTTACCCGTGACTCCGCGGATCAATTGAAACGCCTCTCTCGTAGACTTTCTCGTTGACCGTCGTAAACTCCCCATTGTCTCGTGCACGTCATTGGGCACACTCGTCGTCTGAAATCATCGTTACGACTTTGTGGTCCGTAAACAACGACCGGGAGAAAGCTCGCCTTATATAGCTGGGCCACGACGAACGTGTGTGCCCATCGCGAGGAAGAGACGAAGCTCTGAGGGCCCCACGAATCGTTCTCCATGAGAAGTTTCGCAGCCTTCTGCCCACGCCTGACATTTCACATCTTGCCATACGGAGTTCTCACGTGTGAGCATAAGTGGGGACCCGGGCAAAAACGTCTAGGAATTGACGGACGGGAGACATCGAGCAGGAGAACGTTGAGTGACGAGTTACTGTTGTGTCGTCTCACGAAAGGGCTGCAGCAGGCAAGACGGTCAATGACGATTGCGTTGAGGGACGAAGGTGGAAAATCGGAAAGGAGTAAGGTTGGAGAACGGTGAGGTTGAAGTAAGGTGCGATGATTTCGTTCAATGGGATATTAGCGAGTCGTACCGGTAATCGATCATTTGTTCGTGACATTCGGGCAGAATGCGCGCCGAGTGTTACGTGCGGTTATTGTGAAGGAACGGCGATGCAGATGATTGAGCAGGAATGATTACGATAGGGTATAAAAATAGAAAGTCGATTGAAACATCAGGAGTGGAAAGATATTACGATACAACGATCGCAATGAAATGTAAGTCGAGTGGCTACGATCTTAGCGGACCGATAGAGTTGCACCCATTAATTAGACGCGAGTATCACTTTGCATTAGTCAGATACAATGAACCGTTTCTTCGCGTCCTTCGTACAAGGTATTCGTTAAAATATGATCTCGACGGCGGTCGCAAATGAATTATACTGCGTCATTGAGCAGTTGACTAAAATATTAGCGGGAAATTGTTACGACATGACACTGACAGCGAATATGAAGTTGTAAGACACTAGCCAGTGAGGAGCGATAAGCTTATCGTTTCTGTTAAATTAGATATAAACGTCACGGCGCATTCATCGGACACAACGAACCGTTTCTTCCCATCGTCGGTAAAGCGTTACTAGGTTCAGTATTATCCTAGATTATCATAATAGAATTAATGTTGAATGCTTACACGCGCCAGCGAGCCTTTATTACGCTTAATCAGTTGTGACATAATGAGACAACGGAAACGAATTCCAACCAATGACCGCCCGATGATGAATTACAGTGGCACCTGCATCGATACTTATATCATTATTGATCGTTGAAAAGCAACAAACGTTAGATAACGATCTCTGCTTACGACACGACCGTTGTCGCTATTCGTTCTTTGACTTAACACTTCATATGACCGAGCGGACTGCAACAGGGGTAGGAATCTTATGAAAAACTACGCTCAAGTGTCACGCACGTGATTGTGTGGAAAAAAATGTTCCCGAGACACAAGAAAATGTCAGTTGCTCAGATAGGATGACTGTCGAGTGACCAAATGGTTCACGACTCTTTTAGAATCTTTCAGTCCTATCTCGGTGCCATTGTTTTACGACGTTCCACTTGGACAAAGCGCTGACTATATTTCTTCGTTCGAAACTATATAACTGCTGAACAAACGTCTGCATACCGCGCGGGATTCCTACAAATCTACGTGACCAAACGCGCTGGAAAACGGTACGTTCGATATCTGAAACGTGATATCAAGCGAACATATGTCTGTTTGTTGAGATTACTAACGAAGAATTATTGAGAGCGCGTTCTATCAGACCACTTACAATTTCTATACGTCAAATCAAGTTTATTCCGGTATGAAGACGATCTTGAAATAAGCTTTTAATGACGGATAGAGCTCTACTGATACGGGTCCAAACGATCAAAGAAGCGTCGCACGAAGAAGTTTGATGCTAAATTTAAAGTCGATTGGTGTGAATGAACTTGATCGTAAATAAACTCTCGAGTATGGGCATGTATTTTATATATATACATATATGTACGTGTACACCCGCATTGACGAATCTTTAACACAATTACTTACACCGATGCGCTTCTTACTAATCACGATTACGAGAAATTGATTCGACGAAGCGTGGTCGACTGTTATCCGATACGTACTTTGACGAGAATATATCGACCGACACTAAAGTCTCAGCGCCACGCCCGATGAAATTGATATACATTTAAAACAATGAATTCCTTGAACGGCCACATAACTTCTTTCTTAACAAAGTCGCGCAAACGCCGAAATGGACATTTTGGATTTCACAATCAACGGAACTACTCCTATTATTTTCTAGCAACATTCGCTAGCTTTTATTAATGAAATGATACGGATAAAAATCCAAATCAATTTTCTCCTTGTGCTACAAATTTTCCAATTCTGCATTTTGTGTACCTATATATTTCTCCAGCCAATGTCGTACAATTATATATTCCTCCGTAAATCTAGTATTAAAGAACTAAGTAAATTGTATCCCGCTGCTACGTGCATAAGGGAACATAACTGCGCGGTTGAATAATTTTGTTAATCTGTGCGTCGATTTTATCGTCTACCGCAGCGGCACTACACAATGCACGAACGCGCAAGTTTCATGAAGAACGTTATACAACGCACGGGGCTTATTGGTGGCCCCCCGCTGAACAGATAAAATGAATGAAATGCCCGTTGCGCGTGTTCGGCGTGCGAGGAATGCGTGGGTGCACAAGATAGAGTGAGACTCTGCGTACACGGGAAGGCAAAAGACAGAGAGAACGCGGCGAACTTCTGGCTCGGAACGCAGTTAATAAACAGTCTCCCGTCCTCATTGCGTTTCGGCTATGTCACAAGCGATCGGGCTTTACATGTTTTCATGTCAAGGTTACGTCGCGAATTTGCCCTGATGCAACCTTGAAAAAGATTAATTTTGTAAGTTACGAAATGACACAGGTTAATGGAGAAAAAAGACTAAGTGGGTTTTGGAATCAATGTCGAGTATAACGGAATCGCGTTTCCGCTGAAAGTCACCGAAAGGCACCAAGAGGTAAAGAAGCAAACAGAAATATATGTAGAAAGGCACAAAGCCAATAGCGGGAGACACCAAGAAGCACCGAAAGACAAGGTATCACGGTATTAAGGGAGTAAAATTAAAAAAAGATGGGAAGATATTCAGAAATATTAGATATTAGGTTTAATTTCAATTTATTAAAATTTACTTAAGGAATGAATATAAAGCCTTTGCTTGATTGAAAATATTTCACTGTAGAAGTTGAATACTATCACTCTCAACAGTTTTGGAACCATTGGTATCCCCTCTGCAAGCGTGGATAGTAATTGTGCTAATCGCTCTACCATCCCAGCACTTTGCACATCACTATCACCAATTTTGAAAATGACGTGTCAAGCATTTTCAACCAAAAACGGACTTCATATTCAAAAAGAAACAGACCGACATTCTATTGCATACACATAGACATCAGTGTGTCTGCTCACAGTCTCTTGGCCCCAATGCTTCACTGGGAACGAAATGCAAAGCGAACGATTTCCGCATCGTAAAAACAAATGCGCTTCACGTTTAGCGATGACACTATCGCGAATTTACGAAACAACTACCAATAATACACGTACACGTGCGTCTTCGTGAATATTCAGCGTTTTCCGGTGACATCGGCGCGCTCAAGTCGGCGATTGCACCGACGACTTTTAAAAGCGTCTAACGTAACGAAGATCCTGTTAACAAGGGTGCGGTCTATTTGATCTCATCGTCGTACAAGTCACGCTCGCGGTCTAAGGATCGAAGAAATTTGTCGGGCGCCGTGGGCCACGAAGGGAGTGACCTTGAAGTAGGTCTCGATGCCGTGGATGCCGCGACCTCGCCTTTCGGAAGTGACCCATAATGGTGCACACCCTAATTAAGTCGCATTAAGACGTCGCAAGGCAATTGCCGACCGTGATGATATTCGATATTCATTAAAGTATGTAATGGATATTGTGTTCAATTTAGGCAAACCTTTTTTTCGAGTACCCTCCTTTGTTGGTGCTGGTGAACTACCAGCAGATGGAACGGGTTATTTTATAGAACGAATCCAGATTTATTTGATTATGTTGCAATATCATCGTCATACGTATCGCCATGTCATTCATGTATCATCATATATCATAATTTATTTGAGCATTGTAATATGGAGTTGCATGTATATGGGAAAATCGAGTAACTGGCTAACACGAGGCATTTATTAAAACGTATTCATGTTAAGCATGCTATTATGTGTGGATGTAGGACCGTAAAGAATGGACTGCAACCTAACAGTGTTGAATCTAGATCGACATACGATAAAGGGTAACGGGCAACATTCGCATTAGCACATTTTGTCTCGATCATTTCATATCCGCGACGTTCGCGTCGGAAACTCGAACGTGTGAACCAGAAATAAACTCTACCTCAGTCACGCTCCTCTCGGCATGAGTTCACTCGTAATCGTCACGAATTCCCTGAATCGTCGTGTGGACTTATAAGGCCCGTCCTTCGTGCCATTAAACCACAATAATGAAGTCACTCAGTCAAGGTTTCGGGCAGTTTTTCATCAGTGGCGAGAATTAACGTGCGCCTTTGCTCCACAGCGCCAGCGGCCACATATCTGACGTCAGCATCGGCATCCGTCAAGCAAATCGCTACTTCTAAGAAATAATTCTCCAATAACACTTCGCAAGCAATGCAGTCATTGATAACTGTGATCGATAAGCAGTCGTTCCAGCGTCGTTTACTCTGATAATACCGCCAAATGCCACTACTCAATGAAGTTCAAGAGGGCAGATATGTACGTTGATATCGATCGTATATACTACATGCGCGACCTGCTTCCGATTATTGGTCCGGATGTCGATAACGTCTTCATCTCACTTTCTCACTGAAGAGATTTCTCTTTTTATTTTTGTTCAGGCGGACCCGTGTCCTTCAAAAGACCCGGCTTCCAATGGCAACGACGCAATCGATCAAGATAAACGGGAGGTAGCCTAGGACGCCCGGTGGTATCGTTACTAGGGTCCATTCATGTCAAATCCTGGGGGCAGCGGACGACGCCGACGAATATTGAGTTATCTTATCGGCCGCACACCGAACGCTGGCGACTCTCGATGTCATTTCATCACGTACACGCCTCCCTCAGATTTAGGGTTAATCTCTGTGCGACGTGCCCGTAGCTCCGATACAACAGTCATCCAATCATTTCGCAGGCTCGGCGCATAGCTTTATGTAGTGCCGGATCAGGTTTATTTAAAGAGCTGAAAGGCGTAACCTTTACTGAAAAAAACCCGAATTATACGTTGATGACATTTTGACTTTCGAGCCTGACGTAAGCTGCACATATAACTGTTACATCGAAATGACGGCACATCATTGCTAGGCGTGTTACTTGTTGTTGTCATATAAATTACGTCTATGATTTCAGCCGATCTGCTCTGTACATGAATTACTTAACGCGATACGCGTTGCGGGATATATGCTGAGACTTTGGAATGTCATCGGGCAAACGAGGATAGTGTTTCAATGTTGTTTCGGTTGTATAACATCGCTATTCGCTGTACGCAGTGTAGTTCTGTGCAAAACAAACGTTTATCCGTTACCCCGACGCAACAGAAACGACAAAACTACCGGCGCGCTCGGCGATACACGCCGCGACTACGTATCAACGAGTGATATAGTTTTCTCGCAATGCACTAAGGGACGGGTAAATACTCGTGAATCAACAGCTGTCTGGTGACTCAGTCGCGGTTCAGCTTTTTTTGCGTTCTATTCGCTCGTCTCCCACTGGAACGTCGCCAACTGGTTGGCAGGCAAGCTCCATTCGAAAACCGTGCCCTAACTCTGAGCCTGGGCGAATAACTATATATTGCCGCCACTAGCGAACTTACGAAACTTTCATAGCGATTTATGGCTTTATAACGGCACGTCGTTGCCCTTACGCCACCGGGAAACACTCCACGCCGCTCTTTCGATTCCATCGTTTTGCCGAGGAGTACAATATTAGAGGCTGAAACGCGTAGACGAAGTCGGCGACACGAAGTCACGTATTACCAAGAACGGGCGTCCATCATTTTACTCATCGGAAGCCGAGACCGACTAATGCGTTCGTTCGTGCCCCGTGACTACAGTAAAAACAATTCTGCAATCTTCGTCGCGATAAAAATGACTTCCGCATAGCGACGTCGTGTATATTTGCGACAACACGCGGAGCCGCGTTAATTCATTCATCGCGATGATTTACGGGGGCGAAGAATTTTGCAGCGACGTCCAGTTGTGTGGGCAGACCAGTGCGAGGTGGGAGTTCGGCGCGAGTTCGTTTGATCGGATCGAGTAAGTAGTCCATGACGACACAGCGAATCGCGAACTGCGCTTCAACGCTTATTTAATAGACTCCTTTTTCCATCGTCCCTCCGCGGCGTCACTGCTTTCCTTTTATTCGTCTCTCGCGCAGATGATTCACTCGACCAATTACAAAACTCGTTGAGCACGTTCGCCGGACTGTGAAATGTTAAAAACCGAGACGGAGAGAGAGAGAGAACGAGAGAGAAAGAGAGGAGTCATACCACATGCCCAGGGGAATTATTCATATCCGCGGGAGAGGAACCTGAATCGCTAGTCGTTCCCGACACTCACGTTTAAAACGCGATGTAACTTAAAACTGGGGTAAAATACGTATCACAGAGAGTGCAACCGACCGGCGGTTCTGACTCACTGGTCTGAGCAAAAAAAGCCACGCATGTTAATCGGATGAGGGCGGACGTGCTTTATGTCCGGCCGAAAACGTGAAATCCTCGTGCTGAACCAGTCCGCGTTGGGGGTGGAGATGCGAATTTAAATAGTACGTTAAATTACGGTCGCGCGCGTTTGTCACTGGTGGCGATAGGGATTGGTTTACGCTCGGTGTGATTGCATCAAATTAACGCGGTTTTATGGCAGCGTGTGTCAGTGTATTGACACAAGGAATTCATTGTTAACGCTGCCCAATTAGAACGATTAATGGTCGGTGGCGTACGACCGGATCTGATTACATGGCGTAGTAGCAAGTAACAGAGCGTTAGCCTATTAGCATATCTGCTTAACGGTTAGAGAATGATCGATAGTATTCGTAGGCAATTATCATCTGCATCCTACGTCAAGCCATCACAGATCTTTCAAAGGGCTTCTTGAGAAACGGCGAGTGAAAGAAAAACATGCGATGGATGTAGGTGTTACGTTATATCGGCAGGCATTTCTATTGTGTGAAACGAATTTATTGAACCTATCATCCCAGATATGATGCGGTGGATGTGGTTTCGCAGTAAGAGATGTATTTGCACGTTTTCAATTTCATTAGTGGAATGTCAGGGAGGAGGCACTTTGTGGAACGACCTGTAAGATGATGTTAGGTACGGTGAACAGCAACTAATCTTCTTAAGTTCCTTTCCCAGAAATGACCGGGTTTTATCCTCTGGTATCGCCTTGATCCAGTATCCCAAGCAAATAGGATTATCGCGGTCCTAATCCATTGTGGATCTCTTACAGTGTCCTGCGTTCTTCCTTGCGATAATCAAGGTGATATACGCAGAATTCGTGCAACGAAAGATCGGAAGTTGTCCATATGGAACTTTACACAGCAAATTTCCATTTACTGCTAGCTATAAGTAGTCAATACGTTACGACATTCATTTCATTTTCTTCTTCGTGCGACATCTTGCATTACATCATTATATCAAATTACCTTCCGGCTTCATTTCTATGTTTCAGTGCAACAACGTTGGTATGGGCAATTATTTAATACCCGCCAACATGTAACACTGTCAATCTAGTAGAACGAGCTGCACGATAATCTTACGATGCATCATCGATTGAAAGTGGTAAATACGAATAATTAGACAGGCAGACCCGGTACGGCATTAACGGCACGGAAGGTGGCGAAAGGTGGCCGGTCCGTGCGAAGAGTTCCCAAGGTAAAAGATGCTCGTATACCGCGTGCGAAGTACCGTAAGAGCGACCTTGCCTCCAAATGGCGAAACGGTCCGGCTGTACTACAATAAATACCTTCGATTCTTTGCCACCTGGTAAGTAACTGGCCGAGTAAGTGGGCACAAAAAGAGAGGGGATCAACCTGTATCCGGGACGAGGTCGTAGGTACGAGAAACTCGGATTTTTAAGGTTACATAAATGGTAAGCAAAGATCCCACAATAATGTGATACTGGTCGTATAACAGCAATAATAACTTTCTATTGCATTACGCCTTAGCTTTCGTTAACGTGCAGCTCTATACTGTGTTCCAGGTGCATTATTATGTTCGACTGTGGTATTCGACATATCAACGTTCCACTGTAACATATGGAGAATACGATGTATTCAGATATTACAATTCCCGCGACAATGAACTTATGACATGACAGTAACAATGGACTTTCAAGGTAGCAATGTTATAAAGCGCTTGAGCGCAGACGCACATCACACGGCCGAAACTAGACTGAGCCAATTGATGGCAATGGCCGCTATTTTCGCGGCAATTGATATCATTCCGTTGCGAGGCCGAACGCGACGCGATCGAGTCTTACGAACTCCGGTACCTGGTACGTGCGATATAAAATTACCACGCCAGTAATCCGACACTATGCATGTAAGCGGAGCGGATAATTCGAGTTAACTGGCTCGCAGTAAGTCGGTCCGCGGATTTCACGTTCGTGCCACCACTGTCGATCGCGGCGGCATAAAAATCCGTGCGCGACTATCTAGTGCCCACGCATCGTCTCTTTCCTCTTTCTCGCGTTCCTCCTTCGCTGATGGCGCGTCGACGTTGAGTGTCCTACAGGCAGTTCATGTCGTAAGCGACTATAAACATCGCCACCTGCGGGCCCGACGCCTTTTCTCCGCCCGTTGCACCAGCCGGTCCTTTCTCGCACGCTCATAAAGCCGAATGGTACGTCAACAGGCAGTCTTAGCGCGACTGGAGGTCGAAATTGTTCGCCCGCTGCGTCGAGATTTTCCTCGATGGTCCGTCGGATAACGAACTGCTACCAGGTAGAGCCCCGTCGAACTTTGACGCCAATCGATGGCGGACGATTTTTCTTCTTATATGGCGACGCGTGATATGCCGAATCGATTGCGAGCAGGCCGGAGAGAGGATGAGACCAGATCTCGTAAAGAGTCTTCCTTGCGCTGGCTCTTAGCTTCGCAGAAGCGACATAAGAAGAATGCAGTCTTGTCATCGAGTTACTGACGTACGGTACATCGGGCCGAGTCTTCGCCGACTTCTTTCACATCCTTCCAGAGTACGCAGCGCTGTACTTACTGACGCACACAAAGCATGCATACAACTCTGTCAATGTGTAGTCGACCGCGAGCGTTAATTATGCCCGACAAGAACGCATTCTCTTCTGCATTATCTCGCGCCTGGCATTTCATTTCACTTCGCTCGCTGATTGTCTCTGCGAGAGTCACTTAGGAGATTCCTGCGAGATTTTCCGATGCACGGTCATTAATACGTTCCGCTCGCAGAACGAATGCGAAGTTTCTGAACATTCGAACGGCCGCGTGTCGTTTGCGAATTACGCAATGTCGCGAGAAACGCTCGGAGCATCGCGCAGATCCGATTACGCAATTTGACTCCAAGACGCCGGAGCACGAAGCTTATCACAAGACTAAACGATTTATGTAGAAATGTATTTCGACAACGGCGTAGTAGGAAACGTTATTTTGATAGTTGTTGGAACAAGCGTAGTCAGCATCGAGGAAACATCAGCAATAAAAGCTTCGCGAGTAAACGCACAGTTCAGCACAACTTTCAGGCGTCTACTGTTCAGCGTTCCTATATTTCACTCAATAGTCCGTCCATATTGTATTTAAACGCACCATTTGTAAGCACTTGTGGATGCTCAAATGGCTCGGGACGTCAATGCGCGTCTTCCTACAGCCGCAGGAAGTTGACCCCTGCGCCAACAACGTGTACATATTCTGTCGCGCTAATACATTGCTCAACTAAAAGGTATTCGCGTTTTCAGGACACCCAGTGTATTTACATAGGGCCCCGTTGCAGGCACAGGACGGTCCGGTTCGAAGGAGTGGACGGGAGCACCTGTACCCGACTACGGTAACCTGTCGAGCGGTAAGGGCACAAAAAAGGCCCTGCGGAAGGGAAGGGGGGACCACTTAACAAAAGATACTACCATCGAATCCCTCTACCTGCCACCCCGGATCTCGATTTCACCCCTAAGTACGCATGAGAGATCCTTCATGCGTACCGGCGATTGTCACCGCGCTCATGAACGAAACTGCCTTCCTTGTAACGTGACGCGAGAACAAATCATTCTCCCATGCCACCGATAGATTATTGCCCTATGGGATGGTTAATATCTCATTGCGATGAAATATGGCTATTTTCTTCGCAGTATAACAGTTAGTGGTCGGTGTATGCACTTCTACTGCGGTGACCCCTTCTTTTTAGTTGACAATCCCGCGGATGTGTCTATTAGCACCTTGCACACGGTACGGCACGTAAATCGAATTGTTACACGTACCAACGTCCTACGTACCTTCTGGCATCCCATGCGACGAACAATGAGTACGCGATTTTATTCAATTCACAAACAACGGTCTCGCGATTCGTGGTATTCAGGCGTCGCGATGCTTGCAGGATCGGTTATTCGTAATGAAATTGTATTACCTGACAAGCATATGTGCAGGCAGAAGCGTATATCGGCAGGAGTGCGCTGGTATCGGTACTCGTGTGAATTTATCATTATCGCATGCAGGAGGCGTATCTCAGTCGAGATATACGACGAGTTATTCTCTTATCACGCGAGCGACAAGTAAACACTGGGTTGAGTTCTTCACTCGCCGGAAATTCGCCTCATAACTACTCTTATTTTGGCATTCTATGATTACGCGCTCTATTCAATTGACGAATTACGATCCCCAAAGCTCGAACGAGTGGCGTGCACAGTACACGTAATCTTAAAAATAGCATATAGTATGCTATTTCGACTGCCGACTCACAAGCTTCGCGCTTTTGACGTAAATCGTACCAAATAAAGATCAATGGGCACGCATGGGGGAGTGGTCCGACGAAATAATCTGGTTCGACTATTGACAGTCAGTTCTTCACGTAATAATTTCTCATAGTCACGAGAGCTTTGCCGCGGAATCTATTCGAATCGAACGAAACAACTCAATGACAGGATCTTCGCCGAGCGCACACATACAAACGCTCGCGTTGTCGAAAAATAAAGAGTTGTTAAAAGGACCAACAGCGGCGACACGAAAAATATCGGACCAGAAAGGAGGAGGGAAACGAAAATAAACTTGGAACAGAGGGTGCAAAGGGACTCGCTGTTTATTCGTCTGTGAAGGCGGCGAAAATGTATCAACGCACCGCAAGACACGTACGCAGAAGAAAACGGCCAATTTCCAACCTCCGCGGACGTCGTTATTTAACGGGAGGGAACAGGACATTAAATGTTGGACAAAAAAGTAGAACGTCGTAGTAACGAAGGATTAAGGCAAAAGAAAATTTCCTCCGGGATAAAAACTAAACGGAGCAGGACGGTTGTGAGAGCTCTCGCCCCGTTGTCACGTTTCTCCTTTTTCGAACGTCACTCCTCCTGGGCAGAAAAGAGCCCTCGGCTGAGTTACGGAATGCACGGCGAGATTTAATGAAGGGATAAAGAGCCGAACAGGCTACACAGCATCGGAAGACCCTTTGGGACTCAGGAAGACGGCCAGAACACCCGCGAGACGGGCTGTTTTAAAAAATCAGATGGAGTAAGCGTCAAGCTAAAATAAACCTGACGCATGATCACGCCGCCTCTCATTTTCGGGGACCCTCTGGAAAGGGGCGAAATAAAGAGAGAAGAACCATTGGTGGAGCAGCGAGCTCTATGCGCTCATAAGGCACCGCCAAAAATACACTGATGGATAATAGAAGCCGGGTTAGGGACGAAGTGCAGCCAAGTTTATATACGAGGCGCGGACTCGTACAAACAAGCAGCGCGCAATGAGATGAAAGAGAAAAACCGGCGGTACCTGGAGAACGATGGACATCGCACTTATCGAGTGACTTAATAATGAACGCAGTTACATACGATGCCCGGTTCAATCAGAAAACCTAACACTTGACATGACGAAATCAGGACGCTGCACCATCAAAACAACGCAAGAGATTTTTGGATAACAAAAATAGACGTATGCTCCAATAAACTAGTTGCAGCACACAAAGTGACCTCTCCGCCAATTAGACGTCATATTTCAACTTCCCATTTGTTTGAGACGAGAACATCAGTCTAGGTCAAAGGATGGATCTTTACCAGAAAGACGCTCCCATTTGGCACGGCCGAAGTGTGGCCGACTTCTAAGAAATATTAGGGTGAAACAGAGCGAGCGATACTTGCTCCAAATTAGCGGCGCACCTCAAAAATTAGTGAATAGATTCGTGAACCCAAACGGTCGTCGTAAGAGACTGTTAAGTCGGCTTCGCTTACGACTGAACGCGCATACGTTACGCCAGCCACTAACGCACACTTTCTGACCAGCCGAAGGAGTTTTATTTTAAAGTATTATCGCAACGGCCGGAAATAGACTGGTAGTAATAAGCAGGCAGCGGACTTACGAGGTCGGGACCAACGGCGCAGACTTATTCGTGCGACATGCACCTTCCGCCGAATTTCACGGACAATTTACGCGCTAATCGCCGCAACCGCGGGGTGCTTTCTTTTCCAGGGCAGCTGCCGCAGAGGTCGTTTTCGTCGGTCGTTACGAGCAGACGATGCCTCCTCGCTCCAATTGCGCGTACGTCGTTCACGTACTCCGGCCTCAATTGATCGAAATTGGTTAATTCCCGAGTCCGATACTATCCGCCCTCGCGATGAATTATTCGGTGCAACGGTCGGGGGTTGGTCAGCGAAGAAAATTAGTCCGTAGAATGAGGCGAATGGTGGATCGGATGACGCTCCGAAATTTCGAATGATTCGGAGCCATTGATCGGCTATCGGTGAATAACGATTGATCAGGTCCCTTGGTTTTTATACCTGCACGAACGGTGCATTGTTTTTTATCTCTTTCTCTTTCGTGATTGTCGAATTCGCTACGCCGATTCACGGAAAGTGACGTACTGCAAAAGAATAAGAGTGATATCACTCGGTTCTGCGAGTGCAGCGCGCACACGGTGCATTAACAGAAATAGCACCGCTGATTATGAGGCGATCGCCGACGAGGTAATCGCCTCGTTCATTTAACGCGCCGCCAACGGTGCGATCGACCGTGTGTCTCACGTGTCCTCTCGCGTCCTCCCGTCTTCCTCGAGAGGGCTCCCTTAGCATAAAGGACACGCTCACGGCATGTCCGTGCGTCGTTCGTCGTCATGGCGAAACTAGTTCGGCCGTCCAGTTTTTCCACTCCCGTGCGCACTCTTCGCTCGTGGCTTCTCTCGTGCCCTGTCTTGGAGGCGGCGGTCGAGCTGTGTAGCGTGGCAATTGTGTCGGTGTTGTCAGGGTTCCCTGTGGTAGTCTGTGTTGCCGGCGTTGCCTGTGGTAGTCGGTGGGAGACCAGCATCTCGGCCAGTCGGCGTTCCCCTACGGCGACACGCCGATAATCCCGCAACTTGTTGCTGCACCGTCGCCCGGCAGTTTCGTCTAGTCGCTCTCGCTCGCACGCCTAATACTTCGCATATCTGTAATTAACTTGTTCGCCCGCGCGGCCGTTGCCTAGCTCAGCTGATGCCGCAGATTCCTGGCAACTCCTCCGCACGTCAGCTCACGTCGCAACCGATTACGCGGACGAATTTCGAACGGCAACGACTTTCAATTTTGGCGCGTCCGGTGCGCATGCACCGTCACCGGGGAGCAGCGCGGCGCAAAACGGGACGCTGGAAACGGAAAAGGGTAATGAACAGAGAGTCACTCACCGAGATCCTCGACGAGACGCAACATGACACCGCCGATGTGCAGTTCTCCCTTGACACGTAGGCTCCTCTCCACTTGCAGATCCGTCACGTAGACGCGCAGCACCCAGCTGCCGTCCACCTCGTGACCGTCCGAGTACATTTTGGAGCTTCGTAAATGCCTCCGCGATGACCGTCAGCAACGATCGCGATACCGCCTGGCTCAAACGCGCGCACCTACACACACCACCGCGTAGCCTCTGATAGTTAACTGAGGAAGCTGTCTCAGGGCACGAGACTCATGATTGCGTCTGGCTCACTGTTAACTGTCACCACCTCTGGCACCGCGATGACTCGCGACGGAAATCGCGACTTTTTAACTTGTTTTTCTCTCTCCCCCGCTCTGTCTCTCCTCTCTTCCTCCTTCGCACTCTATCGCACGGGAGCGCGTGCCTCCTCTCGACTCTCGGTCGCACGAATAATAATACTTCGAGCCGCTCGAATCGGAGGCGCTCCGGTCGTCGTGAGCTCCCTCCTGATCGTGTTCGTCTCCTCGACTGGCCTCTTCCCTTGACTGTTCGCCACTGCTCGAATCGTGAGCCGCTACTCCGCTCTCACTCCTGGCTCTACTCCGCTCTCTTACCGAGAATAGAACCATTTACAAGCGACGCGCGCTTGGAATGCGCGCGCACACACGCCTTCCCTCTCCGTCCTCCGCAGTTACTCCGATCACTTTTGCTCGGCCGTCCTGTTCAGCTTTCTGCTCGGTCTGCTTCACTTCCCCTCGCGCGGGCGAACTTCAACGCCGGTCTGTTCCTTTCCTTTTCCATCGCGCCTCGGACTTCCATCCTCTGGTTCGGCCTGTCGTCGCGACCGTTCTTCCTCCTACCCCTCTGCGCGTTTCCTTCTGTCATCGCACAACAGTGTCCTCTGTCCTCTTTCTGTAACACCGAGCCGTGCTCCGTTTGTTTTCTCTCGACGATTTGCTATCTCTGCCCTTTTCACCACCCCCGCCATCTTACGTGCAGGCTCGCTGTAACTTTCTCGGCGCGGAGCCTGTAGACTTCGAACGGAAAGGGACCCGCGCGAATTTTATACAGAACAGTAGCCAAATTTGCGTTGAGGGTATACAGGTCTGTTTCACAGTATCGTGAGAGGTATGTGGAACAGGACTTCGAAATTATTAAATCTTGTATTGCGGTTATTTTATGCAAAATAGACAGGAAATCCAGCCGGAGCGGTATATAAAATAAATCGGAGGATGAGTACCTTCAGGAGAAAACATTCAATCAAAGACAGACATAAGAATTATTAACATTATTTCACAAAAGCTAGGTTGCAGTTAAATCGGTTTTGGGTTTATAGATTTGATGTATGATAATATAACACTTCTATGGTCATTATCGTAAGGAATGGGATGATGCGCGTTTTATTTTAAAGTAAGTTTTAGGCGCTTTCTTTTATGGAAATTGGTTCCATCATTTTAAAAGTTTGAAAGTTTTGAATGTACTAATTCTGCCATATCTACGAAGTTCTTACGATTAGGTTTCTTATTTTCTTCACGATGGCACTAGTGCACGGTGCATTTATCATTCCTTGGTATATGGTGTACTTCTTTATCGACCTTATTTTCATGTTTATCGTATAGACGCTACATAAAATTGCTATCATATAAGTGCATGAAGAATGTCATACCAGAAATTCTAATTTTTAAGCATTACCAATAATTGACGCATAAAGCTTGCATCATAAAGGACCTAAATACTGTGGCATTCTTTGCAATACAGGGGACAACGTAAGCGTACTTTTTTTTCTATGATTTTTCAATAAAACATAAGTATTTAAAGGTTAGACGTTTTCGGTGTTAATATTGAAGTGTGCATTAGTTAAGTACGTTTGTCTTCTTTCCAAAGGTAATAACACTGAAACAGAATTAAGATACCAAGTTAATGATGTCTGGTACGACGTTTACTCGTATTAGCAAATTTATTCTGTCGAATTGTTCATCGAGCAGATTCGGACAGATTCGTAAACATTTAATCCGGCACAATTCAAGACAAACTGGACAGAAAGTTTTAGAATGTATGAAAGATAAAAGTATTTTGCGCGTTAGCGGAACAGAGGCAGTAGACTTTTTACAAGGATTAATCACTAATGACATGAAACATTTTGATGACGGTGCTGCTAATATTTATTCCCTATTTTTGAATATTAAAGGCAGAGTTCTGTATGATACCATTATATACAGAAACCAAGAGAGTGGAGTATTTTACATAGAATGCGATTCACAAGTAGCCCAATCATTACAGAAGCACTTAAAGATTTACAGAGTACGAAGAAAGATAGACATAGATCTCTTGGATGGTCAAATGAATGTATGGTCTATGTTTGATCCAAGCTTATGTTCTGACGATCCAAACAAAACCGCTGCAGATAATACAAACAAACTTGAAGGAATGATATTTCCTTGTGGGACATTAAGTAATAAGGCTAGCAAAGTTGTTGATAACATTACAATATATGAAGATCCCAGACTGCCTGATTTGGGTGTTAGGATTTTAACTGAATCAAAAATTGACAAAAATGACATTCTTAAGCATATAAACTCTGATCCGTATGATTCAAGTTCGGAACATAATTACAGAGAATTTCGTTACAAACTTGGTATAGGGGAAGGTAGTGCTGACCTACCACCAGGCAAAGCGTTCCCCTTAGAAATTAACTGTGACTACCTACATGGTGTCAGTTTTCATAAGGGTTGTTACATTGGTCAAGAACTAACTGCACGTACGCATCACACTGGTGTAGTGAGAAAGCGTCTGATGCCTCTAATCTTTAATGAAATACCACACAAGACCTTTGAGTATGATGAAAAGATTTTAGATGAATCTGGTAAAGTGGTTGGCAAGTTCCGAGGGAACGAACGAAAAAACGGATTAGGTTTAATGCGTATTACCGAAACGCTAAACGCTGAAAATCTTACTATATCAGGGTTACCTGTGAAAGTAATAAAGCCTGCATGGTGGCCGCAAGAATCACAGGCCGAATCTGTATCCGCTGACGGTAGCAAATGAAACTCACACAGACGTGTTATTATTGAAAAGTTTTAGAATTATTCAATGTACATATAGAATTGTAATATATATAATAAAATTGTTATACCATTCAGGAGAATTGTTCCACCTATTCGCGTCCTAATTGGTTTGTAGAATGGAGGACATGCCCAGTACGTCTACCGGCGAAGTAGATGTTAGTGGCCAACAAAATGTACCAATTGTTTCGACAACTGAAGAGATGAAAAAGGATGCAAGAGGCACGTTTATATGCTCTATATGCTCAATGCACGAACAATTTGATTTTAAAGGGTCTAAACCTCCGTTTGCCCGGCAATTAACGTATTTGGAAGAATGTTACATCATGAAGGATCCATTTAGTTTACCCAATAAAGGAGAGGTGTTGGTGTTAGGTGCTGATTGTTATTCGTGCAAAAAGTCCGTATGCCTTAAATGCAGCATATTCTATAGCAAACGGTTTTGTCAAAAATGTGCACTTGACAAGGTGCAATATTTTCCAACCCAAATTCAAACAAAAATCAGAGGTTCAATAAAGACGTCGAATTCGTAAGAAGTACTTTATTATCTATTAAATAAGTCTTCCATTCTTCAAAACGTTTGAAATTACAAAATACACATATCAGGGTTTATATCCTTCTATGAAAAACAGTTTTATATACAACTAGTCCGTACACTTGCTTTGTGAATGAGACCAGAGTAAGAAACGTCTCCGGTCAATAGTATTAAATATTTAAATCACGTAAAATCCAATTAAACACGTAGGCGAACGGTAAAGTATGTAAAATAACGAGTTTGTCTGATGATGATGCTTAAAAGATGCGGTAGCTTTTATAACGTTATCTATTGGTTCGATTGTTTCTGCGGCTTAGCTAAAAGTTTTGCGGCGATTATCTTTTTCTTCGCCTTGTCTTTATTTCCCTTTTGTTTCTTATGTGTGTCAGCTTTCTGTCCCTGGAATGATTGTGTCTTTTCCTCCTTCGGGCTGTTGCTAGTATCTAATTGCCTTCCGGCATTACCACCCGTGTTCTTCTGAAATGTTAGAACGAATTACATTGATTATTCAGTTTCAATGATTGTGCGTATAATCACGTTAAACAACATGTACCTTCTCAAATTTTCCCTGTTTTGGACTTGATTTGAACTTTTTGGGTGAATTTCTCTTATTTTTATTCGTGTTGGGTCTTTTCTTTCCTCCCTTCTTGTCTTTCTTCTCGCTAGGATCCACTTGCGTGTATGGCCTTACTCGAACCTCCCGATTCATTAATTTCGTACCGTTCAATTTTAACGCCAAGGTGGCCCCATCGGCGGTTGCGAAATTAACGTAACCAATTCCCCTGCCTACTCCAGTCTTGTTATCCCGGATTATCCGTACAGAAATGATTTTGCCGCAATCACCGAAATGTTTCCAGATGGTGTTATCGTCAATAGCTGAAAAATGCAAACCGTGATATAAATATATACATTGAGGAAATATAATTATTATGAATGCTGCAAAACAAATTATGATACATACTGAATGGTAAATTGCCCAAGAAGATTGCTTTCTTTGGGTCAGGTTTCTCTTCCATATTTTTAAGCGCGCTGTCTACTCTTAAGTAATGTCCTTCAAATAGTGTCCCATTTGCACTCAATGCTTTCTTCGCTGATTCCTCACTTTTATAAGTAACAAACATGCAAACTGTTTTTAGTTTTGGATGGAGCTGTTTTTTGATCGCTGCAACTTTGAGTGGTATTTTTGGATTTTCTGGTATAATGCCACGCACTCGTACCATTTCGATCGGTCCGAATTTGCTGAACTCCTTCTTTATTTGACTCTTTGATGTGTCTTTCGATACATTACCAATATAAACTGTCCTTTTTTCCTTTTCTAGTCTTTCTTCAGGAGTTCCTTTGAATTTTTCAGTGGACGTATCTGCATCGTTATCTTCGTCACTCTCGTCATCACTAGCAGCATCACTGATATCATCATCGTCATCATCATTATCGTCCTCAGCACCCAAAAAGTCCTCATCGTCATCGTCATCTGCAATACTGTTTCCTAAGAGGTCTTTCAATCCAAGAGCAGACTGTTCTTCTTCATCTTCATCCTCATCCTCGTCCTCATCTTCATCCTCATCATCATCGTCGTCATCGTCATCATCTTCGTCATCGTCTCCACTTTTACTTTGGAATGAAGTATGAAGTTCTAATGATTCGTCATCATTATCATCTTCATCATCATCATCGTCATCTTCATCTTCAAAGTCATCATCATCGTCGTCGTCGTCATCATCATCATCCGCATCTAGAGCTCGTTTCATCAGTTTTGGGCTGGCTTTGACACCTCCAAACTTTTTGACTCCTTTATTCTGTGGAATTTCAATCTCATTCTCATCGTCATCATCGTCGTCATCATCATCATCTTCATCTTCATCTTCATCCTCATCTTCTTCTTCATCTATATCACTATCATCGTCATCCTCCTCTTCCTTAAAGTCTTCATCGTCCTCATCAGAGTCATCAGCCAAGCTGTTTCCAAAAATGTCTGGAACACTGTCGTCACCAGATTCATCCTCTGATTTGCCAATACTAAGGTTAATTTTGTTCCTCTTATTAGCATTTTTTCCCTTGGGTGAAGGCTTATCCCCCAAATCAGCCTTGGTCACTTTCTCGCTATTCTGCATTCCAACTTCTTTGCCAGCCTGTTTTTTGTTCTTTTTGTCATTATTGGATCCTTTGTTACCATTAATTAGAGCCACTTTGCCTGTGGGCGTATTCTTAAACTTCGGCTGTTTAGATTTATTGACGGCGCCGGATTTAACTGCTTTAAGATTCTGTTCAGAATCGCCTGCAGCAGCCTTTACGGCATTTTGTTTCGTTTTACTCATGATTATTGTATTTCGTGATTTAACGATAAACCGTACTGTACTCCTTCTGTAACATTCGATGAAGTAAATAACGTTAAAGTACTTTCACATTCATCGGAAAAGTAACCGTAGAATACCAGCCAGGTGAAAAAAACGTTAACAAACGGTAGAGGTTAAACCATCCACGTGGATTATATATAATATTCTACGTAGACTCAAACGAATTTAAGATTAAAAACTTAAATAAAAAATGATGAAGTTCATGCCCGAACAAATATAATACGACCACTTACCTCAGCTATCGAAATGAAATTCAGCAGGACAAAATCCCGCTACTTGTCTACTGTATACCTTGTCCACCCGGCTTCAAACAAGGGCACAAGTTAAAGCGGCAACAGGAAGTACCGCAGTAGTCATTTTCGGGGGCGGAACTAACAGTTACGCGCAGTTGTGGAATTCCCTGCAGGATGTATTAATCCAATTGCAGGTTGGCCTGCATCACTAGATCCCTATCAAGTAATACCGCTATCGCCAACCAGAGAACTAAAAAGTATCTGGGTGAATTTTTTGTGGAAACTTCTACGTCTTACGTCAATCTCACAATTTCTCGATGGGAGAGGAACGTAGGCATTGAAAGTAAGTGTATAAGTCAAACATCATTAATGTTAATATGCTGCAGATTATTGCAGATAATTCATTCTCTCTATGCTTATAAATTACGTTATGTGGCAAATTATTCTTTTTTAACCACATGTACTTTTACTGTCAGCGGTACACGTGTTGGATTGAAACTGTCGGCAGAGTATTCATAGCTTAAAACGGATATTTTAGCAACGTTATTTATTATAATTAAACAATCGCACATACTTATTAATTCGGCCGAACGAAAAACTATTTTTTTGTCGGTTGACAGGTTATCCGCGTGTTGTAACATTTTAAGGGAACTGCAGTTTCTTCGTAATTTGACAGCATCTAGAATATATATTATTGGTTCTTGCTCAGTTTCTTTTATATTCTCTTCTTTATTTCAGAATATAACGTTCGAATATATGAAATGGATGGTATTGGGCTCTTCCACACTTTTCTCCAAGCACATCAAGCGCAGTTGCAATCATCTGGCGTTCCCAAGATATTCTGGGAAGTTTTATTTAAGAAACTAAAGAATCAAATTTTTGATGCAGGTGTAGTATTTGAGTTAGTACGAATCAATTACGATGATGACGAGAAATGTTCAACCGATCCGGTATGGATGCTGTTTGTTTCATCTGAAAACGGCATTGCCGTTGATGATCCAAACAACATTTATTTAGTAGACCACGCCTGGACGTATGATATTACTCGCGCTAGACATCATTTATTGCAAATACCAGGTCTTTTGGATAGAATGTGTCGTTTAATGGGTTATGATACTGAGAAGGGAGAGCATGAAAAAGTTGATTTTGTAATGAATGAAATGTGGCGGTATAATCAGTCTTATTCCGTTAATCGTGGAGCCATAGAGGACGGTTTGCCAATTTGGTATATCATGGATGAACTTGGTTCCGCTGTTAATCACAGCGATGAACCTAATTTTCGAATGGTACCCTTCCTTCATTTGCCAGAAGGAGTCACGTACACACTTCTTTTTCCCATAAAGGATGCAAATTTCGGTGAACAAGTTATGCGAGATTTCGTAGAACGTCAATCGAGTGATCCGAAAAAACGCGCAGCACTGCTGCTGCCGTGGGTCGAAGCCGATTTCAGTCAAGAAAGTTTTAGTCAGTTTGAACCGAACGAATCCTATTTTCCATCGTACGACATGCCCGATGCTTTGCCCAGAGAGGATATTGCGGCCTATCATCCGGAGGAGGACACAAAATTGAAAGTATTCGCGCAGTACAGTTGCGTAAAAGATTATTTATCGGATCCCATGTTTGAAGTCGTCGACAATCAAGAGCAAGCGGATATTCTGTGGTACACATCCAATTTCATGAAGTATAGGGATCTGAGTATGAATTCGCCACGTGTCTTCATCAATCAGTTTCCATGCGATGACGTGTTGACTCTGAGGGATCTTTTACCCATAGTATGCAGAAGAAAGGCATTGAAAGAAATTTCTGAAGACACACTCGGCACGACACCCGCGTGGTTACCTACCACTTACAACCTCAACACCGAGCTCATCCAATTCATCGCATATTTTCAACGTAGAGCTAAAAAGGGTCTCGACAATCATTGGATATGCAAGCCAGTTAACGTTTCAAGAGGTTTTCACATGCACATCACGAGCAATCTGTTTCACATCTTACGACTACCCAGCACAGGACCGAATATTGTACAGAAATATGTTTCGAATCCCGTTCTGTATGATCGACCGGAAATTGGCCTAGTTAAATTCGATCTTCGATACATATTGTTAATTAAGTCTGTCAAGCCGTTAGAAGCGTACGCATATGCGAATTTCTTTTTGAAATTTGCAAATAAGGAATTTATTCTGGATAACTTCGACGACTACGATCAGCATTTTACTGTGATGAACTACTCCGACGACACAGCGTTCTGCCATCTGAAGTGCACGGACTTTATGTTGGAATGGGAGAAGCAATATCCAGATCAGTCGTGGAAAAAGGACATTGAACCTGCGATTCTGCGGGTGCTCCGAGAAGTTGTCGAAGCTGCGGTTTCGGAGAAACCACCCCGCGGACTTTGTGAATATCCGCAAAGCAGGGCCGTGTACGCAACTGACTTGATTCTAGAATGGCGAAACGAAGAGATGAAACCGATGCTGCTGGACGTAAATTTCTTTCCCGACTGCGAAGTAGCCTGCGCTTGCTATCCCGATTTCTACAATGATATTTTCAACTGCTTGTTCCGGGACGATAAAGATCCGGCACTGTTCCATAACCTGCTCACGATCGCGAATAACTAAATGCTCTATAGTAATCGCAACCGCAATCGCAACCGAAATCGCAAACGCATCATGCATGTCTATGTCAAAGAAATATTCGGACATTACGGATTTTCTTCAAAAATAATTTCGCGGATTCGTTATACGTTCAGCATACATATATATACATACACGCACACACACATGTTAAGTCTAGAATGGAGAAACGACGTGATGCAGCTGGTTTTGCCACAAATTCCTTTTTTATCGCTGCTGAACGTTTCAGTAATATCTTGACATCTGCATCCGCAACTTTGTTCTGGACATCAAAGACTGAAGTCATTTGAATCAGTAAAGATGGATATATTTTCAGACGATGATCGAAAGTCTGAATCATAGAAATGAGAAAATGCACTCACTGCATTTATACCTTAAGTTAAGTGTTTTTCGTATGAGAGAGTTTAAGTACCGTCTTACGTTAGTTGTACATATTTAATTGCCCATTCCGGGTTTGTCGGCAAGAAGATAATCTGATGTTACGCGATCAGCGTACCAAACAATTACGTTTCATACGCACTAAAACCATAGACCCCTGTGTCGAGCCTAGTTGCGTGCCTCTACTGATCATAAATATCGAGAAGCTATTAACGACGACCGTGCACGGGTATCGTCGTGACCAAGAGCATTTACTTATTCAGGAGCGCGTGAGGTCCGCATTTCGTATGCGATAATGAGCAGAAGTGGCTCCAGTAAATCTGTATATACGAACGTTAAAGGTACATTTACACACTGAATTATTCGCACCTCGCATAACTTGACACTGGCGCGCGAAGACTACTTTAGTACCTAATGGAATAATAAACGAGGAAGCAATTAGAGCGGTTTCATGATACTCCATTTCGGTCCCAACGTAATGCTTACTTGCATGGGATGACGCATACCTAATGCGGACAAGATGCGCTCTTCATACAACGCGTTTCCCGGACAACGAGCGACTCATTAACCGAGTGGTTTTTTAATTTTCCGTCCTTTTTTACACTTTGCGTTTTTTATTTTCCTCTTAAACGCGTGAATGGCGGCAAGTCGAGCGTCGAACGTACGGCACAGTGAAGCCGCTTCCTCCTCGATCTTGTTTGATTCCCCGGCCTGACAGAATTGGAAGGTAACTAGATATTTTAACGGGCGTCATTAGATGATTTTCGCGGTGCGCCCTGGCACGCGCGTTACAGCGAGCGTCAACGGCTTTACGGAGAAATGAAAACGGGAATCCGAGTTTAGAGTTAAATTACGAGCGTAAATAATTCGGGCGAAGCTTTTTTAACGAGCGAGCGAATTTTATATCGGGTCACGTAGATCGCGTGCGTCATCGGCTCGTACAATGAAACGCGCGATAAACAAAGTTTTATTAGTTCTTCCGTACCGCGGGCACATTCCGGAACGATTGCCCCGGTCGTTCCGATTAATTTGACGGCATGCGAAATTCCGTGACGCGCGGATTTCAGTTATGCGCAGTGTCAGATTTTCCGCGCGTTACAATCAAATGACTTGCATAACGTTCGATCGCCCTTTATCGCGGGGGATTTCAACCGCATCTGCCGGTCCATATCGTTTAACAAAATTTACCTCCGCGCCGCTGTGCGGGCAAATATCGCGCGCACCGTCGGACCTCCGTGCTTCGGGTGCATTCCCTTTAACGTGCGAACGGCATTTAAACATTTCGAGCAGAAGCTAAATATTTTGAATTTCCCGACGACGCATCCGGGGGAAAAAGATATCGACGGCTTTACGTTGCATTGTCGCGCGGAACCGTTATTAAACCTCGAACGGAATTTCCATTTGAAAAACGGTTCAATTACACTCGACCCGCGGATTTTTGTACTCTTGCTCTGTGAAACGCTGCCGCCGCCGGCGGCCGGATTTGTCTCACGGCTGAAATTTATAGGTCTACCCCGAGCGCGAATATATAATCGACCGCAACAATTATTTCTTTATTTTCGTTGCGTCGCGTTACCGGCTCAACCGTGTACCGGCGACAATCGTTCGCGATAACAACGGAGCCCCGCGCTGTATTTTGTTAATTATCCTCGTGTCCGTTATTCGGTTATTTCCACAATGGGTTTGGCCGCTGCTGCGGCGGCATCGGAAAAAGCATTGTTTCCGTATTTCGGGACGGTAATGCGAGTGCGCCGCATACAATTTCCCAAATGCGAGGAGCAGGAGAACTTTTGATAAATCGACGTTGTTGCACAGTCGAATAACATCAAACTATTTCACTCACGTCGTTATGCGTGTGTATGCGCCCGCCGTAATCCCGTTTGCGTCGAGAGCGTTTTACGTAATGTACAACTGCTCGAGCTCGAATGTCCACAATCGCCAAACTGGAATTTCCGAAATGCCAGCTGTGATCCGTGTAATCAGAAATAATCAGCGCACTGTTGATGAGTATATTCGCTTAAAGAATCGCGTGCTCTATTAACCACGAACGTATGGAGGCGTTGCAACAGATATAAATATATATATGTGTGTTGCGGTTATAATCTGTACAATGTGTAGCTCAAGACGTTTATTGTATAAAATATAATAACTGCTCACGAGTACCAGTGCTGATTACTTAACTTCTCCGTTAAGACAGACTTCAACTTTTTCATTCCGTTCTGCGTCTGCACCGTAATTTTAAGTTATCGCAAACATCGTGTCGGACTTTATCTCTGACCCGACGCGCGGCGTACCCCGATATCCAGAAACTGCGAGCGACACGCGAAGACAACATGCAATCGGCATTTCCGAATAGGCGCCTTCCAATCAATCCTGCCCGGACATCGCCCTCTGATTACGCGTAGATGTCGTGCAAGCCCACGCCGCACAGGCCAACGAAACGTCATCTTCCGTGTATCGTGCTCGCCAGCGTTTTGCCAGCGAAGCGTGCGGCTCCGACCAGTCGACATCTGCACTCGACATTTGACGTATCCCCTAGTTGTAAACGACATTTTCGAACGCGTCGCGTTAGAGTGCGCGCCTGCAATTGGTACAATTGCACGCCACTACCCGACCCGATCGCTCGTCAAGCCGCCTGGCATTTCTACGATTTTCCGTTCGCGCCGTCCGCACCGAAATTTTGCGCTCGCTCCCGCATTCGGTGCGTGCGGTTCCAGTTTGTCGGCGACGGCGGTCGGCACGTGACGTCTCGTGTAACCGGCAGTTCCGAACGCGGCTCCGCTCGCTGAAAGCACGGGGCATCATTCTGTAATTTTCGGTCGTTACCCACGATATCACGCAGAATAATACGACGAGCTTCCACCTTCCCCCTTCCCCCGGCAGTCGAGCTTATTTACGCTGGTCGCCCCGTCGTTGCACGGCCAAGTGATTTCATTCATTCAGCGAACGCGATTTTAGCATTCGTTACGCGAACGCTGGCGACTGCCTGGGGCAGAAAAGGAAAAACCACGGAGTTCCGGGTATAGAACATCCATCAAACGCCCACTTCTGAGCGCTCCTACAGGTATCGTGTTCCGGCGCACTGCACGGCAGGCTCGATCAATCGCGCAGTTCCGAGGGTCGCGTCCGTGATTCTGAGAACGGTGCCTCGCGAGACATCTCGGGCGAACGTTTGCTCCCGCGGGTGACGTGCTTTTTGCGAAGCGACGCGTGTGGCTCCGGTCGGTCGGCGTCGGTTCTTGGCGTCGGGGCTCGGCGTCGAGACTCCGCACGTGACATACCGTGCTTCTACCCCTTCAGAAGTCTTTCACGTGGTAGACGGCACGACCGTGCATCGCCGTGTCTGCGTGGCTCGGCTATTTTTCCTGTCTTCCCATAGTACGTCTCGAAAAAAACGATCATGCATAATGTTCGGAATTGATAATGTCGAACGCGCAACGGGTGGAACTTGGCATGGGTGCATTTAGCTTGCACGCCGCCGCTATCCGTTTTTAATTGCGTCGCATAGCCGGGGAACCGAGTTTCGGGGAATGCTGGGCTTTGCATCAGTTACGCGGAAATGCATCAATATGTATCTGGCGGAGTTTGCTCGTGCCGTTTACGTGCATGTGGAAAGCGACGCTGCTCAATTCAGAGGTCGCGGCAGCGAGATTCTCAGAGTATTTGTACCGCGGTGAACATCCTGTAACACGCGGACCGCTACCGTCTTTTGCTCTTCTTACAAGCCCGCGCCGTGGGCTCTCGTGCTTTTTTTGGCCGGCGCTGCTTTGTAATTACGGTAATTAAGCAAATGAATTCTACGTATAGGGACGTCGATAACGAGGGCGTCGCGGCGCACCAGACAAATAGAGCTATATCGCCTGTACAATCCACTGTATCTTTCTCTCCTCTTGCCCCCTCCCTTCTTCTCGGTTGACCAAACCCTCCCCGCGTAGAATGCTCGGCGTCTTTTATTCCTTTCGTCTTTAATCGCGGCCCAAACTTCGCCATATGTCACCGTATACACTAGGGCATGATGTTTACCGATTTGCCATCCGCGGACATCGGCTCCTCCATCCAGGATTTCTTCTACTAGCCCCATGCCATCCCTTTTCCTTGGTCACGATATTCTCCGCTCGACGGCGCGCAATTTATGAACAAGGCGGCGCGTCCAGGTGTCAGAGCCGTTTTTCTGCCGCAGATAATTATGAGAAACAGCCAGCCGAAGCGCGTAATATTCGGAGCGTACTCGCGTCCCGATCTCGCTGGGGTCGTGGATTTCGAGGGTTCCGCAAACTGCATAATAATATAGGGCGGCTCAAAATTCCGCCGCGGCGGAATGAAGTAACAGGTGCGCCGAAAGGCGTCAGAGCCGGGGTGGAAAGAACGCTCGGCAATTTTGCGTGCGCACGGTTGTAATGAAGGAGTTAGTGGGCAATGAGGACGTGATGAATGCGCGTCGCGATTAGACGCGGTGATAGGTGCGGGCGACGGCTTTTATTCAAGCTTGTTAGTGAACCGTGTGCGAACGAGTGCTTGCGGTTTTTCCGTTACGTTTTCATCCCGTTATTGCGTTCGCCGCGTCACTTTGACACGGCGCGGCTGAAACGCGCGCGTAAATGAAATTTGCGGCGCACTTTGCCGTCTTAGATTTTATTGCCTTCAGACGCGGAGTTTTCTTGATTAAGGCGCTCGCAGACGGGCAAAGGACATTTCGATTTGACGCGGCCATGGCTTTTAATTATGCCGTCTCTTAAACGAATATTACGCGGCGCTCATGCTCTACATTCCGTAAAATAAACTGCGCATTCGAGGTATCCCAGCTGCACGTTACACGACTACCCGTACGGCACCCGTATGACTCGCACTTGTATAATTTCGCAAGCAAACGATCCTTAATTTGGCGCAAAAATAGAACTTACCGGTAAGACAGCGGACGTCGGCGCGCGCTACTTTTCGATTAGATATACGCCGCATTACCTGAACAAAGAGAGCTGGGGCCGCGAGCCACGTCGTAATTGTTAAGTCTTCCCGCCCGTCCGCTCCTTTTTTCCTTCGCTCGCCGAAATTGCACGGGCAAGCTCGTTTAAAGAATGGTACACAAAGTCGACAGGAGAAGCGGCGGCCGCGCGCACTTACGCGCAATTAGGAGAAGCGAGCGGGGCGAAAGTACGAATTCCGTGCCCGCAGCGCGATAAACGCAACGGCATCGTGCCAGAACGAGGGTGCGCGTATTAAAACTAACGCGCGAGGCGCGTACGGCGGCCACGTATACGAGTCCGTTCCCTTTTCGGGAGGAGGAGAATGGCCGAGAGGGCTGAATGCGTTCTGCATTTTATGTCTTACCCCGTGAGTGTTACTGACGCGCCGTCGTCCTCGTTCATTGTTAATTAACGCGGTTAATTGTTATTTCATGCGCGGCGGGAGCATCGCGGATGCGGTTACAAGGAACTTCTGCGGATAATTGAGATGCGACCCGCTGCCGTTCGGGCGCGACTTCGCGAGATGGAGTTTCTGTGTTTTTTTAGCGGCTAATACGCGGGCCGCGAGAGGAAACAGTTTTTGGGGGATGAGTTGAATTTAGTGGCGAACGTGCGTTTGGGAGGAGCGTAGCGGATGATGGGCTTTGCGGCCGTTATCTGGGTAACGATTATTTTGGGTTCGCGAGTTATGGGTCGTCGGCAGAAGCGTACGTGGGGCCGATCAACGTGTCTTCGAATGCTGATGACATCGGCTGCAGTGTTAGCGAGGCGTGAGTATAATTGTACGTCTGCACGTCGGATACTTGGGGTCCGGAGTAATCGTCGGTAGTTACGCTCGCGTACAATCGGACGCATTCGCGCCACGTAATAACGGAACGGAATAAGCAGTCGGGCTGATTGATCGCGCCTAACGCAATTTTATGCGGGATTCCATTCCTCGTGAGGATCATTCCACCGCGATGTAAATCTTGCAAATTGCGGAATTAATATTTAACGTCGCCGGGGCCTGGCGCGTTGGATCGACCCGGGGGGATATTTCACTGTCCCGCGTATCATCGGACGAACTTTTCCGCGAGAGGGGCGAGAACGTCGATCGTGTGGCCGTTCTTTAAATCTTTAAAAAGGTTTCCTCCGAGTATAGCGGGAGCATACTGCGTGTTACTCAGCCGCGGAATATAAAACACGCTGAGGGACGTACCCTTCTCCATGAATGTCGTGTCCGGCCATTCGGTCCTGCATAAATTTCCGTCACACCAATTCCTTTCCTACTCCGGCCACACTCTGGGCAACGGGGCGGTTACATGGGAGAAGGGATCGCTAAAGGGGGCTGAGACGTCGTTTCTTTATTCCGCGTCACGTGGACGATTCTGGGAGCCCACCTTACGACCGTAGATATATTCTTGTCAGTCATGTGAGGCGGGAAAAATGTAAATTGTTAAGAAGATTTAAGGCGCGCCGCCGCTGCGTGATTCGCGAATTGAATTCGCCAGCATGTCTAATTCATCCGAGCTGTCAACTCGGAATCTATACACGAACCCGCACCGCGCCCCGGCTTATTGCGCCCTGCGCAACTCCTCGTTGCCCGCGACTCAACCATGTCAAGTATCCGACGAATTTCTTTCCGGCCTCTCGACTTAAGCAAAACATTTTCCTCGTTACAGGGTTGAAGTGGCCCAGAAGGGCACGGTTCGAAAATTTCACAGTCGCGCATCGCTGCCGGTGATGTAGAATCTGCATTCACCGTCTCTACCTTCAGTAGCCCCGCGCGCTCGCTCTATTCACTTCTTCCGTACATCCCAGGCCAGGGTGGCTGGTTTTAGGTATATGATATGCTGCTTCGGATGTTGTACGTCTCTAGCAGATGGGGCTCTCCCTCTTCTTGGTCCGACACGCGGTATTGCACCTGAGGAAGGGAAGCATCTTACGCCAACGCCCTCCTTCTTACTCTCTACCCATTTCCTTCCACCACCACGTTTCCCCCTCGGCACGACTTCGCCGCGTATATCCTGACTCCTCTCTCGACGGTCGAGACTCCTGCAGGGAACAGGCTTCATTACGCCTCCATAAATCACACCGCGAGCGCCGTATGCCCGTTCTGGCCGTGGGTGCCCCGCCAGTATTAATTACCGTCGCTATCGCTTTGCCAATAAAAACAAACGTGTCGCTCGCGAAAGACCCATCGAGCCGTCTGCTGGAGAAAACCCGTCTCCGATATATTAATGCTCTGCGGTCGGAAGAGAGACTCGTAACGAATAAAGACTCGCTTCTATTAGCCGATGCGCGTTAAGGGTGAAATTACTTTAATCGAACCTTTAGAGAATGCGCGCGATTAATTCGAACCCAGTGGGTGAGCGGAATTGCAGGCTTCGATTCCTTCGGGATACCGAGTACTGCTGCAAAAATACTTCGGGTCTGTGCTTGTGGAAAATCAGTGCGGTACGAACAGTATAAGCTTCTTTCTAAAAATGTTTTATGAAACAGCTGCGGAAGGTTTGTGTCGGTGGTCGTGTAGTGAAAATAAACTTTTTGCGTTTGGCCAGCTCTGTTCATAGATAAAGGGGTTCCAATAAATACGCTCGGAAAGTGCGCACCCATACGCGGCGTTATGGATGCTGATATGCAAATTCGAATTTTGCGTCGACACGTGAAGCTTTGAGTTTCAAAGGACGAACATCAAGTGGCGCTCGCGTTTCGTTTTGTAAGTGATCGTCAACTGTCTCTCGTGGGACATCATGGTTGGCGTGTACATAAACCGCATCGGTTATCGGTTTTCTTCATCACAAACCGTTCAAAGTCCCGTTAAAGGTTCAAGTTTCACCTGTACAGCAAGTGGTGAGGAATCGTTCATTGCCATTCTCTGATTGTGGCTATCCCTTCCTTTCTCAGATCGATTAAGTAATTGATTGCCCATTACAATTTTTCACAAAGCGTACCTGGCGATTATGTTGGTAATGCTGACTCATTAGTTATCGAAGATTATCTGTTTTTTTTTGTATTTGCTTTCTCACGCATTCACGACTTATCAGCGGAGAAGATTCTAAGCATCTTCATGTTATTCATTTGCATTTGTATGTATGCCGGTTTCTTAAACTGATGTTTCATTTCCAGATTTCTATGACAATACTTTTAAGTATCAGAAATTTGGCGAAAATACGCGATTCTCCTTGTTTTAAAATGACTGACAACTTTTACATGTAGAATATCTACCCGGATCGAAAGTTATACTTCATAACTAAACTCGTACACCACCTTAATTATTCACTTCCGCTGCACATTTTAATTTGTTAATCGTGCCACTTTTTTCGTGTGTGTGAATTTTTACCCATCTCCCCCTCAACGTAATCGGCGAGCTGCGCGGATTTGCATTTTAGCCGCATTACCAAATTTCTGGCGTATGGTTTTTGTAACAAAGGTTCCCTTCGGCCCTGATATTATTCAACTATTTAGACGCTCCACCCGAACGGGGGCGTACTTTCGAAGGGATTTGCCACGATTAACGTGAATTATGCGCGCGCGTACACAAAATGGCGCTGAATATTTCACTCTCTACGCTAGGCTGGGGTCGATTAATTTTTTCCTCCCTTTGCGCAACGGGCCCGGGCGCGGGGGATGGAGATTTAATAATGATGTCGCGCTCACCTAAATCCACGATGAATTTAATAATGACCCATCGCCCGTGCGGAACTTTATTACGGCGCATTTTGTCAATGTTTCCATTGTCGTTGGGGTAGAAGAGTGCGCGGTATCCCGTGCAACGCTTCACTGCCTACTTCCCCATCCTCAGCGTGCGTTCCTCGTTTGACAAAGGATTTGCATCAGTTAACGCCTCACCCTTTTCGCCGGTCAATGCGCAACGCGCGCAGCCTACGTGATCAGCACGATCGAAATATCATTATTTCCGTTTTACACCCTTCGAAACTCGATAATACCTTGGCGTAATTGACTCGGCCAGATGAATGACCGCGTCCTAGGGTGCTATCGTCATTGTGGTTAATGACAGGATTAAAGCAACGTCCGACCGATCCTGGCTGCATTTAATTATTACGCAGCTCGGTTTAACCGTATCGATGAGCCCGCTGGCGTTTCGGCATAGATCCAAAACGCAGCATTTTATTGACCGAATGAACAATTGAATCGGCGTCTATTTACACCGTCGGGGGTACGTGCATTTTTGATGACGCGTGATTAAAATACGTGTTCGTGTTTTTCGGGGTATGTAGGCGTGCGTCGCCGGATGCGTTTTCCTTATGTGTATTTCCCTTATGATTGGGGATAAAAATTGATTGGGGTTTGTGAATGGGACGTTAAAATGCTAATGGCGGTAACTGCAGTGTAAATTTGTTTAATGTTAATAATGTACACTCTACCGCATGCAAGGCCGTGTGTAACTGGATCACTTTATTCGCGTGGATATTGACGTTGAAGTTGACGTAAGTATGTCATTGTTGAATTTGACGTAAGTGTGTTATTGAGCGGCACACGAACATTTCGTAATTGATTCAATTATTACGTTTGCGTCGTTGTATCAATAATTATTCCAATTTGTCATTACTCGCAATTGTGTCACGAAAGGTTAATGTTCCCGTGACGGGACAAAAGCAAATTCCACTTATTATCCGATTCTGCCCAGGTTTATACACGTCCCCTGCACCTACTTCACAGACAGTAGCATTACAGGCTCCTTGAAAACCACTTGGCGCCTTACACATTCAAACTTATTCGACCGTCGGCGAAGCGTTCCATCTTCCGCAGTCAAGATCAAGCAACCATCAGGTTAAAAACGAACCCTCTCATTAAGCGCCACGCCGAAGAAAGTCAGCGTGCTCAGGGTAAAAATGTCGAAATTGCGCTGAACATTGAGATTTCGCGGCGCTCGCTTCGTCGTCACGCGGCGCTGAACAAAACGAGACGAGTCGTTCTCGACGCCCCGCACAAGCGACGGAACGCTCGTCTAGTGATTATTACACGAAATGCAGGGTAGCTTCGTTGCACCAGCGAGGAGGCGTTATGCGGTGCGCCACTTCAAACACGTACGTAGACAGTACGAGAAGCGCAGGAATGTCGTGGCCTCGTACCCTTTTCCTCCCGTCTCCGCGTCGACCTTCTTTTCCACTCCGCTTCCTTCTCGTCGCGCAACGTAGGCACCCTGAAGGAGACGCGGTCCACTCTCCTATTGCGCAATTAGTGTCGCCGGTGGCTTTTCTTTTCCCTCGTCCACGTCTATTTCCTCTTCACTTATGCCGCGCGTGTATGCGTTGCAAACCGAAACAAGCGCGTACGTGCGCCCGCAGACGTGTGCACGCGTGGCTACGTGTGCACGTAGGGGTACATTCAGGTGTCCTACGTGCCACCTTAGCCGCGCGCGTCTCACGCTCCAAGCCTCGTTTCAGTGTTCAGCGTCTCTAATCTCCCAAGCTGAAAAGGTAAAAGGGTGAATATACAAAAAGAACTAGGCCAACGCGGTGCGCTTTTTAAATATGTAGGGTCCTTACCGACGTGGAAAATTGTCTCATCGCGGTTTCGCCGAGGAGCCCGAGTTTCCGGCTGCGGACGAAAGGCCGTGGCGCGGATCCGCGTCCTTTCTCCGCCTCTGCCCGACGATCGTGACCTCTTCATTTCCACCCTCCTCTCCATCCGTCCGACGCACCCCCGACGTTGCCGCGGCAATATTTTTCTTTTCCGCTCTCTGTCTTCGCTCGTTTTTTCCTTCTTTATCGCTCCGTATCTTCAGTCTCGCCCGCTCCCACCGCTGCGGAGCTCTCCCTCTTTTCATTGCTCGTCTTTATCTCCATTATGCCTTTCGCGCGCTCCGTTCTCCCAAGAAATTATTTCCGTCCAACGGGAAGGGAGGGCATCCATCGGCGTCCACCCCGCCGATTCATTCGTCAGGAGGAAGCTTGTTAGCCAGCCCGGTCGTTGTCTCGAATTGAAAATGCGCGCTACAATCGAGAAACAGCCCGGCGAACGAGCGACCGTTAATTCACGGCGTGAAATCGAGAAACTCGCCGTTTTCACCCCATTGTGGACGCACAATCGACGGAAGCCTTGGCGCTTCTTCGCCGCGAGCGATACGCTTCAATTGGAAAGTTGCCTTTGTTCCGTGATCCCGCACAAATAGTCGGCGCAAGACGGACAGGTTTATATTGGAGGTAATAACCGTTTTATCGACTGATTTCCGCAATCGAATTTAAACATCTCGGCGAAGCGTTTAGCGGCCGGGTAGGGAGGCAAATGGGCCGATAAATGAGATTTCCGTCGGCGCGTGACCGAGTGTCGCGTTTCGAGAACGAAGTGCACGCGGACGCACACGATCGGGGCGAGTTCCTTGATGCTCTCTTAACGATCGCGCCGATTAGGGCACCGGGGGAATTTCGTGCAGCCCACGGTGGCGTGACGCAATTCCCGAATGGCGAGGCGGCGGGAGATCGCGGGAAATGAGAAAAAATTTATTGCAATATCGACGAAAGTGGAGCAATGAGCCGGGAATAATGGGAATGCGGAAACGATGCAGAAAGTTACAAGAGCGTTTCGTCCGGCTTCGTTGCACGCGACGCTATTGTACCGAATTTATTTCGAGCTTATACGCCGGGCAAACGATAATGGATCGCGCCGGAGGTTGGGGGTGGCTAAAAAGAGGATCACTTCGCACGGTTCTTTGCTCGCTCGCCACCGGCCGCCACCGGCCGCCACTTCGTTCCTCCTTCTGATTTTCATTAATATCGATCATCGGCTTGCTCGGTCATGCGGCTGTTGTTTGCATCCCACCTGACGGTATCTCGCACTTTCCCTCGCCGCTCTCTCTTTTCTTCTACCCCTTTTTGCCCGACGAGCCGCGCTTATTTTTCCTGTCCGGCCGAGCCACGCCGCTCGCAACGTAATTAATATTTTCTCGCTGCCTCGCGGCGCACGACGTGCCCCCGATACACGAGCAAATATTTGCCAAATCCCGTTACTTTCCGCGCGGCCGATCGTAATTCATGAACGTTAACCGCAAAATAAATTCGCTAGAACTCGCGTAGGACGCCGGCCGCGCGGCGTGTCGCGAACGTTTAACAGGTTCCGCGTAAGTTCGCTCGATTTTTGGGGTAAACAGGCTCTGCTTTGGGGGATGAGTTATAGAGAACGCGCGAAGGGTCGATGAACCGCGAGGTGAATACGGCAAATTGCTCGCGTGTGCGCTCATTAGCCTGGCGAGAGCGTACTTAATATTTTCACAATGCGCAAAGATACGCCGGCACGCGGAACGAGGGCGCGCGTATGAATTCCGCGGAGTAATAATGGAAAAGTGCCCTTTCTCGCTGTTGCGTCTGGTAATTTTGTCGTTAATTACCGTTATCTTTGTTTCGTCGGATAGAAACGTTTTCACTCATTTCTGCGGATCGCTCCAGCTACAGCGCTCTTTTCCATTTTCTATTAGGTGCGGTATTCGTTCTGCTTCAAAGAGGTAAACGAACCCCGAGTGCAATGATCGATCGTTCCTGCCGATTACCCACTCGCGACGTACAGCGTACGCGTAATTAGATTCTCATTTGCGATATTTTCTGCGTTTCGAAAAATTACGTCTTCGCCAACCACGGGCGAGCGCTGCACCTCATTTTTACGTGCATGCACGTCGTTGAAATATGTTAACGCAGCGGCTTCGTTAATGTCCGCCTGACGACGCCGGGAAAAGGATCGTGGCAAAGGAGCATCGTGAAATAATGACAAACGGCGCATGGAAATTGAATAGTAAATCGTTTATTAGTACGAAGGTGTGATAGTGTTTCGAGTTAGCCTTGGCCGACATCCGTGAGTAAAGTGAACCTGTGATACCGTGAGGTGAACGAGTGTGATAGTTTTTTTTTTATTTCTTTAAAGGTGATGTAAGAGATAGATGTTAGAGCTAGTTACCCTGTTCTGCGAGCTGGTGTTCTTCCTTTCGATCGGACAACGATGTTGCAACGAAATTGCACCGATTTCGCTCTCTCGCCGCTTTCCAAAAATCACTACGCCCATTTCTCTCGCGATCTTCTGAGCGCAGCATCCTCTTTGATCCACCGTGCTCCATCGGCCGAAAATCCGCGATGGAGCGCGGCGCGACGGAAAAGGAGAACGCCCGTGCAAGCTAACTTTCAAGAGTGCTACTTGTTATCTTTCGAGGTACTCTATAGTGCCTATGTTATTGTGTCGTTTCGCTATATCGCTAAATCGGCGCTAAAATTAGCGAGACTGAAGGGAAGGAACGTGACACCCGCGTTCTCCCTTCGAACGCAATTAATAAATAATAATTCTCGCGACTCGTATACGCGTTCATAAAGGGTGGGCTAAAATGAAAACGTCTCCTGCGATACTCGTTCTCTCACATTCACGCTGCCCGTTCGTTCATCCACGCGCACATTTGCATACGCGCACATGCATCCAAGCTCCTCTCGTTCGCACGTTCCGTTCGTTTTGACTCTCGCACGCGCTACGCATCTATCACTTTCCCCGTGTTCGCCGATATCCTATGGTACGTATCGCTTCCCTCGCATACGAGGTATTATCGGGGCAACAAAAAACAAAAATGTACAAAAACGAAAGACGACGATTTTATAAATCAAGCTCCTCCTCCCGTTCCCACCTTCATTCCCTGCTCGCTCGCAATATAATGTAATATATTATACGCACTTTCGTGTATGTCGATATAACAATTTGCAATTGCGGAAAACTATGTAGGAATAGATTACGCGTTTCGCCCGAACACTCGGCATTTGCGGCTGTTTAAATAAGAACAATAACTTAGGTCTCGTCGAGCGTGTCTACTATACAAGTTATATATAAAAAAAATCATCTCGAAAAGTGTTTGACTAACATGGACGCAAAAAGGTACAAAAGCGTTTATATCTGTTCCTATTTCTTCCTTTCCCTCTCTCTTTGCCTCTTCCGTTGCTTCCCATTCTTCCTCTTTCTCTCTCTTACCCGCTCCGTCGCCGATGTGTTTCATCGCGTTACATCTGATTGACACCGTACACAAACCATGCACTCTTTGATTGTATGCATTTTTGATCATACGTGGACTCGTCGTGTTCTGCTTCTCGCGTGATAAGTACGTGTTATACCATCTTCAGTTCACCTTTTTGTGCGCACTCGTCAATCATGCATCCTCGACCACCCACGCGTTCGCCTAATTAAATGCATAAGCCGCAAGAAACGACGGCACAATTATACAACCGAGGAACCGTTACAATCTGACTGTCTCTAAAAAGTTGATGCGACGCTAAGTATCACTGACACAAATTGCACGTTTAACAGTTGTTACGACTATCGACGCAACGCAAACCCATTCTGTCCCGCACAAGTTAACTCTAGCAACGTCAGCCGACGCTCGAAGGAGCGATGAGACTCGTAACGTGAATATTACATCGCACGTACTGTGCTACGATGCAGATGAACTGGAAAAAGATTGACGAGCGCGCGTGTCCTCGCGGTGTGTGTTACTACGTAACCTACGCAACATACACGCACGCATACATGCATACATCATACACCCCCGCCACGGTGGGTCATACATATAAAATTATATTTACAACAGAGTGATCTTTCCTTTTTGTCGTGAGGTATTCGCTCTACATGCGTCTAAAAAGAGAGTGTACAGTGTTCGAGTAGCGTGATGGAGGCGTCGTTCGAAAATCCGACGGGATCGTATTCCGTCCGCGACTATGTTGAACATACGTCGTTACGTTCGATTTCTGATCTTTTTTTTCCTTTTTTCTTGTTTCCGCGCACGTAAAAGCTACCGACCTTTGTTCATACGCATTTACGCACTACCCTCCTGCCGTTTCAGCGTTCGCACTCTCCCCTCTAGTTCCGTGTGATCGCTATTCAACGCTATACAATGCGCGTCTTCATTTTTGTCTCGATACAAATAATTTAAAAATTATATATATATGTATATATTTAATGATTCTCGATCTCGCACCCGTGGGCACGCGCGTCTCCACGCACGCACACTCAAACACGTCTCGATAACGATATGGTACAGCTATGCTACACAGGAGAGACTGCGTTTCTCGACTTCAGTTTACGTCTCTCCTTTTTTTTCTATGTACATGCGACTCTTGTCTACGCGCGTTTCCCCTTGTCACTGCATTCTCCGGATAGTCTTTGTCGTTCCCCTCCTCGCACTCGCTCGCGCGTACGCGACTATTATATACTTTCTTACATGTACTATATGTATAGGTATAGCGTTATTTATATGTGTACTAGCGCGGGCCTGTACAGTCTAGTACGAACACTCTTTTTCTTTTCATTAATTATATATTTCTCGTCACCTTGGTCTAACCTCGCAGTGTAACCGAGATGCTCTGCAAATGTAAACGCGCGACTACCAAATAACATTCTGATGGCTAGAAAATGTATTCGCGATGTCGACACTCGATCGCTGATATCTCTACTACGTTACGGTCTCTCTCGCTGCAAGTACGTACGCAACGGATCTCGATGATCGCACACACCGTCCGCAGACCTTTCGCCGTCGGATCCTGTAATTGTTCGAAAAGGCTGCCGTACTGTTAGGCAAACGTATCGTCTGAATTGAAAATGATTCGGTTATTGTCGGCCGATTTTACGGAATGAAAATAGTAGCCGAGTATCGGGATACACGCCGAGCCGTTGCTTACCGTGTGCGTTGGGCAAATCCTTTTTCCAAGGAGTTTTACGAATGTAGGACAACCGAGAAAAAGCTCACAGGGGAGAATACCGTGTGTGTGTGTGTGTGTGTGTATTTATGTATGTATACGTCGGTGTGCTCCGTTCGCGAAATAAAGCTCCCGCGAAAGCCCTCTTTTTCTTCCTTTCCTTTATACATCCTTTCGCCCTGCCATTCTCCCTTTCGCCGCTTCTTTAACTCACCCACCCACCGCCCTTTCGTATGCCATCCTCTGTGCCGGTCCACTTTCGAACACGCCGCTTTGCACGTTCATGCGCTCTTCGAGATTACAAAAATAAAAGACTCGCGCTCAGCACCCCCCCTGGAATCGCCTTTTGTGAGCACGGACCTGTGAGTTTATTGATACGGCACCTTAGTGATGCGCGCGTGCATATTTTCATAAGGCAGGAACGTGCCTCCTAAGAAATATCAGTGACTTAGCTTCCCGCGCGACGCTATTTTCGTCAGAACTACCCGGTGTATATACTTTACACGTGCGCGCGTCTAACGCTGCATATGCTTGCTCGAAATCTAGAAAGTGCTTTCTCCCTCGCTTTCTTCCCGTCTATTTCTTTCAATCTGTTCGCTCGTGTCGATGTGCGCGGGTGTGCGCGTTCAGGAAAAACGTCCACCACCGGTACGTCGACTGGATTTTCCGTGGTACAACGTGTCTTTTCGCCGACGCGAGGATTTCTTCGATGAACTAGGACGTACGTGCGGGACGAGTATCTTACGCATCGTGCATTCTTACGGTTTGTACGAAACGTGCTTTTTTTACAAGTGACGCTTTATTAATCGTAGGATGTAATAATATAGGATGATTATCTGGCAGTGGATCGTTCAATTTGTATTGTTCTTGATTGTTGGCTAGTCTATGCTGGGTACATCGTTCCCTACGTATTCTGTAGAATTGACTCTATTACACTTGGGATTAGCACGGCTCGGTTCTCCGATGCGAGGATATGACACCTGACAGCTGCCCTCCCGTGAAAAACTTGCCTCGCGTAGTCGCGCGTCTCGCATCGAACACTTCAGGGTCGACATGTAACTTCATCGCGATTATAAGAGCGCTACATATAAATTACAAATTAGGATAGACTAAAAATTCCAAGTACATATTAGCGTCCTTTGGTACCAGCCTGAGTCTCATTGGATTACAAATAATTTGTTAAATAGTCTTGCGTATCAGCTAAATCACTAAGAGATCACTGTGTCGTCTCTCTACCCCTCTCTCACCAGCCCTTTTGATCCGTGTTTTGCCACACCCTTCCAAAGCCACGTTCGCGAAATTGACACGCCTCACCCCCCCGATCTCTCCACTCCTCGACTACGCATCACCACAATCTCCCGCGCAATTTCCGGCCGCGAACGTCTCTTGGCTCGTGTAAAAAAATAAGAACCTCAGCATTTCCCAGCCCGCTCCGCGTGAAAGTAACCCCGATCGCCTGACCTCCGTGCAAATCGCTCCCGCCGTCGGCGCATCCTCGCGATTCCCTTCGAGCAAGGTACGCAACTGCGTTCGCGCAGTCACCAACGAGTCAGTCTCTCACGACCCCGACCCATTTTCGAGCCGGAGCATCCGCGCAGCCCATTAGGAGACGATATAGTCCGCCGAGTGATGGGAATGATGCGAGTTCCGGTGTTTGTCCTTCCTGTGGTTCGTCCTGGAGTTGCTGCCCCGCGTGCCCGTCGTGCCGGTGGTGCCCGACGTGTGATGGCTGTACCCACTGTCGCTGCCGAAACTGCTGTCGGGCTGACCCTGATAGAGCCTGCCTGTCGACATCTGATCGTCCCTCGGTGCGTAATAAACCGGCTGTGTGTACTTGCCCTCGCTGTACAGCCGGTCGGTCGGCTGCGAGTACGTGTCCGAGTACTCGCCGCCGACCTGCGTGTAAACGGGCGTCGAGTCCTGGCCCTGCAGACTGTAGTAGTCGGCGGAGTACTGACCGCCGGCGTACTTGTACTTGTCGTTCGCCTTGCGGGATCTGTCCTTGTTACTCCTGCTCTGGCTCGAGTAATGGTGCAGAGGGCCCAGCACGGGCACGCTCTCGTAAGGATTCTCCTCGACCCTCAAGGCTTGGGCGGCTGGCATCGGCGGCACGAAATATGGTAACCTGTGCGCTACCGACGGGACGGACTGTTGTCGTTGACTACCGTTCGTTCGGGCTCCGGCCACGCCTGCGAACAGAACGTTATAAGCGTTAGATCACTCGCCGCGAAATGTCAAAGACCAGGCTTGCAATCTTTCCCCGCGATCCCTCTTCAAACTACATTGTAAACGCGCACGAAAACATCGCGGCGTAACCGGTGATAGCGGACTTTGCGGTTCCGTACGGTAAATCGCAAGATGCCGAGCGTACGTCGTACCCGACATTTGCCGGGCGTCATGCATTTTGACTTTGACGGTCCTGATGTACGCGCGCGAGTATAGAGAAGTGAGAAATATAATATTCGGGTCGAGGCAAATTGGCAAGCGGATGGCCTCTCGCGATGATTAATGAGCCGGCACCGAGAGCACTGCAGTTTTTCGTACCTGCCACGCTGGGATAGAGCTGGAGCAGGGCGTCGAGCAGCATACCCTCGTGAAATTCGCCGACGTCGTGATTTTTGTCTCTCCTGCGTCGGTCTAGACTCCTGGGACTTCTGCCGCGTCGTTCTCGCGGTGGCCTGCCACCGGCCGGACACGTTCCCCAAGTAGGACCGCTCGAAGTCAGCATTCGCGCTTCGGAAGGTTCGCCGACGGAGAGTTCGTCCTCGGCGAACTCGTCTTCGCTAGCTGGCTTCGACGTCGACTGCCGATGATGATGACGGTGATGGTGATGGAGGCGGTTGTGGGTGTTCAGCTCGCTCTCCTCGTCCGTTTCCGGGTGGTCCCCTGAATACAAGATTAAGGTGCCTCGTTAGTATGCTGCCCCGTGCGCTTTATCGCGGTGTTCTTTTATGTACGATACGGATTTAATGGTAAGAATCCCTTCGCGAACCTTTTCCGTGGGCTTGCGCGTGTTTGCATTGTGTATTGACGGTGGAAATGCCAAATTTATGGGCCGCCGGTAGGGTCGTGTACGAAATTCGGGAGATGCGAGGAGATTTTGATGTGCGGTAGAGCGTAATGATGTTTAGCGGGTGGAAAACATATTGAAGGTACAGGGACAGGTATTTGATGGAGTTGTCTTATGAATATGAGTTAAGGAGATCCGTATAAAGCGTATAATCGGTAAATTGAGACGCTTTATACGGCAAACTTATTAAGCAGATGAACATGAAAGGATTCTTACTATTGTTTTGTATTATTCATTGTCCACTGGGCAAGCAGATTAGTTGAAATAGATCAGCGATCCTTTCACGAAATATTCTCTCGCGATAGCATCCGCCATTCTGTGATGAAGCCCAATCGGTTTTAATGGACGCACTCTTTAATGGAAAGTTTCGGCTGTCCATTGACAGGGTGCCGAAAGCGTGCCATCATTGTTAGCGTTAAAAGGAGAAACAGAGTGCGAGCGCAAACAATATTTATATCCCGACGTCAGCGTCAAACAATAGGAATGATCGGCATTGGTTTGCGCACCGAAATGTTTGAGAGTACAGGCGACTGTACTCCGAAACTTTTGCTGTATCGTTGCGTCATTATTTTCGCGGGTTCCGCTACATCTATCTGTCTATCGAAATCCGCGCGGTCGTTAACTTGCGTCGGCATTGTTTCTCGCTAACGACACCAATGTGCCACGCACCGGGAACGCAAACGCACTACGACTCATTAAAAAATTCGCCGCAGCATTGAGGGGAAAGGTAACAATCATACTGTTAGTGCGAGATTTGGGTCGTTAAACGGTGGTCCCAGAATGGTCATGTCACAGGTTATGCTTTTACAGACCAACGATGACACAACATGACGAACGAAACGCAATAGGGGAAAATTGCTACACGACGTATTTGGTACCAATTTACATGCGTGTTAATATTGGACCTTATGGTTTGTAGGCGACAGTGCGTCGCCGCAAAGTATTTGGTGGGACGTAAGTGTAAACAGATGAGGCGCCGAACCAAATGGAGGACTGTCGTTAGGCTCGAGAGTCGTTCCGAAGGGAAGCAGATCAGTCGCATATTAGAATAAACTGCATAACGGGAAAATAGTCAAAACACTTTTAGTGCCATCACGGCTTAGGTTATCTTCCATTTTTACTCCCACTAGACCCACAAGTTTAACATCCATGGTACGGGCTGTTATGTGTTCGATGTATTGCCAACATCAAATTTTCATATATCATATTTATCTGTTATCATGAATACACAATAAGAATATCCGAAAATATTGCGAATTTTGCAGTTTTGTTTGCGCCGTTCTGAATTATTTCCAACCCCCTTTATTGAATAGTATCGGTCTAGGATACAAAATAATTCCTTTTCCGTATATTTTTTACCCCATTTTAGACGTTTTTTATTATTTTTCATCTACTTGTGACGATACGTCGAAAATGTAAAAGTTTCGAATGTCTTTGTTTCAAAGAACGATGGGGGAATACATGTTCGTTCCACAAACCGAGTCAAGTACAAATAATAAGGATATATCGACGGTTTCGTCTTCTCCCGTGTTCCATTGCAGAGTGTACTCGGATTCGCTCGATTTTAGACGAAGTCGGTATTTCAGCACGTCAGACATAAACTCCCATAAGGTGACAGGGCTACCCCTATACCCCGTCTGAGATATGATTTAGGCGACCAATACGCATACTGTAACTTTTCTCTGATAAAGTTCGAAGAAAGTTGACGTTATTCGCATAGAGGACGGGTCTGAAGAAACGACTAAAATCCGTGTAAGCAGTTAAATCGAAGAGGTTGGCGCGCGGCAAAATGTCCTACGACTCTGGTAGAAACGCAATCAACTAACTCCACTCAAGATTAAGTTCTTTCTCTGACAGCAGTTAAACCTCTCGAGATATCCCTCACCTTCAACGGGGTATCCACTTGAAATACCTTCGGCCATCTTTCGCAGCGAAGGATAACCTCTCCCCTCGGCGTCATTCGCAACCGTAAGTTTCCTTACCGAAGTAAGATTACGTTTCGAACTGGAATGATGTTGACGATTAACAGGAAACCAGCGGAAATGTATTATGAATACGACCGGCGGAACGATCGGCGCGCCCGCTTGACTTGAAAAAAGGAACAGCGCAACGTTTTATCCGCGGTAAATGTCGGAGAGATATATCAGTCGGGAGAGGATGTACGAGACGATATATATCAACGTGAGACAAAGAGGTGGGTACATAGCTGCGGAATATTCTCGTGGAAGACGATTTTGCTAAACTTAAATCTTTCTCGGTATACTTTACCCTCATTGAGGGTATCCTCTCTGAATATCATTCCCGCTTACCCGGTGCGCAGAGAGAGACCACCCTCCGCGAAGTCAGTCACGAAGAAATCCCGTCTTGAATCTAAAGGTGATTTCACGTATATGCGTACCGCACGGGTCAACGAACAATTGCATGCATGATGTTCGGCGTAAGTACACTCGTACTTCGCGAAAGTGCCGCAGCCCGTACGCGATGACACATTGCGATAAGACAAAATGGCCGAGAGTATCTATGGCTCCGTATAAATGTACATTATATATTTTTAAACGATGTTCAACCGGTCGTTCGCGGCAACACCGAACTAACGATGCTATCAACGATCGCTTACGTAATTGAGAACTTTTCATTTACGCCAGCAATTTAATGGGCTAATAGTATACTTGAGGCGCCACATAATGGCCGCAAACAAGGATCAACACGCGCGAATTGAAACGTCCAGTGTAATGTTCTACGGCCCTATGCATATTAGCGCACTTCGAAATCTACATGCAACAGAGAATCGTCAGTTGTAATTAGACGGACATATAGTGTCTGTTAGCACAAAGCAAATGCCGTACGATGCGCGCGTACAACGGTCATTAGCAGCGAAAGGGTTAATCTATCGACGTGTTACAAGTGATTAAATGGCGGTCGCTTAATTAGTTCGGGCCCGGCAGAAAAGTTCCGCTTCGCATCCTTTATCCGCCGCAACTCGCTGCAGAGAACAAGACCACCCTGCGTGACGTCAGCCAGGACGAATTCCCGTCCGCAACGCGGGCTTTAACGCTGTGCGTGTATGGCCGATGGTTAGGACTAATGCGCGTACTGTGGCATGTATATTCGATTACCGCTTCCTCGTCAAACGTCGAAAGCCTCATCACCATGCTAATTAGCCGTCCAGCTAATGGGAAGTATAAGTCAGAGGTCGTGTCACGCTTATCTCCCTCCTCTGTCAAAGGACGTGATGGTGAGAGAGGAGTGGGTGTATACGATGGCGCGGAAGCGGAGAGATGAGCACTGCTAGAGAGAGAGAGAGAGAGCGAAATGCAGCGAAAGGGAGAGCAGGAGGTGTAGCCAGCGAAAAAAACAAGACGAACGAGAAGACATAAGTGGAGGAGGAAGAAGAATCGGTAGACGACTCGGAGCAAAGGGGAGGCTTGCAAGCTCGTGAGTTAGCCAACAAAGTTCAGTCCGGTTCAACTCAATCGCGTATGTTAGTCCTGGCAAGCCAACTGACAGACGGACGGACGTACTGACACATTCGTTCTCAAGCATTTACGTTCGCCGTACCTACGTTCTTCCCTGAGTCCGTCCGACCCTGAGCATTGCTCGCTACACCCCGACATCCTCAGAGGCGAGTCTCGTCTAGAAGGAGAGCGTGTCATTTGCGTGTGCGTACGGGAAGTACGTGGAATATCAACGTTCATCGCATTTCATTTGCCTGCTTCGCGAAAAGCCGCGATCTCTGACTCTGACCGATCGCTTTTCAACCATAACTTGCACTCACGCGTATGGCACCGTGCGAACATCGTCGTCCAACGGTCAAGCGCGTTGCACCGCGATTTTCGCGTCAGCGCCTTCAACGCGCAGAGGTAAGGTTCAAAATGTTGTCAAAGTCACGGTGCGTAATTATTGCGTACTACAAAGCGTCGCGTGTAAAAAAAGACCCGCGCACTCACCGTTACTGAGTTCCTCGTAGACAGGATTGTACAGCTCCTGCGACGTATAAGGGTCAGGACCCGGGCTGCTGCAGACGAACACCCCTCGTCCACCATCTTTGACGTCCAGCATCTGTCGCAACAATAACAGGTCGTTAAAAAAGCAGTCCTCGCCCCCGTTCGTCTCGGGACACAGAAGCTCCCAGCTCTTATCGGCCATTATAAATCCGCATTAAGCCTATCGTACGGTAGCGACGAAACCGCAGTGCCCGCATTAAGATTCGCCCGTTCGCCTTCCTCGTGAAAGGCGCCGCCGCCTCGTGCCAACCGCGATATAATAAGGAATAAAGGAAAGCTCCTTAGCGCTGTAAACTGCTGGCTTAAGACCGTATCGCTCTATATAGATCGCGGTGGTTAAACGGTGGTACACGTTCCACGAGTGTTTCGCGTCCATTCGAGGACACCGAACACGCGCATTCTTGAGAAGCGTTCTGCGGAAATTGGTCGTCTTGCGCGGATCATAATCGCGTAAAGATGTCGGTTACGTAACTGGTGCGCGCGTGTTCGGAGGCAATGACAGGAGAAGCGAGTTATGTGTTTGGGTAAATATCGATGCTGCTTATGTAAATTCGAAATTTACGTGGGATTTAAGTCCAAACTTTGACTAAAAGTTCATTATTCAAGTAAGAAGGATAATGAAGGAATATAAAGCTTTTTTTGGTTGAAAATCCTTTACTGGAGAATGTTATTAGTGAAGAGTTTGACATGTTTCGAGACCACTGGTGTCCCCGAGTCAAAAGTAGATAGTAATTGTGCTAATCACATTTCTATTACAGCACTTTGCACATTACTTTCACCAGTCTCGAAAATGACCTTCCCGATGACTTTCGCTATTTCAAACATTAGTGAAAGTGATGTGCAAACTACCGAGATGGGAGAGTGATTACCATAATAATTACTAATCTACTCCTGAAAAAGTGGCACCCATGGCCCCGAAATACATAGAAAGTTTTAGTAATGAAGTTCTATAATGAAGGATTTTTGACCAAAAGAGGGCTTTATGTTCTTTCGTTATCCAAGTAAAGTGCAGAATAAGCTGTTTGCAAGAGGTAGTGACGGGGCGAGATTTGGGTTCTTGAGTGATTTTCTCTCTTCACCGCATGTAGGCAAACTTATCTGGGCGTTTCGATGCTGGTGCGAATATTCATCAGCGGCTATTTGTGTATAAGTAGTCTTAAAATGTTAAGGAGAGGATATCATTGACGGGACCTAATCTTGCGCCAGTACAACTTCCTGCATATAAATGCTACTGCTTGAAGACACTGAGGTCGTGCGTCTCTTTGAATACGTGAGAGATCGAAAAGTGTATAGCAACCTGGGGGCTAAACTATTCGCTGCTGCGCCGAAAAAATTGCGACCACAGCCCATTCGACAATTTCGAATTTCTGCAAAAGGTACAGCAAACTTTTATTTTAGACTTCATTTGTCTGTGTAGAGAGACATGTGCGACGCTGGGGCCCAATGGAATCCGGTGCATCAGAGGTACGTGATGCTGTTGGCGAACGTGTGAACGCGCGTTAGGTGCCAATAATCGGAGTTGTATCTGATGAAATTTAATATGCCCGCGTAATAGAATGCACAGTTTCCGCGCTCATCGCGATCTCTTAGCGAAAGCGACTTTTGAGCTGTTAATGCTGTAAAAAAGTAATTAGCGGATTAAAAAAGGTACCGCTCTCCTGGAAGACGATCTCACGGTGGAACGAAAACACTGATGGGCAAAGAGCGAATCCCTGTGAGAGTCTTAACGCGCTTTCAGCGCGTTTCCGGCCGGACGATTAACTCGTTCCAACCCTTAAAGACCCTCGAGATCCTTTAACCCCCTCTTCCCTTGGCCTCCTCTCGTCATTCCGTGCCGTTCATCCTTCCACCTCTTTTCGAGTTCCTAACCGGAGAAACGCTGACTTCGTGCGAACCGTGAGGAAGCGAGTTGCGGCAACGAAGGCTTTGGAGATGGAGAACAGAGACGAGGAGGGGTCGAAAGTTAATCCGTAAATTGACGAAGATTCTGCCGCAGACCGGTGAGAAAGAACAATCTCCCCGAGCGTATGACACCGGACAGTCCTCCATTAGTGGCCTCACACACCACTCATAGGAATGTCCATTTTCCCAAACATTCTGATATAGGAAAAAATTATGGTTGGTCACCTCCGAACGCTTAGCAACGCTGGAACCGCCAAGAAGTGTGTGTGTGTGTTGAAAAATGCGATAATACGTGCGATTTAGTAAAATACGCAAGGGGGTCTGTCTTATTGTAAGCGAGAATTGGGGCGCATCGTGTAAAATATGTACAGTGAACTCGCGAATAACGCGGTTAATACGTTGCGCGTTGTGTGAAAACGCGTTATAGGAGATTGCGAAACTGCAGAAATCGGTAGCGCTGGGGATAACGAGCTATTCCACGCTCGATTAAAGTAAACGGTGACTTCCTGCATTTTATTGTACAGCGCGCTCTGCGAGAATCGCCTTATAAGAAAAACCGCGTCGTATCTTTCGCCCGCTCTATGAATTGGCGGCGCGGAAATGTGCATTGCACGGGCGTCTACCGTGGGATTCATATGAACGACGTAAAGTATTACAAAGCAAGATAAATGCTGGCATAGATAATACTGAGATTTTCATGTCACGCGTCATATTGCTCTGTCTGAACTGTCTTTTTCGTGTAGCTTTTTAGCGCCCGTACGTTCGACCCCACTTCCCTTTATCAATGACACTACAAGTCGACACACCTAAACACCTCACACATTCGCCCGCTACACCACTATAGTCAAAATGCAAGAGCAGTGCGATTCCCCAACTATCACTCTTCCTTAGTTTCTCCCGCCGCGTAACACACTCGTGAAATCGGCTATCCTCCCGCGAAAACTTTTCAGAACGGAAAACAGTGGGGTCGCCGGTTTCGGTCTAAACGTCAGCCATTAAGTGAATCGCTTTGCGTAATTGACAAAGGGGACACCGGCCGCGGGCTGATGGAAAGAGGAATGATACATGACGTAATCGCAGGTGCGAACGATTTAATCCCCGATCAAGTTAGCTCACTTAACCAGCGCTTAAGCCCATTCCGCTCCCGTCCATGGGCACATACGCCTATGAGCGACCATCCCGCAGCCAGTTTCCGGTCTTTGTCGGGCATGTGCACTTGTGCCCTTCTGTGCGCCTACCAGGCGAATTTGCCACGTCGTGGCGATATCGCGTTAACTGGAGTAAATGGGCCACCGCAATCCCCAATCTATCTAACTATCGCTCCTCCCGTGAGCCGCTCGTCACGCTCATGTGATCCTGCGAGTCAAGATTTGACGTCAGTACATTTGTTACTCGGAACGTTCAGGAAATCGACCAATTTACGGCGTGGCATAAGTACGTTCTGTTCTTTTCGTTTTGCAGACAAACTGCATAGCTGGAGGTTGAGTGAGTAAGTGACGGTAAGGTTAGGGGTGGATTGTGATGGGAGTTTCTTTTTATTGATTTAAACGTTATGAGGTTAGTTGAGAGACATAAGCGAAGGAGAGGGTAAGCGTGCGATGAGTCGAACTGCGGTGTGGTGGTGAGTTAAGTAGAAATGGATGGTATGGGTAGAATGTCGGAATGAAAAATGCACTGACATGCTCGCCGCGATATTGCTGTCATTATAGGGAATGGTTGATATGAAGCATTCAGGTAATTTACCGTGTGTAACTGTATCGCGAGATGAGATGAAATATGTAGTGCAACGTAGCTGGCCCCGCTGTAACGGCTGTAGAAATGATGCACATGAGTTTTATAGTTTCAGCGATGCAACCGCAGTCAGCTTCCCGAGGTAACGGAATGCGAGCGGCGGAATTTAAAAGTCGATCGGTTTAAAAATTAACCCGTCGACGGAATATTTTCGTTCGGCTTTGGATCGGTAGGGAAGCTTTAGTTCCGCCGATAGAATGAGATTGATAAATGTTACGGGGGCAATGGATCGATCGGCTAAATGGCCAGAGCCATTTCATAACGTTAACCAAAATTATTTCCGATACGTCTCCAGAATAAATGAAATGAAGGAAGCAGGGGTCGCCGTTATAATTAACCCCTGCCATATATAATCTCATCGATTAATAAAATGCAGAGCAAAAGTTTATTAAGCCAAATCGCTGACGTCCGTAGATGGAAATACCTTGATTAAACTCAAAAATGACTAACGCCGAAGGTACACGCCACGACCCACACGGGCGCGGAAAGGATCAATCAACTAATTACAATTCCCAACGGCATTATTGACCAACCCAGTACCCTTCGTGCCAAGCTATTTCCGAAATATCGCATTTATAAAATCGTCCAATAACAAATGACCCATATCCACACCACGGTCTTCACCATACCGTGCCGTACGGAATATTTTTCGACATGACGTTGTTTATCGCTGAAGAATAGACCGCAGCTTGCGGCTTCCGATCGTTAAGCGCAATCGACTATCTGGAAGTGCTCATCTTATGCAACCACCCCGAATTGCAAGGATCGAATTAACCCATTCGAGACCGACTTACTTATTTTTTTAACTTTTTACTATCTTTTTTTTTGTTTTCTTTGCATTATATTCTGTTCTTTATTATTGAAAGCAAAATAATGGTTTTATATAATCTAACTATTTTTGAAATAAGTGTTTATAAATTTTTTAATGATGTATTTTTATTTTATCTTACATTGCACACATGGTGTTCAATCCGTTCCTCGCAATAAAAATTTTCCGAGGAGCGAGCTGCACACCCGGTGTGCAATGATCTTATTTATGTGAATTCACTTACGAATTGGGTGATTTCCATAGTAAACATGTTTTTTTTTATTAAAAATGAACAATATAAAGAAAAAAAAATTTCGCTCCTGGGGACCGTGTCCGAAAAAAATCGTCGTCTCGAATGGGTTAAACTCGCCCGTCGCCGGTAGCGGGTTGACCCCGACTGCCTCCACAAATGCAAGTCTTCGGACAGGTGGTAAGGGGAGCGGGGTTGAGAAAGTGACAGAGAAAGAACGCTGAGAACGGTGCAAGGCTAGAAGTCGGAGGACTATCATCCACAAAAGAGGATCACTCGATTACCCTCGTCCGGGTTAGACGTTATAACGGGGACGAGGGTAATTGTCGCCCTCAGCTACGAGGCCCCGTAAGTGTGCATCTCGAGGACGTTCCCTAATAAGAGCGCATCGCGGAAAGAGTCTCGATCCCTGCCACCCACCCTTCTTCTTGCCCGATGGCTTTAAGCTGCCTCGTAAATCTCGGCGCCCGCGGAAAACTCTTTTCATTTCGTCTACGTCGCCCGTGCGTTACGGCGCGACCATACGGTTATCTTTTAAGTTTTAACGACTGGTCTCGTTAACTGTCGCTGCCGGCGGATTCGCCGTTTAAACGAAAGTTCACCACTTTTGGCCAGCGAAAGTGACACGCTGGGCGCGACGGCGTTTTCAGTTGGGAAGCGGACCGAAAATACGCGCGGCCAAAACGATAAAGTGCGCCGGTGGACGCAGATAAATTGACGATCGACATATTTGGGCACTTCGTCACTAGGATCTAATTTTTTATTTAGAAATTAGAGCGCGTCCGACTAATTTTGTGTGGATAAAGCCGATCCGTGGATTCGGCGCATTGGATAGATTGGAGCGCAGGAAAATTGAAATAACTAAATACCGTGCAGCCGAGCTGAAGCACAAATAGTTCGGACGCTACGAGTGCGCTCGCGTGGAATGGGATAGACGTAAAAGTGGGACGGTTCATCGGTACGTATATTTACCGGGGGCGGACGAACGAATCGATTCATCGGATAAAAGTGGCGGGACGCGATTTTAGTGACTGTTCTCGTCGTGAAGCGGGTGGACAGGAATTACTCTTGTTGCTACCGATGCTTCCGCAACACTGCAGGTAGCTTCATAAGGGTTAGGGATGACACGGTTACTGATAGCATCTAATACTGTTAGCGTTATCTCCTGACCGTGCCGGAGTCCAACTGTGCTACTGCCCAAATGTTGGTGCAGTCGAAAGGATAGGGTCCCATCCTGGAAACCAGGAGGAATTCCATTTACAACGATGTGTCACAGTAACACTAGTGATCAGTAATACTGTTACTGATAGTATCTGAAACTTGTTTGTTGAAGTTCACTGCTATGTGGCCCAAACGACGCTATACGAACAAGGTCACGGTTTCAACCCGGAAATCGGGAGTAATTCTATTTGCAACAATGTGTGATATTAGTGGTGGTGATTATTGACACTGTTACTGATGGTATCTCATGCTACCAGCATTAGGTCGCGACCCTATTTAAGCTAACTGCAGCATTGCCCAAACATTGGCACACCAAAACCAAGGATACCCACCAACCAAATGTAATAGCATTCGCAACAATGCCCCCATAATCCCTAAAATGTTTGGAATACAATTATCACTAACACTGCTACTCGTAGCATCTAATAAGATAACGTAATTTCCTGACCACGTTGAACCGAACTGCAATATAGCCATACTTCGGTAAAAACCCAGGCCACCACCCCGGAAACCGTTTGCAACAGTGGCCACGTAAGCCTTAAAACGGAACATAACTGCATAGCTCGGTGAACTAATTTTCCTGGCATAAAAGTGGACGGCTGACGGGTACAGGTGCACGTCTCAAACGCAATGCGACGAGCGAGTGGGAAGATTGAGAATGACGAGAGGAAGATAGAGCCGACAGAGAGATACAAAGGCACGGAACGTCGTGGGAGTCGAGTAACATGAGATGGATAGAGAGAGAAAGGTAAACAGGAGAAGGATAGAAGGATCGTGAGCGACGAGCGGAAGAGAATCGAGGCTCTCCGTGCCATCGTAGCCAACAGCAGGAAGCAATATGTCCGTACTGTAATAGCGTGGAGCACGAAGGCTAATGGCTTGTTGTCCCTAACGCGCCTAACCTGCCTCACGTTCTGCAAGCCTATCCGGCGTGTGTCGTGCGTCGGCTCATTCGATGTTAGCTCGTGCAGTTACACACGTAAATGGGCTGCCGCGAATGTATGTGCGCGAGGACACGCCGAATCACGACGTTTATTTACGCGCAGTAATTATTGTGGTGGTTCGCATAAAAATCACGTGGATTTAAGGAGTGTGACAACGCCAATGTTGCTTTAAGTGGCACCATGCGCTGCCGGCAAACTGTTCTTCGGAAGTCCAAAAGGTAGATGGTGTTTTAAAGCGTTGGGGTGGATAACGTGCGTGGGAGTGAATGAAGGCATTTCGGACGCCTTGTGTACACGGAGGAGCATGTAAATAGGGTGTCTCTATCCTATGTCGACGTACACATACCAGTCTCCGCGTGTGGCGGATAATATCGAGCTGCCGCCTCTTCGTTGCGTGTTACACGATCTATATGCGTCGGTAATGCCAGGGCATGGGCCACGTTAGCGTAGCCTGCTAATTGTTAGTTATTGGGCCAATTGCATTAGTCTCTAAGTCCGGCGCTACCGCCGTCATTATATCACCTCCCGTTTACGAAGTTACCCGATGCGCCGTTTTGCCTAATAAATTCCCTGTAAAGACAAATTTCGATTCACTCCCAGCCGTCGCAGTTCTCTGCTGGAAAGTTGGGGGTATCGCAAATTAAATTGTCCCCTGTTACACAGGTTCACAGAATGACCGCGAGCAAACGTTGCAAGTAACGTCCGAAGGCGGTGTTTTGACGAGAAAATTCGATCCGATCGAAACGCGGCGTAACAGTGAACCGACGAGATCACGCGGAGGAAACTAAAAGAGTTTCTTTAAAGCCCGGAAAAAAGGGTGGTCGAAAACTCGGGCGTTAACAAAGTTTGCACTGCCCCGAGTCGATCGTGTACGTTACGCGCAATAAGTCAACTAAGATACTCCAACACGCCGCCACGTTCGTTCGGCTTAACGAGTTTCCTGCGCGCGCGAATTTCGTTCCGCTTGCAAAATCCAACCGCGCTAATAACGGAACGTTCTCTCGCCCGGAGTCGTTCGCCGTATCGATAAGCCGCTCAATTCCGTCGGCATTTCAAAACTACCGGACGCGGGAATCATTATCCGCCGCGCGTTTTTGCGAAGGCGTATCGAGTTGTCGGGTTGTTCCAATCGAGATATCGCTTTCCCGCCGGCTAATGGCGTGCCGCAATAAGTGTTGAGTAATTGCGGTTTAGCGCACGTTGCGCACCGTGGTTATCCGGCACTGCGCCGTGGGGGCGTTATTTATTTACTCTTCAACCGTGCCGAGGATGTATCCGATAACATCGTGATCAGCCGGCGAGAGAAGCGCGCGATAATTGGTTCACTGAGCGGATTCTCTTTCACGGATGTCGTACGCTCGCTGTCACTGAAATACCAGGCTTGCTCAACGAGGTGCCGCGATACAGATCGCGTAAGCGCAGCTGACCGTTGCGAGTTAACACGAAATCTCGCGTCTTCCGGTGCGCTCTGAAACGCACTAATTCATTCCCCGCACGGCCTTATTTCGAAATACGTCGCGGTGATTTCGCGAGCGTTTCCGCGCTAATTATGACGTGGCGCGCCGTTGTATTAGGTGTACAACTTTGCTCCCGCCGTTTTTTGCATTGGACGAAAGGGAAAAAATGGCGGGAGCAAAGTTGTGTACCTATTATAAGAGAAACTTTCATGTGTTTTCTAAGGGCGCGGGGTATCGAGAAACCCGTTTCGTTAAAGTGTTAATCCTCGTTCGCGTCGAGCACGCCGCAATCTCGTTACTAAAGTGCGAGCCGAGCAATCGTACTGGGGCGAACAACAGGTGGACGCTAGATCGATTTGTCTGCCAATACGTAAGATAAGCGGCGTGGTATAATCTGTCGAAGTGCCGGCAATATTTAAGACTTCGCCGGCGAGACAGGGGACGCGACGTCGGAAGCGGAAAGCGATCGCAAATCCGGTAATCCTCAATAATAGGAGAGCGACGACGAATAAATTGGCCCGGCATTCGGCGCGTATAAATTCGTCTACACGTTCGCGCTCCGTGGAAATCGTAGGGTGCGGACGTTCGTCCGCAGTTCGACGCTGTTGGTCTGCGCGCGCGTTTAAATAAAATCGTCGAAATGATTCGCCGCGCGTAAATGTACATCGATCAGTCGCCGAAGGTAACGTCTGACGCCATTGTCGCTAACGGCGATGCGAATCATTCTGTTCTGGGTAATTTCCCGTAATTCAATGAAGCGTCGGCGTGTTTGAGGAGGAAATTCACGGTGTACCGTTGCGCCGGTCAAATTGGCAGCGAAAGGTTAACGAAGCCGACAAATAAATTGGCCGGCCTAATTCGGGCGACCTACGACCGTTTGTCCGCGTCACCGGCACTCCGTCATTCCGAGTCTCTTTGATGCACGAATTTCGAGGCTGCGCCCGGTCGGGGAGGGTGAAAGAAGACGCGTCTTGCGGCAATTAAATTACGATAGGGCGGTGGACGTGGGCGGCGCGGCGAGGGAGAATCGGGAGAGAGAATTGTCGCGCAGGGCGGGCAGATATTTGCTCGGCTCCATTTGCGAAATTAGAGATCCTTTCGTCCGTCGGATGGCAATCGCCCGGAGAGCAGAGGTGACGTGGCAGAATGGTGACGCGTCAATCTCTGCCCCTATCTTTTCTACTTTCTCCGCCGGTCGACTCATTCTTTTTACCTTTCTAAACGTTTCCTTTCGCCTCTGTCTCCCTCCTCCGCTCTCTCCGTTTTTCCGTCCTGACTGACTTTCCCATTCCTTCCGCCCGTCTTCCGCACTGACCCCTCTTTTCGCCCTTTCCGTACCAATTCCTCTACTTCTGCATCCTTATTTACGCACTCTTTCCTTTTCAACGGGAAGCACTTTTTTACAACTCCGCCTACCCGCCCCGCCGACAACTAAAGTTATTCCCAGTAAAAAGATTTCCCCTACGCCTTCCTTTATCTTGAAAAGTTTGAACACAGAAGTGGTTATTCCGTGTCCACGTGCATTGTGTCAGGAGACTATTGGTTTGCGCGAAAGAGAAAGTTTTGCAGAATTTCGATTAATCACTGAGCGCGACGGTGCGTGTGCTTTGTTAAGGAACGTTACGTCGCGTCGATCCGCTGCGGCGCGGTGCGATCAGTGATCTCGCGTTATTAGGGGATACGGGGGACAGGATGGGGCTGTGGACCGGGTGAATAACCACTCCTCGTCAAATTTTTCAGTAAAGTAATTTTATTTTCTCAATCATTTTCCTCCTCTTCCCTCCGTACTCCCAGCTTCTCGATTACCTCGATATACACAGAAACTATTACTCTTCCGGTTACTCTCATGCGGTTCGTGTAACCAGCGTCACTCATTATTTACATGAGAATGACAGTACCGGTACTGAGTCGCGACGTACCGATAGTCCGGCAAGACATTAACGATAATAAATAATAATATTAATAATAGTAATAATAGCGATATCGGCTAATTTACAAATTAGAAACGTAAGTCTGGAAAATCTCTTCCGTTTCTCACTTGGTGCACAACTAATGTGGTTCTTTCGTAGATATACGTATGTGCGTATACAAGGTGCTCCATACTGCGCGGGAATGAGTAAGACGTGGCTATCCGTGATTGATGGCAATGTCCAAAAGTAAATCGAAAATGTACAACGCATTTCTTCGTGTTTGAACATTTTTTCAAGATCGTGACATGAAAAATCAATCAACCGTTGTTTTCGTAAGCAAAAGCTCGTGTGGAAAACAAAAACGTTATTCTACATTTTCGTTTTTTTTTTCTTTAATGGAGAATCACTCACTTCCTTGTTGTACCGTGGATTATGGGACACGACGTATATGTTTGTATACATACGTACGTACATACATACATCTAGACGTACATATATGTACGCTTCTATCCACCTCACTTTCTGCTCTCTCTTTGTGTATGTTATGTACAGTTCACAAGATGCTTCTCTAATCTATTTACAACCATGGAGTGCGTCTTGCCGCCGTGCCCACACAACCGACAATAAGGCCTCTCACCCTTCGTCTACTTTGTCCCACTTAATGTTCCCTCCGTGTCCCTATCGTTTGTAAATGAGATTGTGCAAGCACGGCCGAGTAACAAAATAAATACTGACTAGTCCGCCCTAGTGTCTCTGTATAGCGGCAGCGAGCAAATGGACGCTCGTTGATTAAGTTTTCTGGGGGAAACGAACGACGAGAATATCCATTACCGAGAAATCGTCGTTTATATAGTTCACGTAGCAACGCGATACATCGAAATAAGTTAGTCCATCAATCACGATTAATGTCGCGATTACACTCGACCGCGAAAGTTACAATTATCAAAGGAACGGCACGACTACGGCATTGCGAACAGAAGTACACCGTTTACTTCTTTCTGGATTTCGCCTCATCACGTAGAAACTCTGTAGAAAACATTTAGCACGTTCGTTAACTACGACTTTCTTCGTAAATGTACCTGAGAGTAACTATTATTGCTTCTTCATATACAGATAATGTACCAGCACCCCGCAGGTGCCGTGTGCGAAATAACACAAACTATACCGTGATGGCTAACCTAACAACCCGTGTGTTAAACGAAAAATGGAACCAACATTAGAAATACCAGATTGTCCGTTAACGGGTAGCCGTAAGTTGCTTCTCCGTCCGCTCGCTGAAACCAAAAAGACACTAGACTCTCTACGATCTTACGACGAAACGTCACTACGACCTTACGCTGCAGCACCGTTGCCACGAGGAGACAGGCGTCGTTCGAGGCCGAGGAACCTGAACTGCGCTCGTCCATCGATCCTGGAACGATCACCGTGGCCGACGTGCTGGATGATGTCACGCGATATGTGAACCGTTTCCTGTCCCAGCCAGACCTCGCGACGTCGAGGTCGTGCGCGGAACGACCCAGGAACAGGCATCCGAGACGGGGCAGTCTCTATAAGAAGATATCGCACGCGAAGGACATGTGTCACGTGTCTCGCACGCTCAGATACACGTCCTCCGGCCTACTGAGCAGGTGGTGTATCTGCTGCATAGTGCACAGCGGACACACCTCTTCCTCAGTGCCGTCGGTAACGATCCTTCTCGCCGTCCCGGGTGCCTTCCTGTAGCCAGGGTCCACGATGTACGAGTACCCGTCGGAATCTAACGAGCTCGACCTCGAGGATGACAGACGCAGGAACCTCTGCGCGTGTCTCGCGTCTTGCGCCGCTCTATGCTCGTACGCGTCCGACTGGCAGCACTTCGTGGACTCGAGATCGGCATCCTTGAAATCGATATAAGAATAGCCCTCCGAATCGACGGAGGGTCTCCTCACGAGGTTCCTCGGCGCGTCCTCCTGCGCGGTCTGCATGCCTCTCTTAACCGGCGTCGCCGTGCTCGCGGGGGACCGACTTTGCGGCGAGCCTCGGCAGGGCGTCGTCACGGGGGTCCTCACCCTCGCTCGATGCGTCGGCGTGATGCAAACGGGCACGCGTGGCAGGACCATGCACGACGCGTCGCTCGCAACGTCGTCAGGCAGACCCTCCGCGTTCCTCGCCGCCGCGGTTCCGTTGAGGCACGGAGACGCGGGCGCCGGGACCGCAAGCAAAAGCGGAGCTGTCGGCGGCGCCGACGTGGGAGGCAAGGGCTGCTGACTCGTGATCAGGGCGTTCTGAGTGGCTAGCAACAGGTGACTATTGCGCAGCGCTTGACTGCCGTTATGCAAGAGGGGACTGGCGGCGACGACGCTTCCTCCACGGGGCGCGTGGGTAGCTATCGATAGGGGAACACCCTGCGACTTGGCGAGGAGGGCGCGCGGGGTACGGTAGCCGCCTAGAACGGCTCTGGACGGCTTATCCGTCACGCGAAGTATCGCCCTCGGGTCCCGGTAGTCGAGATAGTCGAGATGGTGTGGCGCAGGGGCGCGAGGCGCGCGCTGCGTCTGCGGCTGCGGCAGCAGTTGCGGTTGCGGTTGTCGCTCCCGTAGGCGGTGCTCGGGATTTGTAGCTCGTACCTCGATCGTCGGCGCCTGGCCGGGGTGGTGGCTCGGCAGGTGATTGTGCAGCTGCGAGTGCGTCACTGCCGCCTCGGGGAGGTCCTCGTAGAGCACGGCGGCTCCGGTGCCGCCGGTCCCGGCGTGCGGTTGACCGTCCGGCAACACTCGCCCGCGTCCGGGCGCGCCTGCTGACGCGGCGGCCGCCGCTGCCGCACCCGCTGCGCTCTTGCACGGCAACAGGTTCTGCACTTTCCGCTTGTGTCTGCAACAGAAACGGAGGGAGACCGTGAAAGGGGCTTTCATTTTCAATCTTACGAAGGTATGCAAGGTATTATCGACGGAAGCTTCAGAGTTCGGGATATAACGTGTTTTGTCGATCTTCTTTTGCAATGTTAGATAGCGAGGTAGTTTCTTGATTTAACGGTTTAATCGCACCGGAAGTAGGCAACACTTGCCGATACGAACTCTCTAGCGCATGTACGGGTAGCAGTTACAAGTTTTAGTTGGAGGGTCTTAAGTATTGGCTGCTTTCTGTCGGAGGGTTCCAATCGACTTTTCTGACTTCGTCGACCCGGATGACGGCGGCCAATTCGCATGGCCTGTACCTCATTTCACTCCCCCATTTACGAAACCGAGCCAGTCGGCCACCGAGCTCTCGCGAGTTTCTCAAGGGGCGTAGGCGGAGGGAGTCGAGGTACTCTGTTGATATTCTACTTTAGTCTGAATCCCCCGCTTCATGCCGTCACATTCCGTACGTCCCGGCCCAACCCCGAGTCAGCTACCATCCGCTCGCCTCCCTCCAAACCTCGTCCGTCGGTACACCAGATTAGTTAGGAGCTCGTTGCAATTGTTTGTACAGGCGGACGCTTTGGCTCGGCTAGGTAGGTGTGTGCGCTTGAGAGCTTTCCTCAATGTAAACTTTAATGAATCGGGCCCTGCCTTTGCCTATCAGCGCCGTTTCATACATTCGCCGTTATATACGCTCTTCTACACCTCCACCCTCTCACCCAGCGTGGACGCGTCTACGGTACAAGAGGTTGGACGTATGCAACGTTTATATGCACGTTATGTACAGGTAGCCCGTATACGTGTGTACGCGTATACAGACATGCGCATAGGTGTATACGTAATATATACCACCCATACCTATAATCCGTCCTTCGTGCAGTCTATCCGTCCGTCTGTCCGTCCACCCTTTCGCTCGTCTCCGCCTCGTCCACTAATCACGGAGCTGAGGCTAAAGCGTTTAAACTCGCCTCGTCCAACTCGTGGGATTCACTTATCCGAGAGGATTCGCGGTATAAACGCTGCCTGACGAGGGTCGCGAGGTCTGCCGTCCGGAGATAATGAAGGCGAAAACATACGCCCGGCGATCCTACTGGTTTCTATTTCTCCTCCTGATTCCACTCATTTTTCCGAGGGATTTCTTTGTCGACATTTCCCTTCGTCGCGCCCGCGCACGCTCTCACTTCGGTGTCTCCTGACATTTCGTTGGATTTAATCGGGCAAGAAAGACAGTTTCGTTGTCATTAAATTGTAGTTCGTGTATTATCCGCCGTACTCGTAGAACGCTTGCATGGTAGATCTGAGTGCCTCCTTTGTACAGGACCTTAAAAGGCGAGTGCTTTCTATAGCGAGGAACAAAGGGGTGACCATGGGACAAGGATTTCCTCGAAAGTTCCCCAAGTAAAGAATTTCGCCGAATGAACCGGCGCAGCGAATAGAATCAAGTGCCGTTGAATTTTCAACAGATTCGCCAAGCGAAGCTAACTAATGCTCTTGTTTCAGTGGAACAAGAAATTTCATGTTGCGAGATGAGAGGCACGAAAATAGAATATCGCCAGACGTTCACAGTGAGTATTTGCCTTAACGTAGAAGGTAGAAACGTGAAACGCAGAAGGCAAAAAGGAAAGGTCTGAGACTAGAGCGCGGAAGGTAGAAGAAACTTGACTTACAGTTCGCCGTCAATCTCAGTCTCCTCCCTTCCTCCCTCGTGTATTCTGCGTACGCCGGCGTGTATATCTATATATACGCATCAGCTGCACACCGCGCCTCGCAGCAAAGTAGTTTACCCTTCAAGTTTTAATTATCTAATTAACTCCGTCGGTTCGATAATATTTGCCTGTGTAATTAAACCGCGGACTAAGGTTAACACAACTCGTGCGGTGCACTTCCAATAGTAGGTCGAGTCGGTGGGTAAATGGTATTGAGGGAAGGAACGAAAAGGACGTTAGCGGAGAGCCAGTGCTGCGCCATCAGACAAGAAAGTGAATGAGTTCGGCAGACGATAAAACGGTCGAACGTATTCATCTTGAACAACAAACCGTCTAATGCTCTTTACCGAAGGTCTGCGTACGCCGACGGAATTTGCGGCGTTCGTTAAATTGTTTATTAGAAGAGAAGAGAAAAAACTCTCACATTGTCGTTCTGGCCGGAATCAAATTGGGACAGTTTGGGAACAGCGTCACAGTTTTGTAGCTCGCCGAACCGCAATAAGGAAACCGGATAAAAGATAATGAAATGAGAGTTGAGGCACCGAGCGCATAAAAACCAATCTACGAGTGCTATAAAAAAGAGGTTGCATAAACGTTTGTGCATTTAACTGTTTCTGTATGGAAATTTTTGTCACATATTGTTTATATTGTGATCAAAATAAGACCAAACATGACATAATTCGGCCCATATTTAGTTCTGAGTACTTATAAAAAAATGTGGTCGAAATTATATCATGCATGATTTCATTTTAATTAAACAAATGTATCCAACACATACGTAGGACCAACGCTCACATGGACGCACGCAAACCGCGGTGGCCACCTTGAGGAAATTACCAATAGGGGCAATGTGAGAGAGTTTAGAGTAATGTCGACATTCGCATATTCGCGTGGCGCCGTGCTCGTCCGCAAAACGAAGGAAAGTTGAACACTGACCTGCGTTCCCCCGTCCGCGTCAGTGCCCGCTAACTCGCCATCGCGTTTCACGCCTCACGACTTTAGCACGAACCTCCGTCGCTCATTCACACCGGGTCGCGTCCGGACATAGACGAACGTAGACTGTGCACACCGTGGATATATCTACCTTTCGCCCTGCTCACACACCCGTCCACTCGCCGTCCTCATTTGCCCGCCGTGCCAAGATTTCAATTTGCCTAATGCCGTCCGGCACTGCTGCACTTAGCGCCGTGACTGTTGTAATGTCGCGGCTTCGCACTGCCCGGCCAATGAGCCCTGTCGTTCCTACCCACGCGCTACGCTGCACACGGCATCGCGCGAAATTGAGCTCCCGTGCGAGTGCCGTGCCGAATGCACACGCGGAGAGCCTACGCCGAAGAGCAGCGCTTCTCATCCCCCGTTAAAAGCCGTTAAAATCCGCCCTCCTCGGGCAGGCGTTCCCCCGGTGTGGATAAAATTGCTAAAATTCTCGGGCCAAAGACAAAAACGCGGACGCGAGTACCTGTGTGCGACGCTGAGCGCGCGAAGTGGCGGCCTTTTGAAAGTTTGACCGTCAAAGTGGTGACGCGAATGACTAATGCAGTGCAGCGCTGAGAAGCACTGTTGTACTAGATACACGTGTAAGAGGCTAGGTGTACGCGCTGAACGTGGGTATCACGAGCTTGCGGACGTATAACGGACCATGAAGTCCTTTGTAGATTGCCGACCCTTCGAGCGCTCGTTTGGCAGAAGCTTTTCCTCTCTCGCTTCCACCGACTCGTCGATACACGCGCATGCCAGTGCGCGTGCATACACCCTCGGCAGGTTCTGTCTGTATGTTCTCTCTGTCGAATCGACTGCGCGTTCCGCGTCTTTGTTAGACCTGCAGACGTTTGTTCTGTGGTATGCCTCGAAAGCTCCGTTAGGTTCGCAACACTCAAAATCGCGTCTAGTCGAAATCCCAGTGGGTTCAGCGCCGTCATTGTACGCCAACCTCGGTAACACCCGGGGCGACCTCTGTGCATCGTGAGAACTCGAATTAGCGTGCGAGGATGAGGCCGGGCAGAACGATGTGTAATGGGTTTATTGACACGCGCCACTGAGATGATTCTCGCGGTAACGAGGTTAGAAGGAACATCTCTCGCTGGAAACACTCTGGATCGTACGCCCGGTAATGTAGCGTATTTATGCGCTTCCTACTTTCAGGATCAGTGATCGTTCCGACCGTTACGACTCGGTTGTATTTTCCTAGCTAAATGCTCCAAATAAAGTTGGTGAAACGTAACCCGTACCATCGTTTTCATTCATGCGCTTATTCTGCTTCTTAATCTCGAAAGCAAATATTTACAGGTTGTTTATGATTTGTTTGCTGAGCAGCTTACGCTGTGAACGTCAGTATGTCTGACTCGATCGACTGAGGGTGGCCGAACGTTGGTTCCACCCTGACGAATTCTCATTCGAGTCCCCATGTCGGCGATGAAGCAGATGGAAGTTTCCGGCGTTTCTAATCAAACGCTTCCTGACCGACGTCTATAACGCCCGCTAGTGAGTACTACCCCGACACCGCTCCACCCTCGATTTCCTGGCCTCTCATGCGCTTCCACAGATATCGTAATGATTTTTCATTAAGTCCGACGCCTGGCTTTACAACCACCACGCCGCTTCCCTCCGTCGCCTCTTGATCTACTGCCAGCCCCTCTCCTACTCGTAGCGCTAGCAGTGCCTCTTCGTTTAACTTCCTACCACCCATTCCCTAATGGATTTCATTTAGTCATGATGGGACCGAGGGAGGACTTTTCTCGGAGAAACTCGTAGAATCAGGGAACAGACTCAACTGAACGCGACTGACGAAGAGAAGGGCGAGAATGAGAGAGAGACCGACTGAGGAGAGACGGCGGAGGAGACAGTCAACGGAAAGGGTGTGGGGCTGTATCGTTGAAGAATGACAGAGAAAGACGAAACGAAGATCGTGCATATAACGAAGACGTACGACGCGCGCTCGAGAAGCTGCGCATGCAGCCACCTTCTTCTCCCTCGTCCTTTTCTTCTGGATCTCTGGAAAGGGGGACCCCGGCCGGCGGGCAAAGTGAATTCGCTCTCGCTAAGCGCTGAATAGGTCATTTAAGCTGAGCTTTTAACTCGGGCTAATTAACTGCTCTCCATCTCCTTTCGTTTCTCTCGCACTGTCGAATTCTACTCTCTCTCTCTCTCTCTCTCTCTCTCTCTCTGTTCTACTCCCTATACCTTTGCATTCCCAGTCCTGCAGTCTCGTTATTATGCACCGTATGGAGAGGAAGAAGTCGCAGAGCCGGTATATATCGCCGAAGCCGTGTAATCATCTCCGTAAGATCTTTGCGCACGTAATCATGAACGCTTAATTAACTGATTAACGCCGCCGAAGTCCATACGTAGACTCCATCTGATTCCGCAAAACGCATGCTGCCTCGTGGGAATCTCCGCGCACGGTTGACTCTACGATAAACTGTGTTTCTAAAATGCGGGAGACTGCAATCTTGGCGCAATGAAAAGTTTACACAGTCGCGAAAATACTTATTGTACATAGCGCGCGTTGTAGTGCAAGCTTGAATAATGAGTTGCAGGGAGCATAGTCTGTGAACTTTCGCCACAAGTGGTATCATGTTTGTGGGTTCAGGTCAGTGACCATCTACAAGGACTTTCACCTTCACCGGAATTTTATGCGCTTGCTCGTCACTGCCGACAACCCTCATTAACGGTACGCGGCGGCTGAATTTTTGCAGTTGGCTTGATCGATTCCGGCAAACAGAAGCTCGTCAACGTTACCACGTCATCCACGTCGTCAACAAGCCATCATTACTGACTAGTCATCAACAACAGGCTTCGAGGTGTCAAGGTAATAGCCGGTGACAATGAATAGCATGCGTCCTCGTTGGATATCCCGGCATTACAAGGTCAGCAGGAGTGCATCAAATGCCAAAACGCATAGCGGAAGTACAGTGCATGCGACATGGAGCTGTTAGCGACATACATGTGGCCGTAAAATATCTCCGACATATGGCCGAAGGACGACGGTTTACCATTTTCACGGCTCATGGACCACAGATTAATGACTTCCTGGAGCGACGAGATAAAAATTTGTAACGCTCCTACCGGGCCGGTGATGAATACGTTCTACATGTACCGGAATTCTTTTCATGAGCGTTCGCTCAGTGAAACGAGTACGCCTGCTCATTTAAGACCTGTTAGCGGGTCCGCAAACGAAGAGTTGACATGAAACATTGCAGTCATCAGCCGTGAATTATCAGATCGCCCCTTTCGTCCGCGTTCGTGTGAACGCGCTGGATAATAACTTCGGTAATAATTTCCTTTCTAGCGAGCCCCGCGCGAGGGCTGAACCATCAAAAATGCCGAATCGCGATCCGTTCAATAGCTCTTACTTATCAAGCGCGCGCCGGCTCGAGGCATGCATTATCGGTGACGGAATAATTGGAGACCAATCGGCAATAGCTCGCACCGCACGACCGATACGCAGAAGCAATAGAACAGACGCTGCCGCGCATCTAGAAACGCGGGTCCATGTCATCAGGCAGTGGAAAGCACGGAATCGGTTAAAGCCGTGTCCCGCACCATCCGTGGGATACCGACGGGCGCATTGGATTTTGAAGTTTACTCGCCGTCGGAGTTCCTCGTAAGCTCCCGGAAACTACAAATTTTGCATATCAATGCGCGTAGATACACCCGCCCGTGTCGACTCGATAAACGAGCCCTCCTCTTCTTGAGCTATCCTCCCCTCGTTCTTCCCGCACCCTCTTTGCATCCCTCGCGCCAAGCGCATCCATGCCAAAGGTCTTTATCCCACCGCAACCGAGGGCCTCCCGATTCCTCTCCTCCTCGACAATATTCCGTGATCCGCTCTCGTCGTCGTCTGCAGATCCTCGTTGATTCACGCTCATATACGTACGTCCGCACACATGCGCCCCGAGGATGCGGCCCGATCGTGACACGGTTATGCGCGCCCGTCCCGCGTGTACCTTGAATGGACAGTGTCGTCGAAAACCAAATCCACCAACACGCGCACGGAAATTCTGTCCTCCCTCTTCCTGCGTCCGAGCTCCCTTCTTCCGACTTGCTCCCCGTGTACCTCTCACTTCGCTGTCCGTCGTGTGTCCACGTTCAGCAGACGGGGTATTGTTTTGGTGCTATCGCTCCCGGGCGTGTAGGTCGGTACGACGCTTATCAGACTACTGGTTTAGCATAGGGGACACATTATTCCGGTCCAGCCAAGTGACCTCGCACACGGTGCGGTTTATCGGTGACGGACCTCGATCGGCGGACGAGTCAGGCACAGAGGGTTGTGAGGGGGCACGCTAGTAGCCCTCATCGACCCCTTACTATGTCGACCAACCCCTGGAGTAGAGATCATCTCTCTGTATGGACAACCGCCGCCGGTTACCGTTTATGGTTTACGGTCCCGGCACGATGTATCGCGGATACGCGATCTAATCTCTACCCTGCTTTCTCCTCCACCTGAACGATAAGTTGGCCGGCAGACACGCCGCGGTCGTGAGGAAAATTCGAAGCGCTCGCCAGCCGGAGCGTAATACCCTCGCCGGTGAAGCAACTTCGATGGATATTGCACGAGCTCAAATATCGGAAGCAATTAATAATCTGGTTTATAAGCGAAATCGTGTTAAATTTGAGAAAGGGGAAAGGGAGCGGCGCTCGTGTAATGTACCTCGGGCACGACAGAGAAGAGTGAAACATGAGAATTCGTTGGGCTGCGCTTTCTCACACGTTGCGATCATCGAGGGATAACATTTTCGCGGAACGCTCGCCTGTAAGTCGCATTGATATGATAATGGAGCGGCGGGCTTTCGATCCTTCCCTCCGCGTCGTCGGCGATTTGTAAGAAACCGAGGCAGAGAGTAGGGCGACATTTTCGAACCGCAATTTTTTTAGGGTAATGAGCAAAAGGGCGGATTCTGTTGGGGTCCGCATGATGCAAAGCAGCTGAGCCGATCACGCGGGGGTTGTTCGGCGAATGGCAAAGGACACACTCTGCTTCTTTTCCGACGGTGTGGGCCGCCGCGATTGTTGCCGCAGTGTTTTTCGCAGCCCCTCGCGCAGCCCTTCCCAAGGGTCGTTCACAGTCGAACGGAGAAAAGCAAGAGCCGTCCATGCCGGTGCGCGCACGCGGGCAGCCGTTGTAATTTGCTGTTTACCCGCGTCAGGCAGCGGCACAGCGCGCAATTCTCGGATTTCGCTAAGCTCCCGGAATATTTGATCTGGCGAGATAGTCAGGGAATCACGGCGAAGGAAGAAGTCGGAAGAGAGGAGCGGAGGGCACGATGTGCGGTAACGCGAGGAGGTTAACGAGCAAATATAATTGCGGGTTGCGAAATATTGGGCTAGCGGGACACGCCGTAGCTGGGATCAGGGGGCGAAACGAGTTTCAAAGCTGTTTCGAAGTTCCCAACTGTAGAGGGGAGCGAGAAGCTACTTAATATTTGACGGCGTAACGCGCGAACACGAAAATCTCGGGGAAGCTGATATTTTGGTCATGGAGGCGGGGTCAGAGAGCGAGAGAGCGTAAAGAGGCTAAGCTGAGGAAGAGGGAGGAAAGTAATCTCGCAGGCACGTACGTGTGATGCGGTTATATCGGTGGGCGAGCCCGCACGCGCTGGTACTCGCGTGTACGACCGCATAACGTGCCTTAGGAGGGCCCTTGATTGAAACACCGCGGATATTTAAATTGCGAAAGTTTACGAATAAATTTGTATGCTAAGGCACTCGCCTCTCTTCCGCCTGCGTCGCATAGTCCGCAAGAGAATCCGACCGGACCCGAGCACCGGCCGCCCCACCCTCCCGCATTTGCCTAATGAGCGCACACCCGCGCGGCGAAAAAATTCAAGAACCGGCCGTTTAGCAAGCCAAAGGAACACTGACAGCGCTTCAAGCCGGTGCGTCGCCGGAACACGCGTTCGCCGTGTCGTGAAAAAAAATGTAATTACGGTCTCACGGCGCCGAAAGCTGGCCGTGCGAAATTTCAAGATTGCCCGACAAGTTCGTAGGGGAAAACGAGTTCCGACCACGGCAGCGAGCGTATTGAAATATCGACCGGGGCTCGGCGAAGTGTAGCTAACGCCGGCTCGAATACAGAGTCCGATCAGAAGGTAAGAGGACGGCGATCGAGGAAGGGAGACGGAGGCTAAAGGGAACAGGGATCAGAGTACAGGAAGGCATCAGCATGAGAGGAGACAGAAAGACAGGGTGGAGATCGAGTGAACGGACGATAAGACAGAACAAGTGAGTTAGGCTAGGCAAGTGAAACGGAGCCTGATTATCCAACCGTCCGACTCTAGAGTCGAGGAGCGGAGAGGTCGAAAGCAGAGCGGAAGTGACGTAATGCCCTCAAAGGTGCTCGGATATCACGTGGAAGGTGTGTGCAGTCACGTCAGACGTCCCGGGAATTGTGGGACGTCCCTTGAGAGAAGGCTCCTATCCGGTAGAACGACGCGCAGTGTTCGCTATGAGAGGATAGGCGCAGCGAGCACTGGAGGCTCCTTTGACGGACAGTGCTAACGTCGTTTCGAGAGCGGCTCAACACTCGACTTGGTTACCGCGAATCCAGCCGCAACACCGGAAAGACCCAGTGCATTTCACGCTGATCTTACCCTCTGGCTGACTGGCCCATAACGACGCAAAGGAACAGCAGCGGATAGCGTCTGTAGTTGCTTTCGAATACGATACTCCTAAACAGCGCAATCGAATCTCGCTTCATCTCGTACTTTGACGTACCACAACGCGCGGTGGTGCGGTAACTTCGATGTTGATCGTTTATAAACCGTGTGAAGCTGTGCAGTTTACGAACAAACGCCGTCCACGGACTCGCAATTATTTTTCCACGTTTTCCCCGGCTCATGGGTCACTTACCGGGAAATCGATATGGTGCGCGCAAGATGGAGAGACAAAGGGTAAAAATCGCGCGCGTACGTTGTTTATCGCGGTTGAAAGCATCGCCAATATTGTGACGAGGTATCAAATGTCGCAGAGGCCCGGTTAGAGCGCATCCCTCGGTGTAGGATTACCGTTTGCGCGGCGTAAGGGAGTCCGGATGCCTGTGATTTCGAGGATAACGCGTATCCTGTGAGGTGTCCTCGGTCAGAGATTTCGTCGAACGACGAGAAGAGTCCTCTCGGCTCTGCTTGTGGCTCTTTATCCGTTCGATCGATATACGTCCTCGCTCTGTGCGAAGTACTGGGTGGTTAAGAAAGCCACGGGACCACTTACCGGAGAATTCCTGTCGTATGACACTGACTTCGAGGACAATCGCAACGGAAGAGATAAGAGCGAATAAAGTTGGAAATAATATGAAAATCACTGGCGAGCGCTATCACGCGATTGACACATCCGGATTTTTCGCTGTTGCAACAAAGAACCCAGAACAATGCGCGCGGGCACATGCCAGAAGATATGGAGCGTTATGTGCGTTTCATTATTTCCCAATAATCCCGATTCTTCACGCAGAGAAAAAGAACTGTTGAAACCATTTGCGTTATACGCTCCGCGTGTTTTATTCCATCCGAGGTTTTTACCCGCAAGCCGTCCGCTTCTTTTTTCCCCGATGCCTGTCGAAAGTTAAACCAGCGAGCAACTCAAGGATAATGAATAAACTCTGCTATATCATTATCGACAAATGATCCCACACATGCCATCCACGCACTCGACGGTCTCAGCCATGAATTTCGTGGATTTCCAGAAGAGAGCGCGCGTTCTCGCTCATCCTCTTCTTCCCTCTTACGTTCGGCATTCGGTCGTGCGAATATGGGTTAAGGGTCACTGGAATACTCGTGGATGCGAATTCGCATTTCAGGAGCCTCACGTCGACGCGCCTCTCTTCTCGCTGCGGCAGACTTTAATCGCATCTGCAGGGAGCGCTCAGCATGCTGTCACTCGTCAAGCTCGAATCTCGAATTCGATTTGGTTGCCTTTCCATCGACCCCCTCGCTCGCCCCAACCACGCCACCACCCTCCGTCGTCGCTGAATATTCAGGAGGCGTTCGTTCGATAGATGGTTTAGCTGCGCGATAAGAGTAGGAAAGCGTAGGAGGTGAAAAAGAACGAGTGCGGGTGTAACTGGATGGCGTGCGGGGGAGAAGTGGGCTGCCGGTATTATGCCTGGAAAGGCGAGGAAATTAGCTCTCGCCAGTTTTAATATCCGTTTTATTTTATTTCGCTCGGGCGGGAGGCGGACGACGGCGAGGACGAGAACGACGAAACGGACCAGGAGGCGCCGGGCTTGCGAGCTTCTCTCTCCGAGATGCACTAGCGACGCCTCGTGCGCCCGGTACAAAAGATCATCCGGCGGGTGAACCTGCAGGAGGATCGAGCAGCCAATTTCCTACGCAAGGATTATTTTCAGCCGAGGGAAATTAAATTTTCGTACTCTCACTCGCGAATCCCCCGCTTTCTGCGCGCACGGTCTCGCGGCCTTTCGTTTACAGGCGATACGGGTCCGCATGAAGATGTAGCGATATTGCTTCGCGCCACGCACCCACCGCGATCGCGATTATTCGTTGTCGGGCAGAAACTATTTCTCACGCGGCATATATGAAACGACTTCGGCGTGAAAGGCGAAATAAGCTCCCGCGCCCTTCGATAAATCTGGCGCCTTCGGGCGAAATAGTGAATTTCGCCGAGGTTCGTGCCATGTCGCGCGGCTTTTTGTTCGCGGCAATATCGAGTCCTAGCCGACATTAAGAGAGCGAAATGGTCTTCGTCGCGTATACGACTCTGCGATGCCGCAGTCAAAATGTTACATTATATAATCGCGTCCCGCTTTTGACGTTATTCGCGAGTCTTGAGTCAGTTACGAGCGGTGCGAAAATTCGTTGGTAGGGCGCTTTATTCGCGACCGTAAATTCTTATCATTGTGCGCTGACGTCTCCGGCGCGAGTGGGCGGCAAGAATATTTTAAGTGGCGACATTCGACGACGCTTTCAGATGCTCGTATTCTACGGAATTACTAAATAGATCGTAACTCCGCCGTTAGGAGCGTAATAGGAGCAGAACCGGCTCGGAACTAGCGTGTCTATCTCTTGCTTACTATTCACGCTCATCTCGCCCTGTCCTCCTCCGTCCATATCGCTATCGCTGTCTGCATACGTGGCTAAATGATGATCCCCCTGGAACCGGGTCAGGTGCCCGACTCCTCATTATTGCTACGTGAGGGAATAATTAAACGAGGGGGTGTTATTAAGAGGCTCGCGAGTGTCGGGTATCGCTTCGAAAGTGAACCGACCCCGGTCTGCCATGAATATTTATACGCGCGGGCACAACGAACTCGCGGCGAATCCGGAAAGATTTTCCGTCCGTTTAAAGTCGCCGCGGTGCATCAGACCGTGAAATAGGATCGCGTGAAAAATCTTCGAGAAACGCGCGACGATCGCAGTCGACGCCTTTTGGGTGCCAGCATAAGTCCTCCCGATGTTCTGCCGATGAAGCGACGAAAAGCGAAAGCAGAGTAAGACAGACGCGCGCTGCTAGCGGGAAAGACGAGGGAGCAGAGCGCTAACGAGATCCAACCATGCCTGGTTGAGGAGGTCCAACCGAGTCAGAACTCGAATTTCCTTCGTATCCCACCCTCGTGCCGCGGGGTAGTTAGCATAATTCTGTTTATGAAACTCCCCAGGTTCTGAGGCTTCGTCGTCCGCCGTCCATTCCTCGTTCCTCTTGCACGACCTCTGTTTTTCTCGTCTTCGTCGCCTCTCCCATCGCACGTCTTCCAAGCACCCTAAGCGCGTCGCTCGTTGCACTTTCAATTCGATTTAATCTCGGCAAACGGGTAAGAACGATGACGCACTCGCGTCGGCAGGCTGCACAGCGGGCTTTCGTTCATGACGAAGCAAACTCACGCGGGAATTGTTGGACCCTGTAAACTCGTCGTCAGACCGTCGCAGTTCTTGGACTGGAAGCATCACGGCTGTGCGAGCGACAATATGTCTTTGTGATCTGACAGGGCTCTTAAATCTCGAGGTATTACGTGGCGACGCGGGGTACTAGTGTACGCGATTGAGGAGGTGCTAGAAGACACATCACGATCGGCGTATCATCGTAAAGCAGCAATTGGATCAGGTACGACACGGTCCAGAGCACGCGCGGATGATAAAACGATCAGCGGGCGGTAGATTACACTTGCCTATCGACGTGACGTTTGGCGATGCGTGAGACCTGATCGAATTGTACCAACGAGAATCCATTAAAGACGAGAAGCTCATTCACGATAATTCTCCGAGAAATCCGCTCCTCGCATGGAGAGATCGTTCACCCGCTGCCGGATTGCGCAGAACGTTCGAGGGTTCGTGAATTCTCGGCCTGGTCGAATGACAGAGAGGCAGGCGGAGAGATAGAGAGAGTGGCGTCGAAATTGCGCTCAACGCACCAATAACTCGTGAAATGTAGGTGGACCAGCGCCAAAGAGAGTAGGTACTCAATGCTTGTGTGCAGGTAGCCTCGAGTGGCCCTTGATGATCAGATGGACTACACGTTATAACTGGAAGATCCGCTTGCTTCTCTGACCATTCCGTTGCCGCGGACGACATTCGGTTCCGACGACTTTACGTAACTGATATTAGATCTACCCACGCACGCGGAAGCGCATATGTCGGCATCGTGCCTCTATCTCTTTGTCGGATTTCGAAGCGACTCCGACGTATAAGGAATATTGAGTATCTCTTCATCGATCTCCGAGTTAGTGGCCGCTGTACCGGTTCCTTATGCAACATCCTCCTACGATGTATCGGATGGTAATTACCGGAGATAAGGAGCTGTTTAACGGTAATTATCCACAAATTCCGTTAGCGCGCAGGCAAGATTCACCGCGCTCGCGCTACGCGGCGATTTAGCGCTGGAAAGGAGAGTCGACCGTTCCGGAGAATAGCAGGCAAAGCCGGAGAGGGCCGGAGACCAAAATTGCGCCCAATGCGCCAATAATTCGCGCAATGCAGCTGGTCAGAGGGTCCGACCGTGCGGAGTATTGCTCGCTAATGCGCGAGAGTGTATTGCCTGCTAATGCGTAGGTAGTCGGAGCGATTCTCGATCACCAGGTGGACTCTGCGGTCCACGAAGACCCGCTCGAATGCCTTCCCAATTGCAACGTTCAGCGTGCAAGAGACTGCACTCAGCATAGCCGACATAACGTAACGGACGTTACGATCACATCAAGCCGCGTGTACGCGTGTGTACCTGCATGTAGCTGATCCGCGAATGCCAGCGTCCCGAACGATCTCTCACGCGCGCCGTCGTGATCGAACACGATCGCCGAGATGTACTCTCGGGCAATTTCGAACAAAGTACACCGCGTCGTAGCGCAGCCGGAGATCGACGGAGCGTGTATTTAGCCGCTGCTTGTGCGGACACTTGGCGCGACGTGCATTGCGGTGAAGACGCAAGGCTGTGAAGCGCTGGTGTCTATTAAAGACGGGAACGTGACCCAACGATAATTCCCCGCGGAATCCATTAGACTACAGAGATGATGCCCTTTCGGTCCCCTTTTCCGCCGTGCGGTGCGAAGCGGTTTGGCAAGGCGAAGCGGCGTGGGGTGGCGTGGGGAGGCGCGTAAGGCCAAAATTGCGCCCAATGCGCCAATAATTCGCGCAATGCAGGTGGGCACGGGTGGACGAACGAACGGGGTGGCGGCGATTACAGCAGAAGGGCCGGAGTGAGAGAGTATCGCTTGCTAATATGCAGGTAGAGCTGGAGATATCCTCGACCACCAGGTGGACTCTGCGGTCCAGGAAGCCTCGCTGGGTCCCCACTCGCTTCCGACGTTCCCTGGAGTGCGGTCGGCATACTCGACATAACATAACTGGCGTAACGTCGCATTATCCAGTGTGCACGTGCATTCGGATGCATACACGCTCACATGTACGATGTCCGGCTTAAATGGCGTAGTCCCTAACGAACGACTACCCCCTACTCTCCTTTAGCGGTCTGCGCCGTAGACATAATAATGCACGGCCGCCGTATTATATACCGTACGGCGCGCACAGTCCATACGGTATAAATTGTACATTACACGCCGACTTTGTAGCGTACGCTCGTGTATAATCGTGCGCCGTGGACAATCTACCGGTACCGACTATCGAAGTATAAGGAATGTCTGGAAAAAGAACATGTTAACCGACGCGTCTGAATGCACGCTGCGCCCAATAATTTGAGGGCTGAGGCTACCCAAATTGGTCATTGTACGTGCGCGTGAGTTATATCGCATTCTCGAATGGGCGAATGTCCGAGCAACATGCATATGAATACCGCGGTGCGGCGGGCGTGTACGTGGGCAGGGGTCAGTACGCGTGTACACACGCGCGCGTGAATGCGAATGCCAGCTAGGTAGTTGACCAGATAGTAACCGATGCAGGTTCATGCGCGTGTATGTATGGTTAGAGAGGATACGCGTGTGCGCGACTACGTGGTCACACGTGGGCTAATACCCAGACGTCTCCACGGACAGAACGTCCACTTGTGCGCGTGACGTTTAGCGAGGATGTGCAAACGTCGACGGCGTATACGTTCAGACAGGAGCACGCACATGACGCAGCGTCGCATACGTGTTGGGAGAAGAACGGAGGCAGAGGATAGGGAGACGTCGGCGAGGATTGAAGAGCATGGTTCACTGAAAGGGGTAGGCCGGGGCACGGAAACGAGGGTGCAACGTAGCCGGGGCTGCCCTCGCAGCATTCAGCGACTGGATATATGCGCGGAGACAATGACGATGACGTAATTATGGCCGGTTAGTGTAATATCACTGACTGCGCGACTACAATGGAATGCGAGTACTACGACACTGGAAGCCGCGCACTGTTCGCATCCTCCCACTCGCCGTCTTTGTCTCTCTTCGACGGTTCTCGCATTCATCCCCTGGTCTCTTTCATCTCCGGTCTCTCTTCACCTCGACGTCGCGCTGCTTTCAATACCAGTTTGAATCTTCGTGAAACCTCCGGCCGGTGGTTTGCGCGCGCGGATATATCACGCTGGGAATGGAGTTATATCGCCGTGCGTGGAATTACCGGCGGGTGCAGGACGAAGGAACAGGGGGTGCGGTGGATGGGACTGAAGGACGCATGACGATTGGGCGGATGTCACGGGGGCAGGAGAGGCGGAGGGAGCGGGAGAGGGAAAGAATGATAGACGGGAAGAGGTGCACTGTGGATCATAGCTCTGCACTGCCGCTCAACTGGGCCTCGCACGAATTAGGGCGACACTTCTTGGTAATTGAATCGAACTGGCAGAGTGCCGGACTGGAATTACCCTGTGCCACTTCCCCTCTGCATTGCAAACGGCTCATGTACTTCTGCCTCTCTTGGCGTCCGGCGCTTTCATCCGCTTCATCCTTTTTCTTCAGCTACGCTATTTCGCGCACTCCGCCCCGTCATGTGCCTAACTACCTCACTGCTTGCCGGCGAATCGGCATTAGGCGGGGCCGTGTCGAGTACAATTGGTTTCTCGTGATACGACGATGACGATTTACCGGTACAACGATCGTTCAGATTTCCTCGGAATTGTATCGCGTCACACGCTGTATTGCGGATGGGAGCGTGATGGATTGAATTACCGGCGATTATCGGAACGTTAATCGCGATATCGAAAGTGCGCAGGTAACGTGACCCGTGGAAATGCGGATTCTAAGAGCAAACGATTTAAAAGCCATCGCGCCCGAGAGCCGTCATCCGCCAAGTCGAAGCATTACTGTTGAAGCATACTTTCAGACAACAGGAGAGATAAACGTTTCAACGTCGTCTTCGCCTCCTCCCTCCGTACGGTATCAGACCACACTTTAGCAACAGATTTTCCAGACAATTGTCCTGGCATTCCTATCGATCACGGTGACTGGGGAACTTCAGGCGAGTGTCAACTGTTACGATCCGCTGGGTACGGCGAACTCGGCGGAACTGATTTTTCCCGACATCCGTCGTGTCCTGTCACGAACACGCGTAGGTGGAATTCTCGCGCGCGAACGGGCAGAAGCAGGGAGCAAGATGCGCGAGAAAGAGACCAGCGCGAGTAGAGTTCGGCGGAAGATGGAAAAGGAGTGGCAAGGGGGAGGCGCTCGCAGTTGTCTCTGTCGTCTGAAGCAGGCCGAGGCTCCAGTGCTGAGACTCCGCACTCGCACCAAGCTGAATACTCTGCCACCCTGACGGGCTGTCATCACCAATTATAACACATTCAGGGTTGCTGCGGGTTAAATTATCCATAGACCAGCGTGCATCCCCCTTTCATCGTTCTCTCACCTCGACACCCCTTTTCCGCCTTCTCGTCTCTCGCTCATGTCGTCTGCCATATATACAGAAACAACGGGCATGATTCACTCCATCGCCAGCGCGGAGCATCCACCTGCCCTCCTCCCTTTTCCGCTGCGTACACCCACTGAATGTGTCCCGAAATCACTGCATGTGTCTATATAGATACGTACAGATGTGCGGATCTTCATACGTATGAATTTCGCAGCTGCGAATATGCACCTGCGTATGTGCGCGTGTCCTGTGCATGTTTATATACGTGCACGCGCGTGTGTAGTTATATGCAGCTGCATGTGTTTAGCGCGTGCGGCGTATCGGTGTGCGTACATCAAGTACTTCAAAGTTACGTACGCCAATCCGGTGTGCCTAATGGCGCGGTGCGACGGCCACAATGGATCCTTGATTACGCATCGCCCCGGTCGAGGACTGAAGAGGGAAGGGACATTCCAAAACAAATACGAATAAAAAAGCGTGCCCCACTCGAAACGTCCAGAGAGGAAGATGCAATCGTGTTGAGTTTGCTCACGCGATCAGAAAAAACAATGGAGGACGTCTGAAGGGGGGGTCAAGAAGATAATGCTGAGACGTGCGGAGTGTCGGGAGAAGTCGAAAATTCGTCGCGAAATAATCCCAGGGCAAATAAGAAAGGCTTGGAGGCGAGAGTGGCGAGAATTTTTGTCTTCTCTTAATTACCATCCGTCCTTCAGTCTAACGTCGAGTGGGCTTCCGAGGGTTTCCGGTCACTTCGTGGACGATAGTGGTCGTCAAGGGGATCTTCTCGGAATGACTCTGTCATGAATAAATCGTCCCCGTGTCTACCCATTCCACTCCTCACAGTTTGCCTTATTTTCTCAAGATCTTTTCCCAGCGTACTTGCTGCTATAGATTGAAACGCGCCTAATTTCTGCATTTCAGGAAAAATCGTTAACTTTCTCCATTAGGTGTTTGACATTTAGGACGCGTGCAATATTCAGCATCTTATGCAATCGGATCGGAAGAATAGTAGACTCCGACGGCGTTCCACTTTTTTCCCTACCGCGTCTGCAAGTCACTGTCTACACGCTGACGATTCCTATTATTCACAAGTGGTAGATTTCTATTATTCACCACGGTATTCAAACGCTTCCTTATAAAGGTAACACCGGTGGCATCCCCCATTGTGCGTAACAATGCATGTCGCGAGCGCCTTGGTATTCTTACAAATATCTGCTCTACAGTCTACAACTACATGCGCATGTTATTCCGATACAGCGGATCGCGTACGTCACGTATCAATACGTAATCATTCGTTTTGTTCTTAAACACAGTTGGACAGAAGCTTAACACGTCGGTGATACGCGCATTTACATCTCGTCATAACGCTACTTAGCGGGATACAGTTTGGATCGATTAGGATCTTGAGCCGGGCTCTAGCATGCGCAGCTGTAACGTGAGAGGATGCGCTGAGAGAACTGTCTTGATACGAGCAGGGATTTATAGTCGTCTCTCGAGGCTCTTTCGTTGCCTAAGAGCTTAAAACTTTCGCCACATTCCGCCGACAACGAAACAAACAAGCGCGAGCTCCGTCTAAACAATGCGTGCTCCTGAAAGGCTTACTTCTAATGATCCAAAGGCCCTCAGGTAACGAGCTGCGCGCAGTTTTCCGCAGCGCTTCTCACGCGGCGCTGCGCATGTTTTACCGGCAGTATCCCTAAGTGCATCCCGCGATTTTCTACCGTGCGCACTTCTTGCCAAATTTCCCGTGCGATATTTTTGCGAACGAGCAAAAAGATATAAGAAGTAAAGGCAAAGAACGAAACAGCTGAACCGATGAATATTTGAAGGTAGTAATGTACAAAATTTCTAATATAAATTGCAACAATATAAAGCAAATCTTATAACCCTAGAGATCTATCAAGCAGGTCTATCAGCCTTTTAGTAACCCGTTCAGAAATTGTTCTTCGGTTAAACGGTGGTGTACAGCAGAAAGAAGACAGAAAGGAACATTATGGAAGATACGAAATAAAATAATCTATATAGATTTTCAATTGAACCTATCTATCAGAATTTTAGCAATATGTTCAAAGTCGTGCACGAATTAAACAGTGGCGGGCACTAATTACGCGAGGGTAGAAAGCGCATCACGCAGATACCTGGTGCTTCTACGGAAGATGAGGACGGAAAGCGGAATGAAGCGAGACACGAAAGTGTACGTAGATTTCTAAGACACCAGAGGCAGAGCGTTAATAAGTGATGACTGCAATGACGCCGCCGTCGCCGACGACGATGAGGACGATGAGGATGACAATGATGACGACGCTGCAGCGGAAACGTGGTTATGTCAGTGGTGGTAGTAAGATCCAAGTATAGCACGGCAGGCTAGACGTCGGCCACTCTACATAATTGCTAGCTATTGTACGGTGTATGTATCCTGCACCCGCCAGCGGTAGTCTGAAAGCTCGGAAGACTTACCCAGCGGCGAGGTATTTTTTTATCACCGCTCTCGTAACCTTCGACCAGAAGGTGATTCCACGCTCCGAGAGTTGTGGACGGGAAACGTGTCCCGGACGACAGGTGTATGGTATATGCGCGGGTATAAAAATGTCGAGGACTAAATAAAAGGAAATTTACTTTGTTTCATTGCCTCGTAGCGCGGGCGGAATGATTAAAGCACGGCTTATTTCATACGCGGCTTCAGAAGCGGCACTGCGATGTGCAGCAAAATAAATGCGCGAATCGCCGGTTTATGTGGCGAAGTTTCTTACGGGCGTTCCGTCTATTACGGATATAATGGAGAACTACCCGTGATTTTGCGGGCGATGCCAGTTACTTCGCGTTCTAAGTAATATCGCGTGATTGTGAAATGCTGGGCACCGACGTCGAGCGCGTACTACGCGGCGTCGCAGGATTGTAAATTAGACGCGGAAGCACGGCGTCGAGAGGTACGTCTGAAAGTAACGAGTTAAGCGAAGTTACCAATAACGACCGGAGGAATTGAAAGGTAAAACAGGCCCGGCTTATCGGATTTGCCGTTGACGAAAGAATCGCGCGCACCAACCCTGTCATCGAAGGCGCTTCGCAATTTGACTTGCACCGCCTCCCAACACCCAGCTGCATTCTCGCCTAGGCGAGACTCATCTTTCCATAAACAGACTGCAGTCCCAATCCAGAATAAGGCAATGGAAATGAGCGGACGGTCGATTTGGTAACCGCTTGTTTGCCCGGCGGAATAAAAGACGAAAAGACGAGAACGCGGACGCAAGACGGCAGGATGAGAGTGGTGTAGCGCGCGAAGAAGAGGAAAAGGCGAAGTGCTCATGCAATGCAGATCGTTAAAGCAACCTCGTGCCAGTGACCCGAATGTGGCTTACGGAGACAAAGTGTGGAGCCAGACGGTAAGGAGTTGCGAAGAAACGGAGAAGGAAACAAACCGAGAGAAAAGTGACTGCCGTTCGCTTCCGCTCCTCCGCAATTCGTTCCGCCATTTCGTTTACTTCGTTGAGTGTATAGCGATAACGACTTTTCCGAAAGTGCTGCTGCCGTATGCGGTCGAAGAAAACACACGGCGAATGAATCAATGTGTCTCCGTATGCATCGCCCGAGCGCGACTTTACTTTCTTTGCGCGCTGCCGTTACGTGCGCACGTACTTCATTTCGTTGGAGAGAAATGTCTCGCGTCGGGGCTCTCCTCCGTGAACTTCGGGACGCTACCGCGATTATTACTCAAAGCTGGGGACGGCATAAAAGGACGTCTCCTCGAGATCTCATCGCGTAACACGTAATAATTGTAATGACGTTGATAAGGAGCGGTTAAATAAGAGACGCGCCATTCTCTCGCCAAGCTTCTGCCTTTTCCACTTACTTTCAAACGTCCCCATTAAACCCTCTCTTACTTTGTCCTCTTTGTCGCGCGCGCATACGTTCGGTACTCCATATGCGATGCTTATCACGCAACTCTATGGCACCACTTTCCGCGCGCTCCTTTATTTTTCTCCCTCTCCGAGCGTACGCCGTAAACCTTGAGATCCGCCGCGGATAACGATAGACACCGAGACGGGGCAACGACAGCTACGTTAGCTCAGTGCATTAGTTGCCCGTAGAAAAAGACTATACAACGGTCGAGGTATGTAAGTTCCTGACAGAGTGCACCTTGCGCTTGACAAGCGTTAAGACGCGCGTCGACGTAAGCGTGCAACGCAACGAAGTGACGCGGGGCGAGATCGGACCGGCGCATAAAAATGTTTTCATACTCCCAGGAACAGCCAATTCGCATACCGCGCGGCTAGAGACAGCGCGGAAATTCCCCTTCCGTCAGGGAGACAGGTACGACGCGATTGCGGCGAGCGGTAATAAATAAAGAATGCAGAGAGACGTCGGACCGCCGGCGAGATAATGGGTTAAGTAAAAAGCGACATTTTATCTCCGGCGAAAATTCAATTTGGCCCGGCAAAGTGCCGGATCAGGTTTTAATGCCGCTGATATTGCAGGCGACCGTTTTATGTATAGTATATAAACCGTCGTACGGAATAGGCGCCACAATCGCACTATGCTCGGCAGAAGTACATATAGTATGGAAATAACCAGCCCCGCCCGCCGCGGCCTATCTCTCTTCCCCCTGTCCTCCCGCGCGTCCTTCCACCCCCGCAGCCGCTGCCAGCCCTCCCACCCACTTTAGACGTTTCGAAAGCGTCGGGGGTAGTTACGGCGGCGAGGAAAACGCCCGATAGCCGGGTTCGAGGTAAAATAGAGAAAAATATAGGCTAGATTAGGCGAAGAGGCATTGCCCGGACTCTCTCGCTGTACTTTCTGTACCATCGGCGACGGCTTTGTGCGGGGCGCGAGTTAAATAAAGGCTCGCAGCGTTCCTCTCGCTCCCTCCTTCGCCGTCTCTCACCCCTTCGCCACCTTTTCTCCGTCGCTCCGCCTTTCCCAGCGTTCACAGTCCGCTGCGCCTCCTGGCCCTTCCGTTCGACAGAGGCATTGCTTTCGGATTTTAAAGCTGGAATTGCCCGCCTCACCCTCCTTGCGCCCTTCCTCTTCTTCCCATTCTGCTCGCCCTGCGATCCTCGCCTGCATCCTTGCGTGGTGCACCGGAGAAGAAAGGAAGGCAACGGCGGAAGACGAGGACGGAGAGCGCAGAATGAAAGGGACTATCCGTGCTGGCGGTCGATTTCCAACTATCGATACAGCGCTCGACCTCGCGGAAATACGTGTTTCCGCGAGGTGGCAGGGAACGTGGAAGGGCGGCAAGGGGGCAGAAGGTTAAGGTACCTCTACATGAGTTTGCGCTCACGAGCCGCGTTTACTTCAATGGCTTTATTCGACTGCACGGAATAACCGCGCTCTACGGACGCCATGAAGGGGTGGACGATAAAAAAAGGCAGGCGTGTGTGTCCGCCGATAGAATGTTCGCATTTTGCCTGTAAATCCGCCTTTGCCTTGTAACCGCGCAAACACGTGCGTTCCTTGTTTTTTTTTTTACTTTGATGTCGGCTGCTACGGTCATTTAGCAGCAGGATCTACTGTTCAGCGTACGCTTATGCGTTGCAAGCCTCGGAGCGGTGCGCGCAGATTTTTAAGCGCGCGGGTTAGCTTACGCTTTTTCGCCGATGAACGTGTCGATGCCGTCGCGTCGCATATTTTGCGTGACGAAAGGTCAACGTCGGGCAACATCCACTCTCGTTTCACCGCGTCCAACTTCATTTCTGCGCTCTAGTACTTACTACACCTATCAGCAGATGTCATTTCGGCGTCAACATGCAAGCAGCCTGCACTGTTCAACATAGACGTCGAAGGTAAAGTTACACAGCGCACCCCGTGGGACAATGAACCAGCGTCTTACGCACCTAGCCACTCCTCTCAGGGTTCAGTCCTCTCAGCGGGTGGAGATTTCGCCTCAACACCGACGAATTTCCGAGCGCCGACTCGTTCACGGCATTCTTATTTCTGAAAGGTGCGGTGTGCGGGCGAAAGAACGCGAGGGTGGCCCGTTTAAAGCAACGACGGCGAATTATCGCGATCCGCCACGACGACTATGACGTCTAACGACGCGGTCGTCGGACGATGTTACGTCGCTGGCACGAAGAAATAGAATGGCCGGGAGATAAAACGAAAGGGCCAACGGTGCGGAGGACGAGGAAGACAGGCCTGGGATGGCCGGGGTGTACGGCCACGAACACGGCGCTGATTAGCATACAAACTACGCGTGGCCGTGTCGGCTCTCTGCGTTGGCCCGACGCGAATGACGACACGGCGATGCCACGCGCGTCACACGGCCGTGTACGAGCGCATTAATGCGTGCTTATGCGTGTGACGGTAACGACCGATGCAATGGTACGCACGAGATGAGACGGCGGAGGGATGTCAGTGGGAAAAAGGAGGAAGGAGACGAGAAATGTAGCGGTAAAAGAAAGGAAAGGCGGTGAGAAAATTGGGCAGAAGGATGAAGGAGGCGAATAATGTAGTACAGGAGAGGAAAGGAACGATAAGGAAAGTGGGATAAAAAAAAGAGAAGAGAATGGTAATGAGAACAAGTGGAAAGAACGAAAACGATGAGTGAGTTCCAGAATGATGGAAACGATAAAAACGGAGGCAAACGCGAGTGACGGTACGAACGAAAGAAGTGGCAAGGAAGAGAATAGCAATAAGAAAAAATGGGACAAAGGCAGAAAATAAGTGAGGAACACGACGCAGCGATAAACAAAGAGACAGAAGGAAAGGAACGGCGAAGAAGAGAATGGCCGTGAGAAAAAGTGGGACAGAAGAAGAAATTAAGTGAATGAGAGAACGCAGAAGACGAAAAAATGTAGCGACGAAGGCGGGTGTGGGGATCGAACAAAGATAGAAGGGGCGTGATAGAGAACGATGGTGAGAAAAGGTGGGACGAAGGCAGAAAAAAGTGAGCCCAGACGATTGGGAAAAGCACGTTGAGAGAAGGCGGATGTCGTGTGGCGGGTTATAGCGCGTGTTTGTGTAAGAACGAGAGAACGCGCCACCCACAAAGCGCGACGCGGGACACCCGAAGGTTCTTAACTCGTGAGATATCACTGTTGTGACCCCCGATAATGGCCGTCCATTACGATAAACGGGCGAAAATAGGGGCTAACAGGAGTACGATTCCTCGGATCTGCCTTTAAGCGGACAATGGCGACCGCGCATATTCGGCACCGTGGCGAGGGTGATATTTCACTGACCGCAGTGGTGCGCATTTAACTGCTCGGACCGCCGATGTAATGTAAGGTAATCGTGCGTTCTGGTGGAAAAATGTACGGATAATTTAAAAATAAACTCTCTATACTCTTATTCGCTGGGTACGAAGACATTTTTCATACTAGCTGTAACTTGAAATAGTTACCTATGTCAAAACATATGATATTTTCACACGTGGTAAACGTACTATTAATATAGCACAAAGGCAATTTGCTGAAGATCTATTTTTTCTTCGCCTTGGCTTGACATCTGTGTTCGTGGTATTACTCATTTTAACACGCAACGAACGCAGCACTAATACAACACGAGGGTGATTTGCCCAAGAGCAAATATTTTAGCACATGCCAAACGCGCAATTACTATAACCACAAAGGCGATTTGTCGAATGTGTTAACGTGAACAGGGCGTCACCTGTGAATTTAACGAAATTCTTTCGTGGGTTCCAATAACAAGAGCGCAAGACCGAATGAGCGGTAGGCTGAAATATCACCGCAGTGAATCTCAATACCGCACGCCCGTTAGGTCGCTTTCACGTGCGTCGGATCTAATGAAACCCCGCGATCGTCGAAACCGGGCAATACTCGAAGGCGCCCCACCGTTACGCTAAAACGCTGCTCATGTCACGACAATGCACAGTGACGTGGGACGAAATCCCCGGGAATAATTACCAAGCCAGATCGAGCGCTGCGCCGTCTAAAGAGGCGAAACAGAAAAGAGGTGGAGCGGAACAAAAGAGAAGACGCCACCCACCGGGTCGAAATACAAATACCATTCGACTCTCGAGAATATTCAACCTCACCGGCTTCCATTCGCCTCATAACAACGGGCGCGCTACAAGAATCCTCGGTACATAGAATAATTAGCCGGCCACAATTAAGCGTGCTAATGAAAAGAGCAGTGGAGCGTCCAGGATCCCGGGGGCGCGGGGCGCGCGAGAAGAGAAGAAGACACCAGCGAATGCCACCCACAAGGCGCGTCGGGCAGATGTAACACTTGAGATAGCTCCGTTCTGGTCGCCGATAATGGCCGTCTATTACGACAAACGCGCGAAAACAGGGTCGAACAGTGGCCGCCATTGTCGGCGCAAGTGGACCGTCGTGCTCCGCGGGCTACGATAAAAATACGAGCGGCGGCTGGTCGCCACACGTGAATGCGAGGCATTGTGCGATCCAAAATCGTCTTGGCCCGTTGCCGATCCCGGCCGAGTTCATCGATCGTCCGCGATCGTTACGTCCGAAACGCGCTTTTTTATCGACGCACTCCCTCTGTCGCGTCTTCCCTCTCGCGCCCGCTGGTTCCTACTGAAAAGGGAACCCGGTTAATTGCGGTTAATCGAGCGGTCGGGTGGTCCCAGAGAAGACACCAGACGTCCGGGGCTCCCGGCCTGGCGATTAAAGAAGCGATCACTTTTACTACCCACTTACGCGTCCGTTCGTTATGAATGAAAAAATGGTTCGCGCGTCCGTTGAATCCGCAATTATCGCTGATCGGCAGTTCTTCCCGGCATTCGCTTATCCCCCTGTCGCGCGCACGGCCGAGATTTACTTTAGTCGTAAATGTCGAGGGCTCTAAAGAGTCTGATTAGTGCGTGGCAAGTAGACGACGTCGAGCGCGGAGGGGCATGTGGTTCGTTAATAAGGGGCTGAAAAACTTTGATCATCGCCCGCGTATGATCGCGATGAGTTAGCCGCTCGGCTATGAAAAGACATATTCAGCGCGCGCTGCGGTCGCAGATTATCAGCCGGCAATATTGAATCGCGGAAGTCGTTTTCATTCCATTCGCAAACCGTAATCGCCCGGCATTTTACGCGTCCGCGCCTTTTCACCGCAAAAGTAATTCCGCCGATTTCGATATCGGCGTTCCCATTTTTGGCTTGCCGACTGACGATGCTTGAAAATGCGCGGATGCGCTTTTCGGCGTTAATTCGCTAATTCGTCAGCGAACCCTTTGAAATGTTTAGCGATCGGAATGAGGCTGCGCGCATTCCTGTCAAAGCGTCACGTCAAAGCGCATTCGTGTGAGAGAGAAAGATCGCGCTGTCGTGTTTTTTCTATTCCGCTGGCCGTCGGATCCGTTCGCAGTGCGCCGAGTTTAAATCAGGACGACGATATTCGAGTGGGCAGGACCCGGAGACGTGTAAATCTTACGACTGGGTCAGCGGACACGCGCTCTGTCTCGCGAGACTCACGCCTTCGTGCAACCACGATATCCCGAACGCAAATACGGGGAAAGGTAGGGACACGGCATGTGTCGTAAGGAATATCGCGTTCGCCGGGAAGCGTAAATCCATTCCGGGCAGCACGCGACAACGTTCGCGCACACGCCCACTTGACTTCGGAACGAATCTATTTTCGCCGGTAATGAGGATATGAATTTCGCCGAAGAGAGATTTCCGTTCGCCACGGCATTTCCGCGTGCGCGTATAAAATTCCGAACGGACGGCGAACGTTATAATATAAAGTCGGCGCGTTGTCGCGCGTCCTGCGTTTCATACGTCACGGAGATAAACTGCGAGACGGCCGGATCGTTACGGTTTATTTTACATCGGCGTTTCTTGCGCAGAGGCTCGTTGGATGTTTGGTAATGAAAGGAAGTCGAAAAGGTAGCAGCGTTTGTACTGCGATGCAAACGTCTAAACATAGCCACGGCGAAAATTTATACGTCCGCTCCGCTGTATGTAGATGTAGATACGACGGGCAACATTGAAGACGGTAGCTGAAGCTTTTATCAATTGCGCGGGCGGTGCACGCTCGGTCGTCTGTTTTATTCACGCTGCCCCGGAGTCGTTAGACTTCCGTACGAGCTGAAGCGAAGCCAGTGTCGCGAGGAGTTGAAGAAGCGGCAGCAGCATCCCTGCTGTCCGCAGCACGCGGGGACACTAAAGTGCACGCCCTCCCGCTCCCGGGATGGCCTATTTTTGGCTAATTTAGGAGACACTAGAATGCCAATGACGCGTCTGCCGACGCTGCCTCGTCTTCCCCACTCATTTTTCGTCGACCCGTCTCTCTCCCGCGCTCACCCTTTTTCTTGACACGGAACGTTTTATTTCCCCCACCCCTGTCCATTTGTTCGCACTGTAAGACCCTCGTAGTTGATGGCTTCTCGAAGCTGTGAAATATGGTTACAACCGTAAAGACCCCGAACACCTTACGGTGTCCAGGCGGAATGAAACCAAGGCTTTATTGCCAGGAGAGGCACGAGACGCCACGATGACCCCGGCGACGAGGTTTTATGTGCGTCGAGGAGGCCATCCCACATCTTTGCCTGGCGCACTTCGCTCTAGCCAATTTCCAGGACCCTCGCGCGTATCTTATGGGTATAAACTGCTTGTAATCGTGAGGGCTGGCATTGTACTCACTTCCAGAAGACGACGGAGACGATCGCCGCCATGAGAAGTAGGACCACGGCGCAGGTGATGATCAGGGCAGTGCTCTGCAGCGATGGATTCGTGTGATAAGAAGCGTCGATCATCTGAAAGCACAAAAGAACGGAGGTCGAAGTTAGACACGTGACGAAACGGTCGCGTATATATGAAGCGGCGTTAATTGCTGCGCAGAATCTCATTATCGATGCCGTCGCGAGGAGCGAGCGGGCTCGCACTTGACGAGGAGCGTACAATTTGAGATATTACGTTTGAAATTAAATCATCACGTCGCAGAGCGGGAAAACCGTCTTCGTATTAAGAACGTGCTTAGAAAGTTAAAAGCTTTCGCCCGGGACTTTTCTCTTCTCTCTCCGCTTCCTCGCTGTTCGCGCACTCCTACCATTCACTCGCGCCCCGGCAGAAGTCCGTGACGTTAAATTATAGCGCACCGCGTGGAATCCGGAGACCTTACGAGTTCGCACGACGAACCTTCCGTTAAGTCGACATCGCACTGCAGGCGCAGTAATACCGGAAGGAGTGAATTAACTCGCGCGAAACCGGGTTCATTAATTCCGAGAGACTGCCTAAACACAGCGCGCAACGTTGCCTTCCTACCATTTACACGAGTGGACGTCGTTGTCGTCGTCGTCGTTGTCGTCGTTGTCGTCGTCGTTGTCGACAGCGAGGAGTCATTCGCGTTAGACCAAATTTCTCGGTTTTGAAGCGGGACAGAAATGAAGGGAGAGAAAATCGTCAGCTGCCGGGTCGATGCTCGTTTGCACGTTTCCTTTATAGTGACTCATCGTTGCACCGTGTTATTTACGTGTATACGTTCTCGCCCTACCTTCAAATACCGAGCGTACCCTCCACACACCCCAAATTCACGTCCGTGCTTTTAATTACTGCCTGTGTCTCCCCTACTTTCGCCCTCCCTTCAAAGACGTGTTCGCCGTTGATGGTCTTTTGGCCGTAATCAACAGTATAAAGACCGTGGGGTTTGGCAGTAAACGCGGTCACTTTAAAAAGCGCGCATACGGATAATCCCGTATCCCAACGCAACGTCCACTCGGTTCCATCGTGCTTTAAAACGCACCCGCCCCCGCCGAACATTATAAAATCCGTCAAAGCGTTATCCGCGTCTCATAAAATACAAGTAGCGCGATCCTCATTCGCCGCACGTACTCCTCAACCGAAGAATAAAGTCAGTTGAAATTCAACATCAAACTTGTTAATTCCGCTCCGCCCGCCGGTATTAATTCTTCCCCCCCGCTCGCGTCGGCTAGTCAGGTATTCCGCGCCGGCTTCGGCACATTGAAAATTCGCCGTGGAATCCTGCTTCATTGTGAGACAGCCGTCATAAGGACCACGTAGGCGCGATCGTGCGAGACGCGGGAAAGTGCAGAGAGGCACACGTGCCGCGTCGTCGTTTGGAGGGGTGTGCTCATGCCGGCTGCTCGCATTACGTGGAACGCCTGCGAAAAGGGAAAGTGATTTTCATCCGACGGAAAGGATTTCCAGGAAGGTGAAACTTCCCTTCGTTCGCCTAACGCGTCTCGCGTACGCACATTCGCTCGCTCCTTCGCTTTCTTCTCTCCCTTTGCCGATTGCGCGTCTTTTGTCGGGGCCACATCGTCGGCACATCGATCGATGCGCATTGTGAACGAGAGACTCATTTACCTGCAAATACGTATACGTGGCAGGTGGGTAAAAGTCGAAACGGGGGTGGGCACGAACGAGACGGGAGATGCAGGGGCTGATTTAATATATATCGATAAGCCCTGTCCCTTACGAAAAGGGGCAGAATACGATGCAGAATACGTGCGATGGATATTGTGCTACGTGTTGTTTGGCAGTGGGCCAAGGAAAGCAGCATTTATCAAAGGCTCGATGGATACACGTGTGTGTTCGTGGCGAGGCGTGTGCGTATGTCTGTCTATGTTCTCTCTCTCTCTCTTTCGCACTCTCTCTTTGCCGTAGCGTAAGCAGGGAGGACGCCCCTTCCTCTGTACTAGGGCTCATCGCTCATCATTACGGGGATATTAATGGCGTTGGCTAATGGATTCAGCCGAGAGACTACCGCCAGTAACAGAATCTCTCCTTCGCTCCATCTCTCTCGCTTTTCGCCACTCTCTGCGTCCTACGCCGCGCTGGCAGGCGCCAGCCCTTCTTTTTCCCACTCGTCGGGGGGAAATTTAGAAAATAGAGTAGGGCGTGATGCATCGCTCGCGAACGAAACGGAACGCGGGGTCGATTGTATTTGCGTGTACGTAACTCGATGAGAGGCCATGAGAGGCCGCGCAAATCGGAAAACCGGGTGGAAAGTGGGAAAGGACGAAAATAACGTTCGAGCGCGACACACCCCACGCGCGGCTTATTTACATAAGAAATGCGATTGTCGCCGAAGATTGTAACACGGAACGTCGACGCCCCGGCGAAGACGGCACACGCACCACGTGCCTCGAATATCGCGTCGGTTGCTCGGATTAGCTCATTCCTCCTAGTATTCCTCCTAGCTCACCGCGAACGAACTTTACCGCGCCGCATCAATATTCGGACTACCTCCGACGGATGGATACATTTTGTATGGCGGACTTCTTGCCGGTACGTCGATAGGCTGCCCCTCGAAAAGTGGGTCACAAGATAATGCAATATTTTGGTCCTGTCCACTAACAACCCCGTTCAGTGCCCGTCTACTGGGATTTGAATTTTTCGAATCTGGCGTCGCGTAAGTAATGCAAGGGAAGTCGAGTGGAGTAAATCGCAGCATCCTGATCGAATGAGGAATAGCTCCAAGTGGTCGTCTTTACTTTGACTATCCACGACCTATGTGTATGGATGTCCACGTACCGTCCTTTCTTTCGTTTCTATCGAAAGGCGAGCCACAAAGGGGTGCATTGTCCTCACTCCGATAAAACCACCGGTCCGCGGTGTACCGTCGTGAACATCCGAAGGTCGAGATCCGCGCGCAGCAGCCTTACCGGAGAACGAAATGCGTGTATCGGTGAGCGAACGACGGAATATCGAACGCGAAGAAGGACAGGGCGAAACGTGTTAGGTAGATGGAACTCACGAAAGGAGCGAACTGGGGAGAGAGAAGGCGAGTCCAGATGGCCGAGCAAGAACTCCGACGAAATCCTGGAAGGCGCATTACATGCACGACATCGAAGCGACATCCTTCCCTGTCCCACGGTCATTCTACATTCCATCTTGTTTCAGCCGCACGATCGAAATCTACAAACCATCCGTCGCGACCCGCTCCGCGTCGTGCGGTTTCAGAAACTCCGACAGCTCCACGCTCTCAATTTCCGGTCTTCCAAACGTAGAATTCCCAGCAACGCCCAAAAAACAACGTAACCTCTACACTTTACGATCGGGCGTCAACGTAAAATCCTCGGCAAACAAACGCTACGCGCGCAGCAGGAGACAACAGACCAATATCCCATAACCACCGACGGTTAGCTGTGCGCCAGACAGTCAGCGTGCAAGTTTGTCCGTCGCGTAACAACTGTTCCGTGTAACTCCGTCTCAGTTTACAGGTCCGCAGTTGACCGTCTCGCGACGAGAAAGGTGTAGGTGGTGGTTGCATGGAACATCAAACGTCCGACGCTTCCTCCTTCCAGGCATCGCGTCGGAGTCATACATCATCAGGCGCGGTAATTCGATGGTCGATCCAATTAATGGGATCCTCGTGGAAGACTCGCCACGCGTTCGCAAGCCGGGTACGAAATCGGGGAATGGCGTGGCCAGCGTTGCTAGCTGAATTACCTCAAAAATCTCTACGATCTCATACCATCCGTGTTGCTAATTTTACGACTACGTCGCTTACGTCACGTTCTGCAGCCATTTTATCCGATGGGGCAGATTAATCAATTTCGAGAGTTTTTTAACAGAAAAATTTCAATGGTTTTTCCGTTTAATCAAATCGACAGAAATTTTGTAATCTTGACTACACTTTTGGGCACAAACGTCGACCGCTGCTGCCGACCACCACATACATGCGGCGTACGACCGACAGAAAAAATTCCATTGCCACGGGGAATGCGATCCAAATATTTCTGCTGAAAAACATTTGATTCTGCAGCATTTGCATCATCGGACGAAACAAGGTGCAACGTGACATCAAGTAATCCGTCGGGTAGAATTTCGTTTGCTAATGCCGGTTTCCAGCCCGATTTTTCTGGTAGAATTTTATAGTATGAATCATGAACTCATTCGTTCAATACCTATACCCTTTTGTCTATTATCATCCCATATATTCCTTAACTCCCACGATCTCCTAACTTTGGGCCTGACTGGCTTTGGGCCTCTGTCATTGAGAAAGCTGCCGGCACGGGAGCTGCGTTCGGTGCCAGTCATTTTTCTCTTTTAAATGAGCTTTCCAAGTCGTAAAAGTAATTCATACTCTCTCCCACATGCACACGATGCCCTCGCGGGAAGCGCACATCGGCGTAGAACGTGTCGATGCTGCGATGGGAGCAGAAGATAGGGCGACGTGGTTCGGGGATCGAGCGGCGGTATATCAATTAAACGATCCCATCACGGCCCTTTTCCCTTTATGTCGCTATACAATATCTACTTTCGACGACGGCGGGTCTCTGAGGAAACGATTGTCCCCGTCGGACAATCAACCGTTTTCTTAAATTGCGCTGCATTCGCACAAACATATATCACGACGGACGTCGTTCGGTAATGAAAGACCGTCTCGATCCGAAATAAGCAACTGCTTGCTTCGAAAATAGCAACACGCCACCTCGCATATTAACTGCAGTCGTTCGTAGAATAAGAGATTCGTGAAAGCGCGAAGCAAACTCCCGAACGGTATGCCTGATCCCTAGTAAATAACTGACCGGACTGGCGTGTTGCTTGTTTTGGGGCAAAGCTGTATTGTTTCACTAAAAATATCCCGTGCCCGCGATGTGTGTCAAGAAAAATGACACGGCGCGACTCAAAAATCGCCGCAGCACGGAATCGATCGGAAGCGATAGCATCGAAAAACCGAACCAGTGACGGGTGGCAGCGTCGTCCGTAATGAAGTTGACACCGTCGAAGCCGTACGTTGTTCATGTTTTAAGCGTCACGGCAGTATCCTATCGCGCGATACCACGTTCCGTCCGTGTGCGTTCGCACACACGGTCAACGCGCGATCGATCCATCCACTCGAGGATTCTCTTACCGGCGGACACTAGACGCGCCAACGATACCATCGCTGTATTGTTTATGGATCGGTGAGCAGCTTCTCCACGACTCCCGATGCTTCTGTTCGTTGCTCAGCCTCTACCCACCGGGGTGGAACTGGCAGCGAGCGACCGTTGTGCACGTCGCCGGCACGTTCTACATTATTCGGCGCACGTCATACCTCTCGAACTTCCTTGCGGGGATGTTGATAAAATATTGAGCGAAGAACACGCCGCCGCGAAAGCGGCGAGTTTTCGAGAGTCCACCGCCGTCAAACGGCTCGCTGTATTGTACAGAATTTAAGTGTGACCCGGAAATACCGACGTGGGAAGTATTGGCGCGGCGATAATATACGACAAGTGCACAGCGCGCGGCTGTGTGAAATAGTATGGAAAAATAGTTGGGGCACCGGTGAGGATCCCTACTCGAACGTTATTTACGAGTAGCGGCCGCTGATAAGAGCCCTGCGCGTTTTGCTTTGACAGATGCGGACGAATGAATTGCGCTAAATAATGCGCGGCGTCAGAGTAGACAGTAGATAGAATATCGCGGGAGGGCGTCATTACAATTTTTCTGCTTATTATTTGCCAGCACCGTTACTGCGGTATATCGCCCGTGGTGTACGGTGGACGCGACTTTCTACGCCGGCGATACTTTCCGCCAGATAGAATCGACGTTATACGCGTATCGCCGGGGTACTAATCACTGCAATTCTACGCACGCACGTATCAGTCCGATCGGCTCTCTGCAGGGAGGTCATCCATTTGCCGGCAACAATATCGCGCGGCGGCGGCCGATATCGAGGGGTTCCGATCAGTTCCTGCGCTAGAACGAGCCCTCTTGGTTTCGTTCGCCGCGAGTTTCGGACCCCTCTCTTTCGGCCGTGTCTCGTCGATCGTGCACAAAGCACGCACGACTCAGTAGTTCGGTACCATCTTGATTTGGGGACGCCGCGATTAATTAGCGTGCCGTCGTCAATGAAGCCCGGCCAAACAAGCAGCCAGAGGGCGAGTTCGGTATCGAGCCGAGGGGAAGGACAGCGGCGAGCGAGATAGAAGCAGCTCGATAAACAGATAGAGAGCGTCGGACGCAGCGAGGCAGCGATCGGGATCGACAAAGAGAGAAGAGTTCGTTCGGCTCAATGCAATCAATATCGCGTAATGCGATCTCACGAACCGAGCGTAACGATATAGTGCGCTCGCACAATCCATTTCCACGTGGCGCAGTCGGCATCTAGATACCGTAGGCCTTTCAGTATATTTCTGTTACGACTCCGCGCCGTTTTCGATATATTTCTCCTCTAAGCGCCTCCGCATCCATTGACGCCGGCCCAGCGCAGCCGATATCAGACACCGAAAGCTTTACACGCGCGACGCGGACATTCGTACCGCGGACAATTACCCGCGTACGCGCCGGTCTGCGGCCGCGTAAAATATTTCGCGCGCGCGCCCGCGCTCATTATCGCGCGCTACCGTTCGACAACAATGCGCCCGAAAGATGATTTAGCGAATGACAGACGGGGATGTGCAAAGTCCTACAAAATGTCGGCAGCTGCGGCGGGGACACGCGCGCATCGAAAATCATCCCGTTGATTTAACAATTCCCCGCTGCGCACCCGGCCGATCCCGTCCCGTCCGCCTGTCTCTGTCGATCGGCGGGCCATTTGCCGGAAATCGGCTCTCTTTCCCGATACACGCGGCGTCGACACGCTAATTACGCATTTGTCCAGGAATTTGCATGCGTTACGCCTCTGTCGAAGTGGGAAAGAGGACGGCGTACACGCACGCCGCGCCAGGCACCGGAGTTTGGGAGTTTACGTGCTCACGTTGTAACGAGTTGTTACGAATTATCCGCGCGTCCCACCCTCGGATCCCGGAACCCCTTGCTGCCATGTCCGATTCCGTCCCGGAGGGTTGCGAAGGTACGATGAATTGTTGAGTAACGAGCGACCGACGCGATCTCCATTCACTGCCGGGCGTCGCCACGAAACGTTCGCTACATGTTTACTGCTGCCGTGTACGCCGCCGCTCGTTGTCGACCCTTTTTAACGACAACGATTCTCGCACGGCGCGGCGGACAACGGTCGCCAATCAAATTAATTTAATGAACCTGATGGAATCGCGCGATTCCCGGCAAATCCTTCGTCAGCGGCGCCCGCAACTGTGCGCGTCGCGATTGACGGCGGTGCGTTAATTAGATGTGCGCTCGATAATTACGCGCCGTGAGTCGTCTTGCTGCTGCTCGAACCGGCACGTGCACTGCTATTGATGGGTTTAGCGGGAGACGGGCCACTAATTAAATGGATCTATTGTCTGCGGAGAGAAAAGAATGAACGGTGTGCTGTAAGAGGCAAGACGCGAGACTGTGCACGTGTGATGAGTGACAAATGAAGGGAGTTGGGCGAACGACAGTTGCCAGGCGGATAGTCGTCTTCGGAAAGTCAACAAAGTGAGACTGCGAGGGTGGGGATCCTTGGTGTCCCAGAAAGTTGAAGGGTATATGAAAGATCAGAAAGATCTTTTTATACCGTTATGTGTGGACAATTTTTCCACGTATTTCATCTCCAATCCTTTAGCGTCAGAAACGGATTCCGTATCAAGTGTTGAGAATTGATACTGAGACGAATATTCTGTTATCGAATGCAAAATGCATAAAGGGGTTATAGGTTAGGTTGCCATGTTGAGTGACTAATTTTCGAGTTTCAGCTGAACCGTTTCGACTGATTTGTGCAGCGTTGCGTGAGTTCTGATTCGACATTGATAACGTCAAACCGAGTAGCAGGTAAACAATGGCGTTATTATTTACGATCGCCGAACGCATTGGCGCGATTATTGTGTGGCTTGTTATGCAAGTTTAGTAGCGTTTACGTCTCCGAATAATAATGCGATTTAATGTGACTGTATAAAACGCGTTAATGCTGTCCACATTTCGCATTTTGATGAGGTGCTTCTTTCTTGGTTACAAATGCGTCCACTCTTTGAAATCCGTGTTATTCTGCGGTCGAAGTTCGTTAACTCGCTGTTTGTTGTACACACGTTTCCATATATACGCTCGCAAATTGCAACGTGTGTCGAAGGGATAGTTTGAAAACTCGCTTTAAAACGTAAGTACAGTTGCTACTACATTTCACTAATAACTATTCTTCCTTTCATCATAAACGCTCCAAAACGCTTTGCCTTTATTCTGCGGTTATACGTTACGTAACATAATAGCTTCTAATTCCTTACCTACTCTCCTTAACTTTCCGCTAGCCCATACCCTATGACTTAGTTTTCCACGAAACCGGCATACTATAATTTGTCTTTCATGCAACTCGACGATTTTCCACGAAGGCAGCAAGTTTGTTAAAAGTTACAAGCCAAACCATTTAGCGCTGCACATGCATATTTCACGCCTGATATACCCGTTCCAACAACTCCTACGTCCGCGGACTTACCAACTACCGATGACCACCCAATGTCACTCAACTACCACGTCCTCGATAAAAAAGGACCACACCGTTTAACCTCTTGACGTTCAATTTAATTGCAATTATTTTTAATATTCCTAATCTGATCATGCAAATTCACTCGAATTAATACGTTCGTCTTCACCTGCGGAAAAGAATCCTCTGCTACGCTATAAAACATTAGAGATCCAGTACTTGGTAATGTACCTGATAAAAAGTGTAGCTCATCATAGTGAAAAACATGACAATGACCGCTTTAAATTAACTGCATTAATCAAATTGTGGCTAGTACCTCGGTAGAAAAAATAATTCATTATTGAGTGTTCTAATTATGCACAGCCTTTTAGCTCGGCGCTTCGACACTTTGACCGTGTCACGATCAGGAGATAATTTTCAATTTAATGCAATGAAGAAATTATCCCCCGATGATGACACGATCAAAGCGCCGTACTGTCGTATTAAAAAGTTGCGCATAATCAGCACACTTAACGGTTAATACATTTTTCAACCGGAATACCACGTGCAACTTTTGTACGCAACCCTTCGTTATCGTATACATTAACACTAACTGCCAAAGTGGCTCTCACGATTCCGTCTCGTCATTTAACACGTTGACTGGCAAGCGTATTTTACTATATTAGAACGGCGATGCTATGAAATAATACAGCGTTTGATTGAGTTATGCAAAATTTAAATAATGTGCAGGTATTGGAGACCAAAGGATCGCATCACTATTCTAGTGACGACTGCATTTATAAAATAGTAATTGCTGCCCATTGCGAGTATTTTGGATCTTCAGCAAAATCTCTTGCGTCGGTCACCAGTGACCATCATGGCAGTCAAAGTGCTAATGGGAAGTAGTTAAAACCCAAGCGTTATTTTGCGCAGCCTCCAATCTTCATCACGTCGTGCCGGTTCGATAGAACGAGCGACGCGCGTTAAGAAACAGAACCCGAATTGAACGTGTTCGATGTAGCGAACGTGTTTCGCACGAGTGATTTTCCGTCCAGGACGAATCGCGGCACCTGATTTGCAAACGGGCGCGCACTGTTTAATGGCGCATCGTGAAACGGCCGTCGCTTTCGCGTCGACTCCGAAAAGCATTGCTACCGCGAAACGGATAATGCCGAGCTCCCGGAGAAATACTAGATTTACGCCCCCTCTCCGCGAAAGTTTCCGTTTCTTCGCGAAGCTCTCGCGCGCGCCGCGAAAGTTGCCTTTTTCCGTGCGCCCCGCGAATCCACCCTTACCTAGCTCGTAACAATGCAAATGCGTGCAGCGAGAGTTAATGACAAAAAGTTTACTGCGAGCCTAACGATTCTCGTAAACGACGATATACGGCGAGTGCCAGGCTGGCGGAGAGGACTGAGGTGCGTCGGATTGAAATCCGTGACGTACTTAATGAAACCTGTTTAACGACGACGGAGATTATTATCAAGCAGGCGTAGACGCCGTGAATCGACAGCAAACGGGCGTCTCAACGCATTATCCGTTGATATATGTGTCCGTATGAACCAATTGTATTATTAGAGGTATCTATAGGAGAATGCGATGGAAGAATGACGTTAGATGCACGGTGTTGCTATGCGGAGTGAAGATCTGAAGTTCCAAAGCTGGCAGCGCAAGAGCACGAGGCCAAGATGGAAGTCGGTGACGGAGAGCAAAAGGGAACGGAGACGGAAAGAAAGCGGTACAGAGAATAAATTCGACGGCAGATGAGTACAGTAATAGTAGCAGTATAATGCAGGGCAGTAAAAGTGTATTAACCACTTGCGCTACGATTTAATTTTCGACTGCCACGCTCTATAATATAACATGCGGTAAGGCGTTACCTTGATGCCGCATAAAAGATTTTAACTATTGACTGCCGGCGCAAAAGATTTTACTATAAATGCAAAAAATTCGCCATAAAGCCTAGTAGCAGCTATTGATGTAGTAGCAGCGTCTATGTAAAAGACACGTCGTTTTTGCTTCTGCGACAAATGCCTATCGACGTGGTATATTAGGTGTACAACTTTGCTTCCGCCGTTTTGCAATAGGTGGCTGTAGCGGTAAGTGGTAGTCGAAATAAATAGATCGTAGATGTCATACAATAAGCTTAGGCATTTGTAAACATAACGCCATCGAAATATTAGTCGATTTGTGTCTGCATCATAAAGTCATTCTCGATTAAACATGTCAGCTTACGAGCCAAATTCTCGTCATTTGCGGGAGGTTTTAATTTTCTGCTTTAATATGAAGAAATCTGCGGCTGAGGCTCATCGAATGCTCTCAAATACCTATGGTGAGGCCGCTATTAGTGAAAGAACGTGCCGAGAGTGGTTTCAACGCTTCAAGGACGGTGATTTTGACGTCGAAGACCGGCAAGGCGGTGGAAGAGAGAAGGTTTTCGAAGATGCAGAATTGGAGGCATTACTTGATCAAGACTCGTGTCAAACGCAACAAGAATTGGCAGTATCATTGGGAGTGACGCAACAAGCCATTTCAAAACGCCTGAAAATCATGGGAATGATTCAGAAACAAGGAAATTGGGTGCCGTACGAGTTGAAGCCGAGAGATGTTGAACGGCGTTTGTTTGCTTGTGAACAGCTGCTTGCAAGGCAAAGACGGAAAGGATTTCTGCATCGCATTGTGACTGGGGACGAAAAATGGGTTCATTACGATAATCCCAAGCGCAGAAAATCATGGGGATATCCCGGCCATGCTTCCACGTCGACGGCCAAACCGAATATTCACGGTTCCAAGGTCATGCTCTGTATTTGGTGGGACCATCTCGGCGTAGTGCATTATGAGTTGTTAAAACCGACTGAAACAATCACAGGCGATCGTTATCGAACGCAATTAATGCGTTTGAGCCGAGCATTAAAAGACAAACGGCCGCAATACAACGAGAGACATGATAAAGTGATTTTACAGCACGACAATGCTCGACCCCATGTTGCGAAAGTGGTCAAGACATACTTGGAAACGTTGAAATGGGAAGTCCTACCCCACCCGCCGTATTCTCCAGACGTTGCTCCCTCGGACTATCACTTGTTTCGATCAATGGCACACGGCCTGGCTGACCAGCACTTCCGGTCTTATGAAGAAGTAAAAAATTGGATCGATTCGTGGATCGCTTCAAAAGATGACCAGTTTTTTCAACGCGGGATTCGTACGCTGCCCGAAAGATGGGAGAAAGTAGTGGCCAGCGATGGACAATACTTTGAATCATAAACGTATAACCAGTTTTTTACAATAAAGCCTCGAATTTCGGAAAAAAACGGCGGAAGCAAAGTTGTACACCTAATACATGTCGCTGGCGAATTTGGAATAAAAGCATCTCGACGTGCGTGGCACGTCTTTATAGCGCAAGTGGTTAAAAGAAATAAATATCACTATATATCCCTCGCGGTAGGCACAATCCAGATCTGACGAGTTATGCATAGTCTGCGATCCCTGCCAAACGTTTCCGCTCACACAGAACAGCAATACTAAATTTAAAGAGGCACTGTCCAAGGTTTCAATCCATTATCTAACATAACGATTGAAGTCCGCTCTGTCTCTACAGCGAGGGGCGTTTTATGTTAACAAGAGGCTACACACTGTCGTGGATAAGGACGTTACGGATGTCGCGCGTCGACGAGTAGCTTATTTATTATGGATAATCCTGGAATTGGATTCGGCACTGGAAGGCGTCCTTCGTCGCACGATTTTTCTCGCTGGACGGATTAGCGTGGGAGGACAGAGAAAAGGATCGTGAAGGAGGGTCAGGTGACGGGGGGACAGGAAGGTGGCGGAGTACTTTCTCGTCTAGCCGATCATCGGAAGAAACCCTTTTTATCCCGGGACGCCCGTAGGCGGAATGGGAATGTCGGGCCTTGAAGGCGCTTTTGTTTATTCGCCACCCTCGCTACTTTTCGTTTTTTATTGCCCTCCTTCAAGACGGGGAAAGGCGAAGAGGGCAAATACGTAAAATCCACGCTGGTCGGCTTCTTTACGCGCGTCCAGAGTAAAAGGAAGCGTAATCAGATTAATTGCTGATTACGATTGTTGAGGGAAAAAGCCGGGGACAGTTATGATGATTGGATAATCAGGCGGCGTGGATAATGATTAAAGTAAATTGGGGATAAAGCAAGCAGTGGTCAGAATTTAATGAATTAATGGAATGTGAAAAGTGGTACGCTGTTTTAAATTAATGTTGGCCATAGACGGAGGTTGTTTAGATGTCAGTATTGGTATGGTTTTGTACATTTTGAATATGAACTTACTGAAGCTATTTTAATAAAGTGTGCAGTAATCGTTTTTTGTTATTTTCACTTACAAACGTGGATATTTCAACTGTTGACACATCGCTATGTGCCTGCCGCGAAGCCAAATACCGGTGAATATTGTAAATCATTAATTTGCCAATATAGTTCAATGTGTACATTCCCGATTTGATCGACAACAATGGCTCTTCGGGCGAACAAGCATACAATTAAATACTGCACGGTGCAATAACTGATAGAATTTACATGGTTACAACAGCTCTCAAATATTTTCGTGGCGTCCGAAAGATATTATATCACACGCACCCGCCGTTCTGCACTTCAACCGTCCGCCGCTGACTTAACACGTTGACTGCCAAGCGTATTTTACTATATTAGAACAGCGATGCTATGAAATACTATAGCGTTCCACTGAATTATGCAAACTGTAAATAATATGCAGGTATTGGAGGCTAAAGGATCGCATCACTATGCTAATAACAACTGCATTTATAAAATAATAATTGCTACCCATTGCGAATAGTTTGGATCTTCAGTAAAATCTCTTGCATCGGTCACCGGTGACCATCATGGCAGTCAAAGTGTTAACGCATCTGCCCATCGGTCTTCGATTGATTCTCGCTCAACATTTTTTTCCCGTTACAGCCGCGTCGCGCGCATACAAATTACATCGCGCGCCGATTCCCTTGCGCGTAATTCATCTTATCAATTTTCCTCGTCCGCATCGTAGACCGCGCCGCACGTGCTCTCTAATTTATAGATTCCATACGCGAAAGTGTAAGCGCCGTGATGAAAATGGCCCCGCCGTGGGTCATAGTCGCCGGTGAATAGGCTCGCGCCGTCAAAACGTGGACAGCGCGGAGGGGCCCATAATTTTTACCTCACCCTTGTTCGCCGCACTTCCGGCAGCGAGGCGGTCTCGACGGGGAACAAGGGACGAGGGTGAAGTGTGGAAGCGCGGGGGTCCCGGGCGAAGAACGTCGACTACGTAGAATCGCCCTGGAGCGGGGGGCGCGAAACAATTTGTACGCCCCTTGGGCGTCAATGACGCTTCGTTAACGGGCACAACAAAATATGCCACCTCGACAACGACCCTCCCTCCCTTCTTCTCGCTCGTTGTTTCCCTCGCTTTAGCACCGGCGCGCTTTCCAGAGTTCGCTCTTCCGCGTGCCGCCGACAAATTCGCGACGGTCAATATACGGGCACGTGCGCCTTAAATGACGTCGCCGTTTCACTTCATTTGCGCGAAAGCGCGTCCGCTGATCCGCGGCGCAAATGAATTCGACGCTGCGGGTCCTCTTAATTTAATCCGGAAACAATCGGGGCGCGCGGTGCCGAGGCCTGAAATTTTTATGTCTTGCCCTCGGTGTAATTTCGGACGGAATTCCTGGCTGGCGGAGGGTCGAAACGCTGAAGGTGAAGCCGGTGACGGCCCAGGGGTGAATATATGCAAAACGAGGGTGAGCGCGGAGGTAAACAACGTCGACTGCGTAAGAGTGTTTAACGACGCGCCGGGAGAGACTAAATGTTTCGGCCCTTTCGTCGGAAAACATTAATCGCGGGGTCCGGGGATCCGCGACGCGAATTGTTGGCTTGTGGGGATGCGTCTTTTGCGATGCATATATTCGATATTTCACGATTAAACGTTTCGAAGAGCGCGCGACATGGCGTTGTCGATAAACGAAACGGTTCATGTTCAATAATAATCCGACCAGTGCGACAAAGATCGAACGTGCCTCCAGGCTAGACACAGGAAAGTAACAAGAAAATTCGTAATCCTCTGTGTTTCCATGCATCACGCGCAATACACAACGAAAGTTATCTCTTGCAATTACAGCAACGTATATTTCATGACAAATTATGTCCGTGCGCCGCAATTTTTATTAACGCCCCATTAACGTAGGTTCTTGTCTGCGTAGGATCGCAGTTTCCGGGCACGGAAATTTCCCTGAACGATCGTGAATGAGCGACCCTCGCTGAACGATGTCGGGTCGATCGCATAACTTTCGCCTCTGCGCCTACCGAACGCGTGCTTTCTCTTCTCGAGCGTTTCGAGGGGAGCCTTTAACGGGGACCGGTCTACGAAAAGCGGAGGATGAAGGTAGACGACATTGACTGCGCGGCGGGAGTGTTTAACGACGCGGTGAGCAAGATTCCATGCGTGCTTTAATATCGCCTGTCATTTAATATCGCCCCAGGGTGAGAGAGGGTCGCGAACACGCGCGCCTCGAGATCTTCGTTGAGGCTGACGACGAGTCGCGCGCAGTCTAAAAATTACCCAACCGACACCCTCGGTGCGTTTACATTCCTTGCGATGCCCGATTTTTAGTGTCGAGTTTTAACAGCCCCAAGCCGTCGGCTATGAATATACGTAATGGACATTTGAGTTTGCTGATGCATGGTTTAGATTACTAATGACATTGGCAAAGTATGATATATTTGTGTATTAAATGCTCTTAATCGTTGGTGCCTACTTTTAACGTCTACAAGTCCGCTAAATTGTTAGTTTGGTCTTACTGATAGAGGATTCACGTTCCTAAATACGTTGGCGATGATATATTTATGTATTACGTGCCGGTAATTTTTACTGCCTGCTTTCAACGTCCAAAAATCCGCGTAATGGTCATGCTGACACTTTTCGCGTAGGGTCTAAATTACCAAACGCGTTGGCAATGAATGATATATGCATGTATTAAGTGCTCGTGATTTACTGCCTACCTTTAATGTTCGCAAATCGGCGTAATGATCATCTTCGCATCCCTAGTGTAGCGTCTACATTACTAAACGCGTTTAGCGATACACGATATATTCGTGTACTAAACGCTGCTAATTGAAATCACGTACATGCGTAAATGTTTGACGTTAATTACCGACACATTTGACTGAACACCCACGTCACGCGCCTCCTGTACTTTTCCGTACCGTTGAAACTCCGAAGCGTGTAGCTTCAGTGCCGCACATCCGAAACTCGGGAATACACGAAGCGACGACCACACGTTCATCCGTTGACAACAATCGTCGGTGGATGCATCTCGCAGTATCGAGCCCACACCCGCCCTTGTGGACAGGCGACCAGGGGAGACGGAAATGTCCCCGTGGCAACCCTTCTTCTGGCCACGTGGCGGCCGTGGGGCCAATTGTTTTTGATATTCGAAACGGAACGATTCCCGTCGCGCTTCGCCGAACATTTCGAGGTTTCGCGGAACCAGCGAACAGGCATAAGCGTATTGCTTCTTTCCCCTCTTTCACCCTCTTACTTACACACCCGCTCTGGACCCTCGTGCACCCTCAGACCCTCCGTCTCTTTCGCCCACGCTCCACCCGCTAAAGGACTTTCTTCCTCGCTCCGCCGTTCCCGCACACACGGATCCCCGCCGGTTTGTCTACTCGTTAGTCTGCCCGCGCGCACCTTCTGCTTTTTTTTTTTTGCAACGGTGCATCGCGATATTACGCTCCGTGTCCTCGGCGCCCGGTTATATTGCGGTACTCGGCCTCTTTCACTCGGCTGCATATTGTTAATACGCGAATGTGCTCTCACGGGGTATCGGCTAAAGATTGCAAGACCGAGGCTAAGTTTTTTTTTCGCTCCCCTTTTTAATCGTGCCGCTCGCTCGCTCGTTGCATTATTTAACGCGTCGCTGGGCCGCCGCGAATAAAGAATTGCCGGACCGCGAACGAGTCTTCTTCCACTGTCGGCCGTCAACGTCGGCAGCGACTTTCTGCCGGTGGGCGATTATTGTCGAGGGAATGTGTGCGCGCGCGTTTCCGCCCTCGGCGCGTTGCGTTTCCTGCGCTACGCCGTCGCGGTCTGCGGTTGGCGTTGATACAAAAGGCCGGCGCTGCGGATAAATATCCCGCGGAAAGGTTCAGCGCTTCGCGGTCCTCGCGTATTCCTCGGACGCGGCTTTGCGTTTCTCTATCTTTGACGGACCGAAGCCCCCGGTGGGAGGGAAGGGAGCGGCGCCGAAACAGGAGGAAGTAATTGTGCAAGTTGGAATAAGCTTGGGCCGCGCAACGCGGTCCCGGGGAGGAAAATATTACGTGGGGCCAGCGTACGTGGGACAGCTTTAAAAATATGGCGAAAGATTGAATTTCGCGTTGTCGGACGCGCGCGGACGGTGAGCATTGGAACGGTGACGAATTGAATATTTTTATTTCGGGAACCCATTGCGCGAGCGTTACTTCTACGCTGTGTCGGAAGAATTTTCGAGCGCATCCGGAGGTACTAATGCCAATCCACCGGCGAAGATTCTGTCATATTCGCAGTGAGTCACGGCTAACGACAAGTGAATTGAATATGATCACGACTAAAAATGACATTCATTCGAAAAGCCACGGCATTAATTTCTTCTCAACGCCCGTGTCCATTTTCACTAACGACCACCTTGTGCCCACGTTGCGAACTTCGCCTCCACTGCCATCAGCGGTCGCAGAATCGTGAATTGGCGCATGTCACTGGGTTACTAGATCGCGATCAATCTTGATCGGATAACGAGCGACAAGTCGTACTTTCAGGTGCGTTTCGGTGATCGAAGACAAATGGATTCTCAATGTTACTTCCCCGCTCACCCCGCCTCTCGCGCGAACCAACATTCTGTTCCCGATTCTCTCGCTTTTCTCTTTGTCCCTCTTCGTTTCTACATCCCGCACCTTTACGTCTCCCAACCCTTCTGGTGGTTGAAAAGGGAAAGAGGAGCGGAGAATTACGTGTTGCGTGTAACAAACGTTAAAGCCGGCAACATTGTTCACGGGGGATTAAAGCTAAAACCGCGAAATCCCCTTTTCCGCCGACGACACCGCAACCGGGTTTCCTGCTTCTCATCGAGCGGCCGACTCGTTTGCTCCTCGAGCGAATCGATTTCCGTAGGTGCGCTCCGTCGTCGGAGTGTACGAATTTTCACGACAAACGGTGCATTCTTGATCCGAAATAAGCAATTATTTTCTGGCTGGCAAATAGCCTTTGTTTGTTTGACCTCAGGTTTACAAGCAAATTAAATAATTCTATATTGAATATAGAATGAACATAATTAGTATACGTAAAATATTTTTCAACACATCAATTAACCACATTAACACTTATGCACCTGCGCCGCGAAGAAGAGATCTCAACCACAGCCCGTTACTTATTTTCCGACTTCTGCAAGCTCTACTACAGATTTTTATTCCCACTTGATTTGTTTATGCAGATACGTAACGCTGGTCGCAAGTGTGTCAAGTTGCGGTGCGGGAAACTGGTGCACGCTACACAGAACAAGCTGTGTGGAGGAATTTATATAACGCACAGATGCGTCAAGACACGCTGTGCGCTACACGAAGTGTCCCGAGCGTTTGACAATGTTCGTGTGTCGGCGCGGGTGCTACTACGTGAATCATTTTGTCGCAGGGGAAGACACGCTTTGCATACCGCTCGACGATACCATTAGCAGGCATCATTGCAAACGTTTCTTTCGTTACGGCGCACATTGACGAGCCGTTCAGGAATTTCGTGCGCCCTCGCACACGTCGTGCAGCGTCGTTAAGCGAGTCGAACGGAACGAATTGCGTTGATAGAGTTTCCTGACAGTTTAGGGCCGTGGGGCGAAAAGGTATCGGCCTCATTTGCATAGGATCCGGCTGTATCGCTGGAATCGTTAAAAGTGTTTCGTCCCGGGTTCATTTATCACCCCACTAATGATTCCGCCGATCTCATTATCGGGGGTTCTAGATTTCTCCCCCGAAACTATCGCGATCCGGACGTCGGCGGGGTTACCAAATGACTAAGTTGTCTGGTGGATCCGTAATTTCACTCGGCGCCCGTTGAAAAAAGGCCGGTAACGAAGCGGCCTGGCGCGAAAAAGGCGGCTGCGGCGCTTTCGATCAGTAAAGAGGAATCGTAAAGGTGGCTCGTACCCTTTCTCTCCCTTCGTTGATATTCGAGGAGCCGCCAAAGGGGCCATTGCGAGGAAAGAGGATCGCAATCAGCCGATATTCCGCCTTTAATCTCCCGCTCCCAGCACGGGGAATATTATATACGTACGACAATCGGAAACGAATAATGCCGGAATTGAAAGCGTTTGACGGATCCGAGTGCGAGAGTGTTTTTTGCCCGATAGACTGACGGTCGAAGCCTGTTGAAAGCGAAGAGCCAACGAGAACAGACACGTCTGGCGATCAGACGAGTGAGGATATCGACGTGAATTCGGCATCTTTTCACAAAAATTTCGTCACCTTTTTTCGGTGATATCCGAGAATAGCTAGACGATCCGGTGACGTTTTGAAGAAACGACACTGAAACATTCAACCTGCTCGACGCGTCCATGCCCTTCTACCCTCAAAGGGCAAAAAACGCAAGAGTTCCGTAGACGGAACTTGACGACCGAGGGTGTTGTGTGTCTCCGGCACAATTTACGGGGGCGTATAGCGTGGGCGCGTTCGTGAGGTGTGACGCTCGATAATAGAGTAATCCGAGGAAGGGCACGGTGCGCACATATGCGCACATGTGCGCACACTGCAGCAGTTTTTTCACGGCGGACGATGAATCGAGGCGTGGATTCGTCGTCTTTCACAACGAATCCTCTTTACTGCGCGTGTGATATCCGAGCGGCCGCCAAAGGGATCATTAGGGCAAGAAGAGGGACACTATCCTCCGCGGATATGTGGTGGATATATATGAAGATACATATATACGCGCATAGCCCCTTTAATCTAGAGACCTGGCGACGTCGAGCAACTCCCAACCCGCTTAGAGGGCGTAACGGTCTGAATGTACCGGACTAGCCCTCTCCCCGACCCTGGCCACTTCCTATTCTCTGGCCTTCCTTCCACGTCATCGTCTATCTAGACTCCTCTAATCCGTTCCTCTGCACCGAACGTGATAACCCGAATAGATTAATTGCGCCGCTGCGACGCTTTCATGACAAAAATTCTTCTGCAATAATGCGCAAGATTCACCCAACCCTTGACGGACGTATCTGAATATTTGCTTTCATATAACTTGTATTATTAATTTATTATGGAATTATTCAATTAATTGAAAAGCTGGAGGCTGAGAACAAAATTATGTTACGTTATAAATTTATGTATTTTATTTTATGATATTAAGAGCACTTGATTCTTTTAGTTAGAAATAACTCACTCTTTTGAAGAGGGTGGCTTATAAGGTCTAAATGTCGAATACGGAGTAGTTTTATCTCGACTTTTTGCCGGACCTTTGTAATTCTCAGTATTAAAGGTTATTCGAGAATAATTACGTCACGTATTGGAAATTCTTGTAAAGGTGATATAACAATTTAAACAATACCAAGGCCGATAACAATTTTGTTCCTAATTTAAATAAGGCCAACGCTGGAGTATGTCCTTTCACCTAGTTACTCATCCATGTTAGCATCTGTATCTTCCGTAATTAATTTATTCGCATTTAAATGCGACGTTAAAAACACATTAATCGCGCCGCTGCGATTCTTCGGTGAAAAAAATTGTCCCGCAGACAATGATGCGTGGAATTCACTTTATATCGATGGTAGCCAATATTTGCATTCTTTCGTTACGCTGTTATGATGTGTGGCAGCGTCAAACTGCGTGTGGAATTGCGTGTTCTTTGTTTTCCCGGACCAGTTCAAACGCTACAAAGGCAGACTAGCCGATAACGATTTTTTCATCGTTGAGATGAAACGCTGCGACACGTAATACCGTTGTGCCTCGAGATTCGTAGGTATACCTGCCTGACCACCCAGCTGCGTCACCATCTATACCCTAATTCGTTTCTTCGCGTCCGAATGCGATAATCCACATGCATAAACCGACTGAGCAGTACGCCGCTGAAAAAATTGTACGCATCCTGTGCGCCGAACTGTGCACTTTGCTATTGTTGATCGTCAACGGCAAAGCGCTTGCGAGCCACATGCAGCGCAGAGATCGTCCAATGGCCGTGGCGTCTGCATCGCGCGCGATACAGTTTTTTCGGCCCCGATATTTTCGTTTCGCCGCGCGTCGCTCGACGATAAAATAACCAAACTCGCAAACACTCGTTCGTCGGACGATCGCGGGTCTCGCGCTCCCGAGTGGCATCGATTCTCCGACGGGCTATTCCAATTCGTACTCTACCGTCGCAACGCGTCTGAGTGTTCGCGCAATCAAATACGCCCGTGATTTTTCACTCAACGTCGCTCCGACGGTCGCTTTTAGATGTCGCGCGTCGGAATTGATTCCTAAGCACGCGCGCGCGCCGCCTGTGTCCGGCGAATCGTCGATTCGTATCGAATATTATGAAAGGTCGCGACTTTATTATTAAAATAAATGGAATTTCCACGGCTTCGCTCGGGCAACAGAATGACGCGGAAAATTGATCGATTGTGTTCCGTGAGAAGAATGCGGAGAGCCTGGGAAGCCTGGTGCATGCACTACGGGTGGGATCTCGGAAGTCGCTGATTCGCGACGAGTGTCGAGGTAGCCTCAAGAAACGAGGCGCAATCCAGTAGTTTTTACATCGGCTCACCGCCAAGACTAGGCTCAGAAGTTTTCCGCAGCCGCGCCAGCCCTATCCTCGCGTCATCCGTCCTGTCGGTTTTCTGGCATCGTTACATCTTCGCTAACTTCATCAGCGCGCCACGTGACTGCGTAGCATTTTCTCCCGAGTTCCGCGGTAGACTACGCCCGCTCACTGTAAGAACCTAATCTTCTGCGCACATAGAAGCCTGATGATTTGAATTAAGCGACGAGCTAACTTCGGTTATCCGGTTACGTTTGAATTAAGGGATCTAGCTACTCCGCCCATTCCACGCGGCGGGCGCGGAGGCGAGGGAAGTGGGAGAAGGTAACGCACGAGAAGGGAGCGGAAGTTTCCCCTTGGAGAGTAAAAGCTCGACGGCGGTGAAGCTCTCCTACTAATCGCGCCGCCCCAACGCGATCTCCCGGTTCCCCTTTGCCGATCCTTCCTTGCGCCACCCGCCCACCCCCGCGCCTCTCCTTTTCTCTTATTCTCTTCTTCGTCCTCCACCCTCATCCCTCGAGGAACCGCGTCGAGTGAGAATGGATGACGCGGTCTCAAGTTCAGCCTCCCCGAACGCGGTTAAGTTTTGAAGTAGCCGCGTCTACGGAGTTAGAAGTGGCATTAATTTCTAGGCAACCGGAGGGTAGGCGCTCGCTCGTCGGGAAGGATGGAGCAAGACGAGCCTTCTGTCAGGAGGTCGACGAGGTTCGGGGGTGGAAGGTATATAGGTTGGGCCCACGGCGGCAAGTGGGAGGGGCGTGCGTGCCGAATATCTCCGGGTTAGCATTCAAGGACTAACCGCGCCCGATCTGCTCTCGAATCTCGAATCCAGAGCGAAGCGCCGAGTGGATTCCCGGTAGATGATGTCGCGGCGCGGTGGGGGTTAAATATTCATGCCGGCCCCGTCTCGCCGACCAGCGGTTATGAACTCGTGTCAGTGCCGAACGCGGTGCGCGAACGAAAAAATGCACGGCCGTCGCGCGCTGCATAGCTAATGCGGGCGAACAGCGATAAAGCTGGATCGTTCGGGCGCAGTTTTTGTGGGCGCCGGCACCCTCGGTTGTTTGATTCTGTGATTGTTTGACGAGCCGCCTGCGTGTGCAATCAAATCTTACGAATGTCTGCGTAATGACAGAGCACTGCTACTTCACCCTCGACGGTTTCCGCACGAGTCATCGTCCCGTGTCGGTTCCCGCGCGAGGCTCGTTTATCGTTGCCCCACGGAATTAGATATTAGCCACTAGGGGCGCCGGAGACGGAGAATGAGACGGAGAAGGAGCGCGTCGGAGGGCGAGTGAGTGTAAGGAGCCACCCCATGTGCGGTCCAGCCGTGCTTCCGGGTGGAAAATTAAGACGAACGCCAAACCACCCCAGCGCCCCTAGGCTTTTCACTCTTATACGCGCAGCGACGATATTGTTTTACGCCTCCCTGGAACCCCTCTGGTTGGCAGCCAATCAGAGGTTGTATTTCCCCCGTCACGCCTCGGGACACGCTCTGCCACGGAATATCGAATCTCGTCTACGTCGATATGACGCCGGGTGGCCGTTGCTCGCGAAGAGTCCCAACGAATTCACCGGAACTTCCGTGGATTCCATCTATTTTTCCCCTCTCTCCCTCGCGCGCGCGCGTTCTCGCTTTACTGCGTTTTGTTCTTTCCTACGCCACCCCGCTGTCCCTCCTTCGATTCCGGCAGGGAAACAATCCATTATTAGGAAAGATTCAATCCCGCCCCGACCGCTGAATAAAATTGCGATCGGAGGAGGAATCGTTTTTACTCGCCTATTTGTGTCTTACCGAGTGCGAAACGGACGAATCACTTTCCGCCGATTTCTTTCTCCGATGGCTCGGGGCGGACGTTAATTGGACGAGGTAACCCGTCGAGAGTTGTATCGATTTTTGATTTGCGCTGCCTTTCGGGTATCGTTACATTAACAGCGATGCGTCGCTCGGGCATTAGCGGACATTAAGCACGTCACCGAAATGTTCATCACGCGCTAATGACACTATTAGTTCTCTCGGAGTGCGCGCACCAACGAGCGGCGCGGAAAACAGATAAGGCGCAAAGAAAGCGCGCAAATCGCGTTACGCAGCACTCCGACCGCGCGCGGCGTGTAAAACGCGAATTTCTGCAGCGGGCGTCCCTTCCGACAATTTTCGCCCATTAAATTTCGGAATCCACAGGCGCCGATCGTTCCATTAACCCGCAATGTTTAATCGACGCGCGGAACGACGCTGTCGCGTTCGGCCGATGCATTATTCACGCCGAACAATCGACACGTACACGCGTCGATTAATTAAGAGCCCGATCGTTCGACTGTATCTCGAGAAGGAGGGGCAAAGTAGCTGTCAGCCGAGCGCAAAGCGATCATTTCCGACGCGAGATGAAGCGGCGAGCGGAGAATTGCGCTCGCATAGCGATGCAGAGCGTGGGACAAAGGAGCCGGGAACGAGCGAGCGAGAGAGAAGCCAGGAGATCCGTCCAATTCCGACGGATGCTCTTCCGGATTCTCATTCTCTCTCGGCGCTCTTTTTTCGCCGGCCCCATATTGCTGAGAAGCATTTGAGTCGCGCCGCGGTCGCGGCTCGCTTTGTGCTAGTATAACGAACGCGCTCGTTTGTCGGCGTTCCTCCTTCTCTGTCACTCGGTTTTTTATTAATCGCGCCGCGCGCCCCCGTTCTTTCCTACCGGCACGGTGACAGCCAGGTATGTGTACGCACGTCCTGTCAGACTTACAAACGAGACACGTACGCACGCATACCTGCCCGCCTTCGAAAACCAAGTCGCGTACTCCGCGGCAATCAATCAAAGGTGCCATTTATAAAATTTCGAAACGCGCACGGCGCATTGAGCCTTTGGGGATCGCTTTATTCCACATGCCCCGTCGGTCGGCGCGGTGTCATTTTAAGCACGGCGCGACAGCCGGAAAAGATCGGCGAGGGTGAGACGAGGCTATTTTTGCGCCGGCAACGGTATTGTTACCGGACTATCGACGCGTGGGTCATTAATTACGCGCGGGTTAATTGCCTTCCGTCGATGCAACGTATCCGTGTCGAGAGGCGAGCCCGCACCGACACGGCACGGTATATTCTCCCCGTGTACCACCGCATTCCTCCATTTGAGTTAATGAAAAACACTTTTGTTGTCGGCGATTTTAAAACAGTCGCGTAGGATTTTTTAATAGGGCGTGTCAAACTCGCGCCCCGCGCGCCATATCGCGCGCCGACAATGTCAACGGAGGGTCATTGTGCGGATTTGGCGAATGAAAAAAATGCTTTCGGGCGCGTCCGCGTAAATATGAATATGTAAATGCACGCGATTCGGGTGTATAATAGGGAAGTTAATCTGGCTGACTGGTTCATTTCGTCGCGGCAGTCGTGCGCAAGCAATTACGGCCGTACGTTCTTCCATGCGTCCCGGCTCTCGGGCCACTATTAATGTATTCCGGAACAGGAAACCGCTCGAACTAACAGCTTTTCAATCATTTCAATATCGTTATCGCGATATTTTACTACCGCGTTTGATGCCGGCTTCCTTGCAGCTGCATCGGCGCGTTATTTGGCATTTAAATCATATCATACGTATGCAACTGTTAAAACAGATTGGATTCATAAATCGTCCTATGCACCAGCAAAGACGCACTTTTTCAAGCAACGCAAAACATGAAATAACTTCATTTTATGTAAAAACACGTTAAGTTTGAATCTGTCCCATATATTGCGGCTACACTTCCACGCCATGCAGATCAAGAAATCCGAGGACCCATTCCTAATTTCCGTCGAGTTTCCGTCAGCAGAAACCACGAGAAAATATAAACCGGCCGAAGCGTGTGGCAAGTTTGTTTCGTGGTTTCAACAAACCGCGTCGCCGCACATGGCTCGGCATCCTCTTCGAAGGGGGAGACGAGGATACATTTCCGTTTTCAAGTGGCGATCAACGTGTTCCAGACGCTCCCGGAAGGCTAGATAGTTTCGTAATGGCAACGGGGGTCCCGAAAGCGTGGGCGACCCCCAACGTGCTTGCACGCTGACGTGCCTGTTCGAGGATGGCGTTTGCGGTTTTGCGACACCCTCGTTACGATCCTCATCCAACCCCTGATTATTCCGGATACGCGTAAACACCGGCTGAGAGAGGGAGTGGGTGCGGGAGAAAGATATTATACAGTGTTACGTAGCTGACGGTTGTCGCGAAAGTGGCAATTACGAAAACATAAGTCGTATACGAACTATCAATTTCCCCATTCAATTTTTTCAAATATCCGGCCACCAGCTCGCCGACCGAGCTCCTGATAACAGAGAGATTGACAAGAGATATGTATGTTAAAAGATGCGTCGATCGTTCGCATGACATGACGTACGTATCAATGATTCGTATCAATGATGGATCGAGTAACAAATATATACGGTGGATTCTCGGATGAGGCGGTGAATACGTTACACGTTGTATGAAATCGAGTTGTACGGAATAGCAAACAAAAGAAATCGACTGCGATGGCGATAACAAGTTATGCTACGGTTGACTAGATTTCATTGTAGCGCACTGTATGACCGTCGGGTTACGTAAAAAAATTCTCCGTGATATCTTTGGCACGTTATAAGAATTCGCCGCGCGGGCACTCGTATTATACGGGAGTCTACCGTATAATCAAAAGGAAAGGAATACGGTAATTGAGATTTTCTGACCATCTGTCACCCTTGGATTTTCTCTCCACACATATTCGCCCGCCGCGTACTTACACCTACAGGTCTACAAACCCTTCCATCTGTCTCGGGATATCTATTCTGTGTCTCATTCTATTTATTCCGTGTGCCGCACTTTGGCTTATCCCGTTTCACGTCCGAGACCATTTCTTCCCGTCGAATGAGAGGAACCCGTAAACCCCATAACATCCGTTCAACCCGGCGCGAACAGCACTCTCGCGTCGCATAACGTCTCCCGCAACTAAAACACTGCGCTCCGCTACTGTCGGCGATATAGGGTCGTGACACCAATCAGAGGTCCTGTTGCGGGGAGAATTCGTTGCTCTTGGGAGGGCAAATGTTTATGGCGCGACTGCACTTGTGTTTAGACGTGAACACGCGCTCGCACGAAATCGTCGAGCGTTTATACAAGTTGGGGAAGCAATCGGTGGAACTTCAGGATCTATTTTTAATTTTTTGATTTTATGCGTCGTCAGTGTCGACGAAGCGTAAACGGGGCGTAAATTTTATATTTTCGCCGCTATCGCGTGCGTGCGGTTCCGCTAGATAACGCCCGAGTGCGCTGGCAAGAGTACCTGCAGAAACGTGCAATTGTGCGAGTAAACGCGTAATCATCGTAGTAAAAAGGTGACACTTTTAAGATCTGCGCATATCGTAAATCACCGCTGTAGAAGAGTCAACAGGGGCATGTTTGTGTACGTACCGGCTACAGCGTGAAATCCAACAGACGTACTGGGTCACGACCCGCCAACGAAAGTCAAGTCACGGGTTTACGTTACCGTGTAAACGCGGATTCTGCGGCATGGGCAGAGGCATCACGAATGAGGGTGGTACCAGCAAGGTCGGGAAAGTTTTCATGCGCTCGTTTCCACGGAAGCGTGCTATGTAAACAGACCAACGTCGACTGCATCGACGCCAGGCGCTGTCCTGTGCGCCGAGCGAATTTTCCTCAACTCAGCATGCCTGACTCGTGCTGGACCGTATCATCACCTTCGTCTTCAGGACCTAATTATAATCCGCCCGGCCGCATGGCGCGCTTCGTTTTAGGTCTGTTTCGGTCCATGTCGAGGGGAGCTAAATCGAAAGTTTGTATACCGCGCACGTGAAAATCGTAAACTGATAAACGCACGTAAAAGCGTAAAGCAGTGCTTTCGGGTAAGCTCAGCTTTCGGCCTTTGTGCACGGCACGAGGACTCAAAATTGAAATTGGATTGTTGCACGGATTTTGCGCTACGTTTTAAAACTTGTTATTTCCGTTATTAGAAACTTTGCGCATGATCGCAGAAACGCTGTGTACTTAGTATATTCGCAGCAAGCGCCACTCTCGTATATGGAAAACATTGTTGATGTCTCATTGCCGCCGTATCGCTGATTACTGCCGAATTCGGACGTGGATGCGAGCGGCAGACGTTTCACGAGCAATGACGCGGGCCGCTATGAACCTCATTGAATGCTAAAGGAGACGTCTTATTACATGGCGAGAGTGCGGGGTCGTAAGGAGCTTTAGCGTCGTAGTAGAAGCTGCAGTCCTATCCTATCCCGAGCATCAAGATATATTCTATGGACGGCAGCGGCATTAGAGTAAAGAAAACGTACCCACTCGCGGGTATAATAACGGCGCTAACGATGTCGGGGGACCGAGATCAACGTTCAGTATCTCGCGTCGTGAAAATCTCGAGCAACGATACGTCCGCCGATCCTCTCTCGGCGGCGCGACCGAAAGAATAAGAGGCATTAAGGCGCCGCGGCGCTGCAAACTGCGAGATTAGTGGCTGATTTATGCGAGACCGCTAACCACCGGTCTCGCGGCAGTCAGCGACACTCGCGTTCGACGTGTTTCGTGCCTCGCCAACGAGCCCATTCGCACGACGCAGAAACATCTCTAATCACGCGGACGTCGCGTGCCATTAATTCGTATGATTAATCGCGGCCGCTGCCGTTTCGTCGGGCGCAGCAGGGCGCGGCGGCAAAATGATTTTGACAGGTCGCGCGCGCGCGCGCGTTGTAAGTTCTCGCATTTCTGCCGGCTGTCTATTAACCCGGTCCTATAAAGCGAAGAAACGAGCAGCGCGAAGGAACGCCGGATTAGCCTCTGATTTATGCGCCGCGATAACCACCGCGTTTGAAACGTTCGTGCATTATATAGAGCGGCGACGGGCACCCCTCTACTCGGTGCAGGCGCGTTGTGTAGGCCGGCTATATGATTTACACCTCCTCCCGACGAGATTCGATGCGTTTAGAGGCACACGCACGCGCCGCGCACACAGAAGCTTCCTACGTACGGCTGGGTAACAGCGCGAAATTGTGCAGCTATTTGCGCTGCGCCCTCTCGCTCGCTCGCACGCACGCCCCTCGCTGGAACTTTACACCTTCCGCGTTGAAATGCATACACGCAGAAGTACACAGATCGATGCGTGCACCGGGCGTACGGCGAGTAAATCTTCTTTCAGCGGGTACTTCCCGGCAATTAAATATCCTGCCTGTAAGCGGTAGGTAGATTCCAGCGGTATCGATCGCGCGACCCGCGCAATACACAATAATTCCCCGCCGGGGCGAGTTAACGGTTAACTCACGCAACGCGATCTCTCCCGATGCCGGGCCAATTTTACGACACGCTGAAAGGATAAGGAGCCGTGAAAGCGCCGTGACGCCGCGGAAGGCCGGGGATTAGCTGCTGATTTATGCAGAGCGATAACCGGCGCTTTCTAAAGTCGCACGCATAATATAGAGTGCATCGCGGAGTGCCGTAAGCGCGCACCGTGATTTACACGTTTGCCGATGAGCCGCTGCCTTCGGAAACGCATCAGGCGCGACCCGTGTAAATAGACGGGTTCGCGCATATCTGTATGTACACACGTTAGTTTCACCGAGTATACATACCGAACGAACTTGAGTCCGTCTACCGCACTCTCGAAGCCAGCGCATCTACTTCCGTCGATAAACTCGGCGCACGGTTCGACGACTGCCTGCCTCCGAATCATAATTGGCGCCACTTATTGCACGTGCGGCCGGAAAACTGGGGGCTTACATGCAATTACCGATAACGCGCCGAAAATGGCCGGATCCGCGCGGGAAATTGTAATTATACAGCTTACCGTCTGTCCACGCACTCACGCGTGCATCGTACAACGCCGAGCGCTGGGTACTTTGCGCGCTTATATAGTGCTCACGTACAGGGTGATTACGGTGCGCTTGATTGCAGCGGTAGGCGATAGTTGGGATTTAATGTCGGTTCTAATCCTGCGATAACGGACACCTCGTCGCGGTATATGAAGCGCCGGAACCTGTGCATAAGCCGCAGTTAATAACCGTTGCGCGGCAGGGAGTAAGAAGGGTGGTCGGAGAGGGCGGACGAGTAGGTGGATGAGTGGGTGGATGAAGTCGGCGGACGACGTTGATCCAGTTGCAGGCCGAAAATCGGGGGAGCCGACGCAAGGTACGCGCGTCGGTTAATGACGCGGAAGAGAATTCGTTTTGCGCCTTTAATGGCTCGGAAAGGAGGAATGCGTGCGTGTCTGCAAGGGTTACGCGGGACTACGGGGGCACGTCGACGAGTGAGCGGCGCGATAATTGTTACGGCCGAATCTCGAGAGCTCCCGGTGATCGACGAAAACGGCTGAGACAATGGCACGGAAAATACGCTGCGATCAACGGCAGCCGAATGAACGTCGTCAATCGTGCGGCAACGGCACCGTCCCTGCGGACGCAAATTCGAAAATTGTTTATGGATGCGGAGCACGCTTTAAACTAGGAATAATCGGGAGTGGAAAGAAGCGGCGGGTGGGCGGCGGATCATTTATCAGCGGTGATTTATTCGGGTCTGTCGTACTTTTCACTTCGCCGCGAACGCCCGAGGGAGCCCGGCGGGCGCGAATTATAGAAAATGGCGGAACGGTGTCCGGACATTGGAGTCGGGGATCCGGTCAGCAACGGGGCGAGTGTTTCATGTGGCTAAGGAACGTGGACTCACGCTCGCGACGTACAGCGAATCTGCAAAGTGGAAAAGTGCGCGTGGGAAAGGGAAAAGTAAATCTCGGGTACGGCGGGTGCGCCTTCCGTGTACGGATTTTATTTTGTGTTGCGCGCAAGGCGCGCGGCGGGTGGGTCTCGCTTCGAAGGTGTGATGCGAAAGTCTCGGACTTCCGACAGAATCAACAGATTCCCTTTGACGCCGGCCTGATGCACCTTGAAAACCTTTCACTCTGTCCAATTTGCGACTCATCCTCACTGTACGTGGATTTGCAAACTGGAAAAGCTTGTTTTGTATACAGACTTTTTGACGCCAAATCCGTGCTCTGCGCTGACGTAAGGAATGCCCCGGCATTTGAGGTTAGGTAACGGAGAATACTATGCTGTAGCGAAATTATTGCACTATCGGTGGAATACGAATTGCGCGCTGTTTGTGATTTATTCGTTCGTGTACAGTTCTTGCATCCGTGCTATCCGCTGCACTCTGTTTGCATAGTCTCTGTCCTGCGTCGTATATCGCACGATAATACCACACAGAGGAGCAAAAATGAAATCCGCGCAGCGTATGTTCCTACTTATTGCACTCAATTAGTCATCGGCTGTTGCGGGATAGCGTGTGTAGATGCAGATAACTGCGGTTCTGTAATTCCGCGAGATTAACGAGTGAATTGGAACCCGGTGACCCGACAAATAAGCAAGAAGCCAGAAACGAGACAAATGGCGGAAACCGCACGGAGTTGCAGAGCGTCGGGAGGAAAATGCACATTACCAGATCGCAATCCTCCTTTTTTACACTTCAGTATCGATTCGCCCGTACTTTTCTTTCTGCTCCTTTGCTTGTACAGATTCACTCGCTGCGCCCGGTGGAGAATCGTTACACGATCGGCGTACGTGACCGGCTTCCTAGACGGAACTGATCTTTTGATCAGCCGATTAGGTACACCCAGTACCCGCGCACCACTACCTGCGCTCATCCCCCAGAAAACATCTCGACATTCTCTTCTTACGAGCCGCGAGAATGCACGACGGTTGTTGCCTCAGCACCGTTGCGAAAAAAGTGTCATTAACTTTCATGGTATTCATGAGAAACTGACGTGTGCGCGAGTAAAAAAGCGCAAGACCCTCGGACGTTCTCGCGAGACGTAGCACGTGCTTTCGCCCGATCTATACCAGCCTATACGTCAGTTTTATATTTTTAACGGATTTTAATGCCGACGTATACACGGACGCGCATTCCCGCGGCATTATTCGCCTTTGAGCACCGCTCGTATTTTACCATGTTGCGAAGATCCTGCATAATATCTATCGGTAATACTCGACGGTAGTGGCGGAGAACTCCTAAAGCCGTCTTTTACGAGCGACAAGAGCGGCAGGGCCGTATCGATGCCAGTACACTGGTCCCCGGGCGCGGGTCCCGTGGGGACGCACGTAGGGGAAAAAGTATCCTGAGTAACGATGAAAGGGGAATACGTAGAACGGAGCGAGACCTCCGAGGACGATGACGCCGCCGACAAATCTCGACTAAATCCATGCCGGCGATGTTAACGTTTGTACAAATCGCTCGCTGTCTCTGCATTTTCCGGCACCTACCATCGGAAGACAGCACTGTGCTGGGTAAAGCATTATTTCACTGACTTTGCGCAGTCAAAATAACTTACGGGAGGCTCTGTCACAAAGGCGATTGTCACGATGTAATGTAGGGAAAATGTATGTATGGCTACTTAGCCCACCGCATAGCAACAGCGAGACTGGTAGACGCGTTAAAAGGTGCGATCGAAAAGATCGTCCAACTGACAGTTTCGTGCCGGTGGAAAACGCCGGCACGAGGTACTTACACTGCGAGAGAGCACAGAGCAATAGTAGAATACAGAGTTGCAACTAAACAACGAAATAATCACTGCGAGTATTCTGACGCTACCAGTCTCAATGGACAAAAGTAAAACCTCTTGCTGATTATGCAAGACGGAATTTTCGACTGCGGTCTTCACTTCCAACCGTACAATTTCTATTGTGACCTGTTAATAATAAAGAAAATTGAGGTATAACTGCTGCTATTCCTCAGTGTCTTTTCGAAAAAACCTCCTTGCGGTAATTTTTCCCGTAACAGCGTTCCGGAAATTCTCAGACGCGGCACTCGCGATATTTATCCGCATTACCCGCGACGTCGCACGGCAACTTCCAAAGCCGCCTTTTTACGAGCGCGGCCGGCGTCGTATTAATGCCCGTAACACCGATTTTCCTGGGTTCGGCTCCCCTGGGCACGAGGGTGAGGCCGGGGGGCGAGAGAATCGCGCGCGTATCGACGGAAATTGGGGGTGGAAGGAAGGGGTCGAGTGCGAGCCAAGGGGTGGAAGTAATCCGCACGAGGGGTCCACCTGGCGAAATTCACGCGCGACAACCTCGACGTCTGGCATCGATTTGCCGTTCACGCTGGCGAAAGTAACGACGCGTTTTGTTGCGGAACCGACGGACCGAGAGATCGTCGTCTCTGTCTATGCTGGGCATAATTAGCCACGGCGTCCTACCGTTAACGCCGTACATGGCTGTTCACCGCGCACTGCTATCTGCCGTTGCTGTGCAAAAATATAGACTTCACCCAATAATAAGACAATGTGAACCGAGGTATCGACCAGCCAGTAATAGCCAATCTTTACGGGAAATTGAAATGCAATGGTACGCGACGGCGATTATAAGAATTTCAGAGAAAAGTGGTGATATTAAACTAAGTGAATGTTCTAAGAACTTTCTCTTAAACTGAATGGTTCCTTATACCGACGTCGTCCATCCATTCTTAGATCAACCAGTTGAAAGCAAGGTGTGATACTTGGGTACGATTACTGTTTCGCACATACATGGACAACTTGAAACAACACATCGTTCACGTTCTTTTCTATTCGTTAGTATCATGTTATGATGTTCTATTGGTATCGTTTGTGATGTTCACGTCAGTCGTGTAGAGGTTTCGTTACTAGTATAACATATCAATAGCGATCAATTACGGAAGAAACGTAGTCCATTAAATATCGATCACGTTTGCAAATGTCTGTGTGACCACTGTGGACCGAACGGTGGGAAACTGAATATTCTGTTAATTATAATTTCAAATGACTATCGTTGTACTCGGTACAACAGTATATATAATATTGTCCGCCATGGTCCGCACAGCAATATATAGTATATATATATTATTATTTCTACTCAGCTTCACACTCAAGGAATTTGAAGTTAGAATGTACCCACTGTAACTTTACAGATGCAATCTGATTCTCTCTTTACTTTATCTATATATTTTTTACCTATTTTTATATTTCCACCTATTTGTGGTCATACATCCGGCACGATTGCGAATTTTAGAACGCGGTCCGCATGCCTATTTTTAACCATGTGCCATAAATTTAAGTCACTTTTCGAGGAAATGTAAATTTACGCTCCAAATATGATTATAGTACACATAGCGAGAATATGTCAATTATTTCGGTTTGTATTATTCTCAGATTGAGAGTAAACTCCCACAAGCATTGATCATTTACATTTTTTCCGTATCAATCGTTTTCTCCGGTCACATATAGATCTGACGGACACATACACGTATATCCACTATCCTCCGCAAACGGTTAACTCGTCGACACACGTGTCCTAGTGCTTAATTCGCAAAACACAGGATTCACCCAACACACTCGACACCCACCCCTGCACATCTTCGTCCCTCCCGCCCCTCGGCAGCCCCGCCGTGTGCCTTCATTTTTCAAACTTCCACTTTGCATCGAGCCAAGTTCTGGCGAAACTGAGAAAAAGAGCGGCAGCGGATTCGTTTCCCCCGTTCCGCTGGCCGTTGATTTCTTTTTCTGCACCGTCCGTCTCCACCACCCCGGCCGCGCCGTGCTGTGTTGTTCTCCGCCCTCCTTTTCTGCCGCGCGCCCTTTCTGAATTCGTGCTCCCGTCTTTCTCTGGCGCGCAGTGCGTCGTCGGCAGAAACAAAGCGGATTCCCAGGCGTAATAAAGAGACTCTCCCAGCGCAAAAACGTATCACTGCCGGCTTCTCCTTTTCCCTTCTTCCTTGCCTTTTCGTAGCCAACGCCTCTGCTCCTCTCTCTGTCCCGCCCTTTCTCCCGGCACCTCTATTATTTCGTCCCTGTCTCACTGTTTGCAACTCGCCTACGAGGTTTCTTTTTCCGCCGCGTCTTCCTTTCACCGGCGCGCCCCCGGCTTTCTCACTTCTGCGCGCGGCAGTTAGCTTTTGCACGGTTTCTTCCCGCACGGCGAAGAAGTAAAGTCGGCCGCGCTGACCAACGCGTAGAACCGCAAGTGGAGGTCGCGGGGCGGGCGCGGAAAAACCGGAAGACCGCTAGGAGGACAATCCTGCGGCGATTATATAGATATTTGTCGGCGAGCGGAACAGGGGGCTCGGGCGCAGCGAAAAATGAGATCGCGCGGTCCGACGTGGGTGCGCCGCCTCGCTCTGCGGGCCAATCACTCGTGAGAATGAGCAAACTTCTGGCTTTCGTCGTTTCAAACTTCGCCGGCCGCTCCACTTTTCGAGTTCTTCGGGGAAAAAAATATCGCCGCGTATAACATTCGGACACCTACGAGTACCGAGCGCGCGGGCAATTTAATGCGTGCCGTCCGCGTAGCTGCGGAAAAATGTCGCTGCATACTTCGCGTTTATTATCGCAGCGTGGGGTTGCAGATAAAAATCCCGGCGAGCGCCGCGAGGCTGTCGATGCTGGTTCCCATCTTCGTCTTTATCACCGCTTCAGGTTCCACCCTTATTTGCATGTCTATTTCTATCCGACCTATTTGCTTATTCTACTTCGCATAGATCTTTCCTTTAGTCACAAACCTGATTTCAGGGGGCATACAATATTCAGCGAGCGGGGCGTGCGGAAGGTCGAAAGTGGGAAAGAGAGAAGGTCGGTCGTGTTAGTCGCACGCGCGAGTCTGGCTACGGGGACTATAACTCAAATCCAAATCCAAACTTGTCCAATTGCCCGCACTCGTCGCATTATACCGTCGACTTAATCTAAACTTTCGTCGTCGCGGGTTAAGCGAAATCCAGAAAGGCAGCGCTCGCGGAAACGAGAGCGTATAGGATGGCCGAAAGGAAGGCGAGTCCTCGTTCGTGCTGAATCGCAGGAGTTGCCGGTGTCGTCGGCGTGAATAAGCGCATACATATGTGTTCGTATACATGGCGCACCGACAAACATAGAAACGCGCGCAAAAAACACCAGGTGCCTACATGCGAAAAGTTTATATGCCTGCAGTTATATTTTGCCATGTACCGAGAGGTACGTACAGTACGCAGCTTCATGCACCTGCAGCGCGGTAGGTTGCGGAAAAGGCGGAACAGACGGAGAACGAGGAAAGTCCCGACGAAATTGCCAATCCTTGCGAGAGACTCGAGAACGCGATGTCTATCGTAAACACGTGCTCCGGGAAGCAACGTATGAACGAGCCACCGCGACTAACGGCGATACGCAATCGTACCATAATCAGAAGACGCTACTTACCATAACGATGCCCAGATAGGGGCCGCGGACGTGCGCATGCGACTCCACGACGATGCGGCCGGAGATACGGAAATCAATTTAATTCCCCGTTAATGAGTGGTTCGAAGAATGCCCACGTACCGATAACACGATAAGCGGCTTCCACGTGCATTTTTCCCGGGGACTTTATGTCTCGAAACGACAGTGCGCGCGGCAGCTCCGACGATTACAGAAGACGCATTCAAGCTGCGTCGAGGTTTCGAATAGCAGCGCGACGCAAACGGGTAGAAATCTAACGCAAGACGATAGCCCTCGCTCGGCTGCTTTTCTCGCTGGTCGCCATGACGCCATAAGAAATAATCTAACGAGCACAATTTACCTCCGCCTCGCTCACTACTGGCGTACTTCCGCGCGGACGTAATACGCCGTTGACGTAAGAGGATCTTGTTTTCCACTAATTTCCATGACCACCTAAGCGTCTATGGACTTACGAGCGTCGCTGCGGCATGAACTCCGCTGACCTTCTTGTATTAAACGAGCAATAGGTTCGTCTAACTATAACTGCAGCCGGTGAGCGACGTGAGGTTAACGCTGTCTCGACCTTTCTCCTGTCTCCTAGACGTGGCCTCCGTCGTCGTCGACCTCTCGACGGCTTGCGGGGAATTGAAATTCGCTCGCGCATTTTCCCGTCGAGTCTCGAAGGGCTTGCAGGACGAGTCAAGGGCGGCGAAGGTGGTGCGGGAGAGACGAGCGGGGGGCGGACGGAAAAAGCTTCGACCGGAATACCTTCGCAATAACTCGGAAACGAAGAAGAGCACGGCGACGTCGCGGAAGACGGGCGGAATGAGGTAGTCAAAGGAGCGCAGAAGCGGTTTAATAAACAGTGCATAACCCTCGAGCACTGTCTAATAAACTTGACACAACGTACACAGGCTGTATTCACTCAGTGCTTTTTAATTACACTTTCCTGTCTCTTTCGTCCCTCAAATACTCTGTCTGCCGCAGTGTCCCTCCTCCCCCTGTCATTCTTACTTATTCTCATTCCCCATTTCATCCGCGCACGCTACCACACACACATACACGTCCGCGTTGCAATTTCTCTTCGAATTTCTCACTCTTCCGCTTTGAGCAGCGCTTTTGCCTGCTCTTGCCGTTGCCTGTAAATTGTTTTTCCGCGCAGCGCCCAACGCACGCCGCTGTGGGTCCATCTGTTTCTTACCCGTTTCATTGTCTTTGTCGTGGCGACGTGGGGGCATAATCGGGTATGCGCGGCAGAAAACGCGCGTCAGCGAGGAATCCGCGTCTTTCGGCGTACACGGCATGAGTGTTATGTTCGCCCTTGGGCTATGCGTATCTCCGTGAAAGTTCGCCGGGCCGACGGGGGTTGGGTAATATAATTCGGGACGTACATTGCTGAAACGCTTCAACGTAAAAAGGCAGGTGAATGAGAAGCTGCGCATTTCGCGGGGAGTGGGTCGTAAAACAAAAGAGGGCAAAAATGGGAAGGCGCGCGGGTTCGGCGTTACCGGTTGTCTTTGCGTAACGATGGGGCGTCGTAAAGAACGGAATGGACGGCAACAAATGAGTATTTGTAAAATCATTTAATACCGCGAAACAAAGAATGTTAACTCATGTTAAATATTGAAAGCTTAGAACCGGTCGTGTGGTTTGGGGAAAAGATGAAAGAAAATTGTAACCGGTGAATTATTAACACGTTGACTGCCAAGCGTATTTTACTATGTTAGAACCGCGATGCGATGAAATACTGCAGAATATGATTAAATTGTGCAAAAGGAAAGTAATGCAGAATTGTTAGAAGCTAAAGTATTGAAGCACCATTCTAATATCAAGTGCTTTTACAAGATGTCAAATAGGTTTCATTGCGAATTTTTGCATTTTGAGGAAATCTTTTACACCGGTCACTGGTGACCACCATGGCAGTTAACGTGTTAATATGTGATCGTTTCTTCATAGAATCCATTCGGATATTATGACGTCCATGTTAAAGTTATCTTAAGCAGAATCAAGCAAGCATGTGATGTAGGCGATGCGGTTCCTCTGACGTGGTTTCACGGCTTGATACGTCATAATGTAATAATATAACTTCTTCGATTGCATTTTATTTTATTTGATAATTTTCCTAACGTACTGATGACATTTTTCCAATAAAAATGGAAACAAACACAATATAATTTGCACCCCGTTCAGTCATTTAATAAGTTTTATCATTTCATCGTTAATTCAAAGAAACAGTGTCCCGATTCCCAAACTGTCCCAGTTCTTTTTTTACCAAAAGCACACTGTGAGAGGTTTAACCGCATGCCTCGAAGATTTTTGTCGACCTTCAACTAACGTCTTGCTCGGGGAACGGTTTGTCGAGCAACCTCGAGCAACGATCTAAGATATCCGAAGCGTTTACAGCGTTTCGGGAGTGTTACGACTAGTCGGTATGGTGCACGCGTGCGTGGCTGCGGAGGGTGGTAGAATTCAATTAAGGACGCCCGATGCATTTAACGCCTCGTAAAGCCAGATGAGAGGGCGCAAAAACCGCGGAGGCTTCCTTCGAAACTCGCGGGGATTTGTGCGAACAGCCTTTGCCACGTGTACGTGTATTTACGCGCACACGGATCTACCGAGGGTGGCGAAGCTGACGCGGAGGACAAAGAGCGTTCTACGTGGAAACACGAAAAATGCACAAAATGGATTTTGACAAGGTTTCCGTTTTGAGAAAAAAGTTGATAAACGATGAAAGTTTTGAAAGGGCTTTTTATGGTTGAAATTGGTTATTATCGAGTTATTTGATATTTACAATTTTTTAAAATGAACTCTGGAGATTCGAAGAAGATTGTTTGAGGGAAGATTGTTCACAAAACGAATGCATACGCCTAAAGAAAAATCAAGGATTCGGTAACGTGCAGAGATTTTGAAACATGCATAATATTAAACGACTTCAACTATAAAGAAGGCTTGCAAAATCTATAAAACCGCAAACGGTTGAAAGTATTAGTAGACAGTACGACGTGTGGAGAAAATTAATTATAACTGCATCTCCTAACGTAGAGATCATACGAATGAAAATTTATATTCCTTCCTGCGCACCCATGGAGACACACTTTCGCTTTTAACGTTCAGCGGCTAAACAAACATTCCATGCAAAAGTTACCCGCTCCCACGTTCGCCGAGGTACACCTACTTACAGATGAACTTGACTGTATGCACGAGCAGTGTCGAGTGTGCTTTATCCGCTGCAAGATTATTCAAGATTAAATCGCGTTCGTTCCGGATTAACGCCGTGCGAAATTACGTCGACACAGCGTGAACGCGGTCGGAAAATAATTTAGGACGCTAATACGCTCGGCGTCGCGGCGCTCGTCACTTATCAGTCGATTATTCGCGAAGACACCATCGCGCGCGCACGCGGCGACTAATTTAACCGATGCTGACGATATTCGCGCCGCAAGAAAAACAGTCGGCGAGGGCGCGGACTCGAACATGCCGATGAGACTCTCCAATTACGCGTAATGATGTAAAATCGTCGGGCGATAATGGGTACCCGGTATACGTCGCGGTCGACACGTGTTCCACTATTAATAGACCTGCCGTTTTGCCGGCGTTGGACGTCGGCATGAAAAAGTGAGCGTATTACGCGCGTGTAGGCGTCGACGTGCACGCGTGTGCGGAGCCCTGAGGAAGACGCGATGAGAAAGAAGAGGCAGCGACAGAACGATGGCGCCTGTCAGGGTAAATACGCTTTTTTAACATCCCGCTAAAGACAATACTGAAACACAGCGGTCCCCTGTTGGGCGGGTTCTCTCTATTTACATCGGACCGCGTACGAGCTGAAACGATTATTCTTACCACCCGCTTACTTTTAACGCCAGCTGCCGCGCGCTCTCTCGCTCGCCATCGCGTCATTTCTTTCGGACCTACAGTTTCCGTGTGTCACGAATATTTCCCTCCTGCCCCCGCGCCAGCGACCCGTCACTCTCGTACCCTTCATTTCAGTCGATGCGCCTGGCAATGAAACGTAACAAACGCGTCGCGGAAGACACAGGGCGCTCTTTATTATTTCGCGCACAATTGAAGTCTTGAGGAAATAATAATGTTCCGGGCCGGAAGGGGAGCGCGCCGCGAGTCGCAGCCGCTGAAAATGTCCTCGTCGAACAAAGAGCCCGCGCCTCGAAGGGCGTTTTAATTATCGCGACAGGCCGCGAGACGCCGACGATCGCTTCGTCGGAAAACGCACCGGTCTCTCCCGTGCGCGAGCGCCCACCTTCGCAATGGCGCACGTTCGTTAACGCGTCGCGGATTACGTTCGGAGCCCTCCGACGCGGAAGAAGTCTGCCCGGGGAAAAAGGATGAGTGAGCCGTAATAAAGTATGAGGGCGACAAGTGGGCGGGCCGGGCGAAAGAACGCCTCAAGAAGGAGAGGTCCAGCGAGATTAATCGATCCGCGCGAAAACTTATCGCGCCGAGAAAAATGAAGCCGCCGTCTATACTGTTTCTCGCTCTCCCGCGGTCATGTTCCGCGCTCGTCCGCCGGCGGATCCGGGCGGGATTTTAAGCCGTTGTCAGCGCGAGCCGGACGGGAAGTTGCGCGAAAGTTATATCGCACGTGAAAACTGCGACGCGTTATAGTTGGGGGGTGCTTTCTCTTGGGCGGTCGCGGGGTGCGCGCTTTAATTGGAATTCTTCGTTCGTCGGCGACCGAACGTCTTCTCGAGCGTGTAGGCCGAATGGCCCGTGGATTACGTGAGACGGAGGAAATTCTCGAATTTATAGGAGGTTATAAATACGCGCGGTCGCAGATTAAACTTTTCCGTTCGCGCTAATCTTTCTTTCGCCCCATCGCGCCATTTGTCGTACGTCGCGCACGCCCCTAGCTAGCGTCGACCGACGATCGCCGCCGATTCCGGGACACGTTTTTATCGGCACCGCCTCTGACCGAATGCGGCTTCCGAACTTTCGCGGGGAAATGTCTCGTCCGTCGTTTTTCTTCATTAGCCGGGTCAGCATTCATGCAAATTAACGCGCGGGCTTCAACAATAACGCTCCTTGTTACCGGTAAACAGAACTCCGCCGTTATTCAACTTTTTGATCCGCGAAATTGGCCGGACAATAGAAACAAGGAAGTCCACGGTCGCTCGTCTACGTAGAATCGTATTCCCCGATACGAAACAGTGAACAGCGGGAGCGGTGGACGTTTCTTTCTTCTCTTTTGTTCTCCTCCACCCACCTGTTCTATGTACCATATCGAAGCGCTCCGTACATACCCCCGACTACTCTGCTAGTTCGGCTTATAGATTGGCCATCAAAGCCGTTCCTTCCATTCTCTCCGTTCGCGTTGACCGAATTGATAATATAACGGACGTGAGATCTGCAGGACAGCGCGATATTAGAGAGCTGAAGGAGGAAAGCCTGCAATTCTACGCTCCGGCCACTGAGATTCTGCTCTTCAGAGAGGACTCGCATTAATCCTCTGCTCCTTGAACGCTCGAAGGAAGAAGAGGGATTAAAGGCAGCGGAGTAACGACGTTCCGAAAAATGAAAGGCTCCGCGTCGTAACGCCGCACAGAAATCGGGGTCATCGCGAAGAGTCTCTTAATTATTCTGGATGGCCTGCCAACAAATTCTTGCAAATTTTCCGTGCGCCCTCGCTCCCACCGCTTGCCGCGGTCAAGCCGAACTTTCAAAGTTATCTTTTCAGGCGGATTTTTAAATTCGCTCGCGCGTCGATTAACGCGCGGATACCGATGATCGGGGAAAGTTCCGTAAATAGGCTTGAAGCAAAACGTTATATTACAACAGCGCGCCGAGTGGGTGGTTATCGAAAAATGTATCTCCCGGTTATACTCGATAACCTACAATTCCATTAGCGCTCTCTCGACTATCTCGTTTTATCTCATCCACCACCCACTCCGTCGCTCTCTTCCGTCCTCGCGCTCTTTGTTCCTCGTCGTCTTCCCTCTTGTACGTTCCGGCAACTTCGAATTTCGATATTCACGGGATGTTGCCGGTCGTCAATCTTCAGCGAATGGCCGTGTGTGCATGAACTTCGCGAGTATCTCGATATCGCGCACAAATACTCGAGGCAGTGCGATGAGAGATAGAAAGCGAGTCAGACCAGTTTGCCGCGAGCATCGAGCGAGGGAAATCGATATAAGCCGCCGGAAGAAGCTCGAACGGTCTGCCTCCTGCGGAGTTGGCGGACATGTGGAAGTTGCTCGCGGAATTAGCCGTCGCGCCGTCGAATAATCGACGCGCAAAGGTGCTTTCGGGATTAAAGCGTAGTTTGTGGAAGCCCCCTATTTGGCGAAAAATTACGATCGAACGACGCTCAGCGGCGAACCAGCCGTCAGCTCGCCTCTTCTCATCCGTCGACGTCGCGCTCATTCACGCGGAACGCGACCTCCCGACAAATTAATTTGTCACACTCCGCGCCGGGCGACGGGGGGTGGATGACGCGGATAATATTGTTAACCGAAATGTCACGTCAATTAATTCGGCGCGCATTATTTGCGCGGCATTGTATAATAAATCCTCGCAGCCGGGGCTACTTGATGCTTAATTCTCGTTTCGCGTTAACGCGCGATTCGCAGCCAATTAATATTTAACGCGCGAGACCGTGGCACGCGTGATTATATCGCCGAGCCTGGCAGGGCAAATAGGCGTTACGGCGGCGAAAATTTGACCGCGCGGCAATGGATATCGGTGGCAGTTTAAACCGCGCGGCAATGGTGCCCGTTGCCGTCGCGCGTCCGGAAACAAATTGAGCGTCGTCAAAAAAACGAGTATGCAACCGGTGCGCTGTTACGCTGTAGGACAGAAATGGCGTCCGTGTCAGATGCGGAAGAATAGGTTTGATAGTACCGACTCGAGGATAGCGCCACTGTATTGAGGACCCTAACTTCCGACAATATGCTGATTGTCTTCTTTGTAGCGACGGTGCGCGAGGGTGGAGTCGAAAGCGGTGTAGTCTTCATTGCATATCCCCAGATCTAATTTATGCTCTATATAACATCGTTCTATCTCTGGATCTCTAAAGTAAGAGTACTTGAGAGAGTATGTGGCTAGACGTCACGTAGCTATTGGATGGTCCAGACGCCGTTTGTTTATAAACAGCTATATGTTAGGAAGGCAACCCGACATTCTACCGTTTAACGAATAAAGACGTCCCAGCGGACCTGGCCGCAAAGCCAACGTCTTTTGGCAAGACGACTATGACGAACACCAGGCCACTTACGCCAGACCCCTGGTTTAGTACATTGCTACTGCACGTTAGCATCCCAACACGATCCCCAAGATGCGCTATCTAATATCTATATCTTTGTACTCTTCTAATCCGGACTCCCTTCGCTCACAACCCTAAAACCTGTCATTGAAAGCGCCCGCGGACACTTTCGTCGGAATTTTCGTCGAATTAGGGAGGGACGATATCGGAAAACGGAATACTCACCGGTACGGCAATGCAGTCCTCGAGTTCTGTCAGGGGCGTCTCCGAGCAGTAGGTACCTTCTGTGAGGAAGGGTGGCCGGGGCGGTGGTGGCAACCGGAACTCAGGGGGTGGCCCGGGGCATTCCGGGCACTCCGTGCTCTCCAGCGTCTCCAGCTCCTCCATCCTCCACCTCAGCGTGCTGAAAATAACACGGAAAAGCGTGGCTCGATTAATCTCATCGACAGAACTATTAATCGGCGCGCCGGGGAAACGGGCGTCGGCAAGGCGGATCGTTATCTCTCGCCGGGCCGGGCTTTTATTTACTCGATTTCGCATCGACCGGGGCGAATATCGAGTACGGGGAGATTGATCGAGGCGTTATTGGTTTCATAAGTGACGGCAGGTAAGGCGGGCGAGCGCGCGGGTGTCAAAACGGATAAAAATGAAGCGCTCAGAAGGGCGCGTCGAATGAAAGGTTCGCGCGCAACGTCGTTATCATTTCGGCGAACGCGTGTGCGGCCGGGGCTATCGCGCGCGCGTCCGCAAAAATGCCCGGCATCGGGGGTTGTCGGCGAGATAAAGTCGTTAGTCCGTATCGCCGAGACGCTGCGGTCGTTTTTAACGCGGAGGGTGCACGCGCGCGCACATCGAGGCGGCCGCACGGACAACGAAAACGCACGAGGGGCAGCCGGCAACCTGGGGGAAGAGGGGGAGAAAAAAATGGCAGTTGACCGTGGAAGTTCGCGGGCCCTGGGTGAATTGATAACGGTACGATCCTCACGGCGCCTCGAGAGTGGATTTCGCCGGCTAATTAAGAGATACGCGTCTGGTGGTAGCACGGCGGCCGCTCCTAATGGTCGGGAATATAGTCGTACTCGTATAACTCGTATAACCAGGGGTAAATGTGCACTTTTTCTGGGCTACCTACGTGGATACCGGGCATAGGCGATCTCGTTAGCATAGGAAGCACCTTGCCCTCCGGGGACGGGTCAAGTCGTTCCAGTCGGTGCCGACTGGAGGGTTAGCCGCGGCGTGGTCGGTATGCTAATACCGGGACTTAATTACAGTCTCATAATGAATCAGTCACGCCAGGCCTCCTCGCCCTCCCGCAGGCGCCTCCTTCTGTTGTGCTCCTACTCTGCCGACCCACCCATCGCCGGTGCGTATACACGATTGTGCGCGGATGATTAATTGTCCCGCACCACAGCCGCCAACCTGGACGTCGCCGCGTAACTGCTCCCGCGTACTATATCACTCGAACGACGCGGGAGTCGTTCTGAAACATGGCCGCGCTGGCGTGCGCCTGGTCGCCAAACGCGTATTGATGAAAAGTTACGGGAGATAAAGCGATGTCCTTGCGTAATGGGGATGTGCGGCGGATTGACGCGATTAGCGTTGCGTGCGCGTTGGACGCGCATGACACGATATGTAGAGGCAAACTGACGCATACGTTACGCGGCGTGTACGGCAGGTTGTGCACGAGCATTTTTTATTTTCGCTATCATCAGCACAATTGAGGATGATTATGCGGTGGGCGCGTAGAGAAGTGACGTAACACGCAGTACGTGACATTGAAATCGCTCGGCGCGCAAAGTAGCAGCCGTTACACGCCACTCGTCGCGTAACTCTCATGAAACCCGATTCGTTCGTGGTAATGACCGTAATCCGGCGCACATGTTTTCCGTGCGTCGCGAAGAACATAAGCCCGACGGTTTTGCAGCGCAACGGGACACGCCGCTTGGCATTCAATTCGTCGCGACGTCGGTTGACAGCAGATGAGACGCGGAGAATCGAGACATACGGACACGCACGTCTTTGCGCGCACACAGCTGCTCTTCTACCCACACGTGGGTCTGCGCCGCGAATATACGTGTCGTGAAGAAGCAGCACATCGGGCTAGTATTTTATGCGCGCACACTCACGCAAATCCCACATAGGTACTTCTGCACTTCTCGACAAAAACAGGAAAAGCGTGTAACAGGCGATGAAGGACTAAGAACGAAGACCGTCGGGGGAGCGCAAGATGGCGGGAGACAAGAAAGAGAAGCAAAAGAACGTAGGGGGAGGAGAGTAGCAGGTATGCGCTCAGTTTAATAAATGCAGCTTTCCTTCCGTTCCGTTTCTTGGCTCGACTCGGCTCTTCGCCGATGCTTTCCCTTGGCGATGCCGCCGGCGGAACCCCGTGGAGGACCTCCCCTCCCTCTTTTCTCATCCCCCGCCACCTACGCCCGCTGCCTGCTCATTCACATGCAGAGCAGAGTACGGGGGACCAGCCAACCGAGCACCGCCAAGCGCTCATCTCGTTTCTGGCTTCGCTCCGCACAGACGAAATCTCGCGTTCGCGTAATTTTTATTTAATTCCTCCTCTTTTTCGCTCCCGGCGGATTCCGCGGTGATCGCGGACGCGGTTCCGTTCAGCATCGCATTACGTCGCATGCTGGCAGAAGGACCCACGGCCGATCGCTGGTGTTGCAAGTGTTTGGGCAGACGGCGGATTACGTTGATACACAGATTTCCCTTGGCAGTAGCATCCTCCGTGATGGAACATTTTTATTGCAAACCACTCGACGTGTGAAGATGTGGGAATACGAAATTTGCCCCTGCGTACACGTGTATCTCGCAGTGGTCGACACTGTCAATCGCTTATGCAATTCACCGACAATTGATGACTCCATCGCCAACAGCGTAGCTTCCGTTTCCTCGCAGTTTCGTCATACCGGTAAGATAATATTGACTGTCCTTTCGCCTGCGCATCAATTTCGTTAAAACGCCGTTGACTTGGCGAAAAGACAGTCGAACGGATCCTGCTCGAAAGGTCTCATTTTCCGCTCGCCACCTCGAAGTCTCGAGGAATTGAATAAGGCCTCTATCCTTTCTAAGATCCAGGCACGGCTTGGTTATGAAACCCATTCATTCACCAATTTGAAACTCACTCCGCCGTCGCGCAGTATATATATCAAGGGGGGGAATGGAGTTTCGCCAGAATAGCCTGTCTGCGGATATACAGGCGACCATTGTCAATCAGCTCTCGGCTGCCTAAGAGATATGCAACGTTGAAATGAGGGCCTGCAGAGGGTCGTGCGGAGAGGGAAAGCGAAGGGTGGGAAGAGGGGACTGTCGTCGGACATGAAGAGAAAGGGGTTGGTGACGTAAGGAGCCAGAGGGCGGACAGAATGGCGGACAGAATGGCGGATGGAAAGATGCGGAGAAAGTCTAAGAACGGCGAATTCAATGAGACCGATGACAACAATGCTGTCGCGTGTATTCCGACGGGACGGGACCGTTATTGCGGGAATCACGGACATTTTCCATAGAGACCTCTCGACGTTGCGGTTTCTTCTGCACCCGCGCGTCAGAATGTCTTCGCGCGAATAACGCGGCAGCCGTGCGTGTGCACGCGATGGGGACTTAAGGTTTACCGCATAAACAGCGAGCCGCGCTCTTAAGAAAGTAAGCCGGCGCTTTTGCTTTGTACGCGGCTAGGTGCCATTTCGATAATTGCGGAGCGCGGATACTTCGCTCGGCGCGTGTGACGTGAGCGCGATTGGAAGAGCGGTCGATCGTGTCATGCGGTTGCGTGTGCTTATAATTATCACAAAAGCGCCATGTTCTCGGTGTCGTCGCATAAACCCGTTACTGGCCGCGACGCCGACAAGTAACTTCGGATAACATTATGACGCGGCACTTCGCGTTGCCTGCAGTTGCAGAGGCAATCGTCAATTGCCAATTTTGATTTCTCATATCCGTTTTCTGCAAATTAGACGCCACATACAACGTTTCCAGCGCGCAGGTATTTGTTGATAGCTTCGCGTCGGCTTACAAGCCGAACGCGGTACTGGCCCCGATGCCGACAAGTAACTTCGGGTAACATTATGACGCGGCACTTCGCGTTACCTGCAGTTGCAGAGGCAATCGTCAATTGCCAATTTTGATTTCTCATATCCATTGTCTGCAAATTAGACGCCACATACAACGTTTCCAGCGCACAGGTATTTGTTGATAGCTTCGCGTCGGCTTATAAGCCGGACACGGTACTGGCCCCGATGCCGACAAGTAACTTCGGGTAACATTATGACGCGGCACTTCGCGTTGCCTGCAGTTGCAGAGGCAATCGTCAATTGCCAATTTTGATTTCTCATATCCGTTGTCTGCAAATTAGACGCCACATACAACGTTTCCAGCGCGCAGGTATTTGTTGATAGCTTCGCGTCGGCTTACAAGCCGGACACGGCGTACCGCGTATTTGCTTGCCAAAAGCAACGGACGGAGTTTCAGTGCAATAATCGAGGTTCGAGTATGTTCCCAAGATACCGTGTGTACACGCGAGTGTTCCGTAAACAGACACGCAGAGTTTCAAGGAAGCCATCTACGCCTGAAAACACAGTCCTACGAGACGATCGACCAACCGCCGCGCGTTTCTATGTGCGAACGGAACGTGTTACGGCAGTGACTAGCGGTGGGTCGCTATGCAGATGAAACTGCAGCTTCGCGTCGCGTTGCATATGGTCGACAAATTGCCCATTGTCCCGTGGCGCTACACGAACGGATTCTGTAGAAGATCGCCGACTGCACGCGTTTAAGTACTCGCGGAGTAAAAGACGTTGTTGCGACAGCAATTATTCAACACGTGGCTCTACAGAAGTACAAGGGAAGAATTTCAATAAGTATTTGTATATTGTTCCGTTAATAAACGTCAGAAAGAAGTTGCTAAAGAATTATAGAAATCATTTCTAGAATTTTGTGTCTCTCGAAAGCCAATCGTACATAAGTAGCAAAACGTGAAAATTGTTATATCTGCAAATGATTCTGACTGAGATTCAAGCTGCTCGACAGAACGAATGTTTTGTGGAAAAAGTTTCGCGGGTGCATAATGAACGAATCTACGTTTTGGAGGACGCTATTAATAATGTGGAAGGAGTGTAAAAGTGGATTGGTCGTATCATGAAATTTAAAGGAGCTGTTTGCAGCTTTATGCGGATTATTGAATTTTCAAGAGGCGTTACTCTGTTCGGCTCAATTTTTAGAACCCGATATTGTGATTATAAATTCGCCTCAATGTTTGCGGTCAGAGTACCGTAATTTCCAGTTTTCCTGAAACGTAGGTACTCTGAGGAGACACTGTTGACTTCGAGCAATTGTGATTCGTCACAACAAAGTCGCAACTTTGCTCGTTAAGGCAGTTTATTATTATGTACTGTCCGTTCAAGATAAAGTATTTCTCCGTTTCGACGGGTCAATAGCATGCCACTCGCGTAACAATCAATTCCAAGCGGACGCAACCTATACCATTTGCGACTGTCGTTAACCGAAAGTTACCGCGAACTTTGCCTTGTCACCAACGATAATTCCAATACGCCCACATAATTAGCAGAATAGCTCACATCTCGCGAGCACAACCAACTTTCTGCACACGCGTCGAGCCTTCCACATGCCAAGCGTGTTTCCGAAGTGCCGATGCATACAAAATATACAATTTCTCCTTTACATATTTCATTCTTACACACGCAAGCTCACCGCAACATTTACTCAATTGCCTATCGTTAGGTTCTCCGATTTGGAGGATTCTTCACGACCGACGCAACCTCATCCACTTACAAGCCTCTCGAGTTTCTCGCGAAGGGTAGGCAACGGCAACGACGACAACGACGACAACCACGTCGGCGGACGCACGAAAGCGTGGAAAACGAGTATACGGCGTCGCCGCAAAGTGGTCAGACGGTTTTTCCGAGTGGCCGACCGAGCGAATCGACTGCCCGGAACGGGATTGGCCGAGCTCTTTTTTCGGTGTATAGGAATTGTCCGCCGGATTTACGATCTTTCGACCGATCCTCCCCGCAGAATCGATCGGTCGTTGCCGCGAGGCGTCGGGGAGCTTTCAAACTATTGAAAGCGTAATGAAAGAAATAAAGTGTGCCCGCGAGTCGTTCCAAACGGAATCCATGAAATACGAGCATGCCTCTTATGATAAGTGTGAGAAGCTGAGTTATGTGTGTTCTGGTATGAAGTGGTCATTTAACACTTTGACTGCCATGATGGTCACCGGTGACCGGCGCAAGGAATTTTACTGAAGATCCAAAATATTCGCAATGGGTAGCAATTATTATTTTATAAATGCAGTTGTTATTAGAATAGTGATGCGATCCTTTGGTCTCCAATACCTGCACATTATTTACATTTTGCATAATTCAGTCAAACGCTGTAGTATTTCATAGCATCGCCGTTCTAATACAGCAAAATACACACGGCAGTCAAAGTGTTAACAGGTTGGGAGTGTACAATGTTTTTTGTTTCCGCATATCGCGACACATGTCTAAATCGATCGTAGGCCAAAGGGGTTCACTCTTTTTTTTAATTTTAGTACCAAAAAAGTTAGTAGTAATAAATGTAGTACTTTTGGATGTTAATCGATTTGGCGAGTGAGCCGCTCATTTATTAGTTACTCTTTCCTTCCCTGTTTCTTCATATGTAGTACCCTGACGAGCAACGCCATTGTATGTTTTGTGCGACATTTTCTCTTGTTCAATTTTGTAATTTTTGCTTATTAATGTATTGCGATATACCTAACGTAAAAACAATGTCGTGCAAACGACTGACAAGAAGAATAAATTCTGTTTCTTTCTTGATATAATGGATGTTTGCGTTGCCACGAAGTGGTCTATGTACATCGTTCGCCGGTTTTGATTATAAAACGTCAGGCGCGGGATGATTTTTGTGGCAATACCGGATAATTAGCAGACAGCATGATGAGCGTGTTACGCGAAAAAAACGAAGTAAGAAATCCTCTGTTACTGCAAAAACAACTGTATTCGACGGTAAATTTGTGACGCCGGAGATTTCGACAAATATGTAGTTCCATTAACGCGAAATGAGATGAAAGGCGGTGAGAAATGTTGACGCATGTCACTCTGTTTGCAACAGTGCAACAGACGCTTTATATATTTAAAAATTGCATCCATTACACTGCGGTGCCGAGAAGTGCGAATGAAGCTGGCATAACAGAGCGAAATTTCATATTTTTTAAAAGTGTTCATCATACGGCCCGCACTAGATTTCCCAAAACGACCTCTCGCAGCGCATGCTGAATCAGTTTCACCTCTGTGGCGCTTTCTCATGAACGTGAAACTAGTATAAATATCAATATTGAGAGTACAGATGCTACAGTCGTGTCACTTTACAACCCACAACAGCGTATTACAAGTTTCACCCGGCATCGACCGTACATAACGATTCGCCCAACGCTTCTACAATATCGCAGTTATATCCACTCGAGACACTACTCGGTTTCGTAAAATCAACGTAGAGCACAGATATGGAAACTACTATGTTCGCGTTCAAAAACGTCTCATTCGATAAAGTGATTAATTCTTTGCTTTCAACGCGAAGTTTATTACAGTAACAGAAGTAATTTTTTTTTATAAACGAGAAAGGTAAAAATAGAAATAAAAAATATATACATAAATAGAAAAGTATATAAATTTAATTAAACGCAGGAGAAATTGTTTTTAATGTTGGTCTCTGGGTTTAATATGTTCCGTCACATTACGTTGGAAATCCGAAACAATATCACTACATAGCATGCGTGAGGATTAAAAAGCAATGCTTTACATCCACGCTTAAACTGGTTACAATTAACAAACACTTAAGCACTCTAATTTTATATTCCACCCCATTCTGCGTACTACATCGAAAAAACCCACATCCAGCGTCGCTGCCAAGGCTAACCATTCTAAACATAGCCACACATAATAGACCGGCCTCTGCCGTAAGTGGCAGTGTTCAATCATACAAAAGCCAGAAATAGTATTCTAGACATTTCTGCTTTTTCCTTTCGGTCACGTAGTCGACATAGGTAGAGATGAAAGATGACGATAATATATGCACATGAACGAAGGGACTTTCAATATTAATTTAACATATTTATTTTCCCATCTATATCAGACCACACCCCTTTTTTTTACTTATCTGTACATATCCCCACTATGCGACCAAAAGGAAATGGCAGTATAATCCAAAACCCTTGGTCTCCCTTTCACATAACTGAACATTTCTACTCACGACACTGCCTGTACTAAAATCCGACAAGAAAGTCGATTTTTCCCAACACATGCGCTCAGATAAACCAAAAATATCATGACACAACCGCGGGCACATCCGAAATTGATTATTTCTATGTTCACATTTTTCATCCGTACGTAGACTATCCCTAGACCACATACTGATGCCCTAAGTACGCAGCCATACAACTTTTTGACACTTTCAAACTTCAGCCTTCTTGCACACTTCATCTACCCAACCACATAATTTGTATCCGTTCTGTCCGACAGTAGAAAAATAAATGTAGTGATCGTAAGGAGTCAAGAAATGAGAAAGTACCCAAGGGCTCAGATGAATTAACCCTTAGCGCTCCGCTGCGAAGCCGAATGTTTTTAACATGATTGCCCTTAAAATGCTGCGGTATCGTCGGCGTTGGCAATTGATAACTGTAGCTAAAACGTGATCAGTCTCTGTACTGTTATGATTAACCCATTTATTGATCCTTTTTATGGTTAACAACATGGAGAAAAATAATTATTATGATGAGAATTTAGAGTTGAGTGGTAGTAAAGACGTATTTGATTTTCAAGTGTTAAAAGATATTGCAAAAGCCAATGTTGATTATAAATCTGACACTTCAAATAGTGGTTCCGAAATTATACTACATAAAAGGAAACAAAAGGATGGCAGACGTCAAACAAATAATTACTGTGACACTTGCCCAAGTAAACCCAGATGCACATGGGAGATTGTTTCCAAAGATATCACATCATAGTGAATTACAACATTTAAAATTTATCTTTCATTTGCAAGAAGAAACTGCATATGTATAAAATAAATATAATTAAAAACATTCACAAGCACGTGTAATTCTTCTCACTTAAAATAAAACTCTGTTTCATTCGTTCCGCTGCGAACATGTGCCAGAGCGCTAAGGGTTAATTTCTCCGCAGTCGCCACCTACAGCGCTTCTATCACGCATATCACTAGTTCCGCACGTGACCCGATCGTCGCACATTTCCACATGAGAAAAGCGCGACACGCTCGTCGCGGCTTATCGTGACGAATAGCGTCAGCGGCCGGATGAAAATTTGCCTAATTAAGCGTAACGAGTCGGCGGCGTCTGGGGGTGGTTGGCCTGCGTGTATCGTTGCGATGGGCTCCGGTGGTCAGAGGTGTCGACGCTGAGTCGCTAATGTGCGCTTTCGCGCGCGTACTTTCTGCGGAAGCGACGGTGGCGGCACGGAATTCGCTAAATTCGCAGGGCACCAATGTGCGCAACGCACGCTGCATGCACGCGAGACACACGCTCCACGGACGACGCGTCGTTGCGTGCGGACAGCCGACACGTCTCGTAATTTCATTATGAAAATGCCGAGACTTTACGTCGTCGGGCGCTGTCCTACTCAGCAGGTGTGCGCCGGCATTTATGTGCATGCGAGGGCAAACTTGAACGAAGGCAGGACAGGGTGAACGAGGTGGAAATAGTACGTTGGTCATAGAGAAATCTCATAAAGTGCGGTACTTTGTTTAGATGGTGACGATGACGGTGATAACGGATTATTCTGACGAGCGATGTCGAGCTTCAGCGGTTTTTGACGGAATTTAGGAGTTGGCAGACATAACACGTTGTATGCGGGAAACGTACTTTTACGCGGGTCACGTAAAAGTACGCGTTTAATAGATTTCTGCGCGAGAGAGGGTATCGTATAAATACGATGGGTATTGTAAGTATGTATGGTGTTTGTGTTACCAGGCGGCAGAGAAGACAAGCTTATAGAAGTGCAGTTTGAGACGAAAAACACCCGTAGCACGCGTAAGACCGTGGCGAAATATACCCGCATGGAATGTGTTAAATTGACAAGTTGTCTGGTATCTTCATCTGCGCGGTGCATTTGATACCATCAAAGAAAGCGGGCTGGCTGCCACGGTCTGCAACAAACAAGGGCCGCATACACGATAATCTCATGTTTGGTGACGAAATATTTCGTTTCGGACGCCAGTCTTAGCCCGCCCGCCAATCGCCTGCAGAAATTTATTTGTGACCTGTTGGTCTTAAGTTTTTTTGTATAACCCGATAGTCTTAAGTTTGTTATAATAATATATTTGTCGTCATAATAATATAGCTCTAGTAAATATAATTTGTTATGCTACCTATTTTCTGTCCCCTCATTTAACAATTCCATTATTTAAAACCCGCCCGACATTAACACCCGATCCTCTACAGCTGGTTGTATTGTAATGCTTGGCGATTAGTTTGCGCCAAATTAGTATACAGCAAAATTTGCGGTTTATCATTCCTTTTACGAAGTAACAACGGCGGCGTCTTAATTAATGATTTTTGAATACGTCACTACTATCTGCAGCATATCTAGTTGGGTAACATTTCGGCCCAAGTGGACGGTGCAACTATAGCCTCTCTTGTCTGGCCGACACGGTTGCCTGACGTTCCCAACTTGTTCGTGACGCTTCGATAGTTCGCGAAGAGGTATCGAGGAGCATCGTGGAACATTTGCGAAGAAACGCCAAGTACGAAGTGTACGCGGAACTGCGCGTGCATTCGGTCCGTCGCGGGAAATGTAAATCGCCTAGATACGCGCCATTACCTTCCAATAACGCGCCTATTAATCTCGATAATTTGATATCGCGAAAGTAATGAGGTGCACGCAACCAAACGACACCGTCCGCACAATTACACTTCGCCGGAAAAATGGCCGGAAAATTGCGCAGACCACCGATAGCCCGCCTCGTAAATTATCTGTTAGTGCGTATGGGTATCCACAAATTTGCACACAAGTACACAATCATTAGATTAATTCGCAGATGGCGTCAATACCAGTTATGATTGTTTCACCAATTTTCACGTGTTCTTTCGTATTCGATCGTTTAGTTAAATCTCGTCTATACCATGCCACGTCATAACACGCGTATGATTTATAAATTGCGTTAATAAATTGCGCATTTCTCCGTATAATCCACGCGTAGCTCTAAAATCATGAGTATTCAATTTCGCTGCGGCCGCATATTTCTTCTGACGTACCCGACGACGAAGTTAAAACAAACGCAGCAGAACGAAATGGCAAGCCGCGGAGGGTAGGATACTGATCGCGAATAGGTGGAGTCTCGTAATTGTTCTGATATAAGTGCCTCTTCCTCGAAAGGGTGAGAGTCAAGGCGAGGGTCGACCTTTATATCGCGTACACAGAGCACCGAATTAGCTCTCGTTAAATGCGGACTTCGACCAGGCCGCGGCGTTTCTCTCTTTCGTTTCCTCGCAACCACCGTTCCCGCCCTCTTTCAAAGTGGCTTTGAAAAGCGCGAGCGGGCGCGGGCAAAATCGGGGTGGATTGTCGTTTTATACGGCGACCGTGGCGGAGGAACGAACTTTAAATTAAGTCATTTTAATCCTGAGGGAAACTTCGACGCCCCGCCTCGCGCTCCTCTTGTTAAGTTCCGACGTTAAGTAATCAGATTAGCCCGAACTAACCTCGAACGCCGCTCAAAACCTCCGGGGGAAGTTGCATGCGTCGGGCTAATCCATTTTTCGATGTCGCCAGCCGAAAATGCAGTCGCGAGCTAATTATTTAATTTCCTTTAAGGCCTCGCTGGCCTACTTCATCCTGCGGCAATTTCATCCACCTCGTCATCAGACTTTGTGTTCCGGGCCGCGAGTCGGTGCGCGCATTATCGTGGCGAGAATCGTCTGACAGCACGCCCGGTCGAGTGCAAATTTTCGTCCCAAATAAGCAAAACGCTTCAGCCCGCTCCGTTGCTCGTCACAGACCAGATATACTATTCGGCATAACTGTGTGTTCGCGTATGGTCCGTAAGTTGCAAAAATAACTGTTCATTCCAGCTCGAGTATTTTTGGGTTCTCCTTTTGCAGAATTGTCGCTTTACAGTCGACTTCAAATAAAGAGGGTGTAGTGAGTTGCTAATCTGAGTCAGATAACAGTTGCTTATTTCGAATCACAACTGTATAGTTTTGTTCCGAAATAAGCAATACCCCAAAGACTATTCATACAATTGCAAAGACTTATGGCCTCTTGCTTTCACGAAGCTCTCCCTCTGCGGTCGACTTCAACCAAAAAACGGGAAATGCGAGTTCCTATTTTGGAACCAAAAAACCCTTGCTTATCTTAAATCACGACTGTAGATAGCAGCGTAAGCGCCGAGGCGGGCGCGTACGCGAAGGGCTGGTGACAAGTATGCGCGGAACTCGAAGCACACCGACCTAATTTATCGCGATCGTATCTCAAGATCCACGGAACGAGTACCCACGTGCTGTACAGTGTTCGCTAATTCGGCTTTGGACCGCGCGACAGCCGGGACGCGCCTAATTATTTAACTTCAGCAAGGCGTGCGCGCGTCCCGGGCTGGCGCATTACCATATCGGTTATCTTCGCCAGCTTCGCCGCGAGTTGTCTGCGCGCGGAAGTCGGCGGAAGTACAATTCCTCGGAGAGAAAGCGCGAGACTTCACCGGGGCCCAAACTAATGCCGGAGCGTTGCTCAAAATTCAGACGTGCGAGGCGTACGTGCGCAACGAGACGTGCCTTTCTTCGTCGCAAACTTCGGTGGCTGGCTATTGACCGACTTTCGTCGAAATTAATTGTGATGGATGCGCGATCGTTTTCGGCGAAATCTGCGCGTCGGTAGGTCGTTCGCGGATCTGTTGGAAGTTGGAGGATGCTGGAATCCGCGGAAACTCGACGTGTCGCTGCGGACACTGAGCGATGCGGGAAGTCGCAGGAGGAAGTCCAACGCGCCTTGGGGTGTATTCAAAGAATGCGCAAGGAGGGTCGAATTGATCCGAGCTAACCGAGCGTGCGCGCCCTTCTGAAGTACTTTCGCGGTGATCCTCTTTCGAGTCTCTCGGCGGGCTAAACTTGCGCTCCGCTTCTCGATTATTAAATCTCGTCGAGCCACCCGTCCCGTGGAGCCGTGCGTCGTTACAGCGGCGAATCTTGAGGGTCTTCGGCAGACTTCGATGCCGACGTCTCAGGAACCCTTCCCACGGGCGCGCGTTCGACGGGCGGCTGGGCGAATGACAGCCCGGCTGATCCGCTTTCGTCGGTCGAAACTTCGACCGCGATTAATTATTCGATAGCGGCGGCGGCGTATGGCGCCGTTTTCTGCCTCATCGCGCCGTCTCTTTGACGGCTTCCGAGATCGCGTAATGCAGCGGCGTAGCGCCGGTCGCATCCGCTTTGTCGGCGGACAAAGAACGCGCCGGCGAATCGGATTAATCGGGCCCCGTTGTCCCTCCGAGGAACGCGCCGTAATCCTCTTTCGGGGTCTCGGCGGCCCTCAACTTCCCCTGCTGCTAATTGCTTAATTTCGCCGATGCATACGTTCGTGCATTACCGCATCGGAAGTCTCCCGGAAGTTCCATAATGCGCCGCGACGGGCAATGCGCCCCCGCCCGCCCGCGAAGAAGCCAACGAAGATAGACGTAGACGCGCAGGCGACCGTCCCACCGAACCCCAACGCGAAACTCCTCTAATTGGTCGTTAACCGTAAGACACGGCCGCTCCGAAGACGCGCGCGGCGAACTTTTATTGGAGGCAATAATTCGAGTTTTCCACCCTTTCTCTCCCTCCGCCCGGCCATCCAGTTTCGCCTTCTCCGCTCTCAGCCCTTCGACTCGGCGCCTGGCACGGATGAGGGTCGATACGCTCCCTCGACATGCCTCCATGCACGTACGGAGACGCGTAGGGACAGAAGGGAGCCGCGTTAATCTCGTTTACAGTTTTCTGCGGCAATAACGAAACCAGCTGCGCGCCGTTTCCGCGGTAACTACGTAAATACAACTACTGGCCATTACGGCCGATAGAGAGGGGGACCCCAGGAAGGGCAAGCCGAATGCGGCGCAGGGCGCGAAATCGATAGCAGAAAATTATTAACCGTCCGACGCGCGCGGATGAGCGCACGTGGACAGTGTCTGCTTTGCGTCTGTCTTCCCCGAGAAGCATTGCGCGCGGACGTAACAAGGGGACGCGGCGAAAACAGGCGTGAACGAAACGAGAAAACGCGCTGAGAGTGGTAAATTCAAAAGGTAACGAAATTATATTCACACGCTGCATGCAGTCGCGTCTCCCGGCCGGGGCGACGTTATGCGTTTGTGTGTTTCGGCTCGCGGCGTGCAACGAACCGAGCGACTGGTTGTCGCATTATTTCAGTATTAAGCTTCGCTCGCTCGGCTCGTATCTCCTGGTTAAGTGATACCAACTCTCATACGCTGGTTCGCGCGGTGGCAACGGAAAGAGATGAAGACCGGCGCAGACAAAGAGGCAGGCTCGTAAGGGTGGTGGGTGAACGGGGGGGTGAAGTGGGCTGGGTTCGAGGGAATACCCAGAACCGACGGTACGGTGCGGTACCGGTACCGCACACGCAGAGCCACGCTATATCAATATGCGCAATGTGATACAGCTAATATGCCACCATGAAGGTTATTACTGTAGTTTGCAAACAGCCAGCAGAAAGCTAATACAATCAGCAGTGATACGATCACGCACGTACGGCTTCGACGATGTGCGAGTGGGGAAACGTGTATGATAAAGAGCAGGGAATAACTGTGTGGCGACGGCGTTGAGTAATGTTAAATCGAAGAACTGCGTCCACGGTAATCAATGACGCGAACCGGTGCGACTCGCTGCAATAATAACCGTTGCTGATATAATTACGCGTGGGTTTTTCGTTGCACAGCCCGCGCGGACGATAAAAATGTTCCTTGAAGCATGTCGGTCGAGTGCTTGTATCGAGGTAACGAGAGATTCGCTGTGTAATCGCTCGTTAAAAAATGTGTATTACGTGAGGCCGCGTGTTTAATGCGCGGAGAGGCGAACGATTGTTTCGAATGCCATTTTCCACCCACGTTGTTCCTCAATTTGTTCAGACCTTCGCTCCCCGTCCCTCCCCGGGCGCGAATGTCCACCGCCGGATCATCAATTCTTGTCGTCGAGCAACGACGCGGCACATACGCGCGACCCACGCTTAGAACCCGTTTTAGTCACAATTCGAGACGGTGCATCTGTCAACTTAGCTGAAAGACCCCTTTGAGTGTCGTAAGACACGAGAAAAACACGTCGACGCGCAGGATGTTCAAAAGACGACATCGTGTAACAAGAACGCACACAGGCATAAAACCGCAATAATAAGAGCGCAGATGTCCGATAATTACCGGGCGCTTTCACGATTCGCGTAGGACAGCATTTAGTAGCCGGAAGACAGATGAGCGCGGCCTGCGAAAATAAGGTGAACAAAAGAATGCGGCAAGTAAGGCATCGTGGGAGAAGTAGAGAATCGGGAATAGAAATCTCTCATTGAAAAGTTAGAAAGTAGCGGTGAAAGAGCATTTACGCGCGTACGTGCGCGGAACTTCGCGGAAACGTTTTCGGGCCGGTGTTAACCGCGAATTGAGCACGAAGAGTCCTTCGTGTCTTCGTAACGGTTCGGGGAAGGTAAGCGTTAGCACGTTATACGCTGATACCTACAGGCTACATGTTTTACGTACACGTCGGGGGACAACGTACACGTACCGCGGGTAAATGTGTACGTAACGGATACGTTGTACACCCGCACAACGGCGAGACAAGCGACGTCGAGGATCATGAGAACATAACTCACGCGGAAAAGACTCAAGGCGACCTCATCTCTATGTTAATCTTCCCCCACTTCGCCGCAGCTGCACGAGGTATAAGCGAGCATACGCTTCTTTTTCTTTCTCCTCATCTCCTTCGGCCTCTTCCTTTTTCTACTCTCCCTCATCTCCGCCTCTTTCGCCGGCCGCCCTCATCATCGCCTCTTCGCAGCTCGTTCATATAAGAATCGTCGATTACCGACAACAAGTAATTGGACCACACCGGCGGCGGAACATCGCTTACTGCGAAGGCGTGTTGAGGGCGCGAAGAACTTCTGCTGGCGGTAAGCGTGCGCGGCAGAGATATACGGCTAATGCCGGCCGGAATCACGATAAGCAGATGCAATTGGCCGTCTAATAACACGGTCATTAAGGCTACGCTTCGTTAGCGACCTGTCTGACGATTCTGATCCATGCACCACCAGTTGCACTGCGCTGCGGATAAATAATAACGCCCTGCGTGCCTTCTGAGTCTCGAGATAATGCGAAGGATAATTGCTGGACGGTTCTGCCGCTGGAAAAATTGCGTCGGCGCGTTTGTTGGACTTTTTGGTGGACTTTGCTGCAATTTAGTCTTTGTGCTATTTCTAAGAACGGCGGAATACGTTGCCCGAGTATTCAACAGTCAACGGATTAAGGTTAATTGTTCCACGCATCTGCAGTTTCGTATATGAAATTTTGTTACGAGAACGTAGCACACTGGCGACATTTCTTATTTCCCCGTTACAACCGCATTCATCATGGCCGACCCGTCGCGTGATAGTCGCTCCGCCAGGAGACTCGCACTTCGAGCCGGATCGAATTTGAATTGGGGCTGAACCCCTCTCGAATTTGAATCTCAATGGGTTCCGCGAAGTTTCGAATTTCTAACGGGCCGGCTTCGAGAAGCACAACGTCGAGCCCGATGTCCATTAATCATCCGGCGGGGATAAAATGAATGCGTTCGGCGAGCAGCGGTCACATTTGGGATCACGGAAATTCGTTACGCGCCACGAGATTATTTTGCGCCCGAGAACAAACGTTCCGCGAAGTCGACTGCCCCAATGCCCACATTTTGCTTTCATCGCATCTCGTATCAAACGGGGCAATATTCAAAATTGCTCCGCAGTTTTGGTATGCGCGCTGCATATATAGGGTAATGCCAAAATCGGTGAGTGCAAAAACTGTTTGGGTACACAACCAGGGTTAACGCGAACAGTGTCCTGTAAAGGATAAGTGCGGGGGGCACAAAATGGGCGTTGGAAGAGGACGCGCTACGCCTGCAGCGACGACGATTGTTCGACACAATTTTCGTTCCTGCAAATATTCGCCGCATCGTTCCCGCTGGCAGAACACGCGCACGTTACGTTCCTGTGACTTTCGTTTGATTTAGCCACCGCCCCGTTTAATTAAAGGGATGCCTGCGCGAATTCGATATTTCCGTCGTCAAACAATCGGCCGATTCGGCCGAATCGCTATCAATTTTTCACGTCCGCGAAAACACTGTGAACACTGCGAGAGCGCATCGGCGCGGCTGTGAATACTGATGAATGACGAAAGCGATTTATTATCCTCGAAGAGATCAAAATTCCGAAAAAAGTGTCAAATCGATTTTTATATATCTTCGTCGTTACAGTGTGACTACCGCGGCGAGATTGATGTACAGTTCCGAGAGTTATTAATATTTTGAGAGAGCGCACAGTTCGCATTTCCTATTTGATCGCGTGTAACCGGTAAGTCGTTGACAATATTTCACGTCGCTGACTAATCGCGTATATATCGTCGAAACGAAAGTTATCCCCGAAAAGCGTGTGGTACTGTGCTGAACCGCAGAACAGTACAAGTAAGATACCCCAAGCAAAGAATTGCAACGTGAAATACGAAAACCTTAGTATTATCAGCCCTGGTAATTATCGTCCTCTGTAGTATTCCACCTCATCGTCTTTTTAAATAAATCCCACATAAAAGATATCATATCAACGTGGTCGCTCTTATTGCGCTACGGCCGATTCTTCTGTTACGTCACAATAAAACGTCCCGTTCCGGTATCCTTGGAAACAGACTTTCTGCGAATTGCGCGAGTACTCCCGGAAAAAGACACAAGCCGGCCGCGGATACCGGCGAAGCGAAGAAAGGCGAACGTTAGCTAGAGAGGAGCTGACAGCTCAGCGCGATACGAGATATAAAATTATTTATAAGCCCGGCCAATAAGCTATCAGAAACCTATTAAAAGTTTTCGCGATCCAGAAATAACCTCTGTGCCGAACGTTATTCCCCGGAGGGTGATCTCTTGCCTCGTAACGTTTCCCAAGAATCCCCCGGAGCAGTTACGATATGCCGACCGATGCGTGCACTGCGACTGGCCGTTTCTTTCGTCCACTCTTCCTCCAATCCCCTTCTGCCTCGTTCTCCTTATTTCCGCGCTTTTTCCGCCGACCTCCCTCGCGCGGCTCGAGAAAACGAGCGGCTCACCCCACGCGTCGGGGAAAATATCTTTCTTGCGCCGACATCCCAGCAATTCGCCGCGCCGTCCATAAAATCACCGTCGCGCAACTCGATACGCGATCGTTTATTGCTCCGCGCTCGTCCTTTGTTGCGGCTTCGGCTACTAAGCCTTCCGTTTCGTTAGCTCCTGGACACTCGGCCGAGTTCGTTCGTTAATATTTCATCGGGTGTAAAGAGCGGTGGCGCGCGAGCATCGGGACGAATTTACGGTCGCGTTCACGGCGAGTTTACTCAGTGTCGTTCGGCGGGCAAGTGCCGCGAAACGATTATAGTCTCCTCCGGTTTGTCGCCTTTGACACCGCGCACCGTATTTTCGAAGTTGGGACAGTGCGCGCGCTCCGTCCGCCGCTCACACGCGCCTTCGAGAGCGTAGGCGTGAGGCGAATAATAAAGTCCCTGGTGGCCGCAAATAGCACCGTGAAAAGGAGCGTATAAATTCGTAGAGTTTAACGGTCCGTAAATCTGCGGGCATCGGGAAATACGTGCGGCACCTACGCGCCATCATTTTCTCGCGGTAACGATATAGCGCGGATCCTCTGTGCGTGCGTGCGCCAATTCGCACTCGCTCTCGGGCGTCCGGGAAAAAACGCGAGGGGAAAGGTCGCTTACATGACAACACGCCGGTCAACTCACGGCGAAGCTTTCTTCCGTGCGCCACCATTTTATTTCGCGCAAATACGCTCATTTTACCGCGAACGCAACCGCGCGCGTCCAAACCGATTGCATCGAAGCACTCGCGCATACGATTATCGCGTTATCCTGAACAGCGGATTATTAACTCGCTTTATACGCGATTTTTATGACAGTTCATTAATTCACCGCGGCTCGCCGTTCGGCGGAGACGGACTCGCCGAAATGCATGGCGTGCATAGAATCGTTCGACCCATTTGCATCTACCCGCGGCGCACGTACTTCGGGCGAATCGGATTGCGGAGCGGAAAAAAGTGCTGCCGCGCAACAACTCATATGGAGCGGCAGTAAAGTTTGATAAAAACAAGCGGAAAAAAGAGGGAAGGAAAATCGAGGCGAGGCGAAGAAAATTCTGCGCTCAGCAAATCGCTGCAACACGGTTCCCATTCGAGGCACAACGACTTTTTGCGACGGTAACAATACGCGGAGGAAAAGAGCAGGGTCAGGACACTTTCGAAGTCTAGGATCATCCCCTTCGGGCGCATCGATACTCCCGTCACGAGCGTCGCGATTGCACGGCTCGATTTTTGTAGGGTGGCGCAACGGGCGGCAGGGGGTGGGGACAGGAAGCGTCGAAAGGCTGGCAAAAGTCTTCCGTCGCAAGCTACGGAAACTAAAGTTCGCACCCTCGCTCGTTGCGGGGGTGCGAGGGGACGGAATATGACAGGGGACATGTTTTATCCCATCGGCCCGATCGCGAGGGCTCCCTATGAGGAACGTTTAGTGATCTCAAGTTTCCGCCGGCGACTTTGTGAAAAAAGGAGCGAAAGTGGAAAGTTCCGCGAACTGCCGCGCCGCATGGCAATCTGTGCGCGTGTACCGACTCGGAAAGCGCGGATGTTGCGTGTCAGCATCACACAGCGCGTTCCTCCGCGCAAACCCGTGTACAGTCGCAATCGCGGAAAGTGCAACCGTGAAAGGCGCCAGAAGCGTGTTTACGCAAGCCTCACGAAGTTTGCACCGCTCCCCGCAACCGAACCCTCTCTTTCGCCTCCCGGTCGCGCGGCAAAATAGAAAATTCCCGCAACCACCGCGCCGGCAGCTTAACACTTTGACTGCCACGATGGTCACCGGTGACCGGCACAAAAGATTTTACTAACAATGCAAAAAATTCGCAATGAAGCCTATTTGCAATGTTGTAAATGCAATTGATATTGGAACGGTGCTTCAATATTTTGGCTTCTAATAGCTTTGCATTTCCTTCATTTTGCATGATTTAATCATACTCTGCAGTATTTCATCGCATTGCGGTTCGAACATAGCAAAATACGCTTGGCAGTCAACGTGTTAAAAACTGTACATACAAGAGAATCACAAGGTGGCGTTGGAAAACGTAACTCCGAATATCGAAGACTACTGACATACAAAGTGCACACTTCGCGCCGCGGTGCCCCGTTCACCTGGCGTCACTCCCGCGGATCGCACTGCGTAAGGAAAGGATTAATACCCCCCGACGCCCCATCTTCGGCCGCGACAAATGACAACAGCCGCGCGCCAGGAAGAAGTCCTTAATACGCAACTAAGTTCTCCGCCAGCCCGACATAATGGACGTAATTATTCTCATCGCGACTCGTCGCGCCCCGGTATCAAGGATCGCGCATGATACTCACGATATGACCTAGCCATTTCCTGCCATCCCTCACGGCGGCCGCGCGAGATGAGAGCGAGCTTCTCTCGGAGATCGTTTAATTCGACCGGTCTCAAGTTCACCCCCGGGAGGAAAAGCCCGGCGAAAGGGAAGGTAACGGGACACCCAGAACTACCGTTCTCAACGACGTAGCCACCGCACCCGCAGCGGCCTCGTAACTTCTTCCTCCTCCTTCATCTTCTGCCGCCGCCTCCCTCGTACCCGCGCTTTCTGCCTCTCCCGAGGCCACGAATCTCGTCTCCGCCTTCGTTCCCTCGCCAAAGCCCGCGCCCGCAGGGACAACTTTTGCACGCACGTGTTTCGCGTTTCTCACCGGTGCTTTATTAAGCCCGAGGTACCTCGCGCTGCCGGAAACGACTTCGAGCGACTCCGTACGGGGGCCAGCGTCTAACGAGGAAGAGGAGGATGTGGATGGCTGCGGTTACTGGCCTCCTGCCGTGCGCTTTTCCTCCTCCGCGCGCTTTACGTGTTTTCTGTTATTTGCGCGCGGTGCAGCTCTTCGTTGCGCTGTTTCCGGAAAAGTGCGGCGGACACGCGTAAATAAGTTTAAACCCGGTGAAGACCGTTGAGCCGGTGTTGGCCGGTGTCGTAACGGTAATCAACACAAAGTGCGCGGATTCCGCAACGCGCGAATATTATGCGAGTGGTCGGATACGTTTGGTGGTAAACATGAAAAAGTGACCGATCGGACTTTTAGAAGTTTTCTTTTAGCGTCAAAACGTATGGATACTTTCAATATGTCAAAGAACTCAGTTTAGTGTGTTTTGCAACATTATTCTGTTTCACACAAAGAATCTGTTCTAGTTCTGGTATATGATACTTAACTTTCAATGTTTCAAATCATTTGTTTTAATATGTTTTTCAATGTTCTGATGTTTTGCACAAAGAATTTTTTTTCTATTGCCACATGAGAATTACAAATAGAAATATCAATCAGAAAAATACTAAATCTTCACGTGAAATATTTCAAATGAATTTAACAATTTGTGTTCCGTACTGATTACAAATACAAATTTCGACCAAAAAAGGCTGAATCTTCGTATACCATATTTCAAATTAATTTAATATTTTGTATTCTGTGCCAGCTAAAAATACAATTTTCAACCAGAAAAGAACCAGCTAAACCTTTCTGTAAAACATTTCAACCAAATTTAATATTTTTCGTTCTGTGTACATTTGGAATGAAAATCGCAATCAGAAAAAAATGCAATCTCTTTATGCAAACTACCCAAAACGGATGTGCTATTTTTTGTTTCGCGCGGTCGAACGATTTGGCAAACGCGCGAGGCAATTGCATAAAACCGCGAAGCGTCCCCCATAAAATCCGGCCCCGTCTCGCCACGGGCGCACGGAGACAGAAGCCGCAGAAACTTAATCGCCTAAGACAGCGAACGGCGATGCGTCTGACACCGTTCGAACTGGACATTGTCGGCACACGCACCCACCCACCCGCACACTGTTCCGCTCTCGCTCTGTCCTACTCTCTATCCCCTAGCTACTCCACTTAAAGCAAGTTTACGATGGGAGGGAGATCCGGGAACGTTTAGTCGGCCAGACCAGCGGGCCTCGCTTTATCGCTCGTTAAGTCCGTCCCGATCAGCGTCCCTCTTTTTCTCCCCTCCCCCTCGCTCACCCTATGACGACCAAGCCGACGTTCGTTTTCGTTCAACTGCGTGTATATGTTACCGTGAATGACCGAAATGGGAGAATGGCGACTTTCACCGGTGAATCTCAACAGATACCAAATACGTCGGTGAAAGATCGAATATTTCATTACATTGTTGTACAGGGTGCGTCGCCAAAATCCGGACAAAATTCAATTTAAATTTCCCGTCATTCTATACCACTTGGAGATATCGCTATTGCCAACGAAATAATTTGAAGCATGTAATAAACATTCATAACCTCGAAACTGTAACTATGTTAACACTTTGACTGCCATGATGGTCACCGCTGACCGGCGGAACAGGTTTTACTGAAGATCCAAAATATCCGCAATGGGTAGAAATAGTTATTTTATAAATGCAGTTATTGCTAGAATAGTGATGTGATCCATCTCCGGTGTGTGTACCATTATTTACATTTTGCATAATTCAGTCAAACGCTGTAGTATTTAATCGCATCGCGGTTCTAATATAGTAAAATACGCTTGGCAGTCAAAGTGTTAAACCAAAGTGCAGAGTATAATATACAGAGTACAGGGCGACGCACCCTGTATATGTTACCGTGAATGACCGAAATTGGAGAATGTCGACTTTCACCGGTCAATGTCAATAGATACTAAATACGTCGGTGAAAGATCGAATATTTCATTACATTGTTGTACATTCGGACCCTCTCCGGTGTGTGTCGATCATTAGTGCATGGTGAATGTCAACATTTACCGGTGTAAGTCAGAAATAAGGGTATTTAGCAAATATTTCGGACTTGCACCAAGCGATTATGTGAATGTTGACATTCACCGGTGAATGTCAACACGCTTTCGCAGTCGCGACTAAGAGGACTTTTACGAAGGGATTTCCGGATAACGGGCGACCCCCCGACATTAGCGGATTCGGTAACGTTACACGTTGCGGGGGAGTGAATTTTCAAACGCGCTGCACGGCGAGTGGCGGTTTGCGCAGGTAAATGCTTTCGCAGGAATTCGCTGTGATGCGTCATTAAAATGTTGTACGTTACGTTTAATGCCCTCGGCTTGTGACGGTGACCGAATTTCGGGTAGATGCGCAGGGATGGTGAAGGCGGGCTTTGAGGAAGTTAAGAGGGTTAGCTTCTGTCGTGACGCTGCTTGTCGCTGTACCACGGCTGCTCATGAATGGATCATGGGACATCTGATCGGGAGCCACAGCAGCCGAACGTATGAAAGCAACGCGAAACGAAAACAAGTAAGTGATTTTCATGGTTTGGCGGTAATGAAGGTCTGGAAAAGGTTGTAACCTAACCTCAAAGTGTGCGTGCAGCCAATTATCATTCTTCTGCGGCCCCGCACGCATCAATGCGTACATGAGGTTCATACCCATTGTGCTTGATTAAAGAATATGTTGGGTTGCGCGTGAACTGGAGAAACTTTTGTCGACGAACAGGAAGAATAAAGGAGACGAGTAAATTTCGTTGCACCGTACTGCACGATGAAGCACAGAATCGTTAACCTAACGCACGTTACCGTGACTGTTCGGTGCTTCCACCTAGCGTCATTTTCGTGCACCAGCGGGGTTTCAGGGTCACGAGCGGTCCAAGTTCGCGCAGTGTACATTATAAAGTTTCCCGCGAAACGTTTGCCACGAAACTTTGCGCACCCCAATCCACCTTCAACGTTCCTTCTCTCTGTCCATCCCTGACAAAGATTTACACAACAAATATTATCGTTGGGCAAATTATTAAGTGTGTATCTTGGGGCGGGGCACGATTTGCGTCTGAGTCCAAGTCAGCCTCCAACCTATCGACGACGTTGACAGGTCGGAAGGTTTTTTGAGTAGAAATTTCAGAGCTTCTGACGGAACCGTTGATTGGTTAGTTTTTATGGACGAAAACGGAGAAATTGTAAACGAAGACATTTTAAAGGCATTTTTAAATCAAAGCGAAATTGTGCCACTGATATGCTTATATTCGTTACGTGTGCGGATAATTTCAATAATTCCGTACCAAATTATTATTTTTTTTTAATATCATGACAGGTAAAATGCGATTGTATTATTAACACTTTGACTGCCGAGCGGATTCTGCTGTATTAGAACGGCGATGCTATGAAATACTACAGTGTTTGACTGAATTATGCAAAATGTAAATAATCTGCAGGTACTGGAGACCAAAGTATCGCATCACTATTCTAACAATAACTGCGTTTATAAAATAATTATTGCTACTCATTGCGAATATTTTGGATCGTCAGTAAAATCTTTTGCGCCGGTCACCGATGATCATCATGACGGTCAAAGTGTTAAAGCACGAAGTCTCAATAGAATCTGGTGCGTTGTTCCTAACGAGCGATAAAAGAATGATTGTTCCGGAATTCTTTTACCCACTCGCTGCGGATTATTTTCTGCAGTGACCGCGTGCGGCGAGAAAAATTGACATAATTCAGATGTGCTTATTTTACAGTACACCGTCAGCGGCGCGTGAAAATATAATGAGGCCAATGAGCGCCGCTAATCCCTCGTAACCCGATTGCGTTAACAAGCACGCTACTCGCCGGCCGCACTCGCGTATTCCCAAAATCGCAAGAGCAAATCCTTTTCCCCGCTCCGCATCTGCCGCGCTATTTCAACCATCGATTCGAACGTCAATCCGACAGTCTCGATGACGTTTCGACGACGCCTGCAGGGTTTACGGTACCGCGAGAATTTATAAGCCGATCGTTAGCTTCGCGGCCTGGCGCGACACATAAAAAAAGCACCAAGCCCCGCAATCCGTCCCCGCAGAAAAGGAGAAACGAAGCAGTTTCGCGACGAGGATCCCACGTCGACGCTCCCCGCGCGACTTTTCCTTACGACGCGGCTGAACGTTCACGTCGCGACGATAAAAGGACAGCGAAAAAAAGGAAGCCAAAGGCGCGCGAGCTCACGTCATAAAACGGAGCCGACGACGATATCGGTACGATCGTCGGGAGACGTTTCTGACGTTTCCTCCACTTTCGAGCCGGTTTTCGATTTAGATATTTCCTCCGGCGCCGCTCGCGCTCGCGTGGGAGTATCGACGCTCGCTAGAATGGAACCGTTAAGTCGACGTATTCGGAGAAAAATTGCGGTGGAATTTTTCGTCCCCCTGCCTCGCGCGCGCACGCACTCTTCTTTTTCGGCGCGCACGCGACGACAAAGAGAGAGGGGCGCCGCACCACTTTCACCTCCTTTTTGCCGTCACGAAGTGCACTTCATTTTGCGGAAACGCGCAACAATGCGGAAAGCGGGGGCGGCGGGCGGGGAAGAAGCGAGAGGAGGCGGAGAGAACGGCGGACGTCGAGGCAGTTTACAGTTATTGTAAATTAAGCGGCGCGTGCCGGGCGCGAATTAAAGTAGCCGTGAAAATAAATCGGCTGACGTTGCCGCGCGTCGATATGATGATAATTCGTGCCGAGGATTCTGTTAAGTTTTTTCGTTCCGTGCAATTGAACGCGCGCGATGAATATTGCTCGGGCGTTGCGCGCGATAAACGATTCATTCCAGACGCGATTAAAGCCGCGGCGACAATTTATTACGCCGACGCCGGGAGTCCGAGCGCGCACGGGCAGCGGGTCGCTTCGAATTTCGTAGGGAGGCGCAAATGCATTTGCGCCGCTACTCATTCTTCGGCTCCGGCGAATTTTGCGCGAATCATTAACGACGCCTTCTCGTGCGTTCGGACGAGGATTATTACGTAATAAGAGGCAACAGAACGTGCGACGATAATGTATATAAATGATCTGACCGTATTCAACTTAATGACCAGTCGAATAAGTACTAGGCACTCAGCGAAGGAAGGAAACACTCCTCTAATTCTACAATAAAAACCGTAATGAATCGTCATAACTAGGAAACATATAGATATCTTCCATTTGACGTACCGCACAAATTGGCCGCACCACAGAATTAGCGTAATTGTCGCTATTATTTACCGCAGCAAATCACAACTCTCAGCACAACCTATCCGACAGAATATTACAATTCGGCAACTCATGACTAATACATACACTAAATGCGTCTCGGATTTTCTTTTACACTCACCGACTATCGCAAACGAACAGAATTGCAGCCGCTCGAGTCTAACTCGCAGCGCATCAGCAATAAAAAACAATAACCTCTCAGCACAACTTAGGAATTACAACCGACAAAACGTTACGTCACACGCGCTACGTGCGTCCTGAATTTTCTTTCGTTTCATTTTAGCCTATTGCGAGCAATGAAACGGGCAACCCCATCGCACTCGTGCCACATCTCAGTGAAAAACATCTACTCCTCAAAACAACCCAACCCACTCATTACAAGCGACAAAACGTTAGATTCGGCAAATTTCGTCAAGCGCGCATACTAGGCGCGTCTCACATTTTCTTTTCCTCCCATCCCAGCCTATCGCGAACAAAGAAGCGCGCAGCCTCTCAGGTCTCACTCGCGGCACGAACGCATTAGGGAAATCTCGATGTAATTCCGACGACGTCGGAACAGAATCGCTTTTGGCAGCCGCGCGGGCAGCCAGCTCGGTAGACAGTAATTTTCGTGAACAAGAACGGCTGGTACGAGACTCCGGTCTCCCGACTCGTCTCGTGTCGCGAACGCGATACCACCCCAATGGCGAGAGACCGAAATAAAATAAGTCGCGTCGCGAACAGAGGGCGAAAGTGGCTCTCCGCTGGCGTAATTCGTTCGAGCGTTGGTCGAGGTTGGATTTTCGGTAGACGCACTCGCTCGCTGCCTCTCTCCTACCGCCCCCACCGCCACATAACTTCCTAATAACTGTCAGCGACAGCCGCACTTATATGCCACCCTCTCGTATCCCGGGATTCCTGAGAGCTCGGAGATTAATTCGAATTTCATCCCCGGACCGGCACCCGGACTACGCTCGCCTTAACTTCCTTAATTTGCTTCCCGAAGTATAATACGTGCTGCGGAAGTGTTTCGTGCCGGGGTCGGTAAGGGGCGCTGGCGAAAAAGGGAGACATTAATAAGGCGGCGCCGGAATGTTGTCCGGTTATGTTAAAGATTAACCGCGGAAGAAAAGCGTGCGCGAGAAGGTGCATTTTGCCGGCTGACGGCTGCGAGTACTGTTAACACGTTGACTGCCACGGTGGTCACCGGTGACCGGCGCAAAAGATTTTACTATAAATGCAAAAAATTCGCCATGAAGCCTATTTGCAATCTTGTGAAAGCAATTGATATTGAAACGATGCTTCAATACTTTGGCTTCTGACAACTCTGCGTTACCTTTATTTTGCATGATTTAATTATACTCTGCGGTATTTCATCGCATCGCGGTTCTAATATAGCAAAATACGCTTGGCTGACGGCTGACGGCTGGGAGCACTGTTAACACTTTGATTGCCATGATGGTCACCGGTGACCGACGCAAGAAATTTTGTTAAAGATCCAAAATATTCGCAATGGGTTGCAATTATTATTTTATAAATGCAGTTGTTATTAGAATAGTGTTTCGATCCTTTGATCTGCAATACCTGCACATTATTTACATTTTGCATAATTTAGTCGAACGCTTTAGTATTTCATAGCATCGCCGTTCTAATATAGTAAAATACGCTTGGCAGTCAACGTGTTAACAGTGCGCGAGATTGCTGGCTGACGTAAATGACCCGGACGGGTCGATGGCTCGAAAACGGACAATCGAAGGCAAATTACGGGACCGGTTCAAGGAAATCGTATTGCAAAGCCATTTTTCAATCCGATAAACGAATTGGCTGCGACGGTACTTCTCAAGTTGTCTGCCGGCAATGCAAAAATTCGTTTGACAGGAAATAATCACTTATGTGGACGTGGCGTGCGTTGCGAAGTGTTTTTCGCGTGCTTATTTGAAAGCGTGGCTGTTAATAAGTGAGTGAATAAATAAATGAATGTTTGATTCGGAGTAGCTGCGCGCCCGACAACGGCGCGAACAAGAGGCATTATGGAGTAAAGAGGCGACAGTAACAGGTCCGCTCTGAAATGTCACCGGGCCGTATTCAAGATTAAAGGCGCGGAACGAAAAGAGCCGAGCGAAACAGCGAGCGGAAATGCACTTTTCGCGACATACAAATATATGGATTCTGATAGGATTGCGCGAGTGCGTTGAACCTTTCCTGATCGGACGACCGTCATGCGTGGCTTCTAAACCGAATCGTCAGGGATGAGTCGCCCGGCGACTGAACATTTTTCCGGCAACTCCCCCCTATAACAAGCCAGTCCAGGTAAAAACGACCGATACCGTATTGGTCGAACGCGACCGAATGAATAATCCATTCGCATGCAACGAAAAACAGAAAAAACCGCGCCGGAAATGTTTCAAGAGCATATTAAATTTCCAAGCACTTGCACTCGCGCACGTTCGCACACACGCGCTCTTTCACTTTTGCCAATTTCCTCGCATAAATCGCGCGACCTGGTTTTATCGCGAGGGTGCTGCGTAATTTCGATACTTCGCAACTTTTAATATTCTCGAGGAAACGAAGTTAACGGCGCGCATTATGTGCCGGTTACACGATGCACTCGAAACGAGCGACGCACTCGACGTGTTACTACAACGACTGGCTGCGCCGCGTTAGAGAAATTTCCTCCTCAAACGTTCGCCGACTTGCTGAAACTCCCTCCGCGGCGAAAGCTAGTTTTATTTCTTTTTTTCCACCCGCGAGCACAAAGAATTTTTCCTTCTCGACCGATGTCGATGTGTCCCCGCGTTACGATCTTCCGCCGTGTTCCTCTTTTTCCCTCCTTGTTCGCCGCTTTTTATTTCGCCATGTTGCCTTGGCACGGAACGGAATCCGGATATGCAGTTTCGTGTTACGTTTACCGCGAAAAGATACCGTATCGCGATTAGACCAATCTGTCGGCAGGTTCATGTTGCCGGTTCGGTCGAACGACGTGACGAAAATTCGCGCGATTGCATACCGGATGGTGTCGAGTAGTAAGCCAAAAAAGAGGATACCTATAAGTGTGCGAATATTTGATCACGCTCAAGCGGCGTCAAAATTGGCTTTCACGGTGAAACTAGATTAGATGTCACACATGAATGTTTCTTTCCGCGTGTTTTATCGGAGTTGCCTGAGAACGTTATTAGAAAGGCAATAAAATGTAGCGTGCATCGAACTGGTTGTCAACACTGTAAGCTGTCAGGAAGTATAAATTGTGTGTTTAACATCAACTTAACGCGGGGGCCAAGTTTTTTTAGAAAACCGCAGCGAACCGGTACATTCGACGCGCCCGCAGTACATTACATCGTAACTGTCGGCAAATAGCATTGCGGGCGTTACCGGCACGAACCCTTTTTTGCGCTATTTGCACCGGATCACATTTGCCCCGAAACCCTGCGACGTTTTTGAAGGATTTAGATTCCCCAATCGGGATCCAAGGCTTTTTACAACGGGAACGAAACGCACAGAGCTTTTTACGCCGCGCCGGCAGATTTTCGGAGTCCGATGGATCCTAAATCTAAAACCGATAACGATATCCCATAATCCGTGCGAATTGCAAGGGCACTTTGCACTTTCGCAAAAGGGCACCGGGATGTAAGGGTTTTACGATTCGAAATCACGTTCGTCGGAACTCGAGCGCTTTCAGTGCGATACCTGATTCGCTATAATCCTCTTTTTGGGGGAAAAATCTCGAAATCGGACGGAGCAGGCTGCGCGCGCGCGCGTTGCCACCGAAACTGAGAGTGACCGAGTTACGGCAGGAGAATCATTTCGATCCGGCACGTGCTGCTGCACTTTCGCACTTACTAAATACGCCGATACAGCCGTTACTCTCTGGCGCATACGTGTAAATGCACGCTGCCGCGCACCTATTCACGCGCTCTGCGAAAAGTTAAGCTACCGGCTGCAATAACTTCGCAACTCGCGCAGGCACTGCCTTCCGACGGAATTATCGCTGCACCAACCCCCGTCTCTAACGAACGGCCCAAACTGCGTCCCGCACAACCACCTCATCGACCATCCTTTATGTAACTATCATCTGAATGCATCGCCGCAGTGCCTACCTCAGAATTTCGGCCGACAGCGTGCCACTTCGCTACGAACGCATTTCCTTGCGCAGCACACTAGCACTTGATAATTTCCGCGGCACGACACTTTTCACAGAAAACCGTCGGGACGCACGGGCGCTGACTTAGTAGCTTTGCCCGACAGCCTCACTCGTGTGGATCACTGATCGAGCGGTTCCCACTGACGATCGGCTCAGTCAGACGAGCGCGAGAACTTCCGTCGTCGTCGATGGCTTACGTCGGATGCACGTCGTCCGCGCAGATTGGAGCTCGGTTCCTTCGTCTCCTCGCGAAGAAACGGATGATATAAGAGGATCGTTGCGGGAGTTCACAGCCGCGCAGCGTTGTTGACACAGATCTCCACCGACGATAAAACGACGAGGCTAAGCGACCGCGAGCCATACGCTGCCCTGGGAGAAAGAAGGAATAATAATCCGCTGTGTACTCTTCCCTGCACCGCACACTTTCAGACTGACGCTGGCCGAATTTCGCCGGTGCCCGAAGCACCGCAAGCACACGCGACGCAGGATCTTGCACTCACACGCGACAGTCGCGCATATCTGCCGATTCCGCACTTTATCCCCAACGCACCCGCGCAATCGTGTTCAGCGGATCGTCACTTGAGCTACGTCACCGCGATGTGCACGTCTTCTTTCACTCACGCCGACCGCACGTCCGGCGGACCAGTCGCGTTCAACCGTCACGAGGTTCCTGTGCGGACTCAGAAAATGTAAACTACCCTCTCGCGACGTATCCTTCGCACCCTCTCGTAAGAACGACGCTCGCTTCGTGGCGGCGCGCGACACACTGTTGCTCCGTGCTTTCGTCCGAGCTCTCGGAGTGTTCGAGCTCCGTACCGCCCCACCATCGGCGTCACGTTGCCAACCCCTCTCCCCTCGTTTCTAATCCCCACTGAGTCCTAACAGCCCCACTCCGTTGCTCAACTTCCCTGTCTCCCTCCGCCTGACCTTTCCTCCACATCCTCGGAACCCTCGACTCGGTTCCCGACTCTTTCTTCGATGCGTGGACTTTTTCCATGGGGGTGCCGGAGAGAGAAAGAAAAACCGACGGGGAGAGGGGTGCGGCTGGAAGGGAAGGGACAGGAGCTGTCGTCCTTTTTGAGCACCGGTGTGCCGCCGGAGAAGGGACACTTGTGGAGAATGCGAAAGAAAGGGATGGAGATAGAGAGAAAGATAGAGAGTGAGAGAGAGCAGTGTGTGGGACACGTTGGGTAGTTAGGTGCCCTTTGAATTGTGGCTCTGCACTGTGGTGCCCTCTGAGGCGTGCGTTCATATTTTGGCAAGGGATTTGTGTCTGAGTTGTGTGCGACGGTGGCCTGGCAAAATTGGAGCTGGGTAACGTGTATGGTGTAAGATGGTAGCGTGCGGGCGCTGGCGAATCGCGCGCAGGGCTATTGTAATGGCGGAATTAAAATATTTTCATTAATGCTGGCCGAGGGGGCGGATTTGTTGCCGTAGGCGATGAGCAGGCTATTCTGAAAATGGATGCGTAACAAATTGTAACGAGCTCTTTTGTTTCCGCCGGCCGGCGCGGCAAATGACCGAAGTTGAAATCTGATAGTTCCCCGAGGTATTCTAATCGACGGCAAAGGTCTCTGCGTCGGCTAATCCGTCCTCGGGAACTTTTTCGCTCGATTAACGCGTTCTAATTACGACGGTTTCTTCGGCGCGCGGCGGCCGATTTATCAATTAGGAGGCGGTCGTGCACGAACGATTGCACGTGCACGATCTCCTCAAAGAGGATGAGAAACGGAGGCAAAAGGAAAGAATCGAGAATTTCCGTGAAATTCTGCGGCGCGAATCTGCCACGACTCGAAACGTTTGGCGGACACGAAACTCGTTCAACGAGAAAGGTATCCTCGACTCGTCCCGGACGTGGGTTAATAGTTGGCTTTGGGACGAAGGACGAGATCTGTCGTCACGTCCGCTCCTGGAAGAAGTTGCTCCTGGGCACGATATCAACGAGAATCGTCTGCACACTTCCCTTCACCCTAGTCTTTTCATCTTCTCTCGCCACCGTAAACCGAACTGGCTCTCGTCGCGAGGCCACCTGGCGAGATGACTTTTCCCCTTCTCCCGTCGTTAAGGAACACCGACGAGGGCGATATCAAAAGTTTGCCGCGACATTTCGGCCGGAACCAATCAACGCGGCTGGTCGAGCTTCACGCTCGTTCAGCCGTGTTATCACGGGGCTGGTTTGCTGGCCGCTGCTTGGAGCCGGTAAGCAACTTACCGATAAGCTCGTATCTGCACGCGACTGTTCACGTAAATCGACAAACATATTAGGGTGGACCGCGAGTTTTCTCTAAGTTGGCGGTGTCATGCGTTGTACTACTTCTGCAGCCGCTGGTAGTAACCGGTATGTGACTTATTCGATAAACTCGTGCTTATACGGAGTTAGAATTTTCACGCAAGATTCGAGGTAAATACATGCCTTCCGAGTGACGTGCCGGATGAAAGTTGACGGTGTTATGGCTTTTCGCATGATTTTCCCGCAAATCTATTGTCATATTAATATAAACCATAAATTCCCTTTAGACGCGTCAGTTGTAAATTGACGGTGTCATGTCTTTTGTTAATTCGTTAACCGTTAATAGTAACCGATAAGCAACTTACCCGATAAGCACGTGTTTTCACGGGGCTAGAATTTTCACGCGATTTTCCAGGTAAATCGACAGTCATACTAGCGTAGTCTGCGAGTTTTCTTTAGACGCGTCCCGAGTGGCACGTCGGATGTAAGTTGACGGCGTCATGCCTTTTGCTCTCGCGATATCCTGTAACTGAGAAAGTCAATGTTACGACGTCGTCTAGCATTGCTTACGGATCATCTAATCGGTGCATAGACAGTGAACTAGCGGATTTGACCATTACCTAACACGGTTCCGGTAAACAGCCAAGCGACTGCTGCAATTACTTAATTTGCACCGTCTGCTAGCAAGCTAGCGGCTAGCACTTGCGGCTATTAAAGTAAGAACACAGAGTCTAACACGTCTTTCCGCTTCAACGCACGATCTTCTATGCACGGCATACGTTTTATCGCCACTTTATCTGCTCTCATTGCGCGTGCACAGGAAACTGGATTAGACTGTACTGGTAACGGCACATCCGTCTTCTTATCGTTGCAACGAGATCAAGAATGGTATAACCTCCAGCAGGTCAACAGCATTCGCACCCATCTTCCATTTCCCGTGTGCGTACGTACGCGTTTTCGAGGTATGTGGGTCACGGCGCGCCACGCAATCGCCTCGGTTTATCGCGATAAGCGACGTAATGTGAAAAACGACCGAGCGCTAAGAGACGGGTACATGAATTACGCTTAACGGCAGAAGTTCCTTGCTTTCTACGCGCGTACGACACTCTCCATCATCCTCACGGACCATGCATTTTGGCCATGCGGTTAACCTCTTCACCACAATCGTTGACTTTAGTCAGCGATGACCAAGAGTATGCCTACAGCCGAGTGTGGAAAATAATCAGCAATCTCCAACTGCATACATACATAGTCAACTTCCTTAGCCTTGAAGTAACACCACGCAATAGATGCCTATCGTACCTAGGAGATTAATACCGCAGTCCGACAGCCATTACATTTATTTCGACGTTCTACACCGTCGACGGAACCATGTAATGAATAGAAATGCACATCTGATTGCACATCGCCCATCACAAAGTATCAAGACGACACCCTATACCTTCCGCTCCAAACGAAAAGCGTCCGAAAACTTTCACCGCCAAATTCCACCCGAAGCCCCTCCGCCGCAGGACGTCGCGGGTCACAAGTAACACCACGCGATAGAAGCCTATCGTATCGAGAAAATGAATACTGCAGTACGACAGCTATTACGTTTATTTCGGCGTTCCACTCTGTCGATGGAGTCATGTAATGAATAGAAATGCACGAATGCACATCTGATTGCACATCGCTCACCACAAAGTATCAAGACGACACCCTATACCTCCCGCTCCAAACGAAAAGCGTCCGAAAACTTTCACCACCAAATTCCACCCGAAGCCCTTCCGCCGCAGGACGTCGCGGGCCACAAGCAACGCACCAAACAGTTTTCAGCAGCCCCCGCAGACTACGCAACAGAGCACGCAATTACGCGCGCCTCTTCCATCACCTCGCAAAGTTACGTGATCGACGTCTCTGCAATTATCCGCGATAATTGCGCGTCTCCATAGAAGCTCCGTCGCGTCGCGGGTGCCGCTGTCCCGAATGGCGGTTACATTCTCGGCGCATTGTCACGCTCCCGGCGTCACGCCAGCGCGTACACGCAACAGCCGGGTGCTCGGGCCTTCGATACAACGGCGAAAATGCACGTCGGAGTAACCGGGCGCTGTTATACAATCGTAGCAACGCGCTCGATGGAATTAATTAAACGCTCCCCGCCCACCCCCGTGTTTCCACCGTCGCGCACCCCCGCGTTCTCCTCCGCCAGCCTTCCAGCCGGCAACCCCAACCGTCGCCATGCACCGTGGGTGTATTTATTCAGTGGGCTTTGAGGATTGAATTGCAGGCGCCCCGTGAGAGAGGGCCTCGTTTGTTCCCTCAGCCGCGTGCGTGTTGGCGTCTACCACCCTCGCCGCCGCGCGTCCGTACGCACCCCCCGACGCCTGCCCGCGTGGCGTCGTCCAGCGGACCACCGGCAGAACCGCCGCTGAAAGCGGAAAACGTTACTGTTTCTTCGTTGACCCTTAGGGTGACATGGCGAATGTGCGGACAGAAGCTCACTGGCAAGTTTGATGATTGCTATTTTTGTGGTTTACTGAGATTGGGCTAGAGTGACTTAGGAGACTTGTTGGCAGGGGTCTATGTGATTCACGTGTTATATTTTTCGACTCGTGGCGCCAGATGGGTTTCGGTGAAATTCTTAGGAGAACCCGAAGCCCATCAGAAATCCGTGTAGGGAAGTGGCATCGGCGGGGTTTTAGTCGGTAAAAATCCGGCACTACCCCTGCACTTTCCCTTGGAAGTGCGGGGGTGTCTTACAGAAGATTTCCCCTCCGTCACAAAAAAAAAACGTGTTACATTTGAATCGATGAAGAACATGCGTCAGTTATTTACGCCTGCGGTATACGGACGGGTCAATGAAGGTACCGTCATTTATCGCTTATGCCTTGCTGGAGAAAGCGGGTCAATCCGGATGGTTTGGGGCCTGAACATCCTGTGTAGGGGCGGAAACAAAAGCCAAGCCGACTGGCAGGAGACCGAAAGAAAAGACGTTTGTTAAACTTGACTAATATTAATTTTCTGTACACGACGAGTCGTGTCTCTCTGCATTCGACACCGAACTTCAACTCTTCACTACGAAGGAGCTCTGGCCCTACGCTTTTGACAGTTGTCACATGTTCCTTCGCAGCTACACTTTTCCCACGCACACACACACTTTCGCACCAACATGTGACACCTCACGCAGTCTTCGCAATATCCCTTACCCCTGTGCACCAAACATGAAACAAAATGCTCATCGTGTCCGTAGAGTTTTGTGCAGCAACAACCAGCGTATTTCAAGACAACCGGAGGACCGCCAGCGGATATCCGCAAGTATAAGATGAGTATTTAGAGATCATTATGCTCGTTTTGCCGGCCGATCTCCGAGGGCCCAGTTGTCTGGCAGCATTGAAGAGTTCGTCAGACGAGGCTGGAGGGAAAGGAAGTCGCGTTCCCAACATCGTTTTCCTTTTCGTACGCCTTCCGCGCTCTCCCGACGTGCGGAAGGGGTCGGTGGCTGTCCCGCTGGCACGGTGAGGGTAGTTGAGTGCAAATATTGCCCCGCCGTCGCGTCACGTCGCGTCACGTCGTGCGCCGCGGCCGTCAGACGTCCCCGAGGTGCGTCTGGTATTCGTCGCCGGTACCCAGGCACCGGGGAAAAAATTCGTGCGCGCGATTATGCGCGATGCACCGGGTAAATACTGGCGGCAGAAATGATTTTTATGCCGCTGCGACCGCTGGGGAATTGGTACTGATGGATGCGGGTATAATCACGGCAACGGCGGTGCTGAACGTCGCTGGGATGAAAACGGACGGCGCTGGAAGACGAATCGGGATGCACGAATTTCTTGCGGGCGCGCGAGTGGGAATCGAGTGAGTCGGGGGGCTTCGCCGATAATGCACGGCGTCATTATTGAGTGCATTAGTTGTAATGGGCGAACGAATGACGTTTATAACTGGCGATGTCTCGTTACTGCGACAGAGGTTTTTGTGGCGTAAGAATTTACCCGGCGCATTGATGATCCTAGAAATGTTAAAGAGAGGCTGGAGCGATGAGAAATAAAAAAGAGGTTCGTCAGTTAGAATGCCGGGTACTCCCAATGGTACAGTATGGGTAGTCGACTGCAAATATTGCCTGACTGTCGAGTCAGGTCGCTGCTGTCAGCTGTCCCTGAGGTACATCTTCTGAGCCTCGACATACCTGAAAAAAGCCGTCCCTTCGTCGCATTCCTCCAAACTACGGAATTTGTCGGCAGAGGTATTCCCGGATCGAGTCGAATAATCGATGAAACCTTCTACGCCCTGATTGTAATGAATGGTAAATAACCGGGGGTATTTAACAAAAAATGTTTCCGACGATACTCGCATTACGAAACGTTTATTTAAGCAGCAACCGAATTATTATGCTGTTTCTGGATGATTGAGTATGCCCCATTACTACCTCTGATTGTATCAGCGCGGCGTACATGTTACGTTTTAACATCGTTACATAATTAAACGGGCTGAAAAAGTATACGTTGTTTTGAAAATACGTCGAAATCACTAGTTGCAATTCTGTTACAGTATTAATGATGGCACGCTTAGCTAATCCGATGATTAAATGTTAGTATAAGACGAAAGATAAATAAGGCTTTAGATACTACTGACAGGGTGAACAGCATACTTTTGTTAGAACACAAGTGCAGCTGTCTGAAAACAAAGGTAACGACGAGGTAAGTGACAGGAAGATCACGAAAAGGATAAGAATGATGGAAGATACTTGAAAAAGGGAGGCTGCCGATGCGGTCAGCGGCACATCTTTTAACAGTGAGAATAAACGACTACAAATATTTCCTAGTTGTCGCACCAGGTAGTCGGTCTGTCAACGTTTCCCAACGACCAGTTCGTGTACTTAAACGCACCTGCCGAAAAGCTTTTGAAATGCAGGCTGAGCAATCCAAGTACGTCACGGGTCAATTTAAACTGGAATCGTGCGACCAGAGATCAATTGTGAATTTGTCCGTCATGCGTCGCGCAATGTAACGCTCGATGCGCAACTTTGGCGCCAGCTGCTTTTTTGGAAGCACTCAAGGCAAGCCTTGTTTGTCGAAGATGGCCCTAAAGGTGATGCAGCGAATTTCTCGAGTGTTTGTTAAATATCCTCTCACCGAGGCCGTGCCTCATGCATTCTACATTCTGCAACGAAGATCGTTTCTCTCGAGAACAGTAAGAAGAGAGATCAAGCTGTTATAAAAGTTTGTCGAACCTCGATCCCTGACCCATTTACCGAGGAAACCTCTTTCTTGTATTTCATAAGAAATTATCTCTCCGATCGGACGACGTGGGCGACTTACAATGGACGGACGACAAATAAGCAACGGACGTAAGCCGACATCGAACGTCGACCGATGCAATTTATCGAATGGGACGTATACATTTTCAATCGTTATTAACGTGGCAGACAAGCCGCCTGAAACAAAAACGACCTATTGCATAAACTACCCGACGCAACACGTTTCAGAAACTATGCCTCATGGCCTGTGCCTACATCGATTACTTACAAATTGAAACAGCCTTCATACGGACTCCTACCGGAAACATTGTCTGACAATAAAATTAGGTTCAGTTTACCGCGTCGCTTTGAGGCACACAATGGAAAGTTCCGTTATTCGTTAACAGAACCGGTGACTATGATGCATCGTTGGCCAACAATCGCGATACCTTACATAACTGGAAACGGGCGCCTATCAGTTTCGACAAATAGACGCCGATAGAATGTGTCACAGGTCGTCAAGAGCGACGCGACGCGCACACAAACGACAGACGACTCGTTTAAAAGGAAACCCCGGGTTTATTACTCTCGACAAAGCTAGCCGCAAAACGGTCCACATTCCAATACTCGACGCATTCCAATATATCTCGGGCCACAAAACATTCACGCGCCATTGCCCTTCCAGGCCCGTCCTCGGCAAATAAAAACAAGCGCATCTGGGCACTTGGCGCAATTCGAGAATCGCAATTTCGGGAAACAGGTCACCGAAAGTGGCGCGGAATAGCCACAACGTAGGCGTCGACACGCGTCCCGGCGGTTCGGCGTGGCGTGCCAAACGAACCGCGTATAAATCTCGTTCGATTTATCCGACCGTGGAGCCAAAGTGTTACCGCTTTTTTCTGTCCTTTCTTTTTTGCCCTGGTTTCGAAAACTGCCGGGTGTCAGTCTCCCTCTTTTATTTCTATTCACCACTCCGTCACTCGCGTCTCTCCTCTGTCCGCCTCTTTGAGCGCATTGCACTTTAAGACCCTTTCTCTCGGCCTCGTCCTCTGTTACTCTCGTCTTGCACACGGCTAGCACGGCGCTTCAAACGAATGGAGACGCAGAGCGCGCTCGCCATATATCGTCGCGTTATCGGCCTACAAGGACCCGTACTAAGTGGACGTCGTGCCCGGCGCGAAAGGTGTCAGGGTACCTGTTTAATTTTCACCCGGTAGTGGTGCAGGCGCGAAGCATTCACACATGGCGACGTATATGCGCGAGCTTTTAAATAAACATGAGAGGCATTCCGAGGGGTCGTCGAAAGCCCGAGACGTGCCCTCTCCTTCTCACCCTCCCTGGTAACGAAGAGAACGGAGCAGAGAACGGTCCGACATGATCGCAGGCTAGTGCCGAGTTTCGTGTACGATCGCGCGAGCCCGATAAGCCGCGGTGATAAGATAAACACGCCGACAGGCAAAGATGCCGTAAGAATCGGTCGCACCCCGGGGGGAGAACGTGTTCGAAGCGTCGACGGAAGGGAGAAAGCGGAAAACGCAACCGCTTCTGATACGATGCGAGCGCAGCGTGACCTTCGAGAGCAATCCTCTCGCCCCGTCGTAGGTGCACAGACCCCACCAGCCGCCCGACGTCCACCCGACGTCCACCCGACGTAGGTGTCTACGTATGGGAGTCGAGGCACCACTGATTTATGATCCAAAAAGAAATTGCGAACGTAGGTGGACGATGATTTATCGTCCGGAAATAAATTGCGGATACCTACGGCTGCCAGAGGTCGTCACTCTGCTAGGATGCGCGCAGGAAACCGAGAGGAATAGACAGTGAAATAGGAGAAGCGCGACGGAAACGGTGGACAGAGGAGGACGAGCGAGAGGAAAAATTCGGAGGAATTCGTAAGCCTGATCGACAGTAGGCTTCGCGTGGGCGAATGCATGCAGATGCGTTTATGGGTATACATGGGGTCGCGAGCGTGCAAGGCGTCGCGGCACTTGCGTTTTCCTGAGAGCGCACGCGTAAGAGTTCCGCCGCTTTAACAATATGGGCATTAAATGCACTCGCGCAACGCGGTGCCGTTGGCAGTTGTATTATTTGTCGTTCAATGGCCGAGCGTGTCGCGGGCTGTGTCCATTGTGATTGCGGCCGGACGCAGGAAAGCATGCGGAGGTGTAATTTTAATTGTAAGAAGAGGAAATAAAGCGCGGCCGGTGCTGACGCGTCGAGTTAATGCTAACGCATCGCTGCGAATGGAGTGCGCGAAGCCGCGCAACGTAAATTTTAAGTTGGCGGGGCCCTCTCTCTCGCTCTTTTTATCAGGTTGAACGACGAGCCTCCGGTTACCGCGGTATGCACTAACTGAACGTACGGCGGCAGGAAACGGTTTATGTGGGAAATTTTTAAAGAGTTCTTTACCGGAATAGAAAAATGTTAAATCTTTGTCGCGGACTGAGTTCGTATATACCGCCCGCGGTGCGGTTAATCTTCGAAGTGTACAAAGTCCTCCCTACCCGCCGGCGAGTTTCTCGGTTCTCGGCCGCGGGACTAATATATCCCCCAAGAATACGTGAGAAACGTCCCCGGGATCTCGACGAAGTGATTATACGAAAAACGAAGCCGCGGAGTGAAAAGGTAGCGCGAAAGAGAGAGCGAGAGGGGGTAGAAGGGGAATAAAGTCTCCTCTCCCGTACTTTTCCCGCTTGTCGGGAGATGAGGAAACGAAATTATTTCGTAGCGAAATGTTCAGCGGTGCACATACGTTTTCAGCGCCGCATATTCCAAACGCCTCTGCGAATTTAAAACCTGAATTCAGTGGCATGTGTGTACACGAACGTCGAGCGAGCGCGGCGCGAGAGAGGAAGGCGGCGGCATGGGTGGGAAACGAAGATCCGACTGCAGAATGCAACGTAACGTAACTCATTCTGACACGTTCCGCGAACCGGCTCTTCGTGATTAATTCGAAAGACGGCGAGCCGACGCTCACGAAAAGTAGAAACCGCTCTCAACTAGATTCTAATATTCTACTTGCGCTAAGTTATAACACGCTCTCGCATATTTCCGATGGCGGCCTCATATTTCGTGCGACTCTCGGAGGAAAGTCGGTTTCGGGAATGAACACCTACGAGGCCCCACTCACGACTCGGATACTGAAAGAGATGAAAATCTAATGTAAGATGTAAAAAACGGCGTGGAGGACAGATAATATCAGCGCAGTTCGCGGCACTGTACGTTCCTCAGTTGAAGTACGATCTCGCATAGATTATATTTACGACACCAATCTTTAATTGCGTCATTTTTTAATAACGAACATGATTTGTACTTGCCTAGTTAGACTATTGCAGCATTTCGGTAAAAGTGTCGGTGACACGATATATAGGTGACACGTTATTTGTATATCATGTATTTCTTTGCGGTTCATGCCGCTTCACGCCATTACACTGAAACGTTATCGATAAAACACTAAACGACAGATGTACCCACGCGATATAAAACTCACGTCTTTGCTTGGTACAGCAACAATATAAATAAGCGTTTAAAGTAAATCTCTCCTGACAATTTAATAATACCTTCCCCAACCGCGGGTATCTGTTAACCGCGCATAATTCTGAAAACACTTCCATTTGAAGCGGCGTGCGTGAGTGTGACCCACGGGTTAACTGTTATTACGACTCCACGCAGTGTAATGCGTGACGGCTCTCGTTGAATCTTCAAAGGCAGAATAAAAAGAGTAATTAACCCGAAGCTAACGACTCCGGTACGATCAGTTGAAATAAAAACACGCCCCCATAGGCGATAATATCTTCCGCCGCGGCCCATTGCTACCTGTACACGAGTCTATCTGACACGCCTACGTTGATCAAGCACGGCCTGAGTCATTTAACGCTTTAATACTTCGTCAGTAGACGCGTCTTATTACCTTATCTCAGAAAGTAAATTTCAAGCGCCGTCTCGTCGTCGAGACACGCTCATTCGCCTCGCTGCAGCTAGTATTCTCTCTTTCCCCCTCTCCATCCGCTGCCCCTTTCTCTCCGTCTATCCCGCCACTCCGCGTTTTTCGTTTTCGATCGGCAGGAAGATTCACTCTCGAGACCGGTTTCAATCGATCGCACGAGCAATAAAGGGTCTAGCGGAAAACGATCGTGGACCATTACGAGGCCACAAATCGTGGTGGTCGGACGGCGAAGAGCAGCGAGACGCGGGGAGGGCCACAAATCGTAGAAGGGTAGAACCGTGCAATCGTGGAAGGAGGTATACCTCCGTGATATGACCACCTCGTGCGGCGATCTACGTGCACGTCTCGCCCGCTCGGTGCTTTATAAAAGGTGCGCGCCGGGGTTGCTTTAACGACGGTTAGAAAATTATACCAATTATCGCGGCAGCCTGTTTCTCGTAACGAGAACAGACGCGTGCTGGACACGATGGTAGTCGGCTGAGATATTTGCGCCCGGTCCCTCCGTTCTCCGCTGCGCTGTCTCTTTTGCGTCGTCGACCTGGCCTGGTTTGCTTCACGCTGCCACCAATTAACCCCCCGCGGACCCGGGTGACCGTAAACGCATAAATCCATCGAGGAGGACCCGAAAGAGCGCGTCCGGAACTTCCAGAACGCGATGAGTAGCCGCCGCGGGGTGCCGTCAGCCACCAGAACAATGTCTCGAGTCGTCCGCATCATGAGCTGTCGTTTCTTTCGCCTTCTGGCAACTTCGCCACGCTTAACATCCGTGTCTGGAAACGATGCGTAAGTTTCGGGCCTTAGAAAGTTGCCACGGGAAGTCGGATTGAGAGGCAGCTTACGGTCGGTCTTTCGACGTCAGTCCGGGTCATAATCGACGGTAGAGAGTGGGAGTTTTTGAGACAATGCGAGGTAGCGTTGTAAACGGCACGGCTAAGTGAGTTCTCGTCGCGGCGATTCGGCAAGTTTGAAGGAAGACGTCGTAAACGCGTTACGTTTCACGCTTAACGTTTGACGCTTTACGACGGACCGGAGGATTAACGCTCGACTTGTCCTGCGCGATGGGGCAGTTTTCACGGAAATTCAGCAATTAAGATTGGAAAACGTTTCGGCAGTCCGAGACGCGCGGAATCAAGAAAGCGGGGAAGCGTCCGGGAAGAAATTGTAAAGTTTTCTCGAACTCGCGGAGTTTCGGGCACCTTGGAAATCCCTCTCCGTGCGGATTACCGGAAAGTAACCAGCAGCACATCCTTAATTGGACCATCGTTCTTACACGCCTACCGCATTCGTGAGCCACAGCTTTCCGTGGCGCGTCTGGCACGTGTTATTTAGAAAGTTAACAAAGCAGTAAATTCTGCTTCTACGCTTCCGGCGCAAGCGCCATCTACGCAGCGTCTAAATCCGATGAAGTCAATTTTCTAAACACTCTCCATAAAACCACTATTTGCTCAATAACCGTGAACGAGCGCGCACAAAAATCTTTATATACCGCCCATCAATTTCACCCGAAGAGACACAGCTAAGAATACCCGTGCGTCCAACGCCCCGATAATCCAATAATCAAATATTCTGCCTCCTCTCATAATCCGCGCATTCTTAACGCACTCCCGACGTTTCCCCTATTTATACCCTATAACCGCGAATTAGCGGTTATAAATCAGTGCCTATAAATGGAATGACGGTTATAAATTACAATCACTATTTATAGCCAGCCATTAAAACGTCCAGACTCGTCCCCATTCACGTCCTCACTCAATTCGGTTTCCTCAGTATGCGCGCTCGCATGATACCTCGGATCATCGAGACGTTGATCGACGATATTCCCAACAATATCCGAGTCGTCGACCACACGTACAGCAATTGTGTACGATCGAGCGTGAAGAAGCCAGTCCAGTTCGCGGGTTCACGACAATCTGTGTCGACGAACGAAGACATCGCCGTCGAAGAAGAAATCCCTGAAGATCGATTCTGGCGCGTGAGGCTTCACGCCTCGTCGTGAGTGTAATCGGTGCTCTTAACGCTTTAATCCCTTGGCATGGCTCCGGTGAAGGGCTCGAGGGCTCTGGAGAGGAAGACCTCACGAGCTCTTCTGTCTCAACTTATATCTGTCTCTGTCCCGTGCCCGGTCCTTTCGCTCTCTTTCTCGTTCTCTCTCTCTCTCTCTCTCGCACTCGTCCATCTCTTTGTCTTCGTCCCATTCCTCTGACCCCATCCGCGTTTACGTCAAAATGCTCTCTTTCTCGACCGAAAACGGGCATATCTCTTTCCCGCGGTCCTATTCTTTTCTCGCACTGTCTCTTTCTGGCTTGACGGAGCGTCGGTGTGCGTCCTAGTCGCTCCCAGGACGGGTCCACAATCGGCAGTTTATAATCTGGTTCGCTTTGGGAGCCGTCAGTTGGCACGCGAGCCCCTAAGGCACCCCGGGCGCCCCGCGCTCCCTCGTTCACTGGGATTGGACGGGAATCGAAAGGGATGATATCTGAATTATCTCTCCCGGTGTTTTGCCGAGAAGGTCCGTTAAAACGCTGCGCGTCGAGAGGGGAGAAAGAGCAGTTGGGCGAGATGCGGGGATAATTGGCGGTCAGGTATGCCGACCGTTCGGTCGGGCTTGCCTGGACAGGTCTGGTCCAATCTATACACCGTTCGTCGTAACTCACTTTCGGACACTCCATCAAACTGCGCCGAGATGACGCGCAAGATACGTCTCCACCGACTCCCGGTTGTCAATCCGCCTTCGCCAGGAGTCTAAATTTTGATAATCGAATAAAGCGGCGCGGGCAGAGACGCGCGGCCGAGAAAATGGCGGTGGAACGGGTTGTCAGTTACCTCGGGAAACTTGATTTCCATCGAACGCGGAGAGTGAAGTTCGAGCCCGGGCGAGTCAAACGGATTCGGATGGAAGAATTATTCCATTTTAACGGTATTCCCGATGTCGGCATGATCCGCGGCTTTGGATTCGCAATCGCAGTAACGCAATCCGCGTCAGGGTAACGTAACGACAGGTACGAGGCAGCGTAATCCCTCTGCGCGTCTGATATGTCCCGCCGTATCGAATTTCCACTCAGCTGCGGAACGAGCCTTTCGTATTTGCATACACCAGAAATTCATCGGCAAAGGGCCACAACGGACTTCTGTACAAACATCACGGAGTGCAGTTACGGAGGGTCCGTCAACAAATACGTCCCAGCGCTAGGGCGGGGTTGATGTAAACGTGTCTATATACCGTGGATAAAGCTCTCTCTTTCGAAGATCCTATGTAAACTGCCTACCGCTGCTGCGGGAGTGCACTGGACGAGAGTGGACGTGGCCATCTCGAACGGAAGTTTCTGTCGCGGCGGGCATGCAGCGAAAGGGAGAAGCGCGAACGGCGATATAGTCCCAGCCGCATGCGAAGGGAAGCCCTCGAAAAAGTCATCTCCGAAAGCGGCCTGTCACGCTGCGCGAAATGACATTTCGGCATTTCGCGCGTCCCGTTCCTGTGGCCCAGGCGTCCACACACGCGTACCCGCGTGTACGACAAACTTTGCGGCTTCCCGTGGCGCGTAGAAAGCGCAAGAATTATTAAAGCGTTACGGTCATTAATTATCTCGAGATTAAACGGATTACCAGCTGGGATGGGAGTTAAGGGAATGAGAGTATGCCCTTGGGAGAGACCGTGTGGCGCGGTAAGAGATTGAGCGGTCTTCATTACCTGCCGCCCGCTCATTATGCTCTCAGCTTGAGTCCTCCTACCTTTCTCCCACCACCTTCTGGCATGATCGCCTTCTACCTACCACCGGCCTCTGCTTTCGTCCTCCTCCCTTCCTGTTTCTCTCTCAAAGTTCCCGAAGCTGCGAATAATCCGCGTCGCTCTCGACGATCATGCCGCCTCCGAGACTCGCGCCAAAGTGCAAACTATTAGCAAGACCCGCGTCTCTAAGACCGCATAATTATAGACGCCGGGGTTACTGGCTGCCGCGTACTTACCGTCGAAAAGTTTTTCGCCCTTCGTGCCTTTCTGAGAGCTACCATTCTGTCCCTGAAAACGACTCTCGCCGCTAACCGACTGTTTGGGACGGCGTTTATTCCAAGTCACTTTAGCCAATTGCATTCAGAAGACGCCAGGAGACGAGCGCACTGTCGTATCGAAAAATCGTCGAACAATCTTCGACGGCACTCTTGCAGACGACGCGCGGCCAACCTCCTCTTCTGTCGCGGCATCCGGCGCTTTCTACTTATCGACATTCTTAGCCCCAGCTCGATACTGCGCCAAGTGAAAACTCAATATCCTGTTCGCGCGCCACGCTCACGGGAACGACCGCGCGACATTGACTCCGGCCCTTCTTCCTGTTTCTCGCCAAGTTGCGCGTACTTCGCAATATTCCCGCTCGGTTTCCGCGAATATGCACTACCTAAGCTTCCGTCGAACCAGAAACTATTACTAAGAGCCGCGCCTAACAGCGGCATTATTATCGACAGTCTAGTTATTGACCCGCAGTTACGTGCTACTCGCAACGACCCTTCATCTAATTGCCGCTGATAGTCATTTGCGGATGCATTTCCCAGATGCCTACGGTTCCAAAGAACATCTCTTCATGCTGCTCGGGCGTCGGCCGATCTTCGCCAGCACCGCGCAAACAAAGGAATTGCCAGACAGCAGACTTCTGCCCACCGCCAGAAGCACCTTGGCTTGGTCCTTGGCCCGTTTCTGCGGGGGCATTCGCGCGGGAATTCTCGTCGACTTTCTGGTCGCGCCACGGAAGAGTCGAAATTCGGCGGCACCCGCTGAGTAACCGATTGCCTGTCCTCAAGTGCACTCCGAGTTCCGCAGGAACGGCAGATAATACCGACTGGTTTCCACGCATACATGCCGCAGCCTATAATTGGCTCCGAATGTCTAGGCGCCGCATAATTATCGCTCGGCGCGGTTGTTAGTCTATAAACCTGCACAACAGGTATAACCCGGCGCGCACAGTCGTTGTCCGTCATTCCTGGGATAGCTTCCTCTTTGAGTGTACTCGTGGAACCCTTTGGAGGGTACTCCGGAATATCTCGTTAATAGTGCGAGTTTGAAGACCGAGCGTGAAAGGCAGAGAGGCGGGGAGAGATAGTGAAGAGAGGGACGTGAGGAGAAACGCAGAGACTGCGGGTGTGAGCGAAAATGCTAAAAGGGGAAGAACGCGAAAAGAATAAGTAAGAAACGAGAACGGAAAGGAGAAAAGGGCGGGCAGAGGGAATAAAAGAAGTGAAACGGTGAAACGCAGACAGCGAGAGAGTCGGCGAGAGAGGGTGAATGCGCGCAAGCGGGAAGGCAGACGTACACCTGACCAAAGAGATACCTCGATGGACAAGCTATTCGAAGTACCTGCTGGAACAAAGCTTCGGTACATCGCCGGTGGAAGCTGAGATGCACACGCACACCCGCGCACCTACGCTCGTTGTGCTACCTCTTCGTCTTCTTGTCGTTCGTGTCCTCAAACCCTTCCCGCTGTTCCTTAGTTCCAGTAACGGGTGCGCGTATCCGATCGGACGAAGGAGATAGCCGAAATGGTAGGTCGCGTCAGTATACAACGTATCTTTTAAAGTGGATGTACGTACGGTAGACGGTCGTACATATATATCTATATATTATTGCATATGTACTTGCATACAGAAGAGCACGCACCTGTGCATGGGTAGCGCGGGTGTGCGCTGTATGTAGGTACGGTGCGCAACACACGTAGGCACGTACGTGAAACTCTCGGCAGACCCCTCTATTCGAACGCTTTATGCCACCGTAAACCCTGTAAAAGGTTCCCGCTTTGCTAGCCACGGGCGTATATGCATGTTCTATACTATGTACCTATAGGCGGGTGTATACAGAAGGAACTCGTGCCAGGACCAAGGATAGAAGGATAGAAGGTTAACAAGAGACGGATACGCGGAATGGCATGCACTGGCGCGCGACAGAGAAGACGAAACTCATGCACCGACGCGAATTCGAAAGATCGTCTGCGGACCCTCAGCCGTAGTCCGACGCAGCATAGTCCATACGCTTTTACGGCGTTAGCGCGTAAATACTTCCTTATTTATAGAAGGATTACTGACCTCACTTTGCCACGCTCCGAAGAGCGCGAAAGAGCGCGAGTGTCTGGGAGCGATAAATAAAATTGGCGAACGTCCATCGGGAGCTTTTTTTCCTGAAGGCTGCCGCTGTAAACGTACCCCGTTCGAAGTCTCGTCAGGTGCTGAGCCCGTCTGATCTTCCGTCAGAATACACGGACGATAGTCAGTCTGATAGTCGGGCCGATAGTGGCACGTATTTTAGTGAAGGGACATTTTCGTCTTTGTAGGAAGACGAAATTCCCGGAAACAACCGGTTAGCCTGGGTCGAAAGTGCCAGATTTTCAGTTACGAGGGTCGAGAAGCTTTTAACCGTCACGTACCGTCCCTTTCTTTCTGAGATAACCCTGTACATGTACAACACGCGCTGACCTCTCAAGCCGTATATCAATTTTATTAATTATAACGCCGGTCATATTCCCGACCTTCCTCTCTGCTACTTATTTAAACCCGCGACTGGAGATTAATTCGCGGAACTCACGGGCGAGCGTCGTAACGTTTTATTGCGAATTTTAATGAATTGAACGTACGTGATCGCACATCCCCGTGTGTGCGCTCGCCGGGTGTAATATAGCAAAGAAAATATTTTGCCACGCATTTCTGGCCCTTCTGACCGATCGCTCCCCGCCTGCGCCAGTATTCTTGGCAATTGGCGCTACACGTAAGGCGCATTGTTGGGCAAATATTATCGATTAAGTAGGGGTTCCGCCAAACCCCATTATTCTCCACGCCAGTTGCCACATCATCTTTTTGACGGAAACAACCTGCCGCTCCTTTTTTCCACCCGAGGCCCGTACCAAATTCTGCTCAGGCTAAGCTACTCTCCATCACGCAGTTACCCGAACCTGTGCATTAAACCCGATACTAGAATTACCCTCGCAGGGGTCCTAACGTGACTGGTTGTTTTCGAAATTTCAGGGTTGCGGAGTGTGAGTATCGCCAGTTCCAACTGACGACGTAGGAGTGAGTAAGTGAGCGTCGGAGCGAGTGAATATAGGGCGAGACCGAGGCGAGAGTGCCGGGAGGGTGTGAGAGATTGAAACTCCCCCAAAATTTCGTTATATATTTGACGCCGAGCGCCTAACACCCTCCCAAAGGCGGTACGAACAATGGATCCGTCACTTCCAGCTCCGGCACCGGGTCGGGGCTCCTCACTCATCTTGCTCATTACTCGGAGGAGGGACTCGAAAATCCGCGCGGCTTTGTCCGGATTTAAAATAATACCCAAGTTGTCTATCGTAACGGACTCGCGCAACGAGGGTGAAATGACGTGCGGATCTGAATTATTTATCTAACGGCAGACTTGTACAAACGCGCGCCCGCTTCAATACGGATCGAACGAGGCGCAGTTCGTTCGCGAACAGGAAGAGGCGGGGAGCGCGTGGGGGACGATGATTCGGCGTCTACCTCGCGGCTTGAATTGATCTCGCCAGTCGGCGCCGCCGGTAATTGCTAATTTCGCTACCTCCGCCATGTTTAATTAAATCATACAGCGGTATCGAGTCGTACCGGTGATCGCCGCGGCGCGGGTGTGGGACGGAAGCACGGTGTGAAGGGTGGCACGAAGGGGAGAGGAAAAAATAGAAGACCCACGCCAGGCGTCGTCTCGTCGTCGTTGTCATCGTCGTCGAACTCGTCCGCACGTGCGCGTCGCCTACGTGCTCGTGTGTGTCACACTCTTTGTAGGACGTGTGGCCCACGAGCGACCCAGTGGGTACACACGCGGCGAACGATAATACCAGGACCCGAGCGGGAAGCACGTTTTCCGACAACGCATCCGGGTCCTGGCTGGTCAGATATTTCTAATTTTCTCCGTCGCCGTCCTGAGCACGGCTGCACCGTGGCACGTTGACGCGCGTACACGTGCGATTTCGATGCGCGACGGCCTGATGGTCTGGTTCGTTGGGATTTTCGCGGTTACAGATGAAATTTTGTCGAGTACGCTTCTTCGTTTCCTCCTGTCGCCGCGTCGCGGGCGCAATCAGACGGGATGTTACGAAAACGTGTGTCAATACTTCGGCGGCTGATGCGGCGTCAAATAATGAAGTGAACATTTACATATATACGTTATCCGATTGGCGGTACTGAGGGTTGATCCTTTGGGTACTGATAGTTTGGGTCGGAACGCGTTCAGGTTTGTTCATTGAATGTACAGGGCACAAATAAGTTATAATTGGAATTCTTCATTTGCGCCAAGTTAAGTAAAGCAAGAGTGCAGTTCAATATGTGGAAGATCGAAAAGATTGACAATCGCATATACGGATCCACAGGAATCGTGGAATTAGAATGCGTTCTTGGAATAGCGTATATTTATACGGTCAAACATGTTCCGTGCTTATTGACGATACCCTGCTTCCCAATATTTACCGTGATATTTATATTTTGGGTTCGAATTATATCTTGCATCACAGGTGAACAATGCCTGACAAATCCGCCGGGAAAAAATGTCCGGGATACGTTTGAATTTTACGACAACCCACCTCACGAGTTCCGACCACGGTCGAGAGCGACTTCATTTAAATTCTGGCAGGTGACAAAGCATACCTTCGTGACCGATGCCATTGAGACCCGAGATGGACGGATAAGTTTTCATCCTCGTTAAGTTCCGAACATTTAGGGTTCACGTTTTTCTGGTTTTATTGCGACAGGCAAAAGGTTAAGGATAACAATTCTCACGTTTACCATCGACATCTCAACGTCAGACTCCAGGAAACTCGTACGAGTCTCGTTCACGTAATCGACCCATACCCCTAGCGTTTCGTTCAACGGTTTCAGGTTCTCAAAAGTGGCCGAGCAATATCCCTGTCTTAATAGTGTCCTCAAGACGCGTACGCATACACGATGATTGACGACGCGCGGTCATCAAGACAGAACGGCTCCGTGTAAAGCAGGAAGCCAACGGTGTGGAAGCCTCGTCCGACCGGTTGGATTTGTTTTCGCGCCTGTCTTTCACTTCGCAACTTAAATCTATCGGATTAAAACGACGTTTGAACGGCAACGCGTCTGACTATGTGCTTAGCAGTTCTGAGAAAGGATGCTCGCGCATTTTAGCGGCAAATTACTCCGCCCGTTGGACGCTTATTTTCATTCCGCTCGACTCACGCCTTCAACGCTATTCGCGCACACGTTCACTCCGCAGTCAAACGTGCAGTTCCCTAACATGAATCTGCTGGGACAAACAAATCGCCAACGCGGTCGTATTTTCGTAATTCTGCGAACGATGCATGCCTGCGGGTTCAATACAGTTCGGCGATCAGTGCAGGGATACATGGTTCCGCACAAGGTTCAGACTTATCGTTCGCGTACGTTGGGCCGATAAGGATAACGCCATAGACAACCCGGTGTCCTAAGAATCGGAATCGCTGATAGTATAAATGAATATACATTGAATTTTGTATATAAGGCGAAAGGAAAAAGGAAGGCACGACAGTTTCGATTCGCACAATTCATAGTCTTTCACCGGTTGGGTTTCCAAGGGTTATCCACAAAATCTTATCGAGAAATGCCAAGTAACGCGATTGTACTTATGCATCTTGAATGAAAGTAATTGAAAATAATGGCAGCTAAAAACAAAATGTATTATTTACACGATTTATATGAAAAAAAGTAACGGCGCTAAGAATAAGTACGAGGAAAATGAGCAAGTTGACTTCGACGCAATCCAAACGTATTGTCAATTGACACGCAATCTGTAGAGCGCTATTTCACTACGTGACTCTCAACTGGTTAAACTAAGTTTCCGTGCACGGCACTCATCTTGAGCAAATGGACAATTTTATCCAATGAAACGCGATATTTTGCGCACTCCACTCATAACAGATTTCCATTACCGTTTGCAAGATCCGTACGTTGGACCTAGATGCAATAAAAGCAGCCATGCCCCCCACGTCGCAGATAAACATTGCGCATATTATAAACATATATGCAGAAAATGTTGTACATGCAAAGTAAAAAAAAAAAAGAGAAAACAGCAATCGCTACCTGAACTCCGATCATACGTTTACAATTCTCAAAACTCACAGCCCCAAAAATCACTTTCCGTGGACAGCACTTATTAGTCCCGTGGTCGATAATATCGCGGATAACGCGCGGCCTTTTTCCAGCGGGTCTGGACGTTTTCGCGCATCCCGCCCGCGACGGATTTCCATAACAATTTGCGAGATCTGCATTTCCTGTCGCGCCCGGCGAGCGAGACGACGGTTCCGAGAGTCGGAAACGCTCTCCGTCCGGGCGCTCGATGTAAAGGAGAGTAAGGAAGTACAGTGGAACCGGTCCGGATTTTATTTCGTGCGCGTTTGTCTTCCGCTCGGATTACGCTCGCGGCCATAAGCGGAAGATAAGATACGTCGAGGATACCTACGTAAGGTCCCCGTGACATATGGCTGGCGTACGAGTTGCTCGACTCTCTCGTTCCCTCCTGCCGTAGCGTGTCTCGTTCTTTCGCTCATATTACTCATCCCTTCTCGTCCGCGCTCCGTGTCTTTCTCCATCTGCTGCTCGCTGATCCGACCATCCTCGTTTCGCTTTCCGATTCGAGCACACCCAGGCTCCACGACGTTCTCGTCGCTGCTCTCGTGTTCTCTTCCGCCATCGCGTTCATGAGAACGGGCAGCGAGGTGACAGTATACGGTTTTCGAAATCGGAAGGAAGTTCGGCTGAGACGCCCGTGGATCCGCAGTGGGAAGGATATCTTCGCGAGTGAACATTGATCAATGAACAGTGACTTCCCGATGAAGCGTGGAACGATCTGGTTGGAGTTTGGTGGCGTGCGTGTGGGTAATGGAAAAGATGGGTAGGATAGAATATGGTTGAAAATGTATTTTCTTATTTCCGGTGTGATGACGCAGACTGTGATTATGAGATAAGATGGGGTAGGTTGATGAGATAGATTTGCTCATGTATTGTCACCTGTCGTCTGGCGGAACTGATTGGATTTTGGTGGAATATGTATGTGTAAAAAGACAGATGGGTTAAGATGGAATACAGTTAGAAATATCTTTGCTTATTTCCGTTGTGATGACGCAGACCGGAATTATTAGCCGAAATAGTTGCCCGTTGGCCAATTATATTTGTTCATGTATAGTCACCTATTATCAGATGGATCTGATTGGATTCTAGTGGAACACGTATTTTTAATGGAAAAGGTGCGTTAGAATACAATACAGAAATGGTGATGATTGCACAGAAATTTTGACAATTAGAAACATATTTTCGTTTATCAGTTCTGATGACGCAAACTACAACCACCAGGTAAAATACTTGCATATCGCCGGAACAATTTTTTCATACATTGTTAAATATCCGTCATGCAAAAATCTTCTTTAATCCCTTACGCCCGATTATCTGTATCACTTGGACGCCGACCTCGGATTTCAAAAGAACAACGAAGCGTTTCTTGGCGCGCGTACCAGGTTATTCCAACGTATAAGAATATACATCGTTTAACGCAGTCTCTGACAGCCGTATGACAGTAAGCGGAAAAAAGTCATGCATAGACCCGCTCGTACCGCCAACGTGGCATTCACTGCCCCACTTGGCACGTGCGTATCTCCCCGCATCGATACGAAAGAACGTCAGTAACCAAGCACCGAAAATATTGAACGCCCGGCGGCTCGCATCCCGCTAATTCCGTTCTTATTCCCTGTCCTTTCCGCCGCCGTTTCTTTGCGCCTCGAAAATCCATCGGATCCGCGCAAATACACGAATCACCCGACTCCGATATTCCCGCGACAGTGCCGTAATCAACCGAGCACGTCCGCATGCATACACCGCGAGTGTCGGCACTTCTTTTTCGCGAATCGAATTCGCCCGTTCACGGTTACTTTGGCGCAGCGTAAATAAAAGAAACCGACGCGGCGGGCTGCCGGAGTTATTCGTGCGATTCCGAGCGTGGCCCGTTCCGTCGGGCGGCGTCAAAGAACAGCTTTCCGCGAATTTCCGTTCGGTTGGTTTGAGACCTTCGCCGCGGCGCGCCTCAGCGGGCGGAAGGAAGCGGGTCGTCATTAAAATCTGCTTTGGGGCGTACCTTCGAGTTGCGTAAGTCGTTTCTGAATGTGCCGTAAGACGCGTTCGTTTATGCGCCTCCTTTTCATCGTGCCTACCCCTTATTTCCACCCCCGGCGCGACGGAGAACAAAAGTAAAGCGGACGGTAAATGAGGAACGAACGAACGGATGCCGCGAGTCCACTTTGCGAGATAACGAAGCGTCGGGGATCAGGGCACTAGTTTCCGTCGGGGAGTGAAGCGACGCGATTGAAAGTTTATTCGACGAGAGACGGGAGAGCGTATCTCAGGGTCGCGCGCGTTTGAAAAAATTGGGGCGCGGTGAGCTCGCGGCATTTTTACGGCGGGTCATTAGGTTTTCGACGAAACGGCGAAATTACAGGCGTGCGCGGTCGGATGAATTACGGGTTGGTAGAGGACTTTTCCTTCGGAGTGGCGGCGTTTTTTCGTACGGGGCTCGATGTTGCGAGAAATAAGACGCGACCACCTGTTCTGCGCCACGCCGTTTTTCACCGGAGATAGGAGATCGAAATTTATATTTTACATGTTCTGTCTGCTTGGCTGTATCTGATCGTAGCTTAGCGCGCTGCGATAATGAGACGTCAAGTTAAAATATTCGAGGATGGCCGACCACGAACACAGACGTCGGGGTCGCAGGTAGAAGAGAGTGGCTAATTATGGATCATCGCCGCTGTGGGCGACGCGTATAAACGTATGAACTGTACCACGTATAAAAAGTGTCATCCCAGTATCATAGTGGCAAACATTAAATACACACAAAGAAACTGTAATGTCAAGGTAACGTCACACCACGAAAAAGTCTGAAACCCGAATTCTAAAAAGCCAGCTAGAAAGTAGGGTATTGACAATCTGGGAGCAAGAATATTACCGTCGAATGAAGTAAATTCGATGAGACAGGCCACCATGAAAAAATCATCGACTTCGGAATGTGCAAATTATTGGTGTCGGCGGTCTCTTGTACATTCGAGAGTCGGCGTTTTCGAGGCTTTTTTACATTGAAATGAGGTTGCGCTACCGGTAGCCCGGCATAAGTATACGGCGGAAGTCTTGCAAGACGTAGATTGAAGAGATACGAGAATAGAATGTCCATCTAATGCCCCAAGTGCTTGATACTATCTCGACGATCGTTTAGCCGCGAGCGATGACGAGGCGTTACATCAGAAATATACACGAAGATCCTCGCGCTCGCCGCCACGGCCCTTAACGAAGACATAAACGTTACAGATCGTCTCGATTAACCTCCGACGAATACTCCCGTGTTTCCCTACGCAACCGGTCGAAATGATTAAACTGGAGAAGAGCTCTCCCGAAACGAATATAAGTATGTCCCAATAAGATAAGAACAAATTTTCAACATTATATCATATTGCCCGTGTAAATTAAGTTGTGACTAGTACTTCGATCAAATAAATTAATTAAACATTCAATGGACTGATTACATATGACCTACCAACACAACGTCCCGGCGCTTTGATCATGCCATCAAGAGATTTTTTTGTTGAATTAAATGGAAAAAAATAAATTTGAAATAGTTCGGTTCGCATAATAAAACAATTGTGATGAAGTTGATCATTAAAATAGCGGTATCAGCAGTAAGCAATTTATTTGGTACTTGTGTCATGTGTGAGAGTGTGCGTGAGAATGTGTATTACTACTTAATAAATTTTATCCTCTACTAATAACCCGAATGAATTGCAAACACCTGAAGAGAGAACCCAAGCATCCCATAACGTGTAGAGTTTTTTAAAAACCCGGTAATAAACATACCTCAGCCATAACAAGACTTCAGGAATCTCCGTAATCATTAAAGCTGCGTCCGAAAATAGGATTCCGAAGCCGATTACACGTCGGTGAAAACCGGCTACCGGTTCGGCGCGGCCGAGAGTAAAAGAAACTCGCGGCCACATCGAACAGCTCCACAAGAAATCCGGGGATTTTTATCAAAAAATTACCCTCGCGCTTAAAAACACTCGCGCACCGTCGCGCGTCGCGACGTAACGCATTTTACGACTGCCAGCGCGACCGCTATCTCTGTATCGAGCTTTTTCCGCTGTTCGAATAAAAAAGGAACGATTAGAATCTGGCGGCGCGGCGCGGGGCTGGGGTTCAATTTAAGTGAACCGAAAAAAGCGCGGGGGTTCGGTAATGGGAAAAAGGACAGGAAGAGGGACGGGATGGGACAGGCGGGGTGTGAGGCGGCGTCGCTGTGGAAAAAGTGTGCGGTGTGTTTCGCGCGGCACGGCAAGACTGGGCAGCGGCACGAAACGGTCGGAGCAAAAATTGGCCGTTTTATTGGCCGCAGTCAGCCGGTCGTGGAACGGCGCGCAGCGACCGATTGTCTACGCTGGCCGATGAGATAATCACTTAATTACTCCCGATGCCGACGACGTCGTTGGGCGCCGATGCCCGGGGCCGAGAGAGCACGCGATCGCGAATGGGAGTAATAAAAACGGAGAGTCCGAGTTTCGAGCTGTGCGGCCCCGCGAACACCCTCGCTCTGTAATATATCGCGATAGCGGACTATCCGGGGGGCGGATTCGTGGAAAAATGGAGCGCGGGGTTGAAACACACCCTTAATAGATACGCATTGCGTGAGCTGCGATACTAGAGAGCGGAGACACGCCCCCAGACGCGGACACGCGACGGGACTTGTCGATGTTGGTCTGCAGAACGCTCAGTTTGGCGGGTGTTAATTCCGCGGTTTTATCCTATTTTCTGCGATGTTCCGTTGAATTGACATCGGCGGAACGCGTAGTGTGTATGCGTGTGTGTATGTGCGGTTGACGTGATCCGATCTGCAGGGCCGTGTGATATGTTTCGACCCATAAACAGGAACCTGAGGGTAATGTCGTCGTATTTGAAAATATATAGATGTATGATGTAGCGGAACAGGATATCGTGTGTTGGTGCGGTTATGTACATTGACATGTATAAAATGGAATGGCTGTCTGGATGTTCCCTATTAATTTCGGCGGCCTTTGTCTGATTTGGATCAAATTTCACGTAGTTCTGTAGGACCCTCGCGGAAAATATCGGTTACCTTAAAACTCGGCGGCCAACTACTCCTCCGAGATGCCATTCTCCTGCCAGTTTCGGATCATTTGTTGAGTGTATCATTATATGAGTATATCAAAAGTTTCCACCGTTTTATGGAATATCGCATGTTTTTAGTACATGTCATCTTACATGCATATCAAATGTTTTGACCCGTTTTACGGAAAACTAATTTAACCAGTCACATATAAACTCGCCACTATTTGCATAACATCGGTTATGCCCTGCACTAAAAAACATTATATAAGGGCCGCGTAATAAATAAAGAGAATACCAATTAATTAAAACGTCGACTGCTTTCAGCCCATAAACATGATCGCAACTTCCACCGATGATGAAAAGTCGACCACGCGAAACACCCACCGCCTAACATACCGTCGCCAGAAGTTGCACATTGCAAAAGCCGCGATACAGATTTATGATACCAACATAACCGGGTAGGCAAGTTCAAGCGGAAAGTAATGCAAGTTCGCGGCACACACCGACATCGTCAGCGTTCGTCGTTGTACATATATGCGAGCTCGCGTGCGCCTCGCGCCTGCCTGTATCAGGCACGAGATCCCGCGGCTTCGTTTTTTCACTCCCGCGACAGTTGTCTAGCTCGAGGATAATCACGGGTTTCGCGTGTTAATGTCTTTATAAAGAGAGGATAGGTGGGATTGAGCAACCGGTTGTGCCGCGCGACGGCGTTTACAGAATAAGCCACTTGTCGTACCGCTAACAGTACGCCGGCAAGTCTCACGTTGCCGCCGTCCCTGCTAAGTGTGATCGCACACGTTACTCGACGTACGCCCACACGCGGGTGCCGTGCGTGCGTACGCTCGCCCTCGCTTAACGGTGTAACAGAGTTTTGAATGTTTGCACGCCCTTCGCGGAATTAGCGATCAGAATAATTACACGGTCCGTTTGCCGGCGTATTACGTTAATTACGCGAGCGCGGCGCGCGTTCTCAGAAAATTAATACGGCGCGTATCGTCGTCAAAGCGACAGCGCCGCGAATACTGAATGAAATTAATGGTGAGCGCCGGTAATGCATAAATAAACAGTGAGCGAGCGCGCGTTGTCGGGTTCGTTAAGATATTGACACGCGATTATGCGCTCGCGGGCGGGGTCGGCGGGGGGACCGTGTGCGATCGTTAACGGTCGATGAACGTGCAGCGTCTGGCTTTAACGGTATCAAACACCCTGCCGTCGATTGTCCTATCACACGCTCGACGGACCTTCTTCAACCTTGTCTTATAAACTGCTCGCGGTCGATACAGGCATCACGAGTGCACGAGCCATGAAATGCAGTATCGATGTACTCGCGAAGCTCCATGAAGCGCAGCTCGTGCCTCTCGCGTATAATAGATGCCGTATGAACAACGTGCACGAATTGCACGGTCGATTCTTGAGTGAAAGCCTCGGCGAAAGAGCCCATTGAGCTTGTAACAGGAATATGCGTCGGCGGCGGGGTTAAACCCGCCAGGATGAACATTGTACTTCGGAGGGCACAGCGATTACGTACTTTCGGAATTACGAACGGACGAGTTATTCGCCACGGTATTAGCGAGAAAGTGCTCATGGCGCGCATAGTCCGGCATTATGGATACGTTACGTAATTCAGCCGAGTCTGTGGTCGTTCGGGCGAGTCTGGCTCGACACGGGCAGACCTCATATGTGCACATGCTGGCCAAGCGGAGTAAACATGAAGAGGGTATGGTTGTCGCGTGGCTCCGAGCGACGTCTATCTTTCAGTCAGTGACCTCGGCCGCCCGGACAGCTTCGTCTTCTTAACCGTGGAATCATACACGCTAACACGATCGCTACCGCGCTTGGCCGCTGGCGTACGAACGGAACGCGGAAACATAAAATTTATCGGGGCTGCGAGGAGCCTGCCACTGGCGTTTATTTCGTTTGCCGACTTCTGTATAATAATGCGCCGTGTTAATATGTATTAACGTTTCGTCGGCTCGCCGCGAGTTATCTGCTTCGCGAGGATCGCGCGCTGGATATTGTAATGGCATTTTAGGAACTTGTTATGATGGAGTGTTTGCACATTTAATGCGCGGGTATATTTAAGTTTTTACGAGTTTTGCGTAGGAATTGGATGGACGAGTTTCGGGCGGTTTTTGCTGAGGTTACGCGGCACTGTAGTTAATTCGATTAAATGCTTCATGGCTGCCCGCTTTTACGCGCGTAGCAGACTCGGGGCGTGATTGCTTGAGGATTTGAGGACAATCGCGGCAGAGCGTCTCTTAGAGGCAGATGCAGTAGAATAACGTAAGTGTCGCAATAAGAATTTTCAATTTCTGTTCAGCAATCTAGTTCTCAATGAAATCGTGTTTAGGAAAACCGGGGAGGAAATTACAGTATTTTCACGAGCGGACGAACATCTCCCGGCGACCTCTCAAAGGAACCAGGCACTCGGCGCTCAATCCTCGGCGCTATCTTGAAACAGAGTGACTTAAAGGAACTTCAAGAAAAACGATTCATTCAAGAGCTGTCTTTGCCAATAAGGGACTCTTTTACGCTCAAAGAAACGCTCCAAGATATTTAAGAGATACTCGAGGAATGCAATAAAATAGAATGACCGAAAATCAAGAAGTACGTAGGCAAAGACTATCCTCCCCGACAAACTCCTACCTCCTTCCTATACGTGTATTTCAAGAATTTCGCCGGAGCTCCTTTTATCATTTTTCCTCCTCCTCCTCCTTTGTTTGCATACTTCCAGCGCGTTACACGCCAAGAAATTCCTCGGCATAATGCCGGTGGGAAAAAAGTACACTCGCCACGCATTGTCGGCGATTAATCGATCCTTTGGCTCCTCTGATTTTCGGACCGTGGGATTCCGTTCCGTCCGACCGTTTGCTCGAAAGCCATCGCAGTATTATTTCCTGATCCGCTACTAGGGCGCGTCCGAACGCAGACGTATAATAAGGGAGCGAAAAAATCGAAGAAACGACGATGAACATTGGCGGACTGAGGGCGGCGAAGGAAGCTTCTTATCGGGAAGGAGGGACGGCAAGGACGAACTTGTTCGCGCCTCGATAACTTCGGAAGTCTAATCTGCCGCCGTCGACGATGGCACCGACGAGCCAACCAGCGATCGTCATTCCTTTCAACAAGCCCCGACGCTCTCTTCTCCCCGGGACTTTATTACTCGCTCCTTCGAGTGTTTTAAATAAGTAACTCGCGCCGAGAGTGGAGAGATTTTGCTCGAGTTAGGTCTACTGCTCGGTTGGAAGACGGCACCGCCTTCTCGCGAACGACGAAGTTCCTGCGATTGTCGAGTACCGCGAACTGGAACGTCTTCCCTTTCATTTCCTTTTCGATCGCTTTGTCCGTCCGACTCGCGACTTTATTAACGACTGTTTCGAGCAAGTCGCCGTAACTCTCTCGACGACTATTCCACGGTGCGCCAAGGACCCCCAGACCATCGCTTCGCGCGGACGCGAAACTTTCAATCGACCCTCTTTACACATTTAACGCGCACGATGGTATATCACACGAGATGCACTGCGACGGGAGTGTTGCGACTGCGTGTCCACTGGAGAGATAACCTTTGAGTCACATATCTGATTGTACGCGCAACTGACACGCTGAATCGTGAGTTGACGTATCTTAATTCTTTGCGGTTGGCGAGATTTTTACAATTTCATTTTAGTCGCTACGGTTTATTTCCGTGCACGTTATGTTCGCCACGATACATTTGAATGTGTGTTACATTCTCTACGATATATTTGGTTAAGCGTTATGGTCGGTACGATATATTTGTTTGTGCATTATAGTCGCTACGATATATTTGTTTGCGCGTTATAGTCCCTACGATATATTTGTTTGCGCGTTATATTTGCTACGATATATTCGCTACGGAATATTTTCTTCCGCATTATATTCGCGGTCATTGAATTTTTGCATGCTATAGTCGCTACGATATATTTGTTTGCGCATTATAGTGGCTGCGATATATTTGTTTGCGCATTATAGTCCCTACGATATATTTGTTTGCGCGTTATATTTGCTACGATATATTCGCTACGGAATATTTTCTTTCGCATTATATTCGCTGTCATTGAATTTTTGCATGCTTTCACAAGCAATACTCTTGGAACAAACAGCATCGCTTTCTGATATCATCATCGACACAACACCGCATGTACCATATCTGCGAGGTGTGATAAAAAATATAACATGATATACATTGTAAGTACTTATATACGGTTACTCTGCGCAAGCGTTTGTATTTCGAGGACGTACATATACGCTCTTCGAAGCGAGACGGTTAACCGCTATCTCCCATAGTGACTCCCCGTGCACGAAATTCGTTCATGCATTCGCTGCTCGTCGCAGAGTGCTCGGAGCGCCACACAAAGACGATAACGATTACAGAAACCTTGCAAAACGCAAATTACTTACCGAGTTCTACACAAATACGCAGAACCAGCCCCCAAAGTTCCAATGCCTAAGTGACGTCTAAGAGTAGCTCGCTCGAAGTACTCGCCCCCGCGCGTACCCTAACCTGCGCTGCTCTCGAGGGGTTCCTTCCACGGACACTTCCTTTGAGCCTCGCCCACAACCACGCACGCGTGCATAACCTCGCGGCTTCGTTCTTCACGACTTCGCTCGTGCCAGCCTGCACGGCAGTAGACTTTATTAACGGTGGCATTTGGAGGAGTTTGAATAGACAGCCAGACAGAATGAGCGACGAGCGATGTTTTCGACGCTGAATGCGCTTCCGCCCCTCTGACTTCCCACAGTGGGAAACGGAACTTCATGCAACCGAGTTTGCCATCGTTCTTCGTTGCCGCTCGCGGAAAAACTTCGGCCGGCGACGTGCGCGTGTGGGATCGTCGGAAATCTCGACACGAACCTCTGGCTTCCCTTCTTCTTATTTCTTCCACCCGCCCAGCCCGCGTTGCCCTTTACTCTACCACTGTTCGCGGTCGATGCGTATCGAGATGGCATCCCAGTTCCTGTGCACGCCTCCGTCCAACAACTCATTTGCAAAGCGGCGTGTCTGTTACGCTCGACGGACGTAAGGTGGTGTAACGGAATCAAGATTGCCGATGACGGGTTTGGAAGCGTTGGAAAAGGCGTTTACAGAGGTGTCGATGTTGAGGATATATGTTGCAGTCGTGGATCGAGCGGTTTCATAGATACATGGAAGATTGATCGCGAGTTTAGTATTTTTTAACGTACTACTTTAAAAGAAGAGGAGTAAGAATTTTAAGGTATGTGCCGAATACTATTTATTTACAGAGGTATCGATGTTGAGGATATATGTTGCAGTCCTGGATCGAGCGGTTTCATAGATACATGGAAGATTGATCGCGGGTTTAGTATTTTTTAACGTACTACTTTAAAAGAAGAGGAGTAAGAATTTTAAGGTATGTGCCGAATACTATTTGTTTACAGAGGTGTCGATGTTGAGGAAATATGTTGCAGTCGTGGATCGGGCGGTTTCATAGACACATGGAAGATTGATCGCGAGTTTAGTATTTTTTAGTGTAACTTTAAAAGAAGAGGAGTAAGAATTTTAAGGTATGAACCGAATACTATTATTCGCACGGTACTGCCCATGTGGTATATTACAAAACATCGTAAATATCGTGTGTTTTGACGTAGTACCTGACGATCGATTTAAGATATCGCAGGCGCCAGTACTCACGCAAGCGTACCGCCAATGTTGTATACTATCAGATATTGTAAATATAGTACTTTTACATAGATTTATTACCTTTGATAATAATGTATTACAAGCGATCGGAACTTCAAAAAATGCTTAAATTGCCGTGAAATGTTGCGCTGAAAAATTTCTGTACTTACAATGTTGATAATACATGTAATCTGACATTGACGGTATGCTTTAGTGAGTGAATTCTCACGATACTGCGGCTAGAATATTTTGGATGGATGCGCGAAAATTGTGTTGGCGTGTCTTTACTTTTGTTCGTAGGATCGATATCATTGCGGGGGTGCCGTTTTCTATGGTTCTGCAGTCGAAACGTTTAGAACTCTTCTTAAGACGGAACGTCGTGCGCAAATCTTTTTGACGGAACTTTTAAGTCGGGAGGCTTGCCTCCGCCTTTCATTAAGTTCTTCTCTTTCGTGGCTCTATCGCGTTTTTACCGTCGCCGAGGAAAACTTGCACTTTAATATCGACGAGTCGTCTGTGAGGTTTGTTTCAAAGAATCGACGAAACTCTCATTACCTGCGAGGGATAGCCTTTTTCCACGAAGACTGCGGATGTTTCTCTTGTACGACCCGATAAAAAGGAATTGATAGGGATAAGGAGAGGAAAACTTACGCGCCCATTGCGAAATGTAAGGAACTCTGAAGTACAAGTTTCGGTCTCCACTTCATTTCGGACCCCGCCGCTTCACTATGTCCTTCGGAGAACATTTAAATCGCCGCTTCCATGATTATGATCGCACAATTAAAATATGAAAATTGCCTCTGCGCCTCACTAACAAAGTAAATGCACATTACGCAGATATGCGCCTAGTATCAGCAAATTACACCGCATCATAGTGTGTGTTATATCGAAAAAATGTAAAATGATCCGCTAGTGTCAGGCCACCGGTGCACACGTGTTCATGTTATTGGACCAACTTGTTATTATTGAATCAGCCATCAACCATTAGTCAACCGGCGATATCGCTATTTACTGTTAGCGATAACCATTGGAATGGCGCATCGACATTATCATTGCTGACTTTGCCGCTAACTCGTACTTTGCACGACTCGTAACGCCCTGTCGTTGTTAGCTTCTACGGCACAAAGGCCTTTGAACACGACTCTATGTATTGAGCGTTGCTTCGGTAAATACTTACTCTCAGACGAAAAGTCGTTCACCCTACAAGAATTATGTCTACGCCTTTGTCGTTCAATTTAATGGTGGAAACGCGTGCTCCCCTCGCGTACGATCCGACCAAGTTGGATGGTATCGTACCATCTACAGATGGTCGTCCCCTCATCGAGTTTCGTTGTGTCTTTTTCCGCGACTTTCCCCTTGAACTTTGTTCCACAATCGATATTGCCATGGCCTGCGTACCCTAATAGCGGCTTGCAAACCTGCAAACGCACATTACCAATCTCGCATTATGACCTTACTTTCATGTCAATGTGCAAGTACAAATATTGCCCGGGCAAATATTTAGTCATTTTCTTGAAAGATCATTTCCCGATTCATAAGTGTAAGGAGAGTATATTATTGGCGGGGGTGATAGATTGCTAGTAATGTAGCCAAAAAATGTAGGATCCACGATGGGGCGTAATGCCAAAGCAAGCGAGTGTTGTGGTAGTTGCAAAGAAAGATGAGGAGAGTCAATTAGGAAAAAGCGGAAAATGCTTGGTACTTTGTGGCTAACTAAAGAACAATCGTTAGAGACATGTCAGAATATTCTGCTAAATAACATGATAATTTCCGCAAATAATAGTACCACTCAATAGCAGCGTGTATGAATTGCAGCGTCGCTGTGAACGCGTTAAATAAACAAGTTTCTACCAAACTTTTGGAATAATGTTAGAAAAAATTGACCATCTGCTTTCAATGTGCCATAAAATATATCCCACTTATTATTAACCCTTTCGCTACAGACCGATTTTCCGGTGCGCTACTCCCGCTGAACGAGCCGCTGCTCCGAAAGTGAGTTTTTCTAAAATCGTCTTTATGGTATTTCCGTAAAATTTCTCTTATCAATTTAAGATGAAAAGCAGCTACAGAAATATCTTTACGTGTTTTGAATTTATATAAGCAATATGAATTCCAAACTATGGTTACTGTTCGCGCGTAGCGATCAGGCTTACTGATCTATAGTTCTGTGACTATAGTCACCGGCCGAAGCGAAAGGGTTAATACGTGTCAAAATATTCTTGACCATCTCTGTCCCGTAAAGTCATTCCCTTCTCCACAATAGAGCGATAAAATTACTTTTACCGCCAGCCACAGGCGGCGACGCATCCGACAAGATGAGTATCGAACGAAACTAATCCCTCTCCGATGCACACACCTTATACAAACCCAACACGCTTCTCGCAACGAAGCAAAAGACAGCGCACGCCCAAACAACGGCATCCGTCGTTCAAAGCGCGTCGGCAGACTTCCTGCACGGCTAATGCGCGACTTGGACCGGAAAGTTGCTACGATAGGCAGACGTAGATGCGCAGAGCAAACATTAATCCCATTGTCTTCGTGCGCGGCGAACTGCCAGGCTACAGAATGACGATGAGAGCGCGAGCGTGGTTCCCCTTTCTCGTCAATCCCCATCCTCCTTGCGCCGTCAACGTCCTGACCCACCCGACCATTAAACGAAGACGTACACGCGTCCCGTGCTTAACGTATGCACGCAACGTACAACTAGACAAGACGGGCATGGGGGAGAATTTCACTTTTTGTTTTGATGTTAACCGAAGGAACTAAGGATTAAGAGAGACTCCCGAGCAGGAGCCCAGTTGGGTACCCGCAGGGTAATAGCTGACGATGGTCACCCGTCAAATGTTTGCATCAGCTTCGAGATAACCGGTGTTATCTTGTTTCGTTGTTTTCACAACTGCTCATACTGACGGTATGAAAGTACGCAACAGAATCGGTGACGATGGATAAAATGTTACGCTTTGTTCACGGGGAAGTACATGTTTTTACCAGCCCGTAGAGTCGTAGCGACAAAGTCCGCCATGGCGAAATGGCTAAACGGTATTGAAGAAAGTCAACCGAAAATCGAACGGATTTAACAAAAACATTCTGATTTCTTGCAACAGTGTAACCATATAACACCATAGCATATGCATATGCATTGTAATTACTAAGAAAATATTTCGTTTACGTATCGCGTTACCGTTAAAATGGCATTCCCCTTGGACGTTTACTCTTGTTCAGGATTACCAGAGTCTCAATCACGGTGGTGGTACGGTTCGACGCCAGGGACGGTATATAAAACATTCTGATATACCGAACGTGCGTGACACATTAACGAATGACGCATGAATTGACGCACGGTTGAGGTAATGACTGAATGTAACACACTTCGAAAAGCGAAGCGCAAGGGACTGCGTAAGCATTAAATACTGCATCCTCGTGGGTTGGCTCGAACAAAATGTAATTTTGCACCTCCTGCCCAATAGGATACTGTTGCGAAAGCGCGTATTCAAACGCAAGCGTTGGATACACTCCTCAGAATATTACCTTCAGCCCCGATGCCGTGCCGAACCGCGCCGTCGGAATGCGAATGCGGACGCGAGCTAGTCACGAAATAAAAATAATGCGGGTGATGCACGGTGGGCAGAAAATGGGCGAGGGCTGCACATGCCGCCAAGGGGTTGGCGGCGTCGGCGTGTTGCCGGAGAAGGCCGCGGAGTCATGTTTAAAATATTTCCCACGAGGTGGAACGTACCAAACATCGGTAATACGCGCAGCGGCTCTCAAATGCGCGAGGGCTTCTAACGCGGCCGCGGGTGTGTTTTTGGAAAGGCGGGATGAAAAATTGAAAGGCGCCGGGTTCACCTCGAGCACGTTGCAGGCGCGTGCTCTGAGTAAACAGCCCGATAAATCCCCGGTCGTACGTCTGGAAGTTAGCGTGTCAATTAAAAATCACTATCTCAGCTCGCGTCTTAGTCCCACCCCGCGGCGCTTGACTTTCCGACACTCCGTTCGCCCCGCATCACGCTCGGACGAATTTCCGTTTGCGCGGTACCGCCCGTCGACCGGGTCATGAATCGGTCGCGGCTAATTCGATTAAACTGAAACTAGAGCGGCACCCCAACGGACATTGGCGATAGAGCGACGCGGAAAGTGAATTTTGATCACGTCTCCATGTCCTTCATCGTTGAGAAACGACGCGCGGGACCCCGTTCCCGTCGTCGCGGTCCGTATTTTCACGCGCGACGGCGCCGCCGTTCTACCAACTTCGAAGTGGGGGTGTCTGGCACTTTCCGCAGAAAATACTGCAGCGCAAACTGAAACTCTACCGGAGCTTGCGCTGTATAGCCCTGTCTCGCTTATTTATGTATGAAACCGTAGGCTATGTTCACCCGCCACCATCACCGGCACCACTACTCTCAACATCGCACCCTCCTCCAACTACCAAATCATCTCATTCCCGAGGCCCTTCATGTCTGATGTGTGCGCGCGAAGTTGTGCTATACTCGCGAGGCGGAGATGAGCGATGAATGCGTGTCCACAGCGGACTTCCGTTTCGGGGTGAATCGGACGAAGGTCGCGCACGCTTTAGACTTCGGCTCAAAGTTAAGGACCGTCGGAGATGGCTTCTTCGTAAACGTGCGAGGTCGCACATGAGAGGGTGGTGACGAAAAAAATATCGTGCGGTGTTTATTACGGTGGATAGGTTAACGGTAGATTTGCGGGACTTGTCAATTTCATAAGTACGTCACAGAAGCCATTATTATTATTATTATTATTTTCTGGTAGCTTTCTCTGATTTTGGCTGATAGACGGATCAATTCAATTCATTCATTTCTTTCACTTTTTCGTAATTCTGTCATTTTGTAATTCTGTACGCCGCGCAAATGTTTCTCTGGATGCCAGACAAATTGACAGATCTGATAAGGCTAGTGTTTAGTAATGGGTTGATTGGTATAAAATGGCAACCGCAGAACAGCACGGTAGCAGAGGGTTGAATATTTTGGTGGCGCAACCTCGAAATTTCCCAGGTTGCGTTATTAATCGTTTGCTTTCTGTTTCGAACGTCGCGTCGCCTCGCTTTTTCGGCGGGACGGCCAGAGTTTTGCGGGAACACGAAAACCCATTTTACTAACAAAGCGCGAAATATGCAGCGGGCCGAAATTAAAAATTCAATGCAATTGTTCGGCCTTGTCGGAATGTGGTAAGTTACGTCGAGTTGGCCGGTTATACCGAGAGGAAAAAAAGCGGCAGTCGGATGAAAATGGGACCGGTGAGAATAACATTTTGCTGTTATTTTAGAATCGTCGCGTCCGTCGCCGGTTGCAGCGCGTTTCGGACAAACGTAATTCTTGCCCGGCGGAGAAGCAGAGAAATGCCAGCGAAAGGCCGTGAGAACCGCTGTGCGATTTAATCGTATGTTTACGCGCGTCTTATTTACGCTTGATATCGCCGGCTGCCGGCACTCTCGTGATCGCCACAAGCGCGAATTCATGAATTGAATTTTCGTTACCGCCGCGCTTCTACGACGTCCCGCTCGCCTCTCGTATAATAACAACACGCCGCGCTCGTCCAAAAAGCTACCGGAAAATAACATCGAACCGCGGCAAGTTCGGATTTTCGCGATAGGATGAGAAGCCGGGCGTGAGAAATATAGCGAACGAAAGAAGTTGCGAAATGTAGAAATAACGAATCCTATGAGGCATTGCGATGACCCTCTTGAAACAGCTCAATTTCGGTCTATGATCAACGAACAATAATATTTCGATAACAATCTCCGTTACACGACGTCTTATGATCTTACTATCGATCGAGAACATTTGATCTTTCCTTCGTCATTAATCCACTTGCAAACGCTACAATCCGTATATGATAACTGTCAATTACTACACGTATGTATTATATATATCACATCTAGTCTGCTCGTGTCAATTGTTTTCTCGAACGCATTCATCAGTCGCCCGCAAAACATCAATAGTGACAGACTAAAAATATTGGCTTGCAAGAAAATCGGACAGATTCCCGGCAGGGAATTAGCAAACGATATTTAATCACCGCAAGCGTATCGACCGTCTCATTGCCCGTTGCCGGCCGAAAAACCCACGAGGGGTGAAAATCGTGAGTGCAGCGTCGGGGGGAAAAAAGCTGCAACGCTTCTTTCGCCGCCGCGGTGAGAGGGTCGATCGAGGAGTCGGAAGAAGAGAAAGTGCTGTTCTGGATAAGCAGGAACTACGTGTGTTACCGCCGGGACACAAAGTGCATTAGCAGTCGACGTCCGGCGAGTCCAGGCAAAACCAATACGTCGCGATACCACGCGTTAAGAGACGACCGGACAAAGGGACCAGGAGGAAATCTGTCAAGCCACGGCGTCTGAGAAGGCGACAAGAAACAGTGACGGCGTAAAAAGAGCCGGGCGACAGCGAGCCGATGAAAGGGCACGTTCCTTTTAAAAAGATCGCCGTACAATGTAATTTCCACATCGGCTGCGTTACGTTTTTATCCGCGCCGTTCGACGCGACCGCCCGTCAGGGAAGAGAAATCCTCCCACGGAGGGGCTAATGTTTTCGTAACCCGAAGTCGACGGAGGGGCGAAATGTCGAAATCACTCCGGAATCACTTCGCCTCGCAGTTTATTCGTCAAATCCAGATCTGCCGGCTGATGGAGTAGAACGTCATTGGGGGTAAGAGGGGCGACGGCAAAAAGAGGCAATTTGTCTTGCGTTGCGTGGGGAGGGAAAAATTGCGAAGGAGAGGGAAAAGATGGTCAGCCAGGTCGTTGGTTTCGATGTGGCTTAGTTTTCGGGAGGGCGGGAGAATGTACCGTGAAATAGGAGCGGAGCAAAAAATATTTAGCGTCGGAAGGACGGGGAAAAAGCGGAGCGATGTCGATTTCCATAATCCACGGATTTTCATCTCGTGATTCCGCTGAGATACACTGATCGGCGACGAATCCATCGTTGGCGTTAAGGTACGTCATCTCATCGGGGTCATAACGAATAAAGTTTCGCGGATACTTTGCATGGTAAGAGGTGGCATATTTTTTCCATGAAGCTCGACGTCAAGCGAGGCCGGGAGAAATGTCTGAGAAACGGTCTCGTCGACGGGCATAGAATAAACTTGCTAACTTCGTTGTAACGACGGTGGGACGGGGCGGAAAAACGTATTACAAGACACGAAGTCTGTCGAAGAGAAGAGACGAGCGCATAAGCGACAAGGCGAGATTTAACGTCGCTCTCTGCCAACTTATTGGCAGTTCGCGTTAACGCCGTCAACGCACGCACGACCGCAACTGCCCTAAAATGAGGTGTCGAGCAATAATTTTACAGTATCGAAACCGCTTTGTTGGCAAACCCACCGTCATGTCAACCGTACGCATAAAAACTTTCCCAAAAATAATGGAAAAATATGTACATATAAACCGCATTCACACCAGATAAAATCTGTGGACCGTCTATGTTGAAGTTCAAAACCCCGATGTGCCTCGATGTGCTTCTCCACTTCGAGTACATTGAAAAAACGCTCCCGACACGTCGAAGTCGCAAAACCTACCCTGTCGATGGGGCTGAAATAAAGAGCGCGCCCAGTTCGCGGATGACCCACGGCTTGTCCAGTCCGGAGGATACGCTACGCACTGCGAAAGCAGAAAGCAAGTGCACGTTGAAGGAAGCAAGGGAAGTGCGGTGCCTGGAGGAGGGGACGGAAGAAGAAGCGGTCGTGGATAAGCAGAGAGCAACGTTGCTGCCGGACAGAGTGAATTATGGGACAATTAGTTCCGGCAGATATATAAGCCTCAGACTCAGAAGCGGGCTCTCTGTCTCTCATTCTACTCTCTTTCCCGCCGTCCGTCTTTCTCTCGCGCCTCCACTCTCGCTCGCTCCTCTTCCGTGCTCTCCCGCAGTGGCGAGGGAGTCCCTCATTCTTGAGGGACGCAGCACGCTCCGGAGCTTTCGTTCGGTGGCCATGCGGACCGAAAGCTAAGAAAAGGGACTGGACGACTCATTAACCACCGGCGCTCCCGTGTTCTTTGTGTCTGGTCCAGTACCGACGGTAGCCCCCGCCATCGTTCCCTTTTCCACCTTTTCCTCCCGACCAGCGTCGTGGTCGGTGCGTTTTGTGTCCTGCGGATCCCCCTTAAATCCACTCGAACCTTTCTTCTCCCGTCTGCCGCGACCTTACTCTTTCTGTCGCTGCGTCTGTCTCCTCTGTTTTCTCTGTCGCACCGACTTCACCCCGTTTCCTACATCATCGAACGTACCTTTTTGCACGGCGCGTCTACACGTCTCAGCCTCATCTTGGTTGGACGCATTCAGTGCCGTTAGCGTTGCGAGCCAGTTCCGTTACGGTTTAAATCGCGGCGGGCACGACAGAATCGGGTGTAAAAGGCACGGGGGCCTCGCACGCTTTCGAAGGAAGCCAGGCATACGCGGATGCCAAAGGCAAACACGACTGCCTCTCCGTGTACGTTGCTGCGACTGGGCTCTTGCATCGGCAGACCGCACCGTTGAGAAGCTTCTTCAATTATGCACCAGCCAGGAATACCTGTCCACATCGCTACCGTCGCTGAATCTGAATACGTTTGTAATGGAAGGAGGTGGCGAGCGTGGACCGAGACCAGACTCTCACGTGTCGACGTTGTCGAAATTCCAGAAACGTCCGGGAGAAATTTGCGCTCCTAACCGGTCTCGTCTTGGACGTCTTTTTCGAAAAGGCTTGAAGCGGCGGGCTGAAATAGAAATTGCACGCGACGGAAAGCTGCGAAGTGCCGGGTGCATTTTATATTTTGCATGAGGCCGCTGCGGGCAACCGAATGCAACGCGTGCGGACAGAAGTTCTCGGGGATGTCCGGAATTTACTTATAAGAGGCCTTTTCGAGAAGTGACGCTTCAAATGTCGTTTAACGTCGATACTCGCCAGAGAGGAATTGCGCCCTGAAATAACACCGAAACGTTGGAACGTTAAATGCAATATTCCGCTAACTAATGCGGTGAGTAGAAAATTGAAACGGAAATAACTTCGTCAGTCGGGCCGACCTACGTAAGCAGGACGCAATCAATCGCGTGCGGTTGGTTCCCGATAGAAGTACAAAACCAATTTGTACGGACGAGGTTAAATCCGTTTGACGCTGTAAAACGTCGACGCCTGTTGACGACCGTTGCATACTCCTCGGCGATCGATAGTGATACCGGTAATTTTGAGTGCATCCGGGAGGGCTATGCAAACCGTACGTAGAAGTATTTTCCATTTGCTCCTACTTGTTTTGTCGGTTGAACAACCGCGGCCCGAAACATTCCGACAGATTACGTAGGATCGTTTTCCCAGGGCGGTAGTGAGTGCAGCATCCACCCACCGCGAGTACCGTTCGGCCTATCGGGATTTGATGGACTTTAAATTCGTAGCGGTCAGCTCAGCCTACTCGAGAACGAGGTCGCGCCGATATTGCGGCGATCGTCGTTTAGCGAAGGCGGAGTGCACTCAGTGAATGTGTAAATAGGGCCGTTTTTGTCGTGTCAATAAGTACTGCATCTATAGTGGCTTCGAAAGCTGATAATAAGCATCTAAGTGCAAATGAGATGAATGACGTTACAAATTTACCTTTGTTTCATAGAGTTTATCGTGTTGCATATATGAATCTTACGGTACCTTCATACCTCTAGCCATAGGCAATTTATAGAGTACCTATTTAAGACCCATTTGAAGATTTGGTAGATTCATACACTTTAGCTCATTGCGCAGGGGCTTCACAGTGCAACCGCTTTAAAGTTGCATCACGTGTGTCGTTGAAACTCTGATCGTAAAACGTTCATACGCGAAAAGTGTCTTAATGCCGCAGAGCCAGGCAATCGTCGGTTAACCAGAAATGCCGGGCAACCGTCCGCTCGAGGCCGCCGTAATCGAATCCGCTTGCCATCTGCGGGCAGCGGGAGAAATCATTTCAATCGTCGTTGCGGAAAAACGCCGAGTCGTTCGGCCGCGATCATTTCCCCATGACACAGGCACTCTCTCTCTCTCTCTCTCTCTTTCGTTCGCCGGCAACCCTTTCCCGTGATTTTGCGGGCTCCGAATTCGCTGCGGTGCGCCGCGCTCTGTGATGGCGGCCGCGACAGAACAAGCCCGTGCAAATATTATAGTCAACCTCATCGTTTGCCAAAGTGGCACGCTGCCGGAGTATCTACCGAACACGGCGTAATCCAATCGTGTGCGTACGCGTGTGGATGTCGTTCATTTCCACGACGACAGGCGATCGGCCAATCATCGGGACCCGGAGCATTTCAGCGGATTACATATAAACGCGCCGAGAGTCGGAGGCCGCATTGTACATCCGCGCCGGTTGCACCAGATTCGAATTTACTGTGGCTGACCGACATCGGGCCACGATGTCGCGGTGGATATTCCGCCGCGGCACAACTCGCGGAGCCGCGTTTTCGGCGGGAATCGAACGTGGCAGACGACAGGCTGCGAGAGGGAAGGGGACGCGTGGCAGTACGATTTTGCAGAGACTCGATTTCGTTCGCGGAATCGAATTTGCTCCGGTCCATCAGGAGTCACTCTGACGCGGGTGACGCGAGACGAACGGATTCGCGAGGGAAGTGGCGTGAATATTGTCGATCAACGGTGTTAAACGCTTTGCGAGCCGCTACCTTAATGCCCAAACTGCCGCGTTCGTCTTCATTTCCTGTGACAGAAGTGGGCCAATCGGTTTGAAAGCGGCTCGAACGTCATCGGCCCCGCGCTCATTCGGCGAAACGCCGCGGCCAGCCAAAAAAATCTGTCGCTTCGCATTGCCACCCTCTGGCGCGCCCCGAGCCAAATGCTAACGCGATTCGCTGTTGCGTTTGGCGTCGGTTTCCACCGGGCGGACGTGTCATTGGGTTTTACTGCTTGAGAGAGCTTTAATCCGCGCGTGCACGGATGTACGCGCTTTTGCGAACGGGTCGCGAGAGGTGTTATATTTTTACATAGAAAAGTCTTCCAACGTCAATAACGTCATAGAGCGTCCGCAAACGTTAATCTGGATATAATCTATATATAACAGCGCAACTAACGCGTCCACCACGCAACGCATTTTTCCCAAAAGCAGCAGAACCATTTATCTAAACTGCCAAGGCCTCATCTCCTCGAGATTAACCAATGACGCGGCTCTACCTTTTTCACGACTCCGCCACCGACACTTCCCAACTTACGTAGTCAGGTCTCCTGATTAATGACCGCGCTAATCAAATAAACAATTCTACATCTGTCGACCGAATGTGTTACCAAGCTGCGGGCCAACTTCGTCGTCCGCCGGGCCCGGCTTCTTTTTCTTCACCCTTCCCCACGTCTTCCTGCGTCTTGCGCGAGGGAAGCACGGTTTATCTTCGGTCTCTGGCAGTCGTCGATCCTTCCGCTCTTCACGGCTCGCCTCCCACCCACCCGTCCGCGCAAAAGAAGCGGGAAAGAAAAGTACCCTCGAGCGCGCGTTGGGTTCGGGTTCGGTTTGGGAAAGGCCGGCGCGCGTTGCAAGCGACGCGGAGAAGAGCAGACAAAGAGGGACGACGGGCGCGGCTTCTGTCTGAAGAAAAACACGGGCGCCGCGTGGCGTGACTCCCGAGTGGCAATTAGAAGGATTAATGATTCCGTCTCAGGATCCGCCGGGCGCGTTCCTTCCACGTCGGCTTCTGCTACTCAACGTCCACTGCGCCAGTCGTGCCAGTCGAAATGGCTAAGCGGACGACGTTGAGGAACGTGGGCAGGAAAGCACGATATTGTCGCGATTAGAGCGGATGCATGTACAAGCACGTCCTCTTGTTATTCCGTGCCTTCGCTCCACCTCGCGCGCCTGCACGGTCCTTTTCTCGTTTTCGCCCAGTTACCACGCGCCTCTTAGCTTCGCCTGTTCACTCGCACGCGATAGCCTCTCTCGCCCGCTCCGACCTACGTGTCGTGTCTACAGCGCGTACGTTCATAAATCAATGTTCCGTTCGTTTAACGCCTCGTCGTACCGCCGACAGGGAAGTGCCTTGACGTCTCTCTACCGCCGTGTCCGCACGATGCAGGCTCCAGATAGCGTGGCCGGCCGGTTTCGCGAAGTACCGCGATGACTCATTGCCCGGCTCCACTACTTTTATCCGCGCATCGGATTGCACGTCTCACTTGCCGGCCCGCGGGGCTGCATTATTCATGTCGTCCTCTTTGTCGCCCGCTTTGTCGCCGTACACCACGCTGCCCTGGACGATAAACAAAATTCCGCATAGCGCGGAACGAAGTTAAGGAGTTAGCTATTGATACGGCGAAATGGAAAATATGAGCGAACGAGTGCGGATGCCGAGCGCACTGGATGCGGACGCGGGCAGAATCAAGAATGCCAGTCGGGGCAACGATACTGCTGCTCGGTTAACTAGTTGCCAGTCCCGTCTTTTCCGTGAAAGCCACTTGCTTTTGTTGTCCCACGATACGCCGCCAAGCCCGTCACGTCCCGTCGAGTCGAGTCGAACGAACGAAACGTCTCTGTTAAGCGGCGGACTTCGCTCTCGGCCGATGAAATGTGGCGCGCTTTGTGCCGCTCAATTGGGGCGTGCTACTCATGAGCATAATACATTTTTTCGTCAACATGTGCGATGCAACCCTCTCGGTGTTCCGAGAAGTGAGACAGTGAAAATAGTGTTCGTTCTTCCTACCAATCAGTATTGCGGGTCCGTTCGCACACGGTAGAAATTATTCTGGCACGAAATTACGAACGAGCGAACAACTGAAGTCGCAAAGTAGCAAGTAGGAATGTAAAGAGCGCGTCTGCCGAGAGGGTGCACAAGTTCAGTCATCAAACCTTTGATGTCCGAAAATATCTACTACAAATTGCGACGATTAGATTTTTAAGTGACAAAGGAAAGAGCATGCTTAGACTCCGCTGCGCATTTAATCTTCATCGTCAAAACGTTAAACACATTTTCGATTACATTTATCATTCCGTTCAACTGATGCATAAGTCCAGAAAATGCATCTGTATGAAAACGAAACGTCACATTTATTTCATCCGTCCCAACGCAATCCATTAAAAAACTTCAAACGTTTCAGTCTTGCATGATTAATAAAGTCTCATCCCTCAAAGTTGACACTGTCGCAACCGTGTACAGTTTAACGTCTGCGCATTTAGCGCGTTAAGGCCTTTCCCTGCGGAGCATCAGACTACTTCTCCTAAATTACAGTCATTACCGCGTTTTTCGCCGGGCGTAAATACAGCTGAACGAACCCATTCAATCGCACAAAGTCACAATGACCGCGTGGGCCGACGGAATCAAAGACGCATCTGAGCGCGCGAACGTAACGTGAATGGATCGTCGCACGTGCGCGGGGCCAGACGTTGTTAACTAGTTGTGCGGGGCCGTCTTTCCGCGAAAGCGCTTCTTTTTGGACGCCGACGCTCGTAAGCGGGACGATTTTCACGGTTCGGTCGAGCGGACCGAGACGTCTCTGTTAGCAACGAGCCTCGCCCGCGGGCGAGTAAAACGCGTCTGCCAAGTTTGTCGCGCTCGTGATCGTCTTCTTCTTCTTCTTCGCGGCGACGACGTCCGTCGCGGCGCTGTGACCGACGACGCGGGACGTCTCTGTTCGCGACGACGTTCCCGGAACGAAATTACCTTCGATGCGCACGTTCCGCGCGTGTGACGTTGCGTGCCACAGCGAATGCGTCGCGTTTCAGGCGAAATTTATGAACGTCGAGATGTGCGGCGAGTCGTCTGCGGTGGAAGCGAATAATACATTGTTTGTCCGTGTAAAAAATGCGCTCGTTTGACAAGTTGCGGGAGTGATCGGGTGAGACAGATGGCCGAAGGAAGTTGTTTTGGGAGGTTGAATTTAGGTTCATGTATATGTGAGTTTTATGTAGAATGCTTTGTCAGGATTATTTTGGATGTTCGATGTGAGGGGTCGAAAAATAAAGAAGACGTCGGACGGGAACAATTTCGCTTCGTTTGGAATCTGAGGCTGGCGTCTAAGTCACTGCGGCACCGATGCTTTTTGTGCTGAGGCCTTTGATTATGGACTTTTCATATACTCACGCGTTGCTCTATTGTTTTCTACGATCCCCTACTACGATTTACTCTGTTCGTTATAGGGAACTCCGATACTAACATACATCACCAACAAATTACGTAATATTTGCGAGGAAGGTATACGTCATAGGGTGCATTTTTACTATCGGACTATGTCAAACTTGCAAAAAAGGCATGGGTCGTATCGTGGGTCTTTCCAACTTGACGGTAGTTGCGAACGTATTAATGTGTGTTTGCGAGATACTTAAGGATTTACTTTGCATTGGACGTTCCCGAGCTTCACCGTCGATATTTATCTACACAAGATTTATAGAATCCGGGTTGCCCAGTTGCCCTGGCCCAAACTGGGAGACTATCGCAGTTAAAAATCGGGGGCGCTTATCATTTTGTATAGTTCCCGTGAGTTCGTCCGCGAACGGTGAACCGAACTCACGCAAGCGATCCTCCATCGCCGGACATGTATTACGAAACTGAGACGTACAATTCCTCTCCCGGATGATAGCGTTTTGCGTCTGTCAATATTGACCGTCGAGAACGATTTGTTTTGGGGTTTCCTGTTTGCCTACTCGCTGCGGACTGACAGTTAGTTTTTGCTACCTCCGGCCAGTGAAACGATAAAGCGAGCGATACGAGTTTTCTCCGCGGCACAAACTGACACCGTATCGACGAACCGATCTCCGTGTTCGTCGATAGTAAGTCCGTCACGGCGTTGTCAAGCAATGATCGTACGGTCTTCGACAGAGCACCGTATCGGATACGCCTACGCGGACAACCGAAAGTGGGAATGTGAGGGGAGAATCCAAGAAAGAGAGGTCAGGGAACCTCAATCACAGTGTTTCTTCGTTTTTACTATATAAATTTGTTATTCTACGCGTTTCGGTACTCTTCGATAATGCGACTGATGGATTTTTAATTTTTACCTGTCGAAGCTCCGGATATTGCCGACAGTCATTTAATCTGTGAAATACTATGCTTGTCTTATGGCACGACGCACATGCTATTAAACGCTCAAGCAGTAAAAACTTATTTTAACATTACAGATATTTACTGCCCCCAAACATTATTCCCATCAGTACATCCACGTCTGCGGAAAATGCAATCAGAACGAGTTTACACGCGTACCTCTTATCAACCCCACTATCGCTGAGCGCTTGGCCAAACATTTTTTCCCACGACATAAAATCGTCACCGCGTGATTATTAACCCCATCACCCTTTTCACTTTGTCCCAGCGCGCAGTGCATAAATCACCGCGACGCTTGCCCGTTCACCATTTCCATGCCTACGGAAAATGCGACCGCGAAGAGTCAACACGCATACCTTTCGTCAATCTCACGATTACAAAGCGCTCGGACAGTGAGCTGTTGGCCAAATATCATTTTTCCCTGCAACATAAAGTCGTCACCGCGCGATTGTTAACGTCGTCCCTCTTTTTACTCGTCTCCGAGCGCCTGCCTCTGTGGGTAGTGCATAAATCACCGCGGCGGCAGCGACGGTTACTGGTTCACCGATATAAACGATTGTGTTTAGCCTGAACACGCGGCACGATAGAGAGGGTCGTCGTGAATGTCTGTAGCGTTGGGCGCTGGGCGTAGAAAGGAGAAGACGACTTGGTTCCACGCCGGCAGCCTATCCAGCTGTCGTGGCCACGTCAGAGTGCCTGGCGTATATAACCCGGTAGCCGTCTCATTCCGTACAATTTAAATGTTCCTCCCTGTCCGCGTACAAACTGGTCCTCCTCGCCCCTCCTCCTTCATGCCGCGCGTGCTTCTTCCTTATTCACTTTTTCCCCAGCCGTTACCCTCACGCTGTTCCTGGGTGCTCTGCTTTTCTTCTGGTGTGCGGCATTAATAAACACCGTCGTTGCCGTATGTACAACCGACGAGGCCGACGATCTTACGATCTTAGTCAAGACCCGCCGTGCTAGTATTTCGAATGCCGCATGGTCTTCTTAACCACTTACGCTGGAAAAGAATTCAGTCTTCGATGCCTCCGAAAAATCGGAAAAAGATTTATATTTTCGAAACTAATTAACACGTTGACTGCCAAGCATATTTTGCTAGGTTAGAACCGCGATGCGATGAAATACTGCAGAGTATGATTAAATCGTGCAAAACGAAGGAACCGCAGACTTAATGGAAGCCAAAGTATTGTAGCACCGTTCCAATATCAATTGCTTTTATAAGATTGTAAATAGGCTTCTTTGCGAATTTTTTTCATTTTCAGTAAAATCTTTTGCGTTGGTCACCGGTAACCACCATGGCAGTCAAACTGTTAATTTTCGACCTAGGACTTTTTATAGTTTTTTGGAGGGAATAAAGGGTATCGATTGATTAGAAAATACATGTGCGTCGTTTTTGTTTCTACGACAATCGCATGATGACGTACATACCACGTCGTTGGCGATTCTGTGACAAAAGCATTACGACGTGCACGACACGTCTTTCCAGCGCAAGTGGTTAACCACTTGCGCTACGATTTAATTTTCGGCTGCCGCGCTCTACAATATAACATGCCGGCGCAAAAGATTTTACTATAAATGCAAAAAATTCGCCATAAAACCTAGTAGCAGCTATTGATGTAGTAGCAGCGTCTATGTAAAAGACATGTCGTTTTTGCTTCTGCGACAAATGCCTATCGACGTGGTATACATGTCGCTGGCGGCTTTGGAATAAAAGCATCTCGACGTGCGTGGCACGTCTTTATAGCGCAAATGGTTAAAACCGACTTGCGTGCGATATACTTCCCCACGACGCATTACGTTCGTATCAAAAATTTGCGTTGTCAATTATTTACTCTTTCTTTCGCCAAATAGTAGCTGCGCACGTTATCGCGTGAAGTACCGTAACCGCAGATCCGCGGCAATCACCGCTTGCATTATACGTTCCTCAATGTTCCCGTCATCCATTTTCTTCACGCACTTTCGCTGCTCACGCGCCCGCCGACTTTCTCTGTTCTATTTTCGCCCGCCGGCAAATTCTCGGCGCGTCTCGCGTCGACGTGCATCGCGCCTCGCGGGCCCACCGTTCATCTCGCGATTTAATAATGTACATCTTAATGCCTGTGGGCTTCGCGATCTCACGTGGGCGTCCGCCGTTGCCTGGCGGACGGTGAAGGTGAGACGCGCGGACGTGTTGGCGTCGATGACAACGACGACGATCCTGCGATACACACTCCGGGATTGGTCATAATGGTGGTCGTGCCAGCGCATGACGTAAAATGTCTCTCAGAGGTAGTCGCTTCCCGAATCGGGACCACGCCACGGTGTCGTTTGCCGGTGACAGTGTTGGCTAAATATACACTCCGAGGAGGACGGGACGGAGAAACGGCACTTCTCCATCTTCCTTCAGGCTTTCTCTCTTCCGTCGTCTCGCAACACATGCCCCGTCTGCGTCGGTCGCCACGGTTGTCTTTTGTCACGCATCCTCGGTCATCTGGCCTGCCGGCCCGGCATTTCTTTCACCCCATGCTACCTCCGCGCACGCATACTTTCTTACGCGCGTACACATTTAGCGGGGCGTGCGGTAAGCAGGACGACTTGTGCAAGTCCTTAGCCGTAACTCGAGTGACTGGCAGGACGAGATATCGTGTTGCCGAGGTGGCACTCTCTCACCTTCGGTCTACCCACGGTCGCTTGCCTTCTCTCTTCTGCTCTCACTGCTCTTTCGCTCGTCCTCGTCCTACCAGTCCTTTTCTCGCCAGCGCCGGTGTACACGTAGTGCGGCGCCAGCAAAAGACGCTCGTCTTAGAACCAGCTGAATCCGCTAATTAGCGCGACCTCAAGGAAACTCGAGCACGACCCAGTACACGACCCAGTGCTCTCATCGAGCAGGCGAACTTGGTTTACGCCGCCTCGTTCCCCTTTCCGTCGCACTCCTTGGGATCCTCGCACTCGTTGGGATCTTCAATGCATTTCTCTCGCTCCTCCCTGGTGTCGTGGTAACTTTATCCCGCTGCTGCCTTACGCCTTTACGGCCGTTTTCTTTCCTGCTCTCTTCGCTGCCATCTTTGACTCCAAGGCAATATTCAGCTACCGCGATTTTCTGCTCGACGATATTCGACGATTCGGATATGTGAACGGCGGTGTGGGGTATGAGTGTGAACATTTTTGCGAACAACGGGGGGAATGGTCAGCTGGTACGGAGACGGATTTTTAGACGAATTAAAGAGTATGCGTACGTGTGATGAGAAAAACGTGTGACAGTTTCGAGGATACTGCTATTTGTAACGAGGTATTCTAGATTGTGATCCGTAAGTGCTCGTTCTTAATGCAGCCAATTTCTTGTGGAACGTGGTCGTCTAGGAGCTCGTTAGTCGAACCGGTACGACCTGTTTTACTAGAACGGATGCCAGTACCCGGATATGCAGTCGTTTTTAATTAATTGGCACTTTCAATCGGAGGATCCAGGTTTATCGATCAGACAGCTGAGAGCTAAACTGTCTTCTAGCTGTGAAATGAACAGCTCAGCTTGAAACTTGATATACAGTATTGCTTTCGCAACACAAACATTTCCTGTATCTACATACGTGGATAGCTGGTGATGGTACAAAATAAAACCTGACCAATAACCACTTTACGCCTTCAGATACATATAACAGTCGATTCCCGCATCATCGCCAGCGTATCCTCTCTAGCAAAACTCTCGACTGCCACGCCCCTTACTATTTCCTCATACCAATCTATGGTAGGCGTAAATTCATTTTCGTGCGCCGTAACTTGCTAATAGCGCATTAACCCAGTACCAACAACAACGCACTAATGACCGTCAGTAATGATTTCTACCCACAGTAAAATAATAATCTTTCGCCTCTCGAACGATAGACCTTCTTTGTAATGCCCGTGTCAATTGCAGATTGTTCTCACAGGCACCATCGTAATTCTGGCACGCGTACCCACCTCGCTGTCTACGTGTTGTTCGGTATAATAACGAGCGTCCACGATGTCCGCCTATAATTAAGCTGACAACGTTTGACGACGTACGAGGGCGGGAACAATGCCGGTGCGTTCCGTCGTTCCCAGAGAGAATGCCGACACGACGCGCTCATGTCACATCGAAATGTACACTGAGTGATGCACGCATGGACGCGGACCGTGTCACCATCATTTGGTACGCGAGTCCTGGATCAATCTTGCGCAGTTTACGGAATTCCGACAGGACGCACGTATCCATTCATATTTTCCGACGCGCTGTCAAAATTTGTTTAAGGACATCCCTGCAGCGGATTTCGTTTTTATTTGGCCCTAGCGACTTTCAGCGTGTTGGGTGTCATGAGAGCGCATGTGCAATATGTGCCAATTCCGATAACGCGCGGTGCAGTAGGCAGGTTTACTTTAGCATAGGTTTCGGGCAGGAACTTTCAGATATTGTATTGATGCTATAAAGAGCGATAATAGTTAGCAATAGAAGCAGTATGAATGCTCGCAGTTTATAACCTATCACGTGCAGCGAGCAGACCGTATTACCTTTCCTCGGAAATTAAATCGTGCTTCGCATAAACTACTCCAGAAATGTGCAAGCTCTTTCGCAAGGTGTAATATAATCGATTCCTCGAAATTATTTAGGTGAAAACAGACCGGCGTTTGCTTTCCAATCGATAAGGGTCTCGAGGCACCTTCGATCAACAATCAACGGCCAACAGCCGTACAAGGAATCGATTGCACACAAGATGGCGGTGTCGCTTTGAGATGCCTCGAGGTCAGAGGTAAATAAACGATGAGACATCGATGCATCGGTCTTCCATATATCGTATAGGTGGTCCCTGGAGTTCCACCGGACACGACCAGTCGCACACCCGCCGATCAACCATCACACGCCTCGCCGAGATTTACAAATAGCCTTACCCAAATATAAAGCGTCTTAAAATATTTCCCAATCAAACCACTCGCGGCTAGAGGCAAGCATAGATATTTAATGCCCGCCCCATATATCCGCTCTCTTTCACGTCTCATCGCTTCCACCGATCAACCGTGACCGAAACTTCTCGTCTTCTCTTGCAGTCCCAACGCATTCTAGAAGTCTGCACTCCGAGTACCACTTATCCTATGGACATCCAGATTCGCAACACGACATACCACCTGTGCTGCCATGCATTCCAATCGACATGTTAGTGCGCCCACTTGTGCTATGAATACCCAGGTACACAGGGCGGCGTGCCGCTTCTCCTGCCACGAGTGTCCACGTCCGCGCGACACTATACCAGTCGCACATCAGCATCTTGCCACACAATCTCACCGGGTCAATTAAACGTACCCGCGATAACCCATCAGCATAATTCCCATCTAGCATTCTTTCCACGGTTAGCTTCGTCAAGTCTGCCCGGGTCTAATTTAACCAGCGGCCGTTCGTCGGCCGTAATTGGCCGATCGCCCAATAGCGCCAGCCGATATTCTCGACAGGTCTGCTACATCAAAATCACGAAACGGCTCACGGCGCCTGTGCACGGCTCCGTCGTTCTGATTCTGGCCCGTGGCAGCAGTACGTGCCCCGTCACGCACGAATTGCAAAAGCCCACCGCCGAGCGAGCTCGTCGAGCGCTGTGCCTCGGGGCTATGAATTTTTCAAGGGCTTAAGTACCGTGCGCCTCAACCAACACTGCCGACGCTGCCGTCGTGGCTGGATACGAGGGTGAGTTTGCCGGAGCGTAAAAAGCCACAGCAAGGGTGCACACACGAGGCAACGGCGTCGCCCGATGAAACGACGACGATGACGGAACGGGTTGCATGTGGGGAGAGAAGTTCCGCCGAAGTCACGCGTGCTCACGTGGTACGGATGCGCTCATGGGCGTTTTGACGGGTCCGGAGGAGTAGGTACGTGATATCTGAATTTCAACATTTGAAGCCTGAGGAGGTAATGAATTAGGGTAAATCGAGGGGGGAGAACGATATGGAATGATCGGTGCACCGTTCGGGCGCCTAGCAACAGTGAGGTTGATGGGAAGTTTGCGAGTTAAAGATGTGACTGTAAAGTGTATTGTAAGAGAACGGAGGTACATTGAATAGGAAATATATAAATAGTTAAAACGAAGGTATACTGGGATTGAGGCTATTCGACCATTTCTCACCCTCAGATTCTCTTGCCTCAATATACTCGTATCATTCAATTAAGAAACGATCAGTTATTGGCACAATATTCGGGCGCCTAGCAACAGTGAGGTTGACGAGAAGTTTGCGGGTTACAGATGCGGTTGTCAAATCGCATTGTGAAAGGGAACGGAGATATATTTTATTATATATATTCAGTTAAAGAAAATCAACGAAAATAGCTAGAGAATAAGAAAAACAGTTTCTGCAATTTCGCTGGCGAAATCCAAAACCTGTCAAATTGACGGGTCCCACAAATTTAGTATTAAACACGTCGTTGCCTTGTCGCACGGTCCCTGAAACGAGCCAGTCGCGCAATCGGGGTCTGCCAAATTGAACGGCGTTTCGCGTGTTGGGCTAGGTGAGGTCGCGCACTGTGGAAAACATGTGGCGCGAAACGAGTAATGGAGAGAGTTTGCGTGACATATGCGGACGCGGTATCAAAATGCTACTGCGTAATGATGAACTCTTTATCGAGGTGAGTTTACCGCACGCCCGTATGAATGATATGCCGGCCTCGCGTATTTATGTTGTAAAATTAGAGCCCGCCCAGGACAGAGAGGGATTTTTATGTTTTTTACCAAACCACCAATTTTTCATATACCCCCTCTGACTCTGTTGCCAGCGAAAACCGCGGCATGCCGTTAACCTGAAACACCAGAATTGCCTAAACGCGACTCTGCCGTCGTTTAACCGTCGCAACTGGCTAACGACGCGATAACAGAGAGTCGCGACGAATATCCGAAATAACCCTTCATTACGCAGCCCTCATTGTCCCGCGCCGGGGATCGTAAAAATAGCGCGGAAGAATCGCGATGCTCACTTCCACCTCGGCAAACTTCCCGTTGGCGGGAAGAATGGGCCGCGGGGGAAAAAAAATTAGCCCGTACACCGCGACGCGGAACGAGATTTCGCCCGGACGAAGTGGCAGCGGCGGCCGAGGCGGGGAACCGTCGGCGGACGAAGAAAGGACACCGCAAATAGAATAACGCGAAGGGGCGAGACAGTCGTACCGGAGTGCCGAAGAAAAAAGGCGCAGGGCAGGGGGCGCCGGGGGTTGGGCGGGCAGATTTTGAAAGCAGCTTCTCGCGAATGAAGGACGACGGCGGTCGGACGGCGTGAGGCTCCACTGTGACCTCGCACAATTTCTATTGTCGAAATGTCGGGGGCCGCGGAAAAAGAGCCCTCTCGGAGAAGTGACGAAGTGGCGGACGGGGTTGAGCGGCGCTGAGGGGTTTGAGGGGGCGTCGGAACGCGCTGGCGACTGGCGCAGGACGGGTGGAAAAGGACGAAGCCGCGGCGGACGACGCTGACGGCGTAAAAGCATCGTCGGGGCGCGCCGTGGGTCTTGGCAGTTAAGACGAGCCAACTTTTCCGCGGCGCTCAATTGTTTTTCCGCGCCGGACGCGCCGCTGCTAAGCCAATAAAACGCCGTCGGGGGGGACGAGACGGGCGACCGGGTATAAAACTGCTCGGCAAGACGGCTAATCCCCGCCCAACGACGCCACTTCGCCAGCGCCACGGAACTGGACAATGTCCTGGATTTCGCGCGGAGGTTGCGGCGTGGAGAAGTTCGCTGGAAGAAGCTGTTCGTGGCGGATCGAAAGAGCCGCGACGAAGGAACGGAAAGAGGAGAATTGTAGCGGAGCCTTCGGGCGCAATAAGGAGAGTAGCGAGAAAAAGGAGCAGACCGAAAGAAGCGAAAGATGGATGCGGCGCGGGCGTACGCGCCGAAGCTTTGTTCCGTTCGTGAAAGTCGGACACAAAACTGGCCTGCGCCGGGCTCATCTGTTAAAAGCTCGATGCGCGTATTTCATCCGTTCGGCACGGTGCTTCGGTAATTAGACGAGCTGGAGAAAAGGCGCGAAGGTGGGAGCGTGCGAAATGTTTGAATGTCGCAGGAGGAATGATGAGAGATTAAGTGAAGTGCATGCCCTGAGAGGGTGTGTTCAGGTAGCACGGGCATTCGTCCTGACTTCAAGCGCGATGAGCACAGTGACGAAGCTGTCTTCGCGTGGGTCGGCGTGCTCGCGCGTTTTAAGACGTGCGAACGCCAACGATGGGAGACAAGGAAGCTTTTATTGTCTGCGCATACCTGGCGACTCGAAGAGGCGCTGACCACTCATCGAGACGTCAATTGACTCCTCTGTGGGTCCACTGTGTTCTTAGCCACTCGTCGCTTTCCTTCACGTGGAAATCATCGAGCGGCTGTCGGGTAGAGTGCTCGAGGTTCTAAGTAGATACGCACACGTGAGGGAATAACGCTTTCGAGAGAAACAATCGGCGGGTCGCAGGTATCGGCTTCTAAGGAATCTTGTATAGAAGGTTTTCACGTACCCCCACGTTGTCTCTAATAGGTAATGTAAATACTGCGCATCCGCGAATGGAGCTGTTTACACATTCACACGCTTGTTCATCGAAATGGTCGGTGGTCGCCGACATCTGTAAATTCCTTTAAAAAAGGGAAGCAGCGTGTCCCACGCGATCAGCTAACTATGAAAAGGTATGATCACCCGAAACTTCAGTACAATCGGATTACACCAGTCGGAACGTGTCTTCGTAGGTATCGCGAACCAATAGCGGCGCACCATTATAACATTGCAATTTCTCGCAGTCAACGGTCGAATTGTCGGAGCAAAAAGGAAGAATTCTAAGCGTCGATTCCGTTCAGATAGCCAGTTCGGGGAAGGAAATCGCGTGCGGATAACGAGTGCAGCTGCCTTATCCCGGTACTATTGAACGACGAAGCATGAGCTTTCTTTTCGAACGTCGTACGATCGTGGGCAGGACGTAGTTCGCTGGCCTATCGTTTCCTCCCCGTTCCCTTTCTGTTCCTCACTCAGATAGCTCGCTTTCTTTCTCGCCGGAAGCCTCCGTCGCTTTATGAAACCGCGTAACGCTAAGTTCTTGGAAATCATGCGATTGTTTTGCATTGACTTTTGAACCAGGCATTGCTTCCGTCCGGATGCGATTTTCTTCGGTTATTTCAATTTGCGTCTCTCCCTGACAACGTCTTCAGTTTCCTTGTAGATCTAACGCTGACGGCCCATTTTAGAACCACGCCACAGCCACGAATGGGTGATTGTGAATGATAATGAGTTCATGTGAAAACGCACGATAATAATCACCCGGACCACCAACTGAAATCACTCTCTGACTGCTGCAGCTTAGAAAGTTGTTGCTACTGGTGATTGACAACAACACACGCTGTGACAAGCCGATCCTCTCTGTTACCACCACTGTTTTTTTTGTTTATATAATGTTACTTGAAAAGGTTACTAGATTGACACCAACGACAGATTACCCATACAATGCAATTTAAGGCCAACTACGAAATAATGGCGAACATGTCATCCAAAATTAGGCGTTATATGAAAAAATAATTTAATATTTCCTAATACGTTTAGTTTCATTAAATTATAATTATTTCCAACGACAAAAAATTTTTTGTATTACACCATTGTAGATGTGAAAATATCTGTAAATAAATCGTGCTAGAAGACATTAACGAAGTTCCTCTGCCTCCTGGCCCTTGCCCTTTCGTTTGGAACTTTCGTGATCGCGTAGGAATGAACATCGAACGCTCGGAATCTCGTTACACGTTTTGGCATCTACTTTGTTGCCAGGGGGAGACGCGCCTTTGATCTTGACTTAAAGACATTAAAATCGTTCACCTCGTCTGGGCGCGTCGACCCTCTGACGTTCGTTATGATTCCGTACGAAGACGGATTCCAGAATATCGCGCGGCGCCTGGTTCATTTGTCGAGCGGATCTTCGCTGGTATATTCTGGAATTTGCCTGGCGGTGGGCGGCGGGCAATTTTTTTGGGGCGCACGTTTCGCGTTTAACTGAATCGCCGCGCAATGTAAATAAAATAAACTGCGCACAACAAACAGACGAGCGTAACGCACCGTCGAGCGAGTTAAAATTCAATGCGGAAGCTGAAAAAATCAGCCGGCGAACTGTGAAAATATGTTGCACTATGTCAAATACTCGATGATTATTATTCATAGGAATATATTGAATATTGCGGATTTCGCGAGTCACCTCGCGTAACGCGGGCTGACAACTTTTCGATTTTCAATGTTTAACTAGCGACCTTTAGTCCTTCATTTTCCGATTGCTCTTTTTAAACCGAACAATTTTACATCGGTGTCGGGGAAAAATTGAATATGCCGTCGGTTGACTTTGCCCCGTGAACAGCGAGCGCCACGGTCCATAGTCGGGTGATAACGAGTTGATAAAACCTATCGAACGAACGTATTGCCGCGTCAATCAGAGAAATCGCCCTATTTCCCGCAACCCCGCCGATCGATGTGCTAACGCACGGCGATCCGATGAGTATGCGATATTCGATGTATATCTTACCGTGGTATATTGAGCGGAACGTTCGTCTCAGTATACGCTCGTATTCGGCGTGTGTCATGAATCCGTGTGGAGTCTATCTTTATTTGAACGACTCGCTCGAATTTATCTCGTCATTGGACGTGTCAATATTACCGCCTAGTGAAATTACATGGAAGAGCCCAGCGCGTACTTACATGTGCCTCGCTGTATAACGCATACGAACATGCATGGTATAATACTTCGAGTACACACGTATATTGGAACGACTATGACGACGTTACTATATGTAATGCTGCGCAAATTGTATGTATGGGTGTCCTATATATTCCGCTGATATCTTGCTTCGATCCTCTAGTTTCGGAATCGTGCGAGGCATGTCTGATTCAATAGCGGATATCCGTGTATAAATAGCACTATCGGCACGAGGTGCCGCCCCGCACACCTTTATTTACTGTTCCGACTTGCCTCGGATAGACGTACGGATAGCGTATCGATTCTGAACAGTGCCCCGTCTAAATGAACAGCTTACGGCATATATATTATAATCTTGTATGAACAACATTTCGGTGAAAAGGAAACGTTCGACCGGAAGCATATGAAATTGAACCATTTCGACGGATTTCACTGTGGCACATTTTCCAGGATTAGTTAATTGAATGCCATTAGCCCTTTCCTGAGAGAACAGTGTAAAACGGAATGAAGATAGTTCGTGGATATGCATATGCATTACAGAAATGTTCTTATTTATACTTAGCCTCACAGCCAAGAAAAGACTCGATCCATAACCAATGCAAATGCAACTTAATTCTCTGATGTCTGTTTCTAATTAATTCTCTACCTGTTATCGGTCGCATCTCAGAAACTGTTATCACGGGTACCGTTTTTCTAGTCTATTTCCACCCTGCCCCAATATCTGAAAGTTCAAGTCGATTGGAGAACATTTATTCTCCGACCCCAGCGTTCAGGTTATTTTTCACCACTTTTGCACGTACTTTTAGCTAAATCTACGAAACTGTTGCGAAATTTGCACTTCTTGCGGCGTTCCGACTTATTTTCGCTCCGCTTTGATACGCTAGAAGGGTGACTAAATCCGTGAACCTTCTTCTCTTTTCAGTAAAGCGGGACGGAGCATACGTTGGAAATACGAAAATCTCTCCGTTAATTTTGACTATTCTTAACCGTTCCATATGGCTATGAATACTCAAATATAAGCAAACGTCATATTCTGATCGCTCGTAACAAAATATCTGCGCCGCAGCCCCAATACCCGCGATATTCGCCCCGTAACGGAGCCGCGCCCTCAAGAAACATGTAAACACGTCCGCTAAACGTCACGCTGCGGTTTTGCGCGTTGAGAAAATCGCCGCCTCAGCGGAATCCTCCCTCACCGCGCGGACGAAACGTCGCAATCGATCGCCGCGAACTTTCCGAGCGTCGTGACGTATTCCCTACCGTGACGTCGCCGCGCCATAGAATATTCTACGAACGGTCGAACGACGTCATAAGGGTCTACCACCCATTGAGTCTCCCGCGCCCACGTCGGATGGCATTCTGCGGCGACCTTTCGGATTACGAGCGCTAGCCGGAGCATTACCTATTCACGCCCGTCCCGTTTCCGTTAACGTCCGCAGCGGCCGCTGAACTTTTCGCGCGCGCTCGCCAGCGAAATTTGCCGCGAATTATATCCGACGATGCGGAGAGCGCGCAGTTAGTCGAGTTACGTTCCGGGCGCGCTCCCGTTAAATCTGCATGTAAGTGCGCGCAAAGAGGAGGCGAGGCTCGCAGGAAGGAAGGGAAGGAAATTATCGCCGGCATTTCCAGTAAGTGGCACAATGTGCGCTTTGAATTTCGGCGGAGCGCGCGCCGACTCCTGAGCCAAGCCCGCGGCGGAGTCAGATAAGCGTGCGGCGTGAAGGAAAACTCCGCACTCCCGGGGCCAATTAAAGCTACTAATCACATTGCGAAGGCGGCGGGCGAGTGTTCGTTACGGTGACATTACGTGCAATTACGCGGAGTACATACGCCGTTGCGCGTCGCCGCTCGGGGAGGTCGCTATTGCCGATTCCAAGAATGTAGTGTTATAAGTGCCCGCCGGAGATGCATGAACGAGATAGCGGGCTAATCAGGTTAACTCGCAACCGCACGAGCGTGTCCGTGAGCGGGAGCGCGGGTGTAATTTGAGGAAATGCATGTGTCGGGCGGATGGGGGTGCAAGTTCGGCACGAAGTACGCTCGACGATGGCCTGACGGCTGCGAAGGTGCCTTTGGGGGTGCGTTTTGGTACTTTTGGTTAGGAGGCTACGGCTTTTCTTTATAGTTTTTTAATGATTTTAAAGTATTTGCGGTCGTTTGACCGTTTGGGTCCGACGCAGCGGGACCGGTGAGATAGAGCTTGAGTGGGATGCGCAATCAGACATGTACTCTTCGTATAGTTACTTTTCTCGTGCAAACCATATATCCTTCTGTCTCTAAATGCCCTTATTTTCCACCTGAGACTTCTGAGATTCAAACGGTTACGTCCCGAAGCATGTTGAGTTAACAAACAAGTGTTTCACACTTAAACCATATTAATCTGCATTCTTACACATTGCAGACAGCGTCCACGAACTTATGGAAAATGATTATTGCAGCCGTCAATACACGATGCAGGCAGTGCAACGTCTTATAGACGCGTGTACAATTCTAAGTCATTGCCCCAAGTCCAGCCCGCTCCTCATACTAGTCCATTTTCGTCTATTTCGTGCCGACACCACGGACGTCTCAATTAATGATTTTACAAGAACGCAACTAAGTAATGTTTTCTCATTTCCGTTCACGGAACCGCCCGGGTTGTAAGCGATAGAGGTAACGCTGCACCAGCGATATAACTCTAACGAGCTCGTTCTTTCCGCCGCGTCGGATCGAAGTATTCGGAGGCATTAGTCTTTCTCCTTCCCTTCTGCTTCTCATCGGCACATTAACGGTTATCTCGCCGCCCTCGACTGATATTTCCGTTCTAATCGTCTTGCTTCCTCCTTTCTGCAGCGCCTCACTCGATATTCTTCCGCCTCTCCACGACGTTCGCGTGTCCCGGCCCACTTAAAGGCAGGCAGCCGAATGCTCTATTGTTGAAACATTTACGTACGGAGCACACCTACCGCGGTCGGAACGGGAACATTAAGGAGTATCAATGATCGCGTATTCTGGCCATGCCGAATGGGCGATCAATTATTCAAATGATCGTTACAGACGTGATTCGTGCCGGGAGTGCTGCGGCAGGTGGCACGAAGCATACGGCATGTGCCGGTAATGCGCTCGAACGGGTTCCTTTCGCGAATGAGACTTCCGCCGCATGGTATGACATTTGAATTTACGATTGTGCCTCGGTGATCAGAAACAGGGATGCCGAGATTCGTGTGATCCGCTGAAACGGTTAGCTTGATATCGGCGGCCGATCGTCAGTAACGATAACCGCAGCGTCTTATGAGATTCGTCTCCCTGCGTCCTGTACCTGCCGCTCGTGATGTTCATTCCGAACGTATCGGTGAATGTGGAATTTCGTATACGGTCTTTTGATTTCTGCGTTCGAACGTGCAGAAACTTCCGCCATACACTGGCGCGGTTGAATTTACGATTGTGTGTCCGTGGTTAGGAAGCGGGGGTGTCAGGGATTGGGTGATCCGGGGAATCAATTAATTCGATATCGATGATTGGTCATCATTGGCGATAACCCTGCGACGTCTTATCAGTCGCCCTCGTCTCTTGGCTTCTCTGTGTAACCTCCGCAGCAGTTGTGATCTTCATTCCAAACGTATCGTCGGATTCCAAGTTTCCTATACGTGTTATGGCCTTTTGACTTCCGTTCACGAACGAGTTCCTTTCGTGTATGAGACTTCCGCCGCACGGCATGACAGTTGAATTTACGACTGTGCCTCTATGGCCAGGAAACACGAATGCCTATAGACGGTCTGATCCGTTGAATCAATTAGCCGATACCGACGACCGGCCATCAGCGACGATAACACTGCATTGTCTTATCAGACGTTTATATCACCCTGCTCCTTCATCCAGTCTTGCATTATTTGTGATCTTAATTCCAAGCGTATCGTAGAAATCGGAATTTCCTATACCTTTAGCTTCCGCTCTCGAATTGTGTATATGACTTCCGTCGCACAGTGTGACATTTGAATTCATGACTACACGTGTATGATCATAAACCAGGGATGCTCATAGGATCAATTCGTCGAATCAGTTAGCTCCACTACAACTATCAGCCATCATCGACGACAATTCGCATCATTTTATCACTCTCCTACATCACCCTTCCCAGTTATCCGCTCTCTGTTGGACTCGGAGTATCTTGACTTTTTTACTTCCGCTTTCGAACCCGTTCCTTTTGCATACAAGACTGCCGTCGCACAGCATGACTCACGCATTACAGTTATACTTCTCCAATCACGTACCAAAGACGTCTGTAGCATCGTCTGATCCGCCGAATCAATTAACTCGCCAGCAACGACCAGCCATCATCGCCGATAACTCTGCATCGTCTTATCAATCTCCTTGGTCTCCTTCGCTCCTTCATCTAGCCTCCGCATCACTTGCGATCTTCATTCCAAACGTATCGTCGCTCTCGGAATTTCCTATACGTGTTACGCTGGCCCTTTGACTTCCGCTCTCTGAACACGTACGGAGCTAAGGATCAGGGAAGTCAATTCCGTCGTATATTGGTTACGAAACTACGAACAGGGCGTCTAAGTGAAACTCCGAACAAATTGTTAGAACGAACACCGCGTGGGTATGAGATGAATACAACGCCGTGTGATATTGCCGCGGGTCTTATCGTCCGCGCGCAAGACACTCGTTGCTGGGCACGTCTTGGCGCGCGGTTTCGAGAATTACGTCCGCGATGATGTGGCCGTGTCTAACGACTGACACGCGCGCGAGGCCGACAGGGCGTGACAGTTAAAACGCCCGTCGAGCGTCGTTAGCACGTTCATGGATTCCCCGTTTCCTTCCTTATCCCGGCCGATCGCTTCTGCCTCGTCAAACTGGCGTGAAATTACGAACGCCGTGCAACTAACGAGGTATGTTAACGAGCCTGCGGTAATGGAGTACGGAATCGGCGTAAGCGCTGTTTCGCGTTTGAGTCGCTGGGAAAATAAGCTGCGGCTGATGACGAAGTTGACCGAACGGGCGGCCGCGAGAAAATTCCGGTGCAGCGGGCGTACGTTGGTAAACAGACGCGCGCCGTCGGGCGACGTCAATTTCCTCGTTGGAAATAATGCGGTAATCGCGTTTGCCGTTGAATCATTGAAACATATCGTATTCAAATAAATATCGTATATAAATTTGACGCCCCGCCGTGTTGGTCTGGCGAATGGGGCCGTTACAGTTCTCTTCTACCGGAACATGATCGCGCGACGATGCGCGAGCGGCGGGCGTAAATGATTTTTCAACTAAATTATCGCCGCGGCATAATAGAACTCGTATGAAGAGTAAATACGCGGCGTCGGCGGCCTGGGCGAAACACACGTGGAATGCTTAATTAGAAAAAGTAGTTGGCGCGCGGGTCCCCGCCGATAGCGTCGGGACGATAATTACGTCAGCGCGCAATTGCCGCTGAAAGACGCGGAGCCCGCGACTGACCGTCGGCGTTGACGTGTTCATCTTTTCTTAGCCGTCGCGCGGCTCTCACGACAAAATCGCCGTTGAAATTGTGAGCGCGGCGGCGCGCCTAACGAAGGGTACTAACGAACCGGCATTGATCGGGTACGGAATCAACGTGACGGCACGAGGACGTCGCTTTCACGTTTGAACGCCCGCGAAAATAGTCTGCAACAACGAGACACCCGGCGTGGGGCGAAGGGAGCCGGGCGACCCGGTGAAAAAAATTCCCATGAATCGGCGAGTAGATGACTCGGGCAAACGGCGGCCACATTTCGACGGACAATCGTAAGTGGGTTATCCGACGTTCTCGCCCGAACGAGCGCCAATCGTTCAATGTCCGAGCGAACCCCTGGCCCCGCGGCAGCGCGCAATTAATTATGCCAATTGATCGAGTGGGTATCGGCCCCGCACGGCCATGCATGTTAATGTGCGAAAGGACATCTGTTTCCCCTCTTCGTGTACAGTCTCCTGGACGCTGCGTGTGTACGTACAAACGAACAGAGGACGGTGTGTGCACGCGCGCTCGCGGCCATTCGGCATGTACGAACCGTGAGCAGATTCGATAGTGCAGATCTTTCCACGGATGATCGAACCCGTCGCCCGTTCGGCAGTATTTTTCTCTGCGACCTTTGCTTCATAGCGCGTATGAATATTGATCTGCCGGCTCTAAATATAGCGTCTGTACAATATGGCGACGGAACATCATGTGGCCCGTGCGATTTGACCTTTAAATACGCTGGCTGCTGCTAGGTGTGTTGGACAGTCTGACCTATCGATGTGACGGATTCCTATGACGGTAGAGCGGGTACAGGGAAACCAATCCTAAAGATAAAGCATCAGCGGTAATGGCAATTGGATACTTTCTAGATCAAACATCTAAACACGTCAGAGGTATAAAGATGTAATATTTTAAGCATAGTTCAACTACCCATTGGCCTACACCTAACACAGATCACGTTATAGAGAAACCTTTGTAAGGAATAAATCTGTAAGGAATAAACTTTTTTGGTTGGCATAGCAATCCAGAACCGAATACCTAGATTGTGGATTCTTTGACACCTTAAAGATAAAGCGCCAGTAATAACCTAAATTACATATACTGTGCATCAAAAATCTAATCGCGTCATACTATAGACATATACTACCCACTCAACCTACTAAGAAAAATTACGCATAACCGACGTTCTTTTGACCGATCCCACATTCCGTCACCCAAAATATCATCGTGAAGTAAACATTGAAGAACGACTTCCGCCAGATCTTCACGGTAAACCGACACCATTGAAACTTAACGTCGTACAGGCGTACGCAAAATAGCAGGGAGTGCGTAGTGCGGGAGACACGATAGTTACGCATGTTCCACGCACAGTGCTTGCGTGTACAGTGGAGATCAGGTGGATTCACAATGCCTCCATGGGGTGGACCAGAATGTCCTCGAGCCCTGGGACATATGCTGCGGATTTTTATGGGAGTCCCTCTCCACCCTGTCCGGCAATGTCCTTTCCCCCCCGGTTCACCCGGCCACCCCTTGCCTCTATGTCATTTAGTCGTCGCATGTGCCGTGCACCGAGCGAACCCATGGCACTAACGTCGTGCCCATTGTGCTCGTACAATTCGTGTCGAGACGTGGGATCATCAGTGCTCATTGTCAGCGACTAATCGAATCTGGCACCGACCGAATCGCCGGCACAGATCGTTGCAATGTGTTTTCCCCGCTGCGGGGACATGCACGCGGGCCACATACAGGAGCGTTGGTACTCGCCAAACAGGGGAAAAGAGTCGCAGCTTTCTGCGCGACGAAAGTTTCTGTTGAGCAAACACGCGCGGCGATGTGGTGGAATAATCATCGACGTCGCTGGCGATTGTCCACGGTATTGATTGGTGGACGTCGACGGAACGGTGCAATTTGATGGGAGGGCAGATTCGGAAAATTGTGTCTGTCGGTTGAACGCGGCTGCAAGCGGATTAGACCGGCGGCTGTAAGTGAATGGAATACAGTGGAACGCGAAATGTCTTTTTGATAATATACGCCGTGGCGGTAAGACGATCGCTATTCAGCGCAAGATCATTTATGGTTAACACTTTGACTGCCACGGCGGTCACCGGTGACCGGCGCAAAAGATTTTATTAACAATGCAAAAAATTCGCAATGAAGCCTATTTGCAGTCTTGTAAATCCAATTCATATCGGATTCAATATTTTGGCTTCTGATAACTTTGCGTTACCTTTATTTTGCACGATTTAATCATACTCTGCACTATTTTATCGCATCGCGCCTTACATCGCTTGTTTCAACGTGTTAACACACTGACAGCCGGCGACCTAAGAGATATTTAAAACCCGAGCGCCGGCAAAGTATCGGCCACTTAAATCCCAAACACCGGCCTTATTCGCTTGTTTCTGATCAATGACTATGTGGTATGTCCCGAAATACCACATCACCGTAGGGCCGCCACTCAAATGATTGATTCAGAAACCGGCGTTTTCGCGGGGCCGGCTGTCAATGTGTTAATTGTCAACGATGACATTAACCGATACCTCGCAATCATTTCCGTATTATCGTAAATAAAGTACGCAACACTTGCGTCCCCGACCGCGCGTTCATCTAGCAAGCTTCAACACAACGTCCGCCATCTGCAGCCTTCCGGCAGACAACTCCATCCGTCTCCTATCCCACATTGACAATCTCACCTTCCTCTGCACATATTTGTAACCAACACAGGCAATAAAGCTGCGTCGTTCACGCGTGTAGACGCCACAGCCTTTTATCCACCCCTTTTCTTGGCACGACTCACGGTCGCGCCGGCGTGTGCGCTATTTCGCTCGTTTCATCTCCCGGCGACACGTGACATCACATGACAAATCTAGAGCGCGTATCGTTGCCTGGCACGTTTTAAGAGTCGAGCCGGGGGCGTGCGCGAACTTTCCAGGCGCACACCGTTGATTACGGCGGGCGACGTTGAAAGGCGAAAAAAAGCGGGGGTCGTGTTAGAAGCTCAGGGTAGGTGACCGTTTGAAAACGTCACCGATACTTATGTCCGTACGCACCTCGTGAACATGTGCTGTCGACACCCGGCGGCCGGCATCAAAGAAACGCGTGGCGACTTTTGTCGAATGTTTGTCTCGGCCGAAACACGCGACGCGTGGTCCATGGCTTTTGATCCATTCCGCTTCGATGTTGCCCAACGACCCGAGAAGACACGCGATATCCGCGAGTCAGTTTCGGGAACGTGTCGGTGTCATTGTACGACGGTCCGGCTTGAAAAGTGTCGCTCTGAATGACTGCGCCAGACACGCGACTGTTTCGTCTCTGAAGTCGGATGCCGGGCAATTGCGTGTGTCGGCGAATTATAGGCGGGATGCTATTACGCAGGTTATACGGATTGTAAATGAAATTGAAGGTTTAATCTCTGCAAGCACGATTTCTTTTCATGGCTATTTTTATATTGTGAAGTGTGTAAGAGAGACGAGTATTATTAGCTATTAGATAAAAAGAGAAGTGAGAGCAACTAGTGTTAAAAAGAGCATGTTGAGTTAATTTATGTTAATTTCTGTTGTTTTTGGGTTATTGCCGCCTTGTCAAACAATTTTACTCCGCAATAATGTTAAAAAGAGTATTGCGCCTGTGTTCAACAATTTCTGGTAATTTGATAATGGGCAGATTTAATTGAGGAGAAAATTTACGGAGGCGATGATTAATTGCGGTCTACACGATGAATTAGAAGTATGTGCCATACACAAATTATACCGATCAAAGCGCTAATTATAATAAGTGCACTAATTGAGCTATTGTTGTGCGACATGAAGGTCTATAATTGTCGAAACTGTAAAACAAAGGCCGTTTAACGCAGAACCGCTAATGCAGTGGTTGCCGAAGTGATAATATCCAAACCAGAAACTGCGCAATTTTCAAGCGTAAAGTTTCCGAAGATCGATAACGGCATTTAAATAGCGAGTGGCGTTGCAGCAAAGTAGCAAACACACTGCCTGGTATGGCAGATATCGGAGTTGGTATGGAAGCAAACAGGCAATGGGCGTACTTCAAATACTTTTTATGCCTAAGGGAAACGTACGTAGCGGAAGGTTAGTTATGCCCGACGGGACATGAATGGCCAATTATGAAATATAATGCTAGGTCGGCCTCTCACGTTAATCATGATCGGCACGAGCTTTAAACGTATTGCTCGGTCACAATGGGCAGACGTCACGTGAACGGCGGCGCCAAATTTACACTTTGCACGCCAATTATTTGCCGGCGCGCCCGACGTATCGCCGGCGTGCACACTTGTTTGCTGCGGTTATGAACTCACGTCGCATTAACAATAAGTTTCAACCGGTGCTGCAAGGACAAAGGACACCAATAATGGGCCGGATAACAGTAGAATGATGAATATTTGTTTGGATGGCCAACAATGGCAGTAAAGCGTATCCGCAGGAAATGATGTGTTTATCAAGTTTGTTGCAAAGTTCGAATATTGGCATACTGCCATTCTTAATAGAATTGCTGGATAACTGATGACAGCACGCGGTAACAACTTGTCTCATTTTCACAGTAGAATGTGTGTCGCGATAATCTTAGCCGATATTGTGAAAACGTGCGTCGGTTCTGCCGCCCTGTTTAGAGGGCATAATTAGATAAGTTTACTTGGAATATACTATATTCGCAGGAGCATCACAAGTAGGATTAGTTTTATCGCCCTGACGTAGGGCCTACGGCGCTACAATATTTGCATGTACATCACTGCGGCAGATAGATAAGGAGACCTTCGGCGTTGGTACATTATAAGGGCTGCAAGACGTGTTTGGGCGTAGGGCAACAGTAAATATGCTAAGTGGTCTGTGCGGAATAACTTCTGCAACTATGAGACATTACGTGCTCAAACACGTTCACTAATCTATTAAACCACGCTCCTCATAATTCTATTCCTTATTATCATATTCGTTGCAGAATTTGCGTTTAGAACAAGTCTCCTTCCGAAAGTTGTTCCACGTTCACACGTGCTCCGAACATTTGCATCGTCCGCCATAACATTTAACTTTATCCCAATAAATTCCCACCGCACCCGAATATCTGGGATTCTATTCCAAAAGCGTGAACCGGTCTGGGCCGTTTCGCGTGGCAAACTAATTGCCCTTCATCGCGTCTCGCGAGCGCCGTTAATCGCGAGCGACACGCGTACATCTGCGGAGATAACGAGGGACCATCGCGTTGGATCGCACCTACAACGCGGCGGAATAAAATGCGCCACCGTTGGAACCGTTCATAAGGCCGCGCAAGCTCAGCGACTCGAGTGTCGGAAGTGGCTCGTTTCTATTTTTATGCGATCGCGCGACAAAGCCATTTTTCCCCAGCTCATGACCACACGTCCACAGACGCGCGCCACGTGTGCGCACGTACGTACGTCGAGATACACCGGGGATCTCACAATCAGACGTACACATGCGCGAGTCATGGCAACCGCGCGAGTCCTTTATGGAATATCCATGAACGAAAGGTTATGGGACTCGCGGAGTTTAACAAGCTTGGTCTACGTATATGTACTTCCTGTCGAGCATCATTTTGTCTCCCTTCCACCGTGCGATCCGCTCGTTTCTTGGCTCTATCTACACATCGCACCGCAGGACCTTCTGCCTCCCCAGCTATTTACCCCCTGGCCGAGTACACCGTCACTAGCGCAGTGGGTACGTACCTGTTCGGGCAGCGCGCTCGCCGTGTAGGCATTCTTAATGTTAAAGGCCGCTGTATTCCGCGAGCCGGCTGGTCGTATTATACACAACTGCCGCGTATAATACGCTTCCGCGTGCAGTAGCTATTAAATGACTGGTTACACGGCGCGATAGGCGTGCCACGGCCACTTCCTGGACAGGAAGAGGGACAGGGACGCTCCTGGAAGAAGGAGGACGCGCGAGGGGAAGTGGGAACAGCTCCAGGGCGTTTTCGCTGAAGATAGGCCTTGACGCCGAAGTTAACTCGGAAGCGTGAAGAAGATGCATATAGCTGTCGGCTAAGATTGCCGAGAAAATTGTTCGTTCTTGCCCTGTCGAACGCGCCCCGACACGCTCGGCAGAAGAAGCACCGCCGGCGCGTGGGTTGGAAGAGGCTTCGAAAAATTCATGAACACGGGTGGATTCTGTCCGTCTCCCTCGCCACACGGTCGCGCTGCCTTCGCCGACAGAAAGTACGTTTCGCTTGACCACGTCGCGATGATCCACTGGCATCAGTCGCGAGGGCTCAACACATCAGAAAAAGCCTGACCCATTCATGGCCCTGCAGATAGTGGATGTTTCTCTCCACGTCATCCCGAAAGAATGAAATTGGTAGTTCAATTACACAAGTTCGAGGGTTCGCTCCTCGCAAATTCCATTATTAAAAAGTCCAACAATGAAACGCGAGCTGGTATTAAAGTACCCGCCGCCGGTTTACACGGTCAACAGTACGGCGAAGAATGGCATCGCGGCCATTCTTTCAAGGGGAACGCAAAGACGGGCTCCCGACGAAATTCCGGGGAGCGTTCGCGGGCACTGCCGGCAAGATGAATATCCTCCGCCGGGTCCTTCATATTCCGTCTCCTTTTTTCTCCGCTCTCCCATCGAAAAGGTATCTCGACGTGGCATCTCGCGTCGAAGAAGCGTTTCCGAATCTCGAGTGGGTCTTCGCTTGGGTAGTGCACCCCTCCCCGCCGTTCGTGCCGGGAGGACTCACCACCAGTGCCGACCTTCCTTCTTCCTTGGAACGTGCCGATTTTATCTGAGAAACTCCTTTCATCCCCTGCGTCAGAGGATTCCCCTCACGTATATCCGCCGGCCGTCTCTCGGTTAACGGGGTCTCCGGTCGATCGAGGTATCCTTCCGGAGCTTTCGCTATTTATCAGACGAGTCAAAGATCGTCTCGATTTCCTACGACGATTAGGTACACCGGAGGCGGAACGATATCTCGGATCGTCTAGTGTCGCGCAACGCATAGTCGTAATCAGATGGCACGAGGAGTCCTTTGCTCAGTGAGTCTGGTGACTCCCAGGAGTTGTGATGCTTGGGGATGCTGGTCGGCTTGCGGGTGGTCCGTCCGTGGTTAGCGATAATGTACGTTTTGCGGGGGGGAATGATGATTAGTTTGCTGAGAGGGTTGGAGACTGTGCGGTTAAGACGGCGTTGTGTTACGAGCTTGGGTAATGCGTTTCTCGATTCTTTATGAAATGCTTTTATCAGTGGTATGTAAGATGTGCGTATACGAATGTGTAGAATTGACGGAAGATATATTAACACGTTGACTGCCATTGTGGTCACCGGTGACTGGCGCAAAAGGTCTCACGAAAAATTAAAAAAATACCCAATCGGTAGCATTTATAATTTTGCAAATGCAAATAATATTAAATAGTGATTCAATTCTTTGCTCTCCGATACTTTCGCATTATTTTCGTTTTGCACAATTTAATCGTATTCTGTAGTATTTCATCACGTTGCGGTTTTAATATAGTATTATAAAACACGCACGGCAGTCAACGTGTTAAATGAAGTTCATTGGATAAGAGCTAAATAATCGCTACAAAAGTAAAACGTGACTGCACTCGTCTGAGGCTGCGTAAGAATTGCCGGCACCAAGTGCCGACTTCGCTCGTCTTTTGTCACACCTCTGCATTCACACCATACATGTATTGCTTCATTTTGTGCAAATTCGTAATGAAATGTTAAAAGTTCAATCGAGATTCACGTGTGGAAAGTTGCGAAATTATTGTGGCAAGAAACTGCTGCGGGAGATATTTACATATTTTAAAATTTAGGTGTATTAGATATATTATATTTTCTCCTTAGTTTAGTCTTTAGGTATAAACCATCATGTTTCGTACAGTTGCTCCTTCTCAAGTTGACGCTCAACGCACATAATCTGTGATACTCGCGCGTAATAAAGCACGGTAACGGAACCCTTCCTCCTGCGCTATTTTGGAGGCTTCGGGTTTCGCTGTAACTTATCAGCCGTGTCCGTTCTCTCTTCCCATCTCACGACATTATACTTTCGAGTACAAACTGTGCATTTGCGTGGAAACATTCCGATGACGCGCGTAAAACTTTGTTCTTCATAAAAACCTACTTCTTTTGTTTACTCAGTGTCAAAATCAAGAATTTATAATTGAAGGAAAATAGTCTGGCTTTCGGTTGCCTTTTTATTACGGAACAATTATGTTAATATCCCCGATATGTTTTGGCACCTTGGGTCCTCCCCTTACCTCTTTACGTTTGTCTCAATATTCTTAAAGTGAGCAACAACATTTGAGATGGCGGCAGCAACCATGTCCAACCAGAATTCCGTGTACGAGTAGGTAGAAATGTTAAGAGGTAGAGACGATAAAAAATGGAATCGCGCGTTCTTTTATTTTGAGTATATATATATATACTGTAGGTTCCCTTCTCGTATAACGAGCTATGTTATGCTCGACTAGAATAAACCGTGAAATTCCGCATTTTATTATATAGCATGTTATACAAGAATCGCGTTGTAATACGTTTAGCGTGTTGTAACATTGTAATAAAAAACTCGTAATACGTTTAGCGCAGTGCCGGAATTTATTTTATACGGGATTTTACCGTTTTCTTACGCGATAGATTTCCGTTTCGTGCTGCAGTACGATTGACGCTTATCCACATTTTTCCACGGCAATATGCAAAGCGATCATTGTCATTCGGACACGATCTTCGCACCTTCTACCACACGTACGTGCACACAGGCACAGATCTTATCAGTCTCGCTGTTGCTAGGCGTTTGTACACTGACCTGGAGACCAACTATAATTTTTTCCTACATACGCCAATATGTACCTATTGAATTTGAGCGCGCAACGACATAAAATTGTTGGTAGACAATTGTAAAATCGATCGTCTTTCGGAATCCCTTTCGCATCTTACATCGGCCTGGCGGAGGTAAAAGCAGGCAGAAGCAGTGCGCGCGAGCTCTTCGTTTGTGGTTTCCACCGCGAAAGCTAACCCGAGGCGCAATCGACCTCCGACACCGAGAGGATCCAAACTATACCCGGCTCGTCTCGTGCTCGATATCTAATTTCCTCGGTTCCGCTGGAAGCCGCCAGACTCCCGACTGCCTCAGAATTTTCGCAGGTATATACACCCTTCGCACACACATACCTAGCCACCCTTTCTTCCCCTATCACGCAGAAAGAAGTCGTTTGCTGATAGATTGAATTTCGTCACTTTCAGAACACGCCGTTGAAAGAATGGCTGTGGTGATGACGCTACTAACCTAGAAATTTCATGGAGGATTCCCATTGACGACGAGCCGTGTCTATTTGCAGGTAATACCTTCGTTAACTTGCTGACCCGACGGCACGACTGCGGGGCCGAACGAAAAAATTGACACTTCACACCTCGCGGACAATATTTTCCGCGCGAAAAACTGTTGCGGCGAGACGCTCGACGCACGCATCTATTATACATCTCGTTCTCTTTTTGCGAAATGAATAAAACAGCTCATCGCGTATCCGGCATGAAGCCGCGTGCCCGCCTGAAATTGAGAAAGTTCGCGAGGTAATTACGACGCAACAAAAGCTCGGCACCGTTCGTTTCGAAATAATCCCGACTAATGCAATATTCGTGTTGTAACATATCGCGCCATTTTAATGGCTTCTCCTCGGCACGTTTCTCACGGCGCGCGTAAGAAATCAAAGTTACGCGCGATTGTACTCGCTCGGCTACTTCGTACTGTTACCCGTCGCAACGCCGTCGGCGGAAGCGTCTTCTCACGAACGAGAAGCAACAACAGCGGCACCGTAAGTCACCGTTACTCCCCTCGCGACGACGCAATATCGCGATGTCGCGCGCCTTTCCTCTCTTACAAGCAGCGCCGAGTCATCGAATTATGGAAATGCACTCGGCACCTGTTCTAATTCTTTTTTATTATTTCCCAGAAGATTCTGCGCGCCATCTCTATGGTAATGCGACGCGCGAGAATTTTCCATTCGCCGCCACCTACGACAGCGGATCCATGCGGTTGTTTCGCGCGCCGACGTGTTATTATTCGCGAGTGTCCTCGGCGAGTGTGGCGGAATTGTTCGTTACGTTGCTGGCTTTATGCGAAAGACCGTCGGTTGGAGAACAACGGCGTGTCCTCCGCGATTTCCATCGAGGGCATTTCTTGTCGCGGATTCTCGGCGCGGAAGTGTCGCATGCCACCGGATGAGTGCCCGGGCAAACGTTCTTATGTCGACGCGTATGTGGTTTCGCTTTATTGCACGTAGCGGCTGCACCGCGATGCCATTGATTTCAGGCGGTCTGATTTGGGATGCAAGACCGCTGTGGACGGGCTCGTTAGATGCATGTTTCGACGTATATGATAGAATCCGTTCGGACAGTAACGTCTTAAGCGGCGGAGCATGGGGATGAAAATCGAGTTTAACGTTCTGTGCCCGTAGGGAATTGATACGTTTTGGCCGACTTTTTGTTCACCGCAAAAGGAAGCGGTATTCAGGCAAATATACCGTAGGCCTGGGTCCAAGAGCGAAAACATATGGGCCGTTTATTTTGAAAGTGGCCTAACTCCATTTATCTTCAAATCGAGATAAATAACATTTACTGACAAATAAGATGAATTTGTACATGTAACCATGGTAATCGGAAAATATTGAAAAACGGAGTTAGGTCACTTTCAAAATAAACGGCTCATATGTCGGTAGGCTTAGTATGTTGTTGCATTTATTACCCAGCAATAGTCCCACGAAAATCCTCATTATCTTCGCAATTTATACCCTTACCGCGTACCCTAAAGCGGAAATCTATACAACGATCGTGGTGGAGAGAAACTTTGTCGCGTGATATTACTCGAGCAACAGCTCTGCAACGACATAGCATTTCGCTTCTGCGCGCGATTTCCTAAATTTATTATCAAACACCGTTGGCGATTATATATGTGAATGTGATGACGATCGTGTAATCGAATATAGGAAAATTATTTTTAATGCTGGCGAATATCGGTCACGAATTATCAAAGTGAATTTAAGTTAATTAAAGAGTTGGAAATTGAGGACCAAATTAATCTTATCTGACGGTTCGCTATTAGGTGCGCGCCCTCTTCAAACGAATGAATCATTTTAATCTATTATCGCTGATTAGTAACTCAGCATGTAACACGTTAATTACACATTAGTAACACATTAGTTAAAATGATTCATTCCTTTCAAAACGGCACGAACCTAGTGCCGAAGCGTCAGATAAGATAAAACACGGTTCCCAATTTCCAACATTTCCATTAACTTAACATCATTTCCTTTATCCATCCCCGGTATGCACCAACATAAAGTATAATTTTCCTTACGTCAGTGTTTGCATAACACTTATATCTCTACAATGCTACCTTTGTCATTGTCTTTCGTTAATCTCTTACCAGGAAAGTGTTGCATCGATATACATGTAGGAATTTATTACGCGAAACTAGATTGTATAATATTTATAAACAATAACAACACAACGAAGGCGCTTTCGTCTTTTTTCCTACTCTTTCGTCGTTCCGTCGTTTCGCTTTTCGTCTTTACGCCGTTTCGTCTTTACGTCGTATCGTCTTCACGTCTTACCGTCAACTGTCTCCTTAGCAACCGAATAACACAATTCAATAAACTTGTCACCTATGATACATCAATATAATAAATGAGGATCACAGGTGACTTTCCTCGCGAACTAGAGGACCCTGTATCTGAGATCCCACACAAATAACACAATTCAACAAACTCGTCACCTATGATACATCAATATAATACTTGAGGATCATAAGTGACTTTCCTCGCCAACTACAGAACCCTGTATTTGAGATCCCACATACATAATCGTTTCCGTCGCCACCAGGTCGCCTAAATACTCCAACTGCACGCAACCATTCGCAGCCACCCCACCCGCGCCGCATTCCAACCTGATGTTGCCCGCTCTTATCTTTATTCCGAAAAGTGTACCTTGGAGAAGTCGTGCTTGAACGCACTCACCACCTTAAGGAATCCTCGCTCGCAGTCCCGTACACCCTGACGCGCGCATACACACGCGCTCGCGTGCATACGTTCGTACGAGTACAGGCGGACGTGCGCAAAGAGCAGGAACGATAGAGCAGGCAGCAGAAGCTCGGCATGTACAAAGGCACGTACATTTCAGAGACAAGCACAAATCACGAAGCGCGCACAAGAGAGCGATGCGTCACGAGCGCGCTATTGATGGCTGTCTCCTGCAATTGACGTACACTCTGCGCGAGTACACAATCCGTCGGTGCCGACGTTCCGCATGCAACCTCCGCGAAACGCGTTGCGTTCGTTCCCGGATGTGCATGCGTGTGCGCCGGGCGAGACCTGCGAAGAAGGGAACGATATTATCCATGATGGATGCGCCATTCGTCAGACGTCGAGTCGAATATCTCACGAATCGCGGAATCCCGTTCGCGGCATCAACGACGTGAGACGCGGCCGATGGTGCGCATCGTCAGACTCGATCTGCGGTCTGATAGAATCGACGACCGCCGAGACTGAGCGGAACAAGGAGGCGATGGAAATACGTACGTGTGCGCGGTGGAATGCGGAACGTGGGGGCTGCCGCTTTGACATGGTAGCGGTGTCGGTCGCGACTAATTAGTGTCGCGGCGGCGCGGTTATTAACGCGTTGTTGTCGGGTCAGGTGGAAATGCGTTTTTTGTACATTGTGGCTAGAGAGCGAGAAAAATACGATTTTCGCTTACTGTCGGTTGATTGCGGGACTCGCGCAGACAGGGGTTTGCGGGTGGTAGGTGTGAAATGGCGTGTTGTAACTATTATGAGCCATATCGCGCTTGCGGGGTACCAGACTGTGAAACATTGTTACAGTTTCAAATATGTTGTTCTACGTAAGATCATTATTTCATGCTGTCTGTATAGTGGTGAAAGGTTTCTACTGCCAATCAAAGTCCATGTCCAAGGCGCTCCTTGCACAAGTGCCAATGCTTGTGATACCTTAATGCCCTGTGACGTTAGAAAATTCAGCCAAGTTCCACCGGTACCTGGTATAAAAAAATTCGAACACACATTTAAAAAAGAAATATTTCGAAAACAATATTTTAATCTCATTGTCAATTGCAGGCAGGTTGCAGGCAAGCGCGCATCGCGGCGTGGGTAAGTTAATAATAAAATTTTCCGGTAAAGCAAAACAAACTTAAAGCGCCCGCGGCAATGAATTTCAGTACCAGCGCGTTGCGAATTTCTTTTTGACAGGTAAGGACTGCGAGTTGTGCGCTGCACAATGCGTTTTTCGAATGGGTACACCTGTCGGCAGCAGACAGAGGGTTAATATCGTTGCATCGGGCTCTGGAGCCAACAGTGGTGCACAGGTGGCGCGCATTAAAGAGTGGGCGCGAGACGCACTCGCGATTTGACGTATAATTAATCTTCGGATAAATGCGATCGGAGTGGATGTAACGCGTTTGTGCATAATATTGACGCAGTCACGATCGATATCCGGCAATCGAGAAGACCGTCTGTTGGCGGCTAGAGGGATGCGTCCCTCTCGCTTTCCATACCCCGCACACCCGTGACCTCCTCTAACCCGGCACTACCCCCTCTGGGACACGCCAATGGTGATATATCAAATTATTGTCAAACCAGTAATGTTATTGCCGCACTAACGATAATCGATGGATTATTAGCGACGACTGTTATTGCAATAGCAGATATCGCCGGAAAATTGACTGTCGAAACTCACCGACACCCGGGAATTATACTTAATACATGGAGCGTGCGATGGCTGTGCGCGTACAACCGTATGCGAGGACGGAAATACGCGATCGCGTTTGAACGGAAATGCGAGAATAGGTGTTTTCATATTTTCATTTTTTTTTTATATAAAAGCAACGCCGTGCGGTTGAACGGTCGTCGAAGCGATGCCGCGCGAATGCGCATTCCCACGAAATCATGTGAATACGGATAATTAACGCCGGGAACCGCGGTCGCATGCGAGCATCGCCCGAAAAATTTGCTGCCGCCGAATAATCGGGCGACCGTCAAAATGGCAAGTACGATCCGGAAGAGCCCGTTATCGAATTTTCCGGGCGCGTCGGCGAATTATCCTTACCTCTGTTTCGGACAACTTCCGAAACTTTGTGTATCCGACAGTGGCGGCGTCGAAAGTTCTGCGCGCGATCTTGATCGGAAATTCTCACGCTCGCGGCGTACCGTGTTCGCTACTTTGAATCTCAAACATTTTCAGCGAGTACGCGGTTTCAACCGTGGCTGACGTATCGACGTTCGACAGGCATCTTGCGTGCCGTTGGTAATTTCGGCACGGCTGGTAGTTAAGCAAGTGTTGCACCGTATTGACGCGTTCCCATAGTTCGCGGTTCAGAGGACGTCTGATGGCCACGATGATCGACATTTCCGTCGATATGCATCCGAATGCAGGGAATCGTCCAAAGGGCGCAATACACGCGAGTCGAGGACGTCGGACGACGTGACGTTAATCCACCCCCAAAGCCATGAAAACGAAGAGCCTCGCCACGGATCGCTCCCGTGAAATCGAGAGAATCACGATCGTCGGGCGGTCCGGTCTCGGAATTTTCCCGGGGGAGAAGAGAGACAGGACGTTTTGTCTCCTCCTGCGGCGGGACTCGATTTTCACCCAACGAAAACTCGTCACGGTGGTCCAAAAGCGCCCGAGGACCGGCCCTGTCCCGAATACCTGATAATGCCACGAGCTTGCCGGAAGTTGACCGAGCGCCGGAGTTTCGTCTGCCCGCCCTACTTGCAGCGGAAACGGGGTTGCGGGAGAATTTTCGAGAGAGGTCGATCGCGCCATTCGGAAAATAAAACGAATTTCAATCCTAGCGTTCGAGGGACGTGAACGGTGCAGTTAATTTCGCAATTTGTTTTGCAGGGTTTACGGAAAAAAATTTCCACAATGGCGAGACTCACGGGAAACGTAAGCAAACGCGTATGTGTTTTAAAAAATAGATGATCGCGATGATCATATGAAAAACGGAAATAAGAAGGCGTGAGAGAGAGAGAAAGGAATACGGAATAAGTAAAGTCCGCAGGCAGTATCTGACAATCGACGAGTGGAACTGCACGGCTTTTCACAAGAGTCATTGTGACAGAGCTCAGAATAAAGGAAAGTAACGTACACCAATTACCCTGCAATTGTAACATGCAAAGTGATGTTCGTAAAGATTAAATGCAGTAGACGCGCAAAAACTTTATATATTATCCGACGGAACGTTGTTTGATAATAAAGAATGGCCGGAAAGAGAGTTCACCAATGACGCTCGACGGTATTCCTGTTGGTACGAATCTGCGCGGACGAGTTATTGAAAATAGGCAAGCAACTGCCTCATCGTCAGATACGTATCGGTACTTTACGACGCCATAACCCATGCACAACAGCAAATGCACTACCGTGTACGGCTCCTGCCTTATCCACGATTTCCGTGACACGCGGATGCTTACGGCGCTCCATGGGGCCAGAGAAAATTATTGGAAATCCCTTTCGCGATGATATATGATCGGGCTGTCCCGTAAGAAACTTTACGTCATCGCTTCCGGATGTCCATGAAACGGTCATGTTTGATCCCGGTATTATATACACCATTACGAGCGACGCAGCGCAACGTTACGACGTTTCCTTCCCTCCGTACAATCATACACTCCCGTTCAGCAAGTCGGGGGATTACGAGTCTAACCAGCTATAAATAAAGTTTCTCCAATCAAACAAGCAGATATCGCCGTGGACAACGGAATCATTTAAGTTCCTCCCGGATCCAGAAAACCTCGGGAGCCACTTTGCTCGGTTCTCCCAACGCAAAGAGTTAATTGAAAGGCATACGGTACCGCGCACTACCCAAGACCGTTAAACTTAATTTCCTTAAGCGACACGGCAGCGGCAGAATTGTTTTATAGGGAAAAGTCTCACGACGAAGGAGTCATTTGCGAAGACCCATATCCCGACTTCTACGGTTATTCGACCGAGGCTCCGCCGGCTTAAAGACCCGCCGCGGCGTAACGTAACAACTGTTCGAAGTATAAAAAGCAAGCAATTAGAGCGCGAACAATTAAAAGGCAGAGATCCAGCGGCGAGATAGGCGGTGGAATGAGTGGAAAAAGGAGGAACGCTTTTATACGCTCCGACCACTCTATCTGGCACACCTAACCTAGTTGCCGGTACACGCACAGCGCAACGTACCTATATACGCGCGAAACGACGCGGAACAATTTCTCGTGACGATCGGGATTGTGGAGGAAAAAACGATATTTGGTCACCGGCTGACCGTCTGACTGCTTAACCCTTTGACTGCTATGGACGCGTATATGGATCCGTCGAAATGTATTGGTGTCGAGTATGGACGGATATATGACTTTCCCAAACGTTCCGATTTCTTACGTAAAGCACCCAGAATTATCAATTTATTAGATGAATGCATATGTGTTCTTTATCAAATAAATTTCTTCCATTATTTCAATAGGTGTAACTGAAGAAGTAGAATTATAGCTAAGTTGCACCTTACATAATCAATCGATAGAGTTTAGTGAAAAATATTTCGTTTCGACTTTTTACGTACTGCCATCACCATTATCAATGTATGAGACAAATACACGTGCCTTCTTTATCAAATAATTTTCTTGTATTATTTGAATATACGCGTTAAAAGACACGATAATCGTCCGACTGGCGGGCCGCGCCGCGAAAAACAGAGTTCATCGAATATTAGGAGAGATGTGAAACGCATGGAGTAAAAAATATATAAAGCAGAGCCTCGTATCACGTGAATTCGTAAAAATGTGCTAAAGATATTGCGATGAGTTTTTACGCATAACGCGATTTTCGTATAACGCGCAATATAATATAATGCGGAAATTCATAATTTACTTTATAAGTACAACGAGTGCAAGGTAATTGGTTATCTTTGATGCAAATGATTTCTTTTGTTTCGTAATTGTACGGGTTTCAGTAAGTAAAGCGTATAAAATGTATTTGGCGTGACAATAATCGTCTCTGACATGCTACATGTATTTTCATTACATGTGTTATGCGAGAAACATTCTCATATAATACGATTTCATATAACGCGATTTTCGTAAAACGCGAAATATACTAAAATGTGGAAATGCACCGTTTATTTTATAAATATCCGAGTATAGTACAGCTGGTTACCTCCATTGCAGCCGCTTTCTTCTTTTTTATAATTATTCAGTCTCCAATAGGTAAAACATAGAAAACAAGTTTGACATGGCAATAATCATCCCAGACATGTTACACGTATTTATATCATTCCGCCATGTTCGGAAAATTCTCCTATAACCCATTTTTATGCAACGCGCAATATAGTAACACACGGAAATTCACTGTTTGCTTTACAAACACATCGAGCCTAGCATATCCGGTTATCATCATCACAAGCGCTCTCTCCCATTTCAGATTATCCAGGTTTTCAATACCAATTTTCACAGCATTCGGCCGAAAATTCTCGTGTAGCTCGATTTCGTACGACACGTAACCGATTAGCCAATTACGCGCGCGCTTACTGTACGGTCCAACCGTAGGAACACTGTGATTGAAATTCCCTGACATCTTCCTCGGATTCTCTCCGGCAATTCCACTTTGCCACGCGCCGATGACAGCAGTCTCCGTCGCGGGTAAATCGGCTAATCGGTAAGCGACCGCCAAGGATGACTTTTTCGAGTTAATCGGCGGGAATAACAATCGCTGCGGAGCGAGGTGGAAAAAGAGGAAGCCGTTGGCGCTCTATTCCAACACGTATGCTCGGTACACATGCACCACCTGAAAGTTATGCAGCGCGGGGACTTACACACGGGGCGCGCGACCCTCCCGGGAAACTATTTATGCAGAGAACTTTCGGAACGACGTGCAGTTTCAGCGAGAGAAAGCGGGAGAAAGGGACGGGGAGAAATGGCAGGAGAGAGAGAGAGAGAGGGGAGAGCAAACGCGGATATTGAATTCTCTTTCGATACGCCGTCGCTACCGATCCGTGCTGGAATCGGAGCGACGATGCACTTTGCACTTGGACGAGAACGTCGATGCACTCTCGAGGACACGAGACGTCAGTCGGATGTTTCGAAGGCAGTTTGAGCGGCTCTTAGCGTCATGAATATTGGCGTTTCGCAGTCAATGTGAAATCCATTAACGGGCACGGCGAGGGAGTGAATAATCGACAAGCCGGGATGAACGTTGTAATGTGGTTGTGGAGTAGCGAACTTATTAATAAGCCGATGCCGGTGGGACGGGACTCGTTGAGGGACTTTCGCCGGGCGCGGCGTAAAAATAATCCTCCGTGTCCCGCGACGTCGCGGACAATTGATTTATGTCGAATCTGAAACGGCTTCTAATAGGCGGCGCGACGCGTTGTGCGTGCGGCGCTTAATGACGGCACCTAAGAAAGACTAATTCTGCGGAACTAACGAGCGCCGCGTCACGCACGATATCTAGACAGTGCGGTCAAACGATCGGATCGAATGCGAGAAATGTCGACGTCGGGTCCCCGGATAACGTTGGGACGTGGCGGAGGAATTTCGTTCGGCTAATGAGAGCTCGTGTATTTTTATGTTTCGGTAAACGAGCCGCATCAGGTCCCAATTTACGTGGCTTCGCGCCGTCGGTGACGCTGCCGTTTCTCTTCGCGTTCTGTCTTGCGCGCAGCTTACGTTACAGCGCCCGTGTGCTCGCTGGCGTTACAGCAGGGAGTTACATTTCTGGGAATTGTCGCCAATATCGGAAACAAATAAAACGCCAGGTATACAACAATACCCTCCGGTGCGATCTAGGAGGTTTAGGTAAACTTTGAAAACGTAGTTCGATATCGACACACGCTGTTCCATTTATTTTATTTGCACTTATACGCTCGTGTTACCGGCTGCAGTGAAAGAACAGGAAGCGTAACCGGTTCGTTCTTTTCTACAAACATTACTAAAACGCAATAAATCGTCGAATTCTCTGTGTACAGAATGCTCGTATCTTACACATATCTCGGCATTCTTACTGTTTCTAGTTCACCATCCTCAGTACGCGTTCTTTTGCTGTACAACAGACTGCAACTCCCTAATACCTGAATGGAACACAGACATCGTGCGAGGAAAAGAGAAAATAATAATACCATTCGATGTGATTTAAGAGGTTCGTGTAAACTTTCGGACTACTCAAGAATCATTCACGTAAAAAACGTAAATCGAGCGAAAGTTTGTGCACCTTAGTTGAGAAGGTGTTGTGTTAAGATTTGTTCCTTTGTGATGTGAATATGTCAGATATATTTTCTTATATGAAAGCAGGGCCTAATCAAAGGTAAATCTAATCATGTAAAACACAAAAAGTGCTATGTGTCACGTACGTTAACATAAAATCCAGAAGAGCAAACTTCTTCATATCACGGAACATACAATGCTGCACATCAAAATCTATATTTGTCCTATTATTATCACCTGTTTAAAAAATTGTTTATCCCTCTATAGTATAGATACAGTATTTTAATCTACATTCGTTCTTTCGATACAAGACAAAAAATGTAGGTTTCAATGCGCAACCCCTTGTGTCATCTGCTGCGAAGAAATTTCTCTCTTCTTGACTTTGCCGTGGCACCGTGTGCGACAAGTGGAACTTTCCATTTTTTATATGATTACGTATACCTTCCTCCCGTTCACATTTTATACAAAAATACCTCTGACCCGTTACATCACCTAAACCCTTATGTCAATTAATTAATTTTTATGCAATTCTTTTCGTGTAATGCCCATAAACGGTGCACTAACAAATTTCTCTATATCATAAAAGAGCAAATGCACCATTCCTCAATACCCCACATCAGGCAACTTTTATTCCCAGAAACGCAGTGAACGCAACTTTTCCACCAGCTCCCAGCCGCATAAAAAATGGTACATAGGACCTCTTTACCCAACATCGGCCCGTAATGCGCGTCACGACGTGTTTAGAGATGGACGCCCGTAGTCGTGCGGCGTCGCGGTTGGCCTGAACTTTTGGGAAATGCCAGCCAAAGTTGTGCTCAGAACGCGTCTGGCTAATGGGCCGCGGCCCCGTAACGCGATCCACCACGGCGTCTTAATAATAACGACGGCTATTGAACGGAGCGCACGGTCCAAAATTAGGAGAGAATATAAGCCGCGAGACAGTAGTCCGCGGAAGCGAGTTCCTGTGCGCACCGTTACACTGCGAATGGAGTTGCTAACTCTTCGCGTTCGGTCGGCCGTCTTGCCTACGCAAGAACAACTTTGGATCGCGCGTTACGTCGTGGCGACGCTGCTTTTGGGCCGTGCGAAATCTCCCGGACAGATTGAGGGCACGACTTTTTCGGAATTTACGCCTGTGACTTTGATATTGGCAGTGGAGGCGTAAGCAAGAGTGCTTGTGTTATGATCTTTGTCGAAGTGTAACATTTGATGTGCGCGGATTCCGATTATAACATTAGAGTCGCAATTGACAGCGAGTGTAATGCATGCTGCAGGCTCTGCGAAGATGCATTATGACGCTATGGATAGTTAGTTGTAAAGTAGTCGTATTGATGTTTCCTGTACTGTTGTAGTAACTAACGTTTCATACGTACAGATGCGAGATGGCTCCTAAGATAATTGAATTCGACAGAACTTGCCATACTTTAGCTTTCGGATGCTCAGGTACATTATTCGAATCGTAAATGGATAAGAGAACAGGAGATCGAGACAGAATATATGTGGTTTCTTTACCTGCGCGGAGCAATTTGACACCATGGAATGTAGTGACCACGACTGTCAGTCTGCAACAAATAACTAATCGCGTGCAGAACATTCATTCGTGACCTTTTGGTCTTAGATTCTTTTGTGACCCTTTGGTCTTAAGTTTGTTAGTTTGTTGTCATAATAAAATAGCTCTAGTAAACATAGTTTGTTATGTTACATGTGTTCTGTTCCCTCATTTAACGATTCCATTATTTGAAACCCGCTCGACATTAACATCCGACCTGCTACACATATAAGGATGCATGTGAGAGTATATGCAATGATTTCGACGTGAGAATTTGGACGAAAACGTACAATTTGTGTGACTGCAATATAATGTATTATTCTGATCATTACTATTAGTGACATTGCAAATTTGTTTGCCGTGTACCGATCAATTATGATAATTATTGACCGGATAATTACATAGTAATTGACCGGTGTACGTCAAACAAATTTGTAACATCACCTGTGAATATTTTCAAATGTGTAATAGTTGTAGCCGTTCGATTGCATTCTGTGAATATTTTCAACAAATTATTGGCGAAGGTTTAAACATATAACAGTAGGAATTTTAAGCATTATAGTATACTTCGAATATTAACCGGCGTGTGAATTAGTATGAATTACAAATGAACCTAAATACCTTATATACGTTTATGACAACTGACATTACTGACAAAGAATGACGCAGGGACATATTCACACGGCAATGGACGTATTTAAACGAACAAGCGCTTCTACCGGGATCACTACCTTGCGCCATTGAACCACGAATAGGTCTTACTTATGAGATTAGAGACGAGAATACCTCGGTGCCGAACTTAACTCAGAAGCGTAAGTTCCACAGAACGATGTTAGCATATGGCCAAACTTATGTCCGCATTAAAGTTCCACTCCAGATTATATGATTATGAAGTTACATGATTAAACGCGATTGTAACCGTTGCGTAAGTACGTCTGTAATCTTCCGTTCAGACTTTACGGATGTGCAAAGTGAGATAGGACACCCACTTTCACGGGTACGTACTACCGTCGTGTAGAGAGAGAACTTTCAGTCCCAGCCGTTATCCCATTCAATGCTCCTACGTTATATATGCGTTAGTGTAAAATTATTATTTCCTCGCTAATACACGTTAATTATGTTCTTGCGTTAAATGCTTAATATAGAATGTTTTAACCGTTCTTATCTCACGATATACTCGAATACCTAGTTAGATTTCCGCGGCACAGTTAAATCATGGTGAGACAGCAAGAATTTATTGTAACAACGACGTATTCGTATGACTAATATAAAAAAGTACTAATTCTGATATGTACACTTATTATCATTTGAACCGCTATTAAAAATAATTTAATTAATGACCTTTCAAAATATTTGCGGCACACCTAAGATCCTCTTACGGCGTACCCGGTTGAAAATGTAATATTCGACATCATCATTCAGATAAGTCCTACAATTATATCCCGCTCATCGATCCGCACGCTCCCAAAAAAGCCCCGTCCCCAGAATCCTCGTTATCCGTAACCTCAAGCACTCCAAACGTCAAGTTCATTATACGTCACCGCTGCCCGCTGCGGTCCGGAACGTGTCAAGCCTCAGCTTACGCGAAAAGAAGACCCGCCATCAATTTCCCTCCGCCGAACACGCTCAATCCGCAAGAAGGCGTATGTTAGCGGAAAATAAATTTGTGGCGAAATTCAAAGGGGTGAATTCCTAGGTGATTGTCCGGTGCTGAAGTAGTCATTGTTGTGCTTCGCTACGAATTTTTGTTTGGAAAAGGGAAGGGGAATGAAGAAGTGGTAGAGTGTTGCATTCCCTGGAATTTGAGCATTCCACCGGAGAATTGTAAAGAAATCGGACGTATTATTGTAACAATTGATTGCTTGACAATTGATTGCTTCGCTTCACCGGTGACCAACGCAAGAGATTTTACTGAAAATCCAAAAGAATCGCAGTGGGTAGCAATTATTATTTTATAAATGCAGTTATTGTTTGAATAGTGATGCGATTCTTTGGTCCTCAATACCTGCACATTATTCACATTTTGCATAATTCAGTCAAACGCTGTAGTATTTCATAGCATTGAAGTTCTAATATAGTAAAATACGCTTGGCAGTCAACGTATTAATACTAACACGTACGTTTGATCGGCCGAATAAGGCTACTCGTTTCTGTTTCGACCCCATTCGCCGCGGTCCACCTCTGACCGGAAGACAAAGCGTCGAGAGTGCTCGCGAAATAAAGACGCGCGACTTTGTGCGCGCCTCAGGGGCGACAAAGTGAAGTAAGTCCCCATGTCTGAGCGTAAACGTAGAGCCCGACCGTCCGGCGAGTTTTCCGTTTCCGGGCTCGCTCGATGGGAAATGTTGGGCGTGAAACGAAAACTCATAAAGCCCGTTTCGCGGCGTTGGCCATTGAGCGAAGAAACGCCCGCTTCCCGTTGCCAATCGGAAGCAGGGAGGACTGCCTGGGCGAGGACGCAAAACGTGTCAGCAGGAGCGCTTCCGATTGCCAGCATCCAGCGCGAAAGAAGCGGAGGTATTATGCGGCGCAGACACCGAGGCCGCACCCGGCATCGAGATTTTTATTTCCGGACGACGCTTCCGCGGGAGCAACAGCCGGGCACAAGAGGATGCACCCCGCTGTATCAGAGTGAAGCGCCATTTTCGGCGGCTGCCGACGCTCACGCCGGACGGACACTTGTTAGGGGTAATCACTTAATCACTTTACTGTCGGCTGCACGCTAAACGCGGGCGGCGCGGTTGTCTGTGAAATGCGCGGCGGCGATTTCTGTTTAATGTGCTTTTATCGCGCATGTTTTTTTCGGCGGAGTGCAGTGGAAATGACGTTATCACTTAAGCCGGGCGAGAGACGGAGGATATGGAATTTAGCGCTCCGGGGTGCGGGATTTTCGGATGGAAAAGGGATGAGGGGGACGGAAATTTTGCGAAAGAAAGATAACAGAAGGAAATCGGTGGGGTGCGTTGTAAACCGCAGTGTTTGAGCTAACAGGGATAAAGTGGTACGAGAATGGTAACACGGTCGTTTCAGTTGATACGAGTTTATAGAGAGCAAAAAGTAAAGGAAAAGTTTTCGACCGGTCGGTGGTAAATTAATGTATTTTCGAAAAAGGTCGGGCGTACGTTTTTCGATTTTAACTTCGTACGGTCGGTGATCCATCGGGGAAAGGTTAGTTTGCCGATTTTTGACGGAACCGACAGAGTCCACTAACGAACCGGTACCATTAATCGTGCACGCGCGCGGTCTATATCAATTCATCGATGTTCTATTCCCGGCGAAGTCTCGTAATCATTTTCCACCGATCGTGTGGCTCAGCTTCGGAACCTTTCGATGTCCTGCAGGCAAATATGCGACGGCGAAAAACCGAAAGCAAACAGGCCGCGTTTAGAATATTAGTTTTTTCCATCCGCACGCACTTTTGCAATTATTGTTATGCTTACAAATATTGAATCGCAACGTGGACGGTAGCCATCAAGTTCCACTAAAATGAAATGTGTCGACGGAAAAGGTAAGCGTAGAAGTTTGACTGCGGACCGCGTTGCCTCAAAAAACGCACGAGAGTTATTACGGTATTAAATATAATTTTTCAATTACTTTTAGTACGCATTGTTGTTTCAAGCACTACCACACGAAACGTTGATAAATGTGCGAACAGAGAAGGTAAGCGTGGAAGCTTTATTCCAAATCAAGTTGACTCAAACGATGTACGAGAGTTATCGTATTAAACATTAGTCTAATTATTTTTGGTATGCACCGTTATTAGAAATAACTCGTTTCAAATGCTAACACACAAGTAGTCGATAAATGAGTTAACACTTTGACTGCGATGATGGTCACCGGTGACTGACGCAAGAGATTTTACTGAAGATCCAAAATATTCGCAATGGGTAGGAATTATTATTTTATAAATGCAGTTGTTGTTAAAATAGTAGCAATACCTGCACATTATTTACATTTTGCATAATTCAGTCGAACGCTGTAGTATAGCATCGTCGTTTTAATATAGTAAAATACGCTTGGCAGTCAATCTGTTAATAGAAAAAGTAAGCGTTGAAGTTTAATTTTGGGATCGACTCGGCCAAAATCATATTCGGAAGGTATTATAGTATCAAACTTTATCCTTCAACTATTTTTCGTACGCACCGTTATTCAAAGCAGCTTGCGTCAAACATCGACCCGTACATTTTTGACAAAGCCTTCGGAAATCCTGTCATACATAGCGACGCATCTTACATACAAAAGTTTGTGAAAACCTGCTCTAGCAAGTTGATATGTGTGCCGTGCTAACCAAACGTCCGCGAACGTATCGGCGCGTCACAGAATTAATTGGCCAATCAAGCTCATTGTGTTAGTTCGACCCCGATTCCCGACCTGCCGGCAATTACCGTCTATACGTCGCTCGTTCACGTGAAATTCGGAGCCGAAAATGAAACGCACCGCAGTCGATTCTTTTTTGTGCCACACTGCCCGACCTCGCCCACTTTGAAATCTATAAACTGGACGCCCGCTAATTCGACGTGCTCTCCGAGCAACGTCGACGATCCTTTTTGACAGTCGCTTCGTTAACGACGAACGTTTCCGCGTTGACCTTAATTATTACCGCGCGAAAGAACTCTCGAGCGAGAAAAAGAGAGCGCGGAGCGAGAAAGAGAGAGAGAGAGAGAGAGTGAGAGAAATGAAGGGAGAGCGAGAGAGAGGAATGCGGATGCGGTAATGGAAAGGGAAAGAAATAATCGACATCGGGTGAAATGGGCAAAGCTCACAGCCATTTCGTTCATTTCGCAATGTGCTATGACAGTGAGATGCAATTTGCGCGCATCACGTTTGATGTTACGCTCGGCAGAAATTTCGTATCGAGACTATTAAATCCGTTATACGCGAAGATTTTTGGCTTTTGATCGTCGACAGGTTTTTCCCGGTGCGCTGATTTTCCGTCGTATTTTTTGCGCATTTGAGATGTTTAATTTTAATCGTTTCGGGGATGCCGCGTGCTTTATTAATTATATTTCAGCTTTATGTTGTCCTTGTTGTTTAAACGTGCGGATTATGCGCGCGCGTCATCGAAATTCATTATCGTCTTATGACATGTTGTTCGGCAAAATACGTGGACGTAAAATTCGAGATACCGTGTTAATACTTAAGTGTAACTATGCGTCACCAATTGCCGCAACGATATTAGTTAATGAATGTCGGAGGCCTTAAGGAATAAAATGCATACGAGGGTAAAACGCTCAAAACATCGCATTCGTATTTAAATATAACTGCACGTTATTAACACGTTGAATGCCAAGCGTATTTTACTATATTAGAACGGCAATGATATGAAATACTACAGCGTTCGATTAAATTATGCAAAATATAAATAATGTGCAGGTATCGGAGACTAAAGGATCGCACCACTATTCTAACAACAACTGCATTTAAAAAATAATAATCTCTACCCCTTGTGAATATTTCGGATCTTCCCTAAAATCTTTTGTATCGGTCACCGGTGGCCACCGTGGCAGTCAAAGTGTTAATTGCAATAACTACATATTATACACCGGTTGACGAAAGAAAGTTGCATCAACATCAAGGGATACGTTCACTTCATCATCCTTTCCTTCGTTCGACGCGAAATTGCATTTCGGGGAAGCGAATAATCGCGCAGAATGCCAAGAGTGTCGATCGATGACGAGAGTCGAAGGAAGTTTCGTCGTTGTCTCTTAAGAGCGGCCCGGTTTGTCGGGATTATTGATCTATCGACTCCGAAACGACTCGACAAATTGTTTAATAATTTCCATTATCCGATGTACCGCTTTATCGACAGCTAAGCGTTAAGCGACGTTACCGGTCGGAATTTCGAAGCGCTTGCTGAACTACTGCAATTTCTTTAGAACAATGCAACGGCATTGTCTGAGCGTGGAACTTCTACGAAGGCGGTGTTGTTTCAACGTTCCTCTTGACCCAGTTCGCCGGTGCGAATCGCCGAGTTATTGAAAATGGCGTGTGTCGGAGTTAACTTCGATAGAGCAGTCGTCGACGAATTTCTTAATGAAGCTGAGAAAGGGGTGTGTGGGAGGTAATATAAAATTTAACAAGCAGATGTTGATGTTCCGTAAAAACGTTTGTTGAAAGTGTCGGACTAATTCCCATTTTGCATCGTCACCGAAAAACGTGGGGTTGAAAAGGTGGAGCGTAAATAAAATCGCAGAAATTTATTTCCGTAACACAACCGAATGTAAAAAAATCTGCGATGTTCAATAGTTTAATTTTTGTAGAGATCATTGAAGAGGGCCTAAAAATAGAGATCGTAAAGTTGACATTCAAAATACGATCTTTCTTGGTCTAAATCCGCAGAAAAGAATATCATCCTTTGGAATTGCAGAAATGTTTAATATTGTCTTTTTAGTTAGAAGCTGGAAGTGTTGAGTGGAGGGAAAAATAGGTCTCCCGTTCTGTGCCAAGAATTATGTGGCATCCTGCATGTACAGCTTAACATAGTCTACTTCATAATGCACAGGGTGCGGGCCATGACAAATTTGGATACGCGAAATTTCACGCTCGCTTTCAGTGACATCTCGGAATTTCTCGAGCACGCGCTTCCGAGCTGCAGAATTCATGCGCCTGATTTGGAGATTCTCAGAGGTGACGGCACGGGAGCTTCTTTATGGTAAGATTTTGAAGAGGCGCTGCTTGTGAAGCGCTTTCAAACTAATTTACTCAACTTTTTTTCCGGAAATACGCAAATGTCATTGAAGAAACCGTACAAAGTCAGCACGTATCTTGCATTAGCAGATTACTAATGCGATTCAATTTAGAATCATGAATATTTCTGCGACAACTATATATTCTATTTTCAAAGGAAGTAACAAACGAGATCCCAGTAAATTATTACATCTACCTAAAAGCTCATTCTCATAATGTAACAGATATTGGAAACAGAATTCCTTGGCCGTCGACAGTTGAAGTTTGACATCGGATGAAAAGGGAGTCGTCGTGTACAGAAAAAAAGCAATCGGTAACCTATCAATAAAATATCCCCATCATTGTTAGCCAAGTTTTACGAGTTACCAAGTTTGTCTTTTGACTTCTCGCACTCGGTCGCTACAATATATCTTAAGTTTCACCGCGTATGAACATATTCATGCGATATCAAGTGGATGTGAGTGTGTGTATGAAATGAAGCCCCGCACAATTGTTGGCCGACCATACGTGACGCAGAGGCCTTTGTTTATCATATTTTAAGATTAAGGAATCCATGCATGTGTGCGTGAATGCAGAGAAATAACAAAAACAAGCGAGGCCGGCACTTGGTGTTGGCAAATCTTACGTAGCCTCAGGCGAATACAGTCACGCTTCGTTGCTGTAGCGATTTTTTAGTACGCACTTCTTACCGAAAAAATTGTACCCCGATTCTACATTCATTTGAAAGATAATATACCCGCCCCTGCTTACAACTGTGTGCCTACATACGTGCACTTCTATACGTACCGAAACAATGGTTCCATCCCTTCATTATTAAGCATTATTAATTTACTATTCTGATTTGATTAATACGTTGATTGCCAAGCGTATTTTGCTATATTAGAATTGCGATCCGACGAAATTCCGCTGAGCATGATTAAATCATGCAAAAAGGAAGATAACGTAGGTGTGTTAGAAGCCGAAGTATTGAAGCACGGTTCTGATATCAATTGCTTTTACAAACTTGCAAATAGGCTTCATTGCTAATTTTTTGCATTTTTAGTCAAATCTTTTGTACCGGTCACCGATGACCACCGTGGCAGTCAGTGTTAAAAAAGCTCCGAACTTTCCGGTAGACCTAAGACAAACGTTTCCCCCCAATCGTACGGCTGACGCCTTACGTCAATGGAACGGCTTGCGGGCAGCAAAACTGCGGAGCAACTCGACGCGACGCAGAAGTCGTGCAATTTCCTCGGAACGCACAGTTCTCTGGGGACCGAGCGGCACTCGTGCGCTTGATTCCGTCAAGCGACGCTTCGTGACATCGTCTTTACGGCGAGGAGGAGCGATTCGACGAGCCGAGGCCGACGATATCTCGAGGCCGTACTTGAGGATCTGCAACGTGGTGGATTCGGCTTGACGCCGGTGCAGTCGGCGAGAGAGTAAAAGCGAAAAAGAGGGGGCGCGGAAGAAGGAGGGCGAGTGGCGAAGGGTAAGAGAGAAGTTGCAGCAAGTGCAGATGCTGCATCAGCACATTGCGCTCACGACGTTCTCGCCCGCACGAGCTCTTCAGATTTCGCAGTCTACGTATGAAGGATAGCCGGGAGACGGGAGGTGCGAGGAAGGAAGACAGGAACCGCCGGCCGCAGGGCCATGCGAAACAATGCGGGCAGCGATCGATGCGTGCGACGCGAATTTCCCGAAGTTGTCCCCGAAGTTTCGCGCGCCGGTTCCTTCCCCGCTTTGGGGTGCGTCGTTCTGTTACCGGCGCTAACAGGACGCGGGGGATTGACGTTCGATGTTCGCAGGTACTTGCAGCGGACGCTGGCGTGACACGTATCATCTTGTCCGCGTTCTCCCCGCATGCCTGTGGGGCACTTGTTATATCAACGTCGCCGGTGAAGAGTGTCGTGTCGCACGAGTGCACGCACGGCGCGGTGCCATGCACGGAATGTGTTCGAATTGCGTCGAGCGGTCGAAATGAACGGCACTCGGCGCCGCTCGATCGAACGTCCATCGACGCGGTATCGTTTGCCGACAATCGACGATTTCGCCGCTCACGTAGTGCACTCGTCCACCGAGCTTCTTCCCACGTTTCAGTTTCCACTTACGCCTGCAAGCAAGTGGCTCGCCGTGTTAGTTCGGCGTGCGTGTAAGTGAGCGTAGGTGCCGGCTTCTCCGTCCTTTTGCGCACCTCTGCCCCTTTGCGCCCGTCCACTCTTTCTCACCTCGCCTCTCCTCGTTCGTCGCGTCGACGTGCGAGGAGGTGCGAGGAGGTGAGAGCCGGTGTCCTTCGGGATTCGAGAAAGGACACCGGATAATCCCCGTGCCGCTCAGCCTAAGGGCCTCTCACTTATCGGACTTGTATCTCAACTCTTCTCCGCGGACACCAGGTATCCTTGGGATCCGCCGAGGCAGACTTTGGGACGATACGACGGCGTCCCACCGCCTGCCTTTCCGCCTGACAGTCCGGGAGAAGCTCGTGACCGTAAGAAATTCGTGGAATGACCGTGGGTGGAAGCGACGGAGGGTGCTCGGGATCTCTGTGATGCGCGAAAAATGAACGCGTCGCTCGAGTCGGGGAAATAAGAAAAAGGGCAGAGGTATTTCTATGGGGACGATCGATCGGGCGGTGGTCACGTGTTAATCGCATCATGCGAGTTGTATGGGGCGTTTCGTAGGCTGGCAGGTGTATGCGATGATGTCTGAGTAATTGTTCCAGAAAAATGTTGTTATGTATCCTGATCAAAGAAATACATTTTTGCGTTTGTCAAAGTATTCCTTCAAGTATAAAGTCTTCACATTTTCCATTTCCTTTCCTTATTCGTTTAAGTACAAAATATATAGTAATAGGTATGCATAGATGTCAAATATGCTTGTAACTAACAATGGGTTTTTGGGAGACAATCCCAGCGTGAGATGAGAAGCACCTGTAGTTTTTCTGTGCTGTGTTCTTGGTTAAAATGTATCGTGAGAGTAAGGAATATCTTGCGAAGAAATTTTAGGACATTTTACGGTGTTGCAGCGTAAACGAAGGGTTCTAAAAGAAGATTTTGCAAGAAACGTTCTCCCGTGATGGAACGATCGTATTGTAGTAAGATATTTGATCATGTTAGCTTTTATCGTATTTACGTTAAGTATGGTAGGTATACCACAATTTTTAATTCACGCAAATTCTCATATTAGCACACGCGTGTGCAATGACACCGTAACAAGCATATTGGAATAAACAACCCACACGCAGCGCACCTTTAATGCTAATAAATTCACGGGATCGATATCTGATACAATAAAATTACAGTAATCTAAACGACCATTTAAATACCACGACGATTGTATCTTTTAACCGATAAAAGCTAACACTCCCACGTCATTTTGTTTGGAATCCGACATGCACAATGGCACATTAGTGAGAGATTAAAAGACCGTAACCGATAAAATCTGGCATTCCAATTCACCTAACTTCGTTCCCATGCACCCATTAACATAAATCCACCAGGTGACCCCGTATACTTTAAAACTATTTTCTCCATCAATGTCCACGCATCAGATAAACAACCCATACTTTGCAAACCAAAAAAAGAATCACTACCTCGCCACATTACATTTTCCGCATTTTCGTCACTTACACACTCGGTTATGGCCACACAACAGGCACCATCGTCTGAACAAAATGAGCAACGCACGCCAGAACGGCTGTTTATGTTACCTTGTATGTGACACGACGAGGTGACGATCCGGCAATAATAATTATCGGCGCACCATGTCGCTCGAGGATTGTCAGAACGTCGTAGGGACGTCGTAAAATCTTTGATAGGCTCTTCCATCCTACCAGACGCCATGTAACGAAATGGCCCAACCAAGAACGCCAGCTGGTCGGACGTCACCTTGTCATACCGTTCGTGTGAAGCCATCTCCTAGCCAAGATTAGCTCTGTTTACTGTCAGAATGCCACTCAGACGCATGACCCTTCGTCTACCGACGCGAAATGCGATGACAATCCTTCTAGCACCCTCATGATATACGCGTTTATTGCTCGAAGGTCAGCCAAGTACGGAAAATACAAACAGACACCAATTAATACGACAACGAAGCCGTAACAGCTAACCAACGAATCGACACGAATCGACGAATCAACGAATTAACACGTTGAGTGCCACGCGTATTTTTGAGGAAATCCCAGTCAGGCCATGCGCGCTGTTTAGAAACGTTCGTATTGTGGTATAGCAATGCATTACTAACAGATTGAAATTTACTGGATACCGACATATAAATATATTAGGGCCATTGTTTCTTATCGTAGTAGAAGATGTTTACGTTTAGAATAAAATGTTTATGGGCATTCATTCAATGCATTATGCGCCAATTCTGTTTGATCTTGTTTATCGGTGTCCCGCTAGATAAGATTTCATTGAAATCGACTTGCGATCGGAGTTGTGTTTAGGTTATGACAATATAATACATACATTTCAGAAATGCGACACAATGTGGTAGAGCAATGATCAGAAAAATTACTAAACACGTTGCCACGTTTTGTGGTAAATGCGAAGAACAACCGTATTTATGTGTATCGTGTTTCAATAAAATCCATTAAGCTTTTTGATAAGAAATATATAAATGCATCAATGCTACAATCCTGTGATAAATAAAAATTAAGTAAATTTTAAATGAGTTTTCAGTAATTACTTAATACAATGTCAATTTTTTAGTTTTATGTCATATTTTACCTTGTCAGTCACCGGTGACTGACGCGGCCTGAACGGAAAGTTCAGTGTCAGTCACCGATGAGTGACGTGGCACTCAACGTGTTAAAGCGCATTTGCCGATTCCGCCACAAAGCCGCACCACGCGCTTTTTATCCAAACACGCGCATTTCCGCAAAGTGACCCAAGGAAACTACGACGCGCACCTTCATCAACTCAGCTTTGATCGCGGCCCAGTTCCCTCCACGCAACGCAAACGCAACGTCCACGTAACGAATTCCTTCCCCATCCCGTTTCTTTGCCGCGGCTCGCTCGGCGACTAATACAATTTACAAAGAATTTTTGTACCTCCGCAGATAGCACGCGGTCGTTTAATTCCGGCAAACTCGCGCTCGGGCAAGATTGGCCGTGTTTACCATCGCGATGCATTACGTCGGGGGTGTGCGTCTGGAAATATTGCCATCACGTCGGCGAACGGCAGAGACAGAGCGCTGAGCGGGAAGAGCAGAGAGGCGGAGAGGGGCGAAAAAGACGAGCAGCGCGGCGGACAAAGTTCACGTCGGATTTACAGCGTGCCGCAGCCCTTCCGGGCGCGAAGGATGACGAGGGAGATATCGCGATAAGGGTATCCAACATTTACCACCTCCTGTCCTGCCCCGCGAACCTGGGCGGGCGAGTAAAAACACAATCGAGCCTGGGCGAGGCGTGGTCGCGCGAACAAGAAAATGCGCGGGGGGGAGGGGGAGAAAAAGAGGAAATGGAGGCGAGGATGGGAGGCCAGGTGAACCAGGGGTGTTGGCGGGCAAGACGAGAGGGGCGCAGGGAGAGTGAAGGTGGATCGTAAAGCAGAATCACCTCCTGGGATTCGTATTATTCTTTTGCGGAACGTCGTTAGGAAAGAAGGTGGACGTAAAGGGGATGGAGGAAGTCGAAAGGGGAGAATAGTTCTGAGGTGGTGCAGGGTGTAACTTCCATTATCCAGGTAGATGGTATAGTTGCGTGTGTACGTGCGTAAGTTATTACGAGCTTTATCGCAGTAATGAATGGCAGTTAATGGCACCGGCTCATTGTCTACGCGGGATGGAACGGTCCGCGTTTCTTGGGCCTCGCGATGCTGCGATTAAGCTGTGCGACGCGGTTTAGACGGCGGGCGTATGCGACGTTGGGGACGAGAGAATTTGAAAATGGTATTTGTGACGGTTAGGTGAGACGGACTGCACGATGGGGTAAGCGACGGGGGTGATAAGGAGTGGAGCGGAAGTTGCAAGTTCTTTCTTTGGGACAGTGTGTGCGTGTAGTCATTGAAGTTGAGGCCATGACGGCGATTGTGGGATAGTGATGTCGTCTGCCAATGGATAGGAGGACTTCGGGACTTCAAGGCTTTAGGGCTTAGCGCCGGCCGTTGATATTCGACCTTGACGCCGAAGAATTGATTTGTCGTAGAATGGGACGTCTAGTGAGGGTGGCTGACCCTGAGACGGGAACGTCGTACGCAAGATACCCCTTCGGTGAAATACGATGCTGAGTCATGAGAAGGCTCTCTAAAGAAGGTCCTCGTTATGGCACTTGACTCGCACCACTGCTCAAGGACTGACCCTGAGCTTTCCGACTTCCAAAACCGTTTAGTCTCGCAATTAATGCAATTTGGCTGCGGTGCAACGTAAACTACGTCATCATTGCCGCACTCACACGCTATGATATTTATCATCACTCGCATCCTCGTTTATTTACGTTACGCTCCCAAAGCCCTTCAATTATCGTGTACACGTGTACAAAATAAAAGGTCACAGTTGTGATTCATAGGGGTGTATAATTAAGCGTCCCCTAAAAAACCGTACCCATAATTAAAACCCTTCCTTGCAGCCTTGCAGTTTGACTCTCAGCCTCTACTGGCTGGTTCGTCTTAAAAGGGCCGCGTTGCTCCGGCGTCAACGTCGACGTCGAACTTCCGGAGGGGTGTTTTCAGCTTTTATTGCAGCAATGAATGCAAGGTGTTACTCGGTGGCTTTGGGCCAAGCGGGTAGGCGAAGAAACCGCAGGTGCTCTCGCCCCGGGAGCCGAGGGAGATATTTTAAGAAGAGCCTTGCGCTCGCGAGCTTCCCTTTCGTAATTTTTCCCCTCCGGTATCGCGAGGGTCGCTGGAAACATCGCCCTTCGCGCCATTCACGATCGGGCTGCTTTAAAAGAGGGCGAAAAGAAACGGCACGGCGACCGGGGAATGTGCGCATGCAAATGTGCGGGGGCGCACCGATATCAGACACGTTTGAGCGCTGAAGCTTCCGATTGGAAGCCGCCCGCGAGTATATACTTAGCGGATCATTGGTTAGACGGCCTGTTTTACATTCGCCGAAGATTCCTCAACCGTCGAGGAAGAAGAAACGTTCGCCGGGAACGACGCCTGACGACCCTAGCTTATCGATCTCCAGTTATACGCGAGCGGAAGTTTGAATGTTTGAAGAACCACAGCGAAAATGTTCCGACTCGAACCCTTATGCGTGCGGAATCGACAATTTACTAGACCCTTTTCCGCGGATGGGCACGTCCACAAAAAATATTCACGAAACACCTAAAGTATCCTGTACGTTAACCAGCCATATGGCGAATTCCCCTCTGGAAACGTACGTTCCATTCACGGCGTATTCATAATTAACTCCGGGAGTTCAGATCGCTCTTGATCACTCGTTATTCCGCACCATCGATTCTCCTTTGGCTAGACTCGCGCGAATCGTAATAAATCGCACCCAACCGGGCACGGTGACGGGACAATTTAGGTCGCCGCCGCGCGACGTCACTGATCGCCACTGGTTCTTTTCTCGCGGGAGACACAAAGTGGAGACGAAGCACCGAGGAGGCGAGCAAGGGAAAGTGGGATCGATAGAGAGATAGTGCGGGAGCGAAGAAGGGCGAAGAAGGACAGTTCGGTCGAGCGAATTACGCCCGGTTTGATTCATCGATCGGGGGCACGGTCTTCCTTCCGTCCTTCCGGTAAATGGCAATGTGATTTAGGTAAGCGTAGGGACCGAGGGAGCTGGCCCGCCCGAAGTTGCTGGCGGTGGTCGGAATTCAATTAAGCCTTAAGTGTATCTCGGAGCTATCGCTTGGGAGGTCGCCGCTCGATGACCGGGCCAACCTTCTGCAGGGCAGGATGCAGAGTGTAGTGTGGGGCGTACATATGTACGCCATTAGGGTGCGTACTTGTCTACAACAAAGTGGATATACGTAAGCACGCGGCCTGTATGCCGTTGGCTGTAAGGTAGTCGCGAGCGTGTGTACGGTTAAGTACGAGGGACCAACTTGGGCGCAAAAGCCCTTTACGTCTAGCTCTAACGTTCCGTCGTGACTGTACGAGACCGCGGCTATCGTCTGACTCACTCTCGTCGAAAGGTAATCTGCCGTTCCGCCCGCGGAGCCCTACCTTCGGTCGTTCCCGCTATCAGTCGGTCGAAGGATGCGGGAGAGTAAGTAGAAAGGCGAGCGTTTCGGGGAAAAATGTTATCGCGGCGGAACTGGAGTGCCGCGGTCAATATCGCTGGGTGCGACAAGACGAGCTAATCAAACGTCATTGATTATAGCCGTGCGTGTACGTAAGTTGCATGACGGGATATTATCTATACACAAACATACTTTCCCAAATTTCCCTCTTTTGCTCTCTGACTAACTCACATTCGCACAGCGCACGTTGTCATCCGCCACACGCAGTACTGGATCCCGTCCGCACATTAGCAACGAATATACGGGGCGCCGCGTCTGCCCGGCTCACTGACGGATTTCACGGCTCGCCGATAATATCGCGTGACCGATTCAGCGGAGTGTCGGCACTCAGCGTCGCCGGCATCTACGAGACATTCGTCCTGACAGTATCTGTCATCTACATCACCGTGTATTCCACGGGCGCCAAGAGTTGGGCCCATAGGTAGGGATCAGGTAGGAGTCTGGCAGCGGCGTGGGCGATAAGTACGTGAGAACACGTGAGAGTGCCGTGTACACAGGGAGAATAGCTGGGCTACGTGGCCCGAACGGTCGGTAGCTCGCATTACCAGCGAGACGAGTTATTAGCTTGTGAAGCGCGCGGGCTTGACCCACCCTTCGGTGCTAACTGCATTACAAGGAGGCCTCGAGATCGCATTACTCGTCCGACCAGAGACGAGCTGATGGTCTCTCGTCCGCGTGGAGGTAAGTGGGAACTGGCACCGGTGCCTCGACAGCGTCGATACGCCCCTGAGGGTCGACGTTAGTCCAAGACGTTAGGGACTGCTACGTGATTCTATTACCGTCGTTAGAGATTATACGTACCTGCTGACCGTGCTGGAGTCGTTTGATCAAGGAAAGAGAGTGAACGAGGGCGAAATAGCGCGGGCACGGAAGAGCTACGACGAGAGTACGTGCGAGAGAGGTCCGTGCGACATGCAAACGCGACTGCCGATGTCGTCGAAATAACCTATAACGCGCGCCGTTGCGCGCCAATCAGCGGATCTACACGTCCCGTGTCGTTTATTTAAAATTTATCACCGACGACTTTGTGCCCCGTCGTTCCGCCAGGACATGAAACGCGCGAATGCGCGGTTTAACCCTTCCCTCGTACTTATGTGCGTGCATTGGCTGTTGGACGTTAATATTCCATCGCGTCCTGTTGTACGGCCGCGCGATCGCGTGAAATCGCGGGGCGGCTTGTTTGGATGGCGGGTCGCTTCGGCGGATTTATCTGTCTGTCTGTTTATCGTTTATTATTGATCGTAAAAAGGGAAACGCCGTCGGACGATGTCAGAAACGATGGCGAGTTACACGGGCGGCTTCTCCACGAGTTGTTAATATTTCATTACGATTCGCGTATCGAGTGGCTTGGGGGCCGTTAGATCGATATTCCTTGGCTTCACGTCGAAGGGACGATGGCGTAGGGGTACGACCGGTTCGACGACCTCCTATCGCTCAGGAATTACTTATTCAGAAGACTCCCATCCGCGAGATCTCCTCTGGCGAGAATCTCGCGGAGAAAGGCAGAAACGAATTCCCCGTGGCGCGGTTCACAGGAGGGAAAAGATGACGGGAGAATGGGGAGGTTCAACTGCCGGCTGAGCTCCACGCGACGAGTTAATGCTTTCACACCTGATAGACTCAGGCTGAGCCCCGGCGTAATTGCTCCTTCGATCTGATTCTTTCCTCGCCGCCGCGCTGCTTCTCTTCATCCCTCTATCACGCGGCGGCTGTCCATATTTTTTGTTTCGATCTCTATCGTCTTTCTTTATTCACATGCGCCAGACGAACACCGGCGTGAGAGACGAATATACACAAACTCGCGTGTACTGCGAGGATAAGGTAAGTCAGACGCAGCCAGTCAAAAGATTGTCTATACCCTTCCGTTTTCTGCGACTTGCGGCGACTGAGTTCTTCGGCCGCTGTGTACTTTTTTCGCATCAGAGATACGCGTCCTGGTATTGCGAGTTTTGGGATTTCGCTCATGACTAAGATGGTGGCGATATGGGACGGCATAGAAGGTGTCCACCTCCACAATGGACTCGGGATATGTAAGAGGGGGCACGGAGTAATTGGGAAACTCTACTCCACTCTATTCCACTCTAGTCCCACGGGGTTTGGCAGTACGATGTTGGGAGGGAAACATAGGGATCGGAGTGAAAAGGAGATAGGATGTATGGGAACAAGACGGGCATAGTATGGGGGAGAGAGAGAAGGCGTAGATAGGAAAAGAGCAGGAGCGCAACAGTATGGTCGAACAGAGATGGCCTCAGAACAGGAAGAGTAAGGAAGAGGACGATACGGCGAGTGAACGATAAAACCAGAAAGCTTCCGAGCTTCGTTACCTCCTGTAATCGGTCTGTTATCCCGTATCAATCGCATTAGCTACAAGCGTTGCAACCCAGCCGTTCTGCTCTCATCCAGGTGCACATATATAACGATGCGTATATGTGTTGGCGAAGCGCCACTTTGCGCGGTTCGAGAGGCGCTCAAAGTGGCGAAATGGATTAAAGAGAACGGGCTCCCTGTTCCTGCGACAGCGACTCGTTTCTGCTTCGAGGACTCGCCGGTAGCGACAGAGAATTCGACCGTGAAGGAGAGAAGCGAAAAGAATGCTACGAGCGGACGACGTTACCCACGGGATTACACGCCAAAACGATTCTGCAGATGTCGGTCCGCATACGTAAGTGCTGTTGCGAAAAATCCGCGGCCGGACAATTTAAAAAAAAAATTAACACGGCAGTTGGCGGCTCTCTTCAACCGAAGCTCTGACAATCGCAGTCGGACCGAAGTTGGCCAGCATCGCGGCGCGCTAATGAAGTCGCTAATTACGCGGAAACGCATTATGTAATTCCGCGGAATCCTTCGGTGGACAAACTTACCGCCGCTTCCAGTCGGCGCAAGACTCGCTCGGGGTATTTTTTCCAGCGTCACCCCGTGGGCGAAAAATTGTCAGGCGAAACCGGGCGTGCTCGGTTTCTTTGAGTATAAACGCAGGTAACGAGCGCGTCGTTGCCGCCCGCCGGAGACTCGTTTGCGATACTCACCTGTAACAGAGAGAAAAGAACATTGCTAGAGTACAGAAACAACGGCGGGGCGTAAAAAAGGCGACGCGACGCGCGTGCCAGCGGGTAAAAGGGTGGGAGGAAAGGAAAGGGGTAGCTTGGCACAAAGTGCATCCCGCGGAACAGCCAGGCGTCGGGCCTCTCTCAGGTACATCCGACAAATTCCAAGGGAAGTAGTAAGCTCGCGCTACGACGAGGCTCTTTGTATTTAAATGCACGGTGTAATAAAAGGCACGTCCGCGCCCGGCGCGGCAACTTTTGTGATGTTTTCGATGCCGCGCACTTCCTACGGCCGGACAGAGACATTCGGATAGCGTACGGGCCAAACGATTATTGTACGTGAGCAGTCCGATAAGTACTTAGCCGACAAAAGAAAAATGAAAATTTTGGAAAAATGACGACTTATTTTTCAACATAGTCTCCTTTTAACTCCATACACTTGATCCAGCGATGCTCCAACTTCTTCAACCCGTCTGAAAAATACGTTTTCTGGAGATCTGCAAAGTAGGCCGATATTGCTCTTTTTCCATTTTTGCAAAATCCGCGGACACGCCGGCTTTCACACGCGATCAAAACAAAACTACAAATCCAATATGGCTGAAATTTTGACAGTAGTCGTCTACAAGAATGTACTACACAATAGTAATTTTTTTCTACGATAGTGGCGCCATTAGGCGGTGAGGCTAAGTACTTATCGGACTGCCCTCGTATGCCGATACTCGCTTTCGTTCGCCATAAATTTCGGGATTAAGTCACTGACAGGAGATAAAAATGGCTTTCCGGCGGTTATAAAGTACAGCGCGCAGAGAGGCGCGCACCGCACGCTCGGCTGCCGATAGAATTTTCAATTCGAGCTCTGTTCTCTCGGCCGCGCCCGCTGCGCTTGTCGTTTGGGCCGCGTCGGAGTTCGACAACGCGTTTTAACGAACGCGCCTATAAATCACCGACAGGCTTGGCGGCTATCAGACGCGGTATGATCGAGTGTGAGCCGCCGCGATCTAATACGTACGCAAGTAGACGGTCTTACGCGCCGATGGTTAACCGCCGGCCGCCATCCCTGTCGGATCGTATGTTGAATTTAATTAATAAAAACAAACAAGTGCTCGCGGGCTTTTCATATCCAACGCGGCGGACGCTGTCGGGCTAATGGAATTTTTAAGTAAACGAGTATAAATTACTCCGAGCATTTGTTCCGCGTGCGCGTGTGCGCGCCAACTTTTGCGTCGGTGCGCGCGTGTGCGAGCGACCCACGTGCGCGGCGACGAGAATTTTTGAGTAAACACCGGTGTGAATTGTTGCCAGTATTTGCCCTGTTCATCCGGGGCTCGACGTTGAGCAGCAGACGGAACGTAGCTCCTCATCGTAATCACGAAAGCCATGAGAAAGTTCATTTTCGCCGGCTATTGTCACGGCAGTTTCTCGAAATCAGTAGAACGGTCGCACTTCTTCTTCGTGCCTTTCTTACTCCGGGATCGTCCTTTCCTGGCGTCGACGGTTCGCGGCGAACGGGATTCAATTTCTTTAAAACGACGAAGAGGAGCTCGTTCAATTTATCCAGGTCTAACAAAGGGCCGAGAGAGGCCGTCGATACGACGAAAACAATACCGCGTCAATGAAATCACTTGGCCGTGCTATCAGGGAAACGGATCCTCGGATACAAGTGACTTATTCCCGTGACCCACATTTGCTCGAAAGCACTCGCGGGGTCGAAACAACGAGGCAAAAGCAATGAAGCATCGTTACGTGTCAGGAGAAGCAAGTGACAGTGTATATAGGATAAAAGTGCTCTGAGAAAGAACTCGAAGAAGGAACACGTAGGTGACCGAGAAAGGTCGGGGAATTAATTGGTATCAGCGGCGCAGTGATTTAGGAGCTTCGTCACGCGTCGATAAATCGCGAGTTCGACACAGACCTGACGCCGGATATTTTTCCCTGCCGCTCCCACATGCATGACGCATCACGCATGCGGAAAGGCGCGATCCGTCTCGCGTTAGTAGATAGATCTAAGAGGCCGCGTCGTGTGCGGCGGTTGAGCTACAGCGCAAAAATATTTACCGCCTGTGCCGTGCGGCAGATAAAATGTGGCGTCGCATCAAAGCGCATCCGAGAACGATGTCGCGCGGGGACTCGCACGCGCGTGAAAAATACAGTGCTTGACTTGTAAATCCTCCGTCCTCCACCGTGAAAATAAGCGACGCGTCTGACAGCCAACGAGACCCCTAACCGCCGCGATTATCGCTCGGCGCCCGTTATCGGACGATCGCGGGCATTAAAAACGGACTCCGCAAGCTCTTTTCGCCGGAGACGCGCGGGGTGTGCATTTTCAGCGATATCTCAGATTTATAAAATCTAATAGTTTCCGCGTTTGCTGCTTTTTCCTATTTCTATTGAGTTATGTTTGGAACTTAGGACAAGCACTTTTTTTTTCGGCTTACTTTTGTATACTGTAAGAGTTATATCATTTGATTTATACAATTTGCTTGAAAATCTAACCATTTTATCTTTTTTTCTTTGGCTAACTTTGGTAACTCTTTTTTGTTTCCACGCTCGCAAGTAATTTCGTTGTTACAGTCCTTCCGCATCCTGTGAAAGGATCCATTAGCTTTAGAACAACGAACGCCCAAATAGGGAAACCCATTTACTATATATTTACTGGTGACATCACATGCCAACCAGAACTTTATTCCAAATTTGTCTGGTTTGTTTGGCATATATTGGTAAAAAATGTTGAAGAATACCTGAAGTGGCCACCTACAATTTTCGACTTCACGCTGTATCTACACTATTATAAAATCTAATAGTTTCCGGTATGCGTTTGCTGCTTTTTCCTATTTCTATTGAGTTATGTTTGGAACTTAGGACAAGCACTTTTTTTTCGGCTTACTTTTGTATACTGTAAGTTATATCATTTGATTTATACAATTTGCTTGAAAATCCTAGTCTTGGACGGAAACAACTGTTCATCAACAGCAATATATGCACCAGGTTTATAACAATTTTGAGAATTTTCAATAAATCGATCCCATATTGTAGATATCATAGAAAATTTATTAGTTTGTAAACGCTGGCTTCTTTCGCTCTTCTTACGACATGTACTTCATAATTTCCGTAAAGTCGTTTCGACTCATTGTTTTTGAAAAAAAAGCGGGTCCCCAATTTTTATTCCACAAATATGATATATCCAAATTTTTCGCCTCATATGCGCCGCGAGCATGAATAAATGCGTCTAGTTTTATAGCATTTACAACACCCTAAATGCTTCTTCTTCTGATTTTCAGCGATATCACTCCGTCTCTTATCGTAAATAGTTCTTGGTCTATTTCCCACGCACTAATCGCGCTTTATGTCGACCGCCGCCTGTTCACAAAATTACTAGAAATCTATGTGATAGACACCACGCTTTGATTTAGCGAAAGGATGAAACAGAAACTAAAAGAATGCCACGCTTTGGTTTGTAAATTCTTTTGCGACCCGCCTTCCCCTCCTGCCGCGCCCATTTAACCACCCCCGCCCGACTCCGGTGCCACCCAAACGGGCTAAACGCGTGATGTACGGGCTAGACCGACGTAAAAGTTACTGCGAGTCGAGCGCCTACTTTTCTATGTGCATACTTTATCGGCGGAGTGCACGATGCCGCCGGTGAGCGTCGGAGAGTGCTTTGCGGCGCCGGAGAATCTTAACTGACATTTATGTAAAGCCACGGAAACGCCGCTGTTCCCGTAATAAAGATTAACTATCGGCCTCTGCGTCCCACGCCGCGTGCGCGCGCGCGCACCACCCCCGACCGTTACACGTTAACGTCCGCGGTTGCACGACACGACTCGTTTGCGAGTCGGACTGGGAGCAAATTTCACCCCGTCGCGTGACACACTCCGCGCAGGGGTCGCGCTTATCGGGCAGACTCGATTAACGGACTCTGTGTTTTCGCGTTCGCGAAAAACCGCGGGGAGGGCGAAATTGCGGGCCTAATGCTATCGGCCGGCCGGGAATTTATATCACTTACCGCGCGAAATTACGGTTACACGGTGACCCGCTTTCGCAGGGGAGCATTAATCAGCGGGTGCGAATTAAGATACTTTCGGCGTGATGCCAAGGAATGCGAAGGTCCGCGGTGAAACATTGCGCCCTTTGATGGCGCAGTTGTATCGCTCGTTAGCTTGTGGTAGCTTAGTACAAGCGCGAGCATGGGTGGCGTGAACCCCGGCACGACTTTCGCCACGCCTTATATAAACCCCTTCGAATTTACTTTATATTACATCGTCAATCTATGTTATAGATTATGTTGCCCTCGCGCGGTATATGCTTAGACCGTCATATTTCAAAGACTGTGTTATAACGGGGGACACGTACGTTATGCCGTAGTTAAAACGCAATTTCGAACAGAGCATTCTTGCGGCGATATTTACATAAAATCGTTATCTTATTTCTATTCATGGAACGTGCTGCCGAAGCACACGCCACCGAGATTAGGCACTCTGTTTAAAACGTTACGTTCGTAACGGCGTCTATAACACATCCCCGACGAAAATGTTATAATATCCTATATACATCTACGATAACATCGTCGCAAAACAACAATCGCGGACAAGATTCTATTATGAAACCTGCACAATGCCGACTCGATACTTTGCACTTTCCCGCCGCCGCACTTATTGTCAGAGCACCCGATGCAGGGCTTCAGGAATTTCGAGAACGTTCGCTGTTAGCAAAGCGGAAGGTTGAACCGATCGCCGACGTTATCTCAGTCGTATCGTCCGAGAGAATAGCGAAAGTCGCAACAATTGCATTGAAGTTTCGCCGGCGGAGTAAGGGAAGAGAATGAATTCCGGCGAGGCGTGCCTTTACACATTCCAGAACAACGCGGTCGGGAGGATTATAGGTGGCGCTTTCCACTTGAGAATCGGGGAACGTACTGGGCGCCATGTTAGATATGGCGGCAAAAAGATACGGGAGATCAGCACCACCCCCGCGGCCGCTGAGTAACGGTGCCAGCGATACCAGTCTTGCTCTAAGACATTCGAACTGAAAATAGGTCAAACGGGTGCGCAAGTTATATTCCGCCGACGCGGCGAAGCTCAGTACCCTCCCTGTGTTCGGACGTCGGCGATGATACTCGGCGGTGGCGAAGGTGGAATACACAGGAGAAACACGTACAAGAGTAAACGACGTCCGCGGGAGACGAAAAACGTGACGTGGTCGGTCGAGTACTGAGGCAGATAGGGTCAAGAGACAAGATAAGTCGTCGGGATACGCAGAGATGAAAAAGCTGGGTGTGTAATAAACGTTCTGCGGAAAACTACCTGCAGGAAGCTGCCAAACTGTGACCGACGGCCACGCCGTGGAGGATAGACGCGCAGACAAAATGTCGCGTGCGAATAGGAGGGATGTGTGGAAAGATGGAAATGCCGCGTCGGCGGGCTGGGACGAGAAAATGGATGGTGGATGGATAAAAGGATGCTGCCGGTCGAGAAATGAGTTCGGCGAAAAGTTGCTGCAGCGGACTGACGCTGTGTACGCTCTATGCACTAGCTTGTTGACGTGCAGTAAGTGTGAAGTTTACCGACTCTACAAAGTATGCCTCTGCATCCTCTCGAATTATGGTATATGTAACGAGTCATGTCAGCACATTAACAATACATTAACCGATGTAACCCCATTCATCTGTTGGGACTGATCCTGTTCTCAACTGTTCTACTGCACATTTGAAATCATTGGAACACATGAGTACAATTCACTAGCACGTACAAGGTCCATACCTGCACTCGAAATTGGCAGTCCATAGATCCGTGAAAATACGTGGTGCACCCACTACGACGTGCAGACGTTTCACACTTCGCTTGGGCGGTGTCGTGACTCACCGAAGATGCTGGGATAACTGCAATAAAGCAGCTTTGCCCAGTGGGCTTTGTTTGCCCCAAGCGTCTTGACGAGCAGCGGACGGAAGTCGACGCGGCGTTTTGAGGAAACTTAGCGATCGCTCGCCGGACCTTCTGGCAACGGACCCTTCCAATTCCGCCGCTGTACTTTCCGCCCGTGACCCGGACAGAAGCGTCCAGCGAGATGGCCCGGAAATAACGCGACCAATCACAGATGAAGGTCTCTGCGGAATTTAAGCGCGGTCCGTTCACTGTGCTGCCTTGCCTTTACGGACTCTTCCATGCGCGGTCCGCTACTTTATCTGCTTTACTTCTTTTGCCAGCCGATCCTCTTAAGGTCGTCCGGTAAATTAGCTTCCAGCGGTGACGTACGCTCGCTACGGACTCGCAGTGTGTACCGATGGCAAAAATAATCGGGCGGTTGCCCAACAGTGCGCGAGCAATATTGCCCGGCATGCGGTAAAGCTGGCTACTCGGATGTGAATAAACTGGGAATTTCGAAGAACCGCGGACATATTGCATTGTTTCGGCGCATTCTTGTGTCGGGATTTTTATGAGGACGTGCCGCAACGTTAAGAGGCCGGAGAACGGTCGACTCGGTGCACAGACAATGAGCGCGGCGTCTCGTTGCTATCGTTAACCTGTTTTCGCGGGGTATCTTTAGTTCAATTTTCTTTCCGAAATAAGAAGGACTCCGGCGTCCTCGTCCGTAGTTGCTTGCCCCGGATGAAACTAACTTTTCCTGTTTCATCCTTCTTACTTCCGTCCTTTGGAACTCGCTGCTTTCAAACTTCGTCGGTGAACTATTTTTCGCCGGCCGTCTATATATGTGTACTGTATATATGCAGAGGACGCGTATATGAGCGTTTTATGTTTACGTACGGACCTTTCATGTACTGGTAACAGGCTGGCGTTGTACACTCGTCGCTGACAAATGGGTAGCGATTATTGCTAGTTTAAAGCTCGCTGCGAAGAGGGGAGGAGGATGGAGAGGCCGATGCGTGTTAAATTATTGCCGGTGTTGTGACAAATTATTCGCGGATGATGCACGTCACTGGCTCTCACGCGTTCCAATACTCGTTGACGTGACGAGCGATGACGATCAAAAAATCTTGTTGCTCATCAGTGCGTATTAATCTCGTTTAACCGCGTCTGCGCCATTACAATTATAGCTGACATCTCCTATTTTTCATCGAAATAATTTGCATCCGCCAACTTCCGTGCATTTTTAGCACCGAGCCCGTCGGATATATGAACACGTTTAAAAGTAATAATGCACAAAAGCACCATTAATCTCGCCCATCCCTCCGCTCGTAACGCGCCGCACATCTCCGCCATCATTGCACATCATCAAAAACACGCTCACAAGGATTTTTTAATGAAACTCCTCGTCAATAATTTGTCTCCAGGCCGTGCCATGTTCGCCCCTCTTCCGCCGTGCCCACTTCCCACGACAAAACACCAAATTCGCGGGTGATGCGTACAGCCAACGTCGCGGCGTGCGACAAAAATCGAATAAACGCGGGGAATGGAAACGGCGGCCATCGCGATATGTCGGTGCAGGTTGCTCGTAAAGCCGCGAAGGAAAGAGGCACACGTGAAGCTTGTGACAACACATTAGCCTCGGCAGACAGGCGTCAGGCCACCCCTGGCTTTCGACTCGCGCCACCGGCCTTGTCACTGTCTTGTCAGACGGCGCAGACTTACAACATTATATTTAGAAGTCACGGTTTCCTCTAAAACGCCTCCGCGCGAACCTGTCAATGCCCGAAGACAGCGGAGCGCGGAACACCCTCGATGCTTTCAGCCTTCCTGCAGTCTTCTGACTCCGTCTAGGCGCCTGAGTTTTTCGCCCGACACCGGCGGGATCGCGGACCGCGTCTGGTGTTTGACAGAACTGACGTTGGCCGAGGTCGGCCGGGGCGAGATTAATTGCGACGATCGTGAAAAAGTAAAATACGCCCGCGAGCGCGGCTGACGTAAAGAATTTTGCGCGAAGACTACGAGCGACCCTGCGTAATTTCATACCGGCGAGTTTACGTGCGACGAGAAATGTAACGTAATCCATATCTGGAGGGTATTACGAAATAGCAGGGAGGCGGGAAATAAAAGTTTCGCGTGAAACTTTACATTCGCGCGGAGCGTACGGTATCATTTTTAACGGGGGAAGTGTATGAAGTGATATATCGCGTGTATGTGTGGATGCGGGTATCGTCGGTACGTCTTCGTGAGTAATATGAAAGCGGATACGTACGTGGTGTCAGCGGATAATCTGGTATATGACGGCGATAGGTTATAAACCTTCGGTGTTACCATAAAGTGTCGTAAAATAGCTTAGGGTCAAGAAATTCCATTTCGTAAGAATCTTATGAGGACGGTTTCCGGCATTGCAGACGATAGGTACGTGGCATACTGTCGAATCCATAAGACCCGATACTTATTATTTACAACGCATATGCTTCGAATGCTTTATGACACTGTGCCTGAGTCATGCCAGGGAAGAGCGTAAAAAGAACTTTCGACCATTCGTTTTCATGCGGATATGAAGCGGCGCCGTAGCGGGTTACGATTATTGCAATCCTAATTGCATTCGCTGGATGAAATTTGATTTTTCACATTCGTGCGATAGCCGAGAAATTCGGAAAATCTGATGCTCGTGGAAATTTATGCTTTACACTGATTTCGAGCCGTCTCAATGCAATTCCGTAAATTAAATTAAGAATTGACTTAAATTGTGGTTAACGTAAAACATAAATAATAGAATGATGATGTCATGATAACGAGTCTGTGGAAGTAGCTAGAATTCAAGAAACGCCATATAAAAAAGTAAATGAGGCGATTAAAGGATCACGTAAAAAAACGGCATCAAGCTTTGTGAATCATAGGTTCCATTCTGTAAGCTACTTAGCTACGTGTCACACGCTAATGACACGTCAGATACTTATGACATCGTCTCGGACTTTAAACGAAGTGTCGCTAGACAAGCACATTGAAGCTGGTTGTAACAGACGGCGAAGATGCCGGTCGGAAAGTTAAGAAGTAGGATAACAGCACTTAGCAAAATACGTTGTGACACGCCATAATTGATCGCTCGACACCGCTTCCGAACAAATCAGAGTGATTTATTAACGGAATTAATTATTTTCGCGTAGGAGATTTAGCAAACCGCCATCGCAAAAATCAATATGTGCGTCCTCCTTTATTTATCAGCGTCATCCACTGCACTTATTTATTCATTCTAATATCTGTTATCTAACCTCGTTCAACCACACACACACACACACACACATTTGTCCCCATACAATTTATGACACATCCTACCCTATGTGCGCGCACGCGTTTCCTTGCCTATTTACATAACTTTTTAACAGCTTTCAAGTCGAACATTTCGCATTCGTCGAATATTTCCGAGGCAACCCTTATGCTCCCCATTTGTCGAACGCGTACGCATATGCGTGCGCCACGAATGGACTCCATTTTACACCCGCATAATTTGTGCGTGGGATATAAAATAATTTTACGAACCCGCGTTAGCGTTGGGAGTGCAGGGTTATAATTTACGTAAGTGCAGGCATATGTGCTCGAGCCTCCGCAAATAACAGTCACGCGAGGGTCGAATGAGGGAAAATGCACGCGGTTAATTGTTAGCGTCGTGCGACTGAAATCGTCCGATTTCCAGCGCGTGTAGATGAATCGAACGCGAGTTGTTAAACGTCTTCCGCGATTCTGTTTAGCCATTTGCGGTTTGGAACTGAAGTGAATTGATACATATTAATCATGATAATATTAATATAATCTTATATATTCTTCGAATTTCTTTTGGGTCCTTAACTTATTTCCTTCCACTTCTACCCTATTTCATATGCACTATTTTAAAACCCGTATACTTTTACGCTTTCTTCCGTTCACTACCTTTTTAACTTTGACTCTTTTCCCTATTTCTTTACACTGCTTTGCCCAACTTTTCAGCGTTCCAAACCTATCACCGCGCGGCGCAAAAATGAAATTTGTTGATTTGTAGTTCTTTGATCTGCATTTCTCATTCATTTTCCACCTACTGGCTTCTGTAACTCGGAAACCATTCGAATTTTCGTACACGGTGCATGTTTTCTCGAGTTTATTTCCACCCTCTTCCAACTCCCCAAATTCCAAGCCGATTGAAGAATATTATTACGATATAACTAATACTGTAATGTCAATACGTTCTACTTCAATTTTTTTTTTCAGATGCATAGTAAACGCGCGGAAGATTCTACCCCTATATCTCATCTGGTATAGGATGTATGCCACCTCCGCTCAAGAAGCATGTTTACTTCATCTCCAACCTTCTCCCACACCCCCGTCCCAAGCATTCCGCTGATCCGTTTTTCCGTCGCTCGGCGAATCCGTTACTAATTAATAAATATCAGGTCGAGTAGCCGCGATGCTTGTCTCGGCAAAAAAGCTTTCGCGCTTTGCTACGCTTTGCGTGCGCGAGCGAAAGCGTGCTCCGAGCGAAATATATTCCCGTCAATACGCGCGTCTGTGTATCGGCCCTCCCACCGGATACGTCGTGACGATCTAAAATGAGAAATCAAGGGTTGGGAGCTGGTTGAGCGTAGCAAACCAACGTCATCGTGTACACTCGTTTGAAATCGTTCCTTGGCGCGCGTCGACGGTATCACGGCAAATATTTGTCGTGAAACGATTTGCGATATAAACGACGCTTTCTGTTTCCTCGTTGTAACGAGCGCGGCCGCGATCACGAGCGAGTATTGCGCGGGAATAAACTGCGTTTGCTATCGGTTACAGCTTTAAACTGCTCGGGCTTACATAATGCGCGCAACCTTGATTTGCCGCGCCTGGTTTCATACGTCGCGCGTGTGTGGCGGCGCACTATTTTTTTCGCAGCTAACGCGTTGAAGCAGGCGCGCAAACCCGCGATTTCCAACGGGTGCACCACAAGAATTTTGTAAAATATATGTTCGGTCGGGGTCGTTTTTTGTTGATCAACCGAAACGTCGCTTTTTCGGTCCGATTGGCGAGGAAAATAATATAGTTCTTAGGGCGTCCCAGAATTTTAGCAATTAATTTATGCGCGCCGGGTCGATGAAAAAGCTCGAAAATCGCTGCCGTCGACCGACGTGAAATCATGTTTTTTCGAGGCACGACCGAGGTACTCGTCTCCTTCCGTGATACCTTCAACTTTGTCCCCGGCTTTAGCGTGTTAACGTAACCCGGGCCGTGTCGTTTTTATGTCACGATACTTTACGCTGTTACAATTTCCTGCGGTGTCGTGCTCTCTCTCGATGCTGCACGTCAGACGAGGGGAAATTGATTTTTCCACCCCCGCGTTCGCTCTCTTTGTTCAGCTGTCTTTCTCCCTCCCTTTCTTCGCCCCCTTCGCTCCTTTTAGTATTTTCTATCGCGCCGTCTCCCTTCCTCGCGCGTGCTGACGAATTTTCTCGCGTGGAGGATTTGAGATTTAGCGCGGTAGGCGCGTCTACGGGAACCATGAAGGATATTAAGCTTTTTCTTTTACGACATCGTCGAGTCTTGCGCGCGTTTTACGACACTGCTTGTCTTTACCGTAAATCCCTCAATCCCATGGGAGTCAATTGACTTTCTGCCGGGTTACGAGGTGCCGAGTCCTTTGTGCGTCAGCGTCGAAGTCTTTAAATTCTCCTATTCCTCCCGCTTGCCGCGTTTTTAATCCGCGCTCTTTCGTTATCCGTTGATGGCGCGATAAATAAAATCCCTGAGCGATTGGTTCGAGTAACGTTCTACATGGATGCGATGTAATTAAGAAAAAAAGGAAAAATTATGTGTCGTTCGCTTGATTTGTTTCGTACGTCAGTAATGTACGCAATAAAGTAAAGCTAGACATTTTAACAACTATGATGTAATTTAGTATATAGTACCGGAGTATTGTTTTGAGATCTCAGACGATTTTTGTGACAGACCAAAGTGAGGACATAAAGCTCTAGTGCGTGTATATATCATGGGAGTTACTTAATGATAATGCGAATAAATATGGATCAACGCCCTTATTAAATGAAATATAGTGCATATCATAATGCATATACGATCCCAAAAAAAAAACAACCAAGAGGTTTGCCACATATAATTCAACCCGTACACTCAGACACCAAAATACTACACCAAACTCCTTCCGATTAAAAAAATTAAATAAATTCCACATAACGCACATCTTAGCAATTGCCATCGACAGTTCAAACAGCGTCTCCACTGATGCTTCATAGTTGCAAATAATATCTTCCCAAGTACCACCACGCCGTGGCCATTTATACGGCTTGTATACGTTGATTACCAGCGACACTCTCCACCACTAAAGAAGCTCAGTAAGACCAACGTTTCTGCATCGTGGCGGTCGAAGCGGCCTCTCGTATGGAGACATTTCGCGAAAAAGACTGGTGGAAGCTCGGAAGCCAGATGACGAAGAAAGTAAGAATGACTGCGCGTCCACGAGAGCGAGAGCGCGGCAGGCAGCGGGCGAAGAGTGAAAAGCGGTGCGAGGAGAAAAGATGAAGGAGGCGCTGGAGGATTGAACGAAGACGCGAAGGAGCAATCGTGGGCGGAAGACGAGAATGCGCAGGAGAGGGGGAGAGATACGGAGTGCGGGCGGTAGAGTATGGAAATAGGGGTGCGAGCTTGGGGGTGCCTGGCTGGAAGCGAGGGCGTTCGAGGAAGGAGGTGGGCGCATTTCCTGCGTTATAGTGGCTGTAAATTTCATATGCGCATTCCGCTCAACCCCGCGTTTTGAGGCACACGCTTGCATATACATAACCGGCGGGTATGTGCAATGCAACGACGACGTAACGGGCACTGCCTGGCTTGCCTCAATGAAAGTCTCCTTTCGGTGAGTGCCTGAATTTAAGCAGCGCGCGGCGACCGGCGGCCCGGAGAATGCAAGTTTCAATACGGCCGCCAACGATTTTTGTCCTACGGCCTGCGGGCGAAACATTCTTGCGGATGAAAAGCGCGTAGACGCGCGATGAAACGTACGAGGGCATCGTGCCGCGTCCGATTTTCATTGCTGACGCACACTCGGGGCGCGACCAATTTTAATCCGGCGAATTCCTTCGAAGCGTGACGTATGTCGGGCCGTTAATTTTTAATACGAGCGCTCATTTTTTCGGGGCCACCCCAACGTTCGGCGTTGATTTGGTACGCACGACGTTACTTTAATCCCCGGGGAAACGAGTTATTGTTGAAAGGTCGAACCACGGGGGTGGTAACAAAGGGGAAGCGGGTTAGATCCATAAATTAGGCCGGGGGAAGGGGTACGAAAATTTTGTGGGGCGATGTTATTTTTTCGCCTGCGCTCGGGGTGTCGCGTCATGCCGGGAAACTGTGAACAGCGGGTAAGCGTGTTCTTCTTTTTCCACCAGTTTTATCGTAGTGACAAGCATGCCGGCGTGGCATAAGCGGATGATGGAAAAATTTAATTCGCCGTATAGGTAACAATGTATACGACCCGCTACCTCGATAGCGATGAAACTAATTCAATAAAATCAACACGTATACACCTCAATACCGACTGAGCTATAATAACAAACGAGTAACGAAACAAAAAAAATCTGTAGTATATTTGCGACGGAACTGTTGCTATCGTTCAAGTATCAAATCAGGTTATAGAACAATTCGTTTAGCAAAAGGTTTGGAGCAATGTACGTTACCAAGCGACAAAATTGAGCTCACAGACTGAATACATCCAGTTTATAACGGCAAAACAACCACTACAAAAATAATGAACACCGGCTTCAATCCGATTCTTGATTGTTGCTAAAATTGTAGATTCCTACGTCTCAAATATTCGTAAACGTACTTTCAAATCAATTTACTCCTGAATACCTATTGCAAACATAACACCGTTAAAGCAACTGATACCGGTGTTTCTTCCAACAATACTTCTCGATTACGTAGTTTGCCTTCGTTTGCGCAAAACGCATGACAAAAATGAGAAACGAAGCCGACGCCTCCCTGCGCAAGTTAGACAGGCCGATGGTACATGGGGGTCCTGTACATATTTCTTCGCGACCCTTCTGCGTTTTTCCGTCGGAGTCAGGCCGAGGCACGTGGAAAATGCAGACGAAAAGGAATAAAAACGCAGCCGCAAAATGGCAGCAACCGCGCGGTCTCTCGGACGGCCTGGCCGATCGTAAAAATTCACGCCGCCCTTTTATAATCGATCGGCGGCTTACGAGATATATCCGGGGAAAAAATTTCGTGAATATTTCATCGCGACGGAGCCCCACCGCGAGAAGCCCTTCGGCTTGACACTGTGGAAAACAAAAAATGCTCGCAGGGGAGAGAACGAAGGAGAGGAAGAGAGACGGAGAAAGCGAGATTGATACGATATTCATGACACTTACGGATTCGAAAAAAGCGCGAGCGCAACAAAAACGTGACGAACCACAGCGAAACACGTGAAATACACGAGGCAACGAGCTACGTGCATATCACCAAGCCACGAACACACGCACGGCAAACAAAACATGTCTAATCGTGACTTCCACGCAGCCACAATTTATCCATACAACGACACGAGACCGTATTCCACGTCAATATCGACTAAACAATCGCCAACTGCCTGCTCTCGATGAAGTTGGTTTCCTACTTTACTAGCATCTATTCTTACACCCTGGTGTGCACACCAGCGAAAAAGCGCATGGCGCAAAAATTTGAGAAGTATTTCAAGTGATTCCTTCAAAACGCGCCTAATGCATCCACAGTGTCGTACGACGTGATATTCATTTTACACGGTGGAACATGAGTACAAAAATGTTTTAATACTACATGATTTACGAAGTATCACGTTTCAAAGTTAATACGTTGACTGCCAAGCGTATTTTACTATATTAGAATGGCGATGCTATGAAATGCTACAGCGTTCGACTGAATTACGCAACATGTAAATAATATGCAGCAGACCAAAAGATCGCATCACTATTCTAACAGTAACAGCATTTATAAAATAATTATTGCTACCCATTGCGAATATTTCGGATCTTCAGTAAAATCTCTTGCGCCGGTCACCGATGACCATCATGGCAGTTAAAGTATTAATGCTGCCGCCTCAACGGAAAGTTTAGCACAGGATAGATGCACCTAGCGCATTCATAATAGGATATTAATTTTCGCAAAACCACGCATAAAAAATACGTGGCTACGATTCATGAAGCAGGTACCAGGAAAATCTGCGCGTTGATCCACTGGCAGTAGCGAGCAGCGTTGCCTATACGCAATGGGAAACGATATTACGGGATAGGATGAGGACGTTCGAGCGCAGAAAGCCGTGGCCAAAGCGCGATTCAGCTTTGGGCGTAGGTAGAAGATGGGCGCGGGGCGAGAGGATCGAAGCAATTTCAACCCCTTCGACAGATGGGCGGACCGGCAGCTCCGAGGCCACGTCGCCTCTGTCCATTACGGCGGTCGTAACGACCGAAAGTCTACCGTTTCACCCTTCGTGACTCCTTCCGGGCCGTGCGTACATATCCCCGCATGGAATTCATGCGGTACACACGTATACTGTCCAGATTCGATGGCGTGGGTGGCTGCATGACCGCTTCCGCGACGTAATGATAACCTGCAGTGGCGTGCTTTGAAGTTGCCTTAATCTTTTGATACTGTCTACCCATGCGGTTACACAAGGGATATTGCTGAGAACGTCTTTAAGCGGGCTACACCATGTGAAGTCGCGTTTCATGGCGGCGAGTATTGATGCCGTTGCGCGGAGATGAGCAGCTGCATTTTTCAGCGTGTGGCATTCACTGATTGCTATCTCGTTATCTTAACGGTGCTGCCAGCGTCTGAATGCGCTTGTATTACGCACGTTCGGAGGGGGGCGACTCGGTTGTATCGACTGGGCGTGAGGCCTGGGGCAATAATTTACAGTTGCGCCTGACACTATTCAAGCTGGACGTCGTGCGGATCCGCTCGCTCACGCGCGCACTTATGTACACCCTGCGAACAGCTATCCGCGCGAATTATACTTGGGCGACGATCACGCGACGACGATAATTCCTGCCGTCTGAGAAGTTTAATCGAAACGTACACCCGCGACGATTCCGTCTTCATGGCATATGCGCCGCGCGGGGAAGTTGCCCGGGCACTTCGGCCAGGCTGTGTATGGGTGTGTGTGGGAGAAACCGAGCACAGAGATGCTCGTTACGTAGATGTCTGTACGTGCCGCTTTAACTCTTTGGGGCACAGAATTTAAAGACGTCAAAGGCCACCCGTCGCAGAGAAATTTCACCGTGAAAAAACATAGTAAAGCGAAATCGGTAAGATGCACTGCATACCGCCGTGCTCCGAGTTACCTTAGCGTTTCAAGATTCAAAGCGGCGCGAGGCACGTCCCACTGCGCGAATAAACAATAAAAAAGGCGGGTCACTTTATCCCGCAATGCCTCAAAGCGTTAATTACCGAGCTCCATCCCCGAGTCTTCTCACTTCATCCGTCACTACCGCGTTTTCAATCATCTCACTGCTAGCACCCTGCGCCACCCACTTCCTTTTCCACGCCCGGCGCCTCGTATTCCGTTCGCTGTTTCATCGACAACGATCGCTCAATTATAACGCGCTCCTTCATCGTCCGTCTCGCGAAACGGCCGCTGTTACGTGTACGTGCGCACGTTCTCCGAACTTGTCGCGTGTTGGTGTCTTTATTTCGACGCGCGCCGAACGAGCGGGGCGTGCAGATACGACAAGTGGAAGTTTTGTCTTCGAGCGCACGGCGAAGTTCTCTTTTGTTGAAGGAATCAAGAGAGCTCGTTACCGATCCGTACTTCACTCCCTCGAGCCACTTCCCGCTCCGTCTCCCTCGCACCCACCGTTTGCCCGCAGTCTGCGAGTCACTTCGCAGTGTATCCTTTCTCTTGCCCCGCGCAGATTGCATCGACGACGGTGACTTTAGTCGGCGCAAGTTTCGTCCTACGGACACCGTGCCGTTTCTCCATTTGCTCTCCCGTGTTTTCGTGCACGTTAATTACGTCAACAGCACGCCCTCTTCAACTTTTCCGGCTGTTTTGCATTCAATGTCGAGCGAGACGGGAATCGTTCCGCTCCGTTAATCCCCAGAACGTCAGGATCGTACTTGTTCCGCGGCATTGCCGGGAATCTGCGGTCGTTCCGAGTTGCCGAGGAGACGAATCGTAGCGGCGCGCACGCGATTAATATTGCGCGACGCTACCTACAATTTACCTTCTTAATTCGCACTGCCTGCGGCATCATCGTTGCGCCGTATCGATGTTTTCCCCGTGGCCTCAGGCTTCGCAGGCACGGTATGTAAGGTGTTTACGCGTTCGAGAACGCGTCGAGTGATAGCGGTACGTCATGAATACGAAAGTAACGGCTGAGTATGTGGTCGCCAAAAAGTGGCGGCAATAGATAGGTAGTGGATTACAGTTAACACGTTGCCTGCCGTGCGTATTTTCCCGTATTAGAACGGCGATGCTATGAAATACTACAGCGTTTGACTGAATTACGCAAAATGTAAATAATGTGCAAGTATTGGAGACCAAAGAATCGCATCACTAGTCTAACAATAACTGCATTTATAAAATAATTATTACTACCCATTGCGAATATTTTGGATCTTCAGTAAAATCTCTTGCGCCGGTCACCGGTGACCCCCACGGCAGCCAACGTGTTAAGTCACTCTAAGTTACGAAGTACGACTTGCGATACGAATCATCTACGCTACCGTTTGTCTTGAAATATTTTATCGTCTTCTCAAATAATTTCTTAATGTATCAACACATGTACGCACGCATTGCCACGTAGATCCTCGCTCGCGCTCGTCGAGTGATCTCTTTTTTAATGCATGTAAATGAGATGCGACGCGTTGTGGGTGCACGTGAAGTAGCAGTGCTCGTGCCCCTTCTGCTGCAGCGCGAGTGAACATTCTGCCAGAACAGACAGAAAGCTGTACGGCGAGCTGCAGGAAAAAAAACGGAGGCGGCGAGCGAAAAGAGACAGATGATTTAGCGGACGGACGAGGGAAAATGGGGAAGGTAAGTGAGTAAGGAGAGACGGGGGGTTGGCCGTTAGTGGTTAGTGTTCTGCTCGTATGTCGGCGACGAGGCACTAACCTAGGTATACCGAAGCGGAGAATGCGTCAGGAGAGATGTGGAGCACGGTAAATTCAGGGGCCACATTGTGGAGTGGCCGTCCTCGTCGTTGTCAGCCCTGTTGTCGTCGTCCGTAGTCGCCGTTCGTTCCTGCGGCAGCCGTACTCTCGTGGTCGTGCAGACGAACGAGCACTAGACGAGACGTAAACCGGCTCCGGATAAGAGGGTGCAAAGTGTACAGACGCGTTTTAGTCGCGCGAGCGTTGCCTGTCCGGCGAAAATGTTCACCCGCGACGATTTGTAATTTGCAGCGCCACCATGCTGCGGAGTCTTGGGGTTTGGCCGACATTTTCGACATGCGGGATTCTATTGGCGAGAGGTGCCACTGCGGTAGTACCTTCTGGGCCTTCTGTATTCATTATAATCGTATATGGGCAGGCATACACATGAACGCCTCAATAGAACAATCGTAATAAAGTGCGAGAAATTCTTTTCCATATCTACACTATAATATCTCGATCGGTCCATAATTCCAAATCTCAAGATATTTTGTCTGCCCTTTTCTTCCTTCTTGTGTAACCAACAGAAAGTCCGTTAGCGATTCCTTCAGTCAATATATAATAAAGTTTTCAAAGTATCTTTATTTCTATCCTGTATCCTTATTCCATAGCATTTTATGCATTCAACGCATGTATGAGAGGCATATATTTTGTCATGAGACATTAATACTCGCGATGTTAATTTCAGGACTTATGAGTTCTGACAACACATGTACGAAATCTATCGGATCTACCGCACGGCCAATGTTAGTCGCGTCTGCGTTCACAAAGGAGCACGGAATAAACGTTTAAAAATCAGAACATTTCATGGAACCTCGTGCCGCAAATTTCTCAGACTGAAATTTCCAACGTACACCGACTTTGCACTCGCGTATACCGGACATCCGGAAGATATTTCTCCTTACCGTAAAATCTGTACCGCATACGAAACCGTACAGTGTACGGTTTTCATCTGCCATTAGTGCCAACGACGCGTAGGCAGTCACACGGTTCTGCACTTTGCATTCGAATCGCTTTCGACACGGGAAACGCCGGAGGAGGACAGACGACATTTCGCCACTCGTAAATTGCAGCGCGACGAATGCCTCGCCTATCTTGATTTCATGGTGCAACATTGTCGACGATGAGCCGAGAAACAATGGCAAGAGGGAAATGATGCCAGTGCCCATTCGACCCAGATAGTATTGCTCAGGGATGTACGTATGCGCAATTTTAATCAAAGTTATGCCACCGGCAGAGCGTACCGGAAAAAAATCCTACGGAACTGGCAACGTTACGCTCGCCGTCTTGCTTATGAGAATGCGGTGCGGCCGAGTTTTGATTGACTTCATTTGTTCTCTGCGGAAAAGCACGAGATTATCTTCTTGGCAAGTGACCGATGAAACTTGCAACGAAAATTGTACTCTGTTGCTGATTACTTCAATATACATTTGTACATATTAAGTCAGTGCAAGTTGCATGTTTTAACTTCCTCAACGAAACGTTATGTGCATTCACATTAATTAACACGACACGTTCAACTCTGTTTCAAATAATATAACCGGGACCGCATGATCCAAATGTTCTTATGTAGGAAACAGCGCATATTACCCAATTTGCAAAAATACCAATCAACCGTTCCCCGCCCTCTGCGCCGCAGTCCAGAATTTCCCGCAACGCACATTTTTATCGCCATAAAGCGCGTAAAGAGTAAACACCGCCCGGTGAGAGATCAACGTAAAGACTTATCCCGAAACGTGCAAAGCCGTCTAACGAGATGCACCTATCCGTTCGCCATGAGTGGAAAAGTACATCATCCAGCGGGATTTATACGTTCCTGACTCCTAGTAACGTAGCGCTGACAGGAGAGGGGCATAATGGTGTTACGGAACATCCTCTTTCTATGACAGTCCGCTATCTCGCGAGCGTACAACCGAGCATTACGATGTGTGCCGTAGGTGCACCGACCATTCGCCGGAGGATTATGCGAATCAGCTCGGAAAATCTCGACTTGCGACCTTAACGGGACTTCACCTCTATCCCCGGCCGCACCCTACCGATACACTCGCGAGCCACTCTAAATTTCAATGAAATATGCAAATAGGGTGCGCGTATGCTCGCCGGCACATCGAACACAGTTGGCTAATACCCAAAAGCACACCCTAAATTTGAACCAGTTCGCAAGCCCGGCTTAACAAGAATATTAACGGCAAGTATTCGATTTCTATTTTAGTTAAACCCGGTTAAACGCAGCAGAAAAATTAACGAACGCAAACAGCGGAGGTGTAACTTCGATTGCGCAGGTCACCTGAGGTGCGTATGCTGCTGAGTTGTATATGTCAGATTGTAGAGTTAAATGAGGCAGGTATAGGTCCCGATATACATTGTAACTGTGCAAAGTGATTAGTATTCGTGTAACGGATGCAAGCGTGTCGGACCGAACATTGATGTACTATTCATATAGACTGGCTGCATATTGAAACACCTCTATTACATAGATGCTAAAGAACTAATATTGCAAATAATACCTCCACATACATAGTTCCAAAAAAGTGACACCGCGCGTTCGGAATTTCAACATTTCGTCAAACACTGGACACCTGATAAAATGTCACCGCCCACCGCAAAATGCGGGAACTTGAAGCGTCAATAAATTCTTTGCGTCCTACCGATTTTTGTGAACTTTCACACGCTATCTATATTGATATTACACAAATTCCTGACAGCTTTGAAAAAAATTGCACGTACTTTTTTGTTACACCGTATAATCACCGAAATACCTAATAGCCGCATGTTCCCATTATCCCTCCCTGCCGAAATTCACCCTTTTACGAGGCATCCTCCGCGCCCGGCATACGTGTGTCAACTGAAAGGTAGCGTGATTTCGGCGAAACGTCCCCAACATCGGTCATTTCTTCGCCCGTAAACCATCGGAGGTGCAGCAGCTGCATTCTTCCGTCGCGCGTGCGAATACGTGCGCGAGTGGAGGCTCGAATCGAATATGCAAACCATTCCCGATACGTACGCAAATGCGTCGGGTGTACTCACGGAACGCGCCTCGCATGCGTGTAACACGACGTCGTCCGATGCACGTCGTTCCCTGCGCGATGCTGCCGTGTACACAGACGTCACGCTTCCCGTATAAAGCCGATCATTACCTGGGCGGCAATGTCGTTACACGGCGCGATTCGTTACATTGTGGACCGTTGCACTCGCGTGATGCTTTCACGAGAAAACGACACGAACGTTTTGTGAGTCAGGCAGGCTTGGGACTAGCTGGCACCTGCTCTTTCGGCGAGCAGAGTGCATGTGTGGCCACCGTGTCACTGTCGTTCGATGAGCAATGCGTGTCCGCGCGCTTTCCTTTTATTGACACTTTTTCTGTCCCAACGTTCCACGTTTTTCTATCGTGTAACGGCGCCGCAACTTTGAGGTAGTGTGTCGCGTATGTACGAAAGAGCAATATTGCAGTGCGTCGGTCAGGTACGATATTTCATGGGCCTAATATCTTATGTTTCCGATTCGATAAGTTGTTGGATTTTAACCGTTTGAGTGCCACGCGTTTCTGCTGTTTCCCCGTCCAAATGTGCCAAGAAGCGCTTTTGCGCTTGTCATGTTCCCCATCTAAAAATGCCAAACGACGCGTATGTACGAAAGAGCAATATTGCAATGCGTCGGTCTTTTCATGGTTTCCGATTCGATAAGTTGTTGGGTTTTAACCGTTTGAGTGCCAAGCGTTTCTGCTGTTTGGGGTTTATGTCAAGGGGTTAATGCTTTGCGGACGATCGAAAAGAAAGCAAAAAGAATATAGTGCAATCGGTCTGACATTTGCCCTAAGACTGCTGAAATTGCGGAAATGTGGAATTAGGTAAACTCCTCTCTCCATTGCTTTATTTTCTCCTTCATGTTGGTGCAAGAAAAGACCACGTTTCATTAACGCTCAGCGATAATATAAAGTGACATACAGTGTCTATCGTTAATTTCGTGTGTACGCTTGGGACAAGCCAGCAGGAGCTGTTCTTAGTTCGCCAGTGCTTGGGAACACATGGCGAGGAATAATGATATCAGAATGTCCCGGATTTCGGTAATCGTGATGGGAGCCGGTCATCGGAAAATTGCAGGATCGCTGCGGGCGTCGTAATGACATGTTCTTCGCCGGCGGAATGTACCGAACGCACCGGCGCGCGAAACTTGTAATCATAAGCGGTTGGACGACGATCTATTATTGCGACGTGCCGTGATTGTGGACGAAATTGATCAATTTCCGCGACAGCGGTCGGGACGGACCTCGTTGCCGAGAAAAAACGTATTAATGCCGGGGAGGGTTGAGCGTGGCTGTCTTGTATTTGCGTCAGCTGACGGGCTCGCCTCGTTTTTTCGCGCGTCGACGCGGAGACAGAGACGTAAGGGAAGGCACGGCAAACAAAAGGGACGCTTCATAACGTTATTCACAGCTTGTTTATCGACAGGCACTGCATACGGATGGTGATGGATGTGTTTTATTTCAGGGCGCGACTCCCTTCTTTTTCGCGCCCAGACAGGACGGCGTAGTGCGAGAAAGAGCGGGACAGAAAGGATAAGCCAAGGCGGGATATGTCGACGAGGTCGAAGAGAGAAAAAAGAAAGTTCGTCGGCGGAACGCGCCGCGCGGTGATGGATTGGCCCGGGCCAATCACCTCGTTTGTATCCATTTGCCGCGAATATTGTTCCTCCCGATCTCGGCCCCGCGTTTATTTTCTGCCTCGCAACCTTCACGCCCAGGGCGTGATTCATCTTAACGAAAGGAGGCGGGGAAAAAATTATTGGACGCGCTCGATACTCCGGCCGCAGATTCAGCGGGTATGATCGACAGGATTTCTTCGCAACAATGGACAGCGCGCGCGCGGCTCGAGCTGCGAATCGGAAATCTCGCCGGTTCATAGCGATACATCAAGTCGGACAACGTCGAAGCGGAACGTTAAATTCTCGTCCATCGATTCGAAGAAACGACATATTTCCCCGTCGACAACTGTGCCCGTTGGAAACTCAGCTGCCTCGTAAATTTCGCCGTGTCCCGGCGCAGAAAAACGTAGGCGCGGAACGTTCGGAGGGTGCGGAGGCGGCGCGCGTCGCACGAGAATTCCTCGGAAATTCCCTCGCCGACGATCTCATTTGCCAATTTGTCAGGACGTTCCCGTTCAACGGCGACATTCTCCTCGCGCCAAAGGTAATCGACGCCTATGTCATCTAGCCAGCCGCGAAAGTTGTCGCAAGTGGAAAAAGAGGGTGCATACGGCCGGGGTGCCACGGCACCGAGACGGAAGAGGACAGCAGGACGTCGGAGAGGGCACGGCCTGCGGAATGGAATTTTTCAGTTGTTTGCTTCGCATAGTTTCCGCGGTATGGTAATGCCGCCGCATTAGCATAGCCGGCGAAAGGTGGGGGTGGGCCCTTGCGGGTTGAAGATCGGAGAGGGTTCGCGTCGGATGAGAGGGAGCGCCGAATAGGTCGACAATGGCCTGTCTAGGGGCTGGAACTGGGGGCTGGAGCTGGGGGCTGAGGTCGCGGAAGAAGGGATAGCGTGAGGAGACACGTGAGGGGTGGCGAGCGCGCGGGGGTGAATGGAAATAACACGACGGAACGCAGGCGGAAAGGGGTCTCCTAGTTACCGGTTAACGAGTCGACTGATTGTCTATAAAACTTGCTAACAAACTCACGCTCTCTTTCGCTCCTCGCCCTCTCCTTCGCCTATCGTCTCGACTCTAACTGCCATTCCCGAGGTGACCCTTATCGCGGAAGAGGGTGCCTGTCTCTCTCCTCTCGCCTCTCTTACCACCTACTACACGAGCACGGATACGCCTTCGCGAACGACCCCGACAACTTCCTGCAAATTGGAAAATATAAAATGCAAAGTCGCCCGCGATTACCGCCCTCACGGCGATGTTCTTTAGAACGCCTCGGCGTAGTCGAGAGCACCTTCGCTCTCTTCCTCTTTCACCTTCCATATCGCCCCGGCGCATCGCGACCCACGCAGTCCCCGTCGCGCCGGAGAACTCGTGCAATCTGTCGCGGAGATTATCTGGCGAAGTGCGCGATGGCGGATCGACGGGCGGTGTCCCGCGAATTCGTTCGCAGCGGAGCTGACGCAGGCCGGGGCGATTACACGCCGAGAATCCCGTTTGGCGCTAAGCTTTCTTTTACAGCCGCGGAATCTGCTCATCGCCGCTTTAGCGCAGCGCTCGCGTCGAAACCGTCGGGAACGAGGCGGAAACAGAGTGTAGCCGTGTTTGATCTCTTTGTCGGGGCGGCGCGGAAAATAATAAAAATAACTGTAAAGAGGGAAAAGAAGGATGCGGCGCGGGTCGTGCTCTTTGTACTTCGAGTCCCGCCAGGAAACGTAAAGCCCCGAGAACGCGCGAAAATTCACTTATTCAGCGCCAAGCGTAGAAGGTCGAGAAGGAGGCGCGCGGCGGCGAGAAAGGAAGAGGCCGGGATCTCCTCTCTCCTTTTGTCGCAATGCCGGCTACCTCCCGCCTCGCCCCGCCGACTCGACGCCGCCCTCCCTCTCGCCGACGTGATTTCATGCAAAGCACTGCTTTCACGGTGCGGTAATTTCATTTTCGCAACGAACTTACAGCGTCCCCCTCGGCTCCGCCCCCGCGCGCCTCTTCACTTGTCCCGTACCTGTCTCTCCCCTCGTCCGTGCTTCGCCTTTCACTCCGCGCAGGATCGTACTAAACGCGTAGTTTCATTTACACGCTCGGTCCTTATTCGGCTGCCTTCACTCCCGTCACGTATAGACGAAGTTGTCCCGACGATCTTTGTCGTCGTGTCACATTAAGGCACGGCGAGGGGCTGAAGCCACGATGTTCGATGCGGCAGGAGAGCGAGAGAGCGGGAGAGCGTGCCAACGAGGGTAGATGAAGGAGAAGATATAATGGAATAAGTGCGATCGAGCGAGACCGAGTGCGCGAACGCTGCGAGAATGAAGGGGGACCCTCGCTGCATCAGTTGCGGTGCAACGACATGCAAATGCCTGCCGTTGCGTCGATGTGCTGTCGCAATTCGACCGCCCGAAAGCATAGACTGCCGCGCGCGGCGCGAGTTTTCAGAATTTTGCATGGAGAGCGCGCACGGTTCGACAGGATTGCTGCGAAACGAGTCTGCGAAGAATTTCATTACATTGAACCTGGCCTTCGTTGAGACTATTTTTCGGATGGAAGAGGGAGACAGGGAACGCTGCGAGAGAGAGAGTCAGTTTGCCGGCGCGGCGGACACTGTCGTTTCTTTGTAAATTCGCTCTAGACACACCGTTCCTAAACTCCGGCGGCGGGTGCTTGCCGAGAGCACTAAAGGCAATTGTTGTTCCTGATGCTTCCGAAAAGGACCCTCGGCTGTGTTGCATTTTGAATCTTGCGCTTCTTAAAAATGTCGTGCGCTGAAACTTTTCGGCACGCGCTGCGATTTCGCTAATGAGTACCGTCGGAGGAAACGTTTGAACGTTGTTGCGTTAAGTCGCGTATTTAAGAAATTCAACCATTTCGTATGCTAATGTATGGGCAGTTGGATGGAAAACGAAAACAACCTTGAACTGACTCCTGGTTTTTCCAAATTAAGCGCAAACGATTCAACGTCTAATACTTTCCTCCCATCGCGGCAGGTTATTGAAAACGCTCTGTAATTAATACGCAATGAAAATATGTACATTGCGAGGCAAACATGAATCGGCCCATACGAATCAGCTATTCTCTGAGCGGATGGTAATAGCATATTTACAAAGAGTCAGAGTAAATTTGTCATTTAATTGGAACACTCTGTAATCTCCATCCATTTTGCGGAATATCGTATCATTCTGTACGACCTACTTTGAATTCACACTTCCGCTCACCGCGCAACGCGACGTATTCCAACTTTGACCAATCTTAGATACGTTTGCGCTCGCATGTACCATTGGAGTCAGTCACAGGTACGAGAATCAACGTTCAATCAGCTATACGCTCCGATGGCTTAGGAGTAATCCCAAAGTTCCTCGCCTCGCCGCAAGTTGAAACTGACACGGAACTTACACTTGCGACCGACTCGAAAATGCTAGCAATAAAGCAGTTGAGACGAGTGTTATCTTACGTACAGCACAAAGTTCCATATTTAAACTGAGTCCCGGCTTTAAGTAAAGATCGGCTATGGCTCGTACCTTTCACAAAATACCCCCTGTCGTTAACAAATATATGAAGCTACAATATTGACAAGTCCTTCAATACGTAAGAAGCGATACGGTACATTTAGACAGTGAACAATAACCTGCACTTAAATGCATACTATCTTCCACTTACGAGTTGTTGATGTTCAACCTTGTTATTATATTATGTGATGTGAGGAAGTTGCCCTCTTCTCGGCTAGAGATTTTAAAGTGTGAATAACCTTATGAAGGGAGGAGATACTACTTTAATTAGATTCGTGGTACTCTTTACCTGGTACACAATATTTCCTGGATTTTACGTGATAAGTATAACTTCCGTCTATTTACATTTTATAAGAAAGTATTTTAATATGTTATATCAGTTAGTTTTTGATTAAAAATTTCAAACTAAAAAGGGTCTTTAAATCTCTAAACCAAGAAGAGGGCAATTACTCCGCATCACATATTTTTCATTTAGTAACGCTCGCCTTCCCATTGCATATATTATTCACCATCACGACTCTTTACCATAGCAAGGCACTACGAAAACGGAAGAAGATTACCTGGTCTAACGAGTATCAATATCCTGGAACATCAAAGCGCCTCTGAAATATCACTTACTACGATGTAAATGGACCTTGTGAAAGGAATAGAGGAAGTGACCTGGCCGGTCCGCCATATTGGAGACATGAAACCTGTACGTGCTCTACATACTGGCCCATGACCCGAGTTTTCGACTGTTCGTGTGCCTTTGGACCCATTCGGTATGTCCACTCATCGCCGCTTATTGTTTACTTGACTTTTATGTCCGCTATATACGAACGGCGTCACATGTACTGATGATAGTAGACACGCGTCACACCAAATACCCATGTTAGGCATAGCGGTCGATCTCCAGTGTCTGGTATTGTTTACGACTTGGCGAAATGCGAACGTGAAGAATAAAGTCAAGTTGGTAGACGAAATTGAAATCGTAAAATGTACAGTAGTAAAAACCTGATAAATGCGAGCGTCGAAGGTGGACGACAGTAATGTTTAACGACCGGTTCTGTAGCGGTAGTATCGTTAACTAGCTCGTGCAAAAGACGATTTCTACGGATTCGCAGTTTTTCGCTGTTGCCGCCACCGTATGCACATTTACGTAGGTATCTTATGAAGTCCATAAGGCAGGATATTTATTTTTACGGCGCGCCGCCCGCGAAAAGGGAATCAACGACGTAAATAAGCGCTCTCGGCGGCATTCAAATAATTCCCGGAACGTTTGACGTTATTTGCGACCAAGTGATACTTCGCGCCGTACGCAGAAGCGCGCAGCCGTGTGCATTGCGGAATATTGCCGAAACGCGGATATGTCGCATTAATATCCTCCGGTGTCTCGTTATCCCCCACTAATGGACGTCGTGGCGTCTTCGACGTTTCTGCGGTTTTAACGCGACAAATCTCGCTCCAACGCCCGCCGATAATTAATGCCAGTCATACTCGTTTATTTGCGCAGTCACCCACACACGCGCGTCTCGGCCGTCGAAAGAGGATCCATTAAAAGCCGTATTTCGTGGTTCCTTGCTCCTGCCGCACGGTGTCTAATGGAAGTTAAATCTTTTACCAAAACACTCCCGCCTGCGTGAGTTGCGGCGAGGAGGTGAAGCGTGTATATGCAGCCGACGAGGGCTGAGTGAATGAAAGGCCGAGGAGAGAAGGTGTAGAAAGAGTGAGAAGGCTCAAGGACGAGGGTGGTGGGGGCGGAGGGTGCGTTAATTCCCGGCGATATTGTGCAGGAGTGCAAAGTTGGCGGTTACACATCAAGTGCGCGCCATCATCCCACGTGGTTGACACTCCATCGGCGGAACAGCTTGCCGGATAAGCTCTGGAGATCGCGAGTGCGGATGGATGCTGCACGTAGGGCGGGACTATCGACAGACAGGGCAAACGACGTGCCACTTGATTACTTCGGCAGTCTGTACTCCCCAACCCCCGAGGACAACGAGGCCGGATCGCGCGACGGATCGATGGACTCGGTGACAGCGTGCATTAAAATGACAAAGTCCCTTTACGGTCCCCACGGAGCGCGAGGAGGTAATCCGAGAAACCTTTATAAATAATTCTCTCCAGTCAGCCTCTCGCTTTCACCCTCGCGCCTGTCGGAGCGCTCATCTCTTTCACTTTTGGCGACGAGGGTCGTGCGAAAGTTTCCGGGGTGCGCGGACGGTGCACGTGATAGTTTTCACCGACGACGTTTCCTGCGCGAGAAGGAGCCGTGGAAGTCGACGGCTGGACTTTTCGGTGGTCGCGATACAGGGCAGCTTGAAAATGCTGGTCGATTATGAGCAGGCGCGAACTTTGATTCGGCTCGAGGACGCTTCATAAATAATTCTGAAGAGCCCGCGTTCGGGCACGTTGGATCTTCCCTCGGCACTCTTTCATTACATTCTTCGGTTACTTCTTGGAATACGTTGACGAGGGTGATACGGAAGTTTCGGCGTATGCACGTTACACGGGCGGCAATTTTCACAGGCGGCGGATAAGGGGAAAGGGGTTTGGCGTGATAAGGGTAAGCAGGAAAGGGGACAAACTTTGTACGGCGCTATGCGGATCGACGCGTAGGCGGCTCTTTATCGGCGAGGATTTCGTCGAAGGGGCGACTCGATTAAAAGTTCCTAAACGAGACAACGTCTATTTCAATTAGAGCTGAACAAGAGGCTGTCTCTTGCTACTATGAAAAAGGACAGACTATGAAGCTTATTCCTCGCGCGCTGCAATGTTCCTTGCAATTTTCATCGAGCTTCGCCGAAACTTCTCCTAAAATATTTCAATGAAACACTTCGATCACGCTATATAAAACGCAACAGTAAATAATGTATGAAAGGTAAAAAAATAAAAATCGTCGCTTCAACACGCTCGCATCTGTCTCCCTCTGTCAATCACCGAGTCATAAAATATACGAGTAAAACTAATTGCTGAAGCTGCGATGCAAAATTGACGTGGGCAAAAAATGTGTGTCGTCAAAAAGTCGTTGGTAGCCGCAGCAGCGGTGGAAGCGAAATTATTTACACGTGTTCCCAGCAGTGGAAAGAGTTTGCCGAGGTCAAACGCATCAAGGGTCGTCGTTCAAGAATGCCAGTCGCGACGCGCCCTCCGCCTGCGGGCGACATTGATTATTCGACAAGAGAGAATAAAGCAAACACGGTTTATGAGATAACCCTGTCAACTGCCGAGGTTCGAGTGAGAGAAGCGAACGATGCGAAGGAGCGTAAAAGGCACGTCAGGATAAAGAGAGGGAGAGGCACGAGATATCTGGGAGGCCGAGAAGACAATATCATAAGCGATTCGAGGCACGCCAACTCCTCTGGCCTTCTGCATTCGCCAACCCCCTTACGCCGACGCCACCGCCCGATAGGAGAGATGCTCATTTCGTTTTGACCTCCGCTCTTAATTCGCCGGATCGCATTTCATCCAGTGCACCTGACGCCTTTGGCACCGCGCCTTTTAGCAGATACCGTCGGCCCCCCGTCTGCCGGGAATCAACGACCCCGTTTCATTTCGTCTTTTTCCGATAGACCGAACGAGGAAATCCCCGTGATAAAGCGACAGTCGGACGAGGAACGGGAGATCGCGATTTCAGCGCGATCCTCCTCCCGTTTTTCTCGCTTCCTGCCCCGCGTCGCCCGAGTCGCCGGCATAATTCGACTTATCGCCGGGTCCCGGCGTTCGAGCCAAAATGAAAATTCCACTTATCGACGGGAAGTACGCTCGCAGAAAACCAGATATTCCCTTGTGCGGGACGTAACGCTGCCCGTAAAGGAAGCCGGAGCGTCGAAGTTTTGATCAAGTTCGGCGCGCCGCGGAAGCCAGAAGTCCGAGAGTAAAGATTGAATAAAAATTGATTGAGCCTGGCTTCCGGCCAATGACGTCGATTACAGGCGGAGTCGCCTGCCGCGCAGACGGACGCGCCGCGAGAGAGCGCCGCGGCGAAATTACAGGAAGGACGCCCGGGATTTTGACTGGTAAGGGATTCGTAAAATGAAACTCGGGTGGGACAAGGAGCGAACGAGAGTGCGCGGTGTTCATAAGGCTGCTACAGCCAACAGTGTTCCGGCGAGATGTCACGGGTGAAATCGGCGAAATTCGAGAAAATCTCGCGGATACACGTGGCACCCTCAATATCGGCTTGTACCAGCGCCATCACCGACACCGGAGCCACCGAATTCGACGAGGCGAGAGGCGTCCGAAAAGTAGCGGCCGTACGGCTGATGAAACAGAAGGATACGCGCACGCGATTGTGTGCGCGTATTCATGTGCCTTATTGAACGTTGCCCGGAAACCTATATGCTATAACTCCCAGTCCGGCCCCGTCACGTCGCACTTCCTTGCGCGCGAATATACACGAAGATGGGGTGTGACGAAATCGTAAAAGTCTCGTATAACTCCCGCGCACGACCAGGGACCGTGGCGTGGATCAGCTTTTATTTTCGACGAGTCCTTGTGCACACAGGCCACTGTTTGGGTGTATGCGATAACGTGATGGTCAAAGGACGTGCTCGGAGACAGGGACGCGTCGGTGGCAAGAACCGCAGTTAGGAGGTACACGCGTGGCGTCCAATAAATATTCACGTATCTGCGGATGGACATCGCGTTGCAAATCCGACACGGCCTCGTAAAATCGAACAACAGGGACCGGCAATTTTATCTGTCCCACGTTGTTGCGGATTTCTATTCTTAACGGATTCGCTTCTTCTATATTTATGACTCGTTAAGATGCTGCGCGGCGGTCGGTTTTCCTCGCGCTGCGTCGGAAGCTAATAACGCCGCTTCCGTCGACGGACGCGATTGCTTTATTCGACTTGCGAGGCGTGAATCGATTTGCATAATTTTCGCGCAAACTCATTATCGCGACCGCGACGTTCGACCGCAGCTGAGATTCTCGCGTATCTCACGCGGTGCAGTCGAGATGGTAGTGATTCGATAAACCGGATGAGATTTTCTAAAATTGCTTCGCTCCCGTGCGGCCAGCGCGTTCGGGCATTTTTGCGAGCTCGCACACATGTGCATCAGCGTTGGGTGAAGGGGAGGTGAAGCGGAGACAGCGAAAACGCAAGAGCTGGAAAGAGCGTTGTCTCGGGGTTTTTATGTGCGTTCCTGAGTACACATCGCCAGCGCTGAATCTCGTCCTATGTACACGCGGCGACATAAAGGAAACCCGCGCAACAACAAGCCGAAAATATTAAAACTCTGCTTCTCACACACGCGCACGTTCAAAGTCTGCTCAGAGCACACTCGGCTGCGTGTCTCATAACTCGCCGTCTAGACGCAATCCTTGAAAGGAAAACGATGTAAATACGTTTCGGGCGCACTGAGAGCGAAGCGTCGCTCTCCATCCGCCGATAAATGGTTTCTAACTAAACGTGCGGATCTTCGCGAGCTCGGCAATTGCCAGAAACCTACAGTGAACACCGCGGTGGCACTTTGAGTTTGAGCGCGGCGAACACTTGGAATGTACCTTTACGAGTTGTGCGTCTGTGTGCGGCTTACGACGTTGGAACAACAACGCGCCTGAAGTCTGTCGGTGTCGGTTGTTGTATCCTCGGAGCATAAACGGGGAAAGGTGTCGAATGACGCGAAGCTCAGAACGGATAGGTAAGGGCGAAGGGTGATAATAGCTGCAGAACGGCGAGGAGCCGGCAGAAGAGTTCGGAGGATGGAAATCGCGCGATGCAGGATAAGATAGTAACATGCATGAACGATCGAAGAATCCCGGAAGCGCAAGTGAATGGACGGCGGGAAGGGGTGAAAGTGAAGAAGGGCGAAAAAGGGAGCGCTTGGGAAACCGGAACCCGGAATCCAACGGGATACGACAGTCAATCGATATTCTAGCCGTCGATCCCCACGCCTCGGTGGAGATGGAGTACGTACACGTAGGTATGCCGCCTTCATGCACCTCTGACTAGATCTGCCGTCTTTTTCACCGAGCCGCTACCCGACACGTACTCGAGAGTTCACGCTTTCGCGTCTTCATGATCTTCGAGCTTGGTCGTCTTGAGATTTATTATCGCGGCGGCTGAGTCTACTACTTAACTATTTTAGCGCTACGCTGTTCGTTTACCGTGTCAAATTTATTATGGCGTTCAATAATAATGGTCAGTTGACATTTTTCAACGTAAAATCAAAGGACCGTGATTGTACTGCTTTACATTTTTTGACATTATATCAAATACGTGCTAACAGCACATTTTTTTACAGCAAATATTGGATAAGTCGTGTGCTTGACATTCGATTGGTAATGGTTGTGATGTGATAGTAATTGAATGCGGCTAGATAATTTGGAACAATATAATAGAGTATTCAGTTTCCAATCGTTGTCATATTATCCGTCACGACATATTCCGTTACGGCCTGTATGTCTATAACGAGTGATGAGGGATATTGGAGTTCCAAGAGAAATACTATTACCGGAAAGAATAATTGAAACTTTGATACATGAGTTTTCATGACAGTTGAGTACTCGTACGTAATTTCGATACGTCAAGGCACATCAGATAATTACGCCGAGATAACGGAGCAACGTTTGCCGAGTCTGTTTCGCTGGGTAATGAAAAACAAACGGTAGGCTCTCAGAATACGGGTAACGGTAACTTTGATTCCACTTCTGTGTTCGCAGTCGTCGTTATACTAGGACTGGAATTGATGAAGGCACGTTTCCGATGGAATGATTAATTGCGGCTTTAATTATCCGCGTATTAACTCTGCGCATCTTTAGCTAACAACGTATGCGCGTTACCGAGAGACTCTGTTCGTTTAGCACTGTCTGCGGTTGTCATAGTGGAATCTGTTTCGTGCAAAGCATTGCTTTGCGGACCCTGTTCAATGTCTGTTACGCGTCAAGTCTAATTGAATACACCGATAAACGTCTACTCAATAACATCTACATATTTTTCCCATCGCCGTTGTAATTAATGTCCGTATAACTGAGCCCCATAAATTATAACTATACACGAAGCCACGTAAAATCAATGTCTGAAATTACGTTCACCATTACATAGGAACACGTATCCCATATGCGTTCAACCTAAAAACAACTTCTCAAACTACGAGCCCACGTTTGCCCCGCAACATCAAGTGCGCACGCCTATTTACGCCCAGCACTAACTTACTTGCCATCAACTTAACCCGTCGCGAAAAATACGATTAATGCATAAAATTCAATCAACGCCCGCATTACCCTTATAGCCATGCCAATTTTCTGCAACTAGGCCACACGGCCGTCGAACCCAGCGGAACTCGCACGCAAAATCTGCAATGCGCGCGGCTTCCGTCGGTCAGGTGTGCCGTCTTAAACATCCGGGACGTATGTCGATGGGACTTTACGGCGCTCAGCTACTTTGCGACGACCGCGTTGGGAGTCTCCGTCCGCTCCGTCTTAAACATCGAAGCGTATCGCCGGCATAATCCGCGCAGACAAAAGGATCGAGCGTTTGGCGTCCCGGGGGAGGCATGGGTGCCCAGAAGAGTCAAAAGCGGGAGCAAGAGGCCAGTAGATCCGACGGGAGGGAAGACGTCTGAAAGAGAATGGGAAACAGGCCTAGACCGGCTCAAGCGGGGAAGAAAGAAAGGAGAAGAAGAAAGAAACGTGGTTCTGGCAGGTTGAGGGGTGAGATAGGGAGACTCCGCGGGTCGCGGACGAAGTGGGAGTACTCATAAAACCGAGAAGCATGTGATTTCCCCCAGGAGGGGAAGGTGGAATGCCGTCTTGTTCTTCCACACGCCCCACCCTGCGAACCTCTGTTCTTATGCCATTCTTCCCGTATTCTACTCGTGCATACGTAGGTGACTCGCACTTTGGAGTTTCAGTGCGGGGAGGACGAGGGACGAGATAACCATTACTACTTGTCAGCCGAAGTGGCGAGACTACTTTTTCTTTTTTAGCCGTGCACGTATGTGTGTGTGCGCGCGCGCCTGGACCGGCGGGAGAGAGAATTTAGGTGGAGTTGATACGGAAGCTGTGCGAGTGGGGAACGGAACAAATTGACTGCGAACTTTCGGCGGCGATAAATAATTGTGATTGGAGTCGAGGAATTTGTTTAGATGCGCACGAACGCGCTTGGGAAAGGTGAACTCCGAGTAGCCGAAAAGCGGCGCGTGCGTTCGTACGCATCGGCGAAAGAATTAATGGATCGCGGGGAAGAATTAAAACGTTCGTATGCAACGTAAACGGACATTTTGGATTACTCGGCGCCCCGGAATTTTGCGCATTTCCGGCGGTAAGCGGTATGCTGCGATTTTTTGTTTTATGTCAAACGCACTACGGGCATACGCAGACGGGAAGTTATTCGCGCGCACATCGGTACACAAGGACTGTCAAATAAAATTCTCCAAACTTTACGATGGAATACATTTGGATCTCTCTCGGTAAAGTCGAGCACTTCAACATTCGGGCGCGGACTCCGCTTTAATAGCAGTAAAAACGTTTGCGAGCGGAACCATTCGATGCGCGAACATTTCTACGGGTTTCCCGATCCTTTTTCGAGTTTACAAGCGTTACAAGAGTTCGCAAGAACGAGCATACAGAGTGCATTGAAAAAATAATCGCTGACCACCCCTCCCCCTTTTTTAACAACCAGCGCAAGTACCACCCGCGCAATTGTTATCACAACATCGTTTCTTTACAGTAGTAAACCTTACGATCGGTAGATTCTTATTCTTGCGATTTACAGCATTCAGAGTATTGTTCTCGAACACTAGAAGTTACCTATCGACTTTACGTGGGCCTTTTCAGATGGTTGAGAACAACTTAAAATTTAAGGGTGTCATAGTCAATGAGAATATCTTGACCATTTTCGTCTCCAATAAAACAAGTGAAGCAGTAGTATTGCAGGAATCAGTCGAACGGTCTTTGAATACTACCATCCCTCGTGGACCAACAGGCATGATCCATTCGACCTTCCAACTGTCGGCCGCCCCCTTGCCGAAACAGATCAGTAAAATGAAAACGCAAAATAATTCGTTTCGCGCAGGTGTTCCGCCGACATTACGTGAAACACGGCCGCTTATCCCGCAAACTTCTCATTGTCGCTGCGGAATCCGTACGACTTCTCCGGCGAACAAACCACGGCTTAACACGTTCGCGCGGCCGTCGGCACGAGACAAAGCCGACCGACACCCTGTGACCGTCGAACGCCAGGAAAAACGCGGCGGGACTAAAAAAGAAGCGTCGGCGGAGCGAATGCCGAAGACAGCGGCGCGCTGAAGAACACGAGAGAATCGCCTGCCCAACGTACCGTCGCGATTCAAAGCCGTGAAATGCGCGCGGGAATCTGAAACGCCGTGATGTTTGCAATTAAAGCCGATTAAGCGCTCCCTCTTTTCTGCTCAATTCCCCGAGTCTCGCTTCAAAAGGCGGGAGCTTTCGCGCGCCAACCGTTCCACTCCCCGCTGCCGAGCGGTGCCTTTCGTCGTACAGCGGACTGTATCTCGAACGGATGCAAATTTACTGGTGCGTACCTCTTGCCGCTTCCGCGGGTGAAGGGACATTTAACGATCTTCCGGCACACCTGCGGAACGCGCTAATTGTCAGTCGGCTCCCGAGCAGCAGATTTTCCCATAGCGTCGCGCCGACGGCATCAACGGTAAATCGGATGCTGCAACCGCGGCGCTCGCCAATTACTCTTTGCTAACCAGCCCCGCGCGCTCAGACGGGCACCTTTGTTATTTTTACGCGACGCAATCGTCGTGCCGGCAGACTCTCGCGAAACGAAAACGGCGCGCGCTTTGACGGAGGGCTTTGCGAGTGCGCTGACAATGGGATGACTGAATGTAAACGCAGGCGCGCGGTACAATTAATGGATTACCGTGTGCGATTTTTTGCCGCGTGTGGCTGCGGTTGAGCGGATTTGCGCGGGTGTTCATTGTCGGACGGGTAGTCGGCGGATCGCGTCGTGCCGGTGTTATATCAAAAGTGCAGCGTGACGTGTGCGAGAAGATCGCGGAGCTTAGCGGCGCGAGCGTGAGAGAATAAAACGAAGTTCCGCGTTCGAACGGGTAGACTGCGTGAAACGTCCGTTTGAGCGCGCGCCCGTAACTGCATATTCAAGCGTCTGCGGCGATGGAAATTTTCGAAACGGAATTGAGAAGGCGCGGAACGCTTCAGACGCCGGCCGAATGCGAAAATCGTTGCACGCGCAAAGTTTCCGCCGTTCACCGTGCGAGCTGTAACCTCGATCGAATTTGACGATTCGCCACGGCTTAAGATCAAAGAAATGGCTGGAGCGTTGGCTCTTTCGTGTGGCTCGATAAAAGTTGCACCCGGTACGGGCACGCCAGCCGTGGCTAACATCGCGCGTTGAAGCACTTCTAAAAGGCGCGGCGTCGTGGGTGAATACAATGGCGAAGGAAGAAGTTAAAGTGCTCGTATATGGGGGCGTAGCGAAGGGGAAAATCGATGCTCGCCCGGATCGTCGTTTTTCCCCGGTTCGAGGCATTTTTTTCTTTCTGTCTTCACGCGCTTACCGCCCAACGCGGAAAGGAGCCTACTCGGCGGCGGGGGAATAAAACGACGATGGGGCATGAATTTTTACGATGCCGAGAACAACGCCGGGTAGCTTCATCAATGGAACGTCAATGAAGCGCAGTAACGGAAAATCGTGCGTCGATGAAATGACTGACGGTCGAGTGTGAGGAGCAGAGTGAGAGGGATTCGGGTCATGCCCTGAATAGAACGAAATGCGGACGTGTAAACGGGCAATTTTTTGTACCCTGACACAGAACGCTTCATGTCGTCGAAGGTTATCAATAGACTTAGTCCTACACCCTGCCTGTGGTATTTCCGTAGAACAAGTATTACTGTGTCCAAAGAGAGCTCTGTCTCGCTTATGTGTGAGTCGCTATCGGGTGCACGCTGAGAAGTCACTCGAAAGTGTATTACGAAAAAAAAGTATTTTATGGGTGCAAGTACACGGAAACTATCCGTAATCACACTTGGCCGTAAGTTCAGAACGACTTAAGCCGATAAAGCCGCCACGAGTAAACAAGCAGAGCACATCCAGGAGCTCCACCGTCATTAACAACGAACCGTAAAATCTTGAACCCGCAATCTCTGTTGCCGACGCACGGCGCCTAATGATTCCATAAATTCCAGCGTCGATCGTTCCGTGCGCCCTATAAGCGAAATATGAAATATCAATGAAAGTTTCACGATCACTACTGACTCAATTTCCCGAGACTTCCCCGTAGTTCCGTAACACTTCCTTGACACGATTCACAATTTATCGTCTTCCTAATACACGTGCTCGTGCACTTAGCAAGTTCGCAGACAGTATTTGCATACATCGGCGGCGAGCCTCGAGAAGTCACACGCGTACACGCCGGAGGACCGAATACCTCACACAGGCGCGCGATATATATGGGGCACACGTGCACACCGACGCTGAATTGCGTTCGGTGCCATGGTGAGAGACGATGGCTGAAGAGTAAGTGCGCGGGGAGAAGTGAGAGAAAGCGAGAAACGATAAGGGAAAGGGGAATGGATGGTTGCAAATAAACGACGACTGTGCCAGATGGATGTGCCGAGCACGGCATTGCACATTGTGGCTGCGTGCACGGGACGTCGCGGCGCGCCGTGGAGTTTTCGAGTTGCATGAAAGAGCATGACAAGCGTAAAATCGGAATAGTTACGGATGTGACTACAGCGATTTATTATAACCGGCACGAGCCACCGCATTGCCGCGGGCATTAATGTTGCCGCCTCCGCTATTCAGAAACAGCAGCAGAATAAGCAGAAACAACCGGTAACAAATATCTTCCTGCCCGGACCCGTAACGCGGCCGGTACTGATTTCAACCGCGAGGAATTGTTGCGTGGCAAGGCGACGGGGTGGTTTCTATTAATTGCGCGTTCCGTGCAGGTGTGCGGCGGAAAAGGTATCGATGCACAGTCGCGGTGTGTGGAAAGACGTGCGACTTTACGGAAGCTTAAGGATGCGGCTTTCGTGAGGCTGTCGGTTTGTCGTGACGCCGCGAACGTTAATTATACAGCGTTTACCGGGCAGCGGCAGCAACAGAGCTTCAAACATCAAGTACCGGCCACTATTTCGTTACTCTTTCGTTCCCTCTCTTTGCCTTCGTGACCCTCCTTGATTTAATAACGTTCCACGGTAGACCACTCCCGCTCTCTCTCACTCTTGAGCCGACAACCCGCTCACGCCCCCGCTGCAGACCACTTCTCCCTCTTTGCCGGGAGACCGCACGTCCAGAGTTCAGCCATTACGACGCTCCCATACGAAAGGACGAAAATTTAAGGGAGCCTCTATCACGGCCAGGACATAACCGGAGAAGAGTCCTCCATTTTACGTAAGAGTGCTTCGATCGATGTTGCCTTCGGACTCCTGTCCACCGGCATTTATGTAAAATTATACGCGCGTACCGGAGACTCGCATCGCTGCGCCGGAGAGTCAACTGAATCGCGCGTTACAGTTTTTTTTCCGCGTCACTTTGCATACCGCAGTATTTTCGAAGAATGCGCACGAATAAAATTCAACGGAACGCGATGCGGCTCTCTATTTCACCGTTTCAGCGGCTTTTCCTTACGCGCTGGAAGAATGCTCGAATCGAAAGAGCTTTACCTTTTTTGCGCGAGAATCCGCGCTCTCTCTTTGCGGCCGGTCGCAACTTCATTTTTATGCTCAAAACTTTTTCGCGGACTACGTTAACTGCTCGCTGCGGCTTCGAGGCCGATGGGGAAGAGGCTTGTTGGTGGATAAGGATTCCTTTTGTGCCCGGGATATTTCCTAGCGCGATATTGCAACTCTTTGTTGATGAGCTTCGTTTTATTGATTGTAAATGGTTTTAAAGTTTCACGATACAAATTGCGTGAATCCGAGAGTTGAATAGAGTACGATCGTGCAACGCCGGTAGGTGTATTACATGAAATCAAATGTACGCGTATTTCGTTAGTAGCAACACGTTGCGCAACTGAACAGTTATTCACATTATCCTAGGGGGGCGATTCGGAACAGCGCACCATTTTGCAGCTTCGCGTTGGCCTGGGTAAATCGGTCAGTGAATTGTATGAAACGTTAAAATCGCTTACGGGAACGCTATACAGTTACAGAGACACAGATTTCCACGTGACATAAATAGCAAAGAAAAAGCTGGGCGCGGACAAAATTAAACAATGAACATTTTTTCACGTCAACAGCATTTTCGTTGCGATATGACGTCGCGGAAACGAAGAAAAATATTTACGGACATTTGAATTGGAAATTGTACAAGAGATTCTACCGTGCTGTTCAATGAGACAGAATATGTTGCCCAACAAAATTTCTCTTAACACGTAGCGTTTACTCAAATAGCAGCTACATTCCGTTTCCAGTAAATGAAACAAATATTTGCCCCGACCCACAACGACAGTCCGCAAATCCAACACCAATCAACCCCGGTTACACGCAAAACCAACAAAATAAAAAACTACGCATTACACGCCCGTCGACTGCGCATACCGAACATTGCTTCGCTACAGTCGCGGAGCGAGCGTGCAAAGCCTCCAACAAAACCACCAAAACTCAACATCAAATCGCTGAGAAGTTATTCCATCGCATTATTCAGTTACATATTACTGCGCCGGCACACGTAAGCGCTCGACTCGCGTCGAAGCGAAATAACGACCGTTCCCTACACATCGCCGGCGCGATAACGATGTGAATCGACATCGACTTCGCATCTAACTCGCGCACGAAAAAATTCCCGTACCGTCTGCCGCGTGAATACCTGCGAACACAGACACGCATCCTTCCAGGTCTTGCGCACCTACACCCACTACGAAAATAGAGTGCTCGCAGATACCGGTTCACGTACACGTAAGCGTTCGTGCATCGACGTACACTTGGACAAACACCCGTTCGATGTACCCGCAGGTAAGTCGCACGTGGATAGCGTGCGGGGGACACTCGAGTTTGCGGCGTCTCGATCATCGGGGCTAAAGGGATGAGGATGCACGTCGTGTTCCTGATATCCTCCCCACCGCGGACCGCCACAGCACCTTCTTCGTCTCGGTACCTTCACCCGACGCGCTTTACCTATACTCATCGGGTCCCGAGGCGTTCAACGTATCACATGCAGCTACGTGCACACTCGGACGGCGCTGATGGAGATGGCGTGGGTGGGCGGGCGTACGGTAGTCTTGGGGGATGGCAAGGGTGCCGGTGTGCGCGACGATGTAAGGTACACACGCGACGAGGTGTTCAGCCGGTTCGTGTGAGTGCTAGTCTGTGCGCAGATGCGTGCGAAGTTGTCTATGCGCGACGATGTACGCTGTGAGGATACGACGAAGCCTCACGGACCATTTCCCAGGAAGCCGTGCCTGGGTTACCTAGGCGCAACCCTACCGGCGTCACGGATCCTCGTTTTCTCGTATAACTTTTTCCACCGGTCGGGCGACGTGCGTGTTTAGAGGTCACCCGAGGTGCATGGCGGAGGACACGCGAGGCTTTGGGGTGGCCAGATATGGTTTATTGCACTTGAGATTTTAGGCGGCGCGGGGACGATAACGGTCTTGTTGTCATGGAGTATCGGGTAATCAGTGACGCTATGCCACGAAAGGAGCGATTATTTCGATAAATCCGGGAAAGTTAATAAAAGCGTCGCGGCTTTATGAGCTTTGCCGAGATTTAACGACCCTGATTAACTCGCGATATCTCACTACGCTGACGAAAATACTTAAGCAACTGCGATAAAGTGGTTTACGCTCTTTCGGAAGTCGGCGTCGTCGACTTAGCGTAATCGCTCCTTTCAGAGGCCATTTCCCGCGGGCGAGCAGATTTCAAACAAAATTACATTTTCCCAGTCAACAGTTCTACTGAAAATTTGCGACGGGCTGGAAAACTGCGCGGGAATGATGGCGAGATGGAAGTGGCGGTAATATGGAAAGAACATAAATGTACGAATTGAGCTTACTTTCACTTGCTAATACCTTCAGTCGGGTCAAAGGGCGATGTTTGGCTGATTAGAAAAGACCACAATGAGGGTAACGCGGACTTCGTTTAAACTTTGGAAAGAGCTTCTAAACCAATGATAAAATATCAGATCATATCATTTCGTAATTGTTACATTTTATCTAACAGAATCCGAATCTGCTTACACAGCAACAAAGTAATGACACTAAGAAGAAAAATGTATCGTAAAATTAGCAGCTTGAAGCACATTTATACGACTTCCAATTAAGTTTTTAATCAGTTTTACTTGAAAATGAAAGCGTATAGAAGATATCAATACACTTGCTGTCTTATTGTTTCTCATGGAACATCTTCGGAATATTAATAAATTCCATTTGCCCCCCACTGTGATATCTACTTGCAACCGTCGGTGCACGCGTCGATTTTTTCACGTGTGTGCTTATATTTACCCGGTGCCTGTCGCGCGACGTCGTGTACAGGTATGTAGCCCAGTCCACAAAGCGCAGCGGAGTGCGCAAGCAAAAGGAAAAGAGGCGTCGGGAGTTCGTGCGCCGCGGTTCTATTTATCGAGTTTACAACAGCAGTTAAGTTTTACGAACCGACTGCATGCCGAAGCCAGAAGTGCCGATCTAATGCGCGCGACAAAAAGGTCGCGCAAAAAGCTGCAACCTCGTAAACTTGACTTTCCAGCGCGTTAAGCGTGCCCGTTCCGTGTCTTCGCATAAAGATGAAAAGTATACACGACGCGGGCGAAAATTTAGAAAGTCCGTCGCGCGCACGCGTGGCTCCGTACGGACGAGTTAACATTCGTGTCTGGCGTTCAAGGTTTCGGGGTTAAGGATTAACCGGTGCCTATTAATTTCCCGCCCACCCGCCGAACCCGTTCCCTCGATTAATACGCCTTAGCGTATATCATCGACGCGGATAATACGCAAAACGGACGGCGCGCCGGAGTGTCGAATTATTTTCACGAAGACACGTTCCACAAATAATCCATTTAATTGGTATGGCGTTCGTTGGCCGCGCGCACTGCGTGTACTTAGATATTTATGCGCGAATAAACCGCGGTAAGCGCGCACTTAGGTGCGTTACATCGCATAGGCATACAATTATATGCGCGCATTTATACACGCACGAACGTAAACATGCCTTCATGTACTTTACGTGCTCGCAGTTAGCCGCTTCGACCAGTTCTCAGCGTTATTAATGCAACTCATAATTTCCAGGATCGGCTCGAACATCCGCCGATAATTTATTCGTTACCTCCGTCGACCCTTACGTACACACGCAGACTGCGTTCGATACTGCGCGGCAAAGACGACTTTGCTCCACCAAGGTATCAGGAGTGCCCTCGGCGCGATCAATGAAACCAACATCAAACCGGTCAATAGCCAGCCGCGTTCTATTAGCGATCCTTTCCTTTATCGCCGCGAATATTCCCGCGAAGTCGAGCGTTGCCCGCGCCGTTATCGGACCGATTAAAATTTAGTCTACCGCACGCGAACGATTTCGGCGCCCGTTATATTTCCCACGACCGCTGATTTAACGGGCTCGCCCTCCCGATTGTCTCTTACGTATCTGCGTCCGAATGCGGAATACCCGCAATCGGGGCGAGATCGGTTTATCCCGGCCACGATGGGATTTCATCATGGTAGATCAGGATATCGGCCGTTCCGTGCGGGCATCGGGGATGACCGTATCATAGGCCATCCACACATTCCGTGCTGCGGAATGGGGCGATTGCAACGACGACGACGACGCTGCGGACGTCTCGTTAATAATGGCTCTCCTCCCTTCATCGTGCTGAAGCGGCCGCAATAATTGGAGCCGACCCGGTGAAACAATCCAATTCAAACGGCCTGTACGGTCCGGGGCGCGGCCATAATGGGATTAATTCAATTTTTGGCCAATGCCAACGTGTGATTCGGGGCACATTTTGTCGAGTTAAGAGCCGTCGAACGTTTCGATCGTGTAATTTGCGTGCGCGCGAACGCGGATATGGTGAAATATGGAAATTGAAACTTTGCGAGAGGATCGACCGATGATTGCGTTGTTTGCGTTTGCGCGGCAGCGTTTGTGTGTAAGGTGAAATAAATGAAGTTTTTACAGTGAACGGTCCTTGATTAGTGGACGTGCGTGAATAAAAATAACGGATCCGTATGACAGTGTAATCCTGTCTAATGTTTATGTGCAATGCTAATTTGCGTTATGGAGAAATTTCACGGACACTGGTTGAACGTTCGCGGCAAACTCAAACTTCGTCAACTGCTAATGGATACATACATACAGAGCTTGAAGTTGTCTTAATATTAATTGAGTTCAGACTGCAACTTGATATACCTCTAAGTTCACAGATTCTTGACACGGAATGCCGAGTACATATAATTCCTCAACATATAGAGCACAGTATAGAGCATTGCGCGGTGTAATGCCTCTCCTGAGACCACCAGATACTGAAGTGCCGACACAATAATAACTTACGATTGCGAAATCTTGTTGCCCTACGACTTGAGCGATCGTGTACCTTCGATTTACAGAACGCAATCTAAGATTGCGTGCTTCGGCGCGCTTCATCGTATTCCCTTTGAGACTTTACGTCTTCCCGCCGGAGTGCACGAAAGACACATCCACAGACCTTAGCAGCGGAGAGGCGAAGAGCACCAGGGAATCCCGGCGAATTGGGAAAGCGCAAACAAGAAAAGCACCTCCGATTCACCGGAGGAAAGTGGAACGCGCGAAAGTGTGAGCGAAGTATCCACAGGTCGATTTAAGCAGCCACGGTGTCAGCGGTAAAAAGAAGGAGAAGAGGAGGCGGAGGTGGTGGAGGCTTGGACGGAACATCACAAGTGGCGGAGAAGAGCCAGCGACCGAAAAGGGGTAAAAGTGTGCGCCACGCAGACCATCGGGCTCCCAAGAACAGTGGGGGAAAACAGAGAGAAGAGAACGAAAAAAGGGAAGCCTATAAAGACGTTCGTCCAGGACCACTTGACGTCAGACAGAGCGGAACTCCGGAACTCCGACTCCCGATCGTAAAAGCGGCAGCGGGAGGCTAGCCTATTCCAAAGGAATCTATTCCGAGCCTACCGGAGCGTAAGAAGTAGCAGGCCAGAGGCGCAAGCCATGGCGCTACTAGTAACCTGCGCCCGAAGTAGAAGCAAAGCGGCAGCATGGAAGAGCCAGATGCCAAATTTTACGAGTACTCCACCCCCCCTGCACGCTCTGTCTCCACAGACTCGAACTCCGACAGTCACCGAGTCTCTTCCGACGTTCATTCCCCTCCACTACCCCTTTACCATTCATCCCCCTTTTCTCTTCTTTTCCATTCGCCGCGGTCGAGCGGAGCTTCAATCATAAATCCTGACGTAGTCTGGCCGGGTACGCCGCTAATCCCGATGCGTGCGTGTGCCAGGACGCGAGGAAGGGCAAAGGGCGAGAGCCTGACTCTTGGCAAAGAATCAAAAGCCCCGACCTCTGGTCCAACGCAACCCGACTTCTCTGTCTCTTTCCGCGCCTGGGTGCATGCTGGGACGAACACGCGAAGACGTACTGCGCTTTCATCGGGCGCTATCAGTAGCGATGGCTTGAGGGGTGTGTTAATTTAGCGTTTGAAATTTTCGACCCGCCGGCGTCTGTATGGAAAGACACTGTTGAAACGGCGCGCTCTAACAAATGCGCGGCGATATGGTTCTTGGAGCCGGCTTGCTGAAGGATGCTGGTTCGGGTTACGGGTACTAATGGAAACTACGTTGCAACTGGAAATGGACTGTTTTAAGAAAATGTGCATTTTAAACTAAAACTTGTTAGACCATGTATGATATTACACGCTATTGAACGTTCACTCGAATTATCTATTCATGGGTCGTTAAGAACTTGTTGCAAATTAGCAATTCTTTGGTTAAGGGCCCACTGGGAATGTGCGAAATATTTACCGAAAATCAACCGCGACGTCGTCTAAACCAAAAACATAATACCGCCGAGCTCTGATAACCTATCGGTACTTTACTTAAGCAGTCATAACAAACTTAGGATCCCATTATAACCATTGTCACTGATTGCCCGTCTCGCATGTCCTATTCTCGCACGTTCCATTGTTTCCTTTACATCAACATCCGCAGCAGACACTGCTGCAGTTTGCCAAGCGGCGAAATTGAAGAGTACCGAAAGTCGCGAGGTGGACAGTAAGAGACCCTGCTGTCTACCAAATTAGTAGGAGTAGTTCGTATCGTCGGACAGCTATTATCGTACGTCGCGTTATAATTAACTCGGGAGCGGTCAAGCACGATAACAGTTTCGATGGAGCACGTTCACGCGCCTCGGAATTTATCGGTGCCGCGACGGTTATTTGCTAGGGTGTTCCGAGTGTGTTCAATCACAAGCGAAAGCCGCGGCGCGCCGATATCCTCGAATCCGAAGGAAGGCCGACGAGGGCGCGACAGAGTGCGTGACCGGAAGGTGAAAGTGTGCTGAAGCACCTGTCAGTCCCATCGTCCACTCGACACACCCACTCTCTCCCCCTTCTGTCGGGGATCGCCATGTCTGGTGACATTTCAATCACGCCTGACACGTGAACGGACCTCCCTTGCGTGTCAATTAGCATCGCGTATATAATTTTATACCGTCGTCCGGTTAACAACGGGAACGGTCGGGCAGATTGGATGATATCGATTGCAGGGAAACCTTCAACGCGAGCGCCGTCGTTGATTAAACCCGAGACGCGGGCTTTGTGGATGTTTTATCGATAGCCTTTGCGAGCGGCAAGTTTCTGCTGTCAGGCAGGACGCGGCGTTCTTTTTTCTGGGGTGCTGCGAGGAGAGTGGACTCGCAGGAAGGCGCGCGTCGTATGTTGGGACGAAAATCGGTAAATGAAGGGGTGGAGGTTCGTGCACGTGATATTACTACTTTGGGTACGATTTGTCTAGCATACGTGAGCCTGTATTCCATTACTGAGCAGCGCACGGATGTGTAGACAGAGTAAACACAAAGGAATGTAATCTCTGCAGTGTATTCTACAGAGAACGTTTCACTGGGAACGCACGGTTCCGAATGTTACTTCAGTCACTGGATGTAACAGTACTACCGTCGATGATAAACGCATTACTCTATTACGCGACTAAACGGCTTATACTAGATTGCGTGAACGTCATACGATAATTCCGACATCATACCAATCAGAACTGTCCAGAAGCAATTGGTATCGTAAAAAATGTTTACGGGGACTCGCAGACCTCCGCAAATTTCGGCATCTCACCCTCTCAGATACTCTTCCACTGTAATACAAAACCTAATATTTTCTTAACGTATTATTAACACGTTGACTGCCACGGTGGTCACCGGCGACGGGTGCAAAAGATTTTACTAAAAATGCAAAAAAATTCGCAATGAAGCCTATTTGAAATCTTGTAAAAGCAATTTATATTAAAACGGTGCTTCAATACTTTGGCTTCTAACAACTCTACGTTACCTTTATTTTGTACGATTTAATCGTACTCCGCAGTACTTCATCGCATCGCGGTTCTAACATAGCAAAATACGCTTGGCAGTCAAAGTGTTAAGCTAGTAACATACCACTCTTCCCACCATTTTGTTTAAACATTACCTGATTAAAAGAAGTTACCTCACTTTTTTCAACATAACACATTTCAATAAAACGCCCCGTCGCGACTATGTTAATACCACCGCCACCCCGTGTCATCGGAATTCCAAAAGGACCAAACCAATTCGCGGCACTGCGTACTTCAGCCGTTCGCGTAAAACGTCCAATAGCGAATCTGTTACGATCACGCTCGTGGATCGTGTTGACCGCGACATGCAGAACGAACAGAGGCGACGGGAGGTCGTGTAACAGGGCGACGCTAACGTCGCCGTCCCGCTAAGCGGTAGGACACGCGACCTGACGTACGTGGGAAAGCTCACCACGTGTTTCCTGTCAAGTGCAGAACTGACAGCCTGGCCACGCGTCGGCCGTGCACGTGACACGTCACTACGACGTGTCCTCGAGTAGGCAGCAGCTCCGCGTCTGGCACAGTACCATAGCCATCACGCCGACCACCGACCTGATCATAGGCTTCGAACCGCGACCATGACCACGTCCGTGAGTTCCTTTGGCCAAGAGTCCGCCGGAATGGTTGGCAGAAACATTTTAAAACGCGTTATGCTCAGCACTTTCGTCGCGGTAGGCTTATAATGGGAATTTCGTGGGTGAGGATTTCGGGGAATATCGGTGAACGTGAGGCTGCGATGCTGGGAATGTTTTGTTCTGCGTCGCATCGCGAATTATTTGATTTATGCGCGCGGACGGCTGATCAAACGCGTGTATTTCAGGGCATTTGTTATCGCGGTGCGCGGATTAGCGCGCTGGAATTTTGTGCGGTGTCACCGGGAGTGCTGGGGAACAAAGGATGTTGAAAAATAGAGGGTGGCGCACGTGTTGTGATATGTCTTACGCTGAAAATTTACGGTGTAACGATAGCAATTAAATTTGTCAAATAATTTGGTTATATCTTCAATGATACGTTTAAAATGTGAGAGTCTGCGATGATTTAGACTGTTTCTAAGGGTTTTAGATACATGTACATGGCGCAGCCGTTTAATATTTTGCTTCTGTCAATCGTTTTCGTCGGTTGCATATATGTCTATTGGCTACACTGATGAGTCACTAGGCGTACATACGCGTCAATCGTGCGCAAAGGGTTAATGAGCATAAGGGTCTCTCCGTTTTCAAGTACCACGTCGAACGGCTACTCAATCTGCAAATTCTAGATTTTACCAAACGAACTCACATTAACTCGACTGCTCCGGTGGTAGGTAGTTTACCTGCTACATTACGTCGTGTGTGCGTTTGCAATTTGCTGTAACGGCCCACTCATGCATATTTTAATCGCCGCCTGAAAGCGGGAAAATCGTTACGATTCGCATAGTCAACCGGAATGGAATGTCTACGCATGTGTATAAATGTTTGCAGGTGTTACGCCGTATGTTTACGAGCGCGCCGTAAACACGGTTAAAATGAATAATTGTGGCTAGATTAAAATTTCTCTTTCAGCGGCGCGCGTTCGCTCTAATTACACCTATAAAACAGTACAGCCCGGTGACCGTCGTATCAAAAGAATTTCGAATACAGTTCGGTAGCATTTCGTTCTAATCTGGCGACGACACGCGAGTTCACTGCATTACAATGTAATCTGATATCAACAGGTTAATTGTTAAAGGTATTCATGTAAATAGGCCGTCTGTAATTGCGTCGGTCAAAAATATCCACGTGGCATTAGGTAGCGCGGCAACATAATAATGCAAAGCCGAAATCGACACAATACAGCGGCGAATTCCAAATAAACATAAAGCGCCGCGGTGATTCCCGTGATGTAGACCGATTGCTCGACTCTGCTCAGTTTCGGGGGCTGCTGGCAAATTTTGCGGAACAAACTCGATTTAACCCGGCGATACAGCGGGTTGCCCAATCCATTACGTCGAAATATAGGCACACCGCGCGCTCGCAATGGTCCCATGCATATTTTAATCGCCGCCCGAAAATAGGAAAATCGCTACGAATCGCGCGACCGAGTGAAGCGCGATGTAACGCATAAATACAATAAATACGCCCGGGCGTCGGCGAACGGAGAAATTTATTTTTCTACCGACCCGATTCCGCCGCGATAAACAACGACGTCAGGCATCGCCGTTGGCATCGGGCATTAATTAAACACAAACAGAATGACCACGCCTGCACAAAGGTCTGATAACGAATTCGGCTGCGAACTGCTCGGCGCGTTAGATAATATATCCCGTTCGCGAAACATTATACGCAGCACTATGTCAATAAACGCATAGTGGCCAATAGGTCACAGTCTATGTTTGTGCATTTTAATGATTTTGCGTGACATTATTGATACTATGTCTACGAAACCACGCGGTTCCTAATAGGCCACATTGTTTGCTGAATATATTAATGATTATAACTAACATAATAGTGTTACGTAGACGGGGAATAGTAAGCCTAATAGGCCAAACTGTTTGTTGGGCACGTTAATAATTATAACTAACATTATAGCGCTACTTAAACGTAAGCCCTTTTATTGCCTGAAATATGGACCGGAAACTTTATTGGATCATTTTCTCTACATGCATAAAATTTATATTATTTACAATATTATTGTGCGTTTTAACAAAAATGAAGAAATGTGCTTGTGTAAACTACAATTTTCACATAATCCGATCTTTGTACAAGCCCATTTTTGTTAAAATGATCCAAATAAATTTTCAGTACATATTCCAACCAACAAACGGACTTATCATTCCTCGATGGTGTAACTAACGCCATAGAACTCCTGAGACGCGAAACTATCGCAATTAAAGAAACACTTGACTGCAACATAACATCAATAGCTACTATCGGTAGAAGCGACATGAACTTGATAAATCGTGTCCTACATGTACATACTATTGAAAATCCGTATTTCGCCGGCTCGTAACAATTTTTGAAAAATTGAGTGTCCTGACATATAGGGGCACTTGTCGTTTACCGTCACACAGAACAATGGAACCAAAAGGCGAACGACATCGCAACCTCTTAATATCGCGTAGCTGTCGATCGAGATGGCAGTGGAAGATCCTCTATATATACGGAGCCAAGTCCCAAACTATGACCGCGGTTGTCGGTTCGTGGCCCTTGTGCACCTGGGCGAGGCTCTTGAGGAAACTCCGCCGCCGCGGAAGGGTACCACGAGAAGGAGAGGGAGTCGGTCTCTAGCTTCCGGGAGCTGAATTATCGATATAATATAAGTTTGGCCGGTGCCAGAGGCACCGAGAGTTCCCCGCTGCAGCCATTCTGTGCGGTCGAAGCCGCTGCTATTGCCAGGCTCGGCAAGGCAAGAAGGCATGCGAGCATGGGCTGGGATCGATCGGACAACAAAGTAGCGAGCGAAGCAATCGCCACGCTGACAGACCTGACAGGTAATACCTGCGGAACTTATTGCCAAGTCGGACCGAATTGCAAATCAGGTCGCCTACTACGAAATGCCTCCATTAGGTTGGTTGCTTGCGTTAGTGACGACGGGTATGGGGGGAAATGACGGGCGACGAAATCCAAGAATGCGCGGTGTAGGATCGAAAAATGACGGTGAGTGCGGAAATTGCATTGAACTCCTTCGGTTCATCTTCGCGGCGCTGTTCGGCTGCGTCGCGAAGTGCAGTGTTTATCTACGATACTCTACGGTAAATAGAAAAAATCGAAGTAATAGAAGTGCGAGATTAACTCCTTGAGTGCTCACTGCTGGTCCGAGAGTGTAGACCATACGCGGCTGGTGGTTGGGATTGTTGGAGATAAAATACCTTTATACTAGTATGTACTTTGCTGAGCGAGCCAAGATAAGCTCATAAGTTATAACAGTAATTGTTAAACACAATAGCTAAGCACATAAGTTATAATAGTGATTATGCAGTGTCTTTTTTTAGATGCACGGTAGGGGTGTGAATTGGGAGATAATGAAAATTCGAGTTGACTATTGCTGGGTAATAAATATAGGAATGGGAGAATGGAAACATAGGTTTTCGATCATAGATTGCAGCCTGCGGTACATTTACCTGAATATAATTATTATCGAAACCTTTACTGCGGTATCATTCTCTATTGATTCGATGTTGCATCAAACAAATACTATAACAGTTTATATACAGTAGTATTAGAATATTATGTTATGCCACTGCAGCAATCACGACTCTCGCGAAAATGACGACTCTCCGCTCCAATAAACGGAATATAATTGATATACATGAGGTTCTATTTCATTTGTTTTTTCTTTCATTGCTAAGGAATTCGAATATATTCATCTCATTCGCTGATACTTATGGTTGCAGTGTGTGGAAGATCGAAAAAATTAAGAAACACGCACGTTTGTTCATAATCCTTGCTGATCACATTTTTCAGAGTACATATATGTGACCCCAGTCCACAGCGATAGCTTTTGCCAGGCACATATATGTGCCCATAGCACTCAAAAGGTTACAAGTGTCAGTATCAAGATCACCGGCGGAAAGTTAAGGCAAACATCGTTTGGGGAGTTCTACGGATCGCAGACCGTCTGATCCCATAAAGTCCTTGGTCTTAGAACCCTTGATTATTCTCATAACATAGCCAACAGAGTATTTTGTCGTAGAACCCTTGGTTATTTTCATAACATGCTTCTTCGCTTTCTCGCCTCCGGAATTTCTTTTGAAAAGGATAGCCGTTCAGTCACGACTCTTACATAAGCGTAGAATCGCGGATTGCTCGCAACAGTCGGAAGCTCGCTCAACCCAATTCACGTCGCGGATTCAAATCAAATCGTCGTCCGAGACACAGTGTTCCCTCTCGCTGTATTTTATACGTCGTTCATACGTGCCTTTCGCATATGACGTTTAATACTATGAAATGGACGTTTACCTTCAACGCGCAAGTGCTCGTTCAATGGACGACAATGCCCATCCGCTGGTCATCAAGGTCCGCTGAGCAGCATTTCGATTAAGGGCAGCGGCGTTTGACGCTTAATCGAGCCACAGTGCACTTATGAAATAGAACATTGCGCTCTGTTCCTTCTACTACAACAATCGAATCGTGCGTAATGAGTTCTGTCAGCAGTGTGGAATGCAAGACCAGACGGAAATAGTGAATCAGACTACCGCATGTGTGCATTTTGAAGATTTAGAATGGTTGCACGATTTAAAGCGTGGAGAAGCGTCGGCGTCGGATGAAATGCTGTCGATCAATACGATCGGAGTGCAGTATGATAATTATTCGGAAAAGTCCCCCGCGCGTGACCGTATAAATGCGGAAGCAGGTAGGATCCGCGGATGTCTGAGTGTTCGATAATAACGTTATTGAGATGGTAAGGTAGCGGTTGCATTATGAAAATTACACCGGCCATTCAAATGGAGATGCTAAAGTGCAATGTTACGCGCGGTTATTGCATATGTAACAGGTACAGGAACCGTGTGGGTTTATGAGGAGGAACTCCCTAACTTCCGAACCGGCACCTGGGCGCGGTGAATTAAATATCCCGGCGACGATAAAATAGATATCGAAAAAAAAGCTTACGTTCACGTGCAAGTAACGGCAGCGAACGTGTACAATACACATTCATCGACTGTGAAAACGGAACGATCGCGACGGTCGTTGGTGCATATTTGAATTCAATGCATTCATTAATAAAAGACAAACAGCCGGCGTCGTTTGTAAATCCACAATCCGAAATTAACCCTTTCGATTCGTCAAACCTATACAAACGGACATTTTATGAATCGCTCCCTTGCCATATTGTACCGCGTACTATGGTCTGCTGCGAACATTTTTATATACGTTCGCGCAAAATCTCGACCGTTATTCTATAAATGTCGCGGTACGACCATAGTGTCTCCGCATTGGCATTTAATACCGTGCATGACAATACCCTATGCTAGTGTGCGGTAACTCAATGCTCGCATGTGTTACAATGATAAAATCTTTGTATTTCTATCTTTTCATCGCATTTATTAACGACCCGCCGTATTATTACTATAGAAACGCAGAAAATAAAATTGCAAACGTTACCCAAACAATAAAATGCTCAGCGAAATATTGAATCAATGCGCGCGACGTTAAGTTTTCATCGTGAAAAATGTCGTTTTACATTTGACCGCAACATTCATCACGGTACGCTGAATTTTCGATTTGATTTATACCGCGTGCGTACACGTCTGAGCATCGTTTGTCACCAGTCAACAGACTGAAGTCCGGTCACCTTAACCCCGAACTTCGTCTGGCCCGACGTTGTTTCATGCAGACGCATTGTCTGTCCCCCGATAAAGTGGATTTTGATAGCAGACAAGCGTCGTGCCCGCTGAGACGGAACGAAAACGATAATCGGATTGGCCGTCCCCGCCGTCCGTTCAAATACAGCGACTAATAATAATTCGAGGTAATTTCGATTATCGATAACCGCGTCGCTTTAATACACACACCCTTTCCATTGGTTTCCACAAAGCTACCACACGCACCAAACCCAACCAACCCTTCATTCTCGCTACATTTCTGCCCTTCCCCGACGGGATACTCATCCCTCGGCACAGCCCCGTGCGAATGTGTTTGAAAATGTTCACACGTACCGGAGGCCCTCATTGCGAGCAAGTTTACACGCACGCCACGATTGCGTGCGTATTGTCGATGCACGTACGTCTGTACAGTGTCCTACGTAAATGGTGTGGCCCGCTGTAAATTTCGGAGTCTACGTCAATACTCTGAATAATTGGACAATGCGCGCAACATAATATCTCTAAAGCGGCGCGTAAATAACAGCCGCTCGTAAATTCGACTTTCATTATTAACGCGTAGTTTTTCTCGGGCGTGAATGGTTTGCGCGCAGATTTGCATAATGCGATGGCCGCGGTCGTCTTCGGGGCGGAAACGCTGAATGGCTGTGTTGTAATAAATATGACGTAGCGAGTTACGTTGTTGCGACGCATCGTTTGAGTACTGATAATAAGCAGAAGTGCGCGTTTAAGGGGGAATTGTGTGTGCTCAAGCCGCATGTCCGCGTGGGTATTCGAAGTTTTCAAAGAATGGAAGATGGTCGGACGGATTCCGGCAAATGGTCGATTGTAAAGAGAGTGCTGCTATTCAAGCAGGACATTGCACAGGTGGCATGCGGCGTATACTCGTATGATGCGGTATGCATATGCAGACAAAAGTTTGTGCACGTGCACGCATCAGTGTATACAATGCCGTTTATGTGAATTTCCTACGTCCGGCGCTCATCTATGGTTGAATCATCCGATAAATCAAGCAAGTGCATTTAACCGCATATAATGCATATTTGTGTCGGCTTCTTCGAACAATGCAAACATTATGAAGTACTGTTAGTATTCTCGCGCAAATTATCCGATATTTGTCAAATACAATTGTGACAAATTATATGACATTAACGTATCTACCAACGACGCTTTCTTACAATACTCTCGTTTTTTCTCACATAAAAATACCATACTTTATCGACAGTATTGTACATAGAGCAACTTATGCCAAAAGCACAAGGTCTAAAAAGCACGTAAAACTGCAAAAATCCATATGAACAAGGCACATGTACTTCATCTTAGCAAACTCGCGCAACTGTCCCACATTTCTACAGCTCTTGCAACGAAGTTCGCATCTTGCGCGCACGCGGAAACAATAACTGCAAACTTACTTTTCTCGCGCCCAACCCATTGAACCTGAAGTCCAGTGGAGCATAAATTCAGATGATACGGAGAAAGAAAGTGCGAACTGTAAAGGGAGGAGACTCATCGAAACTGGCTTTTAGCACTACCTGCGTAGGTGGTACACGATTCATGCGGATGCGCAGATAGTTCGTGACACGTGCCTTAAATGATTTAACCGCGCGTTAAGCTTCGGAATGGCTCCAACGTGCGGCCGCACACAGGCGAGGGTCCATAAGCAAATCTGCGTCATTCAGTTAGTGCTAGTTAGCCAAATGACTGATGTGTGGGTATATAGGTGGATCCCCACGTCTGTGAGAGAAGCAGAGAGAGACACGGTAAGCACGGAAAGGACGAAGACGTAAAGCCTGGCTGAAAGTGACGCAGGACCGAAGGACAGAGATGCATACGAGAGAGAGAGAAATTGTACGTGTGCGTGCGATATGAGAGATTCGAGGTTAATTTTGTGCAACCGCATACGAAAATGGATAAACCAAAAAATTACTTATAAAGTGTGAAAGATTGACCGTTGTATATTGCAGATGCAATTAATTCCGGTTGCGGAAAAATAAAGGCGAACGTTGAAATTAGAGAACGAAATTTCGTTGGCCGTCCGAGCGGAATTGCAATGTCTTCAAGCAAATGCCTGTCATACAATATCGTCGGACGACTGCTCAGTTCTTACCTCGGCATCCGCGTATATTTTTCCTACCAAATGTTCTATGACTTTCTAGCTGTATACTCTCTGCGGATCTATTAACACGACTTCCCCTCAACGTTCATTACCCAGTGCAGACGCCGCCGTACGCGTACTAAAAATGGCAGGCAGTTAGAGTCGCGCGAGCTTAAATGAAACGGAGCACAAGCCCGAGACAGAGGAAGAGTTGAACGCGGCGAGCTAGCAGTACAGCCTGAGACGCTTGCTGCGCAATGGCGTGTCCCAGAATCCTACAGGACCTCCTGTCTCCCGCTTGTCTCCGTGCCTGATGCTCCTGACGTGCACACCACGACGTCCCAGGGGCTACGTGGCTGAACATCGCGCCTGGCTCCCTAACTCCGTTCCGTGACGCCCTGCATTTCGTAACTCGGCAAACAATGTTCCTCTGATTATCCGGAAGTTAAGTGCATTAAGCGACGAAATACGGCCGGACACTTCGCCCGACGAACGAGTTTCGCCGCGGACAAGGGCGTGTCCACCCTGAGTTTCCGAAATCGCTGCCAACCATTGTACGCCGTTTAGCGTAATCGCTGCGCGGTGTTTAGGCGCACACGAGCACGCCTTCGTTAGAGCATTTGCAGCCGGCGCACGCTGATTTTACCGAGCAAACTTTGCCCGCGAGTCCTGTCTTTCGGCGTGTGGGTGGCTGGAGCGCGCAAGACGGGGGAACGTCTATGAACGGCGGTCTATGAATTTGTGGCGATGAGGTCCGGGTACAGTTGAAGGCGGGAAATTGGGAGGCGAGTTCGTGGCGGGGCGCTTGGGAAAATTAAGGAAAGATTCGATATGAGCTGCGTGATAATCTACTGCTGAACAATGCAATGGCACTTTATCCGTAAATTTATCTCAGCAGTGTTAGTTCGAAGGAACAGTTTCCGGGTCCAATAAGTAACGTGGTAGAATTTTTTATAGGTAAAATAATTCCCTGTAAATTAGCAAATATCGAAGACTAATGACGCGCCTGTACGTCCAAACAGGTTAGAACGGATTTTCGGGTAAATACTTAAACATGTGAGATCCGAAGTCTCCACAGCTTAACAATCCGGGAAACGACGATCTGGCCAGGAAGTAAACGTACTCGCGTTATGCAGCAGATAATCGAAGTGAAACGATGCATTGTACGGCACCACGGCAAGAGAACTCAAGGATCGGGTTTACCATAGTCCGTGGAAGCCTGTTGAGTTCCTCTGCGAAGATACCTTGAGGAAGTTCTATCGATTCGCCAGTTTGTCTCTCTCTCTCTTTCTATGTTATGCAAGCACGAATCCTCGCACTCGCGTGCTCGATTCCCGAAGTTCCAACCGCCCACGACCGATCTCACCAGGGGGAATGCATAATTTAAATGTCCCGCGCCCCAGTTTCTCTCCTTGAAAAGGAGAGAGAATCGCTGATTGCTATGCTGGCCCTCCTGTCGTGAATTACAGAAGAAGCCTCTTCGCGTTCATACTTTACACTTTCCACGACTCCGTTCCGAGACGCGATGGAGAGATCTTTATAAAGTTTTTCATGGAATTGAAGCCTGCGCGACGTTGACGAATTAGGTTGGAATTAAAGCGCGGGCACAAGTGGATAGAGAGATCGTATCGGTCGAACTGTCTGTAATAACGAGATACCGCGAGAAACGTGTGCGAGAATAAGGAGAAGTAGTTAGGAAAAGAGGAGCGATAGGAAAACCGAGAACGGAACGTGCTACCTAGACGATTCAATTAATTATCAGCAGTCACAGATATGAACCCTGCAATTTTCCGATTGCCGTCGTCTCCCGGGTTATGAAACCGTTCATTAATTTGCCGAGCCCGAGTCTTTGAGAACGATACGAGACAGAAGCTTTCCCTGTCACATCTTCCGGGCAGTCATTCAATATTCATGACTCCTATCGCGATGAGAATTATCCGGCGAGTGAATCGACTGTAAAACGCGCCGGCTAACTGGACGACATAATTGATGAGCGATAACTGTAATCAAGTTAAAACTTGCCGTTTTTAATATCGTAGCGCCTCGTCGACGTGACAACGGAATTATTCTGTAAAGATGAATCCGTGTTCATTTATTTAACGAGAAATGTTACGTCGCGTCTCGCAAACTAACTCGCGTACCGCACATAGCACTAGATGGCGATATATTCTCGCGACTTCACGCGTCTCCTATTTATCAACGCCATAAACTAACACGCCCGCGCACTCGCGCCGTCGACTCGTCCACTCGTGAAAAATACTTCGCCGCACGTGCGTTCCGCACGAAAATCGTCAACCGCCGGGCCGCGTTTCAAATTCGTCCGCATGCCGTTAATTCATATACAATTCAGACGCGCGCGTTACAAAATGAAAGAACGCGCAGTACATATGTCAGTAATGTACCCAGCAGCGTCGCGTTCCGCGTTCCGTTTGAAGAGCGGGGCGCACGTTCACTGCTGTGATAAATCGAAGCCACGAAAATGCGCGGCAAACTGTTCGCAATAACGCTTATCAACGATGAATCGTTCCGCGACACTTGACGCGCACGCCTCACCCCAGGAGAACACTTTAAACTCGTCCTGGAAATACGATCAGCCGTATACAGAGTTACGTACGTGCGCTGTTAACCGCGGAAACTCGCGCGTCACGCGATTTTCTCCAAATGTGGAACAATGCGGTTCACTAAAATTCGCCGTACATACGCCGGAATTCGTGCAGCAGACGAATTTATCGTTGCGCGAGCGCGCGATTCAGACGTTTCACTTATCACTCTCTATGCTCGTACATTCCCGAGCTCAAACAGGTCGCAGAGACTATCCGACTGCCGACGCATTAAGGTCACTGCTCATACATAAACGCGCCGGCACCCTTTGTCAAATATGAGCAGCCGTAGGTCCGCGCCAATTTAAAAACGTGCCATCCCGAACGACATGACGTACACGCGCGTGTGTCAGCGACACTCGGCGTCTGCGAAGGACGGAAATTATGAGAATGTTCGGCGAACGTCGCGGGACAATGGTTATCAGGGATGAATCGTTCCGTGACACCTTGCGCACATGTCGTGCCCCAGGAGGATGCGCCCGGCCTCGTCCTGAAAATACGGTCAACCATAAAGTCAGTTAGGTAAGCCGCGCCCTTAACAATGGGAAGCCACGCGCCATATGTGGCCCCACATGCTGCTCGTGCGCGAATGCAGTTCGACGCAGGCGACTGCAACCCTCCGTTCGCGGGGTTAGAGCTCGAGGGTCCCTGCCTTTTTTATATGCGATCGACTAAGGGAAGGATAATAAAGACTGCGCGCACTGGGTCACGCTAGACGACCACGTGATTCGTGACTTATAGTCCCCGTTCTGTCGGCTACGTGCTCCGAACGCAGCGCAGAGACTTTTCGTTCCGCGATTACGCATGCAAATGACCGCAGCCTCGAGTGTAAATAATTTGTACCGATTGCGGCGGCCTTGATGGATTAACTTCGAATTGAATAATGGTTTTGAAAGGAGCGTCGGTAAGTGGATTGGTGTCGGTGGGGGGACGGACGCGAAAGAAGAACGCTGCGGCATGCAACACAGCGCGGCGCGCGTTTCCATCATGGTGCGATCGTAAAAATATACACGCGATCGGAAATCGATGGGCGCGCGGGGAGGAGGAAGCTGCGTGATTGCGTATCGGGCAATTCAATCGGCCATGTCGGTTAAGACCGACGAACGCAAGATTTCCCTTTCTCGCAATGCACTGCGGCAAGTGCACGTCGATGTGCGCGAGCGAGCGAGCGTAATGGTGTTCGAGAGAGTGAGAGAGCGATGCCGTATCATCCGGCAGAAGGGTCGTCCGCAGTAAAACTTGACGTTCTATGAATCTCAGCGCTGGGTCCGAAATCGCGTTTGAACGAAGCTAAATCCGCCGATGTATTCATGGGCATACGCGATGTATAGGTTGGAGGAAGCACGGATGCCGTGGTGGCGAGAGGGGGCACGAACGCAACACGAGTCGGAAGAACGGGAATCGCGCTGAGGCGAGGGGGAACAGGGTGCCGAGGGTGTCGCTGTTATGTCACACCCGGTATACACGACGGTATCTCTCGCGCATGATAAATCTCCCGTCGCGGTTCGAGCCTCTATCGTATCGCCGTAGCTATTTTAATATTTTAAAGTTCTACCCTAAATGCGCAGTATATCAAAACTTCTGCCATAAATTACGCGTCTCCGCCTCGTCCTCTCTTTTCATTCGTTCCTCCCCTTGCGCAGCGCCTCCCGCGTTGTCTCTCCCTCTCTCTTTCTCTTTCTTTCTCTCTATCCCCCGTGCTCCTTTCCGCCATCGTCCGCACACATTTCGCACTTGCCCTTTCGCTCGCATCCGCATCGTCCGCGTTGGCAAAATTAACGACCGGTCGCGCCAGTGACATTCTTCAACGGGGCAGCGGACAAAATATTATCAGCTGCAGCGCTGCGGAAGGAACGGCGACCGCGACGAAGGGCGGGCGGGTTGATACAGGAATATCCATTGTCGACGTCGGCGTAGGTTCTCAATTAATATGTAGGGAAGTGACGCTGCTATCCGGTGAGTGTTGAAAGAGCGAAATTCCATCGGAAAGTACTCGCTTCTTCTCGCTCACGCCCGCGCAGGCTGGGCTCCATGAATGAGTGCTAATGAATTTCGCCGCTGAAGCAGTCATACCAGTTCTCGCGGCTCCTGGAATTTTTTATTCTCCGCGAAACTCTCGGAATATCGTCTTACCGCGCTGGGCACCGGTAAAAAAGTAGGATCATGCTAATTTAAGGCGACGAATTCTGGAATTCAATAGTCTGCCTTTGGATAATACACTTAAGTAATAAAGCATGATTTTGTCGGACTAAAATAATCGCTACGTTCGAATTTTATGTACATTGCGCACTGTTTAACAAGTTGAACGTACTTTATTCAGCGTACGATCGCACCTCTATCCAACGACTCGGTGAATCTTCGCGTTTTCAAATTGTCCGCATGACGCTTCACTTACAACTTATGATCATTAAAAATTCACCGCAACGTATCTCTTCGCGGTGTTTCCACGTCGATTGTCGCCATGTGAAAAGTTCCCGCTTTTACTGAACCTCATCTCGCGATCCATCGACCGTTCCTTTTGAGGTTCATACTCGAACGGAAATTACGACTCGATTATTAACGTTCCGACGTGCGCGCCGCGATGAAGAACTCAGAGGGACGAAGGGCGGGAGCAGCGAGACTCAGACTGAGCGTAAGAAAGGCCGGCTTCCACTAAAGTCAAATGTTAATTAGTGACACAACCTTTAATTGCATCGGTGAACGAGCAGTACGCACGGCTACCAATGACGGATGAACGCCAATGGAACGAACCAATCCAACGCGCGAGTCAGGCACATGCCAGCAAACGTCATATTAATTGCCTTAATAAGCCGTCGGGTTAACGAGCGTGTCCGACAAAAAGCGCATCTGCAGTTGGAGCCGGCGGCGTCTTTGTCGAGTTCACGACGCCAACGTAACGCCACAGTGAAACGTTTCTCTCGTTTTTTTCCGTCAACACCGAGGAGACGCAAAAAGCGTCGCGGGCAACGTCTGCGCCGGTACTGCGGAAAGGAATATACGCGAAGGACAGTTAAGCCGTATACAATAGCACTCAAAAAGCGCCGAAGAGGAAATTAGGAGTTTGACAAAAGAAGAGAACGACCACTTGCCGCAAGGCATAGACTAAAAATGGCGGTCCACCCGCGCAGAACTTACTCGCTACGCGTTAAGGCCGACTGCGCAAGCGATTATTTCCGATTTTGTGTGTCGTTAGAATCGTCACGGCCGTTTTATTTCTCAGACCATTAGCGTCCGCGCGCGAGGGGAGGCCGTCCGTCGGCGATAAAATTTCATTCCGGCGAATTTGCCTACGGTGTAGCAGCCGAAACGTTCTCTGTCGCGGAATAATTTCACGTTTGCGAAAGTCGTCCGGCGTCACCCCTTTCCGGTAATCGCGAAGCAGGGCAACGTTTTTACGAGCGTTGAAATTAAGCTGGCCCGAGGGTCCTCTCGTGCATACGAAATCACTTATCGTTAAGCACTGCCGTCGAGGTAAAGCAAGAGGCGAAAGGTAACAAACAGACGCGGGGATGGGGGTGAAGTGAGATAATGTGAGACAAGAAGGGTGGGGGTCTGGGGGTCGAAATGGATGGCCGGTAACTGGCTTTACCGTGCAGCGAACGTATTAAAGGCGATAAAACAATACTCGAAGTTTCGGGACAGCGGCGTCCATTATTGCCGCCGAAACTTCGGTGTAACCGGAGCCCGTTAGTGTGGGCGAGCTATGGGAAAGGGATGCGAGCGGGAAGAATCAGTGAAATTGCGGGAGGCAAAGTGCGAGTGGGCGAAAAGACGAGAGGGTCGGAGATGAGAAAGAGGAAAGGGGGAAGATAGTACCCAACCTTTGCGACCATCCCTTCCCCGGAGGGCCTGCTCAAGATCTACGTTGCATTAAGGCATCCTCGGATCGCTTCTCTTTTATTGGGAACTTAATACCTCTCTATTTGCCTCGGGAGGAAGAATGAGATGAAAGACGGTAGACTGAGAGATCGATCGAGCATCGGGTCACTCGGGTACGTCAACATACTCGATTTCCAGGAAAACGTGTGCGCGTCGAATCTGTGAAGCTGGTACACGCTAACGACGATAATGGGACAGAAAATGTTAACGGATGGACTCGATAAGTGATACAACAGCGGAGTTATTCCGATACGTCGTACGCGTTTCGAACACGTCACACGGGGGAAGCGCATCAGCGAATTTCAATGGTCGACGATATATGCGCGGCGTGTGTATCCCAACAAAGACAGCCGGCGTTTTCGTCGGCGAAACTCAAATCCCCCGTCATAATCGACAGACTTCGATCGATTGGGAAAGCGCTCGAAAGAAGTCTCCCATACGCGGAACGACCCTCAAAAAGTTCGACGCCCGCGATCGTGTGTAAAATACCGAGGTAAAGGCCACGGAGAATGGTCGTTTCACGAATATTAACGGCCGCTCCCATCTGCGAAGGATGTGCTGGTAAAAAAGCATAAAGTTATTATCGTCGTCGGGGTGGAGCGTGGGGAACAGACCGGGGAAAGATGCAGACGATCGTTGCTCAGCGCACGCGCAAGGGAGACGGATAGTTTGAACGAAAAGAGAAGAAAAGCGTAATAGTAGGTTCTACGGAACGCTGCACCCTTGGTCTCCTCCTTTTTCCTCATTCCTTCGGCCTTCTCAGTTTCATCCTCGAAGGGCGCCTCCTTGCGTATTCTAACCCGGCGTTCCGGGCGAGTCCCGCGCGCAGAAGAAAGAGACGGAGGGCGCGTTTTAATTCCCAGCGGTGAGGCGTGCGTTATATTTTATGCGGGGGTGTTGTCGCTATCAATACCGTCGGGGAAGCACACTTCCATCCCTGTCTGACGCGGCCCTTACCCGCTTGCAATCAACCCTTATCTCGTTCTCCACCTTTCCCAACCTTCTATGCCCCCCGGTCCGTCGCACTCGCCTACAGTCTATTTAATTTAAATAACTTTTAAAAGTTCCTCCGTGTAAGCCAGTCAGATATCAGATCCCCATTGCTGTGTTCCTCTTGTCGTCCCACCTCTGTTCGTTCTTTACGGCATGCTCGAACCCCATCTTCCCGGCAGGACATTTTATGCCAAAGGAGTAAGCGGGAGGAGCGAACAAGGTCCTCGCCCTTCAATCCTCTCTCCTTTTCATCTTGTCCAAGCTTACCAACCTTCCCTTGATGCGTCTATCGCTTTCCACACCGCCCTTCAATCTCTTTCGTCTTGTTTCCCATCTTCTTCCTGACTCCCGACGAGTCCTTTCCTGTCCTTGTCCGGTATTGACTCGACTGCTTGAAATCGGCGCCTTTATTCGTTGATTTAATTCCACCATAATTCTACGGATAATGACTTCATCTCGGTCGGCTGGCCTTTTCACCGAAGGCCAACTCGGGGATCGTGGACGGAGGCTCTTGGTTGGCGAGAGAAGGCCGATGAATTTGTCCCGATGTCTGCGCTCGCCGCATTGATTGCGAAAATTGAATTAACGGGAGAGACTCAAAATCGGAAGACCAATGCCGACGCGTCGTTGCTTTGCTATCGATTTGAGTCAGTGTCTAATGGCAGATTTTAGAGAAATCTTTCAATTTAACTAGATCAGTTTGGTTTATGCCCCTAATAACCTTCCAAATTATATAGAGAGATTTTATTCTCGCTATATTCATGGTTTTCTGAAACTAAATAACGCGAATCCATTCAGTAAACATTAGACAAACACCACTGAGTGTTCTCTACTCCCCTGTTTGTTTCGTCAGCGTTTAATCGCTCGCACTGGATGGGAGCAATGCAGTAATACATATCAAGATCCGCCGTCCGCAAATCTTTCGAAATTACGAATCGCACTGGTTTCCGTCGAATTTCTAGTGGCCATTAATCAATCGCACGCAGCCTCAACGAGATACCGGAAGCTGCCCCCGTGTCGGAACTATCGATCACCCGCCCGCTACGTCCTTAATCGGCCTTGACGAGAAAGTTCATCGTCCGAAGGACGAAAGAGCTCAAAGTGCACCGGAGGAAAATTGCATTCCTTCGTGTTCCCTTCCTGACCCACTCGAGAGAATCCCGTGAACGCCAGACATCGTTCAAACGCTCTCGATACGCTCGGCTGCTCGCGCATTTCGTCGAGTCGAACGTCAGTTCGAGTGCACCGGCACACGGTCCCAGGCCTCGAGATTTCGCCGCTCTCGAAACTTCTTTCTCTTCGGGCGAAAAACTCTCCCGGAATCGCTTCCTCCCCCGTCGCGAGCGTCTAGAACCGTTTTCTGCTTTCGACGTCCTGTGGGCCCTATTCTCTTCGACGACTGGATTACGAAATCTCGATAACTCTTTATCCGGTAACCCCCAAAACTCGAGGGCCTCTCGCGGTATATAGTCCGAAGGGACGCTTTGGTGGGCGATCGACTGATCCTATTAAAACGTTATCTGGACGACGTTCACTGTATAGACTCCATGGCCGCCTTTTTATTCAACGGGACGATAAGGGTGAGAGCAAGGGTAAGCCCCGGCACCCCTTTGTTCGGCGTGTAAATTCATCGTGGCGCAGGAGAATCGATTGAGATAACACGAACGCAGATAATTGAACCTTCGGTAAACTACGCTCTCTTTCTCACTCGTGCCCGCTGCCTTTCTCTTACCGGGGCACCCTTTTACTGCCTACGCTTCACTTCACACCGCCTTCTGTTGGCGTGTAACGCGCGTGTCCTGAGCGATGCGCGAGCGACAATGTGGCCACGCTTTTTATCGACAAAAGCTCAAATGACACGTGAAAGTTGCGTGGAAAGTTCGAACTTTTATCTGATCTTTTAATAGTGTGTATTACGGAATGAGAAAAGGGTGCTGAAAGCGTTCTGGCGATGACGGATCGAAAGGGTGGTATTTTCCAGCCGATGCATTAGTGCTTATATAGTCATTTACGCAGTACGTGCGTATCTTCTAAGGTTTACGTTTCAGCATGTCACAGTATCATCTGAAAGATTCTGTCCAAATTGCTGTATTTGCCCCTACCAAAATCTTACTCGCATTGGTCTGTTTGTCAATATGTATAACTGTTAGCTGAGCATCCTTGTATTATATAATTGACGGACTTCATGAAATATCCGATTTGCATCTGTCCGTGCCTCGAGCTACAGACTCACAAGCGTCTTCACGGACGTCGCGTATGAAACTGATCCGGAATCAACCTTGGACAGATACCGTTTGCAAACTGGCAGAGAGCCTCTCTCTCTCTCTCTCTCTGTCTTACCCTCTTGAGCAGAATCCACGGAATCTCGCGTTGATCGCCGACAGGCGGTTCCGTCTTGCCATCAGCTTAACCGTTATTCCACCGCGGGCGGTTTTCATCTCACGAGGCTTCTGCAACTGACCGATCCCAGGCGCCAGAACTTGCATACCGAACAATCAACCGTGGAATATCTGTGACTGAACTTTGTGCTGACGCCGAAATCGCCCCGTGTGGCTTTGAATTTTCAGCCCGCCCCTCGTCCCCGCCCGTTAATGAAAGTAAACGATCCTGCAATTCATTCCGGGCCTTTATGCATGTCGGAAACTGGTAGAACAATGTCAGTCTAGATAATGTCAGTTTGACCATAATCAACTATCTCCAGCGCGCATTCAGCTGTCTTCTTGTCTGTAGCCTTCTTCTCGGAACTCTCTTGTTTTAATACTGGTACGATAAAGTACGAAAATTCCATGAATGGCTTCTATATAACGAAGTCTGTACACAATACGGTACACGGTTTACGTACCGCAGAGTTTCTATGTAATATAATATAAGGTCTTCGTGTATTGTAAAGCTTATGTCGCGCATTGTACAGCTTGTGTCATGTACCGTAGGACAACTTTCGAGGACAAGCTTGCGGAAAAGCGAGCGTCGCCCGTATAAGGACTCGCATCATCAAACCTGGACAGTGTACCAAGACGCTTGAAAGGAGTCGACACAAGTTCAGGTGGACCGACTAACAAACTTTGCGGCCGGTTTGCCGCGGATTCACTCCGTCTCACGGACACATCGTGTGCGGTCGAGGTATTGACCTTTTCCCCTCGCCAACCAGCGTTTTGTTTGTCTTTCGAATTAACACCGCCCGTATCCCGCTGACCTCTACCTTTCTTCTTTGTTCGCGCAAGTTCTTCTCCGAGTCCCAGTAAGTCTTCTCGTCGAGCTTTTATCGTCCATTGTCGTTTGTACTTCGCGAAGCCGGGCGGATTTTCTTCGAGTAGCAACAATATACCAGAACGACTGGAATTTAAAGCGCTACGTAAGTTGTAACGCAGAAACTTTGGTTGTTCCCGGCGTTCTTCTAACTTCGGTTATATCGCGTGTTGCTGGCATAGCGATTTTATGTACTTTTATGAGTTTACCCTCTTATAATGTAGCGGAGTATTATCTTCAAGATTGGAGTATATAAACCGTGATATCTTTAGTGACAGGAAGAAGCAGTAACAGAACGTAATATGACATGAAGTGTAGAATTACATTACTCCGGAGACAGTGTGTTAGAAATGGCTGTCTGTCGTAGGCTACGTAGTAAGGCCCCTGTCAATTTCATTCTGCGGAATCCACGAGTGTAATTTATTCCTAACACTGAGTAGGACCAATTAAGCATCCCCCGTTTCCGGCCAGTTGAATAAACCCTTTGTCAGAAAGTTGGAGTTTGCAAAGGACAGTCTGAACCTCGATCACAGATCACCTCAGGGTTCAAAGAACAGCTTCAGGTGGATGTTTAAGATTTCCACCGGAGGGGCCGATCAAACGCGACGGCAAAACGAATTAAAGACGGCTGAATAGACCGGCAAAGGGTTGCGGCTTCTTCACAGCGCCGCAGAGAGTCGCGGAGATATCAAGGGGTGCCTTCTGTGATCTTCCTCAATGGTTGATGAGTGAAGAAAACCGCCAAAGAGAGGCGAAAGTGGTAATCGGACGGGTAAAAACGCACAGTTAAAGGATGCGTCGGGACAAGTGCGAAGATTGCAAGGACAAATCATGTTCACGCCCAAAGAAACAAATCGGCACTTCGCTCCGATCCTCCGCCTATTTCGCTCTTCCTCCGATTTCTGCAAGAGAATGATGATCCCAGCGCACGTTGCGAAGTAATTTATAGCCCGCATAGTTGCGATACATAGGCACGGAGCGAGTAGAAATTCCCGATAGAGCGCGGTGAATCGAAAGAGGCGAGGGAAGGTGCCGGGCGAGAAAGGGGTGGCAGGTGATGGAAAGAGGAGGCGAATCGAGGGTAGAGGTACAGCGGCAGTTAGCCTACTATCTAGCGTGTTTATGGTAATTCGGGCCATCCTGCTGACCCCGGAGTAGCATGCATATACATCAGCTTCCCTCACTTTGACGCCGATCCATCCAGTCACTCCCCGCGTTCAGGCCCTCTTACACCCTCTATATTCTCTCTGGAGAACAAACAGTGCCCGACACGCCCACTACCTCTCACTCTCTCGCCCTCACCCTCTCACACCTTCACCCTTCGACCATCCCTTTCCGCTCGACTCTTTCAACCTTCTCCGCACAGTTCCCTCCACCATCATCCCGCACGACACGCTAGAAAGCTACGCAATTTGGTTGGCGGCCAATACTTCCGTCGATCGGACAAGGAGCCAACAGTCTAGAGACCGTATGAGCGAGAACACCGAGTGCAAGAAAACGGAAAGACCAGAAGCAGGCACACGAGCAGAGAAATTTCTCGAGAATTTCTGAAGATCTCTCCGGGCGGACCACTATCCTTATTTTCTGAACGACGGCACCGTCCCGTTCCGTGCACGGGAGGATGCCACACCCCGGATGAGACAGTCCGCCAAATTCATATCGTATTCGAAGCTAGAAAGGGTTCGGACGCACTTGACCGAAGAGTGCGGACGTGGTAGGGGCGATAAACGATTTCCACGTTTTGCCGGCGGGTTTATCGATGCGTTATTTCGCAAATGGCGGGCCATTTGTCGTGCACCGCGCGCACGGACCTCGTCACCGCGTCATGTCACGCATGGCTAGGATCGCGCAACGGCGCGAATGTTTTCTCTTTTTCGTTGCCATTCCGTACGCGTTTCCTCTTTAGCGCGCCGCTCGTCCGGATTGCGCGCGCTCGGTGCGCTGCATGAAAGCCGCGAATCGCCGTCTAACTGCGGCAATACCGCCAAATGGGCGACAGCGAGATAAAAGTCGAGGCCCCCGACGACCGGCAGACACGATCAGAAATTAACCCGTGTCGTACTAACCAGAGATTATCGTAAATGCGGGCTGTAACGGGCGTATTGTTCAGCAACTCAGAACGTATGGCCGCACTGTGCTATATCGCCGGCATAAAGCTCGAACATTTATCGCGTGTCGCGGGAGACCGGAGATATTCGCTCGCGCAATATCTGGCTGGATGGCCGACTCGCGCGTAACAGCCACAAAACGATCGTATGTGCGGTAAACTTTTAACCACTGTTCCCGGAAACAGGGAGAAGGGGGAGCGCACGGTGGTTGCGGATAAAAGTAAAGGAACATCGTTGAAGCAGTTTAACACAACCATCCTGACCCTTTCTCGACAACGCCTTCCTCTTCTCAACGGTCTCGTTTCACTTTGAGTATCCTCTAATGATCGGTACTCCCTAGTCCTCGAGCGTTGCACTTCTTGCTTCCTCAGCCACTTCGTTGCTCCTTCTGATTCCGCCTATCTGCCTCTTTCCGCCCTTTTGTTCCTCGCTATCGCCCTTACTTGGGCACGTTTACGCGTGTTACGCGTATCGACTCTTAACGCCTACGGCTTTTAACACACCCTCGGGTGCGCCGTCTCATCGGCCATGAAAATTTGTTACACCAACAGGGTGTACCCCAGGCGAGCCGTGCGTTTTATTGGCCTATTTTATTACCTCTGATTAAACGGCGCGATACGAGGCATCCGACATCAACGTTCTCCGAGCTTCTCTCCCTTCGCTGCTTTCTCTCCACCTTCCTCTTTTCTCCCGACGAGATACGGCGCTTAAATTCGCGCGTTATCGCGCTGTCATTATCTTCGTTACATTCGTCCTTCGGCTGTCGTAGTAGTCCTCCTCCTCGTCGTCCTTGTGTTCTGTCGGTTATCCGTCGTGTTCTTGTCATCGCCTTAAGCGTCCTCGCTATCTCCGATCGCCTCATGAAAAGGACACGATCCTACGTACACGCGCCTGCCTTTAATGGATAAGGGGCAAGACGGTTCGAAGTGAAGATTAACGAGCGACGGATGCCCCTTCATGTTCAACACTGATTTCTCCTCGGAATCCCACTGTTCGGCCTTAAGTGATTAAATTGATTCTTAATCTACGCGTCCCAACGCTTTTCCGCGCGTATAAAAGATTTCGCGGAAGCTTAATGCGGTAATGGAATATTTGTTTTGAAACAATGCACGAATACCGTGGAGAACAAATCCGCCGAAGCGCACAACATAATTATGTCTATATAAAGTCATACTTACGCAGCGTATAACCGTACGCGGAAACCCAAACTCATTGATAATTGGAATAGTTCGGCGCGGTAATGTGGTCGTAACTTTCGACGGAGGCTTCCGCCGCTTTTTGAGAGTAACGTGCCGGGAAAGTAAAGGGCGAAAAGTGCGGAGAAAGGCGGAGAAAGGCGGATGAGGACGAGCGGTGCAGTCAGAGAGCGAAAGAGCGGTTAAGTTGAGGAGAGGCCGAAGTCAGAGCTCGCGTACCGAAAGTTTTCAACTGCGTAAGCGCTGCAGGCAGCTTTAAAAGTAGGTAACACCTGTGTGTTACCCTAAGTTGTCGCGCACGAATGTGCACATGTACGACACGGTCGTCCACGTTAACGAGCAAATTAGCTGTTTTCTGATATTTTACCAAGAACGCGTTCTCGCCAGAATGAAAGCGAACAACGACCCGCCACTTGGCCGAACGTAATTACTATGTACTGAGTCCGATTGAGCCGGTTCCGCGGCTGGAATTCACGTGTGCATCGGCGAAATTGCGTGTTCGGTAACATCTCCCCTCACGGTGTCTGCTATTGACGAATGCTATCCGGATTCCAGATCGTTTATTCGATCGGCCTCGACTGCCGTCGGACGATCCACTTTATGAAGCCGGACGCAGAAAAGAGCGCCGATGGCTATCATTCGTTCGGTGAACACTCTTCAATGCACGTTCAATTGGCAGTAACGTCTGATTAGGCATTGTTCGGTGACTGCGCAAACACTGCATTCAAATCCAGTCGAGACTAGAGATTCCGGCGATTAAGACCCACGCAATCTGTCGTTCGATCGCGCGCGTGTTCTCCTCACTGTCTTAGCAGAGACCTTCGATCTCAGGTGGCGGCGTATTAGTCGGCGACGTGCGTGAATTTACTCGCAAGACGGACGATGCAGCTTCATCCGGATAAGTTGATTGAAGAACAGAACGCCTGACTCTTCGAGGTGTGTCCGGCTGATTGGAGAAGTAATACGTAGATTGCTGCACGGCCAACGTGCTCTCTAGCGAGCACACCGCGTATGCATGGTACGCGCTTGAATATACGATGCATCGACGGCAACTAAGCTTCGATATAATTAAATTCTGCCCGCGGCGCACTTCCGCGACTTCTACAAAACCGCCGCCGTACGCTGGTAAACAGTTCGCTGGAAACACGTCCGCACGACCCGTAAATGGTTCATTCTAATGAGCGGCGGCAGGTTACTTACGCCAAACATTTCCGGCGCCTTTCGCTGCCGCGCCATCCTCGCAGGGACGTATACATTCGCCATCCAGAAATTGAGACACTCTCCGGCGGCCAGCTGCGCTCCTAATTACAGTCTTCCGCCTCGCAAAAATCCGGCTGCTTTGTCAGCGACGACGAAACGGAGTCAAGGGTGGAAAGGTGAGCAGAGGAGGACCATCGTGGCGAGCGGTAAGGTGCAACGAGAGGTTGTGGTCGACGGTGGTCGTGTCTGAGGGCGTGCCAAAATGCAAAGCCGGTAATCTGATTTGGCGGCTCACGGCTCCACTCTCTCTCTCTCTCTTTCTCCCGTTCTCTTGCTCTCTATACTCTCGCTTGCGGAAGGTAAAGGTGTAGCTTCTAGCCTGCTAGCTTTGCCGCAGCAGTACGCGTCGGATTCCCGTCAATTATACATTATAAACAGTCATAAATATGTAAATTCTTAAGAGGTGAGGAAGATAGAGAAACAGAGGACGCGAGAGGGACGGCAGTGGAGGGGGGAGTGAGGGAAAGTGAAGAGGCGCGGACTGGGTGAATCAAGCCGAACGCACGAGTGCGTGAAGCAAAATCGGCTTGCACGACCCGCGAGTATCTCCCACGCGGCTTTGGACCTTCGTGTTGTGAGAATTGCGCCCTAGCCGCTCATCCGCGCGGCGGTCCGTTTATAATTCGAATCGCTATCGGACGAAATGGCACGTAGCGCGGCGCGCGATGAATTTCAACGCGCCGTTTTATACGTCGGGTCGAAGGTTTGTCAGGGGGTCCGTAATTGGCAAGGCTTAATGCCGCCAGGGTCGATATATGAGTTTATACGATCGACCGACGTAATCCACGACTGAATAGTACGTAGCGGCGTCTTCGTTATTCAGAGAATGCGTAATCTGCATGCTGAGACGCGCTCGGTAAGTTCTTATAAATTATACTGCGATCACACCCTGTACACCTTGACACACCCGGTGGGTCTGGCATAGCTCGGATCTTCTCGATAAGCGCACAAATGACCGGCCGAACATTCCGTGCGCGCGTCTCGCTCCGGCACTCTCACGCACACACGCGCCTAAGTTTCCCTCCCGTTTCTCAGAATAATTACAGCCGGATATTAGATAGGTATGGCGGGGGACGGTGGGGCAGAATTTTACCAAACCGTAATTGCAGTAGCGGCCCGCGCGCGTATAACTACAGATACGCATGCCTGTATCGCGATAGCCCTCGCCCGTAGATGTAAGCGAGTGTGGATACTAGGAAATTATTCCCCCGAAGAATAAAGCGTAATCACACGTCGATTACCGGAACTCCTCTCCTCCTGCGCGTCTCCTCTCACTCTTTCCGCATTACTATAATCTTGCTCTTCCTCTCCCGATTCCGCATCGCGCCAACCCTGTTGCGGTCGCATCGCTTGCGCATTATACGAAACGCGCATGCAGTCATCACGACAGACACGCCATGCCGATCGGAAGGATCGGTCATTTTTATGTAAATCCGACTCCTACCGCGCCTTCGCGTGAGTCTCCCGCGTACGCGGAAGCAACGTTCGTGCCGCCTGGCCGTTAGACGGCAGAAAACAATCTCCACGCACGATAAAACGCATCGATGCCGATTCGCAGGAACGCCGCGGTCGGCGATAATCGATTCCGACGATCCGCCCGGCAAATCCCGGCGTCGGCACCTTCGTGCACTGCGCGCTGTTCACTTGTTTGCTCGCCGCACAATTCGGCTCTCGTCTGCGATCGAACACGACATCCGTGTGCGACTACCACACTTGCGACGCACGTCGCGGCAGTGGATAACGCGAAATACACTGCGAATTACATGCCACCAACGGGTCCATTACCTTGCGGCTGGCTTTACCCCGAAGTACACGCGCACAGGCGAGGTGGATGTGCATATATTGTAGGGCGAATACGTATTTTTAAGGTAGGTGGGGATGGAGTCTGGCGGGCAGATATCAGCCAAGTTCATACACGCCATCGTTCGGGCGACTTTATCGAGATTGTTTTAACACCGAAATTACAGGCGCGGAAACACTGGAATCGTGCTTATCCGGGCACGCGCACCGTAAATACCGCACGACTCCACGCGACCGAAATTGCGCGCATTACTGCCTTCGCCGTCAACTCTCGTTCTCTCGTGGTCTGCGCGGTGGGACGGTAATTATTTAAATTGGCATTAACGGATGCCTATCGGAGTGCCTTCGTTATCGCGCTTCGTTAAGCTCCGCCACGTCGTCGGCGGGAGTTCGGATCGAACGGACTTGAGACAGCTTTTTTACGATCACGTTTTACGGCGAGTCGCGAGGACAGTGCTACGTCGAGATGAAAGTATGGTGTTTCGGAATGTTGAAGAGTATAAGAAGTAACCATTGGTGCCAGAGTAAAAAATTGTCGAGAGACGGTACGTACTTCTGTCATTTCGCAGGAACATCAAATTTTTATTAAAGAGGAATCCTTATAGTTGAATGCGGTACAGACGGTAGTCGGGCAAAGATTTCGCGAAGGGACGTTTTTTCGCGATTGTAAGGTTAAGTACACTTTTCAGCGCAATCGTGACCTTTCTCTCTCGAGATGTTCGAATATACAGAATTATCGCAGTGGCAGTAGCAGTTTCCTCAGTGAAGATACGAGGGTTCCATTCAATACTAGATCCGACGCGAAGCGTTGCGCAACATTTGTAACGTACCTAATTACTGTAATTATAAGAATACTAAAAGCGTACTTTCAACCCCGTACCGTAACTTTCGCGCATTAATTTTTGGTAGCACCGCGCGCGCGCGGTCTATAAACGCAAATTACGATTTAATTCTCGGACAGTAACCCTTGCTTCAGTTTCACCCGGGTCCCGGACTTTCCACACTCGTATCTTACGCGCGCGCTGGGAGCACGAACTCGCAGTCGCGAGTGCCGCGTGTACATTATTCGGCTTATAACGAGCAGAGGTGCGCGAGCGATTTTTTACGACAGTACCTTCCGCGCCTGAAATTCGCAGAAATTTCACGCCCCGCAATCAGAGTTTCCTGCCGCCGCTTCGTCAGCCGTTGCGCATCAAATGGCGTCCACTTTTGCGCAATGCGCTGCGCACGCCGTCGTTCCTCGGCCAGGCGTCGACGTCGTATTGTTCGACACTCGGTCGCTAATTACGGTTCGCCGGAATAGCGGGCGCAGTAGTGGTAGGACGAAATCATGGGGTTAAACGAAAAACAGACGGGGTCTTTAATAGGTACTCTGGGCGGCGAGAACGAGGCCTCAGCCCATTTCCGGAGGACAGCTGTGCCTCTCTTTATGTATATCTCCCTCGCGCTCTCCCTCTCTTTGTCTGTCCCGCGTAATTGAGACATCAGTGCCGATATAAAGTTGTGACTCGGACGGCGCGTCGTGTATCGAAGCGTGAAACATTAGGCGGGCGCACAAAACGAAGCAAGCCACGCTCGTGCGAGCGCGTTGGCACGAACCTGTTTACGATCCACGAGCGGCCTTTGTGATCCACTCGTAACGACCGGAAGCGAGAGGCCTTGCGTTGCAAGTAACCGTTTCATGTGCGCGGACGTTGCCTACTCGTGATAGGTGTGGGGGGTCACTTTGTAGTTGGGCGCGATTAGGACCAGCTCTGGTTGAACGATAAAATTGCCGTCATGTGCTGGCGATATTTTGAGGGTGGACGAGTGTAGCGGAAAGGGTAATTAGCGCGGTGACAGAGATGCCGGCAGATCGGTAATCCTGATTAGCTGACGGTAGATGGCAATTGTGCTATCTGGTTATTCTATCGGTAGATTAGAGAGCGCCTGCGATTATTCTATCGGATGATTGTATCTCTGTCTCATAGCAGTGCGCATCGTGGTAATGCCGGATTACTTAAAGCGTTTGTTTGGAATTTCAACACTACACGGCAGCTAACTGTTATAAAACGCTGTACCTCACGTTTCTTAATCTCGCATGCTTGTAAAACAATCCCTGCAAATCAACAGCAAGGGCACACGCAGCGTCAACAGCCAGGCACGACAGTTACGACGTAGCCGTCGAACGGACATTATTCTCTAGAAACAACCTTTTACGATGTCCAATTTATATCGACTGCAACGATATTACATCATGGATAACGTTTCGGGCTGCTGTGACCTTCCGGCTGACGTGCGTTCGACGTAACGCGAGAAAAATACTTCACGCACTACGTGCCACTTAAAACTGTATTGGCCCATAAAAAGGGAGGGTTCACGAGCGAACGTTCGCGTGCGTAGTCGCGCAAAGAGCGATTAATTTCGAGCCGTACGCCCGTGGGGCAACAGCTGGGCAAAGTACCCGAAAGTTCACCTTGCGTCGTACCTATCGTCGTGAGGCCCGCGACATCGGTTGTTCATATCCGGCGTCCCACCGCGTTGAACGGCCCGAAGGCACCGAGTTGGTTCAGGATATTGAAGTCCACTAATAACACACACGCCCTCCCGAAAAACCCTTTTGCGCGGCGACCCTTCTCGAAACACACTTATGTATACACAGCGGTCCCGTGACAGGTTAAATATGTAATGGGTAAACGATCAAGTTTGCGTGGCGGACCGTGCGGCCTCGATATACGGCGTCGATATTCCGTAACGTCCACAGCTTCATAAATACTGAATAAACTATGGCACTGTCGTTGGTCTGCGCTAGATGGCCGATAAATAGTTACTTTCCGGTACACACCGCCGAGTTTCGAAGAAATTAGAAGGCAATTTGGAGCAGACCGCCGTGCGCCACGTGCGTACACGGCCGTGAGAGCATCTCCTAACATGATAATCATGTGGCGAGCGAAATTAGCCCTCCGACGCGCGCGCGAAGTGATGTTGATGCTCTCGATGAGTCAGCCGCTTGCCGCGTGACGTGCGTGGAAATCGTAATTTTCCACGATTTTCTGCCGCTGTGATCTCTCTGTTTTCGATCTGTGATCGCTTCCAGGATGATGCGTGCACGTGGGCGTGCCGCACGCACGATGCTTGTCCCTTAAGAGAGATGTTGCACGTTGCGTGGCATGCGTGTCAGACAGCCTAAGCGGATTACCCTCTATGCCGTGCTCTCTCATTTACTCGCGTCCAACCGCCTGTCTCTTTTCTGTCTACGCCCTTCTATGTTGCTTTGTGTCTCTTACTCTCTCGCGCCCCTCTCCTTTCCCTGTCAATCTGACTCTCTGTTTGCCTCCTCTGTCAACCTATCTCCTGCATATGGCTTTGTTTCCCGTCCTTTCTCTGTTCCTCTTGCTCGAAACGTCTCCCTGTAGCCTACAGTTCGTGGGAAACAAGGCGATGCACCGGATCACAACGTCGAACGCGTATGGTACGTTTATGTGTCCATGAGCACGCAGGCACCCATCGAGCTCACGCATCGTCGGTGTACAATAACTATTTTAGATAGCATCTACTTCTACCGTATGATTGATCAATGGTGATTCTCATCTATTCTACGCGTATCCACCGCACATTTTTATATTTTGTTATTACATTACATTATATCTCTATGCACTGGACTACGTACCGTGATAATTTTCGCGGAAAAATATAAATCATGCGCATCGCAGAATATACAATATACAAAATAGCTACGCGCGTCGTCGAGAGATAAAATGACATAGTTTAAAAAAAGTCGACAAAACGAATGACTAACTGACCAATATCGATAGTCATTCATATTCGGTGCGACAGCATCGAAACCTGACATCGTACAGCAAGTTCCATTGGGTGCACTAATACCAGCCATTTTATTTCAAGCGACTCGATCCCTCACGCACGCCTGCTGGGATCGACAGAATCCGATGGCTCAATCTGCCGTCGATGTCATCGGTGACAACTAAATCGCTCTGCCCGTCGAGATTCCGTGAAACGTTAATTTGACGCTTGGAATAACCGGAAGATACGTGATGATTCTCGATCGTCATGCAAACAGGCACGTCCGCCGAGCGAAATCGAAAGGACGCGCGGCCTTTTTCCCCTGTGGGCACGAACGCGGGAGGCGCGGATATAAATTGAGTCGAAACGTGATCGTGCGAAACGGAACGGATTGACCGGCAAATGTTTTATCGCACTGACATTTTATAATGCACCGCGAACGAGTTTAAATGGCTTAGCCGAATGCCCGCCGTTGTCCCGCCTGAAATATCGCATGTGCGCGCATCGGGAGAATGGAAGGGGCGGCATGAAATTGCGAGTAAAAATATAACCGGCGCGAAGGTTGCCCCGAGTGAAACTTTCCCGGCCGCTAATCTCGCGCGGAAAATGGCGGTGGCCGACGGGGGGCCTAATTCATGAGGCATAAATAAGGATAGCATCCTATCCGTGGAGTACTTTGCTCGCTCCCCCCGCGGGAGTGAACGTGTAACGCGAGGAAGCACGAGCCTGGAGGCTCGAAAAAATCGTAGTTGAGGTATCTTGAGGGTCGAATCTGCTCGTCTTTTATGGCCTAAGGAGAGATGCTCTCCGATAAGTAATTCATTTCGCGAATCCTCGCCACTCCGGGGCTCTTGCAGGTGGGATTACATCGCGATCGAGAGCATGGCTCGCTTTCGTGGAGCTTTCACGAGAGATACTGGCGGATCGTACGTTGTGAATGAGGGGTGGATGTTATACGTACGTACGGCACACACTGGGCTCGATCGATAGGTATAAGGTAGGCATTTTGAGAACGGGCTGAAATACTCTGATCTCCCTACGCGCGTAAAGTGGTTGCGCTCACGTGTAATAGCCAGATCCGCGTTTACCAATATGGGCAAAGGCGGCTTACGTATGCACGCGTACGTGTATTTACGCGTGAGCACGTACATATGCGGGACTTTAATCGACCCTTACTCCTAACTATCTCACCGTAAGACATTCCCTTAATTAAACCCATCGATTCACCGACTGATTAGACTGTGAAGCCGGCAACTCTGCGGTAGAGATGATCTTTTTGCGTCGGTAAATTAACGGTGTCGAACGGACTACTGTAACGTGAAAGACGTGGAGGAAAATATTTCTAATGATCGTGGAAGGCTGCATGGGGATACATTCCGGAGTGTCGTCACGTTAATTGTGACCGAAGGAAATGAGGCGAATGATCTCGACGAAGTTAAAGCATTCAGTCGTGGATGAAGCTCAATTTACAGCATTCCGGTACTTAAGTAATGAACCCGCGGCGGGAAGACATTTAGGTGGACAGTGTCTCGGGTACCCGGGGTGATCACGTTTGTAAAACAAATAACCCTCGAAGGCAGACTGCGGCAGATGCTAATTAATGCCGAAAACTGCAATAAGCAAGGCTCGTTTGCCCGGTCGAAATCTCTTAATGAATCCCTCGGGATCCCGCAAGTTCCTTAGTACGTCTGAGAGAACTTCCAACCGCTTGTTCAAGTTCAACAGAATATTAATTTGAAGGATTCGCAGCCTTCCCAGACGTTTTTAATCGGAGTCGCAAGTATTATGTAGATTACTCTGGCAGCGCCGCATAATGGCAGATCGCGTTACCCCACGGGAAAATGAACAGGGAGTCTCCGAGTTCAAGGCTCCCTGCCTAATATATAACGTTTTAGGTCGTAGACTTCAGACGATAAACAATTTAGCTCCGTTAATCAAGCAATATTGGCCCTGGAACAATGAAACGGTATAGATTGCAGATGTTACATTATTTTGCATAGTGGCGTTGAATATATTCAAGGGTTGCGGAGTGGCTCTAATTGGAGTAACCATAGTCAATTTGTCACTTCTATGGGACATCATTCTATACACCACCCGACGGCAACTGCGGTGATAGGGTCGAAAAAGTAGAATATATCATTACTCATACAGAATTCTCCGAACTGACAAAAACAGATGAAATCTAATAAATCACCAACACCGTAGCAGTCACAAAATTATGCTGCCGAGTAGAAACGTTACCGCTTTCCTTTTTACTGAGTGCAACTTCGTTAATTGATGAACTGCACGAGAGCTGATCGGAAACCTTGTGCCATCGGGAATAAGAAATGACACCGCCGCACGATTCCGTTACACAACTGCGTCATTAGCGGGACTTGTTGAGCTAATTACAGTGACGCGACCCTCTTTACGGCATTACCATCAATTAATTTCATCGGCAAGTTTCTTGATAATATTGATCCCACAACTTTGTTCGTATGGTAAACTCGTTCGCGCACATAAGTACCGTAAGTAGGTACCAGGCGAGTGCTCACGAGTCCCCAGCGATCGAGATCAAAAGTTATTAGATTGAACGTCGTATCAAACTTGGAAGCAATTCTCGCGCCCGACAGCGATCCAACGAACATGCGGTTAGATAAGGCCGATGAAGGATGTAAGCGACCGAGGGGAAAACAGCCCCGAGTCCATTCAGCGTTACGAGACAAATTGCGGCTAAGTCCGATCCGCGCAAATTAATCGACCCACCAACGCTTTAGCGGACATTCCGCTGAATACCGCTCCAGCACCGCAAATTCGACGTAGCCACGTCGTACATGTCAAATTATCGTGTGTTCGACCGACGTGCACGGTCTATGGTGCTGCCAATATCTTCGGTATTTCATCTAACGTATGTAATTAGTTCCATTTTCATAGATAATATGGGAAGCCGATGGAACGTCGATGTGCATTTCTTGAGCTGTGTAATAGTGACAAGTTTGAACATTTAATGACGATCATTTAACCCCTTAACCTACGATTTAAATTCGAAGATGTTGGGCCGAAATTGTATACAAGCTCGCGCAGCGTTCGGGACATTTGCACGACTTGTGTAACACGCTAATCCGGGCTTTGAATGCTTTGAAATATATCATACCGTTTATATATCATACAGATTACTAATTTTGTATTTTGGAGTTTTGTATAAATAAACGTTTTGTAATACTTGCGTCTACCACAATTATTGCATTAGACTGTAATTGCGTATCAAATATTCCACGTAATATTCACTTCTGGCCCGATCACCGTACGCGGGCTATGCCCGTAAAATTTAGGTTTGGCCCGATCATCCTACGCGGGCTATGCCCGTAAAATTTAGGTTTGGCCCAACCATCGTACGCGGGTTATGCCGTCATAGTAGGTTAAGGGGTTAATGTTCTTCCGAATCGCCTATTCAAGTTTCCATATATAAAATGATGTATCAATCTTATCAGCGGTTCATCAAACAACGGCATCAATTCTTTCGATTTCAAGTCTGTCTGAAGTATGTAGTTTACAATGAAATCGTTGTCTCCAATGTGCATAATTTGCAAGTTCCATAGTCCCGGGTACCCACGTATATATACGAACCACTAACACACCGAAAATCTTCGCATCCGGAGACGCGACCGCTTCTTCCACCGAGCGAAAAGCGCGAGTCATCGGGCAGTCGCCTCGCGAGATTCGGCGAAACCGAAGCGCGTACAAATTGACAAAGGAGGCCGGCGGCGGGCAGATTTGAGATCGGAGCGTCTGGCGCCAAGAAGCGAGCCAAGGTTGTATCAATAACGAAGTCGGGGTTAAAGCCTACCCCGTCTGCTCGGGCGCACCTTCCACCATGGGGATATCCGGGGCAATGGATCGGTACGTGTCCTGGGATTTGCGGATTAGGTCGACCGCCGACGAAGGAACGGCGTTATGTCTGCGTCTGGCTTAACCGCGGGGATAGATAACGTTACCGAAGGATATACCGTGCCGGATAGTTATGGGCTCACATTTTATACCGACCCGTTCGCCCTTGCCCACCCGCCGAGGCCGAAAGCGTGTGCCAAAAGGGGACAGATAGACGAAGATGGACCGAGAACGAACGAGAGAGAAACAGCGAAAGTGCCATGGAGATGGAACGCTGGCTGAACTATCCTTAACTCCAGGGCACACGGCACAGCTCGATTTTACTTGCTCGAGTACGAAACGTCCGACGAAGATAATGGACGAGCCGCCACGACTGGAGCCAGCTCGTGGACCATCGAATCACCGCGCCCGAATGATTTACAAGCAGCGACACGGGCGGCCGGCAGTTAATTTGTATTACGCAAACTTTGAGTCGCAACGCGGCGGCGTTAACTTGGGACTTCTTAATTATGTGACCGGTAGGTGTGGGATGTTCTTCAGGACTAATTTGCATATCTGGATATGGCTACCGTGGATATAGTATGGCTGACGTCGGCGACGTTTGAAAAGGTTTCTGATGAATATTAACGGTGATGACGAGCTGCCTCGACAACATCCGAAATCTTTTCGCGGGGGCGTCGGTGAAAGTAGAAAGAAGTTCTAAGTTCAGAGATGCCACCAGAAGACACGATGAGTCGGCTAGGGGTGCGTAAAATCGTCACACCCGCAGGCTATTGCCTCCCCTGCGTATGTCAGTGTCAGATATATCTGACGTCAAACATAGGGCATGTCAATGACTTGCACGGCCCAAGAATTACGCTATCGCGGTCGAATAATTTTCTCCGAATATACGATCGCTGCTCGAGAATACGAGATCTCGAATTACTCACTGTCCCAGATTCCGTCGCTTTACTTGCGCGCCGTCGAGTGCGACCCTTAAAACGAATCGAAAGAATTCGCTCGAGTGTGAGAAGAGAAGACGTTCCCGGCTCCTCGTTCTGCCTCGAGCGTCGAACGCTTCCGCTCGAACGGCGGGCAGGACGTCTTGTTACACTGATTTACTTATTGAACCAAGACTTGGTTCGTTACCTGTCCTCGAGGGTCTATAATATTATAAGCAAGTAGACGTGTAGATGTCCGCTGGTGCTTTGCGTCGGAAAGTTTGCCCGCCGCCAGGCAAGAGAATATCGTGCCAGGGATATCTGTGCAGCTAAGTGAGAGCCGCGAGAACGAACTTAACGGGAATTGGAACATCAAATTTGTTTTATCGCCAACTCGTTATCGGCAGCCAAACTCAGCCGCGCGCCTAGAAATTGATATGGATTTCCAGCGAAGCTCCGACGGTACAGCCGTTCTCGCGGTTGCGTCTTGCGCATTTTCGGCGATTAAAGAAATTGTGCCGCGGTGCATGCATAGATAATATATTACGGAGCTTAACGCATGTACGTGCACGTGTTGCGATATAAGTCGCGCATGATGCATGGAATGTGACTCTGTGGACGTTCGCTGCATGTAGTACGTAAAGTATTCAACACATTTCTTGCTATCGGATTATTAATACCCTCACGAGTTACATCTATTGCCCTTATATTTCACGCGGCGGAATCCGCAGCGATGCTCGTACAATTCGCGGATCATTTCGCTCCTTATTTATTCCCGTTCACAACGTCGATTCGTCGACTGTAGGTTCTTGGCCGCTGCAAAAAGATCGCTCGAAACGCCGGGCAAATGAAGAACGAAAGCATAGCGGATATTACTCAAACATAAATCTGAGAGCAAGCATCGCGCGGACGGATCCTGGCACGTTGCCACGGCGCTTCTTATAAGTTATAAGTCGAAATGCGCGCGGGCTTTTACACGACGCGCGCGCGCTCACTCACCGGTTAACGACGTGTCACAACTATTTTTGTACATTCCCCGTTTCGCATGATACATTTTCGACAGGCCCCGCATGTCGTTGAAATAAACGTGCTTTTAACTGACGCAGTCAAAGGGGCGATTTGTTGCGTGCTCAGACAGAGACAGTCTAGAGTTCCATTTATATTGCGAGCCATTCGCAAATGCTCTTTCTTTTGTCATAATCATCCGTTTAAGCGCTACGTGAGACGATGTGTTCGATTGACATTGGCTTATTACGCTTTCAACAAACCTATTGTTTTGATTGATTGCGCGATTGAATGCACGTTGCGAGATCGTGAGAGTGGTAATGATAGAAGCGCGATAGAAGAATGCTTGGAACTTCGAAGAATGAAGGTGCGAGCGACATTGTTTGAGACAAAGGCAATCAAGAGATTGCGTTAAGGTGCGGTCACGAGAGTTTTTCTAGGAATGCGTGTGAACATTTTTGCAAAAGAGATATATGAATGCCAGCGAAAATCTTTTAAGAAGCCCATACGCGCTTTATAACACGAGTTCCACGAATTACAGTTTTTATAAAATTTTGCATCGGACGTTACGTTTCCCTAACAGCTTCCTACATTAAAATCCACCCCCGCGGACAGGAAGCGTCTTTAAAATAAACGCACAATAAAAAGTTGCATAATAGACACCCGCGTTCGGCGTCCCATTGAGCGTCTCGCATTACAAACGGCACAGACATGCTCCAGCGCGGGCGTACTGAAGAGCCTACAAGCACAGTTACGTTTCCGTTTGCCTCTGCCGGTCTTCCCTTAACGACGGTCATAATTATTTCGTTGCCGCGACGGAGCACATCGGCCGTCGCGTTCCTCTCCCCGTCACGCCAATGCAAAAACGTGAGGAAAGGGGTCTAGACCGGTAGTGCATAAACGTCTCGACGGTATTTAATTCACGCCGAGGTGTCTCGCGTAGGGGGGAGTAAGACGGGAGAGGGGTGATAGTGAATGACGGAAGACACGGAGGCAGGCAGACACGCGAAGAGAAAGGAGCGAACAGACAACGAGAATGAGAAAGATGAATAGGCAGACGGCAGGAATGAGAGAGGAATGAGAAAGGGAAGAAACGGTAAGAGAGGATGGACAAATGGAGTGTGAGAGACGTGGAAGAAAGCGGGTCGCTGCTGGTAGGTGGATGAACGGTACTCATGTTGCCTTTAACCGCAACGACCGGTCGGCTCTTCGACTAGCTCGGCGCCAAGAGGTTACAACTTGTACATTCTATGGCGGAGTTCGCCACAGCACCCGAGACACTCCGAATTCTACTGTAATCGGGCGGGGCGTAACGATCATGCGAACCCGGTTTTCGGTGCTCACCGATTTCGGTAATTGCGAATTCGCAATGTGGACGTTACACGCGGCGTGCGGAGGCTCGAGATATTCGGGGAACGGCCATTTTTGGCGGTGGCTTCGTGTGCGTGTTTTCAGAAGTTTGGCTTTGCCGCTTTGTTTGCGGTATGTAATGAAATGGGATGCAGCGAGCGCACTGTCGGGTTTGCGCTTCTTGTAACAGTTTAGAATTTATAATTAAAAAAGTGGATGTACGCCGTTACTTCGGGATATTTTAAAAGGATTGTAAAACGTACCCGCTGTGTGCACAGTAAAAAACATTATCGACATCCAATATTAATTCGCAATTAATTTCGCGTTAAACCCCGCACAAAGAATTCAAGAATTTTTCATTTTCCGTATTACCGCCTAATACCTTTAACGCGATATTCATACATTACGGAATCAATAATAATCTCTGCGCTGCCGGCCTCCATTCAGCCGCCATTAAAAATAAAAATGCCCACATCCGCATTTGAACGCATTACTCCCTCAATTTTTAATAAACCAGCCCCAAAGCACGCGAAATTCCGCAAGCCAGCGAACGAGTCTAAAAAACTGCAAACTTTGCAAATTTCCGCCCGATCCAAACTCCGCATTACGATCTGCCGTTCCGAATCTGGCGGCTCACACAGCCTCGTTCCTATTATCGCGACAACCGCGCGGCAGCTTTTCGCATTCGCTCACAGCCGTCGTTCGTTTTGAAACGTTTCGAAACTCGAAAACGCTTTCCTGCCCGTCGTGACGCGCATCGATCGACAGTACACGCCCGTTGCCGCTCGCTCAAGATTTTCTCACAGCGTTATAGGAGCGCGACGTACATTGTCGTCGCGAGGCTGATAGCTTCGGAGCGCAACTCACGAGTCGCAATGCTCCAGATCCGTCGAAAACGGGCCAGCGACGGGCAAGAAATCGTCGAGAGCCCTCGAGAGCGAGGGCAGGCTAAAGGCAGAAAGCACGATGGAACTCGATACCTGTGTACCCGACAGATTTCAGCGAGTTGGAGTGCGCTGAAACTTTCGTACGCGAACGAGAAAGCGAACGAGAGAGCGAACATTCGAGAACGAGGTCTTTCCGTTTCAACCTAGCAACAAGCGATGCGGCCAAACCGCATCGGATAACCGTCGTATAACTTCGCCGCTGCACCGCCCGTGAGAGTTACCTCTTCTTCTTCTACTTCTTCTGCTTCCGCTGCTCGCTCTCTGCGCACTTCGAGACGCCGCGCTTAAGGTACTGAAAGCGCAGCAGCTTCGTGTAACGCGAGTGGTGTAGCGCGGTTCTGTAGAACTCAAGACGATCCTCCGGAGGAGGTACCGCGGAATGAATGCTTTCCTGACAAGCGATAGTGGGCTTCTACGATCGATCAAAGTTAATATATGACACATTAGTCACTGCGAATTATAGATATGTTGCGAAATATAGATATATTACCGTGAATGACCGAAATTGGAGAATGTCGACTTTCACCGCTGAATTTCAACAGATACCAAATACGTCAATGAAAAATCGAATATTTCGTTACATTGTTGTACATTCGGACCCTCTCCGGTGTGTGTCGACAATTATTGCATGGTGAATGTCAACATTTACCGGTGTAAGTCAGAAATAAGGGTATTTAGCAAATGTTTCGGACATACACTAAGCGACTATGTGAATGTTGGCATTCACCGGTGAAAGTCGACATTCTCCAGATTTCGGTGTTTCACTGTAACAGATAGTCAATACTCTCATCAGTACGTGGTCTTCTGCCAATTACTTTCCTCTGTTGTGAATCATAAGTGATAAATATTGTTCACAATGCTTCATCATTTCATATTTTGCTTGCAATTGTTTTCGCAGGTCGCACATATGAGTCCATCGGCTACGCGGACTGGTCTCGCAGAACCCACGTAGGCGTCAATCGTCCGCGAACGGTTAATAGCCACTCGAATGCAGGAAGCAACGGAAAAAAGGTTGATCTACGCGCAGTACGCACTTTTCTCGCACACGCACGAGCCCGTATACAAAGAAACAAACAAGACGCACGCCTCAGCGCACTGCAGCGCGCACTACACACGCACTACCCAGGTACGTGTGCTTTACATTCGTTTGCCATCCAATCTCGTTGCGCAACCCTTTGCTTGCTTATGAAATATCACAAACTCCTGGGGTTGTTAATCAAACAATAATAAGCTCCTGCCCGTATGCCGCGGCGCGATATATACGCCCGCAAACGTTGCCAATCTCGCGTCGCGCCCTTTTCCGCCCTCCTCGTCCCCCTGCCCTGCCGACGTTTCATCTCGAAGAGGGCGATTCAATTACGATCTCATATGCGTCTTGCTGCGAAACATCCGTGCGCCAAATCGACAATACTCGTGCCGCATAACAATATTTCCAAAAAGTCCGCTTTGCGCAGTTACCCTACCGTTTAGAGTTACACTTGATTTCCGACTTTATGTCGCATCTTCGGTTTTCGTTGCAACGATGCAAAACAATTCGTATAGTGTAAATAATCGGAGTTAAGATTGCGTGCGAAATAATTTGGAAATTAAACTACAGTATACGTGTTAATTTCTATCATTGGTGGAGCTGGGTGTAATATTGGGAAAATGTCAGCATAATAAAAGGCAGGAACATGGTTCCAAATCGAAAGACAAGAATTATCCTAATATTTTTTCTCCCAACTCGTATTTGACCCTTCTTCAAAATCCGCTGGACAAGAGCACAGGGTTAGTGGGTCATAAAGCCTGGCACGGAAACAGGAAAGGGATCGTGAATAGGAAGAGAATCGTTAAAAGATACTTTTTGAATTTTTTCGTCTACCGCAATCACTGTGAAAAGCGTCGTTCGATGTTCGGACCGCAGTCAGAAATGAAAACAATTCGAACGGGGAATAATGCCGCGCTGAAATATTCGGTGCGTTCGAGGTTTGTCTTTGTGGCGAATTAAATTGATGATGGTCGCCTGGTACGTCATTAGCTAATGAGCGTTGCGGAACTCGTGCCGATTGTCGTTTATTTGTCGACAGCGAGAGTTTCGTTTTGACGGCAATTTTCCCGTATTGGGTGAGTGCGCACGTAAGGTCAGAGGGCAGCGATTCGAAACAGTGCAGGAAATTGCGTTTTTGTGGGCGGTCAAAGGCTGTTGCCCTGCAATCGATATCTATGAACTTTTCAATAACATCGAGAATATTTCAAACGCGGCAGTGTATTTTTGACAATTCGAAAGTAAAATGGAACAGGAAAATGGCGAATTTTCGCGTGCTGCGTTCGAAAAATCAAAGACCGCTATAACAGTTCGGCATAAGCTTTCAGGCTGGAAGTGAAACGCGAACGAAAAATTCTGTTCCGCTTTCGTTACAAGCGTTAGTCTGCAAATAAAGCGCACAAACAATGGCGCTTCAAAATCGATGCACTCAGATAAATGGCAAAATCAACTAATTGGAACATTTAATTTGCAAATTGATATCGCGAATGCGTGCACGCTACTTGTTTTGGCGGTTCTATCGTCAATGTTATTCGCTTGCCGAAAACTAAAAGCTCCATTGTCGCGGCGGATGACATCGCGTGCAACGGCTTTTTGATGTAATACACATCTGGCGACCGTTCTATGTACATAATTAGCTAATTCTTAGTTAAATACCCGACGACTCCTGTTTCAACAACGGCGCGAATTTCAGTTGTACCGATGCAAATGGCGCCGTACTTTACAAGCCCGCGGACCCGGCCACCGCTCCTCCGATCGCCGTGAACCAGCGCGCGGTCCGCGTTTATGAATCAAGAATTATCGCCCAACATTTATTTCTTAACTTCCGCCCGAAGTTTTCCAATTTGGAGGCGTTATTATCGCGTACAGCTCGGTAAATGCAACGAGAGCGATACGTACGGGAAGTTCGATCGTTTCGACGGTATTACTTCCCCACCTCTCCCTTTCTCTCCCACACACACCCACCTCCTCCCCTTTTTTCGGTTACCAGCGGGGAAGTGGAAAAGAAAAGTTTTTCCCTTGGCTACCCTCTTTCGCGGCGATTTTCATGCGACTCTCTCCTGGCTGCTCCAGCGTCGGTGCTCGAGCGAGTTCTAATACGTATATGCGGTAACTGTAGCCCGGTCGATGGTTTAGCACGGCTTGAAAGTTACGTCCCCGGAGGATAAAAGGGTATAAGGGTATAAGGGGTGTATATAAACTCTCAGTGCCGAAGAGGCAAGCACCGAGCGGACCAATTCGCCAGGCAAATTGTTTGAGGCCAATTGAGGTCAAAGTCCTCCTTCGCCTCCGCCTCCTTTTTCGCCGCTGCCGAGTTCGGCCCCTCTTTCTTCGCTCGGCCTGATCTCACGGCGCCATTCCGAAAGGGCGAGAGTCTAATGAAAGTAACTGAAATACTGCTGGCGAACGTTGTGCTTCAGATCTCATTCTCTTAAGGAAATGCGTCTTCCCCTACCACTTTCGCCCTCGGCGCGAAATTGGTCGCGGCCGTCCTAATTACCGGGAGAGGTTCTAATTTCGCCAGATGCGTACAATTCCGACCCCATTGCGCGATAGATCCTTTCGGTAGATTTTGGGGGTTTCATGTAAACGGTCGCCGGCGTATTGTTCGTATCTGATACTCGAGCCCCTTTGTTTTCTGATGTGTATAACGTTTCTTACGCTTTGTCATGTTGGACATACTGGGATAAGTGCTGAATGGCTATTTCAATCTTCGTATCTATCGTTTTTCAGAATTGTGTGTTAATGCGTGATGAGTTAAATATATGCAGTGATAAAGATGGATTACCTGACCAACCGCTTGTACATTGAAACAAATACATAAGGATATTGGTGAAACTGTAGAAACGACTGAAACACCAGTATCCTACTTCATTTACCGATATTAACTACCTCCGAAAACAAATAAACATGGTCAACAAAAAGAACTTGTGATCGCACCACAATAACAACTAGACTTAAGACGGACTTAATGTCAAAAGAACTTCCTCGACGACCGACTCCTGAACGACTCCGCTAAATTTACTCGAAGGACTATCTCGGGATTTTTATTAAGACGAAAAGTTTCAGACTCAGGTCAAGCGAAAGGCCGAACTTCAGAAGACTTTGGAATTTCTTTCCATCTGCTCCGTACAGTCGACGGAACCGGCGTCGTCAACGTGACGAGCCATTTCCTCCTAGATCGACGTTTTCGCGCGACGGCTTCGAACGGACGTCGGACAGCAGGCTTCGGGGTTCGAAGACTCTCAAGGAAGTCGCCGGCAATAAACCTCGCCGTTTCATTATCGCGCTATGAAGGAAAGGGAGTGGTGGGTTTCGCTCGACTTCGGTCCGATCCCCTTCGGGTACATTTTCCGCTGCGTCGATAAATCGACGTGGAATTCTCGACGCCGGGCAATTATTGGCAGCGGTCGCGTGTCCGGCGTTCGCTGACCACACTCAGACGCGGACCATTACTTTCGAATGAGCCACCGGCACTTATACACCTATCTTACCCACTTCCCGGCCTTTCGCATTTAGACGCACTCCATACGTCCTTTTTGCCGGCTCTCTCCTCCGGCTCGTTTTCTCACTCGCCTCCCTTTCGACATATAGCAGGCGACGGCGCGGTCTATAATTCAATCTTGTCAAATCCATTAACGCCGGCAGCGACGGTCAGATCGAAGCGATGTAAGTGTGAGTGCAGTCGGAGTCTGAGTCATGCACGATCGTGTACCTATTAAACGACGTCGGCGAAAAGTGGCGCGATAGTCCCGGAAATTATGTCAAACGGTGAGTTTTTCGGAGCGGACGCGATTAAACTGCTCTACGTCACTCGCGCGTTTTGAACACGCGTGGCGCGTGATAGCGAGCATATTAAGCGGAATGGAGCGAGATGGAGCGGATTTAGAGTGCATGTGCACACGCCGTAATAGACTTTGCTGAAAGTGGCGGTTATTAAATTGAGCGTGTCTTAAATTGCCACGCATGAATTTCGGCACATTACAAAATTTTATTGACGCACTAACGATTATTCGACTGCGCGACCGTCCGCTTTAATCCCGTCGTCATTTAATTAAGAGCGTCATTCGCGGGCGGCGACATTATATTCAGAAAATTGCAAATGGAATTCCGATAGAATGGGAATTAATTGCTCGCGGTACGATAAAAAAACGCGGTCGTTGCCACGGCGCACCGGTTAATTGCATCTGTCAAGTCTGCGCTTTGACTCGATTCGACCAATTTGCCTGTACAGAAACGCGGCCGCGAACGGCAACGACAAAGAGTATCGCCTATTCGTTTTTACACCGATACGAATGCGTACCGATGATCAATTTGTCTTTCGCTTTAACGACACCAGCAGATGCGTAATTATAAACCATCGGTGGCAACCGGTTTACGAAGAGCCAAGCGGAATAATTTCGTTGTAAAATTAACCGTTTCCACAGAAAGTCAAGCGGCGGCGGATTTAATTCATATCGTTAACTTTGCTGCGAGATTAAAAACGCCTCTGTAAACGGCACTATGCGTATGCACGGACACTTCTGCAAGCGCATGAATAGTGCAGTGGCAGGCGTAAAAAATCAACGGATCGCCGGTTCGCGAATTGTTCGCGCGCACGGGCGCAAGGCGTGGTAAAACGAATTTATTCCCAACAATATTTCTTTAAACTCTTTGCGATATGTCCGACATTATATTCGCCGACGTGCATCACTGGATCATCAAAGATCATACGGTCGATGGTATTTAGAATGATGTGAGTACCCTCTTGAGTATACGTGTATAGAGAGAAAAAATTCAATTTATCCGAAACGGTACTTGGATAAAATTTTTAGGTTCCGCTGAACATTGTATTTCATAACTGAGGGTTACTTTGACGGGTGATGTTAATAATAAAGGTGATGGAAGTGTTGACGGAAGGATGCCGGTCGCGTTTATGATTTCAATAGGTGCAGTGATATTCAAAGTTACATTCAGGTGAGTGAGAATACTTTGCTGCAGCTCATCGTACGAATAGGTCTATCATCATTGAGAGTGCCCAGTGGTGTTCCTTTGAATAGTATTCAGTATGTAAGACTTGTGTCTGTTATCAGACAGGTCAAAGGATCCTATTATTCCGATTCTATCTTTACATCCCTCTATAGAATGCTTTGAAAATGTATACGAACTTCTCACGTTCGTGTTTTGGACGGCTGTTTGAATATATTCGTTCCCTTACAGAAAATATTTAAACAACACCCATTTTCTAACTGATATGAATGCCAACGGATGCGATACATTACGTAGTCAGCCTTCTGCAAAGGTAGTATATTACGGATCGATGTGTTTATCTTCGCCAAAAGCATATTTGTTCTACGACTTCGCTGATGGATATAAAAATACACATCAATAACGTCGAACAAATACTCCGATTAAATGTAGAGCATACCCGAAGCGAAAAACGATAAAAGAAAACCCCTCGTCACTACGGAGCATTAGTCACCTCCCGATTGCCGCGCCCATGCATTATGAGATTTGACCGACGAACATCGCCGTCTCCCGATATCACGGGTTAACAGCTTCGGCATCTACAAAAACCAGTCCCATTCCGCGTTCTCGAAAACGTCGGCACCGTCCTCCAGATAACGCGACCCGTATTCATGTCAAACGAGCCACCGCCGACGCGATGTCATTATAATGCAATACGAGACGCAATTGGTTCGACTTATCGCGATTGTTTCGAGACAGCGCGCGTATGCAAATGACGCTCGTCGCATTCGGAGGGAGAGCACGCGAACACCCTTAATTCAGCGCAGTGTTCGTCATCTCACACGCACATCCACGTACGCACGTACGCAGACGTAGGCGCACATAGAGGGATCCATTCGGTACTTTAACAATAGGGTAAACAGAGAAAATTACCGCTTGCCACGAGCATCGAGGCTCACCCTGGCCGAGGTTATTTGGTTGGCGTGACAACCCTTCCACGCCCTCGCCTCCCGTACACCCACGAGCCCATACCCTCCGGTACGATCCCGCTTTGCCCTCCAACCCGTTCGGAACCATCGCGGTGCGTTGGTCCCAGGTCAACCCCCACCCCTGCCTTCCCACCTCGTACCCGTACGCGTACAATGCGCTTAATGAAACTCGATATAGCCCGTCCGATAACCCTAGGCACGGTAGCGAGCCTGAAAGCCCGTACACCACCGGTCACCCCTTTGACGGCCTCTTTCGGGGATGACGAGAGGGCGGATGGAAGCTAGGAAAAAGGCAAATTAAATCCGCAAGTAAAATCGCGCAACGGGGGAGAAAGGGGGGGTGCGGAGGGAGGAAGGGGTCAGAGGGTGGGAGAGGGAGAGGATGGGGTGGCATGACGGAGGGCTTAGGCGACAATGGCCTTGTTAAGGCACCCACTAATTGCGCTCCCGGCCTTTAATGGATCCTTGCGAAAATTGCAGCGACCTAAGCCCGTTACCGAGGACACGGCTCACCCTTCTTCTTCTTCTTCTTCTTCTCCATCTTCTTCTTCGTCTGCGTCTACTTCTTCGTCGGTTTCGTCTTCCTCTTGTTACCGGTAATTCTCCTTCTTTGCTTGACTACATCCCTTCTCTTCTTTGACCGTGTGCCTGGGTTTTCTTCGGGGTCTTTTCTGTCTCGTGATTCTTAAAGTGGTGAACCGGAGGATGGGTGTGAGGTTAGGGCGTCTGAGTTACGGACCGGGGTTGCACGGTGGAGTGAGGAGTACCTTTTACTTGCGGCGAGAAGTGTTCGTAATTAATGAAACTTCGCGGATGCAGTGCAGGGCGCGGGTGCTAATAATTTGCTTATACGCCTTCTATACTAAAATTCATACGCCGCCCGTCAACCGTGAAAGAAACCGTAACCGACGGGCGAGTATAAATATTGCCGTAAGACGTTAACGTAATGACTCATTCAGGACGCAGAGTGCCAAAATTTCAAGGAAATTCAAGAGAAAGAATCGCGAGCGCTGAGAATGAGAAAGCGCAGAATAGAAGGATTAACTGAATTGCAGCGGGAAGGTAGACGCAAGCCGGACGCTGTAGTCTAAATAATTACGCGACCGTTTTCTGTAATAACCGTCTGGACGGTCGAGTCGTCTCGTCAGCCTCTTATCCTTCCTCCTCGTTCTCTCGCCTCCTCCTGCTCCTTCAGCTTCACCGGCCTGCGACTCTCTATCCTCCCGTCCACCCCTTTCTTTCTCGCGTTACAGTCGGGACCGAAACTTTTTCCTCTCTTTTTCCGACGCTCACGCGCGCCCGTGGATTTAATCGGCTGGATCCTCGACGCGCTGCACGAGCAACACTGAATCTCCGCAGGCGGTGACGCTTGCGTGCTGTCAGGCTATTTTGGCAGATCAAAGACAGCGGCGGGGAGATTGATACGCGCATACTACTGGCACGCCCAGGCCGATCCCAGCCCGATCCCGGTGCCAGATCCTTCGGAAAGACGCCGGGTTCCGATAAATAAAGTCGGTGTCGTGCTGCCTCAAGGATTGTTATGTCGCCGACCCCTCCGTCGCCATTTTCGGCAGCGACACTCGTTAACGCGCTCAGAATTTTCCACGTCGTCCTTTGCCTCGGCTCTCAACATTGCGCAGACATCGCGTAAGAAGTACATGTGAGGCACTCGATATGTGGACTTTAAATTCCGCCGATGCTTTTGATGACGCGTCAAAATTTCATGGAAAGACAGTTCCTTATTCTGAGGATGCAAATAATTTGACCGCACGAACGTTTTTCTTTGAACGGCTCCTAAGTGTCGCGTTATTAATATTTGTTAAGTATTACAAAGTAAAAATGTTGTTGATCGTTTTTGATGGACAGGAAACGATAATAATGCGTGTAACTCGAAACTTTTCAGTATTGGTACTTTACCAATCCTGCATTTATGACCATAGAACGTTTGTTATACACGCGGATTGCAGCAGCGGCGGGCGAAACGTCGTCCATCAATACAAATCGCGCACCGCGTTCCTACGAGTTGCCTATCGGCGACAAGGCGAGTAAATGTCACGAGTTATTCGTCGCGGATTGCTCTTTCACGACAACCGTTACCGTGTCAAATTACTGTTTACCCGTCGCTTTCGTCGGATCAAAGGACAGCGGCGCTTCAATCGGCGCAATGTGTCTCCATCAACCAGCCCGCCGCGGCCAAAAGTCGACGTCGAATCTATCGATGATAGAACGTCAGCCCGGGGCGACGTGAAAGGCTTCAGCGCTCAAAAACCGACGCGCATCGACGTTATATCTGCTGTTCCAGTATAATCGTTATTGACATCGCAAATCTCTCTCTCACTCTCTTTCTCTCACCCTTTGCACATCTCGCGAAAAATGACTGCGACGCGCTATCGTGGCACGCGACGCTAACCCAGTTTCGAACAAATCAAGGAGAACGTTTTTTCAGCCGACGGCGAGCGGAGCCGTTTTACAAAATCGCGCTCTTTTGATCGCGACCGTTCGCGTTGACGGTAAAAGATCCTCGAGCGTCAGCGGCTGATATACGACTGCCCCCGCTCTTATACGCGTTTGTATATTATCATGTTTTCTAGCGGCTGCCCTTGCGTTCTTTTCGCAGCACGGACACAGGAGGCCCGACGGGCTATATTTCAAAGGTAGTTAGTTCCCATCGCGTGCACTCGTGCCGGGCCGACATCTCGGGCCCGCCAACGTATCGCGATAACGCATATTTACATTCCGGAGTACTGACGCGTCTGGAACGCGCGTTAAGGAGCGGAGGGCTCTCGACGGTCGGACGAAATTTCGGCGACGCGTTTCTTTATGCCGTCACCACATGCAATCGTATTTTTGACGAACCCGCTGTCGTCCCTCCTGGTAGGATCGTCGTGATAGCGCGACTTATGCTTTCGTACTTTATCGAACGCGGCGCTTTGTAGGTCTCCGCAAAAAGTGTAACAAATACATTTTAAAGACGCAATTTCGAATGTAATTACAGATGTTCAGTAGAACATACTACGACGCACTGTCGGTATCGTAATTACCGAAACACAGCTTCAAAGGATTTGAAAACCAAGGGTCTCTAGCGGTATAAATTGATGTTAAGAGTGCATGGTTTACAGCGTCAACTCTACCCTGGATTACCCCGACAGTGACATTCCCACATGCGCGTCATCGAATTCCATTGTAACCCGACGATCTATGGGACCAAAAAGATTGGCCATACCGCGACACGGAATACCGGACGCGGATGAGAGGGCAAACGCGAAAGACGAAATAGGTGAAACGAAACGAGACGAGTTCGAATGTCCCAATGGCATCCCAACGACGTGCCGAGTGATTCCGGTGGGGACGCGTGGCGTCGTGGTTCACTGCCGCGCAGTCGACGCGTTCCGCTCACTCGAAAATATATGTCCCTCCGAGATCACAGGCCGCCATTCGTCGTCTCTGCCGACGCTAAAATTAAGCGGCATCGCGGGCCCAACCCATTGGCCGATGCGGGAGACAACGATGGATTCGCCAAAGGAAGTCAGCACACCCTATTCCCACTTTCCTCAGGCGCTTAGACGCGCGATTGCTTATTATGTTAATTTCACTTACAAATTTCGACCGCGGAGGGAACGAGAAGACAAACCGAACGCATTCGGGCGAAATTACGGGTTATTGCGATATCGTTAATTCGGCGTAAGTCAATTACGATTGCGAGAAGACTGAATAAAACATGTCGGGCGTTTAAACTGAAGATACAGAAGATGTGAAGCGGCTGACGCGTCCCTTCGTTCGGACCGTTCATTAGTTTGCGTTGGCAAAGTTTGCGATCCAAGTTATTATGTAGGTTTTAATATAATAAGTGAGCAGGCGCACATAATGAGATGCATGTCACAGGAAAATAAAAGGTGGAACGCAGTGTTGCGCGACCACGGAAAATCGACGAAGTGACTGCAGAGGAAAGGCACGGTTCGTTGAATGAAAAAAGAAACGCAATATTTCTCTGGGGGAATAAAGAAGCAGGAGTCGGCCGCAGCGGCGGTGCAAGTCGCGATTCAAGGTAGGGAAAGTAACTGAAGTTTAACGGACTTTTTGAGAGGCGAGATTGAAAATGTCCCTCTCACGGCTTTACGAGATGAAAAGAGGGTGAAAAAACGTAACGTTCGCCTCCGCTGGCACGAAGCTCTTATGCGGGTCTTAATGAAACACTGTCGGCCGACACGAGATCGTAAAAATCGCTACTTTTTTCCTGCTGATCTCCAAGCCATTCCTCCGACACGAAGGTTATCCGCAAAGTGAGCAAACTGGGGAACACAAAGGGCGTCGCTTTCGATCCTTTCGATCGTGAGAAATAAATAATGCACGGCTCAGCTGTAACCCGAGTAACGACTAAATATAGACGCTGACACATGCCCAGACGCCTAATGACGCCTGCAGAAACAACTAATAGCGGCCAATTAAGGCTAACCCGGCGTATAATATATTTTCCCGTCGGCTTATTCGAGGATGATTGCGCGCCGACATTTCTGTTTCTGTCCAGCCGATGAAAGCTTATCTGACCTCGCGTGGCTTGCGCATCTCAAGACAGGGAGATACGATCTGGCTACGCAGGGGACACGTGCCAGGAAAAGCTTTGTTCCACCTTCAAACCGAACTTCCAGCGTCCGCGGGGGCCTTTGACGACGTCACGTGCTTGTATTTAAATCTTAAAGTGGCCTTCGTGGAAGCGCTGGCACGCCAAGCGTCTACGCGGGAAAAGTTTGACAGACGCGTACTCATGTTACAGGAGCAAAATGATGTTCGAAAGTCATCCCGAAGACAGAGTAAATACCAGTTAAATATCCTAAAGATAGATAGCGGCGCGAGAAATGCAGCGGGTAATGAGTGAGCATCGTTTCCCCGAGTTTTCCCGAATTTATCGGTGGCCGCAGAGCGGAAGTCGTGTTATTATGAGTTAATGTAAACAGGCAATGGTATTCGCGGACGACGTAGAGAGACCGCCTGTTGAAGCTTGTTCGTTGAATCAAGCGAGGCGTGGAAACTAATAACCACGCGGAATTAATACGATTAGGTACTAACGCGCTGCATAGGTACCAACAGTCCCTGATCCCTCGGCCTCGCTCCATCTCCGTGCCCTCCGTGCCGCGCTCTTTCGATCTCGCGGGAGATCCAACCTGTTACAAGATCCATTATCGACGACCCATCGACCCTACCCGTCCATTGTCGTTTGGACGCTGGTTATACGCCAGACGCCAGCCCATGGTATAACGTGTTTTTGCGCCGGTACGTCTATGACAGTACCGTACATGCATGCACATGCAATTTGCTCGCGGCTGCCCTGATCATTTTCAAGAAAGACCCTATAATAACCGTATACAAATTCGATATTCCCGCACAAGCTTCGCGCAGTAAATTTCCGCGTAACACTGGATTACTGTTTGCGCAATTAAAACCAATTGCGTGCAGCGTAGTTTGAGACCCTATTTTCCACTGTGTACCCACCGACGTATTTTCCCCGGCACAGTTGTGTTTTTAGGAAATATATTTACCGTGGTTAAATATGGTTCACACGTTAGCCACATTGTGGCGCAAGCGCCCTTACGCGTTTCGCTTTAAGGATCAAAGGTCGGTGCAGACTACGCGTTATCTACGATTCGACGCACGCGCGCGTATTTGGTAAACGAATTCGACTCTCCCGCTTTCTAAATGCTCCTTTCATCCATGTAAACCCTAAATCATTAGCGGTTGTGTTTACAACTTGTTTGCCGGAATACAACGCGCTCGCCGGTAAACTGTGTGGCAAACATTTGTATCCGACGACGTCAATTAACGAGGCGGTTGAAAAACATTTCGTAGAGTTGATTATTCGCGATTATGCGCGATCATCCGCGGCGAATAAATGAATTTCCATTAGCGCGTCGCGCCGGCGCTCGCTGTGACGCGTGTGGAGAAAAATGGCGCCATTAAAAAATAATCGAGTCGGAGGTCGTGAATGAGAGAGGACCGATATAGCGCAGTAACGAAAAGTCACGGCCCGACGATCTATTCTGCATCGTAAGGTAGCGTGAACGTAGAGATCAGGGACGCTTTGGTCCGAGTTTGCTCGCCGTTTTCGTCCGCAAGGGAACCGTATATCACTGTCGGACGATCGAAATCAAGGAAAATCCGAAGCAAGCAGTGCAAAGATCGAGTCAGGTAGACCGACGAATGGGACGAGTGCTGGACAAGGGAGAGAATTTTTACGCAGTTTTCGTACCATTACTCTCGCGTATCCGGTGACAGCCGATAATTGGACGTGTCCTTTGACCGGTCCTCTACCTTCCTCGGAACTTCGCTTACCCAATACTCTCTTTTAGGATCTACCGAGTGAATCGGTGATAGATCGGCGGCACGCGACACGGTACATCGGCAATCCAATTGATTCAATATATACTCTTGCTCTTTTTATGCTCGCCGCTTCTAGTTTAAAGAGATTAAAACGTGAGTCTAAATTCATCTCCTAACCCAGATCTCTACCCCTCACATCCAGTCCGCAGAAAAACACCCAGAATTCGTTTAGATAAAGTCTTCGCAAAACAACTATCTTCAAATTAACTCAGCTTCGCGACGTGCAGAATCGGAGAACAATGACCGAGGGGAATAAAGTTCCGCAATAGGCGGCAAATGTTTTTCAGCGCCCCGAACGAAATTAATGAAAGGCCGCTCGTAAAATGTTCGCCGATTCCACACTCTCTTCCAACATCTCAACCCTCGACCGTGTTGCCGCGGCGATGCTTTTCTCTCTGCGGAGATTAAAGATCTACTCGATCAGGCCGAGATTAAGGCCCTATTGCCTTCTTTTCTTTCTCGCGAAAATGGTGCGGCGGTAGTTTCTGTTGGGCGAACAGAGGGGTTTGCCTACCACCGACGCGGCGGGAGCGTAACGAGAAATTTTCCGGTAATCTTTGGCGGCCAGAGATTGAGTCGAGGCGCACTGAATGGCCGCACCCTCCCCGCCGTGAAAGAAGATCTTAGTCGGTGAGGATTCTCGGATTTGGCTCTCGACCTCTTGAGAAAAGTCGTCTCGCGGAGAAACCTCGAAGGGGAGAGATGCGAAAGGGTATCGGAAGAGAGTAAGATGAGATAGAAGGTGGAGGTGGATACGCGGTAGGAGACGATAGAAACGACAGCGGGGCCTGAGAGGATCCGAGAGGGAGAGCGGCATTGTCGCGTGGATTTCCAATTAAAGGCGTCGAAAGCGTGGGTGGAGGGATGACAGGTCAAAAAGCCGTGGGCACTGTGCGAAGAATTAGACGCGGCCCTTCTTCGGCGTATCGACGGGGTAGTCTTACCACGCGGCGATATCGTTTCGTTTGTCGCTCCTCGACACCTCTGCCACCAGCCGACAGACAGACGTCGGCCATGTTCGCATCAGCAACGTTCGGCATCGGCCGCAGTCGGCGAGAGCGCGAGATTGGAGGTGGTGGGAAGCACAGTGGTCGAGTTTAGTTTTATAATTGAATCCAGTTGTTACCGCTGATGGGCAACCGATTGCTTTCGTTTGGTAAACACTAACTTTTAATTATTTCCCCTTGCGCGAGTGCCGGGCGCGAGCAGGCTCGACGAAGGTACGGACAGTCGGAGGGTCGGAGGAGAGTGCGCTGGGAGGGAGGCACGTGCGGGCGAGAGACTGATTCGGCTAAACAGCCCGTAACAATAGAATAAACGCCGGTCCGACAAAACACGCCGAACGAGAGAAGGAAAAGCGGCGGGAGCGAAAGAGACGAGCAAAGAATAGCGGGCGCGCTCGAGTTCGCGCTGGAACGGGAGGAAGCGCGAGGCGGCATTGAACGTGGACGCGGAGCGAAAGGGACAGAAGGGCGTGTATACGCGTGCACCGAGGAAAAGAGGTGAACAATGGCGCGGGGCGGCCTGTTGCCAAACCTAACTGCGCAAACATTGCCAGTCGGTGATTGCTTCGATTCGCGGTGGGGATTTTGCATTTGAAATCGTCCGGGCGCTTCGCGGCGGAAAAAAAACTTGTGTACCAAGGGCGAATTAATGCGAGTCGAACTGGGCGAGGCGACGAGATCGCGATTGGAAAAACGAAACAACAGAGCCGGAGCGGTACCAGCGGTACAGAGTGCCCACGCACGACCGAAATGATCGTTCGATTGTTTTTCCTGGCGTTTTAACAGTTTCCGGTATCGGTCCTCTGACGAAGACACTTGAAAAAAGCTATTGTGCAAGCGATACCCCGTGAAAGCGATGTCCTAAACCCCGGCGCGCACGGACTATTATTTCCACATCCTTGTGCCAGAGCACACATCGCCCGACGTGGATAGACAACGCGCGGCTACGCCGAAAGTTGTGTGTGAGGGATATTGGTCATAACAATTACGGGGCACACAAAATCTGCCGTTGACGTCCTTTAGCCGTGTACGTGCAAGTTTACACGTTTGGACAAGTTGCTCGGTTTGGGAGGGAATGACAGGCAACGAACACCGATCGTGCTTTGTTACAAGAGCACCCGACACTGCTAGTGCGCGGTATGACATCCCGATTCCCGATATCATGCAATATTTACAAATTTTATAGCGACTTTTTGGTTTATGCCATGCGCAGTGTTGTTCGTATAGCAGTTTTCGATTTTATCTGACACCAAATTGGTTTCCACGGTACGGGGTAATAAACGTTATAAAAGTCGTGCAACGTTTCATTGCCGTCCTGATGTATTAGACGTAAAAGGTGTAATAGATCATTAAATCTAATCCCCGACGCGTTTATAAATTAGTCGTCATTTTATTCAGCCATTAACGACACATCGCGAAGTTCAGAACAGTAGATTCAAAGCGTTCGCCCTTGTAGTCGAGGACACAGCTTTGAATCTCTTCAATGCATTTGGAGCTTCACACCGGAAACGAACACGCTGGACCGGTGCACATCCCGTGTATAGGAATAGCAATTCACTTTACTGCTTAGCTCTCTCGGTGGCGACTAATTAAACAGTCAAATTAACTGCGATTACCGTAATTTCCGGTACAATAAAATGTCCTCCGCACGTTTACTATCTGCCGCTATGAAACTGCCGCCGTGCCGTTCGTATGTCTTTCGCGAGCATTATACGGGTTTGACCCCCCTCCCCCCAACCCCCCATAATTTGCCCCTTTCCCTATTTCACCCACGCCGCGGCCGTGCCGTAGCGCCGGATTAAAAAGTGGTTTATAACCCGTATAACTTGTCCCATTACGCCGCTTGATCATCTCCATAAACCGTGACACGAAATTTTCGAAATATTTATCCCGATGACACCCTGTTAATCCCGGCGCGCCGTGAAACGGTCGTATGTCGACGCGGTCATACTGTATCTATGTTCTCCGAATCCATCAACGAGCGTGTACACGTCGGTTCGATCGGTCATCGGCCGGCGAGTCGGCACGGGGAGGAGGAAGGACAACGACACACAGAGGAAAGCGCTCGCGCGAGGACGAATGACGCGCGTGACTGCGCCAAACTTCGTCAGGCGCTGATTGCGCCGATTGAATTTGCAATCCGGCACGCGGAAAAAAGAGCGCTGCCTGCAAAAAGCTAGTCGCCGTTCGCTTTCCGCCCCCTCTGCCGATCGCGCCACCCACGCTTTTCCCACTTTTAGCCCCCCTCCCTTCGACCCCTCTTTCAACCCCCCTACGACCACCCCGTGGAACGTATGGGGTGCGTACAGCGGCCTAGCCGTTTTGTACGGTCGGTACGTATGCGCGAATTAATGCGAATCAAACTGCGGCCTCGCGCCGCTATTAGGCAAATTGAAATGGCAGGTGTTGCGCGGGAATGTCGCCAATGTCGGCGCAGGCATTGGCGAGGGGGTGCGGAGCGGACTCGGTGGTTGGCAGAAAAGAGGCAATAAGGTTTTTTTCATGTTCGATCGCAAATCCGTTCAAACGCGAACGTTTTGCGCCGAGTGGCCTACTGCTTCGTAGTAATAACGGAGGGCACGTTCCCTTTTTTCTCTTTCCACCTGCGTCCTTCGAATTCTTTTTCGCGTTAATGGGGCAGCAAAATTCTCACTTCCGCGGACATTCTCTCGTTAAAACGGGAATCGCACTTCCGTCAATGATTTTCAGGAATGAGTGCGCCCGACCAACGAACGGGAGTCGCGATTAATTAATTTGCGCGCGACCGCTGTCTCGCGTGGCTATTAAACGGAATTAAATGCCATATGCCGCGCGCGGGTGCGATTGTTTGGACAGAGCAGAAAAGACGCAGTACGAACAGAATCAGTAATTTTGTCGACGCCGAACTCTCGATGCTTTCAATCCGAAAATAACCGTCTTTTCAGATAAATCCGTCGGAGATTAACTCTCATGAGGCCCGATTATTCCACGAACGCGAAATCGATTCCCTCTCGCCGGCATGTGGATAATTCCCCGAAAAAGTACGACTTACAATCCCGTCAGCATTACGTCAAAATTCTCCGAGCGAACTTTAACGCACCGGGATTTATGCGCGTAAATCCACTGACACGGTCAGCCATTAGGCAAAATTAAATGGCAAATGTCGCGTAAAGGTAGTGCGGATATGCGATGGACTATAAAAGAGAGACGAACGCTCGATACGCGCAGCTTTTACCGATATTTTCAATCCCCAATCGGACGGATTGGTTCGATAACATTTTTTGCATTACCTGTCCACTACCCTTTCGGCCACGCCACCCACCTTTTCCCGCCCCAAACGAATAGGTTGCAAAAACGTTTAGGCGCATACGCGTCCTTCCGGCCGTAGGACGATTAACGAGCCAAGCGTTTAGCATAGATAATCACTCCCGGGAACCAGGGCCGTAGCCTGAATGCCATTCAGGTTCTGTGCATCCGTGATCCCCGATGCAATTATCAATCGAGAGTCCGCTATGCATTAACATAATCAGATCAGCCCGCCGTTCGAAGCCATACCATCACCCTTCTGCCTCCATTTTCCAGTCACCGACAGGAATAGCGAGAGGGAGCAACAGAAAGGGATAGATTGGAACGAAGGGAGAGAGAGAACCAATAGAAGCGTGCCCTCCCGCATTTCCCGCATCGACAGCAACAACCGCGCAATTATTCCTAAGTGCGTTTTGACGATGCGGCATCGTAGGCCGACGTAAAACTGCAGCTCGCTGCTGCCTGGTAGATTATCGCGATTAGCCGCGCATATCCATGTTCACCGTTGACTTATCGAGACGCTGCATCGATTACGACCGCTTTGTTCTACCTTTAAGCGTCAATAACGATTGTGTGTAAAGTGCCGCGTGCCGATAGTATCGCGCGAGGGATCGTTTGAAATATACACCCGGGTAACGGTACACGTTGCATGCGCGATGTCAGCGTGTAGTTACTGTCAGTATCAATTACTTCCTGTTAATAACCGACGATATTGCTGGCCGGGGATTTTACCGTGACGTTTTGACGTTTTTGCTGTCGGACACAGTAAGAGCTGCGGAACGCGTGCGCTAACGGCATCGAGATCTACTGCCTTATGAGTCATGGGAGAAGATCGTTCGTTAACTCTTGCGAAATAAATTTAGAACGCGATCGTATTTTCGGGATTTAAAGCGTTCTCGACGGGCGAGGCTAATGAGCCGACTAATTAAAGTTCGTTTACCAGGCGGATTCTTGAAGGACTACGAGCGATGCTCTAATGGTTTCGACTTCCTGTAACTAATTAGTATTACGCAAATGCGGGCGTTGGTAAGAATCTGACAAGGTAAACGCTTTCGGATAACCTGCGTCTAAGTTTAGACATTCCACGTCGCCCTCATAGATCTACGTCAGCTAAGACTTTTCAGACACTAAAGAAAGACTAAGGAACTGAGTTAAACTGCAGATGTAGCAGACAAAAGAGTATCAAACGTTGGATCAGATATATTTCTGATATACCTAACATAAATTGTGTTGTACAATGAAATCGCCATTGAATGCGATAAAATAGGAAAGAAACCTCAAAAAAACACTAAACTGCCACCACAATATCTGGAGCTAACATTTTTATAATGAATCTTCAAAATGTCAAAATGATGTGTTATCCACCCAAGAAATTGCAAAACGTTGCAGTTACTTATCGGTTGGTGAGAGTTTATCGAACAGGTTGATGTAAGAACAGAATTTGTTAAAAAGCCTAAACGTTCCCTTTCACATTCAGCGTTACGCTTTCAGACATAGGCGGCGATGTTTCATGAGCCGTCTCATTGATAGTCACTTTGTAAGAAGTTTGTAAATTACGAGAAAACGCGCAACAGGATGGAGCGATTTCTGACGAAAGAAATCCCAGGGGAGGCATTTGACTCGAAATTTTTAGGGGTCTTCGCCGGATCTTTGTAGTTGGGGCAAACAAGAGGGAAAGAGAAATGAAGATGATAGGGTGGCGGATCCGAAGGTATTCCCATCTAGAGGACGCGATACATATTGTTATTTGTTGGTACGCAATATTCACGCCCCTTCCATCCTTCCGCGTGCGAAATTCTCGAGAGGGAATTGGGATCTCTGTTCTCTCGGCGAATTTTGTAGCGCCGGCATACAGCACGCGGTGTCGGTTTCCGCGGAAGAGCCGCGGCTTCTTAGTCCTCGCAGTTCTTTGCATTTACCATTTCGAATCGCGGAAGAGAAATTGAGAGCGAGACGGCGAGCGGAATGAAACGGGAAATTGGAATGATTTCTTTTCCATTCGTTCGCCACAGCGGGAACTTTAGTTCTCCCGCAATTTTTGATATCCGCGAGTCTCGTTGAACACGGAAAGTTCTCCGCGGAACCAATATGAAAGTGGGAGATAACTTTCTGTTGCGGGAAATCAGCCATGACCACTGATCCGCCGCAAATCGTAAGAATGCGCGAAATTGCCCGTTAGCGTTTAAAAATCGCCTACGCTAAAGTTCAGATACCGAAACTGCGTACCGTAATGTTAACTATTCAACTCTCTCTATCTTCCTCTCTCCGAATAACAGAAGTAGTTCGCACTCGAATTTGTACCGTAACAAAGCATTGACCGCGTGTGAATGGACTAGAACCGTACGAGGTTCAACCGAAATCCGTTGCGGCGGAGGTACGATCGTCTATCCTGCAAGGGTCGTGAAATAGTGGTCGAAACATCCGATAATTCTGTGAACGGGTAAATTTATACCGAACACACTTGCCTCCGTTGTATTCCACATGCAAACTCCCGAACTCAATATTCCCGCCCGACTTGGTCGCGTTATCCATCCCAGTCGCAGATCCACGTATCCCTTAAAGACGCAAACGGAACATTCTCGCGTTTTCGCCCCGCTTATTTGACTCGATCGTAACGTGAGAACGGTTTCTCGAACTGCGCATCGTAAGGGTTTACGGCCTAACGTCTCAGCGAAATACGTCCTGTCAGCGTTGTAAGCATGCCTCGAGTCTACCCTACACAATTTGCCACTAACGCGGGAGCTAATGCATCGTGAGGTGGACATAACACGGCGAAGGAATCCTCGCAGCTGTGAGGTCCTGTACCTGTAGGGAGCCGAGCGAAAATCCTTGTCTGTCCGAATTAGTCCGGTTTCGCGGAACACAGTCGTCCCGTCCGGCACTTCGCAGTTTCGTCGGCGGCGAAACAGGAATCGGGCACGGTTGATCCAATTTCACGGCTTAACAAGACTCTCGCGACGAAATTACACACAGCTTCTGAGAAGTTGCCCTGCTCACTACGCCTTACTGTTAATTAAAACCGGACGCTCCTGCGTCTTAGTCCGATCGACGAAAATTAGGCTCTCGCAAGATGCCATGTCTCAGCGGCCCTGGGTTGGATATTCCGGCCACAATGTCGTCTATTCATAATTTTTCTATTCAGCTCATTCTAAAAACCAACATATCTGGTATCGCACGACGGTAGGGGCCATTACGGTCACGATAACATTACGTATTTATTTGCCGTTTTAATGCAAATAAATTTCCTACTCTTGAATCGCACGACACTCATTTTCGTTAACACTTTGACTGCCATGGTGGTCATCGGTGACCGGCGCAAAAGGTCTCACGAAAAATTAAAAAAATACCCAATCGGTCGCATTTATAATTTTGAAAATGCAATTAATATTAAATAGTGATTCAATTCTTTGGTCCCCGATACCTTCGCATTATTTTCATTTTGCACAATTCAATCATATTCTGTAGTACTTCATCCCGTTGCAGTTTTAATATAGTAAAATACGCGTGGCAGTCAACGTGTTAAAAACAAATCCTAAAGCATCCCTATGCTATGTCACCAACCTATTCTTCTCTGTCAGATAACTTGCAGATGCAGATAAATAGCTACGTAATTCCGCGCAATAACGAAATTAATTCCCGATAACCTCAGCCGCCCGTCTCTGCATCGGATTTACGGATCAAATATCCACGGCAGTCGATTAGTTTCGCGCGCTCGCCCAAGCGCATTACAATTCACGACAAACGTAAGGTCAATGTCGTGTGCCTGATGCGTGGTAGGACGTTGCGGTGAGAACTGGGCGTTCAAAGGAAATCCATCGCGGCAAAGGTTCGGTACGGCCCTCCGGCAATGTATAAACTAGCCGCGATAGCTCATTCCATGAATCGTGAAATACTGATACCGGCACTGGGTGCAAGTGTCGCCGATGGAGCCATGCTCGTGTATCGTGTACACAGTTTGCCACTAAATGCTAATGCTTTGTGAGCTATGAGCCACACAAGACGACTCCTTCCCGGCAGAGTGTCGGAACACTCTGCCAGGACTTCGAGCCTCGCCCGCCGTAATTATTCGCGCTGCCCCTAAAAGCACGGACAGTGTAATATCTGGCACCGTCGCGTGTTCAACTCGGAACGCTGTTTTCGCACTTCCGAACACAAGCCGGTACCGTCTTGGTTTAGACCGAGAGTGCTTAACGCGCTGCCGGGTAAAATTAGTAGCAGAAGATCTCTTTGTATATTTGCGCGCGAACGTGTTTTGCATTCCGATATTTTCGGATAAGGGAATTTTAGAACGTGTTCTAGAATGTGACCGCAATTTGATAGATGGAAGGTGAGCAATAGTATCGCGGTGCGCAATTTCAATCTTTAATGGAGCCGTTCCGAATATATGCGCTTTATTTATGTCATTTTCAAAATGGCAACAGTTTAATAGATACGCTCATATAGAGAATTATTAAATGAATCTCTTGAACTTTCAATTATGAACGGTGCTAATTAATTATACCGCGAAAACAAACGTGTACGGTATGCGCTTCGATTATTCGACACAACGCTTTAAGAATGTGCAAACATTTAATTTAGAGTAATTTTAGATAATGGCCGTATTTAGTCGCCGCATTTATTGGCACGGGATATTACGGGAAATTTTTCGAATGGAATTGCGGGTGCTTAACGGCACTTTGAAAATAAGTATCCCCGGCGCGCAATGCGGTGGCTTGTTGACACGGGCATCGTAATAAAGAGAGAGAATTTAATTTGATAGTATTTCAAAACGATCGTTGGAATACGCTGTTCTCTAGAGGAGCATATATACATTAATTTGCGGTATATCAGTTGTAATAAAACAATATCGTCCACTTGCCAATTTATACACACTCGATACAGAACGATGGGAGACACGATTGACGGTGCGGGCAAACATTGGCCAGATGCCAGTGTATGCATTTAACATCAAATCAAAATCAAGCGAGCTTTCGCAACAAATTGCAAATTTGAATGGCACATCGGCTAATAAACTGAGCATCTTTTGACGCTTGATTTACGACCGATAAACCTTTAGTACAGGCGTGAAAGCGTGAACGCGTATGGAAATCGATATCGACGTGCCAATTTGACAAGAGCAAGCACGTAATTGAATGCCCTGGTTCAAAAAGAGATTTCGTTTTTGCACAAACGTTTGATTTAACACATTTCCACTTAAAAATCGCTAACGATAGGTTGAGCGAACTATTAATATTGGAACGCCAGTTTGACCGGTTGCTGAGAACAAAAATTTCGACGCTGTTAACCTATTCTTGACATCGATCACTAATACCATCGACAATCAATTAAACGGTTAAATATTTAATTATAAGGACACAGCGTATGCTAAACATTTATTTGCCGGCTCCATTCCAAAAGCTACTGCAAGTTTTGCAATTTATCCCGCACCGTTCAGAGTTTTTTTTCAATCCCCTTCGATATACTCTAAGATACGTCGTTTTTCGCAAAAATTACACGGGATATTTCTTAAGATTGTCTTGATTTTTTTGTAGTCCTTCCATCTAAACTACTGCCTACATGCTATTCTTTTTTTTTTGTAGCATTTTTCGACACTCTTTCACGTGAGACTACCAGCGGCTACCTATCGCAATACAAATTTGTACTTTCTTCAAATCGCCATATTACCGGAAATAGTGAGGCAAATCTCTCTCCATTTTCAGCACAAAGTACGCTCTATTCAATGGTATAGATCCGAGACAAAAGAAAATGTTCATCTATCTTTGCCCATACGTTGGAAATGTGAGTCCGCTCTCTATTATTTGAGCTATACCCAATAGCCGTAGAAATTTATGAATGAATAAACATTATAACAGCACAAAAATAATTGTTATATCCTTCTATTCCTACATCTCATTTCCGATATCTGCATATACAGTCCTCTAGCACGTGCGCATTATATATAATTCACGGTTATTCAATACCCTTGTGCCGGTGATTTTCGCCGAACGCTCGCACCGGCGCATATATGCGTCAATCATTCACAAAAAGTTACATAATGACACAGATACTTCGCGGCTTAACGAACCTATTAAAGCAATGGCAGAATCGCGTGTGACAAAAGTGACGAGAGACATCTGTACCCGGTTCGACCCACACATTCGAGAAAAGGAGAACGGCCAGCAGCGGCTGGCGACGGAGAACGTTAGATCGACGTGCGGATAGAGAGAAGGAACGAATGAGCGTCCCGAATAGAAGCGGGGGAAGGAGGAAAAGAGATTTATTGCGGCATAATGCGCGCGGGCATGAACGCCGGTTATTATAATATCTCGACACGCTGCGTTACACACTTGCGTATTATTATGATAAGTGCCCGTGTGGGAGTTGCTCGGTGTGTGTGTGTTGAGTGCGGCACACGCGGATCTCGCGACACGAATCTAAGAGAAGGAGCGACTACGCGGACGGCAGAGCGAAAGAGAGGAACTGAAAAAAAGGGAGTTAAAGCGGCAGAAGGGGTAAAGAGGAGGGAGGCGAGATTATCTGCGGCGTGACAGGGGATTATGTCTGCCTGTCTGCTAAACTGCCTTCTGCCTCCGTACGCGTTCTCCTCCACCTTCTCCCCAACCCCGACGTTTTCGTCTTCCTCCACCTCGTCGCACGTTTCGCTCTATCCACCTCCTTCGCTTTTCCGCTCTTGCAGTCTGCTGCTTCTGGCAGCGCGTGTACGCGCGTGCAAGTACACGTACGTCGACGAGTGCCTTTAAAGGGAATACCGAGCACCACCTGGCGCTACCGAGGAAGTAAGCTTCTCGCTATTTGTCTTCGCGATGGATACATTAAAACCCAACCCCCCGCCCCCCAGCCACCCCAGCCAACGCGCACTTCTCTGATTCGTTCCTAACACAATTACTCCCGAATTGTTACATTCTATTTGAATGCAAATTTTCACGGCACCCCGCGCTCGCGGAATAATGTCATTCTGCCGCGTCGTGGCTGCGTTGGATTTCGTACGTTCCGAGTAACTGTACACGATGACCGATAAACAGACGTTCCGGTTCTCGCGTCACAATGAAATCGGAGACATTGTTTAGTGCGTTACCCCGAGATAAGCTCACGGCTAATCCGTGCCTAACATCATCGTGGAATTTCCCGGCTATTAACCTATTTTGCACCGCGCGGCACAATTCACGCCCGCGCATGTCCACCGCGCGTTTTGTATTTTCGGATGCGTTAACGTTTCATGGAGTTGGTGGAAATTACTGGCAGGAATTATTTAGAGCGTTGATTGTGCACGAGTAGCACGTGGAGCGGCTATTTCAGTCAGTCACGTTAGATAGTACCGAAACGTTCGCATGATTGATTCAATCGTTGTTTCGTATTTATGCGGGTGTCTTAATTATTTCGCTTTAATGACGTACAGTTTATAATCACCGAAGTTAGTTACTCGATTATAACATCGCCCGGACCAAAATTTACTCGTATCACCGAGGTAACTTCGTTAAACATACAAACTGACTGTATTCTGTTTCCGTTTAGCTTAATCTCACTGATAGCATTCACAGTCGCTCGTATTTGTCTGCGCATTAGTCGACTCATTGTTCCTAGAAACAAAACACACTTTCAAAGACCAATACCGTATTTCGTGCCGTGCTTTTTAGAGCACTCGCTCGATATAATAAAAATTAAAGCCCGCTCGGCGCGATTCGATGCTGCGTCGACATTTCGAATTTCTCGCCTCATGAATGTTGCAGCACAAACGCTCTCCTGGCCGAAGCCCCGCGCGGCCATAAAAACGAAGGCTTCTTACCGCTGAGATTTTAATATTTGATTTTACAACGCACGCTGCGCCGCGGCATTGGGTCTTTGCTCGTGAGCACAACGGACCCGATGGGATGAGGGAATGGTAACGGCGCAAAGGAAAATGGTCGAGGAAAGTCGCGTTAAGAATCACGAGCTCCGCTGTTTAAATATTCATTCGCGGCAGCTTAAGGCAGCATTTTCATCTGTTAAACCGCGTCCGTTTTGAGAACTAACAGCTATTGTTATGCGCCGTCGGATTCTAAGTCGACCACGTAATCTCCGTTTTCTTTCTACTTATCCCGATTAGCTATCGTGTATCTCAGACGATCCGAAGCACGGCCTCGTGATTGTAATTTCGCGAGGAATGCACATGTATACAAATGCCGCTTGTTTCGCGCGAAATTAGTAGTAAGAAACCATTTTTTTTTGCTACCTGCGACACGTTTATCATTAAGTAATAGTGAAGTATTCAATATTTGGCAATAGTTGAAAGTAAAGGATTAGCAAGATGCGGTTCCGAATCAAAGTGTTTACGTGACAACGGCGGAGTGAATCACTTTCTTAACACTTGACTGCCAAGTGTATTTTACTATATTAGAACGGCAATGCTATGAAATACTACAACGTTCAATTGAGTTATGCAAAATGTAAATAATGCGCAGGTATTGGAGACCAAAGGATGGGATCACTATTCTAATAACAACTGCATTTATAAAATAGTAATTGCTACCCATTGCGAATATTTTGGATCTTCAGTAAAATCTCTTACGTCAGTCACTAGTGACCATCATGGCAGTCAAAGTGTTAACCCGCCGCTATGAAAAATATATGATAATCGATACTCTAGTACAAAATATAACCCGCAATCGGCAATTTTATCATTGCTACCGTAGTAAGAGCAACTGCTACTACACAGAAACCGCGCAATTTTACACTGGACAGAATTTTACCCATTCCAAAACCCTACTCTGACCATCGACTACGAATAAGAGATTGTACTACACGAAGGAGCATGTGAAACGATTAACACTCATTCGGAATCATCGGAAGCTGAACGTCGCGCATAAAAGGATAAATTCCATGCCGCGCTCGCGTTTGTCCATTAATTTGCGGCATAATGGCGTGTCGTCAGTTTAAACAAGGAGGACCCCGTTTATTGGATACGTTTATTGACCTTTCCGGGCGTGCGAGGCTTCGTCAGGCGGCTAATGTGGCCCCGAATTCGATTTTCCCTGTAGATGGACCGATAATGCTGACACGGAGCCGTTAACCCACAAGGCTCGTATTCCATGAACGCGCATCTACCGAACGACCGACCGTCCTTCTGCGTGTAACCTAATTAAAGTGTGCATTACCGAGCCCATTCCATTATGCGCAGTCGAACACTCATCCTGAATGCCATGGCTTCCCTGACGCCGTTTGCAAACCTATGCCTGGCAAGGTGATTATTGATTTTTATCCGACGCGTTGAACGCATAGAGCGACGATATTCCGGGCGATCGTGCAAATCGGAGAACGCGTTAAGCGGACCGCAAGGAAAAATGAATATTCGCGGGGTCGTTCGACATAAGCATTGGCGAACGGTGTCTGCGATTATGCGACGAGCGTTTCTCTAACTGAACATCGACAGAAAAGAGTAGTTGACCGTAAAAATAATAATAACGCGCTTTGATTAGTTGACCGAATAAAACGCATTTAACGCTTCGCTGAAATGAAGATCAACACGGCGAGTTGATTTGGGTTGGGGTACATAAAAATGGCGTGTTTCAGAAAATTAACAATGCGGAATTCAAAAGCAGAGCTAAACAGTTCGCGTGGAAAAACTAATATTTACCCGGTTCCTACGGAATATGCTTTCATGAACGCTGACCTGTATATTATGTCCGCACAATCGTGATAGCATTTATTTTCGTTACTGCCACACGCTTCTATTCGATAAATTAATAAGTTAATAATTTTAACAAAGAAATAATATTTCATCCTAAAAATCTCATCTGTATTACTAAACTTCTACTCAGAAAATAATTTCCAATTAATATCAATTTACAACACCGTCATCTCCTGATTAACTTCTCCAGAAAACCAACTTTTGCTCTCACAAGAAAATGCACCAACGACTCACTGCAGCCATATACGAATTAAACATTTTGCGTGAAACGAAGTTTGAAAGCCGATACCACGGAACGATTTACACCTGCAATGCTCACAACGGTGCGTCGAACACTAATTAACGATATTTCCAATTATTCGATAAGCGCACCCTCGACGCGTAAAGACCGGGAAAACCAACGGCACGGAAACGGAAATAATAATTCTGCGCGCCTAATCTCATCAATGTTAAACACTTTGCTCGGGCTTGCAGTTAAGCGAGGCCGTAGTTCTCGATGCGAAAGACGTGGTTAATGTCTCGTTAAAGGAGCATCAATTAAGGGAGCCGCGATTTAATCGTGCCGAATAAGGGTGCGAGCTCGACACATCGCTGGGGAGAAAGTCAGCCGATGTAACAGGGGAAAGTTGCCATAATCGGACTACGTAAGATGTTTCATATTATGCTTCTTATTTAGTGCTAATTTGAACGTGGACTAATATTGAAAAATACGGCCTGATATCTTAGCAATCCTTTTTATAACTGTGTAAATAAACCTGCGACTAGTACTTCGGTCAGAAAATTAATGGATTATTAAGTGTGCTGGTAATGCTCAACAATATTAATAGCTTCTTAATTTTTAAGCACACTTATTAATTTATTAATTTTTGTATTTTTACTAACTATTTGTACTATTTATTTATTTTTTGTTATATGCTGAACATATTCTGACAAATAAATTAATTTGTTATAAACTCATTAATTAAAAATTGAAAAATATATGATTTAAGCAGCCAGTATTTTAAATCGTACTTCTTTTAAAAGTAATTTTTTATTTATAAGTAATAGTTACTTACTATTGGATATTCAAATATCAACAAATAAAAACAAAATGTTCAACATATGACAAAAAAGTGGTATCGTAACACTTCTGTGATGGCAGATTTCATGTGTCACATAACCTATATATATTCTATAAATAATACATTCTACAACTAATTGGTTATGTTGTTCTACGCAATCCCAATTTAACTACCCTACCTAACAGTGTTCAGGACAGTCAAACTTAACACAGCCTATAAATCTTGTATACTACTATCAAATGTTGTTATAATAAAATACTAAAGAGTTTCTGATCCTACGCTAAGGCATACAACCCTGTCACGCGTATATTAACTATGTCTGATTTATATCTAGAAAGTGTCTGCAAAGCTATGCAAACTGCATACGTAGCCCTCTCCATAAGAAAATCAAATGTGGCACAATATATATTGCGCATAAACTACAATACAAATATAATACAAATTGGTAGAAAAGTATGTGGCATATTCAAAGACGCAGTTTGTATACAGACATAAATAACCTATGTTCCGTTTGATGTCAAAAAGTGGAATACCCTAATTCCTCCGTTACACCTGTATATTAGATAATTCCTACTTCAGCATGATATAATATACATAACACCTAGTCTGCTAAAAAATGTATGCACCTAACTATATGTAATGCATCCAAGAGAGTACATTTATATAGTACGAGTGGAATTACCAATGTCCAAATCCTATAAACGAATTAAATATCCTCATACACATTTTCTTATCAGAACTACATGTTATATGTATACTCCCTTCTCAATAATGTCATAATATACATAATATATAAAGATTGTCCAAAAGAATGCGTTGAATTACAAGTAGTAGATTCAACGAAACACATTTATACATATTTGGGTCATGTATGATATACCAGTTACTCAATAATTACCATTTGTCATAGTTTCCAGAGAAACGTATCATCACATCTTCAGCACCTTCCTAATTTCCTGACGTCTTCACAACTTGTATGCTTTTACGATATTCAACAAAATGTCCAAACAAAGGCACAAACAATTGCGACAATATTTCACAAAGACAATAAAATGGGCATCATATAAAGAAAAAAGTAAATGGGGGAGAAATTGAAATGTTATACCTGTTACCAATTTTTCTTGACGTTCATTGATGCCTTTGGGTGGACAACATCAATGGCCTTAGGAATGCGAAGAACCAAATTTTCATTGCAGTACCACAGTCAGCATCGAGAACATTTTCGTTGGACAGCTGGGATTCTATCCAAGTGATCTATTGAAATTTCAAGTAGGGTATGGCGGCCATTTTGTCACAATGCTACGCACAAATACCCACACAAAAATATGCATATACTCACATAACCACATACATATACATTTATACACACACAATAAAATATGCACAGAAAATTGCATGGAAAATCGGTACACAAAATTGCATGACACAAGAAAAAGACAGACACAATAGAAATGTTCAATAGACAATCACATGAAATATGAAATCAAACATGAGATATAAAATACATATACCATTTGCCTCACCAATACCCAGCAACGCCAGCATTCACCTTATCCTCAGCTACAGCATCCAATGCCCACGAACTGGACCGCATCCTCGCCAAACCCACGTCGGATGATCGAATTGTCGTCAAATAATAAATAGTAAAGAAAAATATATTACCAAACTGAAAATTCTCATCCGCCCTGTGACGCCTTTCGGGACCGCTGTAATGGTGATCGATTTTTCTTCACGTTCATTGATGCCTTTGGGTTGACATCACTGGCCTTGGAAGAACCAAGTTTTCATTGCAGTACAACATTCAGGATCGGGAACATTTTCGTTGGAGAGCTGGGATTCTATCCGAGTGATCTATTGAAATTTCAAGTATTTGGCGGCCATTTTGTCATAATGCCACGCACAAATACCCACACAAAAAAACATGGACAGAGAATTGCATGGAAAATCGGTACACAAAATTGCATGACACAAGAAAAAGACAGACACAATAGAAATATTCAATAGACAATCACATGAAATCAAACATGAGATATAAAATGCATATACCATTTGCCTCACCAATCCTCAGCACCATCCGCATTCTCCTTATCCTTAGCTACAGCGTCCGATGCCCACGAACTGGACCGCTTCCTCGCCAGTCCCACGTCGGATGATCGAATCGTCGTCAAACAATAAATAGTAAAGAAAAAGATATTACCAAACTGAAAATTCTCATCCGCCGTGACGCCATTCGGGGCCCCTGTAATGGCGGCGTAGCTACGCGTCTGCGGTGTCGGCCGATATTCAGCCACTTCATGCAAACCATCAAACGTCTCCCGGCGCTGGAAACCTGCTGGAGTGTACTCCTTGCCTCTGTCTGCAGCGCTGGGATGTGAATTTGGACACGGCACGGGATCCGGGACGGGTTCGGGTGAAGAATATTTGCGGAGCGAAGTGACGCACGTCCATACACGCCATGATGCTCCACGGGAAAGGACCGCCGATCGTCGTGCAGGAACACATGCGCCACCCGCCGCGGTGGCGGCTGGTGGAACTACGCTACGGCGCTCCGTTCGAATGTGTGCAGGTCACGTGACTCGCACCGCGGGAAGTATGCTTCTTCACGGCGCTCTGTTTGAATGTGTGCGGGTCACGTGACTCACACCGCGGGAAGTATGCTTCTTCACCGCGCTTCGTTTGAATGTGTGTAGGTCACGTGACTCACACCGCGGGATGTTTGTACTTCTTCACGGCGGTCCGTTCGAATGTGTGCAGGTCACGTGACTCACACCGCGGGAAGTGTTGTGCTTCTTCACGACGACACGTTCTTTCCCGTGGAGAATCATGTTGGGTACGTATCTGTGTCGTGTTTCGTGATTTCCTTTGTCTCTAACATTTGCTGTCTAGGTCGGAATTTGTGTTCCAGCGCCGTACGAACACGAGAGGAAACGAGTGTGGCTGTTATTCAACCTCGGACGTACGTTTCTGGTGAGGATCGAATGACCGATCGATCGTCGGCTGTTCGCGGGTGTTTCCTGTCCTTGCGCCATGTTGTTTACATCGAGTGACGTTGGGAAAAAATTTGCAGCTTGGTGAGTCCTTTTGGTTCTAGATTCTGAGTATATAATGTGTGGTATTGCATGAGAATTGTTATGGTACGTTATTTGTAGCAGGCAATATGTAACATTTTCTGAGACCTATGATAAATGTGCATACATGTGTATATAATTTCTTAAATATGCTGTGTATATTGGAACCGGTACATTTTGGACAATCTTTATGAGTTATATGTATAATTATATATATTGGGTCATTATGGGGAAGTTAAGTTGTAGTATGCAGTTCTAGTATAAAAGTTCATATAAAAAGCATATCAGTATTTGATATAATGGAAATGTAGGTTAGCTGATTTGGAGTATATGTACAACTGTACTTATTTAAATAGACTGCATAGATTAGAAGACATATGTTTTAGATACTTTACATGCATTGTAGGTATTGTTAGGAGAATTAATATTACAGTATTAGATTCTTTGATATAATTTAACTATAGGTTATCTTCATGCAAATTTACTCCCTTAAGAATGGCGTATAGATTTCTAGGCATACATTTTGGAGAAACTGTGTGTGTTATGAATGTTGCATTATTATTGAGAAGATAATATGTACTATGTAGTTATGACAGGGAAATATATATGATAGTATTTAAATTGTTGGTATGGTTTGGGCACCAATTACTTTTTTCATAACATTCAGGTCCTTTCTTCAGTAAGCTATAATTGACTTGTACACATACTCTTTAGACAATTTGCATGCGTTATCCATTTAATGTCTTGTATGAATTGTGTACGGAGACAGGTATATAAACACTTTATGTATATTCATTTGTGATGAATATTGAAGAAGTTCAATAGAATGCAGCTGTCAGATATATCAATTAGTAAAACACATATGACAACCACACTGGCACATAGCCATTGCCACATAACCACAGATTTCTCTTAATTTTTATACTAGATGCAAAACAAGCTGGAATCTAATTTTTAGTCTACATTCCGCATTGTCTGTTGTATTTGCACTTTTACCACTAGACATCGTGTGAGTAGCAGAATAGGAATTGACGACTTGTGATTTTGCTGCCTAACACGCGTATGACAGGTTTTTTTACGCATGGAACATAGATTCCGGAATGCCGTTGCGGAAGTTTTAAGCGTGTGCAATGAGAACGCGTGTCTCTTTATTACCCGTTGCGGCTTTTGGGCCGATAAGAGGCTCTAGACCTCGCGACGTAGGATAACCGGGATTCATAATGGAGTTACGACGTGCGGACCCTTCCATCGACGTAGTCGTAACCGTCCTTATCATTCTCCACAGCGCGTCGCGTAGATGCATCGAGATGCTTCTCTTGCCTTTCCTTGCCTTTCCTCGCCTTTCCTCGCCCTCCTGGGAGAGCCGTTACCCGACAGCCATTGTTCTTCACGTTTGACGCGTTCCACTGACTTCTGATACCCGCTGACACCCCCAAAGGTGATATATGCAAATTTTGCCGGCGCACTCTGCGGCTTTTGTTCTTATTCGCTTTGCGCACCACAGTGTGTGGCAGGGAAATATGGAATATGATACGGTTCGCATGTGGCGGTTAACGTTGTAAAAGAATTGGCAGTGGATGGCATTTAATTCTTTTACTGCAAAGTATGTGTAATGTAAACAGTTCATACGTTTATTAATATATGAATAATAATAACGATGAATATTTGTGGCGGATAAATTTTGTTTAGAGCAGCGTATTTACTCTTTTGCCAAATTTTGTGATTCCCTTTTGGTTTCATTGGTAGTTAGCACCATAAGTGTATGACGTATAGTGAGGGGATTTCGAACAGAACGGTTAAAGGATTAAAGTTTAAATACCGAAAAGAATAAATTTATAGGCCGAAAGTCTTTTAGAGACATACAAGATTAAAACATCATTTCGACATTTGAAAATTGATCCAATCTGCTTTCTAACGCGGTCAAACGTAAGGGACACATTCAAAATGTGAATGCACCAGTGTCAATCTTCCGTATTCCAAGAAACGGTCCAATTTCAGCTGCTTCGCTTTTTCGACTGACGCGAATACAGTGCGCGCGCCCGATCGTTTCAGAACGAATCGAATGCTTCCCGTTTGAAGTTTCTCGCAATTCGGGCGCCCAGTTTACGCGCATCGCCCTTCGGCCTTTCAGTCAGAACTTAACGAACGAACGAACGAGCGCGATGCCGGTTAACCAGACGGTTTTAATCCCGTCGGAACTCCCTCATCAACGTCGTCGCGGCAATCGATCGTTACCTTTATCGAGACTTGAACTTCGACGTTCAGAATTATCGGGACAGAGAAATTCCCTCGCGAAGAATTTGCTCCCGGCGAAGCTTCGTAAACGGGATCAATTAGGCGAGAGTGCCGACACGTTCCGGTTTCTTAAAGCCCGCGTCGATAAGCATACAAAGGGCGCGTCGTTGTAGTCGCGCGAACCCCAAACGACCCTCCGGTGCCTCTTGAAAATTTCCGCGAAATTTACTCGCTCCGGTGGCAAGCGATCGCGCAATTTCGACGAGAATCTAATAAAACACCGGCGCCCTTTCTACGTAAGTGACTTCGATTTTAGACCGCACGATTTCGCGAAGCAGTGTTCCTTTCCGTTTATCGTCCGAAGCCGACGCGTATAGGTGACAGTTTACGTGAAATGAAAATATAGAAAATTATGATTGACGGTTGTGATTGACGGAAGCTCGGAATTGTTTGACGGAACAGTGAGATGGAATGATTTCAGTGTGTACGTTGGATTTTAGTTTCTCTGTATTTGCTATTATGCTCTTATTCTCTTGTAGTCTTTAAGTCAAGTTTGCACAAAGTTGCAAAGCCCGCAGGCGTTTTTTGCCCTCGTTCCTGGCCAGTTCCTGCATGGCTTTTTTATGTGTCTCTCCACTCTTTGTACTTCCTGCTGGAATTTCCTTTCCGAGTGTTCCGTGTCTCGGGGTCACGTTTGTCGCGCTGCGAAGAGGAGACGAGATGTTTTCATTTAAAGGGATCCGTCACCTATTCCAGCCGCTCTCCGATCACAGAGCTTCTTTTTGTCTTTTCTTGTTTCTCCTTTTTCGGAAGTAGTTTATTCCTTTGACCTTTTGTACAACTGTATCCCATTCCGCCGTACACGATGCTGTCTTATTCAAATAATTCTGTTAGCTGCCTTGCCGCTTGAAAACGTTTAGAAATATCACCTATTCTAGTCGCTCTGTGTTCAACGGTCTTTCACCTTTTGTATAATTGCACTCTGTTTCTTCTCGCATAATGCCGTCTTATTAAAATAATTTTTATATTTAAATATCTGCAATCTGAAAAACGTTTAAAGACAGCACCTATTCTAACCGTTCTGCGATCACAGACCTACTTTTTATTTCTTCTTGCTCCTTCCGTTTCAATGTAGTTTATTCCTTTGACCTTTTGTACAACTCTATCCCATTCCACCGCACACGATTCCGTCTTATTAAATTAATTCTGTTATTTAACTGCCTGTCCACTTGAAAACGTTTAGAAATATCATCTCTTCTATCCGCGCCCAGTCCGTACGTCTTTCACCTTTTGCATAATTGTACCCCGTACCACCGCGCGTGATCCTGTGTCATTAAAATAATTTTTATGTTTAACTATCCGCGCTCATCAAAACGTTACGAGGCAAGACCGAGTCTTCAAAGCATGCAATGAAACGCACGACTTCCCCTTTCGACTCCTCCGCGTCGACGTACAAAAACGTAGAAAAATCTTCACGCGTAATGTCGTGTATGTGGCGAGCCCATTCCCTGAAACTTTTCAGATGCCTCTCTCTCACCGTCATCGTCCTTCGGCCTCCTAACGGGACTTTAAGTACCTCCTCGAAGGGAGGGAAAAAGTTTCGCGGTAGGTTTTTCTCGCGCCGGTTTGCGCACCCTCGTGCATAGGGCGAACTTATTTTTCTCTCTCTCCCATCGTTTCTTCATTCCCCAACTCCTTCGTTCAAACCCACTCCGTCTATCCTTCTCACTTTCTCCCATTCACCCGCGACTTTCAGGTTCGCGTTCTCTCTATCTGGCACACCTCTTCACTCGATGTCAAAGGATCAGCGAGGGAGAGTCGAATTTGTTTGAGGGCCGATTTTTCACGGGGACCGTCACACTCTCTCAATTCTTCGTTCGGAAATCGGAGCGGGATCCGGTAGAGGATGAGTCGTAGATCGCAGTTGGACAATATAATCTGATGAAATATAAAATAATTCCACGCTTTAGGGGAAACGCGGAAGAAATCCGCTGCGTTACTGGGACAGTTAAATTTTAGTGTGATATAACGTTTTTGAAAACAGCACTCGGTAGGAAAAGCACACAAAAACTAGCTGCGCTCTGACGGATTAGACTGCGCGTGCTTGAAACTCACTGTCCTGCAAAGGGTGTCTTTGCTCCGTAAAACTATTCACAGGCATTCACACAACCCTTTATTTGCGACAAAGTTCACGTGCATTCCTAGGAGCATACGGGCAACCACTCTTTAGACCCAGTCACTCGCACCTTTATCTTTTGAGCGTACAAACATTCCGCAGTCGCGCTTTCACTCGTAAACCTCAGTCACTACACATCCACCCACGCATTTTTCCAACATTTGCGCATACTTCCAACATTACGCACTGATAATGACAAACGTATTTTATTATCCTCCTTTAGTATACCATAGAATCAAGTATAGATTGTCTGTTTCTCAGAGAAAGCTAAAAGGAGACACGATAGAAAGAGGCGCATTGATTTTACTCGCTCAGCCAACAGAGCGTATATTCAGCTATGATTTGATTGGTTCCGTCCGATCGTTTCGCCACGAAGACACTGAGGCAACATCGACGAAGCGGTTGGCAAGAGATTTAAAGAAGAGTTTACACTCCCAATACGCTTTGTCTCTCTCCAATGCTCCCAGAAGTCTCTGCCTCTTCTTCTCTTTCTTTACTCGCGTTACCACAGACGACGAAGTTCTTCTTTGTGGGGCATCGGACGCGTACGGACTGATTGGAAGAGAAGGAAAGTCGAGAAACAGGAGCTCGTTCCTTTGCTCCTGGGAAACAATTACGAGCGCGAACCAAAGGGTATGGTCTCCCTTTCTTCCAGCCCTTCCTCACCCCTCATTCTTTCCCTCCATTCTTTCTCCCTCTTCGTCTCACACCTTTTTCCCACATCTCTCGCTCACTCTCCATCGCCCACCACCCCTGCGAATGCGATAGGAGGTTTCAATTAGTAGATTCGACGGGAATCCCCGTGTACGAGCAACGTTAGAGACGTGAAAGGACGAAGACGCGGTCCACGAAAGCTCGACAACAGTGGCGTAGGCCCCCTGGCCTGGCATTTGGGACAACCGCGAAGTCCTCGCGCCCACCCCCACGCGACCGAACCTACACCGGGCTCGACATTATCTCTGTGTATCCAGAGATCCCCGACAATACAAAGCACCTAAACTCCCGCGGTATAATCTAAGCCCGCTCTCGACCCTCGCTCCGGCAACTTTGCTCGTTGCCTTGTGAACTAGAATCTACGCACGCATGCACGATACACAGACGCGTGCGCCGATGTTGAAAGAGGGAAGGAGTTTCGTTGTCTGTACAATGTCCGGTCTGAATGGTGCCAGTTTCGTTACAAATGATCATCTCTATTACCCACTCGCCGTTCCCTTTTTCGGCGTCGTCATCCTCCGCCCTGTTCTCTGTTCTGAACTCACATAACAATAGATGTAGACGTTATGAATGCCCGACGGTCTATATTACTCGCAAACAGTATAAACGGGGGCTACGGGCGGCTTGTAGAATTTGATGTACACACCCACGTTTGTTCCGCGGCGAGACCTCTTTCGTATATAAATTTGACATCCCCGTAGACTGGAGCATGAATTTCGTAGTTATCTGTTGACGTATATCACGTTGGCGCAGGGTATAGAATTTTTTACTGATAGACCTCATATTTTGGACATGGCGTTATCTATACTTTTTGTTACGTTGACGGTGTGTAGAACGTATTGCGTGCGATATCTATGGCTAGAGGGTGTAGGCAAACACAATGAATGGACGTAAGCGGAAACATGGAGATTCAGGATATTTGAATTTACCCCTGTACATACGCGGACATGAATATCGTATGCTTATCTTAGGGCGATCTCGGCGATTACGAGCAAAATCGTCCCTCCGACCTTTACACCCTCTTGTAGCGCCCTTCCCATCCATATCACCTGGGCTCAGTCCCTTCGAAGCGTGGAATACGCGAAATTTAGAGCCGTCCTTCCGGACAACTTCGAATCCCAATGTTCGCAGGAGAAATAAACGAAGGGGTTGCGAATAGGATATACACCCAGAGAAGCGGGACGAGAAAAAAAGAGGAATATCGCAAGCTATAAAGGACGCGCGACGTTCAGCCGACCAAGAGAGAAAAACTGGAAATCGAATGTCTATTATCGCATTTTTTACGGTGCGATAACCCGAACTTCGTATTTTTTGAACTGGAACGTGACGTACGAAGCGATTGTCATGGAGTCCATTAACGTGTCAACAGGCGAGAGATGTTCGACGGATGATAGTTCGAGGGTTGCGTGGTATGTAAAGCGGCGCGACGGAAGAACAGCGCAAGAGCGAAGAGAGAAAAGAAAGGTTCGCTGAATCGGCGGAAAGTAAATGACTGTAGGTGAAACCGCCCTTTGAAAGGATAGGAGACACGACGCCTTATACGGATGGATGTGCAAGGGCGTGGAAATAAAATCTCATACTACAATATTGAATAGCATCGATTGGCGAGACCAGTATGAATCTAATAATCCATGCGCCTGGACGCGAGCCAACCTAAAGTCTGCACCCCCGCGGCGCTGAAGATGCAATTCCAATTCGCTTGCGAAGAGATGCACTCGGGGTGGGGGCCGATAGATGCGCATCATCGACGAATGCGCGCCCAGATGAATTCGCTGCGCCTCTCCGTTGGGATTGCGGATATCGAATTAATCGAGAGTCGAAGAAAGTGTGCGCCGCGAAGCTGCGTCGTTCAACCGATGCACGTCGAGAAATTGATCGCATTATGTGCGCGCTCATACGTGAATCCGACGTCGATGCGATTCTTTTTGGGTATACTCGCGAAACCCTCCGACGGTGCACCGTCGCACGTCAACTGTCTGTCTGAACGTCGCATGTTCAGTTAGTCGAAAAATCGCTCGCATGCTCGTGGCAGGATGGTGCGAGGTTGGGTCGAATTAACAGCGACAGGACTATCTTTGACTCGACGTTCACGCAACCCTTATGGGAGCAGCTGCGCGAGGAGACGTTATCTCGGGTCTGTGACTCCCCCGAGAGGACCGAGTCGAGTGGGATTTATAAAAGAAAAAAAGCACGTCAGCGCGCACGACACCCTTCCGGATTTAAGTTCGTGATCCGACGTCCCCCGACGATGGTTCACTCGTGCAAACATACTTTTTTTACGATATCCACTATTGAAAATGTGGAAATCTGAGATAAGAGCGCTCGGCGCAATAGGGCTGCAAACTTATCGATTCGGCGTAGAGCGGCGGGACTCGCATCGACATTTGCGAAAGTCAGACGTCTGCCAATTTTTACATTAATCCCAGTTGTGACAGGAGCACTCCGGGATAAGTGGACGTCAATAGAAATGAGATACGTTCTCGAGTGACGGAATAATTTGCTCTCAGACAACAGTCATCGGGCCACGTTCCTTGCCATTCGCGTCTGGATGAAAAATTTCAATGTTATCGAATTGACAGCAGTGGGTATCTTTTGAGATGTGCTCAGGCACGACGCACATCTACGCGCCGCACACACCAGTCTGAGAACGCACACGACTCCTTTGTAGCGACGCGTCTTCCCACGTAAGCGATATAAATGACGCGACTGTGACGTCTCCCTGCGGGCAAAGATATTGTTTCGAAGTCGATAAGTTGGTCCCGAAGGGGAGAAAAGAAAGGACGACCGCGGGGAGACTGGGGGGAGGATGAGGTTACGTTACAGTAGAGAACGTACGAGGAAAAATGGTGTATAGAAGCTTGTCGCGAGAAGACGATGTTACCTAAGGGATGGTGGGATCATAGTTCAAGAAAATGGCGCCGTGGGAAGACAGAAGGTCGCGTAAAGGTCCGTGTCTGTGTTGGCATGTGACTGATTCGTCCATATTCTTTACCGCAGAAAAGTAACTCGCACATAACCGCGCACCGACAAACTTCCTATAAATACTAAAGCTGAAGTGAACGAATTTCCTGACATTTCGCAACGCGGTTGACAAACGTAAGGAAATTCCGCAGTGTCGCCATGCCATCTCTCACTCTCCCATTCATGTGTCAATACGTTTTTCTGACGTATCCCACGTTGACACTTAAACGCTGTGTTCTTTCTCCCGTGAAATAAGCAACGAGTGGGAGTCAAGCCCAATGATTTTCGAAAAGGACCTAGCCGTTCGATGTACACATCATGGAGCCAGCCAGTAGCTGCTGCCCGGGGTGGCAAAGAGGATCGAGAGGGGTCGATGGTCCGACGGAACGGGTGCACAGGAGAAGGAAGGAAGGAAGTGCGGGCCTAGCAAGGCGAGCTACGAGACAATTTATGGCCGCGGGAAACAATGCGCCGTCGGCCGACAAAGGGTGCTACCGTCGTCCTCCCAGTGCAGCCTCTCCTGCTCTACGCTCGCTCTCCATCCTCTACGCTCTTCTCATACTCTCTTCAACGTTCATCCGCTTTCTCGTTCCATCTCTCTCGTTTTATCCCCGTCATGTTCTTTCTCTCTCGTCTTCTATCCACTGTCCTCTCGCTAAAACCCCTCGCTCCGACGACAGACGACGGCGAAGTTAACCCCAACCACCGTTAGCCCTAGCCAACTTCGCACTACCCCAAGCACCCACACCCCATCAGTGTCCCAACCCCCGACATGATTTTCCACCGTGAAACGACCGTTGACCGCCTCTCTGATCGCCTCTGCCCTCCTCTGTTTCCGTTCGAGAGACAATGCTACTTTGCCGCTCGGCCCTTGACGTGCCACTTATTTGGCGTTGTTCGTTTGAGGAGATAACGTCTTCGTCTGACTCGCGCTTTAAAGATAAAGGAGCGTCTATCGCCGAATGGTTCCTGATCATGTTTCTTGTTAATAATTTATTTCTAGTATATTGTTGTAATAGGTTGTTTGCTGATAATTCTCGTGAAACGTTATTAGGTTTTACAGTTTTTTCAATTAGTTCCCTAAAGTTACATGTTAGTTCCATTCGTTACCAATAAAGAAATTGCGCACGTACTCTTAATTGTACGATCCCTCACTGAGTAGGCACAGTGGTCGCGTTTGCTCACTCGACGGCTAGAATAAAAGCAAATCGAGCTCATTTAGCGTAGATAACGTCTTTGTCTGACTCGCCCTTTAAACATAAAGGAGCCTCTATCGCCGAATGGTTCCTGATCGTTTCTTGTTAATAACTTATTTCTAGTATATTGTTGTAATAGGCTGTTTGCTGACAATTCTCGTGAAACATTATTAGGTTTTACAGTTTTTTCAATTAGTTCCCCAAAGTTACATGTTACTTCCATTCGTTGCCAATAAAGAAATTGTGCACATACTCTTAATTGTACGATCCCTCACTGAGTAGGCACAATGGTGGCGTTTGCTCACTCGACGGCGAGAATAAAAGCAAATCGAGCTCATTTAGCTCCGTATCACTTTCAACATTCCGGGGACATTAAATATTTCAGTCGTCAAACGGTTGTCGGGATGTGGGACGACCGGGGATGAAATATTCACCTGGCGCGCGACACTTGCGTCGACACGGCCGACGAAAGCGGCGGATAATAGAGAGCATGGCGATGAGTAGACGATGCCCGTATTGGTACATAATGAGACCGGGTCGTTCATTGTTCCGCGGCGAGAGAATGGAGGTTGCGCGATCGACCCGATAACTACAAATGCGCTCGCGGCATCCTTGACATAAAATTTGTACGTCCTCCGCCCCCTCCTCCGCGGCTTCCGCCTCTTCTTTCTCGCCTTTGGTTCTCGTGCGAAATGAACGGCCCGCACGGACGACATTGGAGCGCAATCAATCCGCGATGTAGGTTGCAACGAACTGGGTCGCGACAAATTTCGAGCCGGGGCTCAGACCCACTCCTTTGCGCTATCGTCCGTGAGATTTCGTGGGCCTTTGAACGGGACATCGTCAATACAACGCCGGAACGCCGACGCAACTTGATACTGTTAGAGATAGGTCAGGTACTAGTTATCTGGTGTATCTATACGAGCATCCACTTGGTCACACGAGAGACGTGCAGAAGAATCATACTTCAGCGGAGAATGTACATACAGGGTCGTTAGACTTGATTCGACAGCGAAACTAATAATGGTCGCGACGAAAGTGGCAGTTGCTCGTTCGCTAAGAGAATGGAATGGTAGAAAGCGTAGTTCCGTGCAGCATCAGTGGCTTGCGACGTCATTGGGAAAAGACAACGTCACGCGTGCAGCGATGTGGGAAAAGTGGACGAAACGTTGACCCAAATATCGAATTCCTTACACGTCGTGTCGGGATGACGCTCTATTTGTCGTCAAATCAGTCAGACGCGGTGTTCTAAGGTTCTCGCAATTCATCGATTTGCGTCTCTTTCTTTTTCCTCCACGCGCTCCATTCCTTTGAACTTCAAACATCCCGCAACGGCCTTTTCACGCGGTTGTTCATTCCTTCACCCTTTACCCTCTTTCTCGCTGGGACGCGCCACCTTCAACCTATTTAATAACATCCGCGCATTCACACGACCATGCTTAAATCCCAAATAGGTTTTCCCCAGCTCCGCTCTTCCGAATCTCTCCGCCACCACTTTCGTCCAATGCCTCTGACTGCGAGCCAAGTCTCTGATTGCAGATTCATTTTACATGCCGGGCGGTTCAAACGCTTGAAACGAATATCCTCTATAGCCTTCCACGTTCGGCGCGCGAGTGTGCGCGCACGTAGGTCGGTTGGTTGGTGGGTATGTGGGTTATGTAGGGATATAGAACGTGCGCGAGGAGGCGAGTGGGAGAAAAGAGAAGGAAGCGGGGGTGTGCACGTAACTTGGTGTATCTACCTTCACCGTTCGTTCCAACCCCTCTATTCAGGGAATTGGATCGTACGTACAGATATCCCGAGTCTGAACGCGGTGAGTTTTAAGAGTATCAAAGGACAGGATATTAAAATCGATGGAGCACGATGGAGTACGATGAAGCGAGACGAAGTCGAAGGCGGGAGCGATGGAATTTCATGTACGGAATGGAGCGCGTAAAGCATCGTTATGACACTGCCGGCACGGCATACGAGAGATCTCGGTATTTTATGGAAAATTTTGGTACCCATTGAAACTGTACGCGGTACCCGAAAGCGGATGAAGTTTTAAACGCAATAAGCCTGGTAAGTGAAATTAAATCGGCACAGTAGTTCGGCTAGTACATACGTCTTCTCGGTCCGATAAGCGTTCCACGCCGACTCGTACAGGAAATAAAGATAGATCACGAATGACGTACAGTTTCTAAAGAATTTGTAACGGTTATTGCGCCGGTACGTGCGCTATCCAACTTGTTGCTAGAGCACTTCAGATTGCGATTTTCCCTCGCGACGACGTTCAGGGAAAAAAGAGAACCCCGCAGCCTAATGAAAAGCGGACGGCGGAATAGAGAATGAAAGGGTTTTTTGAGAGAACGGGGCGAAGGACGAGAAAGAGAGAGGTTTAAATTGGCGCGTGAATGGCCGCGCGACTATGCCAGCCTAACGAGCGGAATATTTATAAAATAATTACTCAGTCGTTAGGCGTTGTGCGGATAGCGTGATTGAAGAATGGAAATTCCGTGCCACTTTCGCCCGACCACACTTCGTCCCGTCGTACTTTTATTTCACCGCGTCACACAATGGCCACTGGTGCCTGAATTGCCAGGAGATAATCCGCCGGAGGATGTATGTACTCTTAATCATATCTTTAGAAATGCCGCGAGATTATCTTATGAGATGTGTTTCTGCCGTCATAATCCTCGGATTGAGGTCAAGCGTGCACTTCCGCGAAGCTCGTTATGGCGATATTTAGCGATAATTGGATGTGGAATGGCCATTTTAAAAGCGGCTGATGAACGGACCGGCCGTTTGTTTAATCCGCTAGTTGTTTAGTTAGTTTCGTTGAGCGCGGGTGGTGCGAGGCGACGCGAAGCCCGCAAAGCTTTCACGAACAGCCCCTTTAAAGTGATTATACGATTTTATCCGGCGGGATCAACCTACACAACGGGCATGCGAGGTAATCGCCCGCTGCATACAACCGCCGTCGCAAACTTCGCCGTCGTACACGTCGCAGTTCCAAAAATTTCTGGCGCCCACGGACCCCCGTCGTATTTCATGCATAATTCCGAACGAGTTACTTTCTTGCGTCGCTCGCATGTCGTTCAACCGCGCGCTGGCTACGCTAAGCCGGAAGTGAAAGATTTGCTGTACGCGTCACCGCTTTCGCCTGCAGATGTCGAGACGTCGCAAATGTTGGTCGGGCGGAACGGGCGAAGGAAATAAAGGCACCCGCGACAGTGCCTGGGATTGATTATTATTGCCGACGATAATCCGCCGTGAGCGAAACCGGCCGTGAACCGGCGAACCGACGCAGCGCGACTCGCGAAAAGATGAACATTCAAATTTAGCCCCTCGCGTAAACTGGAATTGGCTCGCGGAATTTAAATGGAAAGTTACAGTGCCGATGCGAACTCCGGAACGGACGCGCATTTATCGCGACGCAACAAGATACAATCAAACGTAATGAAAGCGAATGGGTGGAGGGCGCGGGAAGGAAAAAAGGCGAGAGGGTGCGTGTGCCAATGAGGAGAGGAATGCCAGGCAGATAATTTTCGTCGGCGCGCGCGCGTTCTCTGCACACCGTGCGGCGTAATGGAATAACGGAAGGCAGCCACAAGGCGAATTCAAATTTAGCCAGTGTAAACCAGATATCCATCGTTGGGCCTGCCGGCGCGTGCACGGAATTCGAACGGAAGATCGCGGGATTTCTGCTTAAAGCCATGCAAACTCGGGGCGTCTGCGTTCATCGGCGGCATAAAAGAGGTCGGGGACGGGGGACCGAAGGGCAAAAAGGGAAAGAGGACCTGCCCCGCGCCGCTGGCGGGGGAAGAATGCGTCGAGATAATTTTGAGCGGCGAACAATGAAGAGGAGCTGAGAATTTCGTGCTTCGTTGCCGGGTATATACAGAAGACCCACCGGCTAGCCGAACGGGGTGTCTGTGTGTGGCGGCGTATGTGTGAGGCCAAAAACATGACTCCGCAATTACGCGACCGCATTAAGACAGACGCGCAAACAAAGAGAGGCGGCGCGACGGCGGGTTGAATGTGAAGCCACCACCACTGTCATTGTCGTCGCTGTCGTGTCGTTGCTTCCACGGAGGCAGTCCCGAGTCATTAGGAAACCTTGCCTCAACTCGTGCATAATGCCTCGGTACAATACGATATGCACGTTGGCGAGATTCATTCGGTGAGATTGTCGGGGCACGAGTTACGCGACAGAGACGCCCGGAGCGAGACGGAAAACGGGCTCGGCGCGGGAGCGAGAGAAGGACCTACTGAGACACAAGTTGCTTCTGTGCTGGTCGCTTTTTCGGTAGAGAACCGTGTCTAGGATTAGCTCCGGCGGACACGGTCTCGTGGCGGCACTTTCTCCGACGACGGTCATTGATCCAGTTTCGAACTGGTTCATTTTTCATTGACAATCAACCCGGCGGCGTTTGTAGTCACGGGCTTGATTCGCTTAAACCTGTTAAGCAGACGCGACGTACAGAATGTACTAATTGTGAGAAGCCGAGGCACGCGTCGGTATTCCGGCTTGCGCGAAGTTACAAAAAGAAGCATCCGCCGCCTCGCGTTCCCTTGTCAGTGAACGTACGATGCCAGGAAACTGCGGTGCCAGCTAATTAGATAATGCATGCGTGACTGTACAAACTAGTCTCATCAACCGAACAGAAAACGCACTCCACCGGTTGTCAAGCCGAATCCGTCGAAAATAATTCCCCCCCGGGACTCCGTGATAGAATCATGGCCGGGTAATGTTCCGTGCGTAGCGGTCGGATTGCAGAAAGATGGCAGCTCCATTTCGGCAACACGAATCGCTCATAAGGACTCCAGGCGAGCCCCACGGTTGCTTTGGCAAACCACTTAAGGGTGAACACGAGCGAATCGGCGGGGGTTCCTGAAAGCGACGCGGGACTTTCGAGGGTGCAGGAAGCTGGAAGATCGCATTTAAGATACTCGCCGGTATTTATAGGCTCTAGGGAAAGAGTGGAGGCCGGAGGAAGAAAGGCAGCGGGAGAAGAAGCGAGATCGAGCGACGAATCGAGGCGCCACGATCGATCTTCATCAGGCTCCTGAGTACTCTAAGGGCGGAACGTCACTCCGTATACGTCTTTCCGCGAGCCTCGCTGCTCGCCATTAACCTAAATGAGAAATGAAGGGCTCACCTAGAGGAAGATCCGATAAGTCGCCGTCCCGATTATCCACAACTCGAAGAAAGATGAGACACAGCCGCAAGACGATTGTCGACACGCCGGACCGAAGTATCTTCTTTAAACGTACGTACGTGAGGCAGCGTGATGCCCGAATCGAGGAGACGCACGGGAAATTGGGTTAACGTTGGGCGATAAAATTGATGCACGCGCGGAACAAACGGCCGACAATATCTGTCGTTTCATCGGAATTCGTTCGTGCACAAAGGATACGACCGAACCGCTGCGCGCTTTCTCTCTATTTCTCTCTCAACATTCCTCTTTGTTCACGGAAGAAAGATAGCGATTTTTTCTACGCCGCACATTTTCGCCCGGCACCCACGGCACGCGAGCGCTGTCCTTTTGAGCGCTGACACACATATTTCGACGTTTCAAACAACGGCATTATAAAGCCACGCGACTACGCGACAAATGGCAGGAAGGAAAATGAAAGATGCGGGGGCCAGGGGGCGGGACGATGAAAAGACTGAGTGGACGAGCGCGGTAATACGGAGTATCGTACGTACAAAGGCATCGATTTTTCTGCAAACAAAAGCCGGGAGAGTTTCGCGGGCGCGCCTCGCGTTGGGAATAGTAATATCTTTCCTCGAGAGCGGGCCGCTGCACGGCTCACGCGGGTAGAAAAAAGAGAGACTGAGAGGCGGAGAGGCGTGGGCACGGGACGGAAAACAGAGCGGTTAGAGCGCAAAGAACGACGAACCGAGACGTGAAAAGAAACAGCGGAACGCGGTAGAGGGGCGCAGCGAGGATTGAGGAGTCGGAAGAGGAAAGACGGCAGAAGCGGTAGACGACTCCCTCAGGAAACACAACACCTAAATTAACCGTAGAAACCCGCTCCACCGTAGTGCAGTCGAGCTCGCGGGCGCCTCGGGGTACACCCGCGCTTGCAAATTAGAGAACGGCGCTCTATCCGTCTTCGGGCGAGTCTTCTTGGACGTGGATCAGGGGCGGGTTGCCTGAACTAAGGAGGAAGGTGCGTGCGAACGCGCGCGGAAAAGTGTGTGTCGAGGATTCGAGGGCTTAGTGGGACGCGGAGGGCACGGTGGATTTTTGCCTCGAGCTTCCCGGTAGCTGAAGGGCCCTTCGTCGATTTGAAGAAATGGGAATCCAATTTGAAGCAGGAATACGAGGGGTGAGTCGCAGGGGGACACTAAACACCCCATTGTCGAGGAAGTGACTGGGTGGTACTTAAATCGCCCCGCCTTTCCGTTTCTTCGCAAGCTACCCGAACTCCTTCTTTCTCATACTTTCTACTCCTTCGCGCTTACCCTCGTCTTCTGCCCGCTCCGTTTTTTCAGCCCCGCTTCACTCGGTCCCTTCGCGACTCACCCCGTGCAAACGTCCGCACCCAGCTAGTTCCACGGCGCGCGTGTTTATTTGTGTACCGGGCTGTGCGCGTTGCAGAAAAAACGAAGGGGAAAAAGAGAGGGAACAGCGGAAGATCGTAAGATAAAACGGCACGGGACGGCAAGGAGGGGCGGTCGAAAGCTTTCCGTACCTCGGTCTACGCGGAGCCTCGCTGAAAATCGTCGTTTCGCGCTGTTAAACGTACGGCAGGGGGGAATAATGTCCGTTTCCTTTGAGTATCCGCGAGGCGAGCCAAGGAGCGACGAAGACGCATTCGCGGCAGAGAGAAAATGAGAGTGCAAAAGTCGGGGAGCGAGACGGCGGGAGATAAAAAGCGCAAATGCCCGCTGGCCACAGCGTTCACATTCAAACGGCGAGTTTGCCTAACGGACTTCGTGCAAACAACCCCCCTGCGTGCCTTTGTTCTAAACCGGAGATATGTGCCGGTTCGCATCGTTCGTCAGACTTATTCTTACGTCTGTCCTCCAGGCATCTCGCAGTTTCAAACGAGGTAGGCGCGCTAAGTCGGCTGTACACTCGCCGGGTAATCAAACTCGACGAAGAAAGGCCAAAGCGTAGTTAATCCTGCAACGACTGACGTAAGGAAACGTCGACTTAATTTCATCTCGTAAAACCTATGAGTAAAAGGAACCATTGCGTGGCGCAACGTGGGGCACCGAGAGGGTGGAGCGAAATCGCGCGTAATTTCGCGAGCTTCCCTAATTTTACGACGGGAGAGCGCGTATAAAGAATTCCGCCGGAAATTCCACGACAATCTTACCGACGGGTCTTTACGAGCGCGGAGGGCTTCGGGAGCTAAATTGTGCGATACGATTTTACGCGCGAGCTTTACGCTGGGCAGTCAGTAAGTAATATGGCTTTTTGAAAGGTCCGCGGACGTCTCGCGCGAGTTGCTGCCGCCGGGGTGTATACTGCATGAAGTGGGTTTCGTTTCTTTGTTTCGTCGCACGCGCGGAAGTGTGAGGATCGTTCGGTACGGAGCCAAGAAGGGCTTTGACGTTTGACGAAGTGGCTTCTCCGGAGCGTCGTCCTTTTTTCGACCCTCCGAACTGCCGGAATTGCATCCCGACATTACTCAGGCGTTCCATTTGTGCTGGCTGTTTCGCCAACTATTCGTGCCCGCCCAGCGCAATTGCGGGCTGTTATCGATTTTCGGCCGCGTCGAATAAATAACGATCGCGGCAACTTCGGCTCTGATCGTTCGCTACTTAAACGCGGAGAGTAATTATGTGTTGGACTTCGTACGTCGGCGTTCGCGATTGATTGCGCGATGACGCTTTTCGCCTGAAAGTCGGAACTGAAGCGCGCGACACTCCAGGCGGCGTCGATTTTAATTAAAACTGTCGAACAATCGTTCCGCCTTCCCGTGGATGTATTACTCGCGTTTGTAAATGGTATCGCGTTCTATCGGCGCTTGACAGCGCGTCAAACGCATAAAATAACAATCGGACCATTCGTCCGCTGGTCAGCCGATTAGAAAGGGGTAGGGGCTGAAGCGATAATGAAATATAACAACGCCTGTCGAGATAACGACGTCGACGCGACAATGAAATCGCGTATCAACGATATCGCGGAATTCGAGCCGCCCGCCCCTTTTGCCCTTCGATTTTGTCCGCAACTTTCCCTTCGACACTACCGTCCCCGGTCACTGCGGGCTTTTTGCCGTTAATTTCGTTTCAGTGCTAAACCGAGTGAACGCTTGTGTCCGAGGGAAAGATGAGCAGGGTGGGGAAGGGTCGAAAAAAACAAGGAAAACGCGGCGAAAGTAAGAGAAAGCACGGAAAGCGAAAGTGACAAAAAGGGGAGAACGTGGGTGTAGAGGGAAAGAAGGGAAAATGGAGGAAGGGGAATGGAAGGGTTTCGCTCGGAATGCAGCCACGCCGGCGGAGTTCAAACGAAAGCCGAAATCCGTATAATTGAAAATATGCCAAGTGAGGTATAAAACGAGCTTGTGGATAACACTTCCGCCGCAGTATATATTCCGCTGCACCGCCATTGCCATCCGGAGCCAGTGCATTAAAAGACCGCGGTTATTGCCACTAAATTTGCTCTAAGTTCCGTCGTCAAAAAGACATTATGCTCAATTTTGAATATCATTCGCTTATTAACCTCGTATCATAACGGGCAGGAATCAAACAGCGATTTAAAACGATTTAAGTTTTAGCTGCGCAGCTTCATAGGCAATAATACTTCCGTATACCAGGAATTGATTGACGCATCTCAGCTTATTGGCAGCACGCCACGAAATACTCCATGCATTGCTACTTTAATGTTCATATATTATTTTAATATTCTATCGCATCATAACTATTTTACTTTCCGCACAATTAACAAATTTCTTCCCCTCGCATAAACACTTCCATCCGCGTACTTATCCGCGGCACATCCACATAAAGTAACATCACCCTCGGACTCCAGTGCCCTCACTTATTCACCAAGTCTTTTCTACCGCCCGACAAATTTTTCGCCAGAGTTTCACTGTTTCACCAGCAAATTTCTGTGAACCTCTAAGGCCAGCCCCGAACGCTCCCCTTCTTTCCTGCCGAGTCTCGCGCGAACGGAAACAAAGCGCAGTACGAAAATGCGGGTTCGCATGGGCCAGGCGCGAGCGTGCATCGAGGAAACGGCGACGAGTTGGCACTTACTGTCAACCTCAAATATTATATACGGCGTGCACGGCGGACGACCGACGCAGTTACATTAATATCCGCGTTAACGTCGGACCGTTGCATTTCGCGATTCTTTGGCGGCCATGCATCCTGAACCCTCGCACGTAAAATCTCGCGGGGTCGAGGCGTCGAATGACAAATAATAATGCGCCGCCGGATCGACAGGGCGTAAAACGTTCGGCGATCGCGCAGAGGAATTTCGGGAAAATAATGGCCGGCCGTGTCCGCGTTTGAGAGGACGGTTTCCCCGCTGTGCGTGTTCGAACCTTTTGTGTCCGTCCTGCCAATCTGATCCGCGGGGGTGGATGCGTTCTGGACGTACGTGCATCTGCAGATCAGCAGATTCGCCGCGTCGATACACGCGGTGTATCTGTTTTGCGGATCTGCGTATTGAAACGTTTACGTACGCACAGATATACGCAGCGATAGGATCGGCGCGGAGTGGGAATGATTTAGACCGGAAAATTCTCTGAAATTTTCGCGGCCGCGCGTCAGTTTTCAAATATGCGTGGATAGTTCGGAATAAAGTTCGGCGGGCGAGAGTTATAAGCGAGAAAGTGATCGACATGACGGTGATGTTCGGTAAAATAATCTTTTATTTATCGCGAGGGAGTTCGATCCGACGTTTTGCTTCCAGAAATACGTTTCGAATGCCACGCTTGTACGGTTTAGCAAATTCGCCGTATCCGGTATCAATAATCCATTTGATATTGGCTTTATGGTTTCATGTAGCACGATACAATTGAATTATGTTGGGAATCTGCGTGTGTATTGGAAACATCAAAGTGAGTAATAATGGAAAGTAACGTAACGTGTCTTGCTGCTCGTTACGGAAATATCAGAGCGAGTATTAACGAGAAGTATAACACATCGCAGTGCTCATTATAGAAACATGAAAGAGAGCAATGACGCAATGTTGCAGAATACGTATCGCGCGTCTGTTGTACTTTCAGTCCATACATGACACAATACGCAGAGGGGAAGAATGAACGGGAAAACGATCGATAACTAGGAGCTTCGACAGCCTCGCGGTGTTCTTTTAAAACGGTTTCATCTTCTTGTCTACAAAACACCGTCTTACATGCCGAACTGAATCTAACATGAGATTCGATGGTAATGTAAACGAATCCTGGACACCGAGATCCTTTAACGCGATAAAGCTCTTCCTTTACTTTTGCACAGAATGTGGAAAGCGCTCGGCAAGATTGTTGCGGACTCCTATCTGTGCTCAAAACTCTTTCCTTTTGACTGCGAACCGTATCGACGCGGCGATCGTTACGAGTCGAAGATACTCAATCCGAACTCGCAGATGAATTGATCTCAAAACTCCTCTCTTTCCGCCGATCGACCCGCAATACACGTTACCGATAGTATTTACATTTCCCGCAGCACCCAACGGAGTACACTCGTATTGACCTGGATTAATAGCAAATATTATCTTCTGGATTACCGCCGATAAACGTCAAGCCTCGTATCGTAACATCGCCAAACCCTTATTTCCGCGAAATTGGTTACTAGCCGTACACAGTTAATCTACTTTCATTCGAGCCTTGACCCATCTCCGCGCGCAATTCTCGGCACACTTTCAATCAACATCACACAACCCGTCCCCACCCAACGCACATTTATCAAATCCACTCGCCCGCCTCCCCAAATTCCGCTGATCCAAAATCAATACAAATCAGCAAACAGACCGCACATCGCACGCCTCGGCCAGAAAAACGCTAGATAGTGAATCTCTTTTTTCCGCCAAGTGCTCCCGCTCTCATATTCACCGCCCACGCAAACGCTTTCCCGTCAACACGCACCTCCGTCTGACCGTACGCATTCGTAGCATTCGTACGCATTCATACGCGCCCACGCGCACATCCACCTACCCGCACCTTCACTCGCACATTTCCGCGTACGTACACAGTCGAATAATTTTTTTTCGTTCAAAGCCCGTCTGCACAGGATCGTGTCGCCGACGGGCTAAGCGGTGCGTGGCCCCGAACGTGGCTCTCGTCAAGCAGTATGTGCGCAGTTTGTGTACGCAACGGTTTTTACGTATGGCTGGAACAGTTTCACGGCTGCGTACAATCGGGCATTCATCGCAATTTCGCCGTTTTCCGGGTGATGCCCGGCGAGTCCTCTCGTCGTGAGCGATGCCGAACACAACAGGACGAGCCGACCTCGACAGCCGGAGGGTCAACGCTGCGACTGATGCACTTGACAAAAATCTACACGCCCTGTTCTTTGTTCGAGCCATACACTCGCGGCGGGGCCCACGGGCAGACGGGCGAAATTCGCTCCGAACGAAATATCGGACGCGGGCGTTCCCAATTAAGGATGCTGAGAACAAATGGTAGCGGATAATGGGGGTGGCTGTTTAATATTGATGCTGACGCCGGTTGCGGAAAGTCAGGACGTGCTGGGCGATGCGAGCAAATCATGCGCGATGCGTGATAAAGATGGCGCGTTGAGGAAGCGATGGGTAGGTTTTCACGCGTAGTGTTGTGGGTAATTAATTTCCAGTTTTTTGGAAATTTGTGCATTGGCGCCGTCGATGTTTGCGAGAAGTCAGCGTCATAAATTCATTAAATGGCGTAGCACTGGTAATGGACATTTTTGTACAGTGTTGATAAAAATAGCGTGTTCTGAATTTCGCGGAGAGTATTTTATGCGTAATTAAAAGCGTAATTCATTTCGAATTATTTCATAATTTTTGTATTGGCACGTTCGATGGTTGGAAGAACTCAAGATGTTTAGTGAGATTTGCAGGAATCATACAAAACGCATTTCATCGCATAGCGCTGTTAATGGGGAATTTCATACGGTGCTCATGCGCATGTTCAGAATTCCATGGATAATATTATATGCGTAATTAAAAGTATAATTAATTTTGCGTTATTTTGAAACTTTTGTATTAACGCGGTCAATGGTTGCGAGGAACCAGGATGTTTTGGAATCAGTAGAAATTATGCGCAATGCGTTAAATCGTGTACCGCGAGTAATAGGGAACATCATCCAATGCTGATAAACGCATCCATAGCCTATTCTAAATTCCATGGATAGTCTTTTATGCATAATTAAAAGTGTAACTAATTTTGAGTTATTTTGTAAGTAGATTTGCAATTATATACCTGTGCCTTTGTGTGCTCGCGCGCCCATACAAATACGTTGCCCCACTTGCTGTTTTCCGTTTTCCCTCCACATTCAATGAAACGCAGCGGACTAACGTTTACTTAAACAGCATTATCTCCCGCGAAAAAAGTTAATGAACAAATCCAATTACTTTCCACATACACGCGCGCTCTTAATACCCGTCGCCGCATTATACTCACTTTGCCGCGTCTAACATTTTCATCGCTCCATACACCGTTTCCGGCAAAAATCAATCTTCCCCCGAAGGTTTCCGCAAAGCGACCGGAAAGAAGCGGCACTTCAAAATCCCGCGTTATCCAGCGGCCTCTTTCAATGCGACCGCATTCTATCCAACGTAGGTGAGCCCACGGAAATCGGCGTTCGGCAGATTTTAGCGATTAAAAGCGTGCTCGACGCCTTGAACAGAACACATACGGATGGCTTTCACAAAGCCATCATGCTCGGCTATGCGGAAGTGCAAGCGTCGGATATACAGACTTACTCATTCTATGCTCGGCCATTGTCCCCGCATACCTGACCGACAATGATGATATATCCGTCCGTCCATTGGATTAATTGCATCGCGGCGCTGATACATCGCCGGATCTCTATATCAGTCATCGTCCACCTTTGCAGACAATACGAATTTCGCGGTTTAACTCATGAGCGGACGAATATATCGCCGACAGCCGGCATTGGCAAATCGGATACACCGGCGCGAATGAGATCGAGGGGTAAGAGCGACCAGTGGCAAGAGCCGAACCATTGTGTCGAGCTTCTGTAATGTTCCCAATTAGTGCCCTGATTGCGGCAAAATATGCACTCGCGTAGTATGAGGAAACGGTGCCGTAAGAGACACAAAATTACGTCACGTTGGAACCGTATCGCAGATATGATTTTTTTTACTTAGTAATCGTTTGTGGACTACACTTTTTTTTCGTGGGACAGGGATTATTCTTTGATATTGTAAGCGAATATGTAGATATATTCTAGAGATGTTGTTTGTTGCACTCGTGTAACAACGACATTTGGCTTGATGTACACTTAATGTAATTTCATGAATGCAACTTAATTCTTTCTTTTGGCCGTTATGTAATTTAATCATTCATGATTCTTTTGTACGTGCCTTAGTTACTTCGGTCATTTTCGACTGTTTTTCATCCATATCTCCAAACATATTGTAAATTATCTCATTCCGGTAGTCATTTTTCGCTCTTTCTTCGCCTATTATTGGGTATGTCTTCAAAAGTATTCGGAATTCAACAAAAATGCAAATGTTTACCATATATTTATAACTTTACTACTAAAAGCATTGATTCTCATGTCTGTATTAACTAAGTCAACACATCGCGAAATGCCGCAACGCATCAGATTCGAAATACATCCAATGCAGGTGTCCATAATTTCGTGATTCGTGAAAATTCGACTTCTGCTTTATTACTCACCGCGCGCCCACAAAGTCGACTTTGTCGTCGCGGAACGGATGGTACAAATTAATGCAAGCAAAAAGTTGCCAACGAATGCGGTCCCGTTCGGCTGGAGGCACAGATGCGCGCATCTGGAAATCAGTTCTTGCTAAAGCGGCGACTCGCTCAACTGGTCAGCTCGCACGCAAAACGATGGCGCGCAAAACAATTTTCCGTCGAGCGTGCTTTTTTTCATAGTCAATTACTTTTCCATTTGTACGCGAGCGCGACATCCCGGCCCCGCGCGCATGCACTTTCTCTCTGTCTCGTTCCCTTTTTCTGTTCCCGAGCGCAGAAAATCGGTCCGCTCGTGTGTACGCGCGCGAAAGGAAGCTTTTGGTGGCTGCTGCACTCTGAACGGCGCGGAGAACTAGGAAATCATTACCGCCGACCGTTTTTACTTCTCTTTTTACGCCAATTGCGCTTTTTCGGCTCTGTTACACTACTTCTGGCACTGTCCTCTACCCGTTCTTGCCGTTATTAGCGCCGCGGTAACGATAGCGTGTTACAGTAAAGATAGCGTACGAGTCGAACCGCGATTTCAAAGACGTTTGCGAAATTAGAAGAGAAAATTATGCCCAGGGAAAGATAACCGAATGTACCCTTGCAAATGAGAGTACGGGTTTCACACACGTTTCCTCTTTACAAAAATATTGCATCCAGGAAATCGCATGGAACGGTTCGCTTCGGAAAATTAGACACGGCGAACGTTTATTCTATTTGTTGGGAGAGAATGTTCAGTCCCCGATTGTATTCGCTCCCGAGTGGCGCAGCGAAATTTTTTCCATCACTTGAGAAAACGTCGGAATACGCTCGGCCCGGGGAACTTTGCCATTAGTTGGTCGGATTAGCGCGGCAACGGCGAAAGCGAAAGCTCCCCCGCGTAGGTATCGTTATTCAGCGAAATATGCCTTATAATGACGTTCGCAGAAAAGTGCCGCCGGTCGCCATTGTCGCGCGCAACTATTTCGCCCGATTAAGCCACGCTTTTGAATTCATGCGAAAGTTCGAGGATTCGCTGCAGCGCTCCCGGCTCGCCGCTCGAAATTTAAAGTCTCCGAAGATTTTCCCGCCTCTTTCCGTTCCGCGCGCAGGATTAACTCGGAACAAAGAGCCACCTTATAACCCCCCCGCCCATTCTTCTACTTATGCGCTAACTTCGCTGGGGATATAAAAAAAACTTTTAGCGCCGGATATTCACGGGAGAGAGCTCATTACTTCCTGTTGTACGGCCATTGTTTGGCGGATAACGGAAATGAGACTACCGCATACGATATACCGTTCGCAAGCCGCGTATTACGTAACATTGTGAGGAGCGACAGTGCATAGATTAGGTACAATCACTCGGGTGATACGGAAAGCTGCAATTTTCATTTAAATCAGCCGCCCCGCGCAGGTACTTCGCTGGTGCCGTTATCGGTCTATGTTTTGCCGGTATTATGAGCCCACGTGTAAATCTTATCGGCCGCGATGGCGTGCGGTGGCAGTGGTTGAAACCATTCGAATCGTTATCGCATTCGGTCGGATTAATGCGGGAAAAAATCGTCACGCCCTTAGAGGTCGGGTAGCTGGAACTAGACGACCATTACGCTCGAAAGCACGACGTACGACGTCAGATCGTGAGATTTCCGTTATTGCTGTTAGCGCGAACGCAGTGCGCAATGCGAATTCTAATTGCGCGTACGTGCGGTCCCTCGCGTGTACTCCTGGCTCGCGTTTCACATTTCCAATCGATTCTGAGGAATAACGCGGACGGCGGCAAGTCGAACGGTCGCAAATGAGCACAGACATGCGTGACTGCCGAATCGCTGCCGTACTCGTACAAATGCAGCCTCGCTTACCTCGATATTACGGCACGCGAATATATGTTCCGGGATTTGTTTAGCGGTCGGCGGGAAACATTTGGACGGTGGATAAAAAGCAGAAATCGCTGGAGGCCAAATGTTTGTATTGACTCGAAAAATGCGTGTACACACGGCCGTATGTTCATATAGCTGCTCTTTTGAAACAAAACCCACTCACTGCAGGCACACTTCCACGTATGACAATCAGCAAACATACTTGCGGCTTCGAGTGGTTTCGCGGGCAAATGAAATGCGGCGACGCTTTTCTACCAGCGGTTGCTTCTCTCGCTCCGTCACACACGTTCATGCATTCTCAGAATCACACTCCGCAATATTCGAGATTGCGCACCAAAGATCCGCCGGTCTGGCGGCGGGCGACAATCAGACACGAAATGAAGTTATTAGAGATATGCATCAAAAAGGCAATCAGAGCGTGTCACAACTCAGATCTATAATTAGCAATTTTCTTCTAGCGTGCGAAGACTTTTGTTTCTGTAATTTGAGCGCAATCCGCGATTACAGCAGTCGTCGAGCATGTAGCCGGCTTCCACCCTCGCGCGATCTTGCGCGAGTTAAGTGGATTTCGAAACGGTAGGCGCGGAGTAGTCGTGCGTGAGTTAAGTATAGGTTTAAGCGGAATATTCGAACTCGATTCGGCGAACTGTGAACTCGGCGAGGGCCTGGTGTGTTGCCGAGTTTGTCGAGGAAACGCCGGCTCCCGGTTGTGTTAGGAGGACGATAACAACTAATTGTAAGTAAGGTGCCAAGCTCCAGAGAAATTCGCTGCGCGACCGTTCATGCCGCGCGTTCGCGTATTCCAAAGTATAACAGTGCTTTCCTGCGTTTCAGGCATAAATGCAAATCGGCTGAAAAACTTCGGCGTAATAAGTCGCTGGAAAAATACCGTCAACGTTCGGGTGGGTGCCAGTAACGAAACGATGTTGTTAGATTCATACGCAGATCGTATCGGCGCAATTATCTTCAATAAACGGCGTTATTGCGGTTCTGTGTACGTCCGAAATCGTATTTTTCTCTGACCGGCGTTTATCTCTAACGATTCGCGTAATGGCACTCGGCGACTGTTCGTCCGCCATTGCGAATGTGCACGCGATTATGCATCGTAGTCGAAAGCACGATGCCCGCGATACTATTTCGCATGCAACAGCGCCAGACACGATAATCAGGGACGAGATAATGCGAGTTGATAAGGGAAGCCGGCTGCGGACAAGAAGTCACCTCTGAGCGTTTCGGCGTTCTCCACCGAAATCGTTACGATCTCTCCCTGGTCCGTTCCATTCCGAGAGTGATGAGTTATATTACCGGAGCGCGAGGGTGCACGTGCGATATTAAAAGTGAAATATATACCCCCGGAACTCCGGTGAGCCTAGCGCTCGCGAATAAATCGTACGGAAACGCTTGCGGGATTGGCCTCTGACCGGAGGAAAATGAGCGGCGGTTTATCGAGGGAAAAACGAGCAGGGCGAATGACGTGGACTGTACAGTTTTACATCGCGATCACCATTTTCTGCAATGTCAGTCGGCGCGCAAAATTCATGTATTTATTCGATCCACCGGAAGCTTCTGTCCGATAATGTCATCTCAGGTTTCAAGATGTATGAACGTGTTCGTTTGAAACGTATGTGACTGTCTCTGTTTACCATCGTATTTTTATATCGGTGACCTTTGAAATGTACTCAAGTAATGGTTTCATCATTTCAGTATTATGTATTGAAAATGTATTATTTTCTTTTCCATTCAAATGCGGAGAGATCTTTCCGGTAGATCTGACATATTGTAAGACGTATTATGAATAAGCTCCATGTTTCTATGTTAAAGACAGATAAAAGGCGAATTGCATCGTTTATGGCAGAGTTATTTATAATATGATTCTTGCGCGGAAGATGGTAGCATAGTTTGAAAAGGACCAAGGAAATGTGTGCTAGCGAGTAGCATTAGTACTGTTCACATCACCGCTCTCTTTAGTATTTATCCCTTTAATTTTATTTTAGTAATAATACACATAAATACTTTGACCGTTATTGGGAATTTGCACAACAAAACCGTGTTTCTAGGGCATCGGCTTTGTTCTGAAAATACATGCGTGTAACACGCTGTCTGTTTGCTGGAGAAAGCGGGATGTTGTTGCTGTCAATCAACGCACTGTGCTATTTCAACTGAAAAAAATGTTATTATGAAAACCGTCAACATGAAATATGTTTTCCCGAAAGTCTGGCGAGCACGGCGTTCACAAATAAATTGTACGAAAATGTTATAAGGAACGATGGTGACATTGTCATATTTTTATAACAACGTTCTTTTACCAAATTTCTCTTGCTGCATCAAGGCTTGGAGATCAGTCGAGGGTAAACATTTTAAAATAGTCGCAGTAAAAGTGCCTAACATCTCATCGAAAAATCTTAGAAAGAACTACCTCTACTACATTAATTAATCATACAGAGACTGCAGCGAATGGTGCATTATATCACCTAAGAACTAAATTTCGAAAGAATTAAATTCGCAACAAAGATCCGGCAGGGCACAGACGATTAAACCTTCGCTCAACGAACACATTATATACGCACGGATGGGCACTTATCAGCGGACCGATGAATCGTTCGTGTCGCGCGATGAACGTACTTACACCCACACGCGACAGGCGCTGAAACTTCGATCATATCCGAGACAAAAATCCTCCCGAAATTTCGCTGACGTCGGCGGCGAGAAGTAATGGCCTTTTGACAATCCCCCCGACGCCCTCTTCCTTCACGGACCGAATATACTGCGCTCGCGGCCACGTAATTTATAATGGTCGGACGGCGTTCCTGACCGAGTGAAAAACTCGGTCGCCCGTTCATCCGAACTATCGCAGTTAGTTTCCAATCAAACTCCCTTCGCCGTGGAGCTGCGCGGCCGTGCGGCGACAAAACTCGAGGCCTCGCGTCATATGCAAATCGCTCTCGGCTTACGTAACCGCGCGCCCGGCAAACGCATCTACGTCTCGCCAAGCAAAAAAGAGAAACGCGGGTCAAACAATGTCCTCTTTGGCGGAGAATAAAAATTACGAGACAGCGGGTGGCGAGCGAGACTGGCTTTAAATCTCATCTGAAATTCGTGTACACCGATGGTCCGCCATTTGCGTGGGCAAAGTCAGGACCGGGACGCGCGGCACGTCCGGTACACGTAACGGTTACTCGAACATAAATTATTAATGAGTACACACGCCCACGATAAAAGCAACAGCGACAATAGCAACGGCCACGATAGCCCTCCTCTCCCTCTATTTCTCATTCCCTTCCGTCCGCCCCCTACGCCGTCTCGTTACTCTTTCAGCCCGGCCAACTTGCAGCCCGACTCACCGACTAACCGTCTGACACCGGCACACCGCTTCGCCTAAGTGTATCAACGTGCGCATGCCGGATGAAGAAAGCCCGACACGCGGCGGGCAAAGAACGCGAGAAAAGAAAACGTCGCACGCCAGTGCCGTAACTAAAGGGCGCATCCCGGCATCTGCCGACACTATTTTATAAATATTTATACCCGCGCCGCCTGGTATATTTAGTCGCCGCGCGCTCGGATCCCGGCAGAGCCCGGCGGCAATAGTTTTCCATGCCACGCCGCGGCAGCTTCTATATTTAGCTGAGTTTCGGACTTTTCGGCCCCTCGTCCGAACGGATTCCCGTCGTCATTACCACTTCGTCTGCGTGCGCAATTACGCCGATCCGCCGGTCAACTTCAACGCTGCGAGAGCATATTAGTTCGCCTGTCAGGCAACGCAACTGGCGCCGTTGCGATCTTTTCGCGGCGCGCTCTATTTAGCGACGAGAGCAACGGATGCCTTCCGTAGTACATCATCGTTGGGAAGCTTGCCAGGCCGAGATATTTATTCGGCGATCCTAATATTTCAGGCGACCTTTTGCGGTCGACGGTTCAGCAGGTGTCCGCTGAAAGAATGGCGCGGCGACAGGGTTTTCTCGCGGTTGACGAAGCGCCGCGGAGAATCGTAGTGTCCGCGGCGGTTTAGCAGGTGCGCGGATTTACAGCGAATGGGGAGGCGCGGATAAAAGCGCCCTTGCGAGCTGGCGCGGGTGGCGGTTGGAAATGTAATACATTTTGAGCTACTTGGGGGTGTGCGGAATCAAGCGCCACGTCGCGTCGAGGGCGCTATGTGATCACAGAGGGTCATCTATCGAGCCGTTGCAATGAGTTCACGGTCTCACACGTCCACTCGGTGATCGATCGGATTTCGCGAGTTCTAATTACCAAAGCGGTCGGTTTAATCGCTGCCGCGCAGCGAAACAACGTCTAAAGGGTAACGCGCATCAAGTGCTTTCGCAGCACGAGTTGAGCAGTAATGCGTGTCATTCAATACATCTAGATCGTTAGTCTCTTCCCTCGCGCGTTCTTTCTTTCGCTTCTCCATCCAATGTTTCCCTCGTTTCATTCGTTCTTTAATTCTTGTTATTCTCTGTTTAAAACGTTAATTCTTGTTATTCTTCAATAAAAATTTCATAGATAATACTAATGATAAATAAGACTAGCTTAATTTAAACTAAATTTCTAGTTGATTATTTCAAAGTAAGGAGTAATAGCACCCTAAAGGGTGTTATGTTTAAGTTAAGTTATTATCTGATTAATTAGCCGATATCCCATTAGTACATCTAGATCGTTAGCCTCTTCCCTCGCGCGTTCTTTCTTTCGCTTCTCCATCCAATGTTTCCCTCGTTTCATCCGTTCTTCTTTCTGTCACTTCTTGCCCGCCGTTCATTTTATTTCCTTCTGTCAACGTTACTTCCTTTCTAACCGCTTCTTTCGTTCGACGGTTTCCTTCTTCCGTCGGCCATTTTTCTTGTTTAATGCCTTCGCTTCTTTCTTATTCTCACGTCAGCGGGCAACCTTTTACGCGCTTCTTTGTCAGTAAATAATTTTGCCCGCGACGAATCATTCTGCGCAGCGACGACAAAAATATTCATCACGACGGCACTCAGTACACTCCGGAGAAGGATGCCAAAGCCGCAAAGCGGGTCTCGGAAGAGGCTGTTAGGAAACTTTTAAACGATTAAATTTTACCGGCACCTCGCGACGCGCGATGTCGTCACTCCGTTCGTTCGTTTGACTTTTCGTTTTCGTGCTGTACCACGTATAAGAAGACGTCGAGGAAATTCTGACAAAACGCTGATTGGGCGTAGTTAGCGACGATGCGTGAGAACGACGTCGAACATATAGTAAGCCCTTCATTTACGCGAATTCACTTTAATGCTCTTAAACTATCAGATACTCAGATAACCGACAGTGAATTCAAATAAGTAAAATTAACTATAGAAATGAATGATAGTTACATAAAAAAGTATGAGTTTTGTTGTCAGTAAGTTTTTAAAAAACCTCTAGTTAAAGTTTCCTACCCACTAAGAGCTAAATACGTATTTAAAAACGTGGAGCGGACGCTGATTTTAAGCGGTTTTTCATGGTTCTATTTAAACTGTTTCCATTGACGCGCTGTTTTCATGGAACGAATTACCCGCGTAAATGAAAAGATTGCTGTAATTTGGTTTATGACGGCTTGCTCCTGAACACAAGTTATGATCAAGCTTTTTTAAATGCGATAACGTTTAAAAGAGAATGTATATCGAGTAACCCGGGCGCCAATTGTTCATAACAGACACACGTTAAACCGATAACCCGACATTGCACTACCTAATCCATTAAAAACCACGTCACCTTCACGTGTCTATCTTAAATGACAGTTTATGCTATGTTATCGCACGTATTAAATATCCGCAAAAATAACCACACGTCTATCACACAGCGTAAGCGATATCGACGGATACTTAGAAGTGAACTAGAAATGACGAACTACGAGGGAGATGAGCAAATGTATGAAAAATCCTCGTGTGTAACTTGACGTATTTGTGTAGTATAGCAAATATAAGGACGTTCATGCGGGTCTTATGACAAAACGATGGCATGGCAAGCAATGGATCGTGGACTAGGGGCATTTAGCATGAGAATCGCGAAGTACTCGAGACGCAACGGATAATCCGCGTTATTGCGTTCCTTGTAAACGTTCAGAAGACGTGAGCATTTGTAATTGCGCGCCATGAGATAATCATATACCGGTTAATATTACGAAGCACGGCACGGTAATGTTTCTTGTATGAAATTATTGAAACAGCTTAAGCGAAAAACTCAGCGGAGACTATCAAAGAATAATTGCAAACCATTCAGAAGCCATATTTTGATAAGATGATTACGTTACTGTTAAAAAACGGTTTTTATTACACAAGTGCACTGACAAGTACCTTTGTTAATGAACTATACTGCGCAATCTGCACTGCAGCTTGTTGCTGCGGGACAATCGGAAAGCGGCGAAATATCGATGAATCCGTTCAGTTGGAGAATGACACGATAGACAAATGCACGCGTTGTTCAACCTTCCAAAGACAGCGGAATCAAAAAACTTTTTCACGTCCGCAGAAGATCAACGAGTTTAAATGGTAATCTTGAAATGTGTTGGCGCGTAATTCTTTAAAAGGAATATCCAATAACGCGCGTCCGTCAGTATAACCGTATAATCCGACGAGGCGCGTGACGTAATCCGCGAAACGTGATCTGCCGCAAAAAGTCCGGTTGACAGTCGCTAAAGAGATTACAGTTTACAGCCGGAAGTCGGTCCAAACTACTGAACATAGCACGCAACATTGACAAGCATCAACAGTTTTCGCACAAAATAAATCTCACGTACGCCGCGACTTGTCTAACAAGTGGAGGCTTGAGCTACAGCATTAGGGGGATGAGGTGTTATAACGTGAAATTATTGTAGGCGTGTGAATCATTTTATGCAATTTTGTAAAAAAAACTACCAACGATTGGAAAAAATATTTTACGAATTTTCATGCCTTGGGGGATCGAACAACATGCAGGCTCCATAGCCCGAAACACGTTTATACCCTCGCTTCATTTCCTTGTCACCCAAACGCAACAATGTTCATAAACTTCCCCGCCCCGAACCGCATCTCGATATCCCAAAGCGCGAAACTTCTATGAGCGCGTGTAACGTTCACAGTGGTAACCCTTGTTTCTTCACGAAATAGTGAATAGCGCATTATTTCATACAAAATGATAAAGCTTCGGAAAGAATTATTCTGTTCAAATAATGTTTCGCGTAAAAGATTACTGGTACATTTTGTATGAAATAAAATTGAAATTTTACATCTTACACTTTTCGAAGGTGCGATAATGTTTAACACGTTGACTGCCAAGCGTATTTTACTATATCAGAACGGTGATGCTATGAAATACTACAGCGTTCGACAGAATTATGCAAAATGGAAATAATGTACAGGTATCGGAGACCGAATGATCGCATCACTATTCTAATAACAATTGCATTTATAAAATAATAATTGCTACCCATTGCGAATATTTTGGATCTTCCGTAAAATCCCTTGTGCCGGTCACGGGTGACCACCATGGCAGTCAAAGTGTTAAAGCAATCACCAATATGTATTGCAAGTTTAGTTGAACAAATATCGCAACAATAAATTATTTGTTGCCTTTCCCTTAAGGAAACAAATATGCGAACAAATTTCTCCTTGCATACATTTTCCTCAGTAATACCACGCAGCCTCTTCGCGTCTCTCAGAGAGGACAGTCGAGCGCAAATTTAATCGCGGACCTCGCCACCTAAAAAGAAGAGGCGGCGCGAAGGAACGGAATCATTAATAACCCTCGATAACGTTATACAATGTACGAGCGGTCGTGAGCAGACTCGGGTCGGCCTTTGTGTCTCGTGTTCCGAGTACAAGAACACGCTCGTCAAACTCCGCACCGCCGGCACGATACACGAGTACACACACGGTGCACGTACGCGGCACGCGTGGCCACGCTGACAAGTTGAGCGATGTTTAACAAACAGCAGCTGATGTCTGGAGTGTCCCTAAAGCAACGTTACCGGTGTCAGAGTTCAGCCGCGTCATTCATATACGCCCGTCGTTACCTACACATTAGTAATTCGTGTGGGCCATCGGCTCGGCGGTGTGCGTGCGTGTGTATAAATGGAACTGTGCACACGCGCGACCGCCGTCAATGAATATCTAGATGCCGCGGACGTAGACTCGCGTCGGTATGTGCGTGCCGCGATGTATGTGCGTCCGCTGACGAGCGAACGGGGGTTCCGACGTTCGGTTGTAACGTTGAACTTAACTAAACTCCGGGTGGCGAGGCTGCGCGCGATGCGAATGAACTTGATTAATTGCTCGGCTGACTCACGAATTAGCGTGTGAATGAGAGGCACGTCGAGATGCAGGTCGAACGGGAAGATCGGGAGAGGTCTGGAGGGAGATGGATAGATCGTGGGAGAGGCTAGTTCCAGGACAGGGGCTGGTGCGAGTGGATGGCAGGGGGGAAGAAAGTGCTGCGAGCCACCAGAAACTTTCGATCCGACGACTCACGTACTCGACCCACTTCAATTACTCGGTCGATTATCGAGGGCCAATAAAGAATCGATTTGCTCGAGGAGCAGTGCTCGTAGCAGCGCGACGTCATGCCGAACGGGTTTCCTGGTTAACGAGTTAAACGTCGTGCCGCGTCGGTGGAGTCCACTCGTGCTAACTCAATATGCACGAACGCGCGCCCAATCGGCGGATCCATGCGGGCGCAAGTAAGCTCGACACGCTTGCAACGTACGCAAGGAGGGCCGATGACAATTAAGGCCGATTCTCACCTAAGCGGCATCGAGCGGCGCGGCGCTTCAAAATTACGGTTACAATTGTTTGCGTGTAATTAAATGATACCGTCTTCAACTAAGCAGAGCAGCGCGGTCCGACGCGGCAACTTGGCAACGCGACCGGGAGCGTTCGCTCGCGGCAAGCATGCTTCGAAACGCGCGTGAACGCGTACTGACGGCCAAGTGTGAATCACGACGCGTAAAAAGCAAGTGTCGACTCGAAGAGTCTGCAGTGCAATATGGACGGACAGAAAATTGATAGGTGGAAATAATAGATAGATTGATAGGAAAAAATAGTGTGTGGAATTCGCCTTCTTCTAGTCTTGCGCGAAATATATCGTGTACCCAATATTGTCGCTTCTTTTTTCTCTTTTTCTTTTCATGTTCGTGACATACTGCAGCGACAAACAGAAAATCGTCCGATGATGAGGATGTTGAATCATCAAACATCTTCGAATTCATTGTTGTCCACCAACGTGTGCACTCAAACGCAAACGAAATTCTACTGTTTCGCTTCTGCTGCTGCCAAATGCCGCTTAGGTGTAAATAGCCTATCTGAAATGACGCTACGCATCGCGCCGCGCCGCTTCGCTCGATGCCGCTTAGGTGAGAATTGGCCTTTATGCGACCGCCGACGAGGCGTTCGAGGATTCGCAAGACACGGTCAAAGGGCAGAAGAGCAGGGGCGCCGTTGCTCTCGACGCTGACCGATCGTGGACACAGTCGAAGCCGGAAGCACTCAATTTTCTCGCGTCGCGAACAGTCGCGGCGACAATGGTGGAACGGGGCGCGAAGAAAAGTTTTTAAATTTACCGCTCAAAATCCGGAGGTCGCGGGGAATCGCGCGTTCACGAGCGCGGAGAGAGGTGGCTCAAATGGAAAATGGTGCGGCGACTTTATCTTGCCGAGTGATATTATCGGCGGGCGCTATTTTTTCTCGGAGGCGCGTAACCGGCGGCGTCGAAGAGAAATCGTTACTGCCACACGTTGATTAGTTCTGTTGCGATATCTCTCGAGCCTCCCTTTTCGATCCCCAGAGGAGAAGGAAGACAGAACTCGGAATGCACATCGTCGATCCTACCTCTCCCACCCTCATTTTCTGTCTGTCTCGCATCTCTCACTGGTCCCTTTCTCGTTTTCCGCGATCCGGCAGACCCTTCTGGTAAATAACCCTACGTGGAAAGTTAATGCCGGCAGTCAGCCGTGCTGTGAAAGTTCGCGCCTGTATCGGTTACAGGCAGTTTCCAAGGCGTCGCGCATGGGGAAAAAATGACGCTTCATCGTTGAACGCTCCGCAGTCTTCATTGCAAAATAAAAGGTATTTTATTCTGAAATGTCAATCACGGTCGCCTGTGCAGTGGCAGGAGATAACTAAAGTCAACCGTGGGCGAGAGCTCAGGAATTCAGAGTATTACTAGTATGTAGTCGTACTATTAAAAGACCGACCGTAACTAGGCAGTGAGCTGTAATTGAATTAACCGTTTGCGGACGGGAACTTTTTAAGTGTAGCTTCCTGTGGATCGACGGTATTATCTGATGAAGTGATTCCACGCCGTTCTCAAACGAGATTACGCGCTGAAAATCTCGATATTACGTTTTAACGAGAAACGGAAAAACAGAAATGACCGACTCCCGTGAAATGGACAAATACACGCAACAACCCTGAAGAGCATAAAAACCTCTTTACTGTTGCAGCACCGACAATGCGTCCATTAAGCACAACCGTGTGTCGTTGAAAGAACAAAAATCAACCAAACTCCTGCCTCGAAAAGACCATCCAACCGCCATCGACCAACAACAGTACTATCGTCACACACGAACCGCTCGAGACCCAAGACGGTCATACGACATTTTCGCATTGCCCCATGCATCGCCTGAAATTGTCCGAAAACAAGACATTAACAACCATCACTCCGTTTCACACTGCCAGGAAACTTTCGGCCGTTCCGCGAAGACTAGTCCAAAACGCCCGAGTTCGCACGACAAGGCGTCATGGACGGTGCTCCGGCACGCAGAAAAGTTTCCAGTGGTCCGCAGCCTCCACCCCTTGCACGTCGCGGTTACTTTGGACGGACCTGTAGTGCACCTAGTGCAGAGGCCGCCAGGCCGGAGTGATAGATAACGGTGTGGTCTTGGCCCCTGGCCGGTCTCTCGCCAACTTCGGCCCACCGGCGATAAATTATTCGACGCACTGTTTTCCGCCAAAGATTGTTTTCCCTCGTCGACGCGCACGCGGGGGAAGAAAGCTGCCGAGGTGCAACGGACGAGGGCTGCGAAATACGGGAACGATGGACGTTGGGGAGACGCAAAAATATAGGGGTTGCCAGACGGGCGTCAACGGGAGGGGGAGGTAATCTAATGTTATTGTGTTTTTCAGTCAGCGACGTTAAGCTGGATGGCTGAGGAGACGAGTGGACGATGCGCAGGGTGGATTTGGATGGAAGAAGGAGAAAGTCAATTGCGAGGGAAGGAGAGCGTGATAAATGAAGAGGCGCAGGTGGATAAATGGTATGAGGTATCTAGGGCGAAAGTCGGAGGAGGAAGAAGATGTGATAAAACGCAGAGATGAGAAGGAGGAGGGGATTTGTTAGTGTGTTTTTTAGGCGGCGGAGTTAGGCGGCATGGCTGAGGAGGCGAGTGGACTCGTGCGGAAGGTAAAGAGAAAGTCAATTGCAAGGAGAGGTGGGTGTGATGGAGACGGAGATGTGGGTGAATAAATATTATGAGACATCTGGGGCAAGCTGCGAAAAAGGAGGAAGATGTGACAAAATGCAAACATGAGGAGGGACATGAGGGAGAATTTGTAGAGCTTGAGAGCGACTGCGTACTGACTCGAAAGCCTATACTTTTGTGCGCGGTCCTCGAAATTCGGACAAAAAATGAAACTGGGGCACCGTTGAATTGGGGGTGCTCGTCACTTGCATTTCTGGTACCGGTAACGAAGGACAGGGGTGTGTCCATATTTAGTAGCCAGATGCGCATACACGGAATCCAATCACGCGCGTTTATTCAAGCTGTTTGCTCGTCGAAGCGGAAGAAAGGACTGTGAGGGGGTGCGTAGACGAATGTAACTCGTTTTCTGCAGCGAGGGAAGAGTGCCAAAATAAGAATATCTTGTTTTTTAAATCACTTCAGTCGAAAAGCACCAGGGGACGTCGATAGAGAATGCTTTCCGTCGCTTCACATTATCTACGTTCAATACTCGGCCGCATTGTATCATTCTATAGTGACAGTACAGTCTGCACGACACAAGGCCCTTATGCTTTACCCACTATAATCGTTGTCCACGTTGCCCCAAAGGACATTGAAATACACTAGTATTTTTCCGCTATCCAACACCTTCGATCATCTAATTATTCTAACGTAAAAAATCGTACCCCAACTAATCTACAATCCACATCTCACAAAACACCCATAAGTCCCCGATACACCCGACTCACCAAGCATCCACTCTCTTATCCCTCCATCTCAATAAAAAGCATAAACTTCCATGAAACACCCGTAGTCAAGTGACCGACGATATTGCGTCAAAGTACAAAATACTGTTTCGTTCTTTCACACTATCACTACCGCCCAGACTTTATGTTGATCCATGCCAACTGGGCCCACAGTCCGAGACAGTAAATCCTTGTAATCTGGTAACTCCGTTACTGTACGGTCTGCGCGAGCTACATGTTAAGCGACGGTTAAAGTTGCGTGATCGAGCGGTCGACGATGTAACACCATGGAAAACGATCACGTATCGCCGCACGCGCGTTTGCACAGCGATAATGGAGAGGCGTTCATGCGCGATAACTGATAACCGATTTGACTACCGGGAATCGGCGTGTCGAGGCGACGACAGCCGACACCCTGGCTGAAGCCGATAACTCAGAACGGACAGGGGGCTCAGAAAAAATATTAACAGACCGAATGCGATCCACTCATTCCTTCAACACAGGAACGTCTGTCGTATTACGTTTCTAAACGGCCATAATGTGACGCACGGCTCCAGGCGTTTCCGGTTGTGTACAGAGAGTACCATATCACTTGCGTGGTTTGCGAAGCGTGAGTGCGTTGTTGTGTCAACTCCGTATGAGATAACTTTGGCGTTAGAATGTGCTTCATTAGGGCATTTATGTCTTCATGCTAAGTTTATGGAGTGTCGAACGCCGACGTGCGATACCGCTGCACGTTTAATTTGATGCGCACGGGTGGAAGAATGTAGTTTTTCGGCGTTCGCAGGTAAAATGAGTAAAATCACGCAATAACAACCGTGCGAGGGAATTTTTACAAAGTGAAACGCAGGATTAACTTTGCTCTAAAAAGTAGACGTGTCCAGACGCGGAAGTCTACACATCCCCAGAAAACACTCGAACTCTCTCCCGCTGTCGAAACCGCTTCTCTGTCAAACAGTTTCTCTATTTGCCCCAACACACAGTTCAACCTCCGGACACTCCATCCTTCGTTACACAATTAACAATGCGCTCCTGACCGGTCAGTTCACAATTGCTCCTCATTACACTCCTCACTCTCCGACGACCGTCGCATAGACACGGTCAGTTCCGCAAGGCACGTACGAGAATTACATCACGTCACGCTTCTGGATTTTCCAAAACACGCCGTCCTTTCGTCCTGGCTAAAACAATTAACCGCCGCGATTGAGGCGGACTACCCGGCATATAAGAGGCATCCCCGTCGTCTGTCGCACTTAATTGCGCGTACCACCGCGTTAAAGGGTGTCTTTGACGAGGTCGATAATTACTGCCGACCAGCTCTGTGTGCGTCTGCGGATGTGCACGTCCGCGTACATGTGTGCGGCGTCGGGCTGTCAGTGCGATTTCGAGCGTTCAAGCGTCGTTACTTTGATTATTTCGCAGATTCGCGGGGAACCGCGGTTAATTTCACGTTCGTTAGCTACCCAAAGGACTGCGAGTAACGAGCAAGTTATTTACCGGCGCGCAGGGCTAAGGGACACGAACAGGGAATGCGTTTGTGCACGCTCGATTAGGGAGATTGTTTCGGTATTTCGCGGACGAACGGGTGCATGCTATTTCCGCAGAGTCGCGGAACGGATTGTATGGTGGAATAGTCATTTTTGGCGGAAATTGTGGGAAATAGCGACGGAAAGTCCAGGCGTAATCTGCGGCGTCGAAGTGAAATTTTGCTGAGTCGGCAAATGTGTAGGTATATTATAAAAATCGGGAATGAATACAGTGTGGCGGAATATACTCCTGGAATTAGATAAAATTGTGGGCTGTCTGCCTTTTAAGATCTGTTATCACTTGCGGTGGTTAGGTGTCAGAAGTGCTTCGTGGTTTAATACAACCGTATATGCTTGTTAAATTTCCGGTATTATTTTAGATTCCTATTCTGGTATCGAGTGCATTTTCAAATTAAGACCCGCACGAATGCATGCATCCGTCTATGAATACAGAGGTGTGTCAAAAGACGAGTGGGTTCTTATGTAGCCTGAGACGAGTGCAGTCAAGTTTTATTTTTGTAGCGACTTTTTAGTATACAGCTCTTATCGAGTAAACTTTATTTAAAATATAATCCTATCTCAATCCTACGCTATTTATGATCTCTTGCGTTATAAGTTTTCATGTAGAATAAGCAACGTGTTCTAAATAAGTCAACGATGCCATACGTCATAGGAGCTGTAAATGGAAGAGATATTTTGGTTTATGACGCTGATTATTCTGAGTCTAATTGCGCGGCTGACATACTTCTGCGAATGTCTATGCTGCGTCACGAATTCTCGATTATATTGAATTGCAGTGGTGCACCGCGGTGGCAAAACAAATCCGAGCCTACAATGCACTTACGGGTCCGCAATCTGCGTTAAGTTTCCAAAACAAGCAAAGGCGTACAGTTGCTGGTAAGCAAAACCCTATCTTCCTGTTGCACGCAATTATAACCTGAGACTAACAATAAAACGAGATTGCAGTGCATTCTATGAATGTTGATGCGAAAACGTGCTGTCTTAACCTATTGCGTAATTCCCTTGGCATTCGCGAGTGTCAATGAGTGAAGACAAAGAATAACAGGCCAACAACGCCACTCACGGCATTTTGCGTTATATCCCTTCAAAGAGACACAATGAAGTTGGACAAATCTACACGTGTTTCGTGACAAACCGCAATAATCACATTATCTAACATAATCCCGTCCGACAATATACTTTGTACTTGAAAATGTCAATCGCCAAATTAGTCAATCAGCCGATGCATCATTCACGAAAAGATCCGCCGCCTCATTGAATAAACAATGAAGCTCATTAATCAGCCCACGTTAATGACATCCAGTTATGTTTCATACATAAATATGAATAATGAGTCCGCCGGGCGGCCGCCGCTCGATATACGAGGCGAACAATGACAACGCCACTGTCACGTCACACAGAACTATACCGCAATGCATACGCACTCCATAAGTCTGCCTGACGAAATAAAACGGTAGACACGCGTCGCACAATCGGACAATTAATCTCGCGAATCGGGCCGCGGTAATGACGCCGAGTGAGGAAAATCGCCGAAGTCGTCGAATGCAAAACAACCGGATCGCGCGCGTGGCGCCCGACAAATCCGCGATGTTCGAGAGGGACAAAAGATAACAGGGTGGGGAGTCAAGTAGCAACGAACCGGGCGACCCTACGTGTGCGCACCTATGCGCAGGAATGTTTAATGGCCACGCACGCAATGGTCACGGGTGATTTGTGCACGATTGTTTGCGCCCCGACGCGTTGTAAACGCGTATCGTAGGATCCGAGATAGCGAGTTGCCGATAAACGCCGCGTACATGTACGCGGGAGCCCTCTCTTTCTGTCTCCCTTCGCCCCTGCTTCTCTCCCCATATTCCAGATTGCCGATCGATCGCTGGCCCGTCCGAACGAGCCGATCGATCGACCAGATCGACATCGTAGGGGAGATCACGGTCGTTTATTTACAAGGCGAAATAAATTCACGAGCCAGGAATCGCTCGCGCGCCTATGCGTGCGTGTATAGGCCGTTTATATACGCGCGTGTACGCGGATATATAGGTACGTAACGTTTCTGGCTCATACATAGAGATACGAGTGATTTACATACATATCAGTTTCATTTCGTTCGAACGCTCGTTCTCTGCCCTACGGTGCCACTGCACGCGGCTTTCACGGAAGGGTCGTAGGGTGCTGTAGGGGTGGCGAGAGGAAAGAGGACAGGGCGAGGCGGAGGGTGGTGTAACGCACCACGACGTCGACTAGTCCGTGACGACTAGGCGCGCATGATAGTGCGTTTGACCCGGAACCCCATCGCGCGACAGATGCCACGAGCACAATGTCCGTAATGAAGGCAGAATGCATTATTATTGTGCCTTTTAATTTGATTGTATCCGCGCGCCGGGCCCCCGAAATTTCGGTCTTGCGTTCGTCTCTGCTTTGTAGTGGGGTTGAACGACGGCAGGTTATTTTGGATTGTTTGCACCACCTCGGGCTCACTGGATAGAAATATCAAACCATTCTCACTTGCTACGATGGTAAGAGTTTCGAGTAATTTTTGTGCGTATCAGGCCTCCGAAGTTTTGATCTTGTGTACATCTTCACTCTCAAATAGCGGTGATAGTTTATTTCTAAGCATTCGCGCCATTTTGGAGGCACTAGATAGAAATATCAAACGACTCTCACAGTGTTGAATACCTTTTTCTTTGCCGCGTTGCAAGTAATATCCGTGTGTACCAGGCCCCCGAAATTTTGATCTTACATTTACCCCCGTTCTTAAATGGCGTTGAATGGCGGTAGTTTGCTTTCACGCCATTTCGATTCATTTTGGATCATTCGCGCCACCGCGAATCCACTGAACGGAAATGTCAAACGACTCTCACCACGGTCAATAGCTCCCACTTGCCGCGATAATACGCACTCCGAGTGATTTTCGTGCGCGCCGGATAATACCGGGAAGATTTTATCGAGATAATGCAACCCGACGGCACGACGGCGATTTCCATAAGTACCGTATTGTCCTTGCGCAAGCTTCCCCCGACGGCCGTCCCGGTTTCTTCGTTTCCACCTCTGTTTCAACTTCTTCGGGTATTCTCTTCTCGCCTTTCGATCATCGTTTAACAAAGGCGTCCCGCGGAGAGACCCGAACGCCTCCGTGTCCCGGGTCCCCAGAGGTCCGCGTCCACGGACGGAAGAGCGTAAAATAAATAACGGCGGAATCTCGACGGAGTCGTGTTACGAAAGTTTCGTGCGGCTGGGGGAATTCGATGGATCTCGAGTGCATTGCTCTCACCTCGACCGTCCTAGGTTCCGCTGGACCGGCCGGACACGTGTTCTTCCCTTTTCGAAATCAGTTAGCGCGATAATAACGGCTGGGACGATGCTCGGGGCCGACCTCTTACACAAACCGTTTCGCCGTAAAGAAACAAATTCCGCACGCGTCGCAACGCCGTGGGTAAAGCCGGGCCGTTACGTTTTACACTGTTTCTGTAACTGGTGTACGGCGTTTCTCAAGGCGGTACTAAAAGATTACGTACCTTTTTAGCCGTTACCGGGCGAACGCTGTTATTGGCGCCGCGGCCACTGGTGCTTCGAAAAATAAAACGGCCCCTGCGCAAAACGACGCTCCTTCGTGCATTAAACATTGTGACGCACGTAAAGTTCTCGTGCACCGTCGACTAACGAACAAGTGCGCTGGTACGAGTACCCACCGAACCTGTCGCGAAAGGCCTCGTGCCCTCGTGATCCGCGTTGGCCGAAAACGCACGCATGATTGATTCCTTAATAATCGCGCCGCTGATCCCATGGCTCGCCCTAAAATGCGCGGATCGATAATGCAAATGTCTGCCACAAGGGAGGGACGTGTCGGTAGTCGGAGTAATTATGTATGGGGTGTCGGCAAAAGACAGGTCGGTAGCTGTATTGCCAAGGGTACCGCGGCAGGGTGAGAGACGCGAGAAAACGGCTGGCCGTTCGCGCAGCGTACTAACCAGACAGAAACGGAGAGCGCGGAAGGGCCGAAACGCGGTATGTAGGACCGAAGAACGCAAGAGACAGAAGCAGTTGCCGAGAGAGAACGGAATATACAAGGGGGGTGTCACTCGCAGCTGTTTCAACCCCACGGCGTGAACTACCCCCCAAACGAGTGAAGGAGTAACAACAGTCACTCAGTCATTAAAGGGCGTGATCGTTGTTTGATTGCGGAGGCCGAACCTACCTTTCATACTCTTTTACATTCCCGCCCGGCCGCTTTGCTCTCTGTCAATCCCTCCTGATATTCCCGACCTTCTCGCTCGTTGTTTTACGAGTGGAGAAGGGCTCGAAGAAAGTTCGCCCGATTATGTCTGTGTATCAGAACCCCTCAGACCCCTTGACATTCCCCCTTGGTGGTCCCCTCGAATAACCACGCACTGTAAACAAAACGGGAGTCGAGTGACACGGTGTGCGTATGTATATGTAAGCGGCTCTACGAAATCGAAGGAACCGACCACTTGAAGCGTGTCTCTTGACGCGACGAATCTGTGGGCACGAGTCTCAGCGCGTGACACTCGGCTAAGATAAACTGACGACGAGGATGTGACTTGAGAGATTTGTACGCTACTGCCCCCGCTTGCGTCGGGATCTCTTTGTTATTGTGCGCGCAATTTGTCGCGCGACGATTTCACATTATTCGCGCGCGATTCGTTATTGATCGCGACGCAGAAACCAGCGCGGAGGCGTGTATAATTTAATGATCATTTACGTAATTACAAAATGCACATTTATACATTATTTATAACGACGGCGCTCAACATAATAGTCGTTATTTATTCCGCTCTTTCTGCGAAAGTTCAATTATTTTCGGTCACGTCCCAGTTCCAAATCAATATTCCCATTTGCATAATTACTGCGGGATGAGAAGTTGCCCCCGCGCACGTCCGTCTTCTCGTCGGAGGCAATACTGTAAGTGCAACGTTCGTTTGGTGCCAAACGCCGAGCCGATCGCAGCTGTAACTAATTCTGCGCCGGAAACGCGCGTGCACGGCTCGTCTGCGAATGAATTCGTAATACCGCAAAACCGCCGCCGCCCGACGCTCGTCGCCCAACGCCGCCGTCCGCCCCGCGCACAATAATGAGCGCACAAATTGATTCGGTTATAACCGCCGGCAGGTATATCGTCGCAAATTTACAAGTACGGCGCGCGAAGCGTTTACTGCTCCTTCAATACGGCCGATATAAAAGGGCGTCGTACGGCGGGCAAAGACAACGAGCAGGCTGGAAACAAACTTGGAACGTCTCCAGGGAACGTCCAAGGCGACTGGCACTCGTAAACGTTCCCTCGCGGAGATATTTAGTGGGCCGTTGTATATTTCTGTGTGCTCGCGGGCGCCTCCGCGCAGCGAGGAGCCGGGATATAAATTAAATCGACTTGTCACTGGCCGCCGCCACTAAATAATACTTAGCAGTGGATTAACGCCCGGTCTTTACCCGCGTTCAGACCTCGGCGACTTTGGTATCGCGCGCGACCGTTCTGACCTCCTATTTCACGGAAGACGGCCGACGATCTCGAAGACGATTTAGGGAGCGCGGACGAGCGACGGAAAAAGAAGGAAGCGGACCGGTGGAAAGAAGAGGGAAGAGCGTGAATGTCGGGAGGCGAGTGGAAAAATAAGCGAGAGATTTGCACGTGATGAATCGCGCGGGCGTGAAAGATACAAGCGCGCGATGCGATGTTGCGTTTACTAAACGAATCTGTTGGAGAAATAAGCTCCGGGGACGGTCCCTTTCCTGGCAGGAGTGACGGCCGATCGTGTAAATGTTTGCACGGAATTACGGAGGAACGGAGATCGGAGCTTGAAAGTTCTGTGTGTTCTTTAATTGGTTACATTCTTATATCAGCGTACCAGTTGACAATGACTGAGCCTACTCAGTCACGTAGACGCTAAAACACATATGTTTATTAACATGTTAATGTACCTGGTTGAAATGGCATACGGTCGAAATTCGAAAAAAAGACAGCACAGTTTAAATAATATGCAGCCAAAACTCGAACAAAGGATAATGTCTGATGTTTCTTCACTGCCACAAAACAGAAACTGACGTCAGAAACGCGCTCGCCAAAAGAGGTCACAAACGAACGCAATCAAAAGCTATAACGCGGCATCGTTAGGAAATCGGAGAATGTCGCTGACAGACAGCTTCGGTTCCCGAATTGAGTTAAAGTTTTCGTAGGTGATGACTGGACTATCGCCGCTAGCGCAGGAGCCAGGGCAAGGGCCTGGTGGGGGTGTTTTACGGTAAAACTGTTCGAATCCAATTTATCTGACGCGCGGTGCAGAAAGAACTGGGTCGTTTCCGGGCTATCGTTCCCTTCCAGTCCCCATCCCATCGACCTTCCTCCGGTTCCGAAACCTCCAGTTCGTCCGCTTCCATTCTGGCTTTCCAAGCGGACGGACGGATATATTCCGCGACTGGTTGTCCGCTTAATGCTGGGTGCCGCGACGCTTCGCAGTCTTCGTACAATGCCACTGCGACTGGCATTTACCCGGGCCCCTTCGCCACCGGTGTCGTTTCGTAGTCCAAACAGTCCCACGGATTGGTTGGCGAAAGGAAATAGCCGTGGAGAAGCTTTCGCTAAGAAGCGCACCTTCCGCTTTTTCTCTCGCCTGCGATCCTCCGTGCTCAAGTCTTCTCGCCGTCCGCACATGGCCCATCGTTCTTCACGTCGATCCGGTACCTGCGCCTTTTTATTCGGTAGACGCGTTTAAGGAGTGTGTCTCCGTCTGTGGAATCTTTACGGCTCTCCATGGTCTCTCCGGACCACTATCGACTACGACCTACGGGTCTCCCGTGAAGCGCGCCACTGATATTCGTAACGTCGACGGCATTCGTACGTAAAATATTCCTACCTAACGGTACTCCTTAAACGCTGCACCACGCGTCGCGCCGATCAGCGCGCGGATTTTAACGGTGACGCGTTTACGCCACGATTATTAATTCGCCCGACGCTGGCGCGCGATTAAAAACGGGCGACGCGGGCGTCGAGGACATTTTCGGCATGACGGCGATATACGCCCGCTGCGGTGAGAAAATTGATACGTCCTGGCGCTGCATCGATTGTCCCACGGCCAGCTAAAAAGTCGATCTCTCTCTTAACGAGGCGGGCCAGTGACAAAGTGGCCTGAGTTATGTTCTAACTTCTGGCGCGAGTCTATCTACATAGCAGTTCGTGTGGGCCACACGTTCGGATTAAATAATGACGCCGGTCGGTAGGAAGTCTTATGACGTTGACTAATATCGGCGGTAGGAAGCTCTTGATTAAGGGGCCTTTTACACCTCCGACTGACCTCGGGGATCAACGCCCTCGTCGTTTGTGCAGCGAGCAGATAAGCGTGTATCGGGAAAGATTATTAGTGCGGGCATCTTATCGGCCGAACGAATGGCCGGGTATGTACGAAACTTTAACGAAACATCGTTCCGTTCGTTCCGGACTGCTTGGGAACCGGCCGCGGCGAGCATAAAAATAGCAGAGCACGCTCGAAACGCTGGCGACGCCGATGTCGCAATTTAAATGTTCGAACGACCGCAGGAAATAATAAGTCGCAGCGAATGATCCTGTTTACAAGCTTTTTTGCCCAGCGACAAAATTTTCTACGGTATGGCGACTTGTGCGGCGATACAGGAAACTGGATTGCGTGGGTTGCGCGGATAGTGCGCCGACGGTCTCCACGATTTCTCGAGCGCATGTTGCCCTAAGACATACGGGTTGCGCTGCGGAAACGTGGGCACTTCGGAGAAAAACGCTGATAACGGTGTCGCTACCGCGATCTGTCTCTAATGTCGCAGCATGTGGTTTCCTACGGTTTCAGGGGAAGCGGTCAACTGTATATCACCGCGGCGCTTACGTTATCAGTACATCAATAATTTTGTTGATTCTCGCGGGACACGCAGACAGCTGGCGTGGCAGTACATTTACCGCGCGTATTTTTCTTATTTCCTATCACTATGTCGAACCGCGGCTAATAAAACTTCACGCAAATGACCGCGGCGTTAGTTGGCAGAGAAAGTGTAATATATTTCTGGCTTTTGCCGTCCCGCGCGCAGAGTAGTTTCGTCGGTCGCGTACGGTGTCCGTGACTTCTAATTAATTACTCGACACTTCGCCAGTACGCACGGCGACAACTTCTGGATAAACAATTAACGAGTTCTCCGGCGCGGCGAACGAGCGCGCGAGACAGTCTTCTGCATCGGACGAGGACGCTGTCGCTCTGAATTAACACGCGCCAAAAGCCCGCGACGTTAAAACGCCGCTCTCATTTCGATCGATGGACCCAAGCCGTCCTCTCGTCGAAAACGCTTATTATCGTATCGGCAATATGCATCGAGCCACTCTCGTTACAAAAGTGCCTTAACGAATCCTCCGCGTTTCCTTGAGCAATCAGCGCGACCCTCTCCCGCTCTCTCGTTAACTCGGCACGATCGTTCGAAAAGTGCTTAAAGGCGCCTTTAATTTCTCTCTCGTATCGCTCGATTCCCCACCCAATCCAATTCCTACGTCCCTCTAATTGTACCGCGTGCGTCGGTGTGTGTGGCGGGTCCCTAAGTATCAGCGACGTGTACGCGGTAGCCCGTAGCAGTTACGTATTTGCACAGACGTGTACGTGTACGTTGCGCGCGTGTACGTACAAAGTCTACGTAATTCCGGTTCGCCTAATGGAGATAAGCCGAAACGTACGACGCGGTTTTCTCAGGTGGCATAATGAGCGAGGACACGAGGCCCTTAATAATGCGGTCGACCCGTACGGCGGGCGCAGGTGCGGCGAAATTGCCGCCAACCGACCGCCTCGCAAAATCTCAGCCTCCCTGCGTCCTTACGAGTCACGGATCCTACGTAATCGCCTAACGTATCGCTAGTCGATACATTAACGGAAGCCGCAGCTGAGAGACGAAGCGCGGAATTGTCAATAAATTGCTTATCGTTCATCGGAACGCGTATCAGGAGGTATGAAGGTTGTCGAGGCATAACACGTGAGGGTATGTGTGTAGAAACAGGCAATTGGTGGAATGATAAAGTGTTATAAGTAAGATCCGCGTGTGAGTTGCTAGCGACAGAGAACGATGAAGGGTGTAATTTTTGTGTACATATAACTTACGGGAGTATGTTTGTGAAATGGGGCGTTTCAAGTAAAATGTTTATATTGGTGGCTTTTAGTAGACAAGAAGGTAGTGTGTGACTGTCGGGAAATTGCTTTTCACTGGTCATAAAGCAAAACGTGATGGAACAAATATTGTCGTTACACAATGTAATCAGATTGTTTCCAAGAAACATACAACCACTGTGCCAGCGAGACGTCTTGAGTAAAGCGCGTGCATCCAGTTGAAAATAATACTTTCAACTAAGCTTGCGCTACGCAAACAGTAAGAGCGCATTCAGGTTTCATAAAATACATTCTCGATTACGAGTCTCCATCTCCAGCTACGCGCATAAATTCCTATAAGAAATTCTAGAAATACGCTGCGTTCCGCGATATTTCAGAAGTAATTCCATGATAATATTTCCGCCTTCGTTACTCGCCGGCATAATATTCCGGGGTCGCCGGGAAACGCGCGCGTCGTTACATTTCCCGGGCGCAGGAACAATGCGTGCAATATCGTCGAAGGCCAGACGTCGGCAGCGACGTAAGAAAATAATAGACCGAGAAATTCCGTTCGTGGCAAGGCGAAAGGTCGTGGGGGGTAGTTGCTGTACATAGAGAAATTCCTGCTCCCGGGTAAGCATGCATTTCCCATGGGAGCCAGCTGCTCTCTGTGCAGCCCTCTGCTCAACGTTTCTTTCCGAGGACGCGCGACGTTTCGCTCGCGCGAAGAATCGCGTACACACGCTAAAGGCGCGTTCACACATGATTCGAAGCCGCACTCACCGTTCGAACGTGGAAGGGTAGTCCCGTTCGTCACGTGCACCCTCTCGGCATTCTCCGTCCCCGTCCGACACTGCCTCGATCCTCCCGCCACCCTCTTCGCAACCTTGAAGTCCTCTTCCAATGGGAGACGATCGATCAGTCGACGATCCGAGCAAGCATCTCCGAAATGCGAAGGTAATTCCGCCTCGTTCCCGGTGGCAGCTATATCATTCTCTTCCTGAGCAACGTTAACGCGATCTAATCGGCGTCCCGACGCCAGTCTGCGCTTCTAAACTGATTGGCTCGTTGACACGTGCGCCTTTTCATTACTTTCCTCGGGGAGCCTCAATCTGACATGTGTCGTTGCAGAAGCGATTCCGGGAGAACGACTTGTTCGCGCGATCGTGTTAATGTCTTCGCGTAGTCCCACGCCGAAGTGGCAGTATTGCGCGATATGGCAGAAATTCGCCGGCAAACGACGGCAATATCGACGCGGGCGGCGAGTGTGCTCGACGATAACGGCGATGGGATATCAACTGTGAAGCGTTCGAGGGCATTTAGCGAAACGTTCGGGGTAACTTCGTATCGACCTTTGCGCCGCCGGTGATCGTGCGTCGTTTACAAGTCATGTCGCTTGATATCGCGGCGTCTGTCTAAATGTTCGCTGACTGGTGCGAGCGTGAGAACGTGGGCGATCCTCTTCACGCAGCAGCTGCCCGACGATGATCTTCGAATGTCCGCACGGTGATGGGGATTGCGTCGATTTTATTGCTGGGCGATGAACGTTGCGAGGGTAAATTGTAGCAGATGGGCCGATGACCGATAAGGCGCTAATGCGCTAATTGGCAAACGGCGCCGGCGTATCTTATCCTTCACGTTAATTATATTTAATTGTGCCGAGTCGAGATAGGTCGATGCGGGAAACTTTATGCTCGACTCGCACGAGACTCGTGTGCAAAGCGGTGAATGTGACTCCCCATCGAAACGCGGAAAGGCGCTAATGAGAGAAATGCTATTACCCCGGCTGCGAGCGGTGTTTAACGAGCTTGTCGTCGGGACGCTCGTTTTTTGTAAATTGACGAGGTTCGAAAGACGGTCGTTAAATATCTGTCCTTTCCACACGCGCCGCACACTGTCGCTTGCTCTCCGCTCGCTTTCCCTTTCCACGTATCTATTTGTCAGTGTAGAGAGGAGGAGTGACGGTGCGACGATGCATCGTTTGCTCTTCGACGCCTGTAACAACTAACAACGGACGCGCACTCCAATGTGCACCGGTGCTTTCCCGAGAGAATCGTTCTTCTTCCTCAAAAGGGTCGCACACGGATGGAGAACGACCTTCTACGCCGTCCACTTCGTACGTCGAGGGTGCGAGACCCTTTTCCGCCACGATAGCCGCGCAACGTCCCTTTAAGGACGTACCCTCTTCCACGTAAAGTTCCGCTATTACGTCGATCGATCGGTCACTCCCTTTCTTTCGCTTTCCGACCGCTTCCCTTCATAGAGCCAATCTTCACTGCATGCGTTTGCATCCGCGTTCGCGTTCGCCGACACCTCCTGACAAACAGTGCCACCCTCGGTGCACGAGGGCACGTCGAGGTACGCGGCCTCAGTCCTTAGCCTAGCATTCCTGAGCACGATCGACGATCGAAGTCACACGCTTCGGGCAATCGTCCGACGAACGAACCCTTACCGCCCACTTCATCCTATCATAGGGTCGCACGAACAGACAGTTCGACGCTTCCGCCAACACGCGTGCTCGCGCCCGGCTGTTAGCGTTCACTCGATCTGGTTCACGCCTCGTCCACGATGAACGCGTTCTCCACGACGTACGCGCGACGAGTGCTTTCGCGTGTCTGCGATCTGCTGTCTGCCGTGACGAGTGACGAGAACTCGCATCCGAAGACCCAGCCCGGAGGTACCTTACCGAGGGAGGAGGTCACCCCGCAACGAAGCGGGTTCTCGGCACGACTGAGAGGCTCGAACCTCGACGACGAGAGCCACCCCCGCGTGGGGGCGGGAGAGCGCGAGGCCGATAGACAAACGCGCGAGCGCGAGCGAGAAGCGCGAGGCGCGCGCGCGAGAACAAGAGAGCGAGAAAGAGCAGTGCGCGCAGTCGCAAATTCGAGAGCGGAGCGACGATATTAATTACATCCTTTTGCCCGACGGAAACGAATCGACTGCAGGCACAGGGGAATATAACGAAGGCCGGCGCGCGCGACGGTACACGGATAAGCCGCGGTGCCAATGGCGAGGGTTATGGCCAAAAATTCGCGGTGGCCTTTTGCGCGCCGAACCCGTGGGTATTCGCGGGACGAGGGTCGCTCCCGTTCACGACGGTTTCCATCAAACCACCCCACGCCACCCCTTCCGCCGCGCTCACCCTCGTCCGCAGTCGACTACCGACCCGCCAGCCGCACCGAAGCTACCCCGAACACACCCCGAAATAATGGACGGATAATCTGTTCTGGCGTGGTCCGCTGGGACTAAAAGGTTCCTACGAATACGTTCGGCATACTCTTCCGTTCGTGACGTAGCTGGATTGCGCCGGTGCTGCGTTCGATTTGTTGCGATGCCATGGCTTCTTCGTTATGCGCCTGTACGGCTGTCCATCTCGGAAGTTCGATCTACGGCATCGCTGCCACGCGAGCGAGTCTCTTGGGATGCGCGAGGTCACGCGGAGGATGCTGACCTCGGAGTCCGACTATGCTTTGAACGCGAGCGCGCGAGTATTGTTTTGCTTGAGCGTGCGGGGTGAAAAATGTCTGGGATTACTGTCGACGGAGTTAGACGCCAGAATGCTGAGCGCGGGGCACGGTGCGCTCCTTCGCGGAAGCGGCTGTTGAAAAATGCGTGCGGTAAACTCACTCTTTGTAATTAAATAGTTGTTTAGATACGCGAGCGTGTTTGCTCGCGGTGCTAGGCGCTCGGATAGGTGCGCTACATAAACAGACGCCGGGGAAGTGCCGTGCGATCGCGCAACGGAAAATAGAAGAGCGGAAACGCGTTTAACCGCAGGTCGGTAAGTTTGAAGTTAACGTCGACTGCACTTTTCAGCCGTCCGTAGGTGCCAATAACGTTTCGGCCGCCATGCAAAGTATACACCCCGCGCCAATACCGGTCCCCGCGAGAGCACTTCAGGGTTAACATAAATCGATACGTACATTATACGCCGTCCGAACTTCGTTGCTGCCGGATATATATATACGGGCAAGGGTGAAGTTGGCCAATCTACAACCTTTAGTGCTATTGCACGTGTCATTTGCATAGGAACTACGTTTTACGAGGCTCTCGCACTCTCGATATTCGGCGCAAGGTAGGCGTCCTTCCTCGTGGCACCGGTCCCATTGGTGGTTTCGGTAGCCGGGTTCCGGCTTGCAATTAGAAGTGTAGCAGACCGCTCCCACGCTATAAACATAAAACCGTTGTACGTCGCCCACGTCGTGCGGGGGGTCGCTTTTACTCCTGGCACTCATAACGTAACGACCCTACGTGTGAAAGTCGCAGGACACGGGGAAATACGTTACACCACGCCTTCCCATGAATAAAGAAGACGTACGCTCCTTTCACGGTGCCGGAATGTGAAATTTATGATGCAGATAAATAAGGCATGACGCGCGTGCGTCGGTGCACGGACGAGGAGTGTTCGGGAGTCGATGTCTCAATTCGGGGATGGGTCGGACCAATGCTAATGGATGCACGAATTCAAATTTCATGCGCGCGATAACAGTCGCGCAACCTTTTCGTTCTGAAAAAGCGAAAAACCGGACCGGCATCTGCGGGCGATACTTTCCGACGCTGAAACATGCAAACGACGTTAGTTGAGGCTTAATGGCAATTTTTCCGATATTTACGCGCTGTTTTAACGATTTTGCGGCTGTTTCGTACGCGTCGCGTATCAAGCGGCTGCCCGTGCCAATGTACTCAGGAAGTGCAAGTTACCGCGTGACATTAATTTACGGAAACGATTAAGGGAACGGGGAGTCTAACGCCAGGAACCGTTTAAATGGGATCCCGAGATCGGGTGGTCGCAAAAAAGTTTCAACGATGTCCTGCGGGTACGGAGTGTATTTCGGCGGCTAAAAACCTACCGAAACCCATCGGGGGACCGTAACAAGAAGTTATACCACCACCCCCGATAGGATTTCCCGTCCGCTTCTCGAAACCCTCAGAGTAAAGACTCGTCAACTCGATCGAGACTTTAAAACAATTTTGATATCTCATCTCTCACGGCTCCCGCCGCCGTCGTCCGTCCGCTTCTCGTTCGAGGATCTCCAAAGCACTCACGGGGCCGTTTCTACTTCACGACTTCATGAGAGAGGTTCTTAAACTACCTGAACAGACGCGGGCCGGGAACTTTTCAATATCCCAAGGAAAACTGCGTTACGAACTGATTGACGATTCAACGTCATACGTGGTCAGACCGTTATTGCGCTTTTCCCGACGAAAAACTGAACGCGCCGACAACAGCCCAATCGTCGCCCGTGCTCGACGGAACATGTAATTAGCTTTTCGATCAATTATGCATGTCGATTTTCCATTAATCAGACTCATTTCATGTTTGTCATTAGGCGGATCCGCAGTTTCGCAATAATTATCATTTGCGCATGAACGATTCGGCAAAACCATTGAGCGCGGATTCGTTATAATCGCCCGACCCGCGCGGCCCGGCGATAATTATTAAAGGCACATCGTATATTATACTCGAGCTGCGCGAAGTCACGGGTCCGATAGGATCGCGTGCGGGTTAATGCGCGAAATCTCGCGATTTAGCGTCGACTTGACCCACGGCCAAGCGTAGAGTCATTTACTGAATCAATTGATGTTCAGTGTCAATAAATATAAAACTGCAAACACTGCTCGCAACTCAGGAAGTCAGTACTGATAAAAATAGCTAACTTTATTTTTGACAGCTTTATATTGATTTTGATCATCTTAATAATATTCAACTATACAATTTAATGCTTGTGGGGCATGGACAATTATTTAATAATAAATATTATCTATACTAAATGTATATAAAGGAAAAATAATAAATATTGAGGGGTTAACGTGTTAAATGTTATGTGTGTTTAGAGTAGGATAGGTCTCCTTGTTTAATCTGCATACTACTCTTGTCCGCGACGTGCAATTTACTTGAATATTATTTAGCAATATAATATGTGTTGAAAAAACAAGTGTATCATTAGTTAATTTTTATAGTTTTTAATATTATATGCTGATCATTTTGATACATGAACAGTATTATGAATATATTTTATGATTATCAATGCTATCTGATTATATTTCTGGTATAATCAGAAAGAGTTTTGGATCGGTCATTCGATTTAGTACTTGAAAGCAAGGAGAGGCATCACGAGGAGTTGTACCTGTATTCGAGGAGAAATCGAAATGTTTAAATTCTTCTTTAACTTCGTCTCTTCGAGAACTGGTCGCTTCAGGCTAATCATCTTTTCACTTTCAGGTCAATTTTATCATTCTTACTATTGAGAAATTCAAGCATGCTTTAAAGTTCATAAACGACGACGACTCGACGACTCGACTCGACTCGACTCGACTCGAAGAGTTATTAGAGTTACTAGAAGTTACTAGAGTTACTAGAGTTACTAGAAGTTACCAGAGTTACTAGAGTTACTAGAGTTACTAGACGACGACGACGACGACAGGATTATCTGCGGGAGTCGGTGTAACTAAGCGGCTGCACGGAAACTTTCCGTCGCTCGCTCGGCGCACGACAAGGAATAAGACCCAAACTGGGATCCAGGGAGCGGGTGGTCGAGGACGAAATCTGAAGGAATGCCTCTATCGATTCCTCGTGCCAACCCTTTCGGCGTGCTTACGTTCTCGCCGTTTCAATTCAGTCCCCTCTGTCTCCGAAGCCTTTTCAGTCTTTTCCTCCCATTCACCCCTCGCAATTCTTGTCTCGTGACGAAGTAAATTAGTTGTCACGAAGGAGCAGGAACTGGCCAGCTGGCTAGCAGGCAAACGATAAAATTACCCGAACGAGCTTAGCGGCGTGCACTGGGTTCGGCCAGGAGCATTTGCGGGAAGAGGCTTTAACGCGCCATGGCAAGGGACCTAATTGGGTTCACGAAAAATCAGAGGGTAGAGCGGATTATAAGTTGGATGAACGATGGCCGGATGAGCGATAACGATTTCATTCGGCGCTAATGGATCGAGGACGATTTAACGGGAACGAACAGACGGAAACCTGCCCTTCTATTAAATAATTCAACCGGCGACGTGTATCAGCTAATTAGACCAACTCGACAAATCCCAAAGAAGTTTACTTGTTTTCGACAACACATCTTCTAATTCTTACATGACGATGCTTGGATACATTTATGCCCGTCATTCATATTAGCAGGCCGCACGAGGAAAGCACTCATACGCGAGTTCGTAATGTTAAATTTATGAAACGTTTTATGCGAATTAACCTGGCCACATTTTTTGCCCATACTCTCTACTGTCAGAATGACGATTAAGCACGTAGATCTTCATTCCTCTTCGCACACATGGTACCGCATGTTGTGTCACGCATTATAATATTATCAGCGTTTTACGCATAACATAACGAAGTATTCCCGAGGATTGCGGTTAAAAGTAGATCGCTTGCTGGTCGATGTGGGAGAACACGAAACTGCACCGTTCTGAGACACATGCGAGCGAGGCCGATTTGTTCCCAACGGCTATATCAGTTATATCACCATTTTCGCGAACGTGAAAGCCCGTGGGGCGTGTCGCTCTCCTCTTTCGCTTCGTAATACAGCGGCAAGGCGTTACAAGTTTTCCATTGTGTCGCGAACATCATCCCGACGAAACTCGGTCCACCGAGCCGACGACGATGATGATGAGAAAGACGGCGGAGAGAAGGCAACGACTTACCATTCGCGGAGATTCCGTCGTAACGTTATTGCCGTGAAGCGGAAAGCTACGTTTTCATCAACATTCCTCCGAATGGTGCGCGGATTCGATTCTCTTGCTCGTTTGGTTGCCCGCGCTTGCTGCGGGGAGACTTGAAATTGAACAAAAAAGCACTAGCGAAGCTCAATGAGCTTCTAGCCGCATTCGAGAAGTATATGGCGAAAGTGCAGTCGGCTACTTGAAATGTCAACGTGCACGAAAGATGCGTTGAAAAATTGTGGAAGCATAGTATTTTACTATCTCATTCCCACCCTTTCTGCCAGTGTGCACAATTATAACTTAAAGAAACTAAACGTGCACATACGCGGCGGTGTGCTTGAAGAGATTAAAACGTTGACTGCCAAGCGTATTTTACTACGTTAGAGCCGCGATGCAATGAAATACTGCAGAGTATGATTAAATTGTGCAAAATGAAGATAACACAGAGTTGTTAGAAGCCAAAGTATTGAAGCACCGTTCCAATATAAATTGCTTTTACAGGATTGCAAATAGACTTCATTGCGAATTTTATGCATTTTTAGTCAAATCTTTTGCGCCGGTCACCGGTGACCACCGTGGCAGTCAACGTGTTAACACGCCTCGTCAATCTCACTGTTGCTACGCAGTGAGTTATCACCCAGCTCTATATTTTTCCCCGCAAATGTTAAGTGCGAAAGCATCGTAAGTAATTGGCCGTCTGTAAAATTGTTCGTCCGACACCAAATGATTAGGCACTTCCGCGACACGCTTATATTCTTCACAGTGGGACGAAACAGCGGGAAATATCTCACTTGTGCGAAGTCTGGCGATTTTCCCCTGAATCTCGCAAGATGGCCCGAGTACGTCGACTCGGCGGCGTCGCCGTGGAAAACGAGTGACACGTAGTTAGGAGAGTGCCTCACCTAAATCTCGATGGCCCCGTTCTCTCGGAAGTGGAGGCCCATAATTCTGGCAGACCTCGGTTGGACGCGGAGAGATCGCGGAAGAGCGTGGAAGAGGAAAAGAGCTGGACGAATAGATACGCCGACTGAGAGAGGACGAGTTGGTCCGGGCAGGAAAGAGTTGCGCATACATACGCTGACTGAGGGAACGGGTGCGACTAGAGGAAGGAAAGAGCTAAGCGCATAGATATGCCGGCTGAGAAAACGAGTGCGTTCAGAAGAGGAAACGTACTAGACGCATAGATACGCTGACTGAGAGAATGAACGAAACTAGAGCGGAAAGAGCTGAACGAATAGACACGGTGACTGAGAATGAGCGAGTACGGACGTAGGAGAAGATTTGGATGAATAGGTACGCTGCCTGGGAGAATGAGCAAGCCCACGCCAGAAAAAGAGCCAGATGAATAGATACGTTGACAGGGAAGGAGTTGATGCGCAGGAAAAAAGGGAAGGATTTAGAAAATGAACGCGACTAGAGAATGAAGGAAAGAGCTGGACAAATACATATGCGGACCAAGAAAATAACTGCATCCAGTAGATTATGTAATTCTATGTACATATTCAAAGAAGGCAAACTACTTAAAAACAGTGGAGTGGAACCAGACGATCAGAGAACAGATACGCTGACTGAGAGTGAGCGATCTAGAGCAGGAAAAGAGTTGGACGAGTAGATGCGCTGATTGAGAGGAAATGAGAGCGGCTGACGAGCTGGACGAGTAGATACGCTAACTGAGAAACGGGGGCCTGACCAAAGAGAGAAAGGGCTAGGCGAATAGGTACGTTAATTGAGAGACGGAGAGAACAACGACAGCAAGAGCGGCAGAATGAAGACGGGAGGACGGATATACCTCCGACCGGGATAGGAATCTGCAGAAATCCTGAAATCCGCGCGGAACCAAGAGACGACTCGGGCAGACACGTATATATCTGTGCAGGCGTTCGTATATATAGGACGTACGGAATCAGCATAGGAGCGACATTAATATCCATTATATTCCCACCGACTACCCGATTCGGCCCCACTCTCGTTCGCCTGTGTCGTCTTCTTCCGTCCATTCCTGCTGCAGCGGCACATCCGCGAACCGTTTTATGATTTATAGAGAAAGTTTAGCCTCGCGATTACCCGACGAGGCCCGCGCCACGACAGTTGGCACCCCGTCCTCCGCCCTTGCGCGCACAAACACACAGACGCACAAAGCCGCACCGACAGGAACCGCGCCCTTTCCATCCCCAAACTTCCCGGCCGCTATCTCACTTTCCGTCATTCGCTCGAATTAGCCGAAAATCTGGCGTCGTCCAACCGTGCTCGCCCCCCGACAACTAATTATTACGAGGTCCGATAAGGCATCATACGTAGGCCAAGATACGTGCCGGAAGATCGTGTCGCCGCGCGCGATAACGTTCAACTACCTAAAACAAGCCGCAAAATTTTGCGCGACCCTCCGGAGTTAATTCGAACTTAGGCGCGTTCGCAGGCGCCTCATATCCAGTCAGACGTAAATCTGACGTATCCGGGGCATCGTAAAATTCAGCCGGGTACTTGCCGGCCCGCACCCCCCGCGGCTGCTTCGCGAAAACAGTCACGCAGCGAATGACATTACTCGAGAGATAAGTAGAATCCTCATCCGCTCCACTTTCTTACGTGTCTTGCGTCTCTCCTCGTCCGCGTATCCAACTTGCCGCGCAATTCCGGATCTGCCCCCGACAGCGTCATCCGCGTTAGAACGTTCAGCGCGAGGTCCGTCCGTATTCGGCCACGAGTGCCCGTCGCCGTAAGAAGCCGCGGACCATTCCGTCTTACCGGAGTCGCATAGATCAGGGCTTTTTCGTTAAATGAAACGACGCCGGGCGCCAGAAAGCGTACACGGTGCTCAGCCGGCACCGACGGCGTGAACGCAGTAGTACCAGACTGGATAATGCGGTCTCGGTGTCGGCGCTACAGGCTGTCTTCGTGTTCTTGCTTCTAAACCGCATCGTACTTCGGGCGCGCATACCAAAAACTACGTATCCCGTGAGCGCCGCCCGTCTCTCTCCTCCACGGCGACATCGCGGTCGTTTTCTCTTTTGCAATCTCTATTACTCCTACGTCGCACTGCCCCGCACGTCCCGCATTTCCGCCTCGCCGCAGAACACTCTCCGCCCGTCCCATCCTCCTCGTAACCCTGTCGCTCGAACCTTGCTCATTCCAAACAGATGTCGCGTTATGACTCTTGCGCGAGCAACTACTGCCTAGCATTCTCCCTGTGTCGCGTCTACGCTCGCCAGATGTTATCTAAAAACTTCACTCGACGTCAGCCCTCTAAGAACTCTTTCCGTCGGTCTCTCTCTTTCGCGGGAGGACGCACGTCCGCGGGAGCCAGGCCCTTCAGCTCTGGCAACGCAATGCACGCGCACTGAGGGGAGACTAATTATATTCCGACGGCACCTTCGGATTATCGCGCCTCGCCGTAAGACGGCTAAGACAATGAAAAGAACAGCGCTGATGAAAATATACGAGAGCAGGGTGCCCGTGCGGGCCGATCTCTCGGAAGATTGCGTTCAGCTTTCGCGAGGGCAGCCGGCGGGTTAATAGCCCGCGATAATATAGAATTCGCTCTTGAGCAATGAAAATCATTACGGCGTAGAGGCACGCGCGGCAGACTGCGGTATCATGAATAATGAAGAGTTACGAGCGGCAGTATCAAAGGTAGAGAACTCTTTTGACGATGCACAAGCCCGTCTGCGTGCGGCATCCTTTACCTGCTCAGTGACGCGGACAGACGCGCGAGACGTTCGTTACATCGCGCAAGTAAGCTTTAAGCCCTCGTCGCTGCGCCGAAGAAACAAGCCTCATTTGTGTAATTAAATCGTCAAGCGGGACGCGCCGGCTGACGAGATGTAAATGACACGTTCCACCCCCTTAATTGATACCCGGCCCATCTCGGGAGCCCGGCGTGACCAATGGGAGACTTCAAAAAATCATTAAGCCCACGTTCGGCACGCCAGCCGTGCGTGCTACCAGGAACATGGTCTCCCCAGCGTAGCCGGTTTGACCGCACCCCAGCGAAAGAAATTAGCCGCGAGTTATCCGTGGCTCCAATTTGGTGTGGCCAGGACAGCAACAGCGAGGGAACGAACGCTGAACGGAGAGGGCGAGCAGATAGAGGGAGACGGAAGGTAAATTATTACGCGGGGAGAAGGAGACAGTCACTGGGCAGCGAAATGAAGAATGCAAGTGGATGGCAAAAAGACATCAAACGATCGTCGAAATGACGGACCAGCCCCGTCGTGAGAAAAATACGGGTGATGCTTCAGTCGTTTTCGGCAAGAGCCAAAGCGGTAATTTATGGTTGTCTGTAGTATACCCGTTCATACTGCAGTCTTACCACAGTTAGCCTAAATATCCACACAGTCTGTGAAAATCTAAACGTAATAGCGCGTACCAAATTCAATGATGACAAAGCGTCCATGTAATCTGCGACCGGACAAACATCGCAGACTGCTCAAAACGATGCCAGGGAAAGGCGCGGCAAGAGTAATTTACAGCCACGTCAACCATAGCTATCCATATCGTAATCTTGCCCAATTTAGCCTGAATACCCATGCACCCGTTGAAAACCTTCGAACCCAACAGCGCGTTCTAAGGCCGCCGATGATTAAAGCGTCCACAGAATCTGCGACGGGACAGCCGTCGTGGACTGGTTAAAACGATACAAGGGTGCCGCTGAAAGTAGCGGCAGCCACACAGTGCAGGGTCGACAGACATTCCTCGCCATACACGCGCCGTGCCTAACGATCCACGCACACGTCCGCGCCAAAGTGGCGGGGACCGTTTGCACGCGCGTGATTAATGCCCTTAACATCGCGCTCCCGTCTCGTAATCCCAGCCACGATTTTAATAACCGGCTCCCCGTCGATGCCCGCCCCCGGCCTTACGTCGAAACGCGATATTTACGACATGCATCGCGCACGCGGGCCCCACTTAATGCTACCAATGCGAAATAACGCGGAGGTGGACTGCGGAGCAGGGGTGCTTGATGTAGAGGCACGCGTGCCAGTAATATGCCGGTGATATCCCGTCGTGCGATATTAACGCGACGCGCCACTGGGAAGAGAAAATGACACGGGACACCGCGGGGGCCGTGTCTTAGGGTGGAGGATGAAAGTTTGATGAGATCCGAGACACGTGACTATCGGCCGCGATCAGGTTGATTCGACGGATCCGGCGCCACGCGCCTCAGGAATGTCATTACGCCGATGAATTCGTAGGGTCCGCTTCATATGGCGTCACTACTTCGCGCTTTAATTATTCCCCGACCTGACGTGACCGGTTGTTGGGAGAATGCGGCGGAAAGGTGCACGGTGATCGGCGAATGGGGGTGCACGCGGTTATTGAACGTTGAAGTGCTATTGTACGGTGCGGTGTTGCGGGTCGCTGCGCGAATGTGGAAGACGACTGTCAAGTGGGGAAAGATAAGTACTATCAGACGGTGCTCGGAGTTTAAGATAAGCATGTTGTACCAGTTACGAAGTCTTTGGTATTCACAGAGAAAGATTTTCAAGAGCTTGCTATGCGAGCCAGGTTTATCGCGTTTCTTGTTTAAATACAATGTTCCTATTAATATTAACCCACAGCAGTTTTCTACTCTTTGTTATAAAGATTCTATAGCACCAACCGAGACAGTATAAATAGCGTTTATCACTAACACTCAAACTCACTTTGCCACAATTCTTCACACCACTATTCACTATGCGCCGCCGGTATATTCTCTTATCGGCATCTAGCACAGAAATTCGCAACAAAATGAAAAATCGCGCACTGTTAACACGTTAAGCGCCACGCCGGACCCTAGGGACTTATATTAGGGATTTATACGGGTGTCCATTTGTTTCTCCTTCTGCAGAAGTGTGTCTATCAATTTTTGACGGTACATTGTGATAGACATCTTCTGGTCGTTGTTTCTTGGTGTATGAAAAAGGAATTTACAACAGCGGTGTTCAATAATAATTCAAAAACCAATTTTCGATACCATTTTATACCATTTCACATTAATGTTTTTATGTATTATATTGTTTTCCTTAAACCATTGACCAAACAAAAACGATGCCGCCTAAATTAAACGTTCAATCTCACAAGTACGAAAGGACAGACATATGCGCGATGATAATACGAACGAAAAGTCCGCCATCGGTCCGTGCAGACCGACGAGGCCCAAACGAAAAGTCTAGCGCCGGTCCCTAGGGCTCGGCGTGGCGCTTAACGTGTTAAAAGAATATTTCCGAATTATTAATTTTCACACTCATCTCACCCGAAAACAAACGGCGCTACCCGAAATATATCTCGCGCGGCAGACAACCGACTACGCCATCGTCGATCTCGAATATCCAACACACCGCGACGGTCCGAAATCCGTCGGAAAAACAAGGTGCGCCGGCGAAATTATGAAGCGAGTTTGTAAGTACGCGGCATCATGTCACCGGCCGCATGACCGACCGGTGATCAACAGACTTCGCGTTCACGAATGCAGCGGATGGACCAGTAACGGCGTCGTCAGCGTGGACGGGTTACGAGGGAAAGTTGGACGCGGACGCGGGCAACTTTCGCAACAAATTCTATTACACGGCCGGTGTAACGGCCGAAGCGCAGAGCGGTGGCGGAAAGTTTTGCGGAACGGTCACCGTTCGCCCGTAACCGCCGAGCTTCGGCGAAACAAGCGACGCGGGGGCGTGAAGAGGCGAAAAAAAGGGTTAGAAAGCGGCCCGGCGAAAAGAAGGAATTCGACGAGCATCGACGGACGCTTTTCCCCGCGGACACTCGTCACGAGTGGGTGGCAAGTTGCGTTCCGTGTTTGAGTGTATCGAGTGCACGTACACGCACGGTTGCGTGTGTGGTCGGGCGAGTGAGTTAATGCAGTTCGCCGCTGCCGGGCAATAAACTTTTTAGCGATGCCACCGTGCCAATTCCTTGCGCCCGATTTAAACCGGGCGATAAAATGCGGATGGCCCGTTAGGCGATTAATTTCGCGGCGAGTTCATGCAGCACCTGTCCCCGACCCCTATATGACGCCCTTTTCGCACTTCGTTCCGCAGCGTCGCGGCGTTATCTGGTCCGCTTTTTCCCGAGGCTCTCGGCTGCTGGTCGTGTTTCTGTTACTCAATGCCATTAAGAAGTTCCTCCTTAGAAATTCTCCGGCGCAGTAACGTAGTTACGCGAAGTTAAGATGAAAATAATTCATTCTCGGGAAAAACCGTTTCCAACTATCAATCTGGCGCGGAAGTTATCGCGCAGCTTCGAGGACGTAATAAATGAAAAATTCCTTATGCGGATTCAACGAAACGGCCGTTCGCGGCGCGTGCGGGTCGATGACGAAAATTCGGGTCCTTCGACGAGGACTCCTGACACGCGTCGTCGTCGTGTGCGCGCGCGCGTCGCAATAAACTCGCGAATTTCGGTCGGGAAGAAATTTAACTGAAAGAGGACGGATCAATCTCCGCGCGGCAGGAGGAAGCATACAATTTTCAGACGGGCGGAGGAAGAAGAGAGCGAAGTTCGAAGTGGAAGACGTCAAATAATAATTTCTTCGGGAAGCAGTTTCTGTCGTAGTCGGATGTCAGGCGAACTGTGGAAGTTTTCATCTGGGAAAAATTGCAGTTCGAAATGTACGGAGTGACATCACTGTATGCTATACGGGCGAGGCGGGTCCGAGATGTATCCAGAGTGTGTAATGTCAAACTGTTAAACTTGCCGTTGTAACTCCGGCAGAAGGAAACGCGGTCGACGTTAGGTTCTAGCGAGTCGTCGACACGTCCAGTCGTAAAACACGTGCGCGAACTCACACTAAAGATTCGACCAGAGAACTCGCTGTCTTGATTCGTCTCGTAACGTCGGAACCGCAATGATATTAAACTTGGTGCAAGTGCACTAAACCCCGCACGCTGTAGACGTGTACAATATCTTTCAACGGCGTCGTCCGCTGTACGACGAATCGTCCGCTCGACTACTGATTTTTTCCACCCCACCAAACGACATAGAGCACCGATGATTATTGTCATGGAATAATCAAAGCCCTGGCATGAAATGTAAAATACGTAAAATGCCAAGCACACGATAAGTGACGTGCTAATATTAGTGCGTTCCGAACATATCATCACTGTAGACCGTCGAGAACATTGGTGAAATGAAGAGACGCGTGACAATTGCGTAGTTCACGCGGACAAGAAGCAAACTTAATAAAAACGTATGACTCCTTCACGCGCGTTCAGCCAATAACGACAGCACATAAGAGGATCGACATTAATCGTAATAAACGCGAGGCTGTGCCAGGCAGACGTTGACTCACCGAGACCATTTCCTTTGACTGCCGACGATATTAGGTTCCGTGCAGACGCATCAGATGCAGTCGGCGGAGCACGTACCGTATGCAGATGATATCACAAGGTCGTCGAGACCTGATAATAGACCAGCGGCAAAGCCCGAGGATGAAACCTGCCGAAAGCCGAAATGTTTTCTGACGATGCGAACAAGCCAATGGCGAACAAATCCTCCAACATCTGTAACATGTGCGAAATCGGTTTTTTTTATCGACAATCGGACGACCGTTTTGAGATCACAAATTAATCGACGATCGAACAAATTGAATATTATGTCACTGTGGTGTCACTGCATGTGACGATCGTTTTATGTCGATTGACCAGAGTTGCACACAATGTGTGAACAGCGCTTGTAGGTATGCTACAGGTCGTAATAGCAAAAGTATCAATACATAAAGCTAAAGTTATACACGTCTATAAGCACACGTTTACGCGGACGTTATTGGAATTCTTCCAAAAGAGGGAGCGAATATTTTGAATGCATTTATTTCAGTAATTCATACATCAAGCAACTCCAGTTGCTCATAATGCGCTCATAGTCGAGTGACTACAGTGGTTCGTAATAGTAAAAGCGCCAATTTAATCAAACAAGCCGTTGCACACGTCTGCAACCGTCTGTTTACACGCTGCTATTGGAAACCTTTCCGACCACAACCCGCATATTTTTAATGTACTCATTGTAGCAATTCATATATCAGGCTTCAGTCGCTCATGGCATATAAACATCGTTTTACGTCGATTATTACATTCCTCTGCATTAGCGAAAGTGTCTATGTAACTGTTGAGTCTCAAGCGTCATCGAAAATTTCATGCAAACTGCTTGCGTTCTTTGCATAAACACATCTGAAAATAATGGAAATTGAAGGCAAAATATATTGTCCATATGGTTTACACGGAAAAAAGCAACTGAGCGAACAATAAGAGTATTAATAAAATCGTGCGTATATTATCATTTATGCATTGCGGACAATCGCAGTGGTACTTTTCGACGTAAAATCTGCAAAGCACATACAGGCAGCGTGGGATTCAAGCGGTTAATAAAAGAACCCGCTACCCCCGTGTACAAACAGCTGTTTACACGCCGCTGCTCCAACCCCATAGAAGCATAGTGCGCATCCTAGCGATCGTCGCAGGCGGACCAATCGCAACAGAATTTCGAAAGGCAGCGACAATGCTCGAGTCGCGAAAGACACGCACGACACTCTGCGAGGTGTGTGGAGAACTCGTCGGGTCCATTCGAGCTCTGGGTCGCGATGATATGAGACTCGCTACAAGCGTACTAAACCCAGTTAGCGAGGCACGTACGCGGAGAGTTGCTGTTGCGCCCGAAACTCGCAATAGAAGCCGCCGAACCGTCGGCGGCGAGGGGAAGAAGCCCGGAAGGAGGAAATCGAGAAGGAAGTTTCGGGACGAACAATAACAACAACAACAACAGCAAACTACTACGGCGAAATTGCACGCGTCGACGATAATTACAACAATAACTGTAACGGCGCGGGACGAAGCGGGCCTTGGTGCCGGTGGGGGCAGCTGGTTTAATTAGAATCGTGTCTGTCGTCGACTTAAACTCCGTCTACCAGTTCGCACTTTAAGCGTCCACCCTTTCAGCCCTCGCTGTCTTCGGCTCCCACCCCCTACGTGCCGCGGCTCTTTGTTCTTTTTCGCAACTCACGCCAACTACCGTCGCCCGACTGTTTCTACACACGCGACAGAAGAAGCGGCCTGGGAGGCTACGCGTGCGACGGACAGAGTTTCGGTGGCCCGACGAAAAAAGCCGAGCGCCCGGGCATAGAATCCGCAAGTTCGCAGGATAACGGCAGCCGGATACGGAGTGACGCGACTCAGCAGCAGGCCAGCCGGTGATATCCCAATTTTTCTGCTGATCCCCCGTCACCGCGCATTTAATTAAAACTTGCGGCCGCTTCCCGTCGACCCGGTTTCCCGGCGGCGAATTTACGAGCGCCGCAAGTTATTTCGCGCGCGTCGCCGCCGCTCGCCGACGGATAAGGCTGCGGACAAAAGCGCAGTAGTCAAGACACGTTGCGAATCAAACAATCGTGGCGCCGGCGTTCGCGCCGCGGCGGGTTTCGTGTGTAACGGTCCTGCGATACGAGAGAAGTCGCGCACGTGTCACGTCGCATCGCGTTTCACGGCACTTTTGCTAATCTCACCTACGCTCCTTGCGCGTCCCATCAAAACGTCGGCGACGCCTTTTGACGCGGCTGCGAACTTCCGTAACAGCGTACGTCTGACGGCACAAAGGTTATGCAGTGGAAACGGAAATGCATCGGTACGACGGTTTTGCATGGAGTAACAACGGCAAGCAGCGACAGATCGATACTGTCTGACGGAAACGCGCGGTGACGTATGGCGTGTGCAGTTTAAAGGACGAAGATGGAGGGACGGCCCTGCTGGGGAGGGCGAAGTACTTTCTTGTTTGCCACGTCCACGTCTGGATGTTATTTGTCCCGGGTACCCGTGGGACGCAGTGACACAGGCCGCACATAGCACTATCGTTCCCCCCTACGTTCCTGCCTCGCATCCCTGTCCCTCGCCAGCCCCGCAAACACTCGCGGTGCGTGCGGCATTCGAGAAGCCAAATTCCCGGCCGGCGTCTACCCAGCGAGACGAACTTCGAAGAATACGGGGACCTACATGACGATTCAAAAATATGTTTCTCTAGCACGTCCACCGCGTATGCCGTACGTGAACGTCTAAGTTTTGTTTTGTTAACACGTTGACTGCCAAGCGTATTTTGCTATGTTAGAACCGCGATGCGATGAAACGCTGCAGAGTATGATTAAATCGTGCAAAATGAAGGTAACGCAGAGTCCTTGGAAGCAAAAGTGTTGAAGCACCGTTCGAATATCAATTAATAATAGGCTTCGTAAATAGGCTTCGTTGCGAATTTTTTGTATTTTTAGTAACATTTTTGCGCCGGTCACCGGTGACCACCGTGTCAAAGTGTTACACGAAAATCGTATCTTTACGAAACATATTTGGGGGTAGTTTCATGGTTGGATTTAATAAAAATAATTTTCAATTAAATGAATTGCGGGACGTCAATACCGGTGTTTAATGATACGGGAAAAATAACGATGAATAACAGAATAACCGTAATAACGATAAAATGAACCAACGTTTCTGTCCATGTTCCGAACGAGATGAAATTCGACGGACAGATGTGAGCCAAACTGACCATGCAAGCATATATTTTTGTCGTAAAAGCAATTGTTGTGAAAATAGTTGTAAAAGTAATTCAGATTTTGTACAATCGAACGACATTCACGCTGCATGAAAGTAACAAAAATTCGGCTACTTCCGAACTCTCACTTCGCCGTGAGACCAAGTTCATTCGCGGCTATGCAAAATTTTCCATTCTCCGTGCCGCGTCCGCCGTAATTCCATCAGCGCGCACAATGCGCAAATTTATGTCGGCGAAGACAATTGCGACTTTTTCCGGCGCCGTCTATTCTCCGGCCGGTACATTTTTGAATCGACCGAGCGCGCGCTCACGCCGGGGTTCGCTCTCCTCAAGGGTAATATTTAATTTCTTGCCCGACTGATTTCCTCCGGCGAACCCCTCGAAACCGCTCCCTCGAGTTCACCAGGCGCCCTACTGGCCGGAGGACGGCGGCACCATGATAAAATACCGAATGAACGGGCCACTCTGTGCTCTACCTACCGTCATTTTTTTTCGCTACCAGTCAATCTTCTGACCATTGCCCGCGCACGGACGTATATTTCCACCCGCCAGCCCGGTGATGTATACGCCTTTGATGCTCAGGCCAATCTCCGGACGTGGGTTTCGTAATTCCAAGCACGAACCGAGATACTTATTGTTGCGTCGTTCTTTCTCCGACCGCGCGGAAGAGATCTGTATTTGGTGTAACCACGCCGGCCGTATATCCGAGTAACGCGGGATACGATACGTTGCAGGTGTCAACGGGAAATTTATGCGCGTGGGCGGTGATTTGGGGCTGCGATGGTTTATTGACAACGCACGTGCGACGGTGTCGAACGGAGACGGCCGATAGTTTGGTTTTGGCTGGGGTTTTCTGGACTAATGATGTTATTTGGTGTTTGGTAGGCATCGGTGTGTTGTCTGTGCCTAGGCGTGTGCGTAACGTTACGTTAAATGGCGGTGTAGAGGTTGCCAAGGGGTTTAATTGGAAAATTGTGGCGGGACGGTATTGTTTAATTTCTGGGAGGTTGTAGTGGAGTAATGACGGTGGAATGGAAGCGGGTTGAACGGAAAAAATAGATTTGACGGGAAAAAGAGTGAACTAGCTGGGATTACCCATGCGTCGGCACCCCCGAATCTTTCGACAATATTTTCTTCGAGCCTCGCGTATCTAAAAACGACCTGTCCCTTACGCCGTCCGCGTCACTCGTTCCCTTCTATCTCTTCTTCGTCTCTCCGTCCATAATTGATTCCTGAGCTTCTAGCATCCCTCTCTCGACGAGGTCGACGACGACGACTTTTTCAAAGTCCAGCAGAGTGGAAGCAACGAAGACCCGACAGACATGATATCAGTCTCGTCCACGCCTCTCTCTTTCGCCCCCTTTGCACATTTCGCCTCTTCTCTCTTCTGTCCTTTTGACGGTTCTCTATTATCTTTTTCTCATCAGTGCCGTCGACATCCTACAGGCTACGTTTGGTAATAACGAACAATGAACTTATCGAATGCATAATGGAGGAAGATTTAAAAGGAAATTGCTCGATATTAGGCACGTTTGTAACAAGAGCTGTGTACTGATGTCTACACGTGAGCATTTTGTGTAGGAGATATGGTTGGACATCATGTATGTAAGGGTCCAAGTAAAATTTTGATCATGCCGAATACTAGAAGGAAGGATATATTTTTCTGAAAAATACAATAATCCTCTAGGGTTTTCTTGCACGGGGTCTTCATTTTGGCGATTGTCGCCTTTCACGTCATTCTTGTCCCGCTTATCTCGCTTCATACACAAACGTTTTCTGATGTACCTCATGCAATTGCACTTGCTCATCAGCAAGCATGCACAGCAATACACACATATATTCCGTACCCTTACAATCCTACTTGCCTGTCGATCTACATATTCCCAAATACGAGTAATAGCTCCAGCATTTAAAAAATGATTCCCACCGAAACGCATACTTACATTAAAGGAAACCGTTTATCGACTCTTCAGCCACTATTGCAATTTACAACAGTAAACAGCCAAGCAATAAAACTCCTAAGACAAAATACCGCCACGTGCCTATCCGAGCACCCATTCGCCGCCGCCCTGCTACTGTTGCAGTCGAAAAATTCGATACACAAACACACGGCGGCTATCGACTCACCGCCGACGAAGGCTTCACGACGAAAAATATGAACCGCCGCGGCGATTCGTTACACCTTCGCGCAGATCTGTTTACAAACTGTTTACCGGCTTGGGTCGTGTGCACGTTCGAAGTCCCTCGCTGCCGTTCTACACACGAAGCCCTATAATTGGCGCACCGCCGGCACTCGGGCCTCGGCGAAAAAGCCAGCGAAAAGTTCGCAACGGTTCTGCGCGACGGAACTTTCACGGCGGAAACATCGGCGGGTAGAGACCCAAGAAACCGCACCGCGATGTGAAGAATGAAGCGAAGGAGCTTAGGTGGGCGCGAACGGAGTCGCGTGGGAAAAAGGGACAGCGAGAGTTCGGTGAAGTGAGTCGAGCTAACGGAAGCGAACGATACAAAGATCGCGGAAGCTGTGACTAACTCGACGAAGTAGGACTTTCTTTTAGGCTTCAGCGCCGCGGCGATGTCGGGCGAGAGAACCTCAGACGTTCGCGGTTCGCTTGGCAAAGAAGGCGGACCGTTTTATTCCACGCGTCCTTTTCACGGCGAACGCGCCTTTCATCGCACCGCTGTACGTTCTGCCGGCTAACGCGCGATAAAAGCATTCTGCGATTCCGCGGAGAGATCGTCGAGTTGCGCTAATCGCATAAAGGTGGACCGCGACAGTGTTTCGCGGGATGGAGAAATCTGAGTACTTTTTCGCAGAAATTCGTTAGCGGCTAAACGAACGGCCGTGAGCCGGGGTATTAATTAACGTTGATAATTCGCTGCGGACGGCGAGGAGTTCTAACTCATCTTACGCGGGCTTTTGCAAATGTGCATTTGGTAACAGGGGTTCGATGCGATCAGTGATTTAGCCTATGGAGTGTAACGGAGTTAGTCAGTGAAGTTAGTCAGTGAAACACGCTTGCGGCTTAGTGCCTATTGCCTTTTCGCTCTAATTCTAGTATCAGTTTTAGTAGTATTATCCCTGTACATGCTTTTATACGTATTTTCGCAAACGCACCTGTCGCGTATATATATAAATCAAATCCATTATCTCAACAGAGAGATTGCAGCGGCACCGACCTCAATCCGCGACTCGCGCTTAGTATTCAGCTGTGCCGAACAGTTTCATATTTAAAATTCTTCCGTGTCTCGTCAACTCTTTTTACAAGTCCGCCTCGCTCGCCCCGGCCGTGGAACCTCCCCGCTCTCGCGCTTCACGGCGGTTTTTACTCACGCGAGGTCGGTACGTGCGGGTCTCTGTGCTTTACGAGAAAGGCGAGTCCGGGCACGGCGGGTAAGAGCGTTTAAATTCAAATTGGTCGCTATCAATCCCGCCGCTGCGGAAAGGGTCGACGTAATTTTTCGGATTACCCACCGAACCCCGGATGAAAGCCGCTTTCAGCACAGATATCGTATCCCCGAGCTACAATTACAGCGACTTAACAACGTTTCTTTCTCGTTAGATTCGTAACGTCGCGTCTTCCGCAGCCTCTCTTTCTGTGTCACCGTTCCTTTTTATGGCCGCTCTCTTTGTCCTTATCTTTTCCTCTTTCGCTTAGCCGTCCCGCTGCCTTCTCCCTTCCGCACCTGCACTTCCTTTGTGCGTTCCCGCGCCTTGCGCCGTCCGCCTTTATTCTTCCGCGAGCCAAGAAAATGTCCTCGCTCTCGTTTCGCAACTGTCTTAACGCACACTCGACGCCCCTACGCTTTACGACCCACGCGGGCGCACGCTCGAGGGACGAAATTCAAACCGCTCGGCGTAGGTGTCCGAAAGCCAACCCGTCCTTTTCAACGGGCTCGCGGAAAGTCCCGGGGTCTATAAATCTCGCGTGTAAGAAACTCGCGATGCCGAAGGGACAGCGGTCGACGAAAGAAATGACGGCGCGCGGTGAAGGGAACGAAGCAGTCGAAGGCAGGAGCCGGGGAGTGTGAGAGTGCTCGAAGTCTTGACGAAATTGAAATAAACTTACGAGGCTTCTGAAAGGACCGGCGAATAATTCAGCCTCGCTGCGCGGAGTTACAAGTTAGCCAATAAACGTCGGCCCCATAACTCCCGGGCATAATGGATATAAGTGGCGCTTGTGTGCGGGAGTCCTTTCCTCACCCTCCGACATCATCGCTGCACCCCGCTACGTCTTTGCGACCGTCCACGTGCAGCGAACTAAGTCGCTGGGAAAACATTGAAAAGTGAGAAAGAGCGGCACGCGAGGTGAGTGTGGATGCACTGCGGATACCGCCCACGTAGCAAAGCGTCCGTGCGTTCGCCTGTCGCCTGGAGACGAGGAATTTATTCCCGACGTTAAGCCGCAAACATGTCCGTGCACGCTTGGCCGCGCTGTTATGATGTACTGGCCGCCGCACAGGATCAACGGATTTTACGCGGTTTGTGCCAGAGCCGCGCGTCTGTTAATGAGGGTGAGCGTATTTTTTCGGCGCGGCGCGTGGAATTCGGCGAACCGTGTTTCTTTGAACCGGGCGCCGTGTAATGGAATGACGCGGTCATCAATATTGTACGCGCATTAGGCGGAAGCGGAGTGATCGGGTAAAATATGAATTTTCGAAGAAATCATAATGACAGCTAATGAAACGTCCCTTCAAAAATTGGAATGGGAGGCGGCGGGATGTTAAGCCCTTTAATTAACACTAATTACATTAACGCGAAGAGGGAATATTCGATGCGCTGCAATTGCGGTAAATTAATATGAAGCGGCCGGTAGGAATTAGCTTAAATAATTTTCATCGTGCAGAGCGGGAGTTATCGCCGACGTGCACACTGGCGTGGGACGCCAGGCTGGGGGTGTTTCTTCAATTCCGAGTCGATGAAACGCTCGAAGCAATCGAATCAATTGAAGCAAATCGGGCACGTTAGAAACTCAGATATTCATCGCATCCTCCGCTTCGACGGCAATTGGCCAACTTCACTGGCGAGCCCGTATGTTACGTAGCACGTAACCGAATTTACACGCGGCGCGCATCAGATCTGCTCGATTTCGCATTATTTCCGGCCGTACGCCATTTCTGTACACCTTCGCCCCACATACATAAATTCCGCGCGATACGATTTCTTCCCCGAGCCTACCCCGCACCCGTCCAGCCCGTTTCCACGCGCACATCCGTGACATAACGCCGCGTGCAGCCCGTTTCTATTGCCCCGCGGATTATTGGCCTTTATCAGCGTCTGACGCGAGCCAAGACGCGTACCCCTCCTCCCCCAACGTATTTGCGCCCCATTTGGCAGCGGTCTTTCTATTCGGTGCCTCGCGCATTTCGCCGATGCTCATTCACCGTGCAGCCCAGCTTATTGTCTTTCCCGCGGGTCACGTCGATTTCTGGGTTAGGAGCGGCGGGAAGAATGAGGCAGCATTCGCGGGAAGACAGCTCGCACAATTGGCAACTCGAAGGCGCACCGGCACTGCCCCGCTCCTGATAAAACTTGAGCAACTCGTTTAGCATGGCGCGCCACTCAACGGCGCAAGGAAGCCAGGCGACTGAGTTAGGTAGACCGCTCGGATGGACATATCCATTGTAAATCCAATCCGAGCCAGAGGATATGGTGCGCGTTTTATGCTCCGGGATATTACTTCGGCAACGATGCGGAACTCTGGCTGCTATTTCGCGCCCAGTGCCAGCGGGCTTGACAAAGTATTTGACACGCGCCAGACGGCGTTTTTAGTTGATTAAGTACTTCAACTGACAAAAGGGTGCGGCATTCCGCAACTAAGTCAGAACGAGGTTGGAGAGCATGTCACGGTTTAGTTATTACGTGCGACAATGGTGGTCGCTCGCGCGGTTGTAGGACGGTCGACGGCGACGGTTGTATCCGACGTGACGTTTTTTAATGGAAACTCGTTATAGTGGTAAAGTGAACAAGTAAGCTGTTCTGACGCAATGGGATTGCAAAGCCACTGAGCTCACTTGTCCGGTAGTGTCTATTAACACTTTGACTGTCATGGCGGTCACCGCTGACCGGCGCAAGAATTTTACTGAAGATCTAAAATATTCGCAGTGGACAGCAATAATTATTTTATAAATGCAGTTATTGCTAGAATAGTGATGCGATCCTTTGGTCTCCAATACCTGCACATTATTTACATTTTGCATACTTCAGTCAAACGCTGTAGTATTTCATAGCATCACCTTGCTAATACAGCAAAATACGCACGGCAGTCAACGTGTTAAGACCGTTTCTAATTTTTTATTTCGGAATGAAAGTGTTACGACGCTCAGCCATTACTTTATATTAGCTTAACCGTTTGAGTGCCAAGCGGCGCGATCGCGCTTCTTCTGTCTGTCCTCAAAACTGCAGCGTAATCACAGCAGGCTCGGTTTCTCTCGATGCACAACATTACGGTAACTTTTCAATCTTAGGTAAAAAAGATAAAATTGGAGTAATGTTACACTTTATAGGTCTACATGCTTTTATTCATATAAAAATTGCTGTAATATAACAAGCAAGTTTCGACACGGAATATAACAAGCGCTATCGCGCCGCTTTACCGGGATTAAACGGTTAAGTATGGCTAAATGGAGTTGCAGGCATCAGAACCGATCGCAGTGCTAATGTCGTTTACACGCACTCCGAACCGAAACTGTCCGCATAGCTGTGCAGCACTACAGCGAACTCCCCCGTAACTACATTATTAATTTAACATTATTTAATTTATCGACCGTCCGGACACGGTGGCTGATGGAGTGACTGCGAAATTCACATTTGCGCCGCGCGTACGTCATCCACGTTTGAGCCAGGCAAATGTGTCACGACGACGTCACTTCCGTTCGGCACGACCTCGTTCTCGTTATACCAAGCTTAGTCGATCATGGCGTATTTCGGCGAGGTCCGATTGATTCTGCGAAATCCACCATTCTGTGTCGCATAATACCCGTATCGGAGTTCAGAGGCGGCTACGTGTCGGTTCTGGCACTTTAACCTTGCAGTTTGCTATTTGTAGCTGGCAGTTCATGGGGGCACGTACCGGTTACTCGTGCATATCGAACGACGTGCACACGCGCTCGCATACGCTCACCCGCAGAGTCGGCTGCGTGTATCCAATGTAAGCGGCGTGCACGTCGGCAACGCTTGGATTGCCAGTCGGAAACAGTGATACGCGATACAATCGAACATGCCGTTTAGCGTCGTTCATTTATATTAATTTATACGCGCGACGTAACGCGATCCACCTTTTTCTTCGCTGTTTTCATTGTCCCCACGGCGCGTGTCACGGTATCGCGTGCTGTACGTCTGCGAAAGTAACGGTAAACGAGTCCGACGTCGTGAAACCCCTTTTTGCCGGGCGACGCGCGGCAAACGTCACCGTTAAATGACAGTAACGTTTGCACCTGTAGTAGGGAAAAAAAATATCCCGCTCGTACGTCGAGTATGACAGACAGTCGATTAATTACACACGCTATATATAACGCGCGACCTCGTCGAAATAATGGTGAAGCTGCTGCGGTCGTTTTAGGGCGAAAAAAAATTAACCCCAGTTTCGATACAATGCGAGCCGGCGAAGAGGCGGAGAGAAGGAGGAAGGTTGAAAAAAAAAACAGAGAAAAAAGGGAATCGGAAAAATGTTGCGGCCCGGCGCGAACGAACCCTTGCCAAAATTAATGGAGATTCGATCGGTCGATACGTCGAGGTACTCCTATATTTGCGCGGGCAAAATGAGAACGTCGAGCCTACCGTTGGTAGAACAATCCCGGTATTACCAAACAAATTAACGGCAGGTTAAATATGTCAAATATATCAGGCATGGAGGGCTCGCGCGCGGTGGATCATAATTAATAGGGTTATTGTTTGCTGTCGATGATGCTTTGTTAATGCTAATTATATCCTGGCATTCCTCTGAAATCCTGCCGCGCCGCACTCCCGCCTCCACCCTCTTGAACGCGCGTACAGTTTGTATCTCCCGCATGCTTCTGCAACTCATCTCTTTTGCATCGCACGACTCATTCTCTCTTTCGCTTTATCCCGACCCGGCATGCTGGCATGACGTTGTACGCGTTACTTCGTTCGCTGATATTATGATCGGACAAACAGTCGAGGATAACGCATACGCGTGTCCCCTGCGTCCGCGTGCACAGCGTAAACATTCAGCTTCGAAATTATTAATAATCCCCGCCCGATCATTTGACGGTCGACCTTTTTAAGTTCGACGCGCCGCGCAAAATGCGGACACTTGCCGGTCGGACGACGCAGCGAGAATAAAAGTGTGACGTCACAGCGTGCATGCATTTTCTAGCGACTGGTAGTTCCCAAAAATGTGCCCGACCGATGCGAAATCTTAAAATAACCCGCCGAGTGAAGATGCACTCTTCGAAAATGTATTCATAGGGTGTACGGATGGGCCAGCGTTTGCGATCCTCGGTTGCCTTAAAGCCGAAACAGCCCGACGTACAAAACGTAGTACTCCCGCGCGAGATTTCGAAGCGAGTGAGACAAGACTTTCTGAAAATGCTCCGTTAAATATTTCAGGCGAGAGTGGGCGTCAGCGGTGAATAGGGACCGGCTTGCCTCATCCCAGGATAACAGTTTTCTTTTAAGAGGTGCTGCAGTTCGTGCATAGCTAGCACGTAAGTACACATGTGCATAATATAATATATGCCCGCTTCGAGCACGCGTTTACGTGGAAGTCGCACGTCCTCCTTCTGGCAACTCACACTCTCTGCATGTTTAAAGGATCACCCAACGTTTCCGAACAACGGTCTATTGTCTGAAACAATGAAGTTTCCCTTACGATTTTGGCTAATTAATTTTTGACGCTCCTCAATATTCTATATACGCTGACGAAGACTGCGCGGGTGGTTCATTCTGAATAAAGTACGTTCATGCACGAACACTGTCAAACGTCGATGAAGAAACATAAATATACCGGTAACTTGTGTCGCATTGACATTTAATTCTCACACTGAATTCTCAAGATCCCGATTCATCGCCAGTAAATCGCGCAACGACCAGGGTCTGAAACAATCCACTTTCGTCATGGTTTCGACTGATTAACTCTTTACTAACCTCCATGCTCCACATCCGCTCACCCGAACCGCCAACGTGTTTTCGTCCGAATGAAACACACTGCGGTGCGCCCGGCGCGAACCTCCAGCAAAGAAACGCCGCTATTTTAGTAAATTCCGCCGCGTCGACATTTATTTTCTTTCACTTAATTTCCAGGATCCCGTCGCGTCGCCCAGCGAGCCAATCACGCTAATACCGCGCGTACCGTTCAATATACTCAGCGTCGCAATAATAGTTGGCCGCCATCTTTGCAAAAAGAGGTACGGCAGCTGCGTTAACGCGATAACTCAAATTCCTGGGACTAATAAAAGACCGCCCGCTTATTATCGATCGGCTGCGAAGCCATCGATATTTCTGGAGCAGGGCCGAGGGGGGGTGCGATTGCGAAAGTGAGAGGATGCCAAAGGGATGAGTGGAGTGCGACAGAGACGAGACGAGAAGTGAGGAGTACGACGAAGTGCCAACGAACTGAACGGCACGGGGGAGGAGTGAGCGAACGAGAAAGGGCGAGCGGAGGAAGTCGAGGAAGAAAGGGAGACGGCCTTATCGCGATATCGGATAATTTACAAGGGCGCGTAATGGAGATTCCTGAGGCCCGGGGATTGACTGCGCCAATAAATTGCCATAAGGCGTACAAAGGCCGAGGGAAGGGCAAGGCCAGCGGAAAGGGCACGAGTGACGAAAATGGAAGAGCCGCAGCGCGAGCGAGACGGGCGTTAACGAAGAACGGAACGGCACGGCAGTTCAATAACGTTCGTCATAGTTATGGCCACGTTGTCGTTGCCCTCGAAATGGGTTGGAGCCGGCGAAAGGCAGAAGGGGGTTTCGCACAAAGCTGCGAAGGGGAGGTAACGCATGCCGCCCCCCGACGTTCTGTCGTCAGACACCCGGGGAAAACTAGAATCGATACAGTTTACCCCGACGCAAAGATTAAAGATCGATGGAATCGCTGACAATGGCTCTGCCCATTGGGCTCCATAGGCGTGCGTGCTTTCTGTGTGCAGTGCAATACGCAGCGCCCCAGCGTGCCAACGTGTCTCCCCACTTGCACCACCCCGTAGCTGACTACGTCTCGGCTGTCAGCGAGTTCTCGCGTGCACAAACCTCCACGTGTGTACGCGCAGTCTACGCAGTAACGAACGGCCCGGCGCCATCGGCCGGTATGAAGAATTATTTCACCGCTGGTGAACGCCGATTCGCGGCTGCCGATAAAATGTGACGTGATCCCGTGAAACTTTCAACGCTTCGGCTAATACTGTTACGGCGGAAATACTTGAACAGCCGTTATCGGCTTGTCCTTGACAGCTTACATTTTTCAGATAAACCGATATCTTCCTGTCGCACGGTCCGAAAAAGCAGTGCGGGGCGGACGAGCGTTCGGTCGACTGCGAAAATTGAGATTCAGAAGCCGGAGGGACGGGAGTGTAATGTTCGTAACGAAAGCATATGCTACTGATCTCATTACTGTCGATCATTAAATAACGCATGCCGAAGATCTTGTTAAGAACATCGAGCATTCGGATGCTATGCAAATAAACCGCACTGTAACACGCGAACATGGCGAAACGATTTTTCTTTCTATGCTAATTACCGTCTTGCAAAATCTTCGCGTAACATTTCTCACGATATTTGCGCGTATCCTTCGGAGGGGTGCAATGTTGTCGATTTACTTTCTTTCCGTGGCTGTTCATTTTCGTTTTCTGTTACGGCCTGCCGTTTTGCTCTCATGCTACCCCGCCCTGCCAGCTTCCGACCTTCGGATTTTTGCTTCGCACAGCAGCTATTCTTCCCTTATTCTCTTACAGTTCCGTGCGATCATTCTTCCGTCGACTCTGGCGCCTGACGGATAGGGCAAACGAACTGTTGAGCATCGACTACGTTCGAAATTCGGGCACATCGGGCACACGTTTGCCTTTCTACGTGCGTGAATCGAAGAGCCGTCTCCCCTGCGAAGCATTCTAAACGCGTGCCCCACCCTCTGCCAATGTGCCCCGCGTCGTCCCATTATATCGTGGCAACAAACGCTAAATTGTTACAATTACTCTCTGCGTGGGGCGGGAGGAGCGCATGGCAGTAGCGGCAGCTGTCGTGTCAGCTGACAAATTCCTTGCCCTCATCGTTGTCGACGCCGGCATTCGAAAATTCGACGTTGCGACGCCGTAATTAACTCGATGCTTTCTCAGCGCAAACCGGCAAACGTTCCGCACCCACGCGCAACGTGTGACTTCACTGTGATTAGATGCACACGTGAGCCCGTCGCGTGACAACCAAACGACACTTGCCACACAACGAAATGATTTCTGGTTGAGAACGTATTTACGTGCTCTCTTACGTTTTCGTATCTGCATCGCACGCTTGTGCTGCGACAAATCACGGTGATAAGATGCAATATGTGCAGTTCCACGATGCCACCCTGTATTCTTATGTGTGCCTTCAAATACCCGAAGATAATACATGTTTGTTACTTTACCGTCGGGAACTAATAATTTTATTAACGAAGCCAATGCCTTTATAGTTGCTCGTTGATATCACTATTCCATCATATTTTGGCACTTGCTTTTACGGGAGGGAAAGAATTAATTTCAATACTAAATTCAATATCGGTGATCTCAACGACCAGTACCTTGATTTGAGAGTATAAGGATAGTTTGTGATATTCCTCTGCATAAATACACTTTTTATAGCTTTCTTTCCGTAGCCGTTCCCTTTCTCTTCTCATTACAATCTATCGTTCATGCCTCTGCTATGCCAGCTTCGGAACTTCAGATTTTCGCCTCGCATAGCAACAGCACGAAGCACCTAACATCGTTCATTCGTTTTATTCTCCCCCAGATATATCTATGCATTTCGCTACTCAATGCGTCCCTGTTCTCTCCCGCAATACTCTCTCGCGTGCCCGCATTTTTCGCCATTTGAGTGATCGTCACATCTTTCAGCATGCCTCACCGATCTCACTGTTGCCACGCAGTCACCTGCGAACAAACTACACATCTTTCCCGACATTTTCATGCAGTTCCTTTCTGCGATCAGTTTAGGATCCCGAACGCTCATTTTACCGAACGGCTTCATTTCCTCTCCGACGAAATCAGCGGCGTCCGCATCAATCGGGCCCACACTGCAGGACTTTAAACAATCACGAACGCAGTCGCCATGCCGCACCGAAAGCAGCGGAAATAATCGCCAAGCGTTCGGCTACCGTTGCTCGCACGGAACTCCGCTCAGTGGAGGCAAAGCCGCCATTGTTTTGCAAGGCTCGGCCCGCTCGTTTGTCGGCACTTTGCGCTTCCGTCATACTTGCGGCAGACAATGGCGTCGATGGCGGACGACAAGCCGAGCGCGTGTGCTCGTCTAGCAGTGCCAGCCAGCGAAAAACGCGTTAGACGACGTAAATGCAATGAGTTCGTTAGCTACGATGTGGGAGAGCGTTATCAAAGACTGTTGAATCCAGCGTTTAACACTTAGGCTCATTTATGATGAGATCTTTTGAGGAAGGGACCCTTGGAAGAGAAAGTGTGATGCTGAGTGGGTCTCGTGACCATCGATGGTGGTCCGACCACAAAGAGCTAACGGGTAACGTGGTGTCAGTATCTGTCTTTGGGTATGACGGTGATACCTGCGAATACGGTGGTGCTGGAGGGTGCACTTGGAATGTTCGTGCATGGTTTACCGCGGGTAGAGCGTAATATTTTTTGCTTCATGTGAAAATTATTTATCTAATGATGTAAAATGTTGCAATGCAAGATACGATTAGTGGGATGGATAACATTTTCGGGTCAGACATCGTACTTCTTTAACACTTTGACCGCCACGGTGGTCACTATAAATGCAAAAAATTCACCATGAAGCCTATTTGCAATCTAGTAAAAGCCGTTGATATTGGAATGATGCTTCAATACTTTGGCTTCTAATAACTCTGCGTTACCTTCATTTTCCACGATTTAATTATACTCTGGAGAATTTTATCGCATCGCGGTTCTAACATAGCAAAATACGCTTGGCAGTCAAAGTGTTAAGTGGTGTGTCTCTATTATACTCTGAACTGAACTGTCCGTCGTTGTTCCGAAGAACTGCAGAAAAGTTGTTTTGGAGTGTACTTTTCAGGAATTAGCATCTCAACGTAGCATACCGATGCGTAGTTACTCTTCCTAACAACTTAATTACACGCCGGCAAAAAACTGCATTTTGCAAAGGCGAGAAGAGCAAGGGTCACCCCATTTAACACCAGGATTTGCGTCACTACGATGCGACGCTAACCTACAAATTGTCACACCCTCGTTCACTCACCATTCAGCGTCAGATGACGCGATATTGTTGTCAGCCGGTGCGATGCAACGCGCGAAGCAGCGGACAGCTTTACGTTGCCCCGAAAACGGTCAACACCACTTCGGCTTTCGTAGAGCTGTCATTAGGTGGATGCGACGGAGAATTAGTCATCTCGTGACGCGCGCCTACTGACCCACACTGGACGTCTCTCCGTACAGTGTCGGACGCTGCCATCGTTCATCCGCGCCACGTCGCAACATGTAAAATCTGGGGTGGCTTTACGACGGGCCGAAATCGGTCACTGCCATATCGAGTGCCGCGGAGAGCCATCGACAGCTTGATGTAAAGAACGATCGTCGTTCTTTTTTACGACGGCATATACGCGCACGCGGTCAATATCCATATGTATGTTACTCGCAACGCCCATAAATTGCGGCTTCGCCGTCTGTTTCCCCTCCGCTCTAAATACTGGGTAGTACGCAGCAGCAGCGGTACCACCAGCAGACACGACATTATATGCGCCCGCGATATTCATATGTATTGTAAAGCGATATCGGAGAACGTTCGCTGGTAGTAGGACTGGCAGCGACCGAGGCTGACATTATGCATGCCAAGGGTCGCTCCGCGACGAAGGGATTGTGGGGTGAGAACGTGCATTCTACGCCGACAGGACTACAGGAGCCATCTAGGTGCAACGGATTATAATATTCCGAGGTAGACCCTGTACGACCACCTAGTGCGACGGTGCTGGTACTGGCTAAGGTGGTTCTATCGTCAGAGCACATCGTCCGATGCTCGCTCCGGGGTTTACGAGGGTCAAGCATTTTCTAATTAAGCCGGTCCTTGCGCATAAAACGTTATGGCGCTGCTCGGAGAACCCTTGCCACTTCTAGGACGTGCCTACCGCCATTGCGCGGGTAGGGTTAATTCACTCAGGCCATGACGATAAACACGCGCTACGATGCTAGTGTGCTGAAATTCGATGCTCATTGCAGATTGAGTGGAACGGGAGAGGTGCGTGGTAAAGTTCTCCTGTTATTGGAGTTGGATGGTATGTGCTGTTTGGTGATGCTCATGAATAGTGTGATTGCGCTGTGTTTTTGTGTTTTGCTTCGCTAAACGCTCTGAATTTGCAGTCGAAGCTGCCGTTGCAAGGACTGACTGGTTGACGCGATATTAAATGTTTTCAGAGGAATTGATACTGGTGTAGCTGTCTGCGCAGACAAATTCGAGTACGATAATGCGGAAAGGCAATAAAATTTGTCAAGATTTACCGCTAAGCACATTATAAGATTATCCGTAAAGAGCATCATTGCGCTGTGACCGTCTGACCGACTTTGCTTTCCGGCTAATGCAATAGGCATTACCGGATAATCACACAATTAACGCACCGACTCCCCTAAAAGGTCAGGGAAGACTGACTCGCGTATAAACATATGCATTTCGCTCGGCCGTAAATAACATCCGAAACGTCACGGAAATTTACAGGTCGACTGAACTGGATGATACGAAGTAATCCGACGATCTATTACGCCACCGGTGTCTATTTTGTTTGGAAACTTTCTCTGTTGCCTGCGGCCAAATCGAATTAGTGTCAGAAATGGCTGTGTCGATGGTGTGCGAATTCTCGTGACGTTTTAAAATGCCAATATGCTACGAAGATATAACGACACGTGTCCGCTGTTTGGAGCAACATAAATGAAAGATAGGCGAATATGCTAGGTTGATAGGGCAGAGTGCGAGAATGTCAAAACGAATAGCTGATTGTTAGGCACACCAGCAAATTATAGTGCGGAACAGTGCAGAGGCGGACCAGTCCGGAAAATTACAGTTGCAGCTGAGGCACACTGGACATCGAGTATCCGTGCGCGTTGGGAACTCGTTTGTTTATTTATAATTTGCACAGGGGCACGCACCAGTTGTCGATGAGCGCGGTATGCGTATGCCTGCCCTATAAAGACATTCATTGGAACGATCATCTGGAAATTCGCAGAAAAACGCGGCTGAAAAAAGTGGAAAAATTGTTCACTGCCAGAGGATGTGCGCGACATTTCATTACGCTTTTTAATTAACTTTCCACGGCATGAATATATATTGACCGGAAACAGCAGCCTACATACGCCAGCAGGATGGCTCTCGTGTCTATATGCACTCACCGGTCGCGACGCTTGTTTTCTTTGGTCTCCACTATTTATTTTCTTCGCGCCGTAAGGAGCCACGGTAACGGATACCGCTGACACGAATATACACTCTTGTGCCAGGTATATTTTCGAGGCAGCGAAGTGTTCCGACAGGGTCCAGTAATGTTTGGAATATCAAGAGGTTAACGAAATGCTGACAAATATTTGAATATCACTGACCATACGGAAGGAGAACGACCGGAATTAAATTTTACAGTATACCGAGTACGGCATCGGTCGCGTATGAGTTCTGTTGAAATAGTCGGCGGTGCGGATAAATATTTTCTCCTTAACCGTCTGTGTACTTCTCACAATTTCTCATTTTTAGTTACGATCCGCGAAAGAGACAAATTAATGTTTTTCTTCGAATCTCGTATTTCTACGTTTCCCGGGCGTCGGTTGCATGTGCAGTTTCTACAGATATTGGTGCGAAACTTCGTGAGCCGCATCGTTCGTTACACACGAGGCAAGATCCGCGATGATCTGCATGCGCGTCTTAAAAGAGGCCAGAGCGGATCACAGGCGCAGGTGAGAAAGAGTCTGGGAAGAGAGTGCGCGAAAAGCCGTAAATCCGTATCACAAAGAGCACGCACTCTTCTAATCGCATTAAGTGGCGACGGAATCAGTCAAAAGAGTCTTTCCATTATCCCGGACGGTTTCAATCCCCAGCAGCATATATATATCCGTTCACTCTATACATGCCCGCAGACAGGATATCCGGACGACCAAAGTACGACGGACACTCTCGGCGTCCATTGTCGCACGAAGGTGAGCACCTAACGCCTTCACAAAAGTGGATACATCGAGCCCGCGCGTCACGACAGGCGTAAAAGTGCACGCTCGCGAGTTTTCATATTTTCACGCTAAATTTGTCCCGGCCGCACAATAGCCGAGTCCTAAACGGTCGCTTTTCATCGGTGGCTTTCGGCCATTAGGGCCATTGACGGATTACTGCCCTTTCACTCTCGGCCACCCTCCTGTTCGGCGCAGTCTCTTATATTCCCCGTCGCCGACACTGTCCTACGGCTGCCGGCAACACCTTTCACCGGGCGATTTTTTGAATATTCACTTGTAAAACGCTGATGGCGTGGCGTTTAAGGGTGGCATTGTTCGCGCGCCAAGAAATATGATGGCCCGCGAACGACGTACCATTCTTCCACTCGCCCTTCTCCGCTCGTCCTCCTCCTCGTCTTTCGCCGTGCGCCTCAAAAATCCGACCCTCAGCTCGCTCACTGCTCATCTCGTCCGACGACCATTGCCGCGAGCGCGCTAATCGTTATTTTCACTTTACCTCCGTCCGCTCATTGTGAGGATAAACGCGGTGATTCCGGTCCGCGTCACGCTTTCTCGTCTTTTCGCGCTTTTTCACTCCTTCCGGAGGACGAGGGCGCCGAGATTGTGTAGGCGTTGTCTGCCGTTTTCACGAGCTCGTAAACTACAACGATCACCGTAATAACCTAATAACGGAGCCTCGATCAAACTTACGGGATAAGGACGTTTCGGGATAAAAGTGAAGAAGTCGAAACGGTTGACTGATTACGGCCACTCAGGAAGAAGGAATAATTGTTCCGAAAGTACATTGAAAGGCGAAAGATCGTAATGAGCGCGATGAAAAGGGCTTGTCGCTAAGCGGCACCGGTCAATATTAAGCGCGCCGGCGAGTGCGCTCGCTGCCGTAACGAGCCGCGGATATTTTGCAAAATTGTTTTCCGCCGCAGTACGCGCGGCGCCGGAAGTGCCAAGGAAAGAAGAACCAGCGGGAAACAGTAATATTTGCTGGGCGCGTGTGCCGGTTCGTACGCGTCCCAGTTTCATTATGAATCGGTATGCGCGCTTATCCATCTAGCGAAGGCGTACGTACGTATCCGTCAGCATTTGAAACGCGGCGAATCTAATTGTGGCATGTGTGGCGGTGGCATTGCCGACGGCGAATGCACGAGCGGTTTTCGCGAAATAAAGCAGCACAGCGCGGGCGGCCGTCTCTCTCGGTGGGAAATCGAGCGCATCTGGCAATATGGAAAATAAGGGTGGAGTCGGATGGGAGTGTAGCAAAGAGCGTGCACGCGGAATCGAAGTCGATCGGACGACGGCGCTCTAGCGGGGAGAGAGGAGGGCGAAGCAGGAGAAAGGACTATTTTCAAGCCGACTGCCGAAAGGGGGGAAGGATTATGGCCCGACAATAAGAGCGTTTCACGGATGGAGTGAACAAAGACAGGCGCAGAAAAAGGAGCGCGGGAGGCAGACGCGAGCGGCAGCGGATAAAGAAGGCGCGAGCGAGACAGCGCGGTGTCTTCTCTCAACTGTAAGAAAGTCAAACGACGATGTCATACGTTTCGTTGCGCTCGTGCCTGCACCTTCCTCGCTCCCAGTCGCCTAGAATTCTCTGGCTCTCAGCGCCCTCTGGGTACGTTAGCGTCTCCCATACCTATCCCTTCGTGATCTTCGAAACTATTCCGCGCTATCTTCGACGTCCTATATCCTATTCCAGCGCGGAACGGATATTCTGAAGTTCCTTGTTCCTTCCTACCGCCCTCGCCGTCTCGCACACGCGTTGTCTCGCTTCGCCTTCTTTTCGACGCGCATTCACACTCCCCGTCCCGGTACTTTTAAACTTCTGCCCGTTGCGATGGCGCTCCGTCTTTCTCTTTCTGCGCGCGAATGACCGTATTTCCTCGGAGCGTCCTTATCCTTGCGCCTAGACTTCAAAGAATCGTTGCCTCACACCCGACCACTCGTCCCTTTCGCTAACGGCAGCGCAGTCTACGCTGATAACAGCGACGTAAGTTTTGTGCCCGAGGAAGAGTTGGTTCGCTCGTGTGAATTCTTCGGTCATTGTGCGCGATCGAAACATGGGCCGCGGAGCAGAAGTCGCGAGCTCGAAGGAGACGTGCGCCGGAAAGACTTGTTAGTTTTAACGTCTTTTCCGACGTGCGTCAATAGAGGTTGTTTCAGGGATGAATCAGCGGTGGTAGAAACAGAAGTGCAGCGCTCGCAAACGCGAGCACGATGAATGTTGAGGAGACGGCGCGGTTGTTTTGTGCTTTTCCTCAACCGCTGGAGCGTCGTTTACGAATCCGCGATATCTCGGGTATCGCGAGCAGGAGGGCGTGTCCGTTCGAGTTAACTGTTGCTCTGTCTCTGCGAGCTGAATCCTGTGCGCTCGCCCTTCACCCTCCCGCGAGCAACGTAAAATTTATCTTTCCCCCGGCATTAAGTTCCCAGTGAGCGGCCGCTTTGCAGGGAAATACGGGGTTACCGGAGCATTACCTCGAGAAATATTTAATCCCGCCCGAATCCCGAATATGGCACGACATTTCGCGCGTTATCGCCACCGCACGAATACGAAAGAACACGAATGCACGTCGGTCGCAAAGATATCCTCCGCCGATACGCTTGGCGCGCGTCCATCAAATTGGTAAAAAAAATTCGCGAGCTGATTCGAAAATTAAATCCCGGAATGGCTCGAGAGCACTCGCATTTTACGTATGCGGTATTAAATCTCTCTTTGGGGAATTGCGTCCGCGTATTCACGGGAAACGGAAATCCGCACAAACGCGGGGGCGGCGCGAAAAAAACGTGCGAACGGCGTTACGCATACGCGGCACGACCGGCCGGTAATCCCGACCAAGCTGGCCCGCCGCGGCCGTATTATCGATTAGAAATCAATTTGACGGCGACGCGCGCTTTTCTGAGACAAGTCCGGCGACTTGCGCCGTCTGCCTATTACATAATTGACACCGCGCCAAAAATTAAGCCCGTGATATACCGGCCGCCACGACGGCGAGACAGTCAACACAGAAGCCCCCGATTTATAGGCCAACGTAATCGCGTTATTATAATAGAATCCTAATACGCGCTTTATGGACGATACGACCCCGCCCGAAACTTGTTTGCCGGCACCCGACTCGACTAAATCCCTGAGCGCCCGAATCCCATCAAATTCGTACGACATTCGACGATCGTGCGCGAACCCTGGACAGAAGTTCGACGCGATAATGTTCCCCCAGGGCGACTTATTACTCCCCATATAATGGACTACGACCGTCCGCGCGCACATCGAAACGCCCGCCTGTACGTGTCCGGGCACACAACGTACATGGCTGTCCTGTAAAGAGCCCGGATTAAGTGGACTTTCGAAGAGGGCCGCTTCATTTTCTCTGTTCCTTTAAATATGATATGCGAGTACACGCGCGAAACGCAAATTGACGCGAGCGTCAGTGGACTTTCAGCGCGGAACTTCAAAAGCAAAGTCGGTTCTGTATAAAGTGCTGAATTGTGAGCGCGAACGAATCCTCTCCGACGGTTAGGCGGAAGAACGCGTCTCGGGTGATATTAACTGCATTCATGATGCTGAAATGAGCAAAGCACGCGTACACGGCGCTATGTGAGAAGGGAGCGGCGAATTAAACGTCTAATTAGATAAGCGTAGTTAAATGTGTGGGGACTTTCTTGCGGCAAGGAATTGCTATAAGGCATGTTACTTGGGAGTCTTTTAGTGGTAATGAGATTGATTCTTTTGGGAGTCCTTGCACTGGGCTGGCCCATTAGTAAGTGACTATTGGTGCGCGGTCGTTACCAGGCGACTCGTCATGTTTTGACGTCTGCACTCCGAAGCCCTGTCTCGAACCACCGCGCCCATGTTGTAATTTGCGGCTATGAGAATCTTTGGCAGCGAGTCGGATCGCGCAAATGGAAAGTAGCTGATAGAGCGCACACCGCGGCCAGAATTTGCAAATCAGCCACTTAGCCCGCGTCACGAGCGCGGGAATTAGGATACACCGCGCGGCGCGGCAGGATACGTATTAAAGTCGCGAAACTTTTTAATTTCGTAATATGCAAATTAGCCCTTCCGACTCGCGTAATTAATTTCGGCCGCGCATTACATACGTGATGGAGACTCGTGGGGCGCGGAAGAATCGCGCGGTTCTCTCTCGCCAGCGCGGAACTTGCCTGTTGATGAAATTTTTACGGCACTATCCCGGGGCCGGGAGGAAGCGAATTTCGGAATATATCTGCGCAAGGGCGGTGTCCCGTTACGCTCCGCGCGCTGCGCCACCCTTTCGTTTCGCTGTTCTGATCGCACACGGCTGCAAGATACGCGGACAACGCGCGAGACAGGCAGAAGAAGAAATTCGCCCGAAAATAATGACCCCTCGTTAATGCCGCGGCTTTTTATGCGGCGGCCAAGAGTCGCGACGCAATGCGTACGGTTAATTTAAACGTAATCCGTCATTAATTTTGCGTGTGCGGTATACGTTAGACGCGAAAAATGCATCCCCTTCGACTCTGCCCAGCGCTGCGAGCCTATTTACCGCGAGCTTCGCGGCAGACGTAATTAAACGCGACCTAGCGTTTGCGTACGCGCGTTATTCGTGAAAAACGTTCGTAGCGCGAAACGTAGGAGTCGTCTCATTCGCATTTTGTTAAACATCCGTCACAAATCACTCTGTTAAACGGACGTTCGCTTCCTGCGTAGAACGACTAGGCACAGAAGGCCGTGTACAGAGAGACGCGCGTCGGCAGTGATATTTTAAATCGCACGTATGATAAATAACGACGAACACGGGGAGGACGAAGACCGTGCCTATATAATTTCTTCGTGGATTTACGACGGCGACGTAAATTGCTCTGTTACGATTTGTGACGAGTAGCGCACCCGATGCCAGTGAAAGGGGGTGTGCACGGCGTACATCGCGGCCTCTTTCACTCTTTCACTCTTTCGCTCACCCCAGCCACCTCCTTCCACCGCGTCGCCTCCGTCGACGTTTCTCTTTTTCGTGCACCCGCCCGACCGCCTGCGATACTCGCCTGCACATTCTCTTCCCCCGACAAAAATAATATTTCACGTTTCTATCTGGCCTCGTCTCCCTGGCATTGATCAGGCCTTGCCAACGAGATGCTCAGCCGCCTGTAACGTAGGTGGACTCCATACCGGGTGGTACGCGCCGACGTGCATGCACGCCACGTACCCAGGCACAAGACACGCGAAGGTCAATGAAACGGTTGAAGACCCATGAATAAAGACTACCCCCGTCGCCGCGTCAGTCAATGAAAGCACGAGGCCGAAGTTCATTGCCGTCGGATCCGACGCTTCGCACCATTCAACGCAAACGCGCCATCCAGTGGATTGATGTACGCACGCGGCCACGGAGTTCCACGGACACGAGAACACAGTCCGTTCGATAGCTCGACCAGTGTTTCAAGGTTCAAAATCGAAGTTCCCCAGCCATCGACGCTCGGACCCATCTCCAGCCACCCTGTCGCGTTGTTCTCCATCAACTCTAGTCCCCCCGTGCGTCCACCTCTTTCCCACCGACCTCTTTCTCTTCGTCTGCGTCGGGCCGCACACGCCAGCCGTCTGACGAGCGCTCGTTGGATGGACGGGACGCATTAGTTTCGTCCACGTCACCTCGAGCTGTTTCAATGGCGTTACGTATGGAGTGCGTAGATAATGTAGACGAAGTCCGTAGACAGGCACGGAGGGTTTCGTGCAGTCGCAAGGGTGGCGCGGACGGCATTACGGGGTAGACGGGCTCCTGGTAACACCTTGCACTGATGCCTCAATACACCATAAATTATTATATTCATATTATATCTTATCCGACCTCGCTTCCTCTCCCACGCGCTCATCTCCAGCCTGGCCCACCCCGCAGACGCCAACAAGCGAGCCTCCAGGGCCATACCCGGCAAACTCACCCCGTGCGATTCTATCTCCTGCTGCCTTCCACCTCACTCCCCTCTCACACCCACGCCTCTGAAACTGCGCTGTTTTGTTTTTGCGCGAGGATTTATTGCCAGTGGCTCTCGCACTCGCTGGAACTGATCGCGGTTACGTGCGAGCTCGCCGCTATTACGACGAGCGCGACACGTCGTTCGGCCCGGTCCTTCCGGCTTTCGTTTTTGCAGCCGGCGAATCGCACTTCGTACTCTTCGCCCAGACCAGCGCTTGCAGCTCGACCCTGCTTCGCTGGCAGGATAAATGCGGGATTAAATTGTGCGCGGAATTTTGGGGGACTTGGAGCCGTTCGTAGGGTGCGCAGGGCTGTTGAACGGGATCTGATGCGTTAAGATGGAAAAGAAAGGAAGGAGAGTGGTTTGTTTGGCCGAATGGATGGGTTTGCGATTCCTGACAATTATGACGTTTGCGCATTCGTGAATGCGAATTATATGAGTAAAGTTCGGCCAAGCAAGAGTGGACCATGATGGCGCGATTTTCGCTTTGCGCCTGAAGGCGTCCTATGTTAAATTTCCAATTCCACTTCCAACGCTTTTCGGGTGCTGAACTGTTTGCTCTTTTACTTAGCAAGAGCCCTGTTATTGAACAACGGCACGCTATTGATATTGCCCTTGATCCACCTGATATATGTATTCGGCTCGTTCATTTGGATTCTTCGCTTCGCATGAGGGCGAAACAAGAGAATACGCAGGTGTTAGGTGTAAGATAAGCTCCGTATAGGACCTTTTCCGACACTATATACAGCGTTCGGAAGGTTCACTCTTGCCTGGCCGTGCTATACGCCCGTATTGAGCGTGAAGCGGAAGTGTGAGTTGAGAAATCCTGAAATAGCGCCCAGCCCGCTCGCGGAGGGAGATTTCTCGATATCGCAGATGTCACTGCTGAATTTCTTACCCTTTCCGCTCCTCCCGATTTCGTCTTGCGACGCATCTCTCACGACTCCACCCTCTGTCGCTTTCTTTCCTTCTCACACCCGAGCTTCCCCATTCTTGGGTCATCTCTTTGGATTCTCATGGCGGGAGCAAGAACTCAGACCCCATCGTCCTGACATCAATACCAGACACCCAACCCGCCGAGCATCGCCTTTATACTCATATGGCTACACGACTTCGATATTATGAACGCGAATGTTCCCAGCCACGGGCCCTTGGTTATTCGATGCACCTAATATTTTGATCCGAAATACGTGCTTCGGAAGTTTCATCGCACTGGCAGATGCCGCGCGATGCCAGAGAGAATTTATTCGAATCTCCCAGAGCCATAAAGGCCAGCGGAGCGACGGGCAGGAATTCAAAATGGCTGAGAAACGATGCGAAAGAGAGGCCGTGCGCGAGAGCACAGGGAAATATTCATGACGTCGCCGTTCTCACAACACGGACGTTATTAAAACATCGGAGCCTGCCGATAGTGAGTTGACCCATTGAACGGAGATCGCATCGAAGGCCGAAGAGTTTTTCGCTGGTCAGTAATTCCGTAGCAGAGTTGCGTCGAACGAACGTTTCGGTAATTCAGCGAAATTTACGGACGATCGATCAACGTCTCAGCAGGTGGAAAAGTGCTCGCGTGCCAGACAAGTCTCTTCGTGACGAAGTTAATAGCGCCTCTGGAGTTTCTCGCGCCGTAAGACCCGAGCGAAGAAAACGGGACGAAGAAATCGCCGAAAAACAACCCGAACCCCTTCGACTCCAACCCGTCCTCGACCTTTTCCCGTGTCCGGGAAAACGCGAAAACATTCATTAACGTCTTCGACGAGTATTTACCCGGTTCCAGGATCTGAACCGTCAGCTGGAAGCAACTTGCGTACCCGCTTCTGCTGTAAAACCGACTGTTCGAAGCGCCTCTCCCCTGGCAACTCCCAACATGTGTTGTTTGCAACTTTTTCCATCGTGACGGTATTTACTGCCTTGACTAACTTGCACTCTCATCCCTTCGATCCGCACTGTTCCATGTTCGTCAATAGTGAAAAATTGACATTTTCACGGCGGACGACAGCGTTGTTTTCAAACTGAATCGAATTTGAACACCTTCGTACTATGGTCGTGTATGCATAGGTGCTGCCTTTATACGCGTATTTTCATTCGTTTCATATGTATTCACGCCAGGAGCTTATGTACGCAAACATTCTTACAGGTGTATTTGTATATCTGTATAGAGCTATAATTAAACCGGCGTGGTGAGTATGTTTATTAATCGTGAGAAGCTGACACTTTCACTGCCAGCGGTGACTGTTTGCTTACCGTTGATATATAGTTCACGCTAACGCCTTCGTACTACCGATATGTATTTTTAAGTGCCTCTTCATTCTGTCGCTTTCTCCTCGCTTGGCCGCCTTTCTTTCCTGCCGCCGTTTGCATTTACAAAGATACCCACAGGTTAGGGCATTTACATATCTAAATAATTAGACCCGAGTGGCGACCTTTTTTTATCATTCAATTGAGAGGTAACACTTTCGCTGCCAAAGGCGTCTAGTTGCCTGACGGTCTCGATTATAGCGCACCGCGGCAGGCTACATCTAGTTTAAGATACCTTTACGTTATCTATAATACGACTATGTATACTGAAACGTTCTCCGTCCGCTCTCGATCTCTGTCCTATCTCGCTTCCCTTTGCCCATCTGCATATATAATACATCCAAGTCTGCGCATTACCATACACGTACATAATTAGCATTTCACCGTGGCGTCTTCGCATGCGCGTGGATATTAAGTTTTTCCTCCAATACTCCGAGTAAACTGGATTTTCATACGCTTTGGTTAAACAGCACGACGGGCGGAGACGCGCTCGGAAATGCGCAGTCGACCGTGGCGATGACTCGAACGTGTTTTTAGCGGACGAGTCCAATTAAATATTAACGCAAAAGGGCGAGACTTGAAGGACGGCGCCGGAAGGACTCGCTCGAGGGAGTTGTCTTCGCAGGAGGAAGTAATAAAGGATAGGCCGTTCCACCTTCCGTCGTCTTTCTTCGATCCTTCGCCGTTTCATCTGGCGCTGCCTCTCATATCCCCTTGCCGAAAAGTTCCCCGACACGGGACGAACCGGTACTCACGGCACTAGGGAAGAAAATTAGGGAGCCCTCAACTGCGGAGACGTTGGCTCACCCCCGTGATGACGACGAAGCGTCTCTCTTCAAAGCGGAGGTGGATGAGCAACAAGACGACGCAGGGAGGAGACACGTCTGATAATTCTGTCTCCTTCTCTCTCGGCCCCTCGCTCGCTATCCGCTGCCGTCCGACTTTCTCGCCGTCTCACTTTCCCTCTCCTTTCTTGCTAGCCTGCCGCGTATAACTTCATCCCACGTCTCGCGACAGGAAGTCACTCTGTTTACCATTCTAAAGACGTCTTTAATATATAACGGGCAATTTTCCTCGGCTCTATGCCGTAAACTTCTTTGAGAAATTGGATGTTCGGGGTTGCCTGTGGGACTGGGGGACTTCGGGCGACGTTTGTGCGAATGCCTCGCGCGGCAAAGGGTGCCACGCGAGAATGGGCGGTCGCGGAGTGTGAGAGGAACGGAGTCGGGAGGAGAGATCAGAGGCGGACAACGTCGACCCTGGCACTGGAACCTGTGATTCGGCGGAAGAGCCGGCGGAGTTCATAATCTCCGCATAATCCGGAGTTTTGCAGCTTTGCCTCGTTACTGCTCACGCGCACAGGACAAGTACGGGCGGGTGTACGTACGTATACTTGAACCTGTGCGGTGGAAGGTCGATATCATATATTTTTAAAGAATCGCCCACCTTGGCAACGATCTCGGCGAAGAGGTTAGGCGAGATGCCGAGAGGCGACGGGCGGGGTCGTTTTAATATCTGACCTCGTTGTAGCTAGCGGACTGAAACTTTGCGCCCCCGTTAGCTCGACGCTGCTCCTGTTTGCCCCTCGATCCTCTTCCACGCGCACACAGCGTGCAGTAAGAAAATGTACGGCGCATCATTAGCCTCTGTCGAGCTGGCAAGTCTGTTCGTCGGTTAAGTCGGTTAAACTTCACTGGCGCGCGCGCCGACCCTTTCTTGTTCTGGCAATTTGTGGCCGTATTTTTGCGCGTGATACCACTTCTGCCTCGTTCACGGTAAGAACCCTGCACCATTCACATCCTCTCGAAATTTAAGCGAAAAACAACTCGAATCAAAGTGTCAGCGATGCGTTTCCTTCGTGGGAATCTTCAGACGCGAACAAAGACGGGGACATAGAATAAGTACATGGTTACCAGGATTAAAGCCGTGCTGCGAATTTATTTTCGCTGCACGTTTTGGTATTCAGTAGTTTTCGTACTTAGACTTCTTCTGAGGCGCGCGGTAACAGTCTGGGCGCAAAACACTTTCTATCAATCATCTGGTAAAGCAGTCAGTATAATATAACAGTCGATATTTTCGCACGCATCCAATTATACGTGGAAGTATTTGTCACGGCTACAAAGCCGAAAGAAATTTATTCTCATCACGACCCCATTGAAACCCATCGCCGCACCATCCAAAACGTCTATGCACAGCCGGGAATTTCAGTCGCTAAAGTTAACGATCGCTATATTAAAGGTCACGCGATCAAGTTAGCCGCACAATCGCCACTGAAAGTTTTGCGATTCCTACTTAATTCAGTTTGAGGGCTCGGAAGAAGGTCGACTTCGCGAGAAGTTTGCGCATTGGCGAGATCGCGTTCCAGGCGGGATTCAGGTTTTCTCACGTTTACTTGTAAGCGTATGAACTCGCAACTATTTCTCTGGCATCGCGTTGTTGTGAAAATTCCAAATAATGGTAAAAACATTTAATGTACACATTAATGGAATGGCGAAAAACTTAACAATACATTGACTACAAAACACTAAGAAGAGAGACATTGAGTTAGAAAATTGGCGACAACTTCGAAGAAGTCCCTGTCAAAATGCAGAACTGTACATATGGCCCCGTGGCATCGAGGGGAAAAAATAATGTAATTTTTTCATGGGCTGCCCCACAAATTAACGACGTCGCGAATATGATTCATGTACGCCGGCTAATTAATGTGCTGAAATTATTTGAAAAAATAATTTTTCAGCACAAGATATATGCCCTTATCAAAGGCACAAAAATATTATAAAAGAGTAAAGAGTGTACACTGCAAAAGAAACTAAAAGTAATACATTATATAGCCTCCAATAAATCAGTGCAACAAATCCGTGCCAACCGTAAGCCCTATCAACTCTCAACTCACATATGAATTGAATAAGCAAACATTTGAAGTAACCGATCGGATTCGTCGGTACTCCTAAGATATCCGTTTGTTCGGAAAATTTCTGACATTCCGCTTGTCCTGATTGTTCCCGGTCTCCCAGCAATCGTCGTTATCGTCCTCGAAGCAGGAGGACGCTGTTTCACGTAGACGCATTAAATCCGCCGTCGAGCGGCCGTTAGCGTTGATCGGCGAGTGCCTTCTATGTACGACGGTTTTACAGTTGCATCCGGGTGCACGGGCGACTTCGTTCCATTTCGCGCTCATTCTTTCCCCACGGCCAACACATTGCCCCGGCAAATGGGCCATTTCGTCTGACAGGTGAGTATCGTGCGCAGGCCGAGGGAAGGAGAGAGAAAAGATGTACGCGCGGCAGGCACGTAGCCACACGTGCTGCGCCGGCAGAACGGCACGGACGTATATTTCACTGGCAATAGAAACAAAATTAGTTGAGATCCGCCGGAAGACAAATATTGAAACGCAGCCGCGACGTGATGTGTGTGAGTCATGTCGGTATGCGGGTGTTCAGAGAGATTGCGGGGATTGGGTGATTCCAGCGGGAGAGCATGTGTTTTTGTTGGACACGCGTGGGAACGCGGCTCTGTATGGGTATGTGTGCTCTGGCAGAATGTTATATTATAAGCCGCGTAATGAGCAGAGTTAGTTAAGCAAAGATCGCACGTATTTGCACGCCTTGCAATATTTTCTGATAACAGCGTAACGAACGGCTAGTTCCGCGAGTATCAATAATTGCGGGAGCGCGCGGCAACACGCGAATTCGGTAGAAAAAGCATTCCGCGGACGCATTATGCGGATTATTGTAATCAGTCCGTCTGGCATCGGGAATCGACGTTTCGCACGCGATAACGTCATGCAGTCTCCGCTGCCGCCTCACGAAACTTCGCGTCACACGTCGTTCGCAGGAACAACGTCGCATTCGTTCCGTTCGCGTTGGCACGCAAATCGTCCGATAATCGTTTCGCGACGACAAACGCCAATTTGGTTCGTGACAGCGTATGCAACTTGATCGTAAGCAAAGTTTCAGCGAAGTTTCTTACGTAAGTACCCCGGCGTGTGGGGATTCGACCCCTATATATTGAGAAGGGCTGCGACGAGGCAGGCATGGAGGACGGTGCATAGCGTCGCCACCGGTTGAGGACTCTCCTGGCATAGTTTGCATACTTCCACCATCTTGGCTGTCGATCCGTCGTGCCAGATACCTGAGTCCCGGGACAACATGACGTGCCACAGCCTCATTAGAGCCTCTTAGGAACGTGCGCGAAGCAAACGTCTCCATACTTCTGACCCGCAACGTTACCTGCCCGTTCAAGCCGATAGCCAGGTCCGTTCCGCGTCCCAGCGAAGGGTCTCGATGATCCTTCATCCTCTGGCCCATTCGATACCCGACCTCGGAACCCATTTTATATACGTCCGTGCCCGATATAAAACAGAAGTTTTACGATGCGCGCCGATATTTCATCGCCGGCGGATCGACTGCAAACGTCGCGCGGCTGATTCAATGTTTGCCGGGGATATTTTATCTTAGCTATCTCGGGCAGCGCAACGCTGACCGTGAGCTACGGAGTTCCAATTGGAACGGGTTTGCTTGCGCGAGCCGTAATTAAGCAGCGGCGATTCGAATACTTTTATCAATTTCGAGCTCGCCCGGTTTCGGCGCTCAGCCTCAACGTTGCCGTAAGTTATTACGTGGGGATTGAAGAGGTAATTAACGACGTTTGAATTTTTCAGCAGAACCGCCGTTTTTCAAGGAAGCGCGCAGAAGTCAATTTAGAATGGAATTACCCGGCTATTTACACGGCAAATTCGATAATGCCCCTGATATTTTCGCTTGCGGTCCGTGTTTAACGGTCGGAAGCAATTCGTTTTGAGACGTTCCCCCGAGATAAGTCATACTTCTAATGGATTCCATGGTAATCGCTTTTCCCGCGCTATCACGATGACGCCCGAGGCGGCACAGTCAGCAAGCTCATAAAAGGACCGATCGACTTTAAACTCATTAGGGATGCATTACCTGACTCAATCACCCCCCTCCCCTTCCCCTCTCCCGCCCACCGCCCGCTCTTTCTTATCTTATCTCGACTATCTTCGTGGCCGGAACTCGAAAATTACGCGGAACAAGATTATCGTCCTTGCGGAGGAACCCTCAGCGTTAACTTAATAGCTTCATGGATTTCGCAGTTAACATCGTGCAAATACCGAGAGCACTCCGGCTGCGAGGATTCAACAGATGGGATGTAGTGAGTCTGCACGTCACTTCTTGGTTTGTTCAGCGCGTTAATCATTATCGCACTATCAATTGCGCATTGTTCTCATGATTCGACGATCGTCAAGTGACTGACGGAATTGGTTGAAATTAATTTAGATTTGTCATTTAATCGAATGAAAAGTTTAAGGAACACCGGTGGCATTCGTAAGAAATACGGCGTAACTGTGTCCTTATTCCAAATCCTTTTAGTTTAAACGTAATTTATTATCAAAGTTTGAAAAATCAGATATTAGATTAAAATATCTCCTTTCCGAAAAGAATAGTGTCGAAACTATGATTTTTTGTGATTTTTCAGTTTCTCGCCCTTTGAAGTATTCAATCTCGTCCGATTATCAGTGACCACTTGATCAAACGGTCAATAAAAATAAATTCCCACGTAATCTATAATATTATTTACGTGGAACTCGCAAGGTATCATCACTTTCGCCACATCACTCCGCGTCACTAAACCGAACGCGATACGCCAAAGCATCCACGAAGACCATCGATTTCCGTCTTCATTAGAATTAGAAGAAGGTTCCTTGTGGTCAGTTTTCGGTGACACGTCAACGTGCCAACATAATTCATCCGGCCGCCTCCCCGCGTCTCTTTATCCGTCGCACTGCTCGCCGAGCCATCCGGCGGGGGTTCGATTGTGTTCCCCGCATTACCTACAAATACGCCCCGATAAATCATCTCCCGAATCGTCACTGTGGGCCGCCCCACTGCCGCTCATTGTCCGCACTTCGCAGCTTTGTCCGGAATTCTTCTCTTCCGCATCTGCTCGACATCGCGCATCTCAGAAACCATCCACGTCCACGCACACATTCCAAAAAGTGGACCCCAGAGTCGTCCTGCCCTCTTCCTTCGCGTCTCCTCTCCTTCCTCCAGCTTCCCTCTCTCGCTGCGTCTCCCTTCATCCCACGCGACTCATCCTCAACTCCGGACGCGAATTATTGCTAAGTAACGGCGGCGCATCGAGCCAGCGGAGCCCCTGACACCGGCCTTTTTATTACACCCCGGGATTATAATGTCTCTGTCATCCCCCAGGGTAATTTATCGAGGATCCAGACGCAACGCAGGAGGGTGTGGTAGCGAAGAAGGCGTCGGCGAGCGCCTTCGCGTGAATTTATCGACGACCGCCCTTAAGCGAGCCTCTTCGGGCCGGCGGTCAAAGCGAACACGCGTGTGACGTGTCTTCGCCCGGTCGCCTCGGCCCGACCAATCGCCGAATTTCCATGAACCCGCACGCTCCACGGTCAATGGCCGTTACACGCACGCTTTCATTGTTATTGCGGCACGAATTTTTCCCGGCCCGTTTTTTGCCCAGGACAAAGTGAATGTGGGATGGTTAGCCGCGAAGGCTATTGGCGTCATAACGATATTTTACTGGTGCGAGGGGCGTAGAGCGAGGAAACGCCGAGGTCCGTGCTTTTCAGCGGTGCGGGAAGAGGGTTCTTTGAGCGAGGCGCTTTTTTAGAAGGATGGGTGCGGAATGCGTTATAAATGGCGCGAGATCGGACTAAGCGTTATTGAGGTGAGCTGCGTAGAGAAATGCCGGAAGGTGTTTAATGAACCTCACCTTCAGCCGTATCTGTCCGTTTAAAATATGTGAAACTGGTACAAAGGTGTTCATTTTATTGTTTAAGTAGCCTTCTGCATTTCTGAAGTAACTCGGCGCATGGAATGTGCTCGCTGGCATTGCGTTTTTGCAGTTTTTGAAAGTGATTTATGTAACATACAGCATCATGCTTCCGGCTAAAACCGCTTCTCAGCGTGGACGCCGAGCGCTCGAAATTCCGGCGGCAGCCGCGTCTGGCCAGGAAAGCGTGCGAATAAAGGCGAAAAATCTTTTTGGCTCTGCGCGACATGCCGTCGCCACGTGGCGTGTCCTGTAACACGATTCCTGCCACTCCTAAGGGCGGAACCCAGGAGATTTTCTCGAGTTTCAGTACGTACGGTACACTTACCTACGACTGTGCTCCCTAGGGAGTGAAAGACAGGTGGCTGTCGCCGAAGTCTCAGGCTAGACACACGCTCCAGGAAGCGTCGTGCGACGTGTTCCACGCCGGCCGAAGACTTCCTCGGCGTAACATGTGGTTGTCGTAAACCGGCAATCATCGTGCAGGAAGTATTAAGTTGGGCGAGCTCGGAAAAACGCAAGGACCGCGTTAGAGCGAAACGTTTCTTATGGCGTCACAGATTTCACGTCAACGCGTCGCCACGTCATATTTTCTGACAGGGTGAGAAGACGGATGTGTGGTGTCTTTAAATGATTTGTGGGGCGTTATGCGTGTGGGTATATTATGTAGAGTAAGCAATGGTTTTTCCTTGACTGTCTATTCGAGATTTATCATGTACAATAGATGACGATTGAATATTACGTAGAGTAATTAATGTTTGTTTTATGATCGTCTGTTTCAGATTTGCCACGTGGAACAAACGATTGAGTAGTACGTAGAGGAAGCAATGCCTTTTCTATGACTGCCTATTCCAGACTTCCCGCATGTAATAGATGACGATTGAGTATTACGTAGACTAAACAATGTTTCTGCTATGGCCGTCTGCTCCAGATTTACCACATGTAATAATTGCCGATTTAGTATTACGCAGAGTGCGCCATGTTTCTTCTATGACCATCTATTCGGGATTTACCACATGAAGCAGTTGACTATGGTTCGTTTGCGCCGTTCGTCGAAGAAAAACAAGTCGCCATCAATATCGATCTCCACCCTCGCCTTTCCCGAGACTTGCGAAACGACCCCGCAGGAATCTTCCGGTTCACGTGGAATCACAGCATCGCGCAGAATATTACGGACAAAAGTCAGAATCGGAGAGCAGCAGCGCGCAACAGGGGGTTTCGATTAATTCCGTTCGCCGGCGCGCAATAAAATTCTCTCGCGACAATTCGTAACGGCGGATATAAAACTCCCCGGCCGAGGAATAACAACGGTGTTTATTTTCCGGCCTATATGTTTTCCGTCTGCGATAGCGCGGATAATGCGCATCGCGTTTGTTTTGCCGCTCAGCCCCATTATCTCAGCGAACCGGAACGAAGAAAGCGCGAGTTCCGCGCCCGGTGGAGGTCGATGCAAATGTGCAGATTGAAAAGCTGCATCCATTGTGATTATCGCGTTATTGTTGGCGGCCTACGCTGTCGTTTTGTCGCGCGCGATGATCCTTTAACGTAATATCATCGCTGGCCGATTGGGACCGCTATCGAAACAATAACGTCGGAAGCGCGATGTCTGTGTGTGCGGAACAAACGCAAACCGACGGGACACATGCGGGTAATTCCGATTTTTCCTTGGCTCATTAATAAAATACATGAATTATGGTTCCCGCGTTATTATGCGCTGCAAATAGTAAACTGCAGGCGCGCGAGAGAGCTGTCCTAGGGGAACACACAAAATTTAAAACTCCTGACGAGAGAACCCATCAGGTCCCGGACATGTGTTAACAAATAAAGTCCACATTTCAACTGTAAAAAGGCGGATAAATTCAAGTACTTTGAAAAGGTTGGAAATGCAGGAAAGAAATTATGCGTAGCCCATGATGTTGTTTTGGGCATTTAACGTCATGTTATCGCGCGCCAATTGGGCTTCCAAAGGTATCAGGACTGCGATGAATCAAAGTGTTCGTAATCAAAGCGAACCAACCAGGCGCATACGGGAAATTTACTTTTATTCTTAGCTCATTAAAAAAGTACAATAATTATCTCAGTGGGCGCGTATGAAGAAGCGCGAGTGCAGTGATTAGTGGTCGTTGATGCAAATGTGCATATTGAAAAGCTGACTTCATTACGATTATCGCGTTATTCTTGGCAGCCCACGCTGTCGTTTTGTCGGGTGCGTTAATCGTTTAACATAACATCATCGTCGGCCAGTTTGGACCTCTATTCAAACGATATCGAAAGTGCAATATTGCGTCAGTGTGTTCGATATAAAGGCAAGTCAACCATACACATACAGGAAATTCACATTTTTCCTTGGTTCATTAATAAAATATCTCAAATATAGGTTTCGCGTTATTATTCGTCGTTATATATATTATTATTATATATATTCGACATAAACGCACGCTAACCAAACACGGATACGGTATGTTTGCATATTTTTCCGCAAATTAATCAAATATGACCTCTGCAACCGGAAATGAAGAAAACGCGACTGCCGTAGCTAGTGATGCACGATTATGATTGCACGCAATCGGCGATAGAAGCGTATCGGTTGAAAAGCACACCACCCCTTTGTCGCATATGACGGTTCTTTAATATAATCATTGCCTGTCAATTCGAATCGACAGTCCATCGTATTAGCATCGTCAAATGTGTTGTAACCGTTCGAATCGGAGCGAAGTGCAACGTTGCATCGTTGTGTACGTAATAGACACAACCCGATCGCCATGCGACGAGGGTACGGATACGGGAAATTCACATTTTTCCTTGGCTCATTAATAAAATATCTCAAATATAGGTTTCGCGTTATTATTCGTCATTATATATATTATTATTATATATGTTCGTCATAAACGCACGCTAACCAAACACGGATACGGTATGTTTGCATATTTTTCCGCAAATTAATCAAATATGACCTCTGCAAACGGGAATGAAGAAAGCGCGAGTGCCGTAGCTAGTGATGCACGATTATGATTGCACGCAATCGGCGATAGAAGCGTATCGGTTGAAAAGCACACCACCCCTTTGTCGCATATGACGGTTCTTTAATATAATCATTGCCTGTCAATTCGAATCGACAGTCCATCGTATTAGCATCGTCAAATGTGTTGTAACCGTTCGAATCGGACCGAAGTGCAACGTTGCATAGACACAACCCGATCGCCATGCGACGAGGGTACGGATACGGAAAATTCACATTTTCTCTCGGAGCATTAATAAAACGAATCGACAGTCCGTCGTATTAGCATCGTCGAATCTGCTGTAATCGTTTGAAACGGACCAAAGTGCAACGCTGCATCATTGTGCGCGTAATAAACATAAACCGACCGCCACGCGACGAGGTACAGATACCGAAAATTCACATTTTCTCTCGGAACATTAATAAAACATGACCTCATTGAATTGGTTATCCTGTTTCCCGGGACTCCCGCGCAAAGCGGCGTATATCAAGTCTGCTCGATACAACGATACGACTTTATCCATACGCCAAACGGACAATGGAATTTAGCGCTCTCGGGCGGCCATTTTAAAGGTTGAATTATTCGAATGTCACGGTTATAGGAGAATTCAATTAAAGTATCGAGCGCTGCAGTCAGCTCGACACGTTAAATCTGTTAACTTCTTGCTGCCGGACGTTCAGATAAAGTTCCGTTCTTAATTTAATTATCCACCCCGAAACTTGCGATTCGATTACACGATAGCGTGAAATACGCAAAATGTTGATTTCGTACAATACGCGTAAACCGTTTCCGGCGTTCGGTCGTGCCCGTCGGTCAGATTTTTTGGGGCCGGCCACGGGAAATTAGCCGGCGACGGTCATTTGCCGGAAAATTTTCTGGTCGTAATTTCGGGGACCGTTGAAAGGCGATCGTGTGACCTAGGAAGTGCTGAGAGCCGTTGAAAATCTGCTAAGTCACGAAACACGTGGTTGGGATCATTGGGAAACGAGACACCGAGGGATTTTTGGATGCCACGTGCGCTCCGAGGCACGAGAGCATGTGGTCAGGAATCCGTCGCAGCACATGGCGGGACAGGTCGAGACGCAGAAAATAGCCTATTTTTTTAGAGCCCCACCCACGTGAACAAATAATTGCAAGCCATCCGCACCGCATACAATTGACTCCGATAAAGTATTCGCCCCGTAATTTTCGCGCTGGCCGAAAACCGCGCGGAACGCACACATAACGAATATTTCGAATATTTGCAGATTTAATTTCGGAACAACCGCGCCGGAATATCCGAATAAATTTCTCTGCCGCGCTCATCTATTCTCCCGGCAAAACCTGGCGCAAGTTTCCCGCGAGATTCCACGTAAAACGGCACCGCGACCACTTCTGTCGTGGGTCGTCCGATGAAAATACTTTATACACTCGATAATTGGCCGATCGACGGGTATTAATGATAACTACATTTAATCACGTGCCATTGCGCACTTAAGCTGCTTCCGATGTTTACGATGCACTTGACGTATGTTTATCCTGTGACCCGCATAAACGTCCGACATAAATGTGTCTGAAATTTCAACATTGCTTCACATAGATCTCCATATCAGAGTCCGTGCTTCTACACCATTCTTAATTTTGTCTTAAACGGTTCCTTCATCAACAGATGATTTGTCATCATTTACCTACATTTACCCACCTCGCCTTGTTTTTGCACTCACTGTTTTAAATCCCGCAGTCGCTCACAGCTAAGAACTAGCCGCAACGCAAATTTCCTGTAACTACTCAAATATGAATTCATCATACAGCTGTTCGCTATTATTAAATTTGCAGCAAAAATCATACACACTGCGCCACGAGTGTGTCCACTTCAAGTTAAAGACTATCCCGCTGAATTTACATTCGGGCTCCGAGAAAGCTAATAAACGTTAATTTAACGGAATAGCGCTTGGTCACGCTGTACGCGCGTCCTAACTTTCCGCGTTGTTTTTGACGTCCGTTTCGCCTGCGCCGCGATGCCTCGCGATGCGCAACAGCCGAAATCCGCGCTCGTAATAAGCTTCCGTCCGGGCAACGAAGGCAAACGACGGCGATCCGTTAACGAGTTAATTCTATCGCCGGCAGAACGCTTTGCCATTGGAACGCATCCGCGAACTACCGCAATTCGGAGTCTGCGCTATCGTATGTACAATCAATGGCATTATGATGTCCCATTAAACGTGCTACTCTAATTGCGAGCGAAGTTACCCACTGCGCGCAGGCGACGCGATGCGATATCGGCAAATTTTCTTCGAGCTCAATGCGCAACGTGCATTTCGAAAGTTTCCCGCAGCGGGGCGAGCTACGGACACGTTCGAAGAACGAAAACGAACGGCACGACGGCAGTCGGCAAACGGAAGGGCAGAGAAATGAAATTCGTTGTTAATTAATTCGCTACGGCGGGATCGCGGAGCCAATTTTTGCGCGGGCTGAAGAAAGTAAACGGACGTAATGGCGCGCGGTATTAGCCAGTTTAAAATGACTTGTGTAAACGTATGCGTAGGTCTTATTTATTCTTCATCAGAGAAGATTATGTGTTGGATATATGTGGATGTAATCGGATATGCCTATTTTTCGGTATCTTGCAAATGTTACCTTTCCTTTAAGGTACGTCGGCGATGTCTTTTGAATATATCGACTGCAATTTGCCGTTAATGAACATATCGATTTTTTCAAATTGGCAGAGGATAGACCATCGTTTAACACTTTGACTGTCATGGTGGTCACCGGTGACGGACGCAAGAGATTTTACTGAAGATCCAAAATATTCGTAATGGGTAGCAATTATTATTTTATAAATGCAGTTGTTATTAGAATAGTGATGCGATCTTTTGGTCTTCAATACCTGCACATTATTTACATTTTCCATAATTCAGTCGAACGCCGTAGTATTTCATAGCATTCCCGTTCTAATATAGTAAAATACGCTTGGCAGTCAACGTGTTAAACTGAATGATCGACTTTCATCGAATGTATCATGTACAGTGTGGCATCAGCATTAAATATTCATTTTTTCAAAGTGGCAGAAGATAAACCACCGTTTAACACTTTGACTGTCATGATGGTCACCGATGTAAGAGATTTTACTGAAGATCCAAAATATTCGCAATCGGTAGCAATTATTATTTTATAGATGCAGTTGGTATTAGAATAGTGATGCGATACTTTGGTGCCCAATACCTGCACATTATTTACATTTTGCATAATTCAGTCGAACACCGTAGTATTTCATAGCATCGCCGTTCTAATATAGTAAAATACGCTTGGTAGTCAACATGTTAAACTGATCGACTTTCTTCGAATGTATCATATGCAGTGTAGCATCAGCATTAAATATTAATTTTTTTCAAACCGGCAGAAGATAAGCACGCCTTAAAATTATGTGTTGAACATTTTTCCATTTCGCAATCTCCAGATTGAGGTCACTTCAAAAAACTATTTTTCCGTCCTTGGAAAAGAGTACACTCCCTTAACCAAGCGTAGGACGTTCACAGCGTGTTAAACGTAACGGGTGCCGTCCAATCCGTTCCGCCAAGTATTTCCGTTCAAGGATCTCCGCGAGACTTTCGGCCGGTGACGAAGTGCGCGGCATTCCAAATTAGATTTACAGCACTCGCGCAGAGAAAGAGGCGTGCTGTGTGTGAGCACAGTCATTGCCAGTTTCGTCGACTCCGTGCGCAAGTATTGGAAGACCCGTCTTGCTCTACGTTGAGAGCAACCCACGCGCGAGAGTCGTTTATGGCTTTCGGGCCCGTAACTACTGGGCCACTGTTTGTTCGTCGTTTCGTTCCACGATCCTAAATCACTTTTACTCGTCCACCCAGCTACCGCATCCCTTCAGTTGGCCTCGCTCCGACGGTGAATGGTGATTACGAGCGACTCGATTGTTATGAACAACACGAGTTGACAGCTTCCCAGGATCCGACCGCGTCCTCAGCGACACGCTGACTACTGTGTGCGCTGGACACCATTTGTGTCGAGTTGTCACGGTTTAGCCCTAGTTCACGAAAGTGTCGTAAAAAGTAACGGCGACGGTTTCGATTCTCAAAATCCACCGGAAGCGTTAACGTGTCCGGCGCAATGACGAGACCGAATGTTTGAATTCTTTTTTAAATGTAGTTCTTGCAGGTGTAATTGTTTAACGAGATGGTGGTAAATTTCATGGTATTCTTTCGTCAAGTTACAGGATTTTCTTTGAGTACTGAAGTTGGCGGAAGTTTGGGATTAATGGAAATCACGGTGATGTATCGTAATATGGGGTTAAACGGAATGGGAACGCGGTAGGGTCTGCGTTGTTGCAATAGTGTAAGTGTAGGTGATGAGCGCTGGCGACAAAAAATGTTGGAACATTTTTCAAATCTTCGTATTCCCGTAACTATCGACCGTTCAGCGGGCAGGAATGGACTACTTTCAGAACAAATTATCCGATATCGAACGGTATAGGCCCGGAGCAAACAAATGTGAGCTTTTTTTGCCTATTTTTGGCCATTGCTTGAAGAAGTGGAAGTCTCTTTTTGGCTACTTTTACTATTTCTAAGTGTTTCCAAGAACTATTCGGAAAAACGTATTTACGCTACATGAATTAAACCGAATACATTGATACCTATGATGTATACATATTGCAGCCATTTAATGATTCGGTTCCCGTCAACTGTTTTCGTCAATTTCATACCTGTGTTTATCGGCTACATTGATGGGTCACGTGGGACGCATATATGCGTCAATCGTCCGCAAATGGTTAATATTTGCTCTATCGTATTGTGATCATCTAGTTGATAAATTTGGTCCTACAATAGTTTGAACGACTTGCCGTGATTATAACGGGTAGTAATTGAACGGGGTGAAGGTAACATGTGTGAGTGTGGATCGCGGAGTCACGATATTGGCGTATACATTATGACGTATTTGTGCGTAAAGTGCTTGATTTCCCTTTTGGGGCATTTCGCGCGCAATTATAAAGCAATGTAATCGTATGCAATGTTTGTTTATTAAGAGCTCCGTAATTGGGTGGCGCCAGTAATTTTATGAACGCCGCTATTTTGGGGTATACGGAGTCATTGCTGCGCAGTTCAACTTATACCGTATATTTTTAGCCAGGTTATACGGGATCTTGGTCGGTAAAAGGTAGGACAACAAAAGGTAAAGTAACATTAGCACAGTATCTCCCACGTTACTGAATACACAGCACGACGGGTCAACACTCGCGGAGGTTACCTATATTTTCTTTGGGGTGATATGGCTTTGGTACGGAGAATGTTTCGCGTGCGTCGTTAATGCGAATGTACGATTGCGTGATTTATAAAATGTAATAATAAGTGAAATGAACAGTAATCACGGCAGTAATGGGTGAGGCGGACGAGAAATGGAAAGAAGGAAACAGAAGTGGAGCAGGTCATAGAGGAATAACGATACGGGACGTAACATGTCGGAAGAAGAAAATTACAAGCCATAAAATGGCATGTCGTTCGAAGTAATTATGCGCAGGGGCCACACACGCGACAATCTACCCGAACGGAGCAGTTGCAATTGAATGTGCAGGAGTGAGCATTAAAATTACGCGAATCTGTAGTTTTCCACTGCAATCGATTTTTTTTTGCGGCGAGACCGGAAGGCGTGACGGAAATGGGACTATTAATCAAATTTTTTTCGGGTCGCATATTTGACCAGGTTCAACGGACATAAATGAAGGATCATTCGAATACATTCACATGCACCATAAATCGTGTCCATTAGCTTATCAGCCCTCTTAACCCTTCATTTTGGTCAACAAGGCACCGTAGAGCATCAATCTCATCATTGTTTCACAAGAAGAAAAGAAAAAGAAAACACCTAACAACATCACTAGCATCCGCACTATTCAAATACTGCAAAGTTATATTTTTACATCCCCGTAATAATCCTCCCCTAAGAAAGAGGCTCGGAGTTCATCTTCAGCGTGTTAGTACCCATAAAGCCCGCGTATTAATTTATTCGCGCCGTCCCACGTCTGCTCGAAAGCCGCGCAGGAATAAAAGTACCGCGAAAACAGCCGGAAACACGTATTATCGGATGCTGCGAATGGTGGGCGACAATGAGGAATGGCCCAAGCAGGACACGACCATCATTTTTCTCCCCTCGGGAGATATCGGGACCTCCCGCGCGAGGGCAGTAAACATCTTTAGGATCCGCTGATACAACTTCCACGCGCGTTCTAAAGTTCACTCCTCGATAGGTGACGAGGGTCGTTCTCAGACCTTACGGAAATCGATGTGGGTCGCGGGCATAACGCTGAACCTTTTTTTTATGAGCGTCCTGATAAAATCTTTGTTGATAGCCTCTGTTGAACGAAGAATTTTACGCCGCTTATCGGGCTTACCCACTTACCGGAATCGACGCCGGGCGCACGTTCGATTTGATCGAATGTATCGGGAGTGTGTTGCCGGCGAGCTATTGCGGGCCGACCAATTGGCACGTTATTAACTGCGGCGAACGCTCATTTCGGCGCTTACATGCGAATCGAAGAAAATTGGGCCGGAAATTGTATGCGAGGGGCGATCGATTTCGGCCGGTGCTTTTTCAAATTATGCGGTTCCGTGCGTACACAACGTGTCGATCAATATTTTTCGCGGATAAATATAATCGGGGAATAATTTCGAATCCGGACGGCGCAGCGGAAAAATGTGTGTAACGACCGGATAAAAGTATTTAATGAATTTCGATGTGTGTTGTTAGCACTTTTATGGAAACGATTAAAATGGAATTAAAGCGGAATATTTTATAACGGTTCCAACGAGTGTGCACCATAAACGATTTGCATGTGACACAGTTTCAGCTCCATTCCAACGCGTTACGCATTTCCTCTGCAAATTCAGGGTAATTCAATATATCGTAAATCAAATGGCTAGCATGCATTATTCAAGATGTTATTAATAATATTCGATGTTGGGTAAATATTTCGGGGCAATAACCACAACACATTAAATGACGACACCGAACAATGCACACTCCGTGTATGTAACTCGGTAGACAACGTGTTCAAAGTTTCCCAAAATTCACTTTGCAACCGATAAATTGTAACAGCACCAAAACAGCTTAAGAACCGCCAACGAATTTTCATGTTCCCATACTCCGAATTTACCCAAATCTAGCTTACAGCCGACAAATCGCAACAGCTGGAAGACAATTTCGAAATCAATAGCGTACTATTCTGTCATGACGAATACGATATTCAAATTTGCTTTTTTTGTGGCGGAAACCACTGATTTTTAACCCTGTAGAGTGTGAATTTTTACACGATAAAGCAGTAATACTTTCAATGAACAGAAAATTGTTGATTTTGAAAGATGTAAAGCGAAAATGCTTGTGCAATAAAAGAACATGTAACGTGAACATTTTTATAGAATACAAGACGTAATACTTTCAACGCGGAGGAAATGGCCGCTTTCGGCACATGCAGAATGCGAATGTCTGCACAATAAAAGACGTAATACTTTCAATGACGCGGTAGTCACTGATTTGGAAATATGCAGACCGAACATTTTTCCGCAGTAAAAGAAACTAATACCTTCAACGAAGAATATCGTTCACATACACTACAATCAAGGTCGAAACAGTTATATTAAATTTGCCTCCTTGCAGTAACCACGCTAGAACGCCAGCGTCGGCATTATCGTTTACTGATCGCGGTGAATGCGACCTTTAGCCGTCTCATCCGTGTTCTCCACGGGAGGGCAGGATACCGCATATCGCTCGGGGCACAACATAAACCGCCGAGGCGTTAACGCAAATTACCAGAATGCTCTCCACCCTCTCATTCGCGCGAGTAAATGAGAGTGCGAGACGACGATCGTTTGTCGGCGCGTATAGGTGCGCTTCAAGAGGGAACCGGGAATCTATGGGCCCGAAGGCACAATAACAAGGCCGTTTCGAGTGGCATTCTTTTAGGGCTCAGCGTTATTAAGCAGGGCGACTTTATGACGCGTCACTTTGACTTCCAGCGAAATCGTATGGGCGAACGCAATTCCGTGGCTTTTCGGGAGAACTCGATTATACTTCCAATATCGATGCTAATTTAGTCGGCGAGATGCGGGGACGGAATCAGCGCGGTGTTAGGTTTACGCTGACGGCTGAGGGATGCATAAAGATTTTTGAGGCGGGAATAAATTGGCGCGACGTAAGCTCTTCGATTTTTTCGTAATGTATTTTTTTTATATATATAATTATGCGTTAACACGAATCTGCAGCAACAAAGGTGTAATGAGGTGGTTAGGTTCCGATGTTGTGTCGAACGTTTCGTGAGGAGTCTTGTAAGTCGATTATGCTTTCTTTACTGATTGTACGCGGGGGAGGCACGAAAGGGTGGAAAGCGCATTTCCGTTGTTGTTAGGTTTACGCTGACGGCTGAGGGATGCATAAAGATTTTTGAGGCGGGAATAAATTGGCGCGACGTAAGCTCTTCGATTTTTTCGTAATGTATTTTTTTTATATATATAATTATGCGTTAACACGAATCTGCAGCAACAAAGGTGTAATGAGGTGGTTAGGTTCCGATGTTGTGTCGAACGTTTCGTGAGGAGTCTTGTAAGTCGATTATGCTTTTTTTACTGATTGTACGCGGGGGAGGCGCGAAAGGGTGGAAAGCGCATTTCCGTTGTTGTTAGGTTTACCCTGACGGCTGAGGGATGCATAAAGATTTTTGAGGCGGGAATAAATTGGCGCGTCGTAAGCTCTTCGATTTTTTTGTAATGTAATTTCTTTTTATATATGAGCCGTTTATGTTGAAAGTGGCCTAACTCCATTTATCTTCAAATCGAAATAAATAACGTTTAATGATAAATAACATGAATTTGTACATGTAACCATGTACATGTAACCATGTACAAACCACTTTCAAAATAAAGGGCTCATATATAATTATGCGTTAACAGGAATCTGCGGCAACAAAGGTGTAACGGGGTGATTAGGTTCCGACGTTGTGTCGAACGTTTGGTTTGGAGGAGTCTTCTTGTAAGTCGATTATGCTTTCTTTACTGACGGTACGCGGGGGAAGCACGAAAGGGTGGAAAGCGCATTTCCGTTGTTGCTCGGATTCCGGCGGTCGCCGACGGTGGATAATGGAAAGGGTAAGGGCCAGCGACGAAATCCGTTTACGCCGAGATCATCACGTCGAGCTTCACGTTTCGCCATCTGTCTGGTACTCCGCGTGCACGCGCCGGAAAGTCTCTTCGAAAAATTGAGACTTTTGACAGGACGCGATTAGCGCCCAGCGCCAAAGCAATTTACACGGACAATCGGTTTATTCGCGCGTTATCCGAGGTACCGCCGTCCTCTGCGCTAAGCACTCCGCTTCTTTCAGTACCTGTGAAGCGAGGAGCGAGGCTATTAGAATGGATAATTTTACGAGGCGTCTCCGGCGAGACCCAGCCTGTTGAGATATAGGTGATGGTAACCTGAGCGCACTGCCGTCGTTCGTTCCCTGAACCTTTCAGTCTCATACCTTTGAGCTCATCTCCAATTTCGTGATTTATGGCGCCTCCTTGGTCGTCTCTCTTGAACGCGCGCCTCTGTCGACGAGCCATTAACGCGCGATGATTGGCCATGCAATCGTCTGGCCGTCTACTCGCTTCCAACCGGGCAGGGCGAATGCCGGTCAGCGTAATAAATAGTAATAGGCGTTAAGGTGTATTTAAATTCAGATTGGTATCGCCAGGGAAGTAACGAACTGCGGACGGACTGGTACTAAGTGACCCTAATATCCTGGCCTAATCGCCACTAATACCAACCCGTCGTCTTCCCCATCCGCATTCTGTCTTCTTCTCTCTTAGACTGGCACGTCCGGTCCCGCCTCCACTTTCTCCCTCGCTCCCTCCGTTTTGTAATGAGGATTATACCTCTGGCCGGGCGATCTCGTGTATTAATCACCATTGCTTCACGCCATCCCTCCGTATATCGCCAGGGCTCTCGGCCAAATCACGCATAATAATGATCGAGGGTGAATCGCACAGGAATGGGATGAGCCGCGTGTAATACGAAATAATCTCGATCATCGAGGGGCACCGTATACGATCCATCTCAATATAAACGGCACATACGAATCGAGCAGAATGCCGACACGGCGAGTGATACGCGCGATAATCGCGTGGAAGCGTCCTTTTTCGCTGCGACGCGGTCTGCTTCGGGAGGGTTTAATTAGTCTGCGAGTTGGAGGCGAATAACGGCGACATAACGGCGAGCGCAACATGCTATGGACGCTTAGTCAGAAAGTATCCGCGCGCGACGTTTATTCGCATTATAAATCTGGAAATTTTACGTAGCAGAAAGGACCTCCCTCGTCTAACGACTTCTCTCGTTCCGCGAGGCCAGACTCATATCAGCCCCCACGCTTACGGGAATCTGGGGAGCTACACGTTAACCGTCGGATTTATTTCTGTATAAAGGCGTGACTAAAAATCGCCATATATCATCGTGCACCGTGTTGCATACTGGTTACGGCCCTACTGGGGTTGGTCTACGGGCTAAGCCGAGGTAAACCGCGAGTCGTTTGTCATGCTTTTTACTAATAAGCCCTTCCTGCCGTTCCGTGCATTAATGCCAGCGCGACATTGCCAACTTTGTCTTTGCTTCGAAACTGGCCGCCGCGCCCGTGCTGCGGCGTTCGCGCGCTTAAAAAGAGCAAAACGGATCGCAGGCGGGATAAATCGAAGCTAACAAATTCCGCCGCCGTCTCCGAGAGTCCCGGCGACAGGCGCTTCGCGTGGCGAGAGGACGACAGCCTGGCGAATCGATAAAATATATTCGTATTCCCGGCTAGGGTCAAGTCCCAAACGACGGGGTGCAGGAGATGGGCGGGGGAGGGGGAGGAAAAAAGCCGCGCAAGGTAGAGCCCAACCAATAAACAATCGCGCCCGTCCGGCGTGAGGTACGCGCGCATAACTGATACCGCTGAATTTCATCTCGACGTACACGCTTAACGGGTAAACAAACGGTACTTCATAAACCGCCCGACGCGATACCATCTAGCCATTATTTATTGACCTTTCGGATTTACCATCATGCATATACAGTAGTGAAATTAGTTTGCCTTGAATTATCTTCCGATGCCCAGGTACGATCGGCGGTCCGATATTGGCGAGGGGAAATGATTGCGCCATTAAAATCCATTTTTCGGCCGCGAGCCCCGACTGCGCGCCTCGAAATTCCGGCGGACCGACCGACAAACGCGTCAATCAAACGCGCCAACGGCTGATAAGCGAATCCGAGTCTTGGCCGCGCGAAACGCGTAATCGAATCCGCCACTTGGCGGCGCGCGCGGGTGAAATCTGCGCCACGTTCAAAATTACGGCCGTTTCGACGGGGAAATTTTCAAATTTCCGTCGCGCGACTCTCCGTTACAATGCCTCACCGCTGGCAGTGGGTGCCCCGACCCTCCGAAATCCGTTCCGCCCCATGTACGCGTTGCCGGACGTGAAATATAAGGCAATTTCATGAACCATTAAGAATGGAAGTTCATAAGTCGGCAGCACGTGTTTTCGGTGTTAACCCGTGTAGAAGGCGAAATGAGATTTTTCGAAGGGTGGTCGCCACACTCTCTCTCTCTCTCTCGCCGCTCTCCCTCCCGCTCGATTTCTCCGTTTCGCTCGCACCTCCCCTCGCCGCGTCTCTTACATCGGCATTGACGTATAACGGGTGTCCTGCGGGAAAGAAAAGGAATGTACGGCGACTCGACCCTCGGCGACGGGACTTATCTGCGCCGAGAACCACTCTCCTCCCGGCGTAGTCGCGAGGGTGGAAGCGATTTTTTACAGCGCCACATCGAAGGTTAACCTTATGGATGGGTCGAGATTCTTGAGGAATTCTCCCGTCACCCGCCCCTGTCCCCTTTCGCGCCGACCTCTGTCTTCCCCGCTCGCTCTGCCTTCCACCCTGCCTTCCACCCTTCGCGCGGCAGTAAACGGAGCCTTAGTGTGGGTGAGTGTTTGAAAGCGCGAGGTCGTAAGAGGGAAGTACCGTGAGTGTCGGAGGGTGCGGAGGGGTGCGCCGAGGCGCCTTTATAATTTCACCCCTAATTTATTTTACAGCGGAGCTAATAAAAAACCAACTACCGCGATATATCCTGCCGTCCATCCCATTGGGGCAGGCGGAGTGCTTGCGATGAAAAAGTTAAACGCTTTCTTGCGGATCCTCGAACACGCGTCGAACAAAGGGCGCGCAACCCTTCCCGGTCCTTTTACGTTCCCGCGCGGAGAATTCCCCGGCGTCTCGGTATAATGCGCCCCCGGCCCGGCGGCGAGTCACTTTTCCCGATGCGAAGTTGCACTAATTACGCCCGCCGCTGCTGGCAGTCGGAAATTAAGCGGGCGAAATGGCCGGCCGAAGTTGTCGGTCAAACGAGTTATAAATACGTAATACGCGCATTCGGCACCGTGCGCTGACCGATTAACTGGGGGAGGGGGGCTAATATTTACGGTGCGAGGCAGGCGGCGCGGTTTGGCAAGTTGTTCGTTTCGGTTCGAGGCTCGTTTAACTCGGCAACCTATCTAAAATAATAACGCGATCGCGCGCGATTAATCGCAAATATGCCTCGGCGAATCGATGAATTCGGCGCGGCGCGCTCGTATAACGGGGAATTCCAATCATTCTCGCATACACGCGCGATAAAAATTAATTAACAGCGTTGCGCCGGCGAACTTCCCTGACTATCGCGGATGCTGCGCGAATATTTCACGAATAATAAAATACCTCGGCGGTGATCGTTAACAGAAACTGCGATAACACCTGCGGCACAATGGAGTAGGCCGGCTTAAATGTACTGCCGGCAACGTGCGTGTCTTCGCCAGCGTGCACGCGCGAACCGGAACGGACGAGACCGCGTGCAAGCAATTACAGTTCGCGTGAAAACTTGTCAAGACGATGCGAGCAGTTTACTTCGGCCGATACGGACGCATGCTGCGTTTCGAGAAATTTCGTCAGCTCACAGTGACAGAATCTGTCCAACTAGACATGTGTGCAGACACGTATGGGGCGACTTAATTGAAAAGTGCGATGGATGACTAAAAATCGCGAGAAATCGCTGACCGAATTTATTTTAACACTATACCGTCCGGTGACTCCACATTGGTGCCATGCTAAAACTATTGGTATCTAAGTATCCAACAAAATATAAATAAATGGATAAACATATAATACAAAAGAATCTTGCACTTTCGAGAAAATAGAGAGAGAGGATTGGGACACGGGAACTGACGATAAGATTAGTAAACAAGAACCTCGGAAAACCACCGGTGATAAGCGAATTGATCTAAGTCAGTTCTACCGGCGCGATACAAAAAAATCTAAATTAGACGTGCGGACGGCATAGTGTTAACATGACGCTGAGCCAAAGTAACGATTTAATTACACGCACAGCGACATGTGTTTCGCTTAGAAACAGACGGTAGAGTTAGAAGTTCGTATTATGTTGGTAACAGCACAATGCAATCACTACTGAGTATCACTCGTCCTACAGAAGGTGAGGAAAAAATTAAAAACCAACCTTAACTTGCCGTTCTCATGTTCGCGTTACCATTTTTCTGCGCTGATTAAACATCCGCTCGAGGGTGACTTTGTAACCCTTGTCGCTTTTCCAGGTTTTTGTGCGCGCGCCACAAAGTCAAAGGCTTTGGGAGTGTCGAGAAAGGAACAGTGACAATAATAATGGCGATATTAACAATGATGTTATGCCGTTTATGCCGAAGTAGCTCTCTGAAAGGATAAAAGTTGTTCTATCGAGAACCTCGTTCTTTTCTGTCGGTTCCTCGACCACGGTTATCTACCCTTTGCCACACCTTTTAGCTCTGCCACATGAAACGGTAGTTAAATGGCGAGGACAGCAACCGGGACACGCTGTGAAGTCGAATGTCGCCAAAAACGGAGCTGAAACGAGGGTGAATGACGACAGGCTGAGGGAAGAATAAGAAAGCGACCCGTCCATCTTCATTACAACGACCTCATTGGTACGTTCGCCAGGCAGGTAGACCCAGTGGCAGGTTAGAGCACGTGTATTGTGTTCCTATTCGTATATTTGTGTGCCGGAATTCGACCTCATACACATATACTTGTATTTGTATCCAAATTTGCGTTCCTCCCATTTGCGCAATTTTTCCTCCCACGTGTGTATGCGTTTTGGAATTTGCACTACTGTGCATTTATTCGTACTAGAATTTGTGTCTCTACACGTGTATGCTCATCACAATTTGCGGTGCTACGCATGTGTTCGCATTAGAATTTGTGCCTCTGCTCGTATGTACGCGTTAGAATTTGCGTCCCTACTCGCGTATGCATATTAGAATTTGTGCTTCTACTCGTGTATGCATATTAGCATCTCCACTTGTTCACACGTATTCATGTTAGAATTTGCGCTACTACTCAAGCATTCTGCACAATACAATTCAATAGAATTTGAGCACCTACATATATTCGCATTTCCACTCATTTATCCGTATTACAATTTTTCCTACCACGTGTGTATGCGTTTTGGAATTTTCACTACTGTGCATTTATTCGTATTAGAATTTGTGTCTGTACACGTGCATGCTCATCACAATTTGCGGTGCTACGCATGTGTTCGCATTAGAATTTGTGCCTCTGCTCGTATGTACGCGTTAGAATTTGCGTCCCTATTCGCGTATGCATATTAGAATTTGTGCTTCTACTCGTGTATGCATATTAGCATCTCCACTTGTTCACACGTATTCATGTTAGAATTTGCGCTACTACTCAAGCATTCTGCACAATACAATTCAATAGAATTTGAGCACCTACATATATTCGCATTAGAATTTAACCTCTCACTCGGGCGTTCGTATTAGAATTCGTGGCCCACTCGTGTGTTCGCATTCGTAACGCTCGGTGGATATCCCAGTATACTTAGAAAATCAGGAGGGTGAAGCGTAGAACGCGGGAAAGAGAGCATGCTCCTGTACGTACCTGTATAATTTCATACAATAGCACTGCGACCATTATACTGCCCCGAGGGCACTATTGTGCACGGAAGAGCTGTCTGTCAAAACTCGTCGCGTCAGCGGACGGTGCAACTATTAAAGACATTCATACCACCCTTCTGGTACGCCTCACTACCTATCCCTTAGAAAATAAAAGCTGAGCCAGCCGGGCATCGACTGTCGGCGTGAGGAAAAAGTACGAAAAAGCTAAAACGAACGTACGTGCGTCTACGCAAACCGTTTCTGTCGAACATTGAACAGCCCCTTCGTGCTTTCTGTGTCGAAGCACAAAAAGCGTTTGAGAGAAACAAGAATACTGAGAATGAAGTGGATTGTTGTGCGGTACGCCGCAGACGAACGCACGAATTTTGTGCGATGTTTGTTTGTTTAAAATGTGGCGATGTTCAGCGGTCGCAGATGCGAAAAATGTAGAGTCGTAGGGACACGAATACAGACACCTCCGCAAGGAAGTTTATATATGCGCAATATACCTAAAAGTATGTCACAGCTGTTGTAAATACAAAAACCTTAAATAAGGAAAGTTATACATTGGGCGTTGTACACAAAAATACAAAGCCTCCGTCTGTTATAACCAGGATCTTGAAATGCGGTAAGTTATGTGTCGGTCATTGTCCCCACGGCAATCAACATGTCACCATGTAATAATGACCGGGAAGACCCGTGACAAGGATTAATCGGTACGAGTAAAAATATTTGGGAAATAGCGTGATAGTAGTCGACAACAGTTAGCGTGTCTATTTTGAAAGGGATCATTCAAGTTAAATGAGAAAATTCTTTTACAAGCACTGAACCGGATATTCTACCCCATGTCCACTATGCCCGAAACGCATGTATGCTACGATGGAAGAGTTCCGACAGCATTTTTCGAGTACCGACGTGTACACGACATTTACACATATATCATACACACGAGGCTACACAGGAAATGTATTCACGGCTCGTATACCCTTCATCCGCGACCAGAACGAACCAGCTGGTTCATTTATCTTGCCAGGACATTCTTCTTTGTTCTTTACAGTTCTCTCTTTCGCTTCTCTTTCCTTCACCCGCGCGTTTGTCTTCGTCGCTCCCACCATTTCTGCACTTTTCTTTGTCCTTCGCGCGACAATTTCATTGTCGTCCCCCTTCATGCGTTCCAAGTTCATGTTCTCCTGCTGTCCCTTATCGAGACATGTCGTCGACGATTAGTCGAGACGAGTTTTTTGTCGATCAGGTTCAGGGAGTGTCTTCCGGTAGGTCCCCTGCCGATATTTTTCATTTATGTTTTTTGTCAACCTTTAGCTGCCGCGGTAGAGTGCAGCATGAGAATGAGCAATGATGAGAAAAGGTATAAATAGAGCGTAGACACCGATTCTATAGCGTCGCTGCGTTGTGGAACTTCGTATCAGTCGTTCTGCAGTTTTGTGACGTGCGAATTTTTGAGACGTGACGATATAAGCTAGTTTATAGTTTGATGTATTGTTACGCGCATTTCATGATCGGGTTATAAATAACAATATATGGGGTTGGCGTGATATAACGTGCGTACTTTATGTCGACAGTGCACTATATTGCAATTTAATGTCAAACTGCCGTAAAAACTGTACAGAAATCGTTTCAACCGTACCGCGCGGTGTGTAATAAATATTCGTATAATCACTAACTGGTAATACGGCGCATTAAGTCTAACACAATTTCAGTCGTTCATTCGCCCGCGCACATTCCCAGTATATATTTTCTTTCGGGGGAAAAATCACCTCGTAGGCGCCATACAATTTTACGGCTGTCTTCCTATCTCCTTCAAAGCTTTCCGCGCGTAGCGCCACGCAGATCAATGGCTAGAAAAAACTTTTCGAATTCGTGCGCCATTATCGGACGTAGCTCGACCGAGAGATGAATTTCGTAATTTATCGCTCCGGCTCCGACCACTCGGCAGAACTCTTGGACCGATCGTTTCATCCCTCTCGTTCTCGTCCCATCCAACCTCAGCTTCCCTCGCTCCCTCTCTCTCTCGTTTTCTTTGCGTATTTTTTGGCCTGTTTGTTAATTTTCTGCTCCGACGCGAGAAGCACCGACAATCGTGCCTCCTTCTTCTTCGAACCTTGTCTCACCCCGAGGCACTTCTCGCTCGCTCGAAGCATTCTGGCAGATGAGAATTTGATGAGGTAAACACGACGATGTTTTTTAATACTTTCCTCGACTCCTCCGACCGATTCCATTCCCGCTTCTTCTCGATTCTTTGGCACTCGGCTCGTAAACGGCCGCCCTGAGAGATTTATGCGTGCGGATTGCAAATTAATATTGACGCCGGCGCGACGATGCGTCCTGTATCTCGAGCCCTTCCCTCTCCGACGCCCTCCTGGCTTCCGTTTTTACGCGCTCCCCCGTTCGTCGATACAAGAAACGTTATATCGAACGGCCACCAGACGTCGATCGTTCTTCGCTGCTTCTGCCCGGCAGACATTTCCACCGTAACCCGGCCGATCGTAAAGCGCCGACAAGATTTGCGGGCGCGTCCTTCAGCGTCGCGGAAATTGCCGACGTAAAATTATACTTTAGCGACGCTCTTGTCGGACGATCCTACACGCGTACGTTCGGCGGGTTTCAATTAACGCCGTGTATTTTCCCGACGAGGCACGGCTCACTCGATTTTCCTGGTGGGCCGCAAGTCACTTGATTTTCCGGAAGCGCCCACGGCCGCTTAATTATTCCGGCTAAGCGGCTTACCATTAGACACGTCCTTCGGCATTGAAGCCGGCTTGGCGCCGCTAAAATGCGTAATAACCAAGCCGCGCCTTCCATCTACCTCCGTTCCCACGCGAGTCGTCGAAGAAAATGACACGGGCGACATCGATCCCGACTCCGCGGGATTCAATCGCACCCCGGCTCAACGTGACAGTAATCGGAAGTTCATCGGCGACCGGCCGAAAGTTACGATCGCCGAGAGGCGAAGAAATGAAAATTTCAATCGCGTCCAAGCCCTCGTCGAGCGGCAGGTGCGAGCGAGAAGGTAAATCGAATGAGCGGCGCGGCGCGTTAGGCGAATGGCAAACGTTGTGGAATATTACGAAAGTTTCTTCGGCGTCTAAAGTCGAGTCTTTCAAGACCCCCGTCCGATCCACCCATTCCAGATTAAGGGGTGGCGCCCGCTAAATGGGCTCGATCGTGGCTCGCCATTTTTCGCGCCTTAAAGGCCGCTTTTCCTCTCCGCCCTTTCCCCACGCCTCCAGCTTCGGCTACGCAAGTTTCGCGGTTCCGACGCTTTCCTCTTTGCCCGCCAGAAAGACTCGCTCAAACGTCGGCGCGCGGAAGAAGGGTGGGCGCGGTGTGTTTGTATCGGGAACCCTCGCGCACCCCGCGCATTTGATTGTGCCGGTACGTGACTGAAATAAAACGCGCGCTACACTTGCATTCTGAATCTTGAGGGGCGTACGTGCGAGTATATACGCCTGCCTCGCCGTCGACGTTGGATTTTCCGCGTCCGCGTGACACTTGCCTTTTCGATTTGGCTTTCAGATTTGTCAACGTGCGTACGTTTCGCGCGCGCGCACGGATAGAGCGCGTCTACGGATTCGAGGATCGGCGAAGGTGCTCGGGTGCGTTGGTGCAAGAGCCATTTATCACAAACGTCTTCTGACGTGCGTTCCGCCGGCAGCGGAAACGTGCGGGTCCGCGTTCATTGGGGCGGCCAATATTTTGACCCGTTCCATTGAAAGTGTACGGTTTGATTAAGCGAGCGTTAGTCACGGGACGCTGCGTTTAATTGTCGGCCAATTCGGCGCTGATACCGTAGTTTTACAACTGAACGCTCGGAGTCACGAGTTTCGAATGTTACAGCGCACGCTTTTTCGGCCGAAACGATTGAAGCTTCGCGATTTCCACCACACGCTGCAGCGGTATTTTCGTTTATATTTTTACCGGTGGGTTGCCAAACAGACTGATGATGGTCAACAGACGCGCCGCACGTGACTTCTCCCGACGTTTAAGCGGAAGAAAATTATCGAGTTAGCAACAGCAGTGAGCGGCTATAATAGAAATGTGTAATTAACGGAATGTCAACCCGCCGAGGCCATTAAAGTTCAAAGGGTTTAATTCAATTGAACTATCCCCGCAAATCGAGAGAAAATGGGATTGATGAGGAAGAGAGGGTGAAAGAGGGGTAGGTGGATGGTGGAGGTCGGAAGGCGGGAAAGGAACGGCTGGGAAGCTTGGAAAAGGGGAGAGAAAGACAAAAGGCACGAGGATTTCGTCTGCCGGAGAAAATAACGTTAAGTTTGTTTTTCCAGAGGGAAACCGCGGAGCTACGTTCGTGGTGCGCCCGACGATCTGACCAATTGCGCCGGTTTTTGTCGAATGGTTGGCCGATTAGGAGAGCACCACCGTTCACCGTGTAAGCATTAATGTACGGTAGCTAGGTAGTACGTTTTCCTACCGTTCCGATCGTGTTACAACCGGAAGCATTGCGGCCCTTCGTTTCCGGCATTCTCTACAAATTCTTCCGAAAATACGTACGCGGGCAGGCGCTCCCAATTAGCGAATAGATGGGAGAACTCCGCCCAGAATTTTTGTGGAATGCTTGATAAGGTAGAAAAGCCACGTGCACGGTGCATCGTAGTTATGTTATGTGGGAAGCTCATATCGCTGCGCGTTTCGACGTGGCAAGAGGCAACGTTAAAAGGTGTTCTTTCAAATGTGCTTTTCGCTCAGCGTCTGTCCATGCGGCGGTCTAAAGAAGTGGGCGCTTAATATTTCAAACGCGCGCTTACCCTCGCGTGGGCACGGAGGGTTGCGACAGGTTTATATAACGTTTTGGGTCACAGCAGCGTAAAAAGGAGGCATCTAATCACAAAATAAGAACAGCCATTCGCGCGAGAACTGTCATCATTCAACCTGTACATCACCACTTTCGAACGCCTCCTCGACCGGTTATTCTACCTATGAATAATTGCGCGCCGGCATTACCGCTGAGCCCGGCCGAAAAAGGCGGAATTTCGTGTAATTCATTAAGCTTACTTCTCCTTTAACGCTCGCCGTCGAAAAGGTCGAAGAAAAAGTCCGGGAATCTGTCACGAGTCTTCCACTTTCTCCGCCCTCTTGCCGGGGTCGTGAATCCCACTCCAAACGTCCCCCGTCCCCGTACACGTTTGCCGCCGGTAAATACGCACTTAATATGTAGAGGAGTACATCAAAAGTTTATGGCGGGCAATCACGAACGCGTGTTACGTCATATCAGAGGATCTATGGCCGGTCGTTTGAGGCGGCACGGATTTTTAAAGAGCGTGGGCTTGCATCGTCCGTCTCGTTTCTTCGGGTATCTCATTCGGCTGAGAACTGCAAGCCACTTTCCCGCGGCGCGCGACCCCTCCACGCTCTTTCGTATCGTCCTGCCGGTGCGCCATATTTTTCCATTCCGGCCGACGCAGTAGTCTTCGAAATTAAATTTCCCGTCAAGGAAGCAAATGCGCCGCGGTTGCGCGCGGGGCTGAAACGCGATACGTTTATGGGAGTACGGGTGCCTGACAGACAAGCGTTTTAGTGTGTTGTGATCTTATTTCTTTTATGCGCGAGCTTGTGTGGGGCGAGTCGGAGGCACTGTTTGCTGAGTTAGCTACAGACAATCTATGCAAGAGGGAAATACTGAGGGGCCTATCCAACCTTTTCGGTATGGCGGCCATTTGCCGCGTTTTGCCGATGGCAAATTGACGATCGATCATATGGGAGACTCACTTGTCAAACTAATTAACTCCACAAAGCAGAAAGTAGATTTATTTTAAATATTGAAAGTTAAAAGTAATGTTAATATTAAAAGTCATTAATTGGGTGCCTCGGTATGAAAATTTAAGGAAATATTAAATGTACATTTTCCATTGCATTGGAGACTGTCGACTATATTTGACGCTCGGTTGTATGCGTGACTTTCGTGGCTAGCAACTAAAGTAGATGCTCGTACAAAGAGATTAATTGAAGTAGGTCCTATCGCAAGTGATCGTGTTTCAGAAAGCTTCTAATGTTCCTTCCGACTGACAACGACTGAGTATTTTCAAATTTTACCTGTTTTCTATATGAACTTCTTGAATGAAAATTATGCGGACACTGCTGTAGTGCGTATAGAGCGGTTATATGCAACTAAAATGCAGAGCCGCCATTTTCTTACGAGGCCTCGTTGTATCTTTTCTCCGCAAATACTACTAATCCAATAAAAGTTCGGAAAATGATCGTGTACACTTTGATAGGTCCTGATTTTTTAACGCTAATCGCGATTCTTTCCTGGTAGTTTCATTACATGTTCTACGGCGCACACTAAAACTTATATATCGTGCTATTATCGAGATAAAGCAATATCGCATGTGCGATCGTAATCAGCCGAAACTGACCGCGCAAATGGTCTCCCTACAACAGCTCAATATGTCGTGACCGGCCTCAAGCTCCGTGCGCAATTTGAAATTTCATTTATTCGACGAAAAACAAAGAGAACGGCGTGAGAAATGATACATCCAGCGGCGTGAACGTTGAACGAGTTGATTCGACGAGGCACGAATGTTCCATTGGCGTTTCAGAAAATATCCGGCGCGCTGTTATTATCGAGAAATTTTGTGCTTGTGCCACCTCGCGGAGAATCGCGCGCTACAAGAGAAAAGGGATATACGCCGATTCTCCGTGAAATACAATGTATAGTTTAGCCAAACAAACGGGGTCCGCTGCAGCGTCGGATTTCGCTGCGTTCGAGCATCCATTTTAGAGTGCGCTCAAATACAGCGGATAAATGCGAACTAACGTTTATTTCCGCCCAGATAGACGGCGGGGGAGGAGAGGCGAGAGAAACGAAACGAGGATTTGGAGGGTGGCACGGAAAGGTACACGGCATGAAGATACCGCGGCGTTTCGAAATGCGAAATATATCTCTAATAGGCAACGCGTGCAACCCGATTCAGAACGGTCATTCAAAAACGCAGTTTCACGAGCGCACGTTGCATTTCGCAAAAAAATGCCGAGCCACCGGCATAACGAAAATTGCCTACGCGCGAGCATGGCTCGTTTCTGAAAATCCTCCGCGACGCTTACGGATTTTGCTTCGATCTCGCCGCGGCGCAGAGAGAGGGCACATGTGCGCCAAGGAACACGTGCATTTTACATCTCCCCGCCCGCCGACAATCTACGAAACCGTCCCTATATAAAAATACGCGACGGCTAAAATTTAATTAAACCCCGCGCCCCTAACACATATGTCTCCCCGAACGTAAGTGCTCGCCCGTAATTTTTGCTCGCCGCCGACGAAAAGTCCCGTGCCATTACGCGCGCGCACGTATTAAGCCAGATTAATACGTACGTAGTCTAGGCCTAGGAGCCCCGGCGCGTTCGAGTCCGATCTCGCCGTAGCGCGGCACGTTTATAATTGCAACCGAACGATCCCGCCAGACACGAATTACCGTCGGAAGCACTCCCGAATAATGGAGAACCGGTTGAAACTGCTCCCGCCATACCGTGTGCACGCTTGCGCCCTTTCCACACGGGCGTGTTCTCTGTACATCGATGCACCTAAGCGTACCGCCGGGCACGTGTGCGCGCGCGCGCGCTTAATACGTCCGCCGAATTTGCTCGAGTTAATGAAACCTCAAATCGGCTGCGCCGTAAGCGCGCATCGCAGTAATTAATCGCGACCACTTATTTCTTCGCCGGCGCCCGGGGAGAGGGACAAGCGAGTACGGGTTAGCGTTGATTAGCGTGGCATTAGCGGACGCGGAGCACGCTGTAAATACCTCGCGTGTGACGTTAACCCTTTGAGTGCTATGGACGCATATATGCGTCCACCGAAATCTATGGGTGTCGAGTATGGACGCATATATGCGTCCACCGAAATCTATCGGTGTCGACTATGGACGCATATATGCGTCTGCCGAAATCTATCGATGTCGACTATGGACGCATATATGCGTCCGCCGAAATCTATCGGTGTCGACTATGGACGCATATATGCATTTCCCAATCGTTTCGATTTCTTACATATTACAGCCGCAATTGTCAATGTACGAGATGAATACAGACGCGTTCTTTATCATAATAACTTTTTTGCATTATTTAATTTGGCGTAAATGAAGGATTATCATTAGAACTTAGCTACGCCTTACATAATCAATCGATAGAGTTCACACTATGCGAAAAGTGTTTCGACCTCAGCGAGCGTTTCGGCTTGAAGTATTCAGCAGTCAAAGAGTTAACACTAAACGTAGCGGTACTTTAACCTACCAATTCTTACCATGAGGGACCATGAGGGGTCATTTGACCCCTTATAAAATAAACGTTGATTTTCAGAAAGAAATTTCTAATTTATTAAAGCGAGAAATTGAATAAACAGATGGTATAAGAAATTACGAAAAGTCAAATGAGCAAAAGAAATAAAAATAAATATATGATTTTAACACGTTGACTGCCAAGTATTTTGCTATGTTAGAACCGCGATGCGATGAAATACTGCAGAGTAGGATTAAATCGTGCAAAATGAAGGTAACGCAGAGTTGTTATAAACCAGTGTATTGAAGCACCGTTCCAATACCAATTGCTTTTACAAGATTACATTTAGGCTTCATTGCGAATTTTTTGCATTTTTAGTCAAATCTTTTGCACCGGTCACTGGTGACCACTGTGACAGTCAACGTGTTAAAGTAAATTTTAGAAGGGGTCATCTGATCACGCTTGGTACGTTTAGTGCTAAAGCGGCTCCCAGCGCCGTGGGCAAACGGCTCGACGCGATCAGCGGCGATTCTTCAGGTTTTGTTTGCGCCGCGAGTGACGGCGCTCGGCCCGGGACAAATGTGCGCTAAGTTATGACAACACCGGTTGCCGCGGGAACCGACAATATTTTTCAGAGTTTCGGACAGTTTATGAAAGGATATACGCCGTAATAAATTCATTGGGCGAAGCGTTATATATGGGGGCCGGCCGCACGCGGACCGCCATCGATCTCTTTGCGAAAATTACGCCGCTCGGGCGTGAGAGGAGAGAGGCGGGAGAGGCGCGAGAGAGGAACGACACTGGAAGAATCGACGGGAGTCGTCCGGTAAATGCAGTCTCGTTGTCACGGCGCATAATTCCATGCGCATCAAAACCTATCGTTCTCAAGCGATCGAGTGCATAATCCGTCTCTGGCTGGCCCCGAATATCCCCGACGTGCTATGAACGTACGTACACTAGTTAAACCCGATAGTGGGAGTCAAAGCTTTGAAACGAGAGATTTTGTACGTTTATTTGTCATCGATATCCTAGACAGTCTGGTAATGCATGGGTGTAGGAACCGTCGATTTGCATTGGATTCGATGCGCCCGGGCCCCCTATAAATCTCACGCGGCAATATTGCGCTCGCGATCGGACGAAAAAAGAGCAGGCCAATGCTCGCGCGTGTCGTTACACCGTCCACAAAGAACTGCCGGGCGAGCGCGACGAAGATAAAAATTTCACCCCGAGCACGGCGGCTTACGAAAGTTATTATCGGAATCGATCGTCGCAAGACAATGCACGTTTCACGGGGTGGTTCGCGGCGGCAGCGACAACCCACGTTTGCGAATCGTCTGAGTACCGTGCGTGGTCGGGTCCGTGAACGAACAGGCACGAGCTGCGATTCGTTTGAAACCGAAAACGCAGCAACCGTTCATGCAATTCGCCCTCGAGAATTAAGCAACGACGATCGTCTGAAATAAACGTGGACCGCGGAGCAAATTAGTGCGTCGCGGTTGGAATAAAACTATATCGACGAAAAGTAAACTACAACTTTGTTAGCCGTTTGGGTCCCGTGCAGCGCAATCGCGCTCTTCGGATTTTATGTCGAAAATGAGTCTCCGCGTAATTACGTTTTTTGATGTGAACCATGTGAGCATTACATTTTGTCTTCAATTACCATTGTTTTAAATTATACTCATTTGATAAACAGAAGCGCTGTCGCCTCGTTTGGCATTTTTACATGGATTGAAACAGGGACTATCTCGTCGCTTCGTACTTCTCGACAAGATTTTCTAAATTACCTCCGGGACTCGAGCGGTTAATAGAACTAACATAGGTACTAAGTTGAATTAACACTTTGACCGCCATGATGGTCAACGGTGACCGGCGCAATAGATTTGACTGAAGATCCAAAATATTCGCAATGGATAGCAATAATTATTTTATAAATGCAGTTTTTGTCAGAACAGTGATGCGATCCTTTTGTGTCCAGTACCTACACATTATTTACATTTTGCATAATTCAATGAAAGACTGTAGTATTTCATAGCATCGCTGTTCTAATACAGCAAAATACGCACGGCAGTCAAAGTGTTAAATTGATATCATTCGATATTTTTCCCGCGACCACACACCACCCGCCGCTCTCACACATCTACTCATTAGCAGCCGCGAAAAACGCTTCCCTCTGTCAGGCGGGAGTTTATGCCTCCATCACTTTACGGCTCCACATCGCTAGCCGTTACCGTCTAACCAACGTAGCCATTTATGCGCTGCCGCTCGTCGTTCCCAAGGAAATGCTTTCTCACGACGTAAACGCTGGGCCCCGCGATAGTCTGCATAGACCAGCGACCGTGCTCCGAGCTATAATCTCTATCCGGGCACATTTTCCAAAGGATCAAACCAGCCGTCAGGTTGCGACCGCAGGAGAGGGTGTGCACCCACTACCCCCTCTTCCGGGCTGCTACTCTCTTACATTTTCCATTATGTCCCGCAAGATTTCCCACATCCTCGGCCCTCCGCGCGACCGAACCCCAGCAGCGCCCGCCACACGTGAAAATTGGCGGCTTTCGTCGCGACAAGGGTGACGGGGGTGGTTTTGGCGCGACGCACTACACCCCGGGTTTAATGGCGCGCCTACGAAGAGGGCGTTAAATTTTGTCACGAGCACAAAGAACCAAAGGGCGAGAGAGGCGAGGGCGTATCGCTTAACACGCCGCCGTGAGTGGGTGTCTCTAAAATGTCTACCTCCGCCCAACGCTGCCATGACCCTCTGCCTTGAAAGGCCCTTATTTCCGGCTTGGCGATGTAACGATGTTAATAATATTAATTACGATTTTATGAACAGACGTTTATTAAATTTGGAAGCGTCCGAAGGCGGAACTTCAGAGATCCTGACGAAGCGAGAGAGAATTTGACGGGTGTCAGGTGGAAAAATAAAATCATAGTTTGAGGTTGTAATGTAAAGACTGTACGTGGGTGCTGCAAAAACGTTCACGTCTTCTTAATTCGTCTCGAAAGGCCCTTAATTCCGAGTTGGCAATGTAAGAATAATAACAATATTAATTAGGACTTTATGAACAGACGTTTATTACATTAGGAAGCCTCATAAGGCATCTTTTGAAGGCGGGACTTCAGTGATCCTGGCGAAGCGAGAGGGAATTTGACGGGTGTCAGGTGGAAAAATAAAATGATAGTTTGAGGTTGTAATGTAGAGACTGTACGTGGGTGCTGCAAAAATGTTCACGTCTTCCTAATTCGTCTCGAAATGGCCTTATTTCCGAGTCGGCGATGCAAGAATAATAAGAATATTAATTAGGACTTTATGAACAGACGTTTATTGCATTAGGAAGCGTCATAAGGCGTCTTTCGAAGGCGGGACTTCAGTGATCCTGACAAAGCGACAGGGAATTTGACGGATGTCAGGTGGAAAAATAGAATGATAGTTTGAGGTTGTAATGTAGAGACTGTACGTGGGGCTTGCAAAAATGTTCAGCTCTTCCTAATTCGTCTCGAAAGGACCTTATTTCCGAGTTGGCGAAGTAAGAATAATTATAATATTAATTAGGACTCTATGAACAGACGTTTATGACATTTTGAAGCGTCCGAAGTCGTCTTTCGAACACGGAACTTCAGTAATCTTGGTATTTAGTGAGGTAATTATACGAGTGCCACTTGGAAAAGAAATGTATGTCAGCGTTTTTAAAATGTTTACTTGTTTGCAAACCTGTCATAATTTTATCTCTTAAAAAAACCTTATTTCCCACTACGCGATATAACGATGTTGATAATATTAATTACGATTTCATGACCAGGTGTTTATGAAATTTGGGAGCATCCGAAGGCGTGTTTCGAAGACGGAACTTCAGTGATCGCAGTATTTAATGAGGGAATTTGACAGATGCCGCTTGGAAAATAAATGTTTGCGTCATAAACTGTTAGTTTAAAGTTGCAACGCAGAGACTGTATGTGGGTGCTTCTAAAATGTTTACTTGTTGCAAAGTTGCCATGATCTCTCTCTGTTGAAAATAAAACCGTATTTCCGGCTAGGTGATCTAACGATGTTGACAATATTAATTACGATTTTATTAACAGACGTTAATGAAATTTGGAAGCGTCCGCAGGCGCATTCAAAGACAGAACTTCAGTGATCGCGATGATTAGTGAGAAAAGTTGAGCGGTGCGACGTGGAAAATAAATGTTTGCGGCATAGATTAATAGTTTAAAGTTTTAACACAGACACTGTGAGTCGGCGTTGCCGAAATGCCTACTTCCATCCATCGTACACCCAATGTAACGACGCTAATAACGGTACCTACGATTTTATGCAAACGCTCGTAAAATTTGAAATCGTCCTGGGACGGCTTGCGAAAAACGGAAGTTTATTGATCCTACCGATTAGCGAATAACTTCCACTAATTCCCCGGCGAAAATAAATGTTTATCTTATAGATTGATACTTTGAAGCTGTAATATAGAACCATCGGCAAATAACGTGAAAATTGAACGGGTTTTACTGTACCTTTCGGTTCATTTTAAGCGTTACTGAATTTCAACCCACTATCCATTCTCCGCGGGTAAACGTTTCTCTTTTGTTCTGCCACTTTCCATATTACACGCGAGGCGAAAAGCGCTGTTTGCCGCTACCCGGAAAATAAAGGCACACTCGATAGGTGAATTTGAAACGTTTGGTTACCGCCTCGGCCATCCGTATTTGCGCGAAGTGCGCGAGTTCTCGGAACTTCGCGCGGCGTACTCAACATCCGAATTCGGCATCCAATTTTCACGTCTGTAATTACAAGCCGGACGAATCAAAGCTCATTCTCCACCTATCTAGACTCGCGTTGTCCCACTTGCTCTCGGCCCCGTGTGTCCGCCTTTGCCTGCCTCTGTCTCTCTTTCACCGTGAAGTGCATTATCGAATTAGCCGATAGAAGCACCCTTTGACGATAGTCTGGCACATAGGTTCCTCGAAGGGGGAGAAGAAAGGTGCAACAGCGTGCAAGAGAAAAGCGCACATGCGATGACGCATGTAGATCGTTACGTTCACGGTGTTATTTTACACGCTTCTTTTTCGTCCGCCGCTCATTTCCCTTTTACTTTGGTTGCCAAGGGGGCCGGCAAGGCGCTGATCCTTTCATTAGAGCGCCGATCAAAGGGCTGGCGATGTCCTTCATCGAAATACGCCCACGTTCACACGTAGACGGAGGCACGCACACATAGGGGAAAATAATCAATTCGGCGCTGGGGTAAGACTCTTTCCTCGGCGTGTCTAATTATTTCCACAGCGGGACAAAGGTTGCTTTTCGCAACGGAACGAAGCCGAAAGGAGGGATCGGGAACAAATATGAAGACTACGGGAAAAGTAATATGTGGAATGTAAATAGAGCATTATGAGGTGAGGAGGAGATGGAATATGGGAATTTTTTAAATTCCGCGTAATGCACGGCATCCGCGGTGTGTACCCACGGAGCTCGGCGATAGGATGTTTTAAAACTGCAAAAGGATGAATAGTATATGAGACTGCGTTATTGAATGAAAATAAAAAATAATGGCTGGTGATCTGCAATTCATGAGTGTATCAATTTTATACTGTAATAACGTCGGCATAATTGGAATTTCGACATTTTCAAGCCTGTGGCATATTCCGAATTTTTAAGCAAGACAAAAGTTCGGATTTTTCACGCAGACACGTACTACGCTCGGTGCTCCGTGTGCGCTTAAAATAGATTGCCAGGACTTTTGGAATTTTATTTAGAAACCCCGTTTTACCGAAATAAACCGTCCCGCGACAATGAAGACCCGTAGTTGCGCTTCCTGTAACATCGTTGGAATTACATGAGAGTAGATTCTCACTCGCGTACATATACATGGATCATCGCGCACGTTCTAACTAGGAACACGCGTTTGCATGTACAATATTTCGGTTGAATGCTGTCAGTTTCACTTGCCCGTTCGTGATGTGACACACATAAGCAGCGGGCACCCAAAATGTCTGAAAACCAGAACCTGCAGTGCCATAAGCGACGCACGCATTACAATACTTCCCAGTGCACTCATTCAATACATTCTAACCAGCGACAGCCCTTTTTAACTATTGACCACCCACAGAAGTACTCGCGAGTATCCTTCCAAACCAAATTTAAACCCGCCTCCACAATTAACAGCGAACCATCGCACACTCCCAGCGATTGTCTTCAAACACTTTACGTTCCAGCCAATTAATCAATACCCCCCGTTCAATTTGACTCCGCACATTCGCCGTCCTTGTGAAAAAATAATACATGCCCATTATCAGCAGTCCAGCCCACTCCGGCCAACGACCTATCACCGTCCACGCTCCGAACACCACCAAAGCGGCGCATCGTACGCGCGGACGTAATATTTGCAGGTAAGTACGGTCGGGGTGCTTAATCTGGCGTCTCGCACGAGAGCACTGGAACCCCGGCACGCCTGGATGCCCAATTTCATCCCCGGCGAGTAATTAACAATAACGACGATAACCCCCTTCTTACGAGGCGACGGCCGCGCGCTAACGAGCAAGAACTCGCTTGATCAGCTGCAACGCCAGACCCCGATGAGTGCGTGGAACAACGAATCCTTCGTCCTGCATCCACGCGTGGCCACCGTCCGTGTGCGGAAGAGCAGAAACCCGCGATCTTCGCCAGACCAGATAGGCATCGATTCGATTCGTGCCTCGCACCCGGGAGAATTGCAATGAAAAAGTCACGTGAATGTGCAACGATCGAAGCTCATTGACTTCACGAGTGCGCGAGGACGGCTCTTCGGCAGGCGGAAAGGAACAAAACAGAGATCGCGACTGATGGATGGGCGGTTGGGTAGACGATGCAAGGCGGTTCTTGCGTCGGAGGACTTGGCGCTTCGCGGGTTTGGGTGGTGAAAGGTGATCATGTGCGTGGAAATGCGGAATTCTGGGTAATGAATGTAGGATCATTTTCTACAGCGTAGCAGTGGGTTCTAGATGGTGTAGTATGTGTCGCGAGCGGTGAGAAATTACTAGCTTGCATCAATTGTGTTGTTAAATTTGATACGACATGATTGAAGAATGCAAAACTAACATAAGCCGATTATATTAGGATGCAAAGGTTTGAACCTCTGTTCTAATATTAACTGCATTTTAAAAATAATGAGTGCTATTGTTTGAGAATTGTAAGCATTTCTATGGAGTTTAGTTACGTCAGTCACGGCTGACCACCACGACAGTTAATATGTTAATTCAGTAGAAACGAGAAAAAATAATGTTGAATTGTCACGTATACTATGTTGCCTGTGTTTCATGTTTTCTTTTTTAATATAGTTTTTGGGTTGGGGCGGTGAAAGATGATCATACTCGCGAAAATGTAGAATTGTCGGCGATGAAAGTCGGATAATTTTCTACAGTGTGGGAACGTAGTGTGTTGTAGATGGCGTAGGCGTAATTGTGGATGGTATTGTACTAATTGGCAGAGAGGTTAGTACGTGTCGCGTATAAATTACTAGTTTGCATCGATTGCTTCATTAATTCTGCAAATATGAAAATAAATTATGTTGAATTGTCACGTAAACAATGTTCCCTGTATTTGATGTTTTTTTTTAATCTTATCGATATATTAATGTTAAAGGAGAGGACATTGTATGCGGATTGCAAACCGTAGGTGATTAATTTATGGGTAATTTGATTCTATTGGCAACATTGCACCGCGTTCGATTGGCCCTTGACAGAGTGGCCGTTGACGCAATCATCAATTAGCAACACAGCACATAGTACAATTACACGCAGGCTAATATTGTGCTCAGACGAAGTCGACGGAAATTTGAGAGAAAACTATTGTCAGTTTATTTGTTGAAAATGACTGGTCACTCGTCGTGTTGCAGCATACACATGAACAGATAAGGGAACGTACGGCTTTATACGCATTGTCCGTCAATGTGTACAACAGACCCTGATGAAGCAAACTACAATGTTTGCGAACGTCAGCAAATAAACGACAGAACATGGTGGACAACCGGAAGCCGAATCTACAGGATGGCACATTCTACTTCGGACACTGATCAAGTAGTTACACGGCTTATCACGACGGATGATATTTTCGTTGTATTTGCTTTGAATCTCGGAATAGGTGGCACATGGCTATCGTGGAAGACACACGTTGCAGAAAGTGCTCAAATACCACTGCTAAAAACAACTTTGCACATTGTCCGACACTCTATATTCCAAATTACGTACAAAAAACAGAAAAACAAATATATATCGGATAATGATAACAGGATGATATCAGCGAGGTGACGATGGAGTCTCTAATCGTATTCGTGCCATGAAACGCATTCCGCTGGTCAGTTTTTGTTTCAAAAGTTACTGCAATGTTCAGTTGACGGTGCGCGCCATTTGATTATAGAATTTTTCGACGTAGATCAAAGGACCGCGACATCACTGCGTTGGATTTTTTGCAATTATATTAAATAAGCGCTAGCGCATCGCGTGGCAGCATCCGACACGGTTTTCAAAAAGGCCCCTGGCGTTCAAACGATTAATAAAAATATTTATCCTCTTCGGTACGGCAGCCGCTTGACGGCCGTTAATTGACAGCCGAGAGCAAGTCGACGATTGACCGTACTCATGCATTCTGAGGCTGTCGACTACAGTCGACGCTGAATTGCACGCATATATTTATTAGCCAACGAAGTCAACGCGCGTACCGGAAGATCAATTAACAAAATTATACGCTACTTCCGCTATTTGCCATTCTCACTATATTTCGGCAAATTCTGATTTTGTTGTTCTTTCTATGACATCTCTATTGTAGCATGAGGAAAACGGCCGTAGATGCGTCGCATAAAACTGTCGCGGGACCATCGGGCCCTACCGGATTAAGATAAGGCGGTAGAGGTCCGTATAAAAGCCGGCCCGATTGGCGACGCGAGCTCAGTTATAGTCTCAGTTCACAGTTTAACGTGAGTTATAGTTCAAAGTATAGATCAGTTTTAAGTTGAGTCTCAGGTCAGAGTTTAGATCAGTCAAGTTCAAAGTGTAGGTCAGTCCAGTATAGATACGTTTTCTTGTCGTTTACCGAATCGAAGTCGAATTGCCATAGTATTACTTTCATTTTGTATTTATATTTATATATTAGTGTTTTCATTTATCTTTAAATAAAATTATTCAACTCAATATAATTCCGCATCCCGCTTCGACGACACACAATATCTTATCCACTACACTATAAAGTCTGGCCCCACGCTACGCGGTACTTCAATCTTTGTTTATTTCAGCAGCCCCTCTTTGATGAGGGCTTTGGGCCGCTTTGTCCCAAATCTCGCTGCCGCCTACGCATTCCCTCGTCACTCTCGCGCTTGCACATTCATACACACTCGCGCATTCAGGATCCCACACTCCACACATGCACCCTCCCATATAACATTCTCCGGTATCAGCCAGCGCGTAACACGTGAATATGGGTCAGTTTTAAGACAATTACACCGTTCGAACACAGGTTAACGATTCCAATCAGAGTCGCACCGAACGGCGACACCACGTGACAATGAGTGTTGCACCGTTGGCTGCACACCGAAACCGTCCGCTGTCCCTCACAGAGCGGTCGATGCACAAGTGCACCTGCGCCCCTGTTCGATCTCGCCCGGCCGGAACGATCCTTTGATATCGCCCGATTATCGTATCGCGACGGATTTGCAATCGGCGTAGCTTGCAATCGACAGGCGCGGTTTATTGGCCGCGCCAGTAAATCGAGCTTGACCGAGCCCTTAACGTTTCATTTGCCGCTTAACGGACAGTCCGCCCACTCTTCTCTTCTACGGCAGCGGCCTCCCGCCGCGGCCGAGCGATTTATCGAAACTGGCCCCGCGCACTGATTCCTTTGATGCCTTGCGTAAGCCCGTCGATGTAAAAAAGTGCGCAGCGTCCACGCTCGAGCGAGGGCGATCTTTTGACTCCGGGCTTTGATGCCGGCGAGAAAACGACGCTTTTCGGCCGACCGCGTCGACGTGGAATCGACGTCGAATCGACGCGGAACGTACTCGGCCGATCTCCGCTCGCCCGTGGCAACGAAAACGCATTCGAGACCTCCTGAGCACGACGGCAAATCGATAGAAGCGACGTGGCGAACGACGGCGCACTCGAAAGTCTCTTCTTTAAGCGCTACGATGCGAACGGCGATTATAGCCACTCGGCAGAATGTCAGATTAGTTCGCAATTGCGAAGGGACGTTGCACGGTTTGATAGCGAGGAGAATCGATGTTACTTTGTTCCGTTGTTTCAATAAGCGGTTATAGAGTAGGCACACGCATGACGTGGTTGAAACGTCACGCGTTCTGGGAAACCGCATTATAGGAAATTAGGAAGCAGAAGAAGTCGAACGAGATTGAGGCTACGAGATATGCGCTCTACGCAAAGCGCAATGCTTTTGAGCGCGTTGGAGAATGCGCATTGTGGGAACTCGCGGTGTATGGGAGTATAATGTATTTCAAACTGTTACGAATCCTCGTATCGATTTTAACGAAACATTGCTGTTATGTTACGAATTCTCATGTAAGCAGTTTAACTGTTTATAGTAACTGCCTATGTAGGCATGAGAATTAATGAAAAATGTACGGCAAGAGTTAACAATGGAACAATCATCTTTATTCTGCAACCCGTGGCAAGTCTTGTGTCACCAAAAACTTAAAGCAGCCGTCGATGCACTTGAGTACAATTGCATACGGTATGGCGTATGGTTTGATTATGAAAAGCGCCATAATTGAGAACGGCTTGCTGTCGATAGCATCAGCGGAACAGGCGCACATACGCGCGAAGTATGCGACGGCGTAGAACAGATTGTAGTATCCATCGCAAGAGTCCATTTGCAATTTCTTCAATTTCCTATTATACATATTCGGTAAATCGTAAAAAAACACCCAACTTTCTCGTTCAGGCGTGAAAATACAGTATTTTACACTTCCACAAGGGGAAAGTTGGAAATACGAAGGTGATGGGAGTAATGTTAACCCTTTGCACTCGGACATGTTTCTTCACGAAGTAGCGAATAGCGTAACATTTCGTTTAAAATGGTACAGTTTTGAAAAAAATACTCTGCTCAATTCATGTTTTGCATACAACTGTCCTGACACATTTATGTTGAAACAAAATTGAAATTTTATAGCCTATTCTTTTCGAATGCATCATAGTTCATTCCACCAATGTGCATTGCGGGTTTATTCAAACACATATCGCAGTGACAACTTGTTTATGATCTTTCACGTGTCATTTTTTCTTCCGAGCATGTACAATGTTTATACAATAACTTGCAGTTTATCATTCAGCCTATTGCAGGAATATATAGAAGGTTGTTCTTGCAGTTGCTAGAACTCTCCTCTCTGTTTATTGACCACGAATTTACTAAATATTAAATAGCACACAGATTATTAATTCTATCTCATTGCCTTAACTTGTAACTCCCTGGAAAAATCTTAAGGAAACAAATATTTGAACAAACGTTTTCTGTACGTACATTTTCCTCAGTAATAACACGAAGTATCTTCGTGTCCCCTCAGAGGGGACAGTCGAGTGCAAAGGGTTAAACCATCCTCGTACGTCGTACGTACACCGTCGAAAAAATTCACCTTCGCAGATGTCACATGCGTGGTGTTCCACTGACGTCTGACAAGTTCAGTAGCAAACGACCCGACAATCTGTCCTTTCCCGCGACTCCACTTCTAAACTTTCTTTATATATTACGCTGTGCGTTACGTGGCTCGCGTATGCGGAATGCAGGGCAAAGTTTAGGTAAAATGGGTTTTAACGAAACGGCCATACATCACGGGCTCAACGTGCACGTTCGTGTCTTAAATGCTCTCGTGCGCGGAACAGAGTATTTGGAAGATTAAATCTGGACAGCGCGCATGATACAGTGTCACAAATGAGACTATTTCGTGCGATCTAAATCCCGAATTAGGTGCGACGGCGCTTAGTCCGACGTGTGTCACGGAATGCATGACGATACCGGATGCTTCAACAGGTTGCTTTTAAAGCCTGCATCGACTAAGAACGACATGGCTCCGGCGCAAAAGATCCACTCCGTCATTTTGTTCGAATTCGCTGAACGATTCGCCGCTCACAGCTGAATGATCAAGCCAGCTAAATTTGACATGCGCGCTGCGATAGTAGGACTAAAATTTCGTACCTTCCCAATATGGGATTATCGCTTTTAATGTCTAATCTAATGCACGACAGGTAACTTTATATCAAATTGTTCTAATTGGATTTGCCAAAAAAAAACGTGAAAAACAGAAGGGAACGTGAAGAACAGAAACACACCAAAGTTGTGTTGAGGCAAGTTTAAGTAAAACCGTAACGGAGCAAACAGAATGAGTACGTCAAGGATAACATTTCCATGGTTCGAAAATTGTATACATTTCCAGGCTGCTGTTGTCTATGACTTCTGACAATTATTATTCTCTTATCAATTCACATACATCGGTATTTAGTTGGGCGCGCCGCGGCAAGATTTGTGTTGAAATGTTTTGTTTTAGCATAAAAAGGTAGCTTTTCATTGAAAATCCACCTAAAGGCGCGTAACTGTCAATAAATCGCGGCTCGTTAAAAGTACCGAGGCGCATAACGAATATCAAGAAACGCCGATTACGTCAATCGTTTGAATGATAATACCGCTGCGGACAAAGAACTTTATCTGAAATATCGAGCGTGGCACGACTGTATATCCCCCGAATGAGAAATATTTTTCGCGAATATAATAGTAGCAGTCGACGCGAAACGGAAATCACCGTCTAGACTGCTTTAACACTTTCAGCTCACGCGCTTTTTACTTCTCACTCTCCATCGTCATTTCCTCTTTCTGCGTTCCTCGCCGTGGAATTATGCTCGCTGATTCGAGCCGAATCTTTCGGCGAAATCCTGTGAAACGGATCCCTGCAACGAACGTAATGCCTTCCCGATAGCAGAATTGTACACGGCGGCCGTACAGGCTGGATCAGGCTTTTTCTGGTTCTCAAAGACTGCCGGCGTTTCGCAGAAAGTCTGAATCGCGATGGTCATCAAAATCGGATTGAACGCTGCAGATAAACCAATCAACGCGCATTCGCATTCTATACATAAAGTTGTCCGCTTCCCCTGAAGTGCACACTTGTACGTCAAACTAGTTAATCACCTGCTTCGCTATGGCCCCGACTTTTTCATCCCGCACTTTACTATCTAATTCCATCGTAATCGTTGTTAAATTATTTACGACTTCGCCCGGACGCGAGGCGCTCTGTACACACTTGAAAACGTAAAACGACGGCGGTAAAAGTAAGTAACTCTCCGAAACGTCCTCATCTGGGCATGCGAGACGTGAGCTTAACGTCTGAAAGGTAGTTATCCGTAAAAGTTATGAAGCTGACACGGGGGATGTTAATGTCTTTAGGCATATAAGTTTATTCCGCTGTCCTTACACCGTCCAATGGCCCGTGCCCGGTCCATCGCCGCAGGCACTTTCATAAAACGAATGAGCACCGCGATCCGCGCCCGTCCTCTTCGCGTTCTCTTTCTCGCTCCTCCCGCAGCCGGCGGGTTCCATGGTAAATTAAGCAATTTTATCATACGGGCTCGTAAACCTCATAGATCCAAGGACCGTGGTACAGGGTAGCCACGCGTAACTAATGTCTCCCCATTCACGAATTCGGATACCGACGACCCCATACCCACCCTCCGTTTCCCACTCCTTCGCTCACCTTCCTCTTCCTCCAGGAGCGCCGGCAACTTCTCTCCCTTTTCGTTCTACGTCCTCTTTCTCTCCTGCCGCGCTCGCGCTGCGACTCTCCACCCATTGCACAGCCAAAACCGCGGCGAATGCTCGAGGCTTTACCTGAATGCCTTATTGAAATATATCTTGGCACCGTCAGTTACGGGTACAGAAGAGCAGGGGACTCGCCTCTCTCCGCCCACCGACGAAATTTCTATGGTAGATCCCGGCCAGTGCGCTTGTATGTGCGCACACCCACGCACATACGGGGCCGTTCCAGCGGTGCGTGCGTTTTAGAAGATACCGAGGTATCCTTCCATGCTTCGACGCACAGGAGCCGCCCTGTATTTTCGCCGAAAAAGAACTTTCGTGTCTCTGCGCGTCTTTTTCTCCCGCGCTCCTCCGATCCTGGTTCCTGTGTCGTCGCGCCGATCTATATTTCTCGTCGCCTTCGGCTCGTTCTTCTTCTTCTTCCTCGCCAGGCCGCTCGCACGTTATTACGCTTTCCTATCGCGTTCGCTCTACGCCGCCAGCAGTTTTAAAACTTGCTCACCGTCGGCGGCCGTTGTGCGTATAAACTGCTTAGCACACCGTTTGAGGATCATCCGGCTTATGGTTAACTACGTATCCGCGAAAAAGCGCCGGATTCGCCCGTCTTCGTCGGGCCTGTTTACGCTCGCCGCGGGTCCCTGCTCCCGTCGCATTCCGCCCGCCCGGCCACGGCGCAAGTCTCATTGCGAGATCACCGGACTTTGAGGACGGCTTTAAAATATAATTATAAGGGAAAAAGGCGAGGGGGAGAAAAAAAATCGCGCCAGCCAGGATCCGCTTCCGAAGTGGATAATTAAAGTGTAAATATCCTCTCGCCCTTTCAGTCCGCGCCGACAGCGGAACGGCCCAATAATTTCCTTAACAAGAGATTGAGTAAAGTCAGGCGGGGGAACGGTTACTTAGGGAAACAAAGGAAAACCGCGCGCTTTCCTGACAGTAATGTCTTTGCGTCGATAGGAGCGGGTGCGCTGAAACGCAATCCTCGCTATCATCCGTTATTACGCGCTCGCCGCCGACACCGGAGCGACTCCTGGCATTAGACCGCCATCCACCCACCGCCCTCTGTTTCTGCCCGGCGCTTCTCGCGAGCCGCCTTCTCCCACGCCGGCGCAAATAATAGGACAAAAGGAATTCGCTACTTTCCCACTGCGTTATCCGATTCCCGCGAGTTTCTATACGAGATCGTTTCCGCCGACGAGACGCGCCCGATGATCACTCGACCGTGGCGGGACGTCAAAAAATATCCGACCCGGCTGGCGGGTACATATGATCCGCTTAGCGAGCTGCAATCTTAATCGTATTTAAGAGTTATCCGCTACCACGTGCCTCCGCCAACTTTCCTAGTGCGCCGGAACCGCCACCCTCTTTTTCCGCGGTACTTCGCCGAAGACGGAGGGTGCGGATAGCAGCGAGTAAGAGAAAGGGCGCGAGAGGCGGAGAGGGAGAGGGGAAATTGTGAGACAGAGACGTACGAGAAGGTGGTAAGAGGGGAGTCGTGGCCTCAGCCACAATCAACCTCTCGTCATTCTCGAAAGCAACCGCACTAAGCGCTCTTTGAAAGCTCACAAAGGAAATTAATTCCTCGAGTAAAGCCTCTGTACAAGATTCCGCTCTCGCCGACCGACGCTCTGCTTCGGATACACCGAACAAAACGAGGAGACGTTCGGTGAGAGACGAGGGCCGCCGCAAGGGTGGGAAAGCGTCAGACAAGGAGAAAGCGAAGGCGCAGGCAGGGGCTGGAGCAGCTCGGATACACCGGTAGCGATCCGTACATCGTTTCTTTCGCGAACCAAAGCATCTCTTATTACCCTTCAGTACTACTTCCTACCCGGGACTTATTCGTACGCTCGCCTCCGCTTCTCCTTTTGCTTCGCTGGATGCCTTTCCTGTCTCTACCCCGCATTTGCCCGTGCTCTTTCGTCGGCTCTCTCGCTCCGTGCCATCTTGATCACCGCCCTCCTGGCGTCGTGCAACTTCGATGCCGCGCGTTTTTGCCGGCGCATACGCTTCCCAGCACTCTTGGCGTGTACGTCTCTCACCGCCATGCCAGACGAGACTCCGATCATCAGCGCTGCTTGCCTTTCATCCTGCCCTCCGCGCGCTGCATCACCTTGCGGTTTCGCATTCCGCGCTTCGTCGCCTATCAACGTAATACCGTGTTACGTCGCGCTGTTCGACGAGTTAACGACCGCGAAATCATTTTCGATTAGCGCAATGCGCCGCTCGGTTATCGCTGGCTATGGGACTTTACACCTGCGGCTTCTGCTGCGGCCGCCGCGTCGGGACGGATTTCCGAAATGCGCGCGCGCTCGCCGATCCATAATCATTATTGGAGCCAGCGTTTTATTTTGCGGCGGCATCAGCGGCGCGCCGAGCAAAAACCCGAACGGATGCGTAGGAAAATGATGTTACGGTTAATTGAAAAGTTTCCGTTCCGCAGGCGCCTCGGTAAACAATGCGTATTTTTAAATGTCGGAAATTCACAGACAATGCAAATTAAATTATGAAATGCACGGTGGGGCGTGTTACAACTTATTACGTTCCATTATGCGAAATTTTATTTATCACTGCCGCGGGTGTTTCGTTTCTATTAAACGCGCCGGCGTTCGTCAGAGGTCGAAGAAACGTCGCGCGGTTAAATGTATGCAAATAATAGCCGGAAAGTTTTTAAATATAGACGATTCCGTCTTCGCCATATATTTTCATATATTATAACTTAAGCTCTGGATTTTGCGAAGTAATGTATCATAACGTATGAGGAAGCGCCTGCCTTTGCTCTCGAAATTATTAAAAGTTCTCGCCCATCTCTTAAGTCTGGATACATTTTCCCATCCAATCTAGCCGTGAACTTTCCAAGAAAGAAGGCAAAGTATAAGCATCCACGGCTACGTGCCACGAACACAATACACGTGCCGCACTGTATGGTCGTAGCACGTGGTATCGTCGCTGTAACATTTGAGTTACCGAGCAAACAGAATCTTAAAAGGGTCGGCGGTGTGATGCAACGATTATGTTAAAACGACAGGTGACGACAGGCTTACGCATCAATAACGTGAAATCGCCATTAACGACATCCGACTCATCATCTCGCGCCGCCTCATTATATCCCACATCTGCGTAGGCGTGACAACGCGCTATTTGTAAAACAGTCTAACGAGCTGGTTAGATGATCCTCGAAAAATCTTAACGCCCTCTTAGCTGACTCAGATTCGGTAACATACATTTTACACGCGATCCGCCGGTGTTTATCAAGCTATCACGCCATAACAGTAATTACGTGGGACACTGACATACGATATCGGCGTGGGTAGACAAAAATAGTCCGGCCGCGGCCAGACGTATCGAACGATCATAATATTTCTTCGGAGTCGGAAGCGTCTAGAATGCCTACGCGGCCGGTTCGCGCAGAAATAGACGCGTCCGCGTCGGGGGTTGAAGGATGGGGCAATAATTTTATGCTCGTGATACAGTCTCGGCAGCGCTACACGCGCGGGTGGCGCACACGGACTACGAAAACACCGTCAATCCTCCGAGATCTGCGACGCGCGTTGTCTGCGAGGCCGGACGATCGAACGACAATTTTATTTTCACGCGTACGAAGCCTGCACCTACGTACGTAGGCAGATGGAGTCAGGACAGCGTGAGATACGCATTATTCTCACCTGGCTTCTTCCATAGACTGCTCTACGGGCATAGGGATGCCACGGTGAATATACTCGGAGCCCGTTCGTCTGACGCGTTCACCAAAAACCCTCGACATCTCCGCTCATCCTCCTCTTCACGCTCTTCCTCTTGCTCGTTCTCGGCCTCCGTCTCTGCGTTTATCCTATTGAACGCTCCCCCTTCGGCCTCTTCGTACCTCTCCGTTCGCCCACTTTCTCTGTCCTGTGCTCTCCTTGATCCTATGTCGTCCTGAATCGCGGATGCTTCTTCGGCGAACCGCAGCTACGATATTACGTAATTGGATTCTCGCGGTGATCTCGCTTTAAAGGGCCGAGCGGTTCCATTGACACTGCCGATTCGAGGATAGTTCGAAGGGGTTCGAGTGCTTGCAGATGCTTCGTCCCTTCGAGGAGCCGCGGTCGGCACAAAAGAGAGGATGGTCCTTGTTAGACAATCGCGGAAAAGGCCCGTGGTGCGCTACCAGCCGGCTTAAACGGAGCTTAGTGCCCAAATTAATTAATAATAAGACGAGGAGCTCTTCAACGAATGCTCGCGGGCGCGATCGCGCTGACCCACTTGATTCGATTAGGACACACGACGGGGTGTTCGACAGACGAAATGGTGAACGCTGTTGACGTTGTGTTTTTGGTGGGGAGTGTGTGGTTTAACTCTTTGGGACATGGGATTTTGTGAGAAAGAAAGGTTTCAGTTGCATAAAAATGTCATTTGAAAAATATGACAAAACAATATCGATCGAGTGTAGTGTAAATCGCTCTGGCTCCAGTTATCTTAATACCCCAAAGTGCGAGACTTCGTACATAAATACTAAAACGGCAGAGTACTTTTTTCCACTGTGTCCCAAAAATATAAACCACCAGCTAACCACGAACGGCTCTATCATAAACACATTTAACGAATGACTCTGATGAAACATCGTTCTTTCCCACTGCAGCCTTGACGGACATTCATCATTCTAAGTTACCCCACACCATACCCCTAACAGATAGAAACATCTTGTAACAAAGTCACCTCTCCGCATTGACCCCGTCGCGGCCGTAAATCAGCAAACATCCGCACTGCTACCGATTTCTCCCGAAAGAAAAGTGTCGCCCAAGTTGCCCCATTCTGCCTCTGAATAAGCGCGTCACCCGGATACTCTCGCGAGCAAACTCCCGCCGGCCAGGCGGCGCACAATACGTCGCAATCGTCATTGGAAAGGAGTCAAATTCCTTAGAATGCGGCGCATTCTCCATTCAGCCGCGGCTTTCGAACGATGCGTCGTAACGATTATGCCCGGCGAGGAACTCCGCCCAAGTATTTCGGGACGCAGAGTGAGGGTCCTGCGGCACGGTACTCGCGAAAGGCATGGCCACGGGACGAGGAAACAGACGAAGAAGCGGAGGCGATCGTGCGGCAATGGCGGAGGGATGCGCGACCAAGCGGAAGTTTATAATTGTGTGCAGAACTGCTCCGCTGAACAGAACTGGGGCCCAATCGTGTGACGGACAAGAACTCGGCGGGACGTCGGTATTGTCGTGGCCAGGTGTCTTGTCGACACCTCAAAGGACCACTCTTCTTCTATCGGGACACCGCAATATGTACCCAAGGCGTAGGACTTGGCTCGCTGCTGCTGTTGGAGACGTCGGCAATTTTGCAAAAGTGACGTCGCGCTGTTGGTGACGCGGTTGTGATGCAATCGGTAAGAGAACGCGCGGACGCGTTTGATGAATGGCGATTATGCATTTACGATTTCGAAATGGGGGCCTTTTTTGCTTAGTGGCGCGGAGATGTTTGGTGGGAGCTGAGATGTGTTTGATATTTCGTCGGTTGAGGCAAGACGTTATGTTGTTCTTGAGGAATGAACGGCATTCTTACTTTGTTATCGGATTATCTTGACGGACGCAGGGATGGTTTAACGTCTTTGATTCCCGGTTACCCGACGTTGGGGTATTTCCAGTGTGATATTGTTGAAATTCCCGATCGACATACCGCTGCTCTCGCCTGGCTTCGCAGGCATTTCAGAAATCGATACAGACACGCCCCTGTCCGACGTCTATCGAATAATGTTCTCTTCCTGCGCGCGGTACCCCACGTCGCAATGATGTCTGCGGGATACCTTTATGATATCCCTCGGGACATCCTACTCGCATCTGTCTTGACGCGAAGCATTTCCAGCCCATAAATTATAATGTACACTACCTATACAGGGATAGACGTACGTGTCTCCACGGGTCCACACTCGCTTGCGTCCTCTCATCCGCGCGCTCCACTCCTTGGGGCGAAAGAACTGATTCCTCCCCTTGATTCCGCCGACCAGGCTGCTCTCGATTCTCACCGGCAGCCGATTGCGTACGGTTTCATGCACGCATTTCCGTCACACGCCAGTGAGCACAACGACGAAAGGAAGTTCGACGGAAGATGATGTTACAATTTGCGGGAGTCTAGGCGGGCGACCACACGGGGCTTCCAGGAACATTAGATTCACGCTCCGATGGATACGGATGCCAACATCAAAGGAACGACGTCGTGGTCGTCCTGCTGAGGTGTATATGCACCGGTTCGGTGCCCGTTAGTTCAGGACGAAAGCGCGCGCCGGTACACGGTTGCGGCTTTGCTGACCTCGACTGAATCGTCTCGTGACGCGGGGACGAGCGAACAGGAGCGCAAGAGGGTCCCAATGATGCCAACCTCGCAGCAACACAATGCTTGGCGCCACGGTGAGAAAACTTCGGCGAAACATCACTGACCGAATTCGAAAAATAGACCGACGCGTTACACCTATAGATATGCCGCGGTGGTTACACAATGAATCCATATAGAGAGATCAAACTGAATAGGGGTCTGTCTTTCAGGTTTTGAATGGACGGCTGAACGTTTACATTTATTATACTTTAGCAAGCGTTTCTTCAGTGTTGTGTTTAAATTTTGCCGGAACGTCGTCGATGGCAAATATTTATCTAGCGACACATTTAAATAAACAACTGATTTATGGAGTTCAGTGAGTGTAAATAGATTGATAGGGAGAATATACCTTCACGACGGACAGTCCGTAACATGCTGATGCGATTAATTGGCTGTATCAAATGCAAACTATTGACAGGCTGTGTAATTGATTATTCTGTTATATCTGATTTAGTATCTCCGAATTGACTAAATTTCCGTTACTCTTCCCCGGTTTCATTTGAGACGAGAGTACCTAAATATCGATCTATATAATCGTATTTCATACACCTGCGCGTACTTCCGCGCACGCATCCATCCGTAGGGATCTTAAGCGGCAACTCGACTGCAGATTTTCGAAACCCATCCCAAACAAGATGTTGGGCGCCCAGGGGCAACCAGCCGCAAAGATTTGGGTGCGCGTTTGGTCGAGAATTAAATACAAACTACGGGTTCACGGTATCCTCATTCATTCGGTCCCTTATAATGGTGCGCACACAGAAAATTTGACCAATCTAGCGGCCAGAGCATTCAACAAACCGAAAGTCTCTGAGTCATGAGGGTCTCTGCGTGCTGTACGTCCACACCTGCGAACCTTCGTCGGCAAGTGAGAGAAGAAGAGTAAACGGCTGGGCACTGCCGAGATCGGTGATTTCGCAAATCACTAATGGCACGAAGCGTTAGGTCGTTAGAAGAGTTACCCTAGCGTGATAAAATCGCTGAATGCAAAACAGACAATAGCCGGGAGATTCTCCTCCGCAGGGGACCTGACAGAAGAGGGTCGTCGGATCATCTCAACAATGTCGAGAGCAAAGGCGACACCTGGCGGTGTTGTCTAATTATGTCGCGCACTGCAAATTCGAGACGTTTCTCTTGCCCTGGATGTCGCTGAATCGTGAAAGAACACGATTCGCGCGGACGCCGAACGCACGTGCTCGTTAAAAATTGAAGAGGGTACGCGCGACCGAAGCGACTGAATTAAAATCGGTCCGCTGAACGATCAATGGAGTACAAAGCTTTGTCGGTCATTTCGTGAACTGTTCAATTATCGATTAATTCCACCTCTCGCGCGTAACGGTTTGAAATTCCGCATAGTCCGTACCGGAACGCGTACAAATAATTGCCGTAGTTCATTTGGATATTTTATTTCCGTTTCGGAATTACCCGGAGTATCGAGAAAATCGGCCGTCGATTATAACCGGCCGCGTAATTTAACAAAACAATAACTGTAACGAGTTCCAGCAGACTTTTACCTCTTAGCCGCGCCGCTCATTTTATTTAAATGCCCCGACTGCGCCCGATAGCCAGCCCCTCGCCATCGCACCTGCGTTCCATTTTTTCAGACACTTCCGTTGCGTCCCTCCCGCCGTCTCCGGGCGCGAAAAAGAGAGTCGAGCTGCGAGAGCGAAGAGAAAAATTAGCAGAGCCAAGGGACGCGCCGGGTGACAATGAGAGCGAACGGAACGCTCGGATCTGGCCTCGTTCACGGGTGCGCTATCACGTTCTGAAGGGCCAATCAATTTTTTTTCCTTCCTTTTTCCCCAAAAAGCCTTCGGCGAGACTCGATGATACGGCGGACGAACACAGAGGAACCATTCATCCATCGAAATGACCCCAGAGGCGCCAATCAAACGCGTCGCCTCACGCTGAATACTCAATAGAGATATAGAGACACTGCAGTGCCCGTACGTCTATATTAATAGGAGGGACTACGTCCTCTCAATTCCTCATCGATCCTACCTCTATCCTGCCCGTTCATACCCACACCCCTCCCGCACTGCCCATGTCCCAACACCCAGCGCCCACTTGCCACCCGAACCTACTACTGTCTCTCTTCTTCGCTATCGACTTCCCGCACGGATCCTCGGCATTTTGGGTACGAAAACGCCGGCACGAACAGGCTGAGCAGCCTTGACGACGATTTCCCGATATTTCCGATATCCGCCCGGGATACTTGATACGTACCCTCGCACGCGGAAGTTCGAATTCATCGAAAAGTCGGTGAATAATGAACGAAGGCATCGGCATAACTAACACAACGATGGCTCTTATTATTAGAACGTCGGGGCTCGGAGGTAAAGTTGCGCAAAAGTGAATAATTTAGCGTTCAATTTGGCCCGCCGGGACTTCGGGGATTATTGTTGTTAGCCCCGAACGTAAGACCATCGGGGTCCACAATTATCGGCGTCAGCGTGAATGAACGGACACTGCGACTTCCGGCGGCGGGGATCGATAATAGTCGAGATGGAAAATACCGGCGACGCGTTGGCGTGATGAGAGAATAGTCCGAGAAAGAAGAGTGTTCGTACGGGTTTGTAGAGCGCAAGTAGTAGCGGACTGACTGCCAAGAGTGCCGAGTCAAATTGGCTAATGGCGCGACATATATTATGTCGAAGCGATACTTCGCGAGTTCTAGTCTTAGTTTGTCTTAATTGGAATTCGTTTGCGCCGGATTGAATGCGTTCAGAGTTGTTCGGCTGAAAACAAGCTGAGCACGCTTCCATCGATCTTTGGGTAGTGTCATTCATTTTCTGCTGCGCTATCATTCGCCGCAAGACAAATTGATCAATATTTATTAGCGCATCGCCGTTGACGGCTTGTAATTGCATCGAACCTCACTGCAAAGTACCTTCACAATGCCTTTCCTCCGACCGGCCTCTGGGTGACGCGACTTTAGTTACGTCGCTGCGCGTCGGAACATGAACTGCTTGCCACGATTCATTAAACTCCTGCTAACCGTTTTCGTATCGACATAACAGTCATCCACTAAGGTTGGTCCCATGGCTGGATGACGTTGCGGCCGACTGCGCTGTCGATACCCATATTAATTTAGTCCTACGCACACGCCCCCGCGAATTACATGTATACAGACAGCCACGTATGCGTGCTTTACGTCAAACGATCTGTACGTATAATCTACTTGAGAAAAGCGTAAACTGCATTTACAGTTTGGCTGAGAAGAAAGTATAACTTAACTGGCACCTGTTCGAAAAAATACTGACGCAATTAGTAAAATTCACGCATAATTCTTACGTGACCGTCTTAATTATTCTTCACAAATTATTTTTGTTCTTAAATTTTGCTCAGTTTGCTTCAGCTTCCTGCCCCACTAACTATTTTCAATTCCTGTTTGCCGCGTCGAAACCCCTTTCCTTTGTTTCGCTTATCTACAGTTAACATAATCTCACCGCATGTCAAAGAAATAGAAATAGGACTACCGTCCAAGAATACTGAGGCATTGCAAAATCCTGTACAAAATAAGTCTAACCAAAAATTCTTTGTATTCACAACTTCAGGTAAACGAGAGTAACCGCCCACGCGATCAACCGAAACATCAGTGTTACACAAAGATCATACTGCTGTAACGTAATGTATTGTTCCCACCGTTATTTTTAATGAAATGACAAATTTGTTATCAAAGAAACCTGACGTTTCGGCACTATCTAAGAAATGTTTATGCACTCCTGATCTTATTCGCCTATGACTCGCAAGTATGAATCCGATGTGTGTATATGCGTATGGATGATGTATGCGTATACGAATCAGAATGCCTGCGCCGTGATAAAAACGCAAAAGCCAAACGCGAGGAATAAGCATCAATCCGCTTGTTGCGCATTCGTTTTCCGGATAGCAAATACGGCGTGTCGGTGACCGATAATAAAATAATAAATAAATAAATACATTCACCGCCCCAGTTGCCTAAATCTTATAGTTTTCCCCTACAACTAGGCGTGTGCCTTTATCAAAAGACCACATTTTTGTATTAGTGGTGTACAGTGATTATGACTCCAGTATACCCCATCCTACATCCCATTCAGAAACCATTGCTATAGCTTGCCAGTTCGTACGTTAACGTTCCTCGACCTTGCTCTCTCGCTACGTGCGCGTAACGAGTTATTTAACGTTATCGTCATCGTGCGAAACTAAGAGGCAGTCTTTTGGCTCATACCAGTGGTGTTCTCCCATTGTTCGCCGTAAGCAGGGGACGTGGCGGGCTATACGTAATATCGCTTGCGCGGCTATTTATTACCTAATTGCCGCGCTATTTTTCACGATGCTTTTAGCTAAGTAGATGATAAAAAGTAGGCATGCCGGTTAGCGCGGAAAAGAGCCAGAGGAAGTCGCCCGAAAGAATTCAATGGCTGCAGGCTAATGGCCAATTGAGGTACACCCCATCCTTGATAACGCGGACTCTTTATTATGGCCGCGTTAATTGTAGTTTCCCGCCGCCGAAAGTAGCGAGAGAAGCAAAAGATGGGATTCGGCCGTTTTCATACAACGAGATCAGTGTTTATTGCAAGCCGCGAGAATGAAAAGCAAAATGAATCAGCTTGACTTAGGCTATTGTTGACAACGAAATACACAGGGCTGTTTGTGAGTCGGCGTGTAATTAAAAAGGGTGGTTTGAAAATGTAAGAGGAATTTTTGACATTAAATTTTTTAGAAGATACATCGGCTCGAGGTTAGCGTTTCAAAAGTTAATTATGCGAATATTACAGATAAAAGTCGATGGAAAAAGGAAAATGGAAGTGATGCATTATACATGCAACCACTAATTTCCATGAAGTATTTTCATTTCATTCCCATAATGCATTATACATATAATCATTAATTTCGCGGGAGCGATTCTCCTTAACCGATTTGCTGTCTATGCGCCTACAAACGTCATATGCCAAAGCACATAATGCGACAGAACGTCTATTAACGTCGACGGTTATGAACGTTAGCTCAAATTACTGTAATCAAATTACGTACACCGCGATGCTTTGAACAAATATTTGCCGTCCGACAAACATAACACATGTTTACATAAGAGCAGTTACCCAACCGCTTGAAAATGTGGTAAAATGTAATACTTCAGATGTACCACGCTTCAATCTCTAACTAGACCCTTGTCCACGGACACGATATCTGTCTTGTCCTGCCTCTGCATTAAAGACACATCGGCGAATTCCATCATGTGCGTCCGCGGGTGGTTCCTCAAGTATTTTCGTTGCGGCAGTTCGTCCTAAGTGTATCGCAAAAATGACGATTTCGGTCCCTCCAGCCAATTTCCGCCATCCACGACGTGGCCACTTCCCGATGTTTACGGTAGTGGCCGTCCAGCGTAACGAGAACGGTACGTGCCACACGGTATACCGCTTTTCTTCGTGCACCTGTACATGAAACCCTTCTGCCGCTGTTGGCCCGATGAACGCGGGTGTACTATATGCCGCTTGAATGGTGCCAACATTCTGAGCGGGTACCTGACATATCGCAGTGTCCCCGCTTTTACGAGGGTCACTTTCAAAATTTTACAATGCCTCGTAATTCCCGACTGACGCTGCACACTTTGACGGGATCAAAATGACAGCTATGAATCGGCAAGTGCGCGTAACAAATTTCTAAAGTATGTGCGGGATACTGCGCTCTAAGTGAAGGCGTTAGCACGTACGGCAATGCCTAAAAACGGGAAGCACGCTCTGGCACCGACACCATCCGAGGCTGACATTGTACACGGAACGCCTCAGTTTCAACGTGCACGAATGTCTGCGTACGTGCACACAGCGACGTGCAACTCATACCAGCACTTTTCCAGCACCACTCGTGCCGACAACCAACTTCGTGTTCGGCTCGAGCGCCTTCTCTTTTCTCGATTCTCAAATGTCGATGGTTCCACTTCCGGCTGCTTTCTGTCCTCGAGTGGCGACTACGCGAATGCTACGTCGATCTGCCGACTGCGCGAGGAAACACTAATTCGTGCATCGTTGGGGTGAAAAGGGGAGTACTCGTTTCATCGGGACTTCAAAATCGTTCGCGTTCGTAAAAGAGGCGATGATATTCATCGCTGTACCCCTTTTCTTGCGACGTACGACAATCATTCCGAAACTGGGCGAGCTTCTGTCTGACTTTAAATACTTTCGTAGAACGGGACAGTGATCAATGGTAGTGTGAGCGCGAGACCATAGAGCGCGGAGAATTAGGTTAAATGTTTCACGGTGACGTGAATGTCGGCATAATGGCCCTACTATAATTTCTAGAAAACCCAGCGGCCTGCGCGGTATGCAGTTTTAACAGACTCTCACTGTTACCGGCATCTTGTCGTTTAAGATCGGGTCAAGTGCGGGCTTGGATCTTTGATGTCTAATGACTTGACTTGTCCACTTGAGCGTCACTTATTAGTCAGTGATGTAAGCAGCCAGTGTTGGGATAAGGGTTTAGTGATCAAAGCCAGTCAGTTGCAGCTTACCGCGTCGACCCCGCGTATGGCACAGAACAGGCTTCAATCAAATCTACTTAAGGAGTACAGTGTTTCAGAGGGATTCGATAATGCCGTGTTTTCATGATGTGACAGCGCGTGCGTTCCGTTGATTCTCATGTATTTATATAGTCTCCAGGCCGGAACGTGCGGGCAACATCGATTAGCGACGTGTACAAGCGATTTAGAAGAGTTTCGGAGCGAAACGTCATGCCAGTCACACGTCGACCCGCTATAATATTACCGATGGTTAAAAACTGTTGTCACAGCGAATCAGCGGAGAAAAGGATCCCGAGGGGCATTGTTTCACCCCAGGGATATTTACACTCCGGCATTCAGACGCGACAGTGAATACGTAATGTCAAAACGCAGCAATACCGTTACGTGAACGGCATGCCCGACGAATAAGCGTGACATTTAACGCAAATTTTCACGCATCCCCCTTTCGCGTCCCTCCGCCATAAAATCTCGAGCACCCCACGCGCCTGACAATAAGGCAGAAACAAATACGTCTGAAATTCGAAGCGACGAAGGCACGATTCACAAATCGTTCCCGGAAAAAGTGCAGCATCCCCCATTTTCACCGGACCCTCTGTGCATCGCGTCACACGTCTCCAGCTTCCGCAGCGCGTAAGTTAGTCGGGCGCGAGGAAAGAAGATCCGCGAACAAGTAATTCTCAGTTCCCGCGCGATATCCGCACAAGACGCTGCCCGCGGCCATTCGAAAAGTTCGCATGAAGTTCTCCGACTGGCACGCGCTTCGCACATTTTCCGACTGGCACCCAGTCAATATCCGGGGCGAACGTACCGCGGCTCGCAATCTCTCGGCGTATCCGGGTCGTGGGAAAACAGCCGGGATCGTCTCGCGCTGCCAAATTACAATGAGCATTCCTTTTTACGAGCTCCCGGTGCTACGGTATCGTCTTCGTCGGCGCTGTCTTTCACGCCGCCGCTCGCTTCCCGACCTTCCCCGTCGGTCGGCTTTCCGCCTCTTTCTTTCGTCGTCGATTTGGCCACGTCGGCGTCGTGCCACCGGCGCACAAAGCGTCGCCGCGCAAGTGCGTTACACTTGTGACCCGGCTTTTCGAACGGGCGCAAGTTTGTTGGCACAGTTTAGGCGACAATTCGAGGCCCGCAACGTGACAACTACGGGCTTTCACGGCGCGCGGGGGTCATTCATCGTCGTCTTCGTTCTCACACTTCTCCGCCGCTACCCTTAAGCGTGACGTGCCTGTGATCTGCGCCGCCACGAAATTCGACGAGTGCGACACAATGTCCAACAAATCGTCGGCACAAAAGCCGGGCCGCGGCGGTAGTAGGTCTCTGATGTCTCGCCGAAAGTCATCCGCGCGCTCGGGGTCGATCTATTCTCGTGTGAAAACCCCCTGTGTCGTGCACTATGAAAACGCAACCCCCGCCGCGCGGCGGCCACAAAGTTTAGAACGAGCTGCGGGCAGTTTTCGTTCGGCTGCCTTCATCATCGACCTTCATCGTCGGTATTTAGCTATTTGATGGAGAGCGATATCTACGGGGCAGTTAAAGAAAATTCGAGTTGCTTGTGGATGTGCAGACGAACACGGATGGACCGTGTAAAGTTGGAATGCGTGACAAAAATCCTATATGAATAATAATGACTGCGGTATATGATCAGGTCTTATTGTGTTAAATCGTTTTGGTCAAAGATAGGTTGATGCAAGTGTTTTAAACACATTCGCGGTAAGTTAGGCGAAACGGTGGAATCGTACATTAGAATTACTGATATTGCAAAATTATGTTGGCCTAACAGGTCAATTAATGTGATTAAAATTATATATCTTGTTTAAAATCAAAATCCTGACGTTTTGGCGCTTGGTTTATGCTCTTATCAAAGAAATTGAACTTTCCGTATTAATGTATTAATATTTAAAAAATTAATTTAAAACAAATTTTATTGGAAAACACTTCAATCAAATATATGAATTTGAAGACATTAATTAACAGGTTATACCAATATCAGTTTGCAATATCTTCACCCAAAAGGACCGTCAGAATAAATTGCATAACGCATACATTAGAAATACATATAAAATGGATTTTTGATTAATGGTATTTTTCGCTTACAATGGGTCTTACAGGACGTAATCCCATTGTAAATGAACAAATACCTGTACGAACTCTCATAAATACTTTAACAACCGACGACCGATTCAATATTTCTCATTCATGAGCCCGCCCAAAAAACCTGCATCCATGAAAAAAGGAAACGGGGTTAAGTGCGCAGTGGCAGTCGCATACCGCGAAACTTCAGGTTCAAAGTATGCAGAGAAGAACCACAGGGCAAGATGTAACGAGCGTACGTGTATTTATGCGCCAGTGCCTAAACGTGCATCAAGCGCATCTCTCACCGCGCTGCTAACCTGTCCCGAACATTTTGTACTTCTCAGCACGACATATTTGTACGACCCTCCCTATACCCGCCGCAAACCATTTACGACTTACACTTTGTCGATTCGAGAGCGAGTTCGACCTCCTTTGAAGTTCGCCGTACGTATAAGCGAAAACGCTCCGGATGGAGCTCGGTGAAAGATTGATTCTCACTCACCTTCCCCTTTTTCGCCCGCTGCCTTCGTACGCCTGGCTCGGGTTGACGTGCACACTTTCGTACGCGGTTAGCTTTACCTGAAAAAAGAAATCAACAGTCATGCGAGGAATCGCAAGGCAGACTCGGCGGGCTCGCGATATTTTGCGGTTCGTGCACGTCGTCGTCAGCGCGAGCATTCGACGTGCTGGCGTTCCGGCCCGGTATCAAAGTGGTGGCGAATTGCAATTACCGGCAGCGCGCTCGGCGAATATTCATAGAAAAATAATAGAGCGTATGCGTCGGAATTTATGTTCCGGTTATCGGCTGATCGCGTTGAATAATAATCGCGGACTGTATCGCCGCGATATATGTACGCGGACGGCCGAACACTGACGGTATAAATTTTACCGCGACCCTCGAAAAACGAATTGCGTCTGTACGACGCGTACGCTACATTGACACCGTCTACGTGCGACTACCGTGCAACGTGCGTGAAAACACTTACGCGTACGCGGAGTAACATTCTTTCATTTCTGCCGCTGAAAGCGGGCCATTCGCAAGGAAAAGCTTCAAACAGCAATCCGGCATTCTGCGTAAATGCCCTCGTCGTCGCGCGAAACAATGCGCGCGAGGCCGGCTTCGCGCGGAACCTCCTATAAAGGAAAAACGAGCCTGAAGTACAACAATATTACGCCGTCATTTCCTTCGTCGCGATCTCTCTCTCGACGCTTTACGATCGCACCGCCGCGGAAGTAGCGGTGTTGAGAAGTCTCGTTCGCGAAAATAATTCGCGCTCCCCGCGACGCGCGGGGGAACAAAAAATGCGCGCGCGCCAGACTCATTTAGCGAGCGACAAAGCCGCTTAAACCGGCAGGCATTTTCGCGTCTCCTTAATGACGCCCACGTCATTAGCGGCAGCCCGCGCCAAACAGGCAGGTGGTTAGCCAGGACTACGACTTCTCGCCCTCGTACTACGAATACACACACGTGCGAACGCCTACATGCGCCCAGACGGGAAGTGTTACTTCTCGGAGGCGTTACACTACGTTTCCGCGCGAGTTTCATGGCCAGAAGTTCGCCCATCCACGCTGTCGGAGTCCTTATCATTACGGCGCGCTTCGAAGATATCGCGGACCCGCGAGTAGTTGGCCTAACGAGCGTCAACCGGCGAAGTTCACGTCTATCATCCGAATCGTCGATAGCAGTACGAACCGTCAACGACTGTTTCACTGCTATTCCAGCTGAATGCGCCTAATTACTTTACACTCGAGATTACGGGTTCTGAGTAGGTGGAGCGGACTGAAGGACCCTGAGGGGTGGTGGCTTAGTATGTCATGACAGCGCGCATTGGGTATGATAATAAATTAAAATAATGTGGCATCGGGTGTATGGTAGTGTATATTAACACGTTGACTGCCAATCATATTTTGCTATGTTAGACCGCGATGCGATGAAATACTGCAGAGTATAATTAAATTGTGCAAAAGAAAGATATCGCAGAGTTGTTAGAAGCCAAAAATATTGAAGCACCATTCCGATATCAATTGCGCTTACAACATTGCAAATAGACTTTGTTGCGACTTTTTTGCATTTTTAGTAACATTTTTGCACCGGTCACCGGTGACCACCGTGGCAGTCAAAGTGTTAATTTATTCGTTACTACTATATCCACGATGTACTGCTTATATACGACGAGTAATTATAGTCGCCCGATCACAATCCACCGTAGCACATTTACCACGGACCTCTTGTTTCGTATGCTGCTTTTTTTGTTAGAGAGCGTAGCATTGTTGCATGTGCCTATTCTCAATCCACCACAAAAGAGTGGTGAGTCAGGGACTGTTTGCAAGTGGGCCAGAGAATCGCACGGTTGTGTTCCGTGAACAGTGAATAGGGATGCGGAGGGTTTACGCGATTTTTATCGATTTGCACATGAATTCGCGGATGTAAGAGCCGCGTATATGATTCGGGAGTATATGGATACGGATAAGGGTAGGGTATAGTGACGAAATTTGAACAAAGCAATTCAATGTGACGACCAATGAAACTCGGAGCCCGGTTCGGAAGAACACAGCGAGGCGCGTCACTATCAAAACGGAAAATTAGAGAAAAAAGCGGCGTGGGTCATTTGAACGTGGCGACGGCGGTTACTTCGATTTCGAAATAAAACGTGCGTCGATCGCGCGCAGAGCACGCGCGTGCACGGGCTGCCCTCTGCTCGAGGCTCAAAAAAAAGGCGAGCGAAAAAAATATGCGGCAAAGCAGAAAAGAGATTGGAGCGGAAAAACTGGCTTCAAAAGAGCTCGTCCGCATTTAATTCGACGCGGGGGTATAGGTATGAACGTTTGTGGAGGATGCGGCTTCGGTACTTGCGAAGGAATGAGAGGCAAGGACACGTACTGCTTTGGACGTTGGGCATTCCCGCGGTCGATAATGCTTGTCTCTTGGGAGAGATCGAGAAAACGCTCTTCGCAGCTTTGCGAAGAAAAAATGCCCGCAAGACGACACGCCCGCGGAACGTGGTAGTCGTGACAAGCACGTTTGCGAAAGCGGCTTCCATGATACTCGAAACGTTCACTGCTGCGCAAACTTCGTTGGGAAGTTAAGTGGCGCGGTGATTGCAAATGCAGAGACTATGAGCGAGGGAATTACTCCTAATTAATCAGTTAAGGAATTTGCGTGATTTCTTTGGCGCAAAAACTGTCGCCTGCTCCGGTCATAGCACTTTGCCATTTTATTCTGCGAACGGAACAAAACTCATTCATAGAAGCAAACGGTTTCGTTGCTTGTGAGGGTAGGGCTGAGGGGACAACTGGAAGCCTTGTGAGAAAATATAACCACTTGCCAGTAGGTGTATATTTTAAAATGCGGCTCGAGAGTTCCCCGCTGCAGATACTATTTATAGGCTCTATTCTCTTATTATATGTTCTCATTATTATGATTATGTGTACCATGCAACACTAACGATATATATATAGATTATTTTTATATTTATATACATGCGCTTTAGGTTATTTCCATTATTTATAGATGAAATTATTGTCCAAGTATCGAATAGGCTGATCTGTCGTTTCGCACCGAACATCACCGTAATTAGACATAAAAAAATGCTTTCACGGCGAAAGTGGCAGCCAAACACTTTACCGTGCTATTGCGCATTAACGCAGGAAGGAAATATCCACGAAATCCCAGGGCACTTTTTCGAGCAGGGCGACCGGAAACTTCGTGATCCGCCGCGGCTGGAGTAAATAAGTATGGGCCACAGTGGTTCGTTCGTGAGCCGGTGCCGAAAAAAGGGGTGATATCCGTGGCGCACCCTCCGGAGTTTGCAAACTGCGACAACTCGTCGCATCGTCGCTCTTGGCGGTAGTATATATCGAAACTCTTTAGGAGTCGCAGTTGGGTATGCAAATGAAATGAGTTAGGGGGAAAAAAGAGGGAGAGAAGGGAAGACGGGGGAGATGGGGGGAGCGCGTGCAGGGGTGGACAGAAGAGATACAGGAGACTTCTTAACGAAACTGTAATTGCGCCGCTGATGTTTTCCGCCGAAAACTCCAGTTACTAAAACAAATCTCGCACTTATCTTCCTTAAGTAGCGCCACCGACGGGATGGCGCAGTAAATAACGATAGGATCGGTAGTAAAGTAGATCGGCTATTTTTCGCGCTCCTAATTAATCGCGATGACGCGGAGAAAAAATGGTGTTAGAGAATGGGCGGGAGGAAGGGGATAATGAACGGGCGGCAGAAGAGGGTGTGACGAACGGAGAGAAGGAAGCGCATGGGCGACTTGCCGGGAGACAGAGGGAGCGGGAAGATGTTTTGCATCGTCCCGACAGAGACAATGAATTGCAGCGACCGTACGCCATGGATGCCGGTTGGCTTAGCTCGAGTCCTTCGCGAATATTAACGGTAAATCTACTTTTAACTACCGTCGGATTTAAGTGCTAAGGAGAGTCGGGCGCAGCGAACCAAACAACTGCGCTGGAAGCGAGTCAGCCCGACGCAGTTCGACTTCGGCTCGTTCCAGGTAACGGAGAAGTTCGTCGTTACCATTCCTCTTCGTCCTAATATCTTCCGCCGCGCTTCTGTTTTCTTCCATCGGCCCGTTCGTCTTGCTTCCCGCCGCACCCCGCAGGTCCGCGTCGGCGACGTTTCAGTCTGCGTTCCGCGTCTCTATCCGCGTAAATCGATTACCCGCTGATTTCAGTTTAACAAGCGCCGCGCCGCAATCTGAGGAGCGAGATGGAGTGGAGTGGAATCGGCCGGAAGGGCGCGGGGCCAGGGGCCGTCGCGGGTGATGGAGAAGAAATGGGGGATGGAAGAATTTCATTTGATTCGGGCAAAGTGCGCCCGCAAGGACAACCGGGCTTCGCCGGAGCACTGACGCGCTGGAATCCTTGGATCGCTCCTCCTTTTTTCAATGTGATGGATCACGTTGTCATGCGGCGAGGATTTTCGTGGAAGTTATATCAATGTTCCGCGAGGCACTTCATCTTCATATTGTCTTGTCTGCGTTATGTCAGTTCGCGGATGATACATTTCGCGGAGACGATTCTCTCGTTTCCACCGATTCACGCTCAACCTCGACCGGGCTGTTCATTTTTCATTAGCCCCCGGACGCGGCGCGCAGAGACGCCCTCCGGCTTTGTCGGTCTTTAATCGACGATACGTTTCGGCCGGGAGCGACGTAACGCGAAACTAAACAGCCATCACTTCGTTACGCGGCCGATTAATAGCGCCGATTACAGCGGCCCGCGTATAATCAATCTGTTTTTAAAGACGCGTAATGATAAATACCGCACCGCCATATTCCGCGGACAGCGAGCGATATTCGATTAATCACCGCGCCGCGCCGAAATTCGCGCTTTCCAAGAGGCGTCCGCGAGATATTTATTTGCCGGGGCCGAAAAAAAATAAACATACGAACACGCGCGACGCGTGTACGCGCGCACGTACACGCGGGCGGTTGTGTACGCGAGGGCGAACGAAACAGCGGCTTCCGCCGACGTTACGAAGGACAGGAAACGACGTGATGAATCGTCGGCGCCTAATTACCCGCAGGTCACACCATCGATCATACAATGGCCCCATCATCCGATCCGACGCCGACGCCCGCGGCAAATTTTTACCCGTCCCATCGGCTCGCTCATAATAAATTGCCACTACGCCCATGCGAGTCCGAGAGACGGGAAGACGGCGACCGCTCGAGAAAAAGCGTGCCGAAAAAGGACGAAGGGGGTGAGAGCCGGGAGTCGGAAGGTGGAAGCACGGAAGAGAGAGAGGCGTGGAGGGTAGCGCGCGTACGGCAACCTCGTTCGAAATGCCGCACGTATCGCGGGACATTTCCAGATAGAGCTTAAAGCTCTTGTCACACATTCCCTACGGAAGCCCTCCGAGCCGAACTTTTCGGCCCTCGGCCAAGGATCCGGATTGCAGGGCTACGCCTCTCTTAAATCACGTAACGGTAGGATGCTTGCCAAAAGTTACGGCCCTGCCCGATATATTTTGAATGGCGCGGCTATCGCCGGATTACCGGCTGCCTAATGAAACTTTAATGACGAAAAAAGCGCCGGCCGACGCTGCCCGCGTCAGCCGCGAGTGTTTTACGGCGAATAAAACGTCGGCGCGGCGACTAAGTCGCGAGCCAATCGCCGCGGGCGTCAAAATTGAATTTTCAACCGTCTCCGCGCGCGATCGGATCTCGCGGTTTTTCTCGCCGGCGTCTTATCTGACGGAACGACTTCTTGCGGCGCGTGGCGGAAACAGCTGAAAGATCTTATCTCCAGCTCCGCAGACTTCTGCGCCCGCTCTCGCCTCGAGACTCGCGTTTCTCGCCCGCGCAACGTTCCGCGATAAGGACTGGGCGTGAAGGCGAAAGTTCTACTTCCCTCGTAATATAATACGGCCATTTTCATTTTCCTTTGCGAGCGATAGCTCTCGGGCCGCGCGGCATGTGAGACGCGAGCGTTCGCGTTTCTGTATTTTTACGTCCTCGCAATGTTGCGTCCGCGAACAAGAATTGTGCCGCGAGAGAAACGTTGATGCGCATCTTCGTTGCGTCACAATCTTCTCAGACGTATTTGTATCTAGTGCAGAATACTTTGTACCTGTAGACGCAAGTATACGATTTGCTTTCTTATGATCGCGTGACAAAGAATTTAGATAGCTGCCGAAAAGACACGCATGCGACAAGAGACACAGCGTACCACGCGCGGAAATTTGGAATCTTCACAAATTGGTCCTTGTACTATATTAACTTTGAGCGTACTTTCCAGCGAATTCTGCATCAACGGAATTAACATATTGTATGAAACGTTACGAGAGCGCAAAAATATGGCAGTCTGGTAAGAATCAAAGGGAACGCGCGTCGTTACACAACATCTATCGCGAAGCAGGAAGGAGATAAACGCGAATGCAAATATTATCCGTTCGCGGGTAAAAGTCCATCATCGATTTATTCCGGCGGTGTTGAACCGCTTTAATGGTATTATTGATGGTCGCGCTCTCGTCTCAGGACTCTCCGATCTGCGCTCAAGTTTCATCTGAGCGTCGGCGCCGACTCTTTTTATTTCGCCCGTGGCTTCCTGCATAAACGGAACAGAGTGGATCCGAGGAAAGTAAAACACTGCGTCAATATTATTTCATCCCGCCCGCGCGGGACGCCGGATACTTGTAGGTAGAAAAGAGAGAGTGGGTAGAAAGGCAAGGAGGATTGTTTTCATAATCAGAGACTACGAGACGGATTTCTGCTCACGGATCTCCTTACCTTCCTTCGACCTCCGTTGAAACGCTCCTCAGGGTACACAGACCTGGTGATCCTAATATTCATCAAGATAGAGTAAAGACAAGGATTGAAGCGACGCTCAACGACTCTAGGTGTAGCCACCGCGTCAGATACTTTTAATCTTCCCGGCCGACGAAGATACGACCACTAACTGTAGACGAGCTAAAGGAAGTCCCGCGTAAGCAGCCTACTTATTACCGTCTGAAAATGTCAGGAATTCCTTGGAGACTTTTAGCAATGAGCCGGACGTGTATTACGACACGCGGCTTTAAATTTCAGCGACGCTAAGTGGCAGGAAATGCCCTTCTACCAGGACTCACCGCACACTTGCTCCGAATTTTTGTTCTTTCCTAATTACCTCTAAGGAGACTATATAACACGAGAACCTAAACGTTAATATCGTTAAGATGCAGAACCTAATCATGTGCACACCATAGTAATAAGGGTTCCTGCAATTTTGCTCGTAAAATCTGGAACCCGTCAAACTGACGGACCCCGTAAATCTACTGTCAACCAAACTACCCACCCTACCAGTCCCCAGCATACAAGCTTTAAGAAACGGGTCTCCACGCGTGCGTTCAAATTTCCCAGAATACGACAGAACGCAATCTCTCATCGCGTCTCGTAAATCCTCTGCGCCTCCCGTTCGCGCCTATATTCCGCAGCGCGATAAGCCATCGGCGGAATTCGCAGATCGCCGAATTCGGCGGACTTACCATGCACTCCTTTCCACGTTCACGCCCACACGGAGACAAACGGCCAGTTGCAGGTGGCGCGAAAGACGAAGCTGCGTTCACGTTGGCTGGAGGCACGGGACTCCGAGAAGTACGCGTTTCCGTTTGAACGTGCATAGTTATGCGGAGAACGTCGACTCACGGACGTAAACGCGCACTCGGCCCTTGTTGCTTACGCGTTATAGACACAAAATACCTGCAGCTGCAGACGGCGCGCAGGAGGGAATCGGACCCGCGGCCGAAGGATCCGCAACACGCGGCCATTAATTGAATTCCCGACTGGCAATTCCTGGCATGCTGGTTCGAGAGACCGCACCCCCGCTGCACAACGAACCGCCTTGCTATCGTTGTTGGCCTTGGCTGCTGGCGTTATCGTACTCTCTCTCTCTCTCTCTCTCTCTGCTGTTGTTATTTAGACGTTTTCGTTCATGTTGGCGACGTGTCTTGCAGTCGTGCATATTATTGTTTGAAACCGTTTGGTGTAGGGTCTGGTGGTCGCTGTGTGCGATTATCAGGGAATGTCGGTGGTTTTTGATTAATTGTTCCGCAACCTTGGTTGGTATTGAGAATTTTATGTCTGTTGGGGTTGAATGTGCTTTATTTGGTTTCTTGGATGTTGTACATGTCCGAGATCCTCGGGCTTCCACCCGAAGGTACCGGTTTTCTGTTAAATTATTTATGTATTGTACAGAAATAATAGTAATGGGTACAAAAATAATTTAATAGAAGATGGATATGTGAGGAATACATTTTTTTGTTGCTATTAATATTACAATATTAGTCTCGTACTACTCCTGTACCAGCTCCTGATCTTCAATTTTTTTGTTTGGCCTAGCAACAGTATCGAGATTCGAATGTCTTTAGGTTGTCGATTCTCTTACAAATATCTTCCGGAGGGAGCCCTCTTATTATAATATAGTATTCCTGAGGTGGAAGCCGACAGCATTTAAAGAACCAAATAAAGCACATTCAATCATAACAGATGTAAAATTTTCAACGATACTTTTTGATGCAACAATTTGGAGCAGGGAAAAGCGAAGGTCCTGTGGGAAATTCTGTGATTATTCAGAGGATACCACGATACTTTGTTTAGAGTATGTAGTTGCGAGGGACGAGCTAATCGTCACTAACAAGGGATACACCTCAGCATGTTCGTACAGTAACATTGTGTGGATACTTATGTTTTACCTGACGCGTCATAAATTGGCAGGAACGAGACGAAGAAAACAAGTTCGTTAGATTTTAGCACAGAGTCGCGTTATCGTTCGTTCTTCGTTCGGAATGCTTGTTTACTTTTACGATGGTCCGAAGACCGTGCCAGCGTTTATACGACGTGTACACGTATACGCACAGATCGTAAATCCCGAATGCAGAGCCGCCGCCACCGCCACAGCGGAAGAGGAATAGCATCGGTACCTTTGGGAGAAGGACGTTCGAGCGAAGATGGCGACGAGAACAACGACGGCGGTGGCGAATGTGGTAGTCGTGGTCAGTGGCAGTGGCTACTAGGGTGAGCCGAAGAGAAATGGACGATCGACTTCGTCGCGATCACCCGGACACAATTTTATGGTCTGCTTTACCACCCATTCAATTGAACGTATGCGATATATACGCCCATCCGAATGTTTCCCTTATCCCCATTCGAAAAGAACGCTAATCTCAACTACTGCGATTTCGCACAGCTCATTCATGCGAGATGAATAATCATCATCCGCTCGTAATTGTGGTACCTTTATTTGTGCGCCGCGTTTGTCACCGTTAACACGTTGACTGCCAAGCGTATTTTGAGTGCAGAGGCAGCGTGAGGCAGAGTTGTTAGAAGCCAAAGCATTGGAGCACCGTTCCAATATCAATTGCTTTTATAAGGTTGCAAATAGGGTTCATGGCGTATTTTTTGCATTTTTAGTAAAATATTTTGCGCCGGTCACCGGTGACCACCGTGGCAGTCAACGTGTTAAAGAAAGCGAGCACGGCCGCATGCACGATAGTCTCATGTTTAATGACGAACCGGCCTGCGCGCCTTCAAACAAACCGTCTTGCGGCAAATATTCCGTTTCGGCCGCCGGTTTTCGCCCACCCTTAATCGCGTGCGGAACATTCATTCGTGACCTGTTAGTCTTAAGTTCTTTTGTGTGACCCGTTGATCTTGAGCTTGCTAGTTCGTTACCATAATAATATGGCTCTATTAAATATAGTTTGTTCCTCCTCACTTAATGGTTCCATTATTTGAAACGAGCTCGACATTAACGCCGGACCCACTACATAATGCAGGTTTCGCCTCAAATCGCAACGCAGGGGAAATCGATAGCATCAGTCGACTGCGCCGAGTCGCGATATTATTTTTACCGTCTCATCGGCGTTGTCCCGGGTCGCGGTAATAAAACGTAATGCGACCGAATCAGTCGCATTCCGGCTTCCCGGTCAGCGAGTACGCGCTTCGCGGCATTTTCCCCGGCCGCGACCGTAGCCCCGACGCGAAGACAGCGGTAAATCAGTTTTCCGCGTCGCCCAATCGACGAACCCTGGCCCCGCGATATGCGGCCATTCTCCGTGTTTATATACCGCGGCTGGCACTCGGCAAAGGCTGAATTCCGAGACGGCGTGTTTCCCGGCGGAGGATCAAAGTTTCAGACGTCGCGCTAGAAGTCGTCGGTACTTACGCTTAAACGTTTCCGCCGCACAAAAGACCCCCTTCCCACCCCCGCTCGGGACATCGAACGGCCCGCGCCGTTTCTGTCGATAACAAAAGTTACGACGCGGAACGATAAATCGGCGCGCGCCGGGACGACTGAAAGATGGAAAAGGCGGAGATAAAAATTGAATCGAACAGGAGAGCTTTTACGTCGGGCTTAACTGCCCGCCCCTCCCGTATCCTTTAATAGGGCAATCGAATGGATTTTTTTTAACGAACCCAGCAGAACGCGCCGAGCTAAAGGACGACGCCGATTTTTTAGCCGACGTAACCTCAAGTGTCGCGGAAGTTGGACTTGTAAGGTTCCGGTCTGTTGTCTTTTGGGCTGATGAAGAGTTCCGTGATTTTGCGCTGTCTCGGGTGACGCCGAGGAAAGCCGGAGTTTCCGGCGACCGCAATGCGTAGTCCGCGTATGTGCGCGCGTGTGAGTGACGTGACGTGACTGCGGGCGGTAATATAAATCACGCGGCGCAGTTGCGTGATACCGTGCCGCCCGCCACAAAGGAGAAGGGTGCTGTCCCTTCTCGAAAACTTCTTGAAGCCGCGATTGCGGCGAGTCACGCTTGCGCCCTTTCTGAGAAACATCACGCGGCTTCGTCGAACTCGCCGAATCACGCGTTACATACGATACGCCGAACTTTGAACTTGCGAACTCGTTATATCGTTCATTTGAACGCGTGCGCGTATACGAAGGAACGGTGTATACTCCACTTGCACCCTTCTGCAGAAACATCACGCTTCACCGAACTCGCCGGATCACGTGTTACGTACGACACGTCGGAGTTCGAACGTTGCGAACTTGGCATGTTAGTTCGTTTAAACGCGTATGCGTGCAAGAAGAAGCAGGACATTTGTGGTGCAAGATTGTATTCACAGAAGCAGGACATTTGTGGCGCAAGATTATATTCACAAAATTATATTTTCACGCCTCCGTCACATTTTTGCCAAGTGCGCGCGTAATAATGATAGGAACGCTCAAATATATTTTTCTCGCCGGATCAAAAATGTCAGACTTCATCGAACTTTGTGGTGCAAGAATCACGTATTACACGAGCACCTCGAACAACGAACATTACCAAGTGCGCGCGTAAAAATGATAGGAACGCTTGTCATACAAAATTATAGTTGGTTCATTATATATTTTTCGCTTGTACTCCTTTTGAGAAGCATCACATTTTATCGAACTCGCAGGATCACGTGTTACGTACGACACGTCAAACTTTGAACGTTGTGAACTCATTATAGCGTTCGCTTAAGAGTGCGCAAATAAGAAGAAGCGAAGCGTTACTGGCGCAAGATTGCAGTTGGTCCACAGTATATTCCGAGATGAATTACTTCGATCGCAGACTAACCGCGGACGCTAATATCCGGCGCACCGCTTTCGTGCCGCGATTATTGCGTGGCGTTGAAATACTTCGTAGCTCCGCGTCGCTTTATTCCTGACGTTTCTCAGGACGCGAGCTTATTCGCCTGTGGGCGAGTGCAAAGTTGCAAACGATGAATGTCACGAAAGAGACAACCGCGATCTGTATTCCGCGGGCAACTTTCTATTCAGCGGACATAATGTATTATGATGTAAAATTATGAGGGAAAGTGGGTCATCCCGATCTAGATTCTCAGCTTTCTTACGGCACCCCTCTGTCACCCCCGTACTTCTGCGACCCCTGCAGGTTCTCCGTCCAATTACCTGACTGCACCGACCCGGGTAGGCAAAGGGTGAAAGACCCAATTCTCGCTGAGAGAATTTTGAACCCCAGCCAACGGACGCCCGACAAATGTAATTATAATGCCGCAGAAAAGTGTCCCTAATTGCCGAATTCGTCGGACTCGAGCTCCGGAACGCTAATGCCTGTACTCACTGCCGCTCCTGAAAGGTATTTAACGGTGAATTCCCCGTAAAATGTGTGCGCGTGTGGCCGCGTGTACATACGCTTCCGGCGTAATTGCATTTTCAAATAGACGGCAGCAGGGCTTTTTTTTAGATACTCTTGAAACCGCCGTGCGAGTGCTAGAACAGTCTGTTGTGCAACGCCGAGGGTCCGTGATGCGGTGTTAAGATTCTTAGGTTTTTGCGGCTTTAAATATTTGCATTATCCGCATATCGAGTGCGGAGCCAGGCGAATGCATAGTTTTGATAGTTAAGAAATGGCCCTGCATAAACCTGAGCGTTAACTGTAAGAGCCGGAAAGTTGCACTATCGAGCGATCCGCAGTTGGAAATTGCTAACAATTCCTTTAATCACAGATATGCATCTGGGCGGAACAGATCCTCTTAAAGAGACAAACTATCTCCCGGGAAGTCTTGAATCATATTACTTCCTTTATCTGGCAACGTTATCGACAGTAAAGTGCAAACGACCTATCGGATTTTACAAGACAGCGAATGCACTGTTCTTCGGATACTTCGATTTTATGTTTCCCAAAGCTGAATGTTTACGAGGACGTTAAAAGCGAGTTAACGCTTTTATGTAAAAGCGATTATGCAGACCCGATTGTCAGAATGGACGAATCAGATGGGCGTCGGTTGTCGCTTCCGCATTCAACGTGCACACAAGCGATGCAGTATGTATGGATCGATATTTCCGTTGCAATGAGTTAGATTCGATTCTTCCGTATTTGGCCACTGTCGATGATACATTCCGCTTGTTCGCGTATATGCTTGCTTAAACGCTCGAAGTCCGCTATTCTGCCAAAAATACGATTTATACGCGCACGCCGATGATGGACATTTTGCATAGTCGCTAAGTTCAGCGCCATAGAAACGAGAGGCTAAAAAAATATCAAAAAATACTGTCACCGGCGATGCATTTTAATCTCGACTAAAACGTGACGGCTGCCACCTCTATTAAAACGTCAAATCTCCGAGCTAAGCGTTAAGAATAAAGCTTCATTAAAGCAAGTCACTCCTCAGGTCGCTTCTCTTTCATTCCGTATCCGCGAACGCGCGAATATGCAAACAGCTCGTACTACCTGAACGTAAAGACATAATGTCCCCGCTAAAACCCCTTCGTCAACAAGACGATATACCGGTCTCCGTCGTGCCAGAAAATTTACAATCCACCACACCGAAGTTCCGTCTCAAGCATAACGAAAATGAAAACGTCGCGTCTAAATCCCCGCCGACGAACGTCTTGTCTGTCGCACGAAAACCTACGAAACGCGATGTGCGGCCGCGCCGGGAGCAGAAAATTCGCCGCGAGCGGCGTCTGCCTTAACGGAGGCCCTCTCTTAAACGTCTTATTAAATCTCACGGCGCCGTGGAAAGAGTAGCGACAGATACCGATGGTACCGGTGCTTGCAACCATCGAACGACAACCATCCCGCCCTCCGTTCCGTCCTCTTCTCGTCGTAAACTCTTACGTCTCCCTTGCTCGCCCGTTACCCGCTCGTGTCTCAGTTTCGTAATGAGTCCTGCGGTTTTATTGGTTCCGGCATTTGCATCGCCCCGCAACCTCTCCGACCTCGGGCTTTTTTGCCCTCCGCGTGTCCTACCGATCCTCTCCGAGCTTTATTAAGGATTCCGGGGCATGGAAGACAACAGTGTCCCGGTGCTGTCTTCGGGTCGACGACGAAGACGTAGACGACTGCAACGGCCACAACACCGGCAAGCTTCCTTCTCCCGCACACGGCCGGCATCCCGTAATGCCTCTATTAAAATGCAATCCCACATCTTACCCCTCGACGAAAGCTTCGCCACCCCTACCGCCCCTGTTTGCTTCAACCCTTCCCGTCGCGCCCCGCAGTGCGACTCCGCAACTGCACCCTCCCACCCTTTATCTCCTCCGTGTTTCTCCTTTTATTCATTAAATAACCGTACCGCCGCTTCCGGGCACGGCGGAGGAGTAACTTCTAAACGGCTCTTCCGGAAAATGCAAATGCGTGTGCCGCTTCGCTCACGGCGGTGCGCGGTAATTAAAAGGGCACGCGGGAGGACGACTTACGGCGTCCCGCTGGCAGACAACGCGACGGCGGATTTTGAAGTGCGCGTCCTGGGGAGAGAGAAAAACGTGCGAACGTGGGTGCGCAGCGTCCGAGGTAGGTGGGTTCAGCGGTTCAGATTGGAAGCGGTTGCAAATACGGATGGTTGCGCCCGGAAGCCGCGTTATAAATCTTATAATATTTAGACGGTGTATTAGAAACTGCGACGCGTAAAGTTCATAATGCACACGTCGCGGCGTCTGTATGCACGGTAGTCGCGCGCGTATAGTAAGCAACTCCGGATAAAGCGGGCTAACAGTATTATATACAGAGGATAGACAGGCATGCCGTGGGATATTCTATGAAACTAGGAGCGCACTTAATAAGCGTCGTTACTTTGGCGCTGGGGCTCGCTGCGTTTTCTCGTTATCTTCCTTGCGACAGCCTCGCGGATATACCATTCGCTGCACGGGTAATCTGAGTATTTCATTGTCCGGCCGCGAGTGCGCGTATCGGATTTTATCGCTGACCGGAACGAACATTTCTATCACGGAGTTTGACGTACGGAATTAATAGTTCGTGAGGCGATCTGAAACGACCCATTCACGATAGCATTTAGATCCAGCGCGCGAATTCACTTGCGGTCTCAAAGCTGCAAATACGTCTTGAACGAAGCTATTACCGGTACGACTGTAACAGAATTCATATAAGCGTGCATGATCGAGAGCGTGAGCACCGTTCGGTATACCTAACGTGCTCCAAGCACAGGAGGCATTACTGCAGGTACTACCTAGGTACAATCGCCCGCAAAATTTACAATCCACTTAGCACACGTGGAGGGAACGATCGCGGTCACCGAAATGGCTTCTGATTTTCGTATAACTCAGCGTCGTCGGCTATATCGAATCTCCCGAATTAGCGAGCCACAAATTCTACTTGCGCATCCCATAAACGTAATCTGCGAACAATCAGGAAGGATCCCGCCGGGAATTATGCCCCTTACAACGACCGACTGCCCACACGATCGGTGTCACGCGCAAAAGCGCGCCTACTGCAGCTATGCCGATTAAACTTCCCCATCTAAAAAATAGCAGCCCCAACTTTTCACACCGCAACGCGTCCGCCGTTGGGCGACGCGGCGGGCAGTAAAGTTTCTCGACGTCACAAAAAGAGACCGCCGGCGCAAATAGAAGAACAGGTGTACGCGGGAGATGAAAACAGCGGCAATAGCGCCAGCGAAAGTGGAAAGCAGCTGCGCGAAAAAAAGAACCAGCGCCGGGAAACGCGACAGAGTGCTGAGAGCGCGAGAGTCCAGGCATTAACGATGCCAAAATAGTCGTCCGAGATTGCGGCGGTCGATCGCGGGGTCGTTCGAGTTTACTCGCGCTTAGAGGCAAGGAACGAGATCCGCGGAACTTTTGCATGTGGCCGTACACCGGCAATAACCGGGAACCGGCAGTGTTTCCTCCCCCGCGCAGCACACGCAGATGCAGATGCGGGAGCGGAGATCACGCTTCGAAGGGCCGTGCGAACTCGAGATAGCATAGAGAGGGTACATGTTGTAATAACATGCCCTCAGCACATAACGCGCGCCCTCCTGCGTGTATGCGACGTATACCACGTCGTGACTGTCCTTCGCGTCGGAATCTATACACGTCGTCGCCGTCGCCGTCGCCGTCGTCGTCGTCGTCGTCTGTGGGCGTCGCTACGTATCTGGCCGTGCGGACCGTCTGCTCTATCTATAGTCCCGCCCACCCGCAGTGCCACCCACCCTCGCACTATCCGTCGGGGTACCTGCACTCCATTACGCGCGCTGATTATTCGCCATTGTCCACTTGTAAACAGAATATATCGATACAGCGGCTGTAATAGCCAGCCTACGTCACCGGTTGAGCAGCTCCCGTACAATCGAGTCGGCGGATATGTACGGGCGGCAAATAGGTATACTTGCTTGACGTGTACCGCGCACGGGTGCACGGCCACGACATGTCCGTGATCGAGCGGCCGGATCCGTTCGATTATTTATCCATCGCGAGAATTGTTTACGGACGTGTCCCTTATCTCGGCGCGCTCCACGTCTGCAATTGCGGCCGCGGTGGAATATTGACACGCGGGAGACGCTGGAGTGGTTATTAGCCCGACGTTGATCGACGTCAGAGATGGAGTCTGGGCTCGGAAAAATATCGAGTGTCCTTTCCGGTGTCCAATTGACGTACCTGACCAGCCCGGCGGCTCATCACGTCTCCGGAATCCCTCTGGTCCCCGAGAGCGGACAGTGGACTGGCCTGTTTAGGCCGTCTCTGCCCCTACTGTTTGCTCGTAGTATCGCTAATGAGTCAAGCACAGCCGATGAACCGCGATGAAGGGAACGGAGGGAGGGCCCTGACATATAGGTGGCCCTCGAATTCTGCCCCTCAAAGCTAATATAATTATTGCGCGCAGGTCTCGACGAGTAAACGGGCCCACGGACACAATCAGGACAATCAGCATGATTGGCGGTCTCAAGTGTACACACGAAGAGGCCGTGCGCCAAAAGCTTTTGGCCGCGGACCACATCACGTCACCATCGCCGATGTTCCTTTACTCGTCCTAACGTGAGCGACTTATAACGAGAGCACGACGCCGCCACCCTCCTTTTGTTCCTCTCTCGTGATCCCGTCATCGATCCTCGACCTCGAAACGCGCGGGACAATGGCGACGTACACGTAACGCAAGAGGGAAAGTTCCCGGGAAAATCATTTCTTCAGCTCATTTCCATGAAAGCCCCGTTAGAAAAAATCTCACGTGCGAGTGCTTATGCGAAACACTGGTTGAATGCAGATAACAAGGGGCGCGACGTTCAAAGGGCAACCGGACAATTACACAGAGAGTCGACGCTGCACGGTATGCGAGCATTGCGCGACGCACTATCAAAGGGTATTTCGATGCGAATTTAAACGGTCGAGCTCATAATTGTGGCGGCACTCGTTACAATTATGCTCGCAGGAGTATTAAACGTTGATATTCCCACATATTTTCGGCAGACAATGCATTTGGCTGGCGCTGGCGAAATATTAACTTCGTAAATCACGTGTTCGCTAGCACGCGATTAGCAGACTAGTCTCTACGCGTGTGCCATCGGTGCTAAGTGCGTAAACTAACGAATGAAACACTTCACTGACCGTTCCTCACGCTCGACTAACCGTGGGTCAGGTTTTAGGTAAAACGTTGATCGCGTACGCCAGTCGTTCCGCCCGTCTCTCTCAATTCGGTGGAAATTCGATCTTGCTGGCTGGACAGTGCTGTCTTGTCTGTGTATACACCTCAAAGGGATTCTAGAGATTCCCCGGGAGTAAATCCCGGCCTTGTTTACGCAGCATATTTGCGCCGATCGATCCATCCGCCGTGTGCCTAATCGAAGGGACGCTTAATGGGATTCGCTATACAAGGGAATAATTTCCTTAGGCGAGGAATCGGGCCAAGCGCGATCGATGCCATTTGCCACCTGCGTTTGATTAACACCGTGGCGCGCGGAACAGCCGAACGGAGTTACTAAATTGCTGAATTACGGAAGACGGCGTCGGCTGCGACGAACTGGCCGCGATTAGTCGGTTTCAAAATGGACGCGTGTCGGTCGGGCCGATCTGCCTTCGACAAACTGACCACGGCGGTTTCTATATACAGCAAACTCTCGCACAGTGTCCCAATTGGGCGTTCTTTTGTAGTGTCTTAATCGGTATACATACGCCTATATAAAAATTATTCCTGCGATTATGATATTAACCCCAGCCAGTTAAGTGTGCGACGTATGTGATACGTCACGCGACGCGGCTTCTTTGACGGAAGTTTATGGCTTGACAGTTTGTAATACAATAACATAACTTTTTTACTTGCATTTTTGTATCTGAAAATTGTCATAACCTACTTATAAGGTTTCGCGGATTGGAATGACAAAAATCCCGATATACCGTAGACCACATTTATTTGTTTAATACTTATCATGAAATTAGTTACTCAATAAGTAAGTGTAAGTTTTAAGTGTTCGTCGCCTTGACTCTCATTTCATCGCTATTCTATATCCGGTGTCCTGATCGCAGTTCCGCGAGTTACAGAGGCGAGCCATGCCTTCAAACAAACAGTGTCCCTGTTCCCAAAGAGTCCCAACTTGATTCCGACCAAAGGGACACATTGAGTAACACGCTTCGCATCGAACAGTTCTCTCGCCGTCATCGCAACGTCCGGAAACCGAACTGCCAACATTAAAAAAAAAATCCGCAAAAGTGTTTTCTTGACCCAGTCCGACGAGCGAGTGTATCCATCGCAGGTCCGTCCCGCTTCTTCGAAATTCCCGTCAGGAAATATGCTCGTTCTTCTTACGTCCCCCGCGTCTCGCGCAATCTCTTTCGCGCCCGCTTTATCACGGCTCCGTCGTCTACCGTCCGGCGGGAATTTTTTTATCTATCTCCGTCGAAACGTGGCCGCGGCGGAGTGGCTTTCGCGCACGTACAATGCGCGCAAGAAACAGGAATCGTTTCCGAGGGCCATCACGGTGAAGTATAAAGTTGCGGCGCACGGCCGGCCTCGCGCAACACACGTATGCGAGTCGCTCGATTGCAACACCGTCGCCGGCCAGCACTGCATTATGCATTTGTACGGTTTTACGTAGCGGATCCGAGCGGGCGGACTGAAACATTCGGTTCGGTAATAATCTTGCCGGCCGCTGGCTACCTTTTTCATCCCTCGCGCGTTTACACGACATAAGCGTTTGTCCGCGAGTGCACGTCCTCTTCCATTGCGACGTGGAATTGTATTCCAGGGGCCACCGGACAAAACGTTCCCCGTGACGCAGGGGTGGAATGAACTACCACGATCGCATCGACGTTCGCGCGGTCATACGAATTGCGACGTGCGCGAGCGCGCGTAAATTTGCGCTTCGCCATGACGGTACCCAAGTGCGGACGCTCGAAACTTCCCCCTGCGAACTTTCGTCCGCTGCAACTCTCAATGTCTTCGCTCTAATATTTCGACGCGCATAATTTAACTCAGCAGCGCGGGCGCGAGTTGCGCAATCGCGGCGCGTAGAGGATTCACGACGTATCCCGAGGTTCCGATGTACGATAATACAGGACCCTGCGACGGCGGGACACTTAAAGTCACTTTAAAGTTTAAGCCGCGGGAAGTTACGACGTATTGTCATCGCACGGACGGCGCACGATATATCCGTTTCTGTGCACTATATGCGCGGTACGTGTGTCGCTGGTAAATTTGAGCCCGTTCGTTCTCGTGCGGCGTGGCCTGTGCGGAATAAGTCCGCGACAGGGGTAAAATCCACTGGCCTGGAAGCGCCGATAACCACGTGCCATGTTCAATGCTCGAATTCCAAGTGGAAAGCTCCCCGCTGCTCGTAGACGACGAGCGGAGTCCGCCCTAGCAATTTTGTAGCCTCGCGCTACCGTGAGGGGACGGGCTTAAAACGGAAGAGGAATGAGAAGCGCAGACATCCTCCGGGATCGTCCGCCACGTCGATGTCCCGGGAAATTTTTGACTAGCTCGGAATCGGAATCTGCGACGAGCAGTCACGTTCTCGGAGCATCCGGTACTCCGCTGGAAACACGGAGCTCTCGAATGCGAAGGACTCTCCGGTAGATGAAAAATAGCGCTGTTGCAGGCAACTCGCTGAAGAACGAGCGAACGTTGAGTAAGACGTTACGTGTGGGCTGCGGAATGCGCGGTGCTTCGGTGCCCCACTGCTTCAACGTGAAACGTCGGTTAATTCGCATTGTGCGTCATAAAGAATATCGGGCATAATAAAGTCGCTTTACGATGAACTCAGAATGCGGGGATTAAGACAGGCGCAGATAAAATCGACGTCGCGGCGTCTGCGACGTTACGAATCCTTGCTGCGATTAAATATTACGATTGGCCGTTAAACGGAACGTGGGCGACTGCGTACATAATTCTTACACGGCAGTCACGCGAATCGGCGACAACGGGCCAAAGGCACTCGCACCTGGCGACCCGGAAAAGTCCGACGATCGCAGCGCGACGAATACGCAGCCGTCCGGAATTCCATTAAACCGACGTGAAAATCCGTGCGCGGCGAATTTCTGCGCCTCGCCTCGATTATACCGTGAAGTCCGTGTGGGCCATAGCGGCAGGAACGAGGTGCCTTTCGTGACTCGGCCAGAGAAGGCATCGTCGGACACGGGGCGCGAATTTTCAATGCGATTAGCACCTTCCCTCCGCCAACCTCGATGCCTTACGCGGAGGACAATGGTGGACCCGTATTATGCACGCTCCTTTCGGTCCTCAGCCTCACGGATGCGCGTTACGTTGGAGTTTGGAATACAAGGAGCGAGTCCGGGGGCTGACCGAAATCTTTCAGTACGATCTTCGCTCGGACGGCCGGACTACCTGCCGACTCTCGCCCCAGGACGGTGAGAGGGTGTCAGAGGAGGTGAGCGAGCGGCGGACCTCCTACAGCGTGTGGCAAGTCACTGTTTTTAAAGGGCCCGAAACGAGTCCAGAAATCGAATGGGAAAGCCATCGGGAGAAATGTAATCGCGGGAACAATGAACGACGTGCGTCGTTTATTTCGGGGCTCTCTTGTCGATGACGCAGGAGAGTGCGTCGGAAGGCGGGCCTCGAAAGAGTGGAGTAACAAACGCGCGTGCGGTGATGTACGCGGTGCTGCGGTAAAGTGTTACGCGGAAACAATGGTTTTAATGAATGAAGAGCGAGCGGAACGGGACTCGCGGCGGAATGACTTAATAAACTCGGCGAATGAAACAATTGACAATGGGGTGCGTCAGTCTTCAATTACTGGCTCTGTGTTATGACTGAAAGCTATTTGTTAGATAAATAGTGAAAATGGGGAGTTGATTTTAGAATTCGGACGAATGTCAGCACCGCGGCACGTACGTGGCGTATGTATGTTTTTATCCCTGTGCCACACGACATAACGAACGCCATACGTACATTGAAACGTATTTTCTTTGATAAAACCCACGTCGCTCATTAAGCCATGTCGCTCAATCTGGTACTCACTCGTCTGCCAAAAATTGATCCTAAATACCACCTTTGCGCTGGTTTAACGCCAGAAATAATAACTCGCGCCGGGATTTCGATACTCCATCCTGATAGCGGTAATTACCGCAGACATTTCATTCGTGCGTCGTTACCTATGCAGAACGCGGCCGTAAAGAATGGAACTCCCGTGCGAGGGCAAGGCAGCGAATGTTTCTTTTCGTCGTCGGCATAAACATCCGGCGGTATCGCGGCGAGTGTGAATAAATCGGAACGCCCGCTACATCGTTCCAGCGCCTGGCGTGGCCGTTCGACGCCATATAATATGCATGTATGCAACTGCAATACATATATGCAATAGCTCCGGGCGTATATATTACACATACGGGAGCCACCTACCGTGCGAATTCTTGCAGGTGTTATAAGGGAAGGAGTGAAGATGTGAATGCTGCGTCTAGAGACGCGCCGAGGGAAGGTGGGAGAGCGAAAGGAACACAAAGAAAGTGGGACCGAGAAAGGGAAGAACGCAAGAAAGGGTGCGCCGATAGCATCATGACTCGCGCCTCGAGAAATGGCGGGAAGCCGCAAGTATCCCGATGGCGGAAGCGTTTGACTCCTGCTGCACGTGTGTGCCTGTGTATCACGAGCATGGATCGTGCCCTACCGAAGAAGTGCATCTACAATGGCAACCCGATCTCAACACGAACATGAACACGTGATCGTCGTGACGGAAGAGGATACGTGTTATTATTACTATTATTATCCTCGCACGTACCGCCCGCCGTGAACCAGGTGCCCGCAGCGTTCCTTTCAACTCGAACAAATTGGAACGTCGGGAATATCGCGCCCATATGAAAACCACACTAATTTTTGGATGCTCCCTCTATCAGTCATTACGATGCCGCTCGAGCACCGGGGGGTCCATTACCAGAAACGGAACACGCTGAGGCCTGCGAAGGAGCGGCCGTGCTGTGGCATGTCCAGCTATCGTAGCATCGAAGACGTTTCGACGATTGGGTAATGGACGGGCAGCTTTTGCGAGGGTAACGCGCGTTCTACGTGTTTCACGACACGGCAACGCGGTTTTTGAAGTGCTCGGGGTCAATTGGGTTTGAGCGGCGCGAGCGAAACATTTTGATGAAATTCCGGACTCTCGTTAGACCCGTCATTCATAAATGGTTGGTCGGGGCTTAGTGTAGGGTTAACGCGCAAAACCACTAGCCAGCGGGCCAAACAAGGCCAAACACTTCCGTTAGAGTCTCTGGCAGTTCCTTGTCCGTTGGACACGAAAACGTACGTGCTGTTTGCGAAACAGAGACCTAGGTGTACGGGTCGTTACGTGGTCGCAGAGTGGCACGTCGAGAGTATCGTCGGAAATCAGTCTCTGTAGAAGAACCTGTTCGAAGCACCCCGGTTTTCCCCAACAGCAGAGCCCCGACACGTTCTACGTTGCCTGCTGTCTGTGCCTGCAGGAAATGTGACCGCAAGTTATGATGCGATGTAATGATCTTTGTCGGGTGTGGCTACATTACATTGGAAGGCAAACGCCGTGCAACACGATGCCCGCAGATTCGGTGCTTCGAATTATGTATGGGTGTGTGTCGGTCGGTGAATGGGGCCCGAAACTCGAAGTCGTTCCCGCACTTCCTCAGATCGGATGCCTTTCGAAGACGATTACGCGCTACAGGCGGAGACTACCAAATCCGTCGGTCCATTCTGTCCCGGTAATCCCGGTTCGGCTGAAAATATTCGAGATGGGCCGATCCGATAGTGATTGTCGCCCATACGAATTCCCTCTCGTCTGACCGCGGAGAGTCTTGATCGCTAGACTGGAAAAGGTAATAAGGACGAAAACATCCGCAGGACACATCCACAGGCGTGCGTAGACGTAGGTGCGCACTGAGCACACTGCACGCATTTTGGTCCTATGTCTGACTGTCGCGCGCGCCCATGTATTTCGCAAATCCCACTATTGTCCCTGGTTAAACGGTCCGCCAAGTATACGTGTCTTCCCCTCCCCTTCTTCCGCAGTGACACAATGCTCGGAATCGCTAAGGCCTGTTTACATAACCCGGCATCTGTCACAACTGTTTATGCCCCGAGACCTAGATTCGTTCCTAAGGTGGCCTTAAGCTCTGCTCCCCTTTGTAACGCGACGATCGTACAATGTGCCTCCCTTACAGTCATGCTCGAGTGCTCAGGATCAGCAAACACATATCGCTCGTTTGTCCCTCGTCCACGTCCTGTCCCGGTTCGACGAGGTTTTGTCGCGTCGCATCCTTCGACGAGTGTGTTTTGTCGACAACACGACTACTATGCAACGGGACTGCTTCTTCGATCCTTTAAAAACAGTGGAGTCTTTATCTGGTAGTCTATTAAGAGGGGAGGAAGACAACAACGTTCGAGACGGAAAACGTCCGGGCCGTTGACAATAAAAGGACCAACTCCGAACGAAATAATCGAATAATTCTACCGCTGCACTGTTGACGGTAAGGATACTATTGTTCGGTGAAATGTTTGGGGTTATTGTTCGCTGCAATGCATGATTCGCCTGACAGGGATTGTTCTGAAATATGCAAAATCTCTGGCCTCCTTTCGCTGGCATATCAGCATATGAACGCACGGTCTTTTAACGTACGATTACTGTAACGAAGGCGAATGGTAGACGATGAACAGTCTGCCGATCAAATTACAGGTTAGCCAGCGTCATATATCGTAGTTATAGAGTTACTGTAACAAGCACAATGGTACGCCTATATGTCCTTCATTATATCGTTGTACCGTGACATTATGTCGTCGAACATCGACTGTCTCGACACAAAGCACGGGTATGGAACAATGACATATCTTGAATGATAAATCAGCGGACAGCAGTGCCATGAATGCTGCATAACTAAGCGCCCAATGCTTCCAGCGAGCTCAACAAGGGCGTGTACCAGATAAATAACATTACCGGCGTACATTCGTACATACGCGCGTTAAGACTAATTTCACGCGATATTCAATCGTTCTGGCGCCACTTTATCACTCATTCGTCTTCAGCGCTGCCACGCCGCACATTACCGCACTGCTCCTAACGATTGTAAACGATTGCGGTCGGCCGTATATTTCGCGTTTACGCCGGGGAAAACCTTTCAATTAACACGCGCGACGCCACAGGCGTCGGTCTGCTTCAACAAGACGCGCCCAAGCGTTTCCCAGCCGTGATCGATTTTCACCGTGTTTCCATTCGCGCACGTAACTTCACCGAGTACGCGTAACTTCCGGCAAGTTTGCGCAACGACAATACGACAACCGCAGAGAACCGACCGCGGCGAAACGATTCTGGATTACGGTAAACATGAGTTAACCCCCTATCGAAATGACTGCATTAGCGTTTCTGGTCCGCGTGTATACATGCATGTGTACATATATACATATGCATATATACCGCCGCTTCCTCTTCTCGTTCTTCCATTGCCTTTTTCCGCGACCATTACTCCCGCCGAGACCGGTACCACCAGCTATTTCATTTTATACCAGAACGAGTATTCCGTATTCCCACGGCGAATGTAAATACCAATATCGCGAAGATAACGCGCCGTGTCTGTCGGTTACGACTGCGCGCCAACTTATTACGCAGCTGAATATAGCCGTGCCTAATAAGACAGACGTCGCCGTTTCTTCTTCGGGCTGCCCCGCGCGTCCGCAAAGTAAGTCCTAAGTTTCGGGTTCGAAGAAAGTGGTAATCGAGGGAAAGGTCTGTGCTACGGAACGTTGCGTGGTTCGAAAAAGTTTAAACTGCGACGGCATCGAAATTGGCGTTGCGAAACTTACGGTCCGCTTCCCTGACGAAGCTGTGTGCGCACGTTTTTTTTTAATTAATACGCTGATGAGTGAGTTGGGTATCTGTCCCGTAATGTTTCTGTCGTCACGGCGGATAAATACCGATACCGAAATAATGATGCGACGGTGTTTGCCGGTTACAGGGACTTATTATCCCGTCTAATAAGACGAACGACCCCTCTTTTCCACGGTTACACTCACCCAGGCACTGCAATCTTCGGGATCCCGGAGAGAAAGAAGCAGATTGTCTACCGGTGGCTGCCCACGAAGGCACTGTTTATTTTTCTTGATTAACTTGACTCTCGAATATTGCCAGAGACTCTGAAACAACATTGAAAAAACTTAATATAGTCTTGTAATTACTTGAAAACGACCCCCGTTAATTGGCGAAAAATTAAATGGCGGGGGGACTAATAATGTTAACAGAGACAGATCGATCGAGGTCAATAATATCCAGCCAACCATGAAAGGAGCATTCATCGGGAGTAGGATTAATTACAACATGGATACATAGAGTCTACGTACAAGATAACGTGACGCGCCGCGAATAAACGTGCGACGCGGGCGCGTCCGTACGGTTAATCAAAATGAAAAGCGAAGGGAAAAGCGTACGTCAGAATTTTTTGCTCGCCCAAATCATACATCGAAATGCTGGGCAGACGAGAAACATTGAATTACACCAAATGTTGAAACCCCGCAGGTTTTTTCAGCGGACTCCCTCCGTTCGGCCCGGCGGGCCGCTCGCATTTCCGGGATAATTTGCACTCGTCGCGCGCCACAGTGGCTCTCACCGTGTGCAGCGTGATGAAAAAAAAGGCGAAAAAAAGAATGCAACGAATAATTCAATCCCATGTCGCAGAGAATACGAGGGTCAAAGGGCAGCTACCGCGCATCTCCGTGTTTCACGGGCCCCACCCCTCCCTCCACCCTCTGCGCTCGCCCTCCCTCTCTTTTAGTCGTTTTCCTTCCCACGCGGAATGCATTCCGGTAATTCAGCCACATTCCACGGCACGCGAAGGTGAATACACCCACCTACGTAGCCGGCGGCGCGGTTGAGCCCTTTAGCGCCCTAGGCGAACCTACCGTCTGGTACTTACATAATTTACGAGGATTAAAAAACGCGAAAAAGTTAATCAACCTGCTTCACTGCTCCGCCCACTCCCTTCTCCGCCACGATCCGCGCCGTTCTTCTCTCCTCGCCTGCCTCCTACCCACCCGCGCGACCGTCCTTCTTCAACGTCCGGGCGTTCATCTTCTGCCCGCTCGGCTCGTTCGGGTTGCACGGGCAACGTTGAATTCCCTATTAGCGTCCGAAACCTCGCGCGCCCTTATTTATCGTCAGAGCGCCGGCACATCTAATTAAAAACGCGGACGAGGTCAGGGGCGAGGAAGCGGAATACGGCGAGTGGTGAAGGCTCGCCGCGCTAGATTAGAATTTACAGTCGCCTAATCGGGGCCACCTAACTCAGGGAGCCAACGAGATCGCGCGATGATTTGTTGTGGCTGCGCGCGAAGACTGATCTTAGTCTCTTTGCCTTCGCTGCTGCAGTTAGTTAAATCAGGCGCGGACGCTACTTCGTTAGACGGCCGGCTTTTTGCGAAATTAAGATTGATATGGGGCGCCGGGGCAAGGGCGCGGTGATCGATCGGCCCGGATTGATGTCGGATTGACGTTGAGGGGAGATGCTTCTGCGAAATGAGTGCTGAGCGCGGAATTTGACGGAAGGGGGATTTTCGAAGTTGTTTTAAAGTGGCTTTTGGTGAAACAATGAGTCTGGGGGTTCTGCTGTTTGCGCACGGTAATGGACGGATTCGAATGCGGCGGCGCATTTTCGAAAATTGAAATTAATGCTTGAAAATTCGCCGAGTTCTACACGATGATCTTATAAAACTCGGGTTATATGGACATTCGGAGGTTGTCGACAAGCGAACGAAATGCGTTAATGCTGGAAGTGGAACAGGTCATTTTTTTGCATTAAATTGAATGACTGGAGAGTTTTGCGTGGATATTGAACCGTGTTAGTCATTAGCGGGTTTCTTCTACGAATATTGATTAAAAGTGTCGGTCGAAACTCCCAGTCATCGGCACTCATGACAGAGCGTAGTATTCGAATCGTGAGGGGTACTTTTTGCCCCTGAGCGAAACGGTTCGTCGGTAGTCAGGGCACTTGCCCGTAGAGGGCAGTAGCTCTCTGACGCGAAAATCCTGGCTGAAAGGTATCATCGGCGGCGGGTTTCAAGAAGGATTATCAGGCAACCTTGCCGAAGACGATTTAAGACGTTACTAACGCTCACCCTTCCGTGCGGGGCTTGAGATGAGCCCGAAATAAATTCCCATTTACCGCAACACCCTATTTGGCGCGAATAAACAGGTCAAATCGCGGGACACCGAGGATTACTTCGTGACCGGCGCGAACTTGGGGGGGCCGGAACGATAAATCCAAAACAACGAGTGGAAATTAATCGCACGGCGGGGAGGGCGTAAAACGCTAACATCCTGTTAAATGAGAATTACTCAAGAAACGGAACAGGCGTTCGACCCGCGTCGTAAATAGCGGTGAGCGGTCCAAGTGAAATGGACATAAAATGGGTCCGTGAAGATGTCCATTTAATCTCGCCGTGGACTACGTCCCCTGTACAGTGTTTAACGTCTCATCTACCGGACGCGTCGCACGATTTGAGCTTCTCTCGGTTGACACAGCCGGTGACGGCCGCGAGAACGTAGCCAGGGTTGCGAGGCGACGTGTTTCCTAGACTTAAAGACACAGGGACCAGAGGACAGAGGTCTATTCGGTGCAGCCGACGGAAAGGATGACAAGAAAGGGCAGAGGCTATTACTTCCGCTCAGTTACACTCGGCGTAATCTCCGTTAAACTGTTTGTCGAATCATATTGAATTACCTTCCTCGGGGGTGCCGGGTCTTTGTACCTAGAGCCTGAGGGATCGCCGACGAGATTAGATTAATTCGCCTGATTTTATTAGGACGTTTCCACCGCGGTGCAACGTGCTCGACGGAAGAGTGCGACAGGGAAGTGTACGGATGGAGGTAGGAGCCGGGGGATAAGTTTTCCCCTTTCTGCCCTCCTTCTCGCTCTTCCCGACTTCTTTCTCGTCTCCCTCGCTTCTCGCTTACCTATTCGTCTCATCACCAGTCCGCCGACCAGGTGCTCCTGCCGGTCTGTTCTTTATCTTAAGAATACGGTGACATTCCCTTCGGGGAAATCTCATTTCGAACCCCATACAAACCGTCTCGTCTCTTTTTATTCCTCGACTCCACCCCGTCCGACAGAAATTAGTACCGCTTTACGGTTCCTTGCGCGTGACGGGATCCTCCTCTTGTGCGGCAATCCGCATTGAGTGTACGTGGTGTAAGTATACGCACAGGGACACGCATTACGCGAGCCGCGCACGTGTTTGCGTCCGTGGAGTTGGCTGGCTCTGTGCAGGTAGAGGGAATACCCTGGAAATTTGCCGGTGCCCACGAGGATCCCGAGGGATGGGACGAGACTCTTTATTCCACGTTTATCCCACAATGTCCAAAGCGCCCCTTTTAGTATATCTCCCTCTTGCTCTCTTGCGGCCCTCTACTCACTCTGGTCTTTCTCTCTGTATTAGCCTCCTATCCGTGGGTCTGGGCTCAAAAGTCCTGCCGGAAAAGATACCGCCGGTGTGATCTGTGACGAATAATTTTTACGCTAATTTCAATCCGGTTGACGAGTTTCCACGAAACCGTCCAGATGTCGACGAGCCGGTTGCACAGGACTACGAACGATCTAAAGGTCGTCGTGCTTTTCATTTCGCGCAAAGGTGAAAGCGCTACGTGAATTCATCTCAGCATGAAGCACTACCGGTGTTTTTCTTCTTAATGGAAATCGTCGGCAACAGTCGTTTATTTTAATACGCTTTGGCATCGATCGATGAATCAAGTTGACAATATTGCCTATATAAACGCAGACAAACGGAATACGTGGGAGTAAAAATTGTCGAGTGCTTATATGACGTACCGCGGAACGAAGCGCGAAGAGCGGAGGTACGATAAAAAATGATCCGTTTAAGGAACGGCCGTCCAAAAGCGCATGGAAACGTAAAAACCTTTTTGCGTTCAGTAAATACATATGAACGAGGCATGCCGACGAGTTATCGCGGTGAACACAATTTCGCCGACGCTTTTTGCGTAGCTTGTACAAAGCCGTGGCAAGGAAACACCGCGAATTCCGTCCTTATACCAAATATTTTCATATTCCATTCGCAACTGCTGGTCTCCCCGCCCCTCCGCGTTTGCCTCACCCCTCTCCTTCCTCCTCACTCAACCACCGTGCGCGCTCGCACTCGACCGATGCCAAAAGGGTATTGGGATTTATAAGGAGGAACGAAAACTTCGCCCACCCGAGCGGGAGGAACGGAGGAAAAGCAATTTAAATTCCGATCGTTCATAAAGCGAAAAGTCTCTCTCTCCATTCCCATCCTTCTCTCTCAATCTTATCCGCAGTCGCTCTCTTAGCTCTCGCGCCGTTCCCTGTTTTTCTCTATAACGTTCCCTTGCTTCTTGGCAGCGGCTGTCCCCTCTTATTTCCAAGCCACATGCTATCGCGTCCTCCGCCGGCGCTGGCGAAAAATGGAAGCCCGAAAGGGAAAACGCGGAAAGGCGCTACGACTGGCAGTGACGAGTGGGCTCCTTCTGTCTACTACAATCCGACTTCGATGTAAGCGTACTCGTGCAGCTGCAAGTCACGGTAAGTACTTTCGCGAGCCGGTGTATGTGGCTTACACGTTGTGCCTTCTTACACGTATGTAAGCGCACAATGTGCCCAGACTACCCTCGCGCTGGGACAGTCGGGCATATAGCGAAATATATACCGAAACACATACCGGCGCACATACTGGAACACCTACTGAAACACGTACTAAATATACTAAAACGCATGCTGAAATACATACTAGAACACCTACGATGTACGTCTCTCCCGCCTCGTTCTTTCTCTCATCCGCGCGAGAAGGATGGCGCGGAGTGGTGAGGGAGAAAAGCGATTACGGTTATTTCTCGTGGGACACGCGCCCCCTGCGCAACCCCTCCCAGGCTTCCCTTCTTTCTCCTGCGCCCTTTGCCCTACCGCGTTGGTGCCGTCGTTGTTGCTAATGGATCACATCTCTGAATTTCCCTGACATTACGTCCCTCATGTAAGATTTAAACCGGAGTCCGTCCGTATCCATCGAGACTGCGGGGCTAATCTCGACAACCTCGGCGATAACTTCGACTCTCGTTCCACCTTGTTCTCGTCGACCGCGCTGTAACTTTTCCTTCCGTCACACGTGCCCGCGTTTCTTAAGCAACGCGCAACCGTCGTTACAGAACACTCGCGAGGCCCTTATTGGATACCGTTACGCCGGGTCGGCCGTGCCGTTAAGGTCGCGCGAGCAAAAATTAATGAATATCATTTCCCCGGATTTATGAAGTTCACGTGTCGCCCGACAGGCGGCCGAGAATTTATCACGGAACTTTAAAATCGCGCATTTACATTACTGCTTACAATTTCTGCTGCGCGTCGGGGCCAAAAGGGCGTATCTTACGCGAGCTTCTTTTTCTTTGCGTCCGAAAAAGCACCGCCGCCGCATTCGCATTAAATAGAATGCTAAAGTATGTACGCACGCGCGCACGCCTTCATTAATGCTCGACAGTGAAGTTCTGGCGAGCGCGGGACGGAAAAAATTATATTTACCGGTTGACATGCGGATGATAAATGCGGACGCGCAACGAGGCGAAACTAGGAAAGTCGGTTGCGCGGCAAGGATCGTCCGGGAGAGGAGAGGAGATAGAAAATTCACCGAAACGTTTCCAGATTTGTTCTCCGGCGCGGCCGCACTCTGCCGGTTTGAGCCGATGGTACGGCTTGTCGGATTTTCGGCTCTCTCCCGCTCCAAGCGTTGCTCCCCGGGGAACACCGCGACTGCGTGGAGGAGAGGCACCGGGCCAGGACGAGTTTCTGGCACTTTGCAGCTCAGCGTCTGTTGAATATTTGATTGTAGACCCTCCACGGCTCCCACTGCTCCCATACAGTCAGTCGTTTCTGACTGACTGACGTCGCCCCACCCGGACCCGCCCTCTTATCGCGCCCAAATCCGCTGCACTCTCATTGCTGCGGCACGCGCGATTGCACACCCGCGTTGGCTCGCAGTTCAAAACGCGCGCAATACTTTTGTCGCGGAAGATACACGGCTCGGCGTTTTATTGTAAGAGCGATTTAAAGCGAGACGTTCGTGATGTATGATCCCTTTGTGTAATTCGTTGAAGACGAGATGAACGACGCTGGAGACCAATCTATTTGCAGGTGTCTGCGAGTGTAAGAGGTCGAATTATTAAACAAGGCAGCCGAAATAGCGATGCCGTGACAACGCATGAGCAATGATACGTAATTTGAAATCGTTGTGCACCTACGGTGACGTTTGTAGGCGAAATTAAAATGATGAGGAAAAGATTTAATCGCGAAAATGGCTTAAAATAGTGCCCAGGGGGCTTAAGACGGCTGTTATGACTCCTTCCAACGTGCCGCGCTTGTTTCATTATTTTTCAAGCGCCCGCGTATATCTGCTGATTAAATTTGCTCTCGCGAAAACAAGACGGGGTAACACAATTCCCGGATCTTTGATGAATTAATTTTTTCCGTGTTTGTACACGTTCTGCCTATGCACTCGTACGTTCGCCTGCATCTATTCCATTCTCTCGGCCCGCTTTCCAGCGAAAGCGCGCAAGCGGAAGCCTGAATCGCAGCGCTCCCGTCTAAATTATCCTCCGCGATTTGAACGAAAAGCGACTATCGTCCTTCGTCAACTATCGAGAATAACCGAGCGAGAACCGCGCGGTGTTCGCCATTCCAATTTCAGCCCCATCCTCATGATTGCCTGACTTGGCGCTTTCGACGGAAGAAAGATCCCGCTCCACGTCCCGCTGGATACCGCGAGAAGAGGGATTAAGAAAATTGCCTGCACCGCGACGCGGATCGGGTATTTGGTTACGTCTTAAGACTACCTTCTCCCCAACTTCGCTTTCATCGCTACCAGCACCATCATCATTCCTTTCCCACCGGCAACTTCTTCCTGTGCACCACATTTCCGCTTTTTTCTGACTGAAGTATCTTCGTTTCGCCCAGGAGATGATAAAACGAGTTATATGCCCGGTAGCAGAAGTCTCGAGAATTACTCGTAAACAAAATATCACTTATTTCTTCCCCGGTCCATCCGCGGCCCAGCTCATTTCAATTTCGCCGGTCGATGGGGAACCTTAAATTTACACGTTAATTGCCACTCGCCGCGAGGCGTTTCAATTAAATATCTCATTTCTATAACTCCCGCGAGGTCGGCGGATCGGGGTTCTGTATAACGGCACTATATTCTTCGTAAGGTACCCGCAGTAAATATTACCGAACCGGTCGGCGACGCGACTTTGACTTCTTATCGGTACGACAGAGTGGCACAGAGTGTATAGAAATGAGGTAAAAGATAACAAGCGACGCAGCGAAAGATGGGAGTGTGGACTGAATGACGAGGAAAAGCAACTGAAGAAGAGTGAGTCGGGCGAAATGAAGGCAGACGGTGGACAGCGAGAATGGTCTCGCCGGTTGCGACATTAATGAGGAGCACTGGTCGTCTGTGTTCGCACACCTACAGACAGAACTGCTGTCGAGTGCAGTTCCGCGCGCTGGTAGACTTCTCATTGAGGTTCAGTAAGTAGATGAAGTACGTACGCGATCTGACTTGCACCCGACATCTTTGTAGACTACTTTGGAGTGTGCTTGCACATCTGCCCCACTCATACGGTGCAAAACACATTCGCGGTAACTTTGGCCCCAAGATATATGATACTGGCTGCGACCACTGACCAACTTTCAGAAGGGCAAGATGGAATGACTTTGGCATGCAGAAACGCTGGTGTACTTCGTTCATCCATTACTGCGATGATTCGCAGATATGAGACGTAGAAGACTTTTGCTAGTATAATGGCCATGACGTACAGTAGATAAATCACTGCGGGGGTATATGGCGCGGTCCCGATTGATGCGGAAATGGGGTTACTAATTCATGGTGTCACGGTGGTCTTTTTAACAAATGTTCTGGGCACACGTGCGCAAATCCTTTAACGATTGAGTTTTTTTCCCATTGCGTTGCTTGGCGCATTGTAATATTTTATTATTCGGTGAATCCATTAGCGATATATGTTAACCATTCTACTTCTAGACGCCATCCAACTCCTTCTCCGGCATAATGGCACGGGAGTTGATCAATTCGCTTTGAAGACTTATTCTTCCACCTTATCCTGACTATTTGCTAGCCAAACGCTACTGAAGTACGCCGTCCAAATTCCAAACTACGTTTTCTCAGCAGAGAGCGGCGGGGCAATGCCGTCAGAGGACGGCAAATGTACATCTACAAATGCCTCACTCCACGGCCCGGAACCTTTTACCTTTCGCGACGAAAGGTAAACCGAATGCGCTCTTCAGGGGCAGAGCGTCAGAAGTCAAAAAGTTCTCATGGAAACAGTCGAGTGGGGGATAAAGGGTACAAGAGAGTGCTGAAGGGGGTGGCGCGGGGGCGGTCGAGGGGAGTAGGTGCCGATAATAAAGGCTGCTTTTTGGTTCGATCGAAAACTTTTTTCATCTCAGCGGCGCCTCTCGGCAAAGAGTCGAGGCGAGCGGCGTGAGAAGAAGGGAGGGAAAGACGAAGGAAGGGTAGGTAGTGTGCAGGCACTGCTTGTAGCCGCCTCTCACGGCCACGGCGACTGCTCTCCGACGAGGAACCCATTATTCGAGAGCTTTGGCGGACGTAAGTGTTGACAGATAAGTGAAAGAGGCTCCCTCCCGGCCGACGGTGGTAAACGGAATCAATGGTGAAAGGAAAACGCCGAACTCCCGCGGCGTTTTAATCAATCTCCTTCTCGCTTGCTTGCTCCTCTTTCTATCTACACGTCACCTCCTTCTCCGATCAAGCTCAGCCAACTTACTCATCCTCCGGCTCCTCTCGGTGCCTCCTCTCGCCGCGTCCGTCCCCGACCGCAGCCCTCCATTTCCGTCGTCCTTTCTCTGCGTAGGTGCCCCGTCTCGTATCTACTTCGCGGACGTGCACGGAGAGCAAGATAGACGAGAGCGGCGCGTGTGTGAGGCGAATGAAAGAAGGGGACGGCGGGTATCGCTCTGAGAGCCCTACACCCCCGCAGTTTGTATAGTTTCATTGAACCTGATACGCTGGGACAGAACGTGTGCGCCGCGGCGCACGGGGAGCGAAGAGGGTCGAGGGTGGCACGATCGTATACACCGAGGGTGCACACCGTCGAGGGTGCACACCGACTCGAGAGGCTCATGACGAAGAACAGCCGGACGAATGCGACTAAAATAATTGAAACGGGAAAAAAGGAAAGGACGCACGCCGCGCGGCTCGCTATCCGACGCGTTTGCCGGCAGGAACGAATACGTGACTAACGACATTTCGCGAAACGCGATGACATTAATGCAAAATAGATATTTGCATACGAGCTGTATCCGTAACGTAACGATAATGCGTTCGAGCGGTAATCCAATTTGCCCCGCAGCAGGGCTTGAATTCGGTCGAAAAACAGCCGGCCGCCGGGAGAAAGAGCGTAACTGGAACGTTACGCAATAAAACACCTTTCGGAACTTGTTCGAGGAAAAAAGCGTTGACGACGAAGGGTGGATGTGTTCGGTCTGCTTTTCCCTGCTTTCTGTAGCGGGCGAGAAAGCGTGTTCGCAGTACGGTCCGAGAGAAAGAAGGAGCGTCGCGGTGCGAGGAGGAGAAAAGGTCGGCAGTGTTATGGCGTTGGAAGACGGGACGGGTTTCTTTCATGCCGGATAATGGGATGTTTTATACTAGGCGAACCGTTGCCACGGTCACAGACTGCCCATGGGTTGCGCGAAAAACGTGCAGAAAGACCTGATAAATATTCAGCCCTATCATTCGTTCACCCGGAAGCCCACGGCGAAGCGTCCACGTTTCCCTTGATCTTGATCGATCACCCTTGCCACAGGGAAAAGCGGGGTGGCCGGTAATGCAAAATTTAAGATTCCAGAACGATACAGATGAAAGAAGTCATTATCCGCTCGTGACTTTCCAATTGAGCGGCCGCCTGGACCGGAGCCAGAATCCATCTTCGCGCGCACGTAACGCCGGGTTAACGCGAGTCTCATGCATTTTTATTGGGTCAACCGTAGTCTCTGATAAATTAAAAGCGTGTTGAAGATACAGAAGGGAGGGCGTCGATTACATTTATGCGGTGCACGAAAATCTCGGTGACAACTGTACGTACGATTGCAACATTCTACGAAACTTCTGCTCACGTGATTCGGTCAGATACGCCGAAGCTGTTTGCCTCGTGCAAACAATTTATAATATCGTGTAACAACGTCTATCGCTAGGTGTGTATCTTCATGATAATAATTAGAGGAGACCTTGTCTGAAACGTCTATCTTTCCGTCGGACCTTTTAACTTAGCACTTGAAAGTTCGTTGAGTTGCTCGCTTAAAAACAATTAATTTAATCCCACAGGGAAGAACGGCGCCGACTAATTCAAGACAACTTCAGCCTGCTTACGGAACGGTAACTAAGTTACGATTCCCTGAAGTTCCGGGCAACGCGGCTGCCTCACAACGCCAACAACTCCAACTATAAGATCATTCCGCGGGAACAGAGAGAAAAAAGTCGCGGTATTTATAAAGGAAAATCTCAGATGAAACTAGCTTCGAATCAGCCCGCATTACCGTGTCAAAACACAATTAGCACGTTGCGCGCAGAGATTTTAATCGTTCCCTGTGCAGTGAAGGCAATTATCGCGGCACGAACGGTGCAAAAACCAATTTTATTAAACTTTCCTAGTGATCAACAAATTTTTCAATTGTACATTTTCACCCTTCTTCCTCGCCGAGAGTCTCCGATGCGCATATACTTAATACCGTTTTGTACAAAGAGCCGCTGAAATTGAAGCGTATCATAATATCCGATCTTCTTACATCGTCAATACGTTTGACATGCGCATCGTTGATAAGGGAAGCCCACATGCACAGATTGCCGATATTTTGACATGCTGGACGGTTAGAAGAAGAAAATCGATATGCCACACTCGTACACAGGGCTGGACTTAGAATGAATGGCTCATAGACTGAAGCATCAAGAACGGGGACATTATCTCGTGACAGGATCAAACATTTTGGTGACACGTGAAATCGGATAGATATGCGGTTGATGAGGTCCTCAGCGTCCATTTATGTACTTTCCATCTCACTCGACACGATCTCGCCTGATTCGTCCCTTATGAAAAAAGAACGTTTCGTCCGTTCTGCGGCAGAAACAACCGCGATATTATCTGACTGACATTTTCTGTCCGAGTAATGCTTCTAGAGCATCTCTGCCGCCGTGCTCGCGGACTGTCAGCAAAAATCTTAAACGTTTGTTTTTTAATATGCTTTGTGGGTACTCCAAAGTGGAGTGATTAGGAGGCATAATATTTAACCGCGTCAGTCATTCTTTCGAGCATCTGCAGAGGCACTTCGTGTCGTATCTATCCATCTCGCGGGGTCAGCAGCCCGTCTCCGGGTGCTCATAAAAAAAAAGTATTAATTCACTGGCACGTAATTCATTTTCGGATAGCGTCGGATCCTCGCCATACATCTGTCGGCACGTGCTTTCCGTTCTCGATTATTTTCAACGCTGCTTGGTAAAGCACCGAGTTGCGTGCCTGCTTCTTTCGATGACCAATGACGCCCCGTACTATTTTCTCGACAGGCAACAATGGTGGACTACACCATCGTTGCCATGTAGCGCTTATCACATCTTCTATTCGAAGAAAATCTTGCCATGAAAGAAATGTTGATAACGCGGTCGTAGGGAAAAATCTTTGCCAAGATATTTTCCTTGACTTCAGTAAGCATCGTACACGCAACTCTGTAAACTGATGGTCGTGTTGACTTCGCGCACATCAGTTTTCGTGCATTTAACACAGGTGTATATGTTATATTGAGTATACTGCTTGCGCTGATTTTTTTCGCCTGAGACACTTATCCGTCTACTGGTTACCCTGATGATTCATGGTTGACCCATATATGCGTTAATCTTCCACAAAGGGCTAACAAGCATGAGCCCAACGACACTACGATATGCAACGAAGTGTGTCTATGATACGAAAGTCGGGACTCATCCTTGTTAATGATGCACGCAATAGCATGACATTTGCCGTAACCATCAGTCATACACTGTTGAGGAAAGGAAAAGAGGGGTGGGCAAGTCCGTACACGAAGAGTGGATACATAATTTCCAGTTGCATTAACGGGTGTATGCACGCTCATTACCTCGCGGAATCGTATTATTACCGGGACTCGCATAAATAAGGTCGATCCTCCTCCTTCATTTCCGCGGATGATGAATAGGTGAAGCGGGACGTTTCGACTTTCGAGCCGGCCCGGTGCACCCACGTGGACTATCTCGCGGTTTATCTTCGACGCCCACATGTGCGAACGTCGTCTCTCATTGTTCTTGCGCGTAAATCAAAACCGCAGGCGCCATCTCTTTATGATCGCGGCTGCTGGTGCTGCCGGTGTTGTCGCTAGACACGCGCAATTCTTCCACAAACAGAGATGATTGAACGTCAGCCGGCCGAGCGCGTATTTGCATGCCTGGATTAACGCCAGGTCGAAACGCGTAAGATAAGGAACGAATGTGCACAATTTTCTATTCGACGGTGTGGCTTAATTAAAATTAAACGTATGAAGCGGGGTCACAATATTTTTTTTATATCGACGGGTAACTTAACACCTCGAGTTTCCAACAGACACTGGTAAAATCAATTATTATTTGCATTAACGGGTAAGATTGTTGGATATATAAGTTTATAAAATAGTAAACTGGTATGGCGTAATAAAGTAAAATCAAACGTTCAACGCCGTTTCGTTCGGCTGTGAAAATCCGTGGAGCTGACCGAAGATGATTTGAAAACGGCGACGCGGGTCTTGAGAGGTGCCGACGGTATAACTGCTCCGAGACGCTAAATAAACGACTCAGCTCCTCGAAGCAATTCCCATTTCGTAATAATCGCCCGAGGCGGGAACTACTGACGACGACGACGACGACGACGACGGCGATCGAAAGACGTCGATCCCCGAAGAGCCCTCCTCTCGCGCTGCTAACGAAAGAGAGCGTATCCGTGTTATCGTCAATCTCCCGATGCTGAGATCTCGGCGTCAATTAACTGCATGGCGTCTCCCTATCAAACGACGAGCGCCGGCCTAACAAGGTTTTTCGTTGCCCAAACTCAACAACCTATCTTCCGCTGAAGCCTGCTCGACTGATTTAAATAAACCATTACCGGGTGGTATCTTTCATCGGCGGGCCCACACCTTCGTCGTCTTCTGACACTCGTTTCTCCTCTACCGTATAAACAGGAATAAGAAAAATCCGACCGCGGCGCGACGGACGTGGAGGAAGAAGACGGCGAGGTAGACCAGGGTTGTTAAGAAGAAGACGAGGTGGACGAGGACGACGAGGAAGAAGGAGAGCAAGAAGAAGGAGCGGAGGTGGTAGGCGAGGAAAAGAGGACACGGCACCCGTGCCCAAGAAGATGCAGCACCTGCAGAGAAGTGGCGTCCGTTGAAGCTGCAACATCGGAGGTACGGCTGCCAACTGCGACATAAACGCTAACGACTGATCGGTACCGCAGATAGAGCCTGTTAGCCAAACGCCATGCTCCTTATAGAAAACGAATATGTTTGCGGTTCGGCCCTGGTTAACGCTGCTCCGGTTGCAGGCCCGCTCGCTGATATCTGTGTTCGTACCACCAGCCTGGGTTATAGGTGGTATACACGTCGTGTACCTACGGATATTCATCTTCGTAGCCTTTGTTCGGCCAGCATTGTTCATTGGCGTTGCTCACCGAGAGAATTTCACTGGAACCATCGACGCGGTCTCACGGAGATAGGTCCGCTGGTGTCAATTTAGAGTACGTTTTATGGGTCACGCGTGACGTGTCACCCTCTTCTCGATAAATCTGCAAGGCGTCGACTGCATCCCGAGCAGAACCGTTTGCGAAGAATATCGTGCCCTACTTCGCCCTGCCTTCTGTTTGTGCGAATGTCCTGCGCCGTTGAGATACGATGAAAGGATCGCGGTACAGAAGATGGACACGTTACTGGACGGTGATTAATAATGTTTTCTTCAGTACGCACGGTTACCAAATTTGAAGTAGCATTAAGTCTGACTATGATTGCTTTGGGAGTAAAAGGAAAGAATGCGATTCCAATAAGCCCTTCGTTTAAACGGATGATATACGGTTTTCGATCGAAATAAGAGTCCCTAATAATTTTAATCATTCCATCGGCCTGCATCGACGAGGAATATTAATTGCTACTTCGGGAATCAAAGAAAGACACGCCTTTCCGTCGTTCGTACAACCCGACGCATGGGCTCATTCCACGCATGACGTTCGTTAGAAAATTCGAGGGTCTCGGGCGTCCACGCCTCCGAAATTTCAAATTCAATTCCGCCCCTCTTCTTCCCTTGGGCGACATTATACGTAGTATCGACGGCCTTCGGCACAAAACCGTGCGTGTGCAAACACCTGCCCCGTATGAAAGCATTAATTAACAATCAATTACGAAGCGTTATCGATAATACAAACCCAACAAACTCGGAGTCATAAATTCCCCCAGCGTTTACCTTGCGACGTACACTTGCCCCCCGCTCAAAAACGTTCGCATCCCTTCCGCAACCTTGCACTCATTCCTATTCTCCGCCGTTTAACAAGTCCGTCGACAATTCCCTGAATCACCACGAAACGAGGCCAATTGAATCCCGTGCGCGGGCGTGCGCAACGCGCGTAAATTCTGATAACGCGTGCGTAAATATGTACAAATTCGTCGTGCTCTCGTGGGGTCGGCAAGCCGGAATGCGTCGCTGAGCAAACTTTGGGCGTAACCTGTGCGTATATAAATCGTGCGTGCGCGAAACTGGCAAGATTCGAAGGCGTGCACGCACCGGCCGTACATGCGTCTGGCGTGTGCGTGTGTTCGCGCACGCATTCTCGCCCGCCGTTTCCGTCGGCGCACGCGTGCGTGCACGTGTGCCGTTCCGTGTATGCGTGCCACGCAGTTTGCCGGGCGAAGGGCGCGTATATTATACGCGTCGAGAATACGTAGTTACGCACCGGGCGTGTTGCTGCGTGCAACGTGATTTAGTGAGGGCCCGAGGCCTGATGGATCATCCATTGAATGGTAATCTCGTGCCCCCGAGGGCCAGAGCTTCAAGACCCGTCGCGTCCGTCGCTCTCGCGAATCGTCGATGACGTCGTCGAGATTACACGCGCGCGTTACTGTACTCATACACCGAACAGCGTCGCTGCACTCATACACCGAACAGCGTCGCTGCACTCATACACCGAACAGCGTCGCTGCACTTATACACCGAACAGCGTCGCTCTGCCACCCAACGAATCAAGCTACAGGATCCTGCGGAACGACCGACGTGCGCCAGACGAGGAAAGCGCGCAGACACGGAAATCAAACCGCATGCGGCGGGGTCTTTCGGAAAAACTACCCTGACCGGACGAGTGCGGACTAACGAAACAATGCGCCGGCAATCTTAATAGCCTTAATGACGCGACACGCTATTGCTCTTTCCATTGCTTGAATGTTCAGCGACGCACCTGTGTGCTTTGGTGCGCGGGGCAGTGAAAAAGGAGAGAATGAGAGTGGGAGAACGCACCGGCCGGCGAAGTCTGCTCACACGGTGTAATTAATATATGGTGCTTCGTCGAAAGGCCGTGAGCGCGGTCGCTCGATCGTGCGCTCGCGCAAGCGTGCACGCCCACCGCATCGGGAATACAATACGTATAAATCGTCATGAATTTTGAGAGGCCTGCAATTTCGTATTCAATTGCATTTTCGTACTGGCTCTGCCCATCTTCCTGCGGGCCCACCTTCCCTCCCCGCCCTCGCCGCGAGTTTTGCCATTCGTTCTGATTGCAGGTTGGGTGACTCAGGCTGTGGCACTATGCGATCTGTACGTGAGCGAGCATACGTGGCCCGGGGACGTAGTGCCTGCAGATGTGTCGATTGGACGGAGTCGTCTGATGTCGTCATTGGCTTTGACCGGTGCCGAAATGCCAACGTTGTTGGAGGCTGCCTGCGGCTAGCGAATGCTTTCAGGGGTCGTGGTGTGTGGTTCACTGAGAAACGCCAAAGTCGCGTGGGAAGCGAAAAACGAAGCGCGGAAGTAATGGTAGATTGAAGATCGTGCGGAGTTTTATGTGGCGAGCTGATTTTCTTTGTTCCTGAGGAAAGCGCGGAATTTTTGCGATTTTTCAGAACTTCGCGGATCTATTTAATGAAGCGTAATTCTTTTAACAGTAGCAATTTCTGGGTTAAAATGAGGGTGTACGAATAAAAACGGGATCAGATAGAGGACCGGTGCGGAATGGGTGTTGCGTACAAATTGATTCGATTTAGAACGAAATGATTTATCCACAGCGGGCATTAATTTTCTCCTTTAATGCATCGTCATTTCATCAAACTGCCGATTATCATCGGCACAAATGATCGTTATAGAAATTTCAATGCGCACAATATTATCGCCGCAAATAATTTATCATACTCGTAATTAGAATATCACATTAAATTTAAATTCATAAAAAGCAAATTGCGTCCATGCACGTCACTGGCCCGACATCGATCACTTTATCCCATCCCGCGTACGCGCTCGCAACGTCAGAATAATTGATCATTTGTCATTGCGCGCGGACAGTAATGACCCCAACAAGAACGCTATCTCCCGAGTCGTCGAAGTCCTACTAAACCGCAACAACGTCGCACGCAAAATCTTAACAATGTCATCTACGGTCTCCGAATCGGATAGCGAACAGGGTGCACGGCAGGGGAATGCATGTAACAAGTGCCTCGAATGTGAACGCACCAATTAAAAAGTCGTGTCGCATTATGCAGGGGCAGATAAAACTGGTATGGTAGGAGGAGGTTCAGGACGCGATTACATGATCTTTAATTGGACCACGGCTAACCCCGAAGTCTCATTCGCAACATGCCCGGGGAGATTGCGGGAAAGTTACGTACACGCTTGACATCCAAGGGCGCACCGATAACGAAAGAAACCGTGCCATAATTATAAAGACGCCGAACGTCCGAACTTTGCAAATTTCCCGCCGCAAAAGAAGCGTAGCTTCGAGAAAAATATAGGCAAAACTGGTCCGACGCGGAGTCGCTCGGTCAATTTACGAGTTCGCCGTACACGTCCGAAGAACGCGGGAGATGAAAGAGCCGAAAAATCGGGGCCAAAGTAAATTTGCGGAGACTCCACGGGGAAGACGGGACCGCGCGATATTTCAACTCCGAAACGGACGCGACCTGATTCCGTCATAACGAATATATTCTCCCGGCTGCGTCGACGTGTTCGACGCATCGGCGTGTAACGTATACACTTCGCGGCGTGCCACGAGCGTGCATATTATCAGGAAGTCTTCGCGGATGTTCGCGCGGCACAGCCGATACGGGATATTTACTGGCGCGCAGTATTTATAGCTCGCCAAACAAATCTTGATCGGAGCTGAAGCGGCACGTTAACGTTTTCCACGCTGTCGCCACGTTCGCGCGGCGGTAATTACGCCAAAGAAACGAAGTAGGCGTGCGAGCGTGGAACCAGTTTGTTTCGCGAAAGTGTGTGGCGTGCACATTATCAGTTGGAGATAATGCAATGCAAGACAGGGACTGGATGAATACCTACGCACCGGCATCTCGCGATAAATCAGACGTTCGCAGCAACAATGTTGGATAGGCAGATGGTGATATGAGGCCGGCCTACAGGTGGCTATATCTATATATAACACATACGGCTAAACGTACAATGCAGTCGAGTTACCCGTACGGAGAGACTCCATCTATCATCCTGATCTCATCCGCCGGCTTAGGCGACCCCGATACGTCATTTTCCAAATCTCAAGGCGGAATGGCTCGAGGTTCTTAGACGCAGTCGGAGAGAGAAAAAGAACGGGTGCGGAGCGAGGGAGAAGGAAGAAATATGGCCGTCGAGGAAATAAACTCGCACACCGACGTCTACCGCATCACGGCCGATGCATTCTCTCGCCGTCAAAACCGACGCGCCGTTGTCTACATCTCGGATTCACTCTGTGTGACGAATAAATGGTCCCCGGCCGCGTTTTGGCAAGATTTCAACGGGCCGATACGTCTCTCGTCAGAGACGTACGGGCTGACGTGAATTCCAGGCACCCCGTGAGCCGCGCGTTAAATTACAATACTTCGCGGCGATCGATATTCACGATCAACTGGGTGTCTTCGATGACGTGCGCGCGGGAACGTGCAGACAGCGAAGAAACGCGCTTCTAACAGCCACCGCAATGCATCAGCATGCCTCTGACAACGTATACTTTCAACGATACGCGTAGAACGGCGACGTGCATAACTGTTAACCCATTCGAGACGACGACTTTTTTCGGACACGGTCCCCAGGAGCGAAATTTGTTTTTCTTTATATTGTTCATTTTTAATAGAAAAACATGTTTACTATGGAAATCACCCAATTCTTAAGTGAATTCACGTAAATAAGATTATTGCACACCGGGTGTGCAGCTCGCTCCTCGGCAAATTTTTATTGCGAGGAGCGAATTGAACACAATGTGTGCAATGTAAGATAAAATGAAAATACATAATTAAAAAATGTATAAACACTTATTTCAAATATAGTTAGATTATATAAAACCGTTATTTTGCTTTCAATAATAAAGAACAGAATATAATGCAAAGAAAATGTTTAAAACGTAGTAAAAAGTTAAAAACAATTAGTTGAATAATGAAAAAAATAACATAAACGAGAAATACATTTTTAGAAAAATGTCTAAAAGATAACAAAGTAATGTAACTCAGTAATAAAAAAGAAAATATAATTTGTAAATACACATTTAGCAAATAGTACACTGATCGTAAAGTAATTATACATTAGTTGGTTGATGGTAGCGCTTGAAACATTCTCCCAAACATAATCCAGGATTACCGACACAAGCAGGACAGGAGTAATTACTACGTTTACATTGTCCCTCTTTGTAGCACTGTCGGCAATTTATAGTATTTTACGTGTAAGAAAGGCTTCAGCTAATTTTTAAATTTTTTGGTACACAGTAAAACCAATGCCAAATATGGTTGTCCTGTACTTTACAGATTTCATTAGTTCAAGAAAAATCTTATTTCGACGACTAGTTTACTCAAAATAACTAATAATTGCACATTACTGTTATTGCACACACGGTGTGCAGGCCGTCTTGTAGCCTCGGAAATCAATTGCTCACACGGTGTGCAATCGGTCTCGAATGGGTTAAGCAAAGTATAGGATCGGGACGCGTGAAATGCCTGCGACTAGTTCTGTTATCTGGTTTCCGGAGGAGACTCACTTTTAACGCGTTCGCTCTCGTCCCGTCGGACGTCATATTGTCTTGCCCGCTCTTTCTCTCCGCCAAAGCTCGGTAATTACACGGCGGACAGGTTAGACGAAAGAGTTATGGCGTTCGAATAACCATGGTGTCTTATGGGAGTGGGTAGTAACTTGACCGAAGCATTAAGACGATCTCCCGCGGCGACCATGCATATATTACGGGGACCGTTTACTCTCCTCTTTTTCTGACGACACGCACACGTTAGAGGGAAACGGCACCTAGTCGATTAGCCGCAGCAGATGATGCACGGCACTCGGCGATGCTCGAAACGAAGAGATAACCGTCGCGCGATCTGAAGCTAATGAACGGAATGACCCATAAAGTTTTCGACATTTTTGTGCCGATAATAAAACCCCCGCGCGCGGGCGCGCCGTTTTTATTCGTACCCGCCAGACGTTAATTATCGTGCGAACGAGCGGACAATATGGTGACCGCCGCGGCGTGTCGGGGCATTTCGCGCGAGATATATTTTAATTCATATTTGTTAAACCGTTTCCCAGCAAACGCGGACGTGTAAAATCACACGTGTAATATTATTACGCGACAAATTGAGGTTTGTTACCGCGCGTAATTGCAATGCCGTTTACGCTTTGTCAGATATAATGCCGGGCACGGGCGAGCGGCGGAAGAATAAAAAATTGTAATTTGAATTACGCGTCGTGTAAATTTCTGAAAACGACGCAGGAAATGTCATTGTCCGCGGACGCTGATTAAAGCCGCGCAAATTCCGAACGTCCCGGCGACGTGACGTGAAAAATGTACGCAGACGCTTTCAATCGTACTTTTTCCATGTCAGAACGGCCATCCCCTCGCCACGCCCACGCCGCCACGGTCACCGCAAAACATTTCTTTAATCCGAACGACGGAGCTTCCAATCGGAAGATGAGTTTCCATCGAACATCGCGATTCATTAATACTTTTAATAAAGAATCTTAATAGGGCCGATCGTTCGTCCCCTCCCGCATTTCACTCCGACGACTTGATCAGTCTTTATCCTTAATTACCGTCCGCTGTTAATTTCTGCGAGCACTCGCCAGGACGAGTCGCCTGGACAAAGCCGATGGACCTCCTCCGTCTCATAAACTCGTTCTCCACTATCCAATCACCGCGCGTCCCCAAGAAAAAGCGGCTAGCACTTATTCTCGCTGTAACTAGACGGCTAAACTAATTATCCGTCACCTCGTAACGACAACGTCGGAGCCCGCGTCTCACGTCATTAGCCGCGATCGCTTAACAGTCGCTGTCAATTACACGTGAAAATGATAACGGACGCAATCTCGGCCATCGGCCAGTCCCGAGCGACGTGCGCGACAAAAAGCGACGAGTGCACGAATGCCATTCGCTTGTATCGACCGACGGTAGAAGAAGTTGGCGTCGTCGTTGTCGTCGTTTCGCCTTCAGTGACTCGACGATTCACGCGCTCGTAGATCAGCCAGATCGCGCTCATAAATCGTGATTAAATCGAGCGGGCATCGTAAATATCTCGGCGCAGTCGAACGAAAGGGCGAAGAGAAAAGAGAGTACGTTCGGGTCTCGCGCGCACCGACGGGAAGAAAACTGACGTAAGGCCGAGGTGTGGATAACGAGACGAACGGAGGACGATGGCAGCGAACGGGGCGCTGCGACGCCGTCGCCAAATTCGAAGTGAAGAATGTCCGGCCAAATTAGTTTTACCCTGCTAATTTTATTGGCGCGCCGGCCCGGCCACGAACCAGTTTCTTAGCGCGCAACGTTCGCCACGGCAACGCGGCCAACGAGGATAAAAGTAATGACGTTGTCGGACGCGCGGGGAAAAAAAACGCGGCCGCAATAAGTTTCGCCGTTACATTAACCGTACGGCGTGCCAACGTATGCAAATCCGTTAAGGCCCGCGCGCGGAATAATCGACTCGTCGACGGGCTCGTCGTTTTTTCATAGAAACGCAATATCGTTGAAAGGCCCGAGAGATACGTGGCGCGGAATCGACAGAGACAAACAGCGGAGGCTGAGATACGCGGCGCTGAGAAAGCGGTGGGCAGAAAAAGAAGACGTCCGAGCCGCGGGGCAAGAGCGCAATGCCCCGGGCAATGGAGCCATGTCGCTTGCAATTATCGCATCTCACGGAGCTCAAAGACAGCGGCAAGAGGCCCCGGAGGTTGGAAAACTGTTACGGAGGTGATGAACGCCGATGCGGGAACGACGTTGCATATGGCGACCTACATAGGGCAGGCGCCGTGAGAGGTGCGACACTTGATGCCGTGCAGTTCAAGATAGCGCGCCGGATCAAAAGGCTCTATTACGGGCGAGCCGTGAAGCCACGGAACCCTCGAGGTAGGAGAAAGTGAGACTGATCGTGTTGGATAGCAACAATCTGGATGGGCGGACAAAGGTGAGCGATGTTGTTCGTTTCATTTTTAAAACGCCTCATCGCCGACCCACGGCGGGTAACGAAATTTCGCTGGAATAAGCTGGGAAATGGAGCGCGAGAGCCGTTGCAGGGAAAAAGGAACGGCACTGAGTGAGCGTGTATTATCGTTAGTTGCTTCGAACAAAGAGATAGATGTATACGGGCGCGGGCGTACGGCTATGGTAGGATAAACATTGCCCGGAGTTAGAACTTCTCCGCATCGTACACAGAGTTAACAAAGCTGTAACTGTCGAAGAGGAGTCTATACGACAATTGTTTCCGTCTTGCCACGGCAACGACGTGCCAGCTTTCTTGAGGCTGATTGAAAAATGTTGAGTCGGGGAGCAATCAGATCGCGCTATCCTCTCATTGACACAGCGGCGTCAAACCTATTGACCTGTAAATCTGCGATAGATGCCTCGCGGCACTCGACTGCTTGCTTCGAGGGGTCTCAGACCGTTGTGGAGAGCTTTTATTCCACTGAAGTCAGGAAATATCGAAGGGTGAGGATATTGGTAGTAACGTGCCTATAGACTGAGGCCCCTGACTGACAGCTTGTGTCATATATCGACGACGCTGGCGCGTCTGAGGCCTGATTTCTATTTCACGCCGCTCTGCGTCCGTCTGTCATCTCAGTTTCGTGCCATTTTTCGAGACCTCCTTCTTCCAGCCAACCAGCGCGTTACATCCCATTTCGTCTGACGTTTCGAATTTCGTCGACTCCATAATGTACACTTCACTCACCGGCACTCATTTACAGGATCTTCGTTTCTCCAGCGGGCGTACGATTTACATTCAACACGCGCATTCAGTCCACTCAATGACAAAGACATAGAAGTACGACGCGTAGGCGCATACGACAAAAGGCACGACTTCGCGCACTCCCGAGCAATTTCTCAAAGAACCAAAGCATTCTGATCGAGCAAAGAAGACAGTGCGAAAACTTAGGTCCATAAAGATGTCGCCCGAGCTGCATCGCATCGAGGACAGATCAAAGGCAATGCGATACGTATTCGAGGCAGTGGAGTGTCGACGTATCGATGTAGCGTTACAACGGGATATTTCGCAGCGCATTGTCGAACAATATTTGCCACGACAGAAGTGACAGCCGTTACGATTACTTCTCGGCTGGAACCCACACTCAACATATTACGCGACAGACGTTCGGACGTTCGCTGCCAGCGTAACTATCGAAAATAAGTCACCGCCACTGGGCGCCGGAACATGTCTCGCCCCGTATTAATGTACATCGATATATCTGCAGGATACGCACGAGGTTTCATTAAGCGAACGGCCAGCCCCCTGCGCAATACTTCCACCTATAGTTTATGGCAGATTAATATTGAATTTATGGCTGAAGTTCCCCGTTATTGAGCCCCGACGCAAGAAAGTTCTAGCCAACTGCAGCTGTACAGTGCGCGCACTCTAATATGGTCGCGCGTTTCACGGCGAATTGTCGAAGGCGGCAAAGTATTCCCGAAAACGCACGCCGTTTTCCCGCCCCACGAACTTCTCGAAAACACGCGCCCTCGTTAGCGTACAAAGAAACGGAGTGGCGCGACACGGCACGTCAGATACGAGACGAACAACGGATCGCACGAAACGAACGCCGCGGTATAATTGGGTTAAAGCGAGGGTGCAAATTTCGTGCGAGCGTCAGGATCCGCGGAAACAAAAACAAGGCGGGTGACATCGGGGCACGCGATGAAAATGCATCGCAAACTAGGCTAACAAGTTCTCGCGGCCGCACGCGAGAAGAAAAAGGCGCGAACGAATGAGACGCGCAACTCTGGTATCCGCGAATCTCGCGTAACGAGCAGAAAATCCGCACGTGCGGCAGCCGCAGAATAATTACGCCGCACTCGCGCACGATGTACGCCCGTCCCGTTAAGGGGTTATGCCTACTTGGGATCGGCGAAATGACATGATTTTCAAGATTTTTTTTGCCGTTTTAGTGAGTACTAATTAATATTCGCAAAATACTACCAACAAGTACGTATTTAGTGGTATTTGTATAAATTTTTTTATAAGAAAATATTAAAAAACGGAGGAAATATAGCCCTTCTTCTAGAGGTTCCGTTTATTTTCATCACTTGCGGTGACCACGATTTCTCAAAAACTATTTCACCGATCGGACTCTAATTTTATATACTTATTTGTCATTACAATAGGCAGGGCCTGAACGAAGGATTTTGAAAAATTTTAATTTTTACAAGAATGGCAGCAATTTTACGAAAAAAACCGTCTTTTGAGGTGGTCTAACTGTCGTTTTTATGTTGTAACTTTTTTTTTATTACCGAAATAAAAAATCCTTCGTTCAGGCTCTGCCTATTGTAATGACAAATAAGTATATAAAATTAGAGTCCGATCGGTGAAGTAGTTTTTGAGAAATCGTGGTCACCGCAACCGTATGTTTTTAAAAACACAGTTTCGAGATAATCGCGTTTAAAGTTTCAAGCTCTTTACTAATCATACATAGTAGCGCTCCAGATAAACGCTTATAATTTTTTAACGTGTGCTCCGATTCTTATGTACTTTTGAGGAAATATTCTTAAAATGATGTACATTAAGAAAATGCAATAAAAAAAATCGATTTTTTTGACCAACCCAAGTAGGCATAACCCCTTAACGCAGGACGCCCTAAGAAAGGGGCTGAATTAAAAGCGGCGAACATCAGCGAGCGACCGCCGGGTGGGAACAATTTCTCGAGTGATTACCTTAAAGCAGGCACGGGATATTCGAGTTATCCTACTGTGAAAGAGTAGCACGTGACGGAGTGACAGTGAGCCGGCGGTGAGGCGGGAGAATGTGGAGGAGGCGGAGAAGATGCCGACGAGGGGACGATCGGGTGAGGAGGGAAAGGAAAGAAGCTCCGCTCGCCGGAGGAAATTGAAAAATCCGAGTAAAAAGGACGCTCCGACGCTCGGCATCGAGGATGGGCTGCAAGGACGCAGAGGGAAAGGGTGAAAGCGAAGGAGAAAAAAGCAGGGGGAGAGAGAAAGAGCGAGCAGCCGCGTGTCTGTGCTCGCCGCCCACTGCGGAGTATTTAATTTAACCTTCTCCTCGTTTTAGCCATATTTCCAATTTTCCCTCAGTTCGAGCGCCACGTCGGGGGTTAAGCCGCGACTGTGCCGCCATAGCGTTTCGACGAACGATAGGATATGGAAGACGAGCCTATTCCATGGCGTCGCACCACCGTCGTTCGCGTTGCAGGGGGATACTCGCGTAAGGGATTTCGCCGGATTCGATCCCTCACGAATCGCTGCGCGCAGATGCAATTTCGTACAAAGGAAAAGCCGAGAGTCCGTCGTGAAATTTGTACTCCGGTCGGACAGCGCGTACGCTGCGATTGTACGCTCGCGAATTTATTCGCGCGCACCGTGGTATTACGCGTTTTAAATTGAACGTTGGCCGTACTTGTCAATCACACCGCGTCGGGAAACTGACAATAACGTTCGGTGCCGGGATCCGTCCGAAAGCTTCGAACGGTAATTTCCGCATCCGCGGTCTCCTTGGAGTCCCTGAGACGCGCTTCCTCCGAAACTGATGAGGACAGGTGCAAAGGAAATCGTGAACCGGGAGCCCTCTATTCCCAATAGAGTCATTATCGGGCAGGTGAACCCGTATAAATGCGCGCGGGACGCGGGGAACATAATTCGTGGGCCACACTGGGAGAGCGAGAAGTTACCTGCGTGTAATACACCTGCGCGAGCAGGCAGATAATCAGGCTCCGCCTAATAAGAGAAACCGAATCCGTTGCTATTACGAACAACCTTGAAGCGGAACGGGTCGACCGGAGCGGATGAAGTTCGTGCGGAATCGTTAGCGGTAATTGCTAAGAAGCGCGGACGTTGCTCGATTTATGAGGACTGCTTAAAATTTACGATCGCCGTGCGCAAAGCGAAACAACGGACATTTTTCGCGGCCGCGCGATAATGAGTTTTCGATTTTTCGTTTTTCGCCGGGGGTTCGTTTAACGAACGCGAAGGAACTTTTGCTCACGCGAGCGGCATTGTCAACGAGCAATTATTTATGTCTTTCGCAACGGCCACCTGTCGCGGCGGCTTCCATTATAGCCCGCGCAAATCAATTACAGTTCAACGGAGCATTGCGCGAGGTGAAAAAAAATTATTCCGAAGAGCCGTCCGACAATTATTGGAGAAACAGCAAGGCGGCTTCGTTCGTTAGCTTCATCTCGAGCGTAACCCGGTATTCAACAGGTAAAGTAGATTTTCACGGTTAAATTAACAATATCACGGAAACCGCTAAGCGAGCTGAATGGATCTTAAGATTTACCACAATCGGCATACGGAAGCAGGTAAAGAAAGTACTAAACTAAAGTTCGCTTTATACGTTAAAGCGAACGACGGTCTAAAAGAACAACTTTTCAGAACTCCAAACAGAGTAATTACCGCTCGTAACATAATAACCGCTCGTGCTTTCCCCCGAAAAAAGCGAGAAAGAAATCACGTTTGACGACCGTGTCGAACAAGCTCTACCGACATCATTTTTCCCCATCTGGTTCCAACCACCTGTCGTAACCCAATTTCTGTGAAATAGGGAAAAGAGGTTGAGTGAGACACAGGCAGATCACCGACATAATCTACGATATCCCGAGGCTGACGAAAATAAACGATCTTCCTTGGCGCCCGCTCCCATTATCCACCACCTGCGCACCGAAAAGGTGACTCTAAGTCTGCGACGTATAAAAAGATGGCCACATTCGCCCGCCGTTAACTCTAACGAATTTCGCTCAATTCCATTGCCAGCTAATGAAAATCCAGCGCGACCCGCGCGGCAGTTAATCGTAAAATGATAATGGGCAACGAAACGCGCGACTGACGAGAAAACGAGCCCAGTCTGGCATCACGATTTTGCCCTCGTAAAAGTTCGTCCCAGCGCCCAACGTGGGCTCCCAGCAGACTTGGCGTAAAAAATTTCGCGCCGTCCTTTTTTCGTGTCTTCGTCCAGCGCATATCCGTCCCTACTGCCGCGGTGCGCACGCTGGCCCATCCCGGCTAATAAAGACATTAACTCGCTCCGTGATCCTCGCACGCCGCCGCGAAGATCTCCCATTCCAGGAGGCCAGTTAGTTCAGGCAAAGTTCGGGCCCGAAAGCCGACAGGCCGATATATACACGCTTTCGGCGAAGTGATTTACGCCTCGCGAGCTGTAATTATTAAAGCGCCGCGCGGAATTGCTTCCACGTATTGCCTGGGACGTAAGGATCGTGGGAGACCTCCGAAATTAAGGGCGAAGGTCAGAAGTTTTACCGCACAGTCGCTGCACACGAGAATGAACTTGACTTTGAGCGGCGCGCTTACAACGTGGCCTGTTACTATTGAGCTACGCTCAACAGTTAGCACGGAATCACGTGGGTGTACGAACCGGGGAGCATTTGTGGCGGAGTGCAGGTGCATAACGCGATGGTTCTTGCGAACGAATCGTAGTCGACAACTGGAAGGTAATCACACGTCAGACATCGGAAACGCACGACTCGTCGTCGTAACGCGTGTTATCAACTTCTCGCTGCCGTAAGGATCTGGATCGTGCAACTTTATATTCGCCCATTCCGGCGGGCGGGATGTCGGCGTGGAATGACAATGGAAGAAGCCAGAAACGAGCCGCGGTTCTGTAGCGCAGTTCGCAGCTTGAATTTCCGATACGTTATCCCCGTCATAAACGGGATTTAAAGGACACGAGTAACGAACGAATGACACTCGCGAGGAAAATAACCTTGGAGTTTATTTCTCCTCTTGCCGCCCTACCGACGTCAACGTCGCCGTCGACGAGTTTCCGATCCCCGGAGGATCATCGGAACATCCACCGTCGATACAGCGTATGAGCGGAGTAAATTATTTACGAGATAAAAGCATACCCGCGGCAACCCAGAAGAAAATATCGTTTCGAGAACGAACGAACGACAATGGCTGTTGGGGAGCGTTGCAAGAACAACCTCGACATAAACTAAGTTTCACGACTTTCGCGGGAGAACAAACGCCACTATCACTATTTCTCTCGCCGCGCCGTAACAACTTGCGCCGCACGATATTTCGTGTCCTCTTTGGTGATCGCCTTGTAACGCGCAAGGCAGAGCGGCGCTATTGGGGTCTGCGCGAGCTAGAAATTTGCAAGGCAAACTACGCACATACGGAGACACGCGTGTCGACCGTGGCGGCGGCCGTTTAAACATTTTTCGAGATGCCGGCTGATCTGCGCGTAAGCTCATTTCTTAAAATGCATAGCGTGTCACGCGGCAAATATGCGCTTCTAACGTGACGATGGAAGAGGGTCGCCCACATGGGCGCGCTTTGTTCGCGGCGGAGAACATGTTAATGTACCTATTTTGACGTAAGTATATCGTCGAAACATGCACCGAGCGACCGGGCGAAAGTTAGTTTCACGTGCCAGCGCGCAACAATGGACCGAAAACAAGACGCTGCAAGAACTGCGCTGCGTTATAAACTAGGTTTCACGATCACGCGAGGTGGTAAGCGCCAGGAAATAAGTATAAAACCCTCGGAGTAGCTCTTCGCGTTCTTCTTCTCACGACTTCGTTATATTAACGTCTTATACTTGGCCGGGCTGTCGGCTTTATCGATAATTAAACGAAGTTTTCCCCAAGAGCGCGGTTCGATCGCACTTCCACAAGTTTCCTGAAGCTTTGCAAGCCACCAGCAGCATCTGACAGCGGCAGCTAGGTTTTAACTTGTCTTTAAAGCTTCGTCACTTAAGCGGCGGCGAACGACCAGTGAACGGGCATGAAAATTAAAGTTCGCGGGTTTCTTCCACCGCTGAGCTTCGATAGCGGCCAATAGTGGCGAAGCCCGGCAACAAAAGGAACGCAAACACGTCGGCGTTCCTCTGAACGAACGGGACAAACACGATGACTTCAACCACCGCGCAGGAAGTTCACTTTTATTTACACTCGCAGGGTAAAATCGTACTACATCAAATAGCAAACATTACGACATGGCTACAAGCCACAATATTTCCGCGCTTAACGGGAGTTTGTTCCATAACGCAACGACGAAGTATAAGACGCCGCCGGATACATAATTCGCGATCCTCCTCGCGACGTTATCTTCGCGGTACACGCAAGATGACTCACTCGATAAACTAGCCGGAGGCTGATTGGCCGCGAGACGGACTTCGCCTTGGCTGATACGGCATCATTAAGGCGAGTACATTTGACAGCGATACGCTTGTCTTCTACAACATTTAAGTTCCGTCCATGATTACTTAGTTAGTACCAAACGAGTCTCGTTAAGCTGCCAGCTCCGACTCGCCAACACACCGGAATGGCGAGCGCGGGCACTTTCAAAGTGCCGCGGCGGTATTCGCGTTGTAATGAGAGTCGTTGCATCAGACCCAGCTGCAAACGAGGAGTACAATGCATAAAGCGCGGGGGCCGTGCGGTGTATAAGTGCGAAGAACCGCGTATCCAAGCGGTACCTCTCTACGATGTGAGAATAGCCGAAGCGGATAGAACTGTATCCACGAGCGTTAGACCGGTAATAAAGGAGCTTTGGATAGGCTAATATGCATCAATGAAAGCGCAGATTTGCATTTGCAAGCTCGAACGCATGGGAACTGGCGTCTCACGGCAATGTTCGTTGACGTAGACCGTGCGGATCCATTAAGAGATACGCGAAGCGCGATGTTTCTGAAAAGACATGTGCGTCGGACGCCTACGTGCGCCGTAACGAAAATGCAGAAGGTTCGCGTCAGGTGGTGCGCGACAATGGTCCGAGAACAATAACGACAAGGGAATAATAAGAGCGTCAGTTGCCCGTGCGCATTCAGCCAAGGCTGATGCTTAACAAGGAAGCAGTAATTGCAAGTAATACAAGGCAAAATGGAGGGTCGCCGTGGACGGAGATTAGCGTGCTTCAATCGTTTACCCCGCAGCTAAGATGGCGTGATGGATAAACGAGAGGCTCGTTTGGACTTTTGACGACTCGGGCCGGAAGACTTTGATCGAGTCTACTTCTGGGTCGTTCTGCACCGCAACCGCAGATAGTATCGCACCGACCGGTGACCCTTTCGTGTTAGAAGTCCTCGGGATTTCTACGGTATATCGCTGCCCGAAGCATCGGCCACGTTCGAGAGCTCGCTCGGTAATTATGCTAATTGCGCAAAAACGGGCCGACTTAGCACAACGTGATCAGAACCTGCTCTGTTCGTGATTGCGCGGCGCTCCTTTCAGTTCGCACGAAATCTCACGAAAGGGTCGGGGAGCACGCGGACCTTTTAACCCCCGGTACATCCTCCGACGAAGGAAGCCACTTTGCTTTGAAAATCGTCCCGTTCGCTGCACGTTTAGGGAAATATCTACTTCGAGTAGCGCAAAGCGTATTCCGCGTCCCGCTTCTTTTTTTCTAAACTTCGTGTACAGCGCCGAAACGGTCGACCCACATAGGCTGATCTCTAGGTATGCCATATTATTAAGCCGCATCACGGGCCTCCTCAAATATTAGGGAACATGCCTAGTCCAAGGATAATACGTTTGATCGTGGTGTCCGCGGCGCCTATATGCAATTGGAGACCAACGATCGCTGGGCGTCTTCTCGAATTTCTTCCGTAGACGATCCATTATCCCGCTTGGTAGTCATCTACAGACCCGTCGCGTCTCATTCAGTCGCGCACTAATGACAATAATTAAGCGACTCTGACCAGACGACGTCGACAAATGCAGCGTGCACGGTGATTACGCTCTCTCCGTCACGCAGATGGATCAAATTGCATTGTAACCACACGTGCGGCTGGTCAAACTAAATGTCACGCGGCTATATGTGAAATCAATACCGATTTCGTCTAGTGCTTTAACACAGATGATTTTCGAAAGGATCGCTGTCGGGTTGATGAACGAACCTGCGCCTGACACCGTTGTGCGTCTGTTGACGCGACGAGTGAAATTAATTTCGACCGCTATCTAACCCGTTATGTCAGTACTTAGTCCTCTCCCGTAATTTCAGGAAAATCACCTAGTGGCACGTTTCATAAACATATCGGATACTTACGCGACCTATTCCCTCTCGCGTGGGACATCTTGATACGTAAAACGGATACTCTTACACTCATCGTGTGCGTGGCGCGCCGAGTAATTACTTTAATCACATCCTGGCAGGTATACAACGTTATGATGAAGTCATTACAGGTTGCTCTTTGTGCGGGAAAGTACTTGTGACGAGAGGACGACTGCTGTCTGATTGTGAGTGCATTTGCATTACCCATTACTCCAACGCGCTAAGAAAGGCCAAGGATGCCTTGCAATTCTGTCGGCCTTAATTACCGATACGCAAACATGTCGATTAATACGACGGATAACTAACGAACCTGACTGACGGATAACATCGCGCAAACGTGATAAAAGTAACTCGCCAAACAAACTCCCGCTTAATACCCGCTAGTTTCTCGATTCAATTAGCGCAAATCACACTTTTCGCGTGCATTTAATTGCTCTTATATGGAAGCGGTTACTAGTAGTTTTCTCGCGTCAGAGGTGCGCCTTCAAATTAATTTTGGCGAGACGCGCACGCGCCTGTCTATAGCGCACTCTCGCTCGTCCACCAATTAACGAGTCCGCAATTAAGATTAACCGACGACCCTTTCTCCGGAGTCATGTAGATCTTTCGCGAGGCACGTCAGCCCGGCCGTTAATTGAAGTCTCGAATTGTCCGTGCGAGACTGGCGAAACGAAAAGGTGCAATTATTCGCGTGTGCAGCCGAATCGCGTGGGCGCAAATGAAAAGAAGGAGAGCGAGGCGAGTGAGAGGGTCCGGAGGGAGACTGAGGATATCAGGTAGAAAAGAGGAGTGGACAAGAAGACCGCGCAAAAAGAGGGCTAGAAAAGGGGAGATTAACGGAGTTTTCTTTGTGCGAGACTCAAAGAGCATCCTCGAACGAAGCTGCAGGTGCAATGAAAGGCCTGATTGAAGAGTTGCAACATCAAGTGCACGCACCGTACGTTCCGCGGTGAATAACGACGCAAGAAGGAATTACTGCAAAGGAATGGCCGGACCTCGCTAATTTCGCGAGTTATAATTTTCTCGTCGTTATGTGCCAGACGCAGACGAAGAATAGAGAAGGGAAAAGGAGGAGAGAGGGAGCGCGGAAAAATAAGGGGGAGAGGGCTGAATGTTTCTTAACACGAGCCCCTGAAGGGATGAACTGTCTCGACGCTCTCCGTGCTTTTATTCCGCGCGAAGTCGTGAAGTAGAAAAGAAACTACAGATCGAACAGTTCGTCTACGTACGAAATAAGAAAGGAGGGGGTGGAGGGTGGAAGCGAGTGGATGTCGGAAGAAAAATAGTGGGGCAAAAGGTAAAGGAACCTTCCTCAGTCGTGTTCCTACACCATTCTCGTGCGCATTTGTACACACGGACGAACGGCTAGATGAAGGTGGCAGGTCCCTTCGTGAGCAGATTTACAGGATGACTAGCGGCGCCCCGAGGATATGCGGGAAGAGGAACGAAAAAAAGAGTCCACTAAATCGTCTTCGTGCTAAACTACTTGCACCTCTTGGCCTTCAAAGAAAATTATGAACGTGATGCACGAGCGCGTATACACGAGAAATAAAGAAGCGCGCGAGGATAGAGCGAGAGAGGCAGAGACGGCTCAACGACGACAAGCAATCTTCGCACCGCGAACGTATTTGTTATGCTTTCCAACTAATCAAACGTCCGTTACGATAAATGAAGAAGATAAAGGCGCATTTATATTCCACCGTCCCAGTCGGACATGTGTGAAATTTGCCCGTCTTTAGCACCGCATTTGTTACCCGGTTCCTCCGAGCAAACCGAGATCTGGTATTATGTCATTTATTAACCTCCTCTTATGCACTCATTCGATCATACGTGTACTCAAACTGATCGCACATGCACCGCGTGTCCGCACCTTGCACATTTGACACGGAATATCATCGAAAATTGATCGTTCACACTTCCGAGCCCCCGTACAAAAATACACGGTCACGTCTGCGCATACTTCAAAAGCAATGTAAGCTAATACTATAAAACCCGGCTAATTACAACAGTCTATTAAAATAAATCACGAGTACGTCCATCGTTTTCGGCGTATCCTCAAATAATTAAGCTCAAAGCATACTTAGAATCATTGTCCGCACCGTGCACATTTGACACGGAATATCATCGAAAATTGATCGTTCACACTTCCCAGCCCCCGTAAAAAAATACATGATCGCGTCTGCGCATACTTCAAAAGCAATGTAAGCTAATACCATAAAACCCGGCTCATTACAACAGTCTATTAAAATACATCACGAGTACGTCCAGCGTTTTCGGCGTATCCTCAAATAATTAAGCTCAAAGCATACTTAGAATCATTATCGTCGACGTTCCTAACAATGCGACCTTCCCTTCGCAAGCATGCGACGAAGGCATTTTAAAGAGGAGAGTCAAACGCGCGGGCTGCATATCCGGGGAGAGTTAGCGCGAAGAAACTCAAAGTCGCTCGGTTCGGAGTGTGCAAGCAGACTGTTTCCAGCATAGGGAAACTAACACAGTCGCGTGGTATTAAGTCATTACGTTCGGGCCTGGTCCTAATAATACCCTTCGCTTGCCGAGTGAGCGAAGTGAGCGAGGTTCCGTCCATCCATCCAACCATCCACCACGACGTGCCGCATCCTCTGCTTTGCGCAGAGGTTCTCATGAATGCCGATCTGCCAGTTAAACTTCAAAGCCACGCGTTATTCTTACGCCGACATCGTGCGACGGTAGCGTGGAACGGTCTCTAAGGTGTCAAGACTTTTTCTTGTCAGAGCTTGCGGTCGGATATGGTGAAAGTGACGAAGCGGCAATAGGTATTGAGACTACGGTCGATCAAACGTGACACCTCAGAACAGTCAAGAGAACGAGGCGTAATCTCGATGCGGCCGGTCTTGAAAATTATCATTTCCAGGAGCAAATACATGGACGCGGCCACGTTGCAAAGACGGTGTACGATTTGTGGTTGCAATTCTACGTAAGTTGGACTGCCGTGAAACGAGTTATAAGCAGCTTCTTTCCAGCATCGCTTGTAATGCCGGCAGAGACTTGCGCCTCTGTTTTTGTTTGCTGGGCACTCAGTTCGGAACAAAGGATTATTCGTGATAAACGGCTAATTGCGCTGCCTAAATTATTTTAAATGCACACGAAATTATGCCATCGCAAAGCTGCCACATAAAATATTGCTGGAGATAACCAATAGACACGTAAAAGTAGACGTTTGAAAAATATGCGCCCTACTGACTGAATAAAATACCAAAATGCAATAGATTGTACGCGTTTGATAACACTTCTTGTTTCATTCCACGCCAAAAACCGACAACACGAGTCGTCGATACCACCGCACTTCAGTTAAAGAAAGCATCCACAGTCAATGAATCTATCATTAAGAAGAAGCACAGGCTCGATTCGTCTTTGTCCCCTTCCTCTTTAAACATTCAATTCTTTCGATTCGTGCAGCGCGTCGGGAAAGAAGAAACCTCTTTGAATTCGGAGTCTCCCGCTCCCGGGAACGACGGAAGATTGATTAATAGCGCCGGAGACAGTGATTCCAATCCCCAGAGTAATCGAAGATCAGAGTCGTTCGATTCCGCAGACGACGATGTAGTTTAACTTCTACGGATTCCCGATACCAACCTGCATCTACACATGTTCACGATTGCAGGTAGGCCTAGACTGACTGCACAGAAACCCCACGTCGATAATCTCGTAATAAGATATTAATGCCGGCAATCTCAGTCTAGAACGTGACTTTAAGGGCTGCCCACGTTCTCTCCATCGCTCTCTGTCCTCTGGCTTGCTCCTCTTGCCTTACTCTTCTCGTGCCTCCTTGCCTCTTTTCGGTACGCTCTCTCCTACTTTCGTGCCCTGCGCTCACTCCGGGTTCGTCTCTTTTTATGCAAAGACTCGTTGACTCGCAAGGAGGTGGAGTAGAGGACTGACAGTGTGTCGAGGTGATGCAGAGGCGTGCACGCAGCGATCGGACCCCGCCGGAGATAATAACTTCATACGAGGTGCCGGTGGTCTCTCGTGCACGGAGTATAACAGAACAGAATCGAAGAGTACGAGAACGCCTGGTATATGCGCCGCCGATCCTGCCTTTACTTTAGTCGAGGTACACGCGCCCTCAATAATCGTAGCGCAGCTGGATTCGCGTATCAATAAATACGACGCGTACAAATGTGCCCATTGGAAGAATACGAGTGCAAAGCCTCGTATTATGAAGAAACTTCGTGTACCTACATCTGCGCTCCTACCGATCGTACATCCGCGTTAATGCCTGAAACACCGAACTTCGGCTTTGCTAATCAGAATGCCATTAAAAGCGCAGCCGGCGAGCAGCGACAGGGAACGCATCAGAAAGAAGGAAATACGCGAAGTTCGCCGGCAACACGTTGGAAAGCTGGTTTGTCGGAATACTACTGACGCTCGCTGTACCTTGGCGAACACACGGGTAGTCACATTTGTGTATACCTGTCGGTAGTGTGCGCTTAAGCATATATATGTACACGCTGGCATGCACCGCCGTGGCATGCAGCGATCGTGTAATAAGATATTACGAGACCAAAGCCACGAGAGCCCGACGGGCATAACCAGAGAGCGAAGCCGGTGGTCCACGGCGATTCCCTGGTGTACAACGGCCTAGGAGAACCTCGTCGTCTGTCATCATCGAGTACCCTACGTGTTTCTCTCCTCGCGCAGTTATCCGCGGAGGCAGAATGTACACGTACATGAACGCAGACAAACTCCTGCCTCGCCTTCGTACACGTCGTCTCCATTAAGTGCGTCTACGCAAACGTCATGTAAATATTTTCCGTCGCAAGTTCCTAATGATCGGCGATTCGTTAGAGGATGAGTCTGGTGTTCGGTTAGGAGCGCTCGACAAATTAATATTCGAGGCGAATCAAGGCGGAATGATTGATTAGACTGAGGTTGAGTTAAAAAGTTTCATAACATTCCACGAGAACTCGCTGACAGTCCTGTGAGTGCTGTCGCTACGGTTTTCAGTCGCCGCGTTATATTGATATCAAACGTCGGAATAAGGGAATGTGAGTGTATGATTGATTGCACGTGAAATGTGTGCCGATGAGTCCTGCGAAATAACAATGAATCGCGTTGCATCTGATAGGTCATCGGTTCTGCGCGTAGCGTGGTGCGTTAAATGTTGTACGAGCTTGAGGAGGCGAGCGCGTAATTATCACGCGAAAGCGAATATATTAAACAAACACGCGCTCGCACACAAGCTAGGCCCTGAAATATGGATGCGGTATCGTATGTGCCAGAACGCATTGTGCCACGGTACGTTTGCACGTTTGCCAATGACGATTAGGAGAGGAATATTACCGTGACGAAGGGATCGTGGGGCAGGCTGTTAGGCTCATGACAAGATTTACAGTATAGATTCTGTACACTCTCCTCGAGTATCACCGTGCAGTCGACGCACTTCGTATGTCTCTTAGGCTGCACACGAGTGGTGCGTGCATTACGTCACGCCATATCTTCCGTGGATCGTATAGCTGAAGCGTCTATCGTCCGATTCGGGAAGTTGGCGCGACAACAATAAATTCTCATGCAACAACTATCGTCGGTAAACAATCTCGATGTGTCCTTCAGATACGCAAAAGCCCGTTAAAACTCGTGCGATATATCACAATAGCGCGCGGAACATAATGACAGCCCACAGAATAACGACGAAACTACCATCAATTTGACCTCTTTACTCGGTCAACCGCGAAATAATTAATATGGACATACTAAACGTGACCGCACATACGCTCGCGCATATGCATTGCCGTGTATAGACGCATGGATTTGTCCAGTGTCGCGGGGAGTGTCACGAACTATAACGGAACGGAAAATTTCGACACCTTGCTAACCATGTGCTTGTCATAAATCTCCTTAAGTTTCCGCAAAATCGATATGCCTAGGTTTCTCGGCCAACGCTCGTTAGCGATTCTCCGCGGTAAAGTTGCTCTAATTGGAGATTCCACACTGAAATGTCCCTCGGAAGAAATTGCATACGATATGTATGTCATGTTCAAGAGGCTAGCATTCTTAAAACAGTATGGTATAATGACATACTTATTGTTGCCCGCCAGGGTATATGTCAGTTACCAACCCAATTACCCTAACTATCTAATTCTTCTTCTGAACTTATTCGTAAAGTGCCGTTCATACAGAGGATAACATCACCAAAGTTGTTTACCTGCCATAAAACACGAAACATACGTTGCTGGTTGAAACAAATGACAGCCACACACCGATCGAAAACAAGGCAAATATTGACATAAGGGTGCCGAAGAAGAGTCACGACAACTATATTTTGAACCCTATCTTCAATTTCTGTAATCTTTGAACGAGTTGGAGGTTTTAATGGTGCACTTCAGAATTCGAAGAAAGTTGTGTCGGGATCATAGGGAATGATGATCCTTTAGTACCGCTTTGATGTTCTTGAAAGACACGCCACTTGCGAGATACCTGTCTAGTTAGCCTAGATGGGTCAGCTAATAGGCATGTTACCGGTCACGTCGAGACTTCCACTTATGTCAGACCCTATTTGTCGGCCAGTACGGGAATGGTAGTCATCTCACCATGCGTGGATCCTTATCCCGAACCGTTTCCAACTTGCCGCCTTTTTATCCCTGTTTCTCACGAAGAAACGCACGGAGTGGGATGGACATCTTCCCCTTCCAATCTCTTTCCCTCTGTGCCACGCTCGTCAAAAGAGGCGCTTCTCGGTACGGTTTGAACATCTAATTAGAGACCCGACACCGGAACGATATCGATTGAATCTCTTGAAGCGAGGTAGTCGGCGAGATAACCATACCGTCGGCCGAAACATGCCATCGACAGTGGCCCTTCCTCGTCACGGTTCTGTAGGGGATAGACAATCAGTGCTGATCGTCGAGACAGCTGCTCGGATACAGTTTTTAGCTCCAAGAATATATAACATCCGACTTCTGGAGATGAACGTCAAATTGCATTGCAGGCCGTTTCGTTACGTTTCAATTCAGTCACCTTTTTGAGTGAGGTCACTAATTTACCCACATCGTTAACTTTCGTACTGTGTTTCTGTCGAATCGTCGCTGGATGCTTATGAACGCAGTACGCGGGGACGGGAGTGAAGTTTTCGATGACAATTATCGCGGCCCTGTTTTGTAATCAGAAACTGATTGAACGCCGAGTCGATCTGAAGAGGGGACCGAAAACGGTGTGAGGCAAAAGCGAAGTCCTTTTCGTCCGTCTCTCCGCTTCCAATCATCTCCTCTACACTTAAAGCCGGGCGGTACTTATTGCAGAATCGGTAGGCCATAATACAGTGAGATCTGATTATCCTGGAATTGCTTGATTTGCATCCAGCCAACGGTTCACCAGGCTCCCTGGTGCCGTTTCTTGAAGCGTGCTGCCGCGAGATTGAGACGCAAACCGGGCAAGGAGGAGTGAAGGACGAGGAGGTTTCATGCATGTCATCAGAACCCGCATATTCCGCGAGACGTACGACGGATGCATAGAACTCCCTTTGACCCGCGCTGATGGAATGACGACGACGCTGAAAACGTTCCATTCGTCGATTCCTCATCAGAGAATCCTCTCACCGCGCAAGATAATTCCTTACTAATTCCGCAGGACGAATCCGATTAACAATTGATTCGCACACCCGAAATAAGACGCGATTGTCGTCGATTCGGAGACGTCGCTCGTGAATATATTAGGAGGCCATGCAGGCATATCGCAGTACGCATCTAATTTTCCCTTCGAAACGCGATCGCACGAAAATACCACTCTGTAAATGATTTCATAAAGAAGTTTATTTGCACTTGATTCGTCGGCTCGAAACTGTCGGTTTGGATTAAACGGGAAACAATTCCTGACGATAACAACCGTATGCGAATCGTGTTTACCTGTAGTAGAATACAGACAATCTAAATTTCAACTCTCAACGCGGAATTGTGGAACTAACAATAACCACGCCGGAGGTTAACGAGTTTAGCAAGAACTGAAAAATGAAAAATGGACGTTGCTAAGCAGCGCGTCGAAATTGCAACAGTGCGCAGCACTCTGCAATTGGACGTCGAGCCGTTCTTGCGCGACATGTTTTCCTTCCTCCATCTGCCCGGCGTCTATCGATTCGTCGTTGGCCGTCGGTGCGAATCCGTCGTGCGACGTCGACGGAGACGCCCGCAAATCGAATCAGCGTCAAATTGGGGACACGAGGCGTCCAGATTTTTCCTGACGTACGTTATGGCAATCAAGCGGATAAGCACCGTCGATGGGATGGCAGTAGACTTTTGATGGACGCCGCGTCCCAAACGATTTCATGCGACAAAACGCACGCAGTTTCCATTTCTGCGCTCGCGCTCGCCGATCATTTGACCCGAATACGTCATTCTTATGACTCGTCGCGATATCGTATCCCGCGCGTCCTGTAGGACGAAAAACGGCCAGTGTGCGCGGCCCCTCTCTGTACACCTATAAATTAACCTGTTCGTAGATATTCCAATATTGAAACGTCCAGCCGTGTTGACGCGAAATAACTGCTGATACTCGACTGCGGTCGGGCATCGATGCGACCGTCGCGATGTCGATGAATTTAATCCGTCGGCTGGAAAATCTTCGACGTTTTACGGCGCAAACTCGAATTAGTCGTCCCAAAATTTACGGAATATTCACCGTCAACGCGGGGTCTCGTGTGGTTGACGTGAAAGATAAAACGAATTAATCAATGCGTTAGGACATTGGAAGCGACTCGGCCGACTGATTTTATCGTTAAGTAACCAGAACATAGAACTGAGCATCGACGTTAGATCTCGAGACGCAGAGGGTGGTAAGAGGCGTGGATGTTGGCGAAGTGGTCTCGGCATGCATCTTTCATCTTCGGTGAAGCAGGAGTTTAAACGGCGAAGACGGTTCTGGGATACTTCGCCGTAAGGGTTGGACCCACGGATACTGCCTCTTCTCTTGTCTGAGAAACAGGGAAGGCAGGACGGAGCGAAAGAGATGAGGAGGGAAGAGGCTTCTCATTTGCCTAGTCAAAAGCTGCTTTCCTGCGAACCCTTCACTCCCTTCCCCTATGTTCCATCCGACGCTAGATGACGTTATTCCTATCCGAGACACTACCCTCCCGTTCTTCAACTCTCACCAGATGCAGCACTGATCTCATACTTTTTCCATCGTTAATCTCAAGGAATCCCATTTAAACTTCCGCTGTCAATGAGACTCGATATTTGAGAACGCGGTGGCGATAAAGACTGCCGTCCAATAATACATTCATAGCTCTAGCAAGACGAAACCATCTACATGAAAATGGTATTTCAACTCAGCGGCTATCGTGGAAATGAAGAGAGACAGGCGACGGTAAACGGAGAGAGGACGAGCAAACGAAACGAGGAGTGAAGAGAGACAGAGGGATCCTGCTAAATTAAACGCTGCCAGCTGTGATCCTGTAAACAGACCATTTCCATGCCAGGAGGTTCGCCAGGCCGCGCGACTAATGGGCTTGATGATCCACTGGGGGTTGACGTCGTGAATTAACATCGACTACGACGTTTTCCTGTGCAAACGACCTCGGAAGTGGATATATCCGCCCTCGACAAGTACCGTATATATCCTCACTGTCGTGAGACTGCCAACGAGGACGAGCGGGAGGAGTCGTAGCTCTCATTCCGACGGAGTCGATTGTTTGCCTACCTTTCCTTTCTGTTTAAGCAAGCCTCGAGATTCAATCTCTGTCAGAGCTCGGAAGACGGTTTATACAGAGTGGTAGCAGCGACGTGATTGGTTCTCGTGCCTCGAAACGTCCGTTCGGAAGTAGCTACTCGACACCATTTGAATTTCACGACATATGCGGCGGATCTCAATAATTCCGTCTGGTCGATGGAGAATCGATTTCCACGGCGCGCGCCTTGAAACTAGTTTGCCGCTGTGTTACCGCGTCACGAATCACAAAATTACGAGCCGAGTTAAGCGCTCACTCAGCCACACGGACGCGCGCCTACATGCAGCCGGAATTAAATCAACACGGCACCGGTTAACGATCCTTTACTCATTGATGACTTTTATTAACGATGAACTGCGAGCGATCTCGGGGCAATAGCTTCGCCGTCTTGTTTAATCTCGCCTCTTTCACGCGCACAATTTTCCTAAGCGGCGGTCGGTACATTATAGCCGTCAACTCTCCGCCCTCCCTCTACATTTTCCCTCTTGCCCGTGCCGCACACCGTCCGTTAGGCGTATTCGCTAATTCCCCCGCGGATTTATTATCCGACCTACCGCAATGTTCAACTCTACCTGCCGCCGCCGTGTTCGTTAAGCCTTGCTCCGCGGTCATTCATTGTTTGCCGGGCTGTCTCGATCCCCGCCAACTGCCGCGTCACTGTCAACTTTTTACCCATTTTACTCCTACCAACGCGCATCCGGCGTCCTATCCCAACGTTCCTGCTTCCGTCTGCCTTCCCGCCCAGAAAAATCGCGTCAATTAATTTCCGTGTCGCCGTATAAAACGCCACGTTAATTTTGGTACGGAAGATGGCGCGTGCACGGTATCGGCCTTTGCAGCTGTCTGCGCTAATGCACCTGCAACTTCCGTTCGACGCAGAAGAACGCGTGGTCAGCGAGACGAAGCTTCGCATGTCTGCCGACGGTCGCCGCCTAATGATGATTTCGCCTTCGTACACGCGTGCAAGAAGGGAAATCATCGTGCAGGCGCCCGGGGTGTCTGACCAATACGGAAGGTTTCTACTTAAAAGCGGCATTCTTGCGCACCGGGGTTCAACGCACTCATTTGATTAATCGAGAGCATATGCAAATGTGTTTCCCATTATACGTCAGTATAAAAGTCACTGGCGAGTGCTCGCGGACGAGAATTTACGACGCGCATCGAACCATACCGACATCGTAAAAAGTCGTACGTTATGCTCCGCCCGATCGTCGTGTCGATGTCGAATTACTCTAAACACGACGTCGCGCAGTCTACGGATCGCCCATCGAACTCGAAGTGACACCCATAAATCTTTCGAATTGGAATCGTTCGCATGTCGCGCGTGTACATACTTGTGACCGTTATATAAGTGGCTGTTCCCCCTTCTGAATTTCCAGAGAGATTGAAAATGCCACATGCCCTTGACGGTAAGAGGCGACGTTCGCCGGCATCAGAAAGTTTTTAACGTTTTAAATCTTTCCGAGCGGAAGGACTGCAACGTCGAAGACTGACGTGCGTCCTGAGAAAGGGGGACGCCGGGGTGAGAGTTTTACGGACGTCTTAAAGCAGCGCGGCATACGTAGATTTGTTAGAAGTGTCTGTGCTCCTCCCGTTGAAGTTCAGCGATCAGAAGCTCGCCGAGTTTTGGCGCCAGTCACTCGCTTAATGGACCGTCTAACGCGATTACACCATCGACCTTTAGTCCCTCGAAAGGTAGACAGGATTTATATAACCTCGACATCTCTTTCCCACCTCCGCACTTTGCGCTTCCATTTTGCCCTCTCCACAAAAGAGACGAGCTCCCCAGACGACGCTCGGAATTACAATGAAGCGAAGTACGCGAAATTATTTAAATTATTCCAATGAACGTCACAGTCCTCATTCAGTGTCTTGCTTCGCTAAATTGCTACACTAGCAGCGACGATGGACGCGCGCCAGGAGACGGACTTTATGTTATGCGATTTAATCGATTACCCAGCGAGAGGTACTTCCCGTTTAACCGGCACGAAATTGCAATACGTTCTCACGACGGCATTCAAAGACCCACCGAACTAATTACTCGCCGCTACGAAAGAAACACGTGACTCATTACTCGAAACGGGCGCGGCGAAATCCTAATACGCCGCATCGCGTAATTTCGTAATACCCGCGACACGTCATTTAAGTTCGCCCATTCAATTTCTGGCCGCCCGAACGCAATCTCGCCCGGACAAATTCAAACGTCGGACCTTCTCCCGAGAAACTCAATATTGGGTGTGTCGTACGACTCTGCCCTGTGTCCGCCCAAGCGATTTGACGAAGACGTCACTCCGTCCCGAGACCACGTAATCGCAAAGGCAGGAAGTACAGAAACGACGACGCGATGGCTCGCGCAGTGTCTATCTTCATTTCTCCGTGGCGTGGGAGACTTGAAGGTTGGCGGAAGGGCCGAGCTGGGCGGACTTGGGCAACTCGGCCCTTCCTCATCATCGTAAAGTTTATGCCACGGCGCGGTGTATACGCTCGACTCGGGTATTACAGCTTTAAGGGTGGCCCAGGGGGCGATGAGAGGCGAAGGTGTGGAGCCCGTAGTTGAGAAGAAAGGGTGGGCACGTACAACCACTGGGCGAGGCACGGGACGCAATTTCACCGGGCTCTTTATGGACCATCAGACGGCGACTAAACTTCTAAGGTGACCCGAGCCCGAGTAAAAGCAGCGACGATGTCGCCGGAGAAATAGAAAAAGCGTGAAGGAATACTAAACATCCGCCGGCCCGAGGCCGCGCGTTTATGAACCGACGGTAAATCCAGCCGGGTATGCGCGGAACGGGCCCGAACCACTGACGCGCGAGAGAATTTTCGAAATGCCGCATACCGGACTAAGTAGCGGCGCGAAAGCGATCCTACGCGAAATGGCCTTCCTAGATGGAGTTCAACGGCGATATTTAACTGTTTCAATTCAACGTCACGCGATCATTGCGGCGATCAACGAAGACAGACGTGCGAGTCTATGGACGACGTGCTGTGCGTGAAAAGTCTCGGTCTCGTAATCTGTCGAGTGCTACAGGCTGATGCCGGTATAATATTTACCCGTAGTGCCTGTATATCACGGGACAATGGCTATCTCGTGGCGGCGAGCGATACAATCCTGTTAGCGGGTAAAATTACATAGAAATCCCCGTAGCTCGAAGTGAAGAAACCAAGCGATCCCCTCCGGTGCCCCTTTCCGCCTGGCTACCGCCCATTCCTCTCTCTTTCTCGCTTACGGAAAGCGTTTACAGTCGGGAATGCCGAGCCGTGGTGCGGTCTCGCGTTAATCCCGACAATTTCGACGCGCGATTCCGGCGAAAACGAATTCGACCGCTATTGTTCCGCAATCCGACTGCGCGGGTTAAAAAAGGGGAGTCTGCATTTGCATGAAAATATCTGCGCACCCAACTCCGTGGCCAACCCTTTCTCTCACTCGCTGTCAACCTCGCTCTTCTTCCTGCGTCTCCGTCTCTATTTCTCTCTGTCCGCCTCGCGCGCCTTTGCTCCCTTCCCGTATTACATTTCGCGACGCCACGCAATACCTACACGCGTATAGTCGAGGCTGAAGGGCTGAAATGGAAGAATGGAAACGATAAAAAATGAAGATGACGCATGTACCGGCGATTACGCTCACAAAATGTCCATTTGCATGTTTACGCCTGTCTACCATTCTCCGCTTACCGGATCGCACCCCCCTTACCCTACGGTTCTCGTTGCCGAATCGCTAGTTCCAGACTAAAAAGTGAGAAACACATTCCCGTCTGGCGTTCAGGTCGTACAGATTGTGCGTTGCGCCGACCGTGTTGCGCCGGTGTTACGAAAAATATAAGTGGCGTCACGGCGAACGTCGACCATCGATGTGTATCGCAAGTCAGTCGAGAAGGAACGAGAGCAAAGGACGATGCTCCCGCAACCCGTTTCGTGCCGCAGACACGCCGTTTCAACATAAATTCAAAAACGAATTAGATATTACAATGGTCGCGGAAGAAATTGCCGGTTGACTTGAAACGTAACGACAGGGTTTGAATGTAGGTGAGCAACACACTGTCGTGCCACCTTGCTGTTAGCAACCTCGTAAAAAGAATAATAGCGACCCGATTTGTTTCCCGCAGCTGAGCCTCAGGATCCACTTTTAATAAATACGGTTAACGCTGACGTCGCCCTAGTCTGACATTATAACGACCCTATCTACTACCCGCGAGTGCGGAGCGGGTTGTGAGGAAAAATTCTGTGTGCGCAGATCTGACCAATAACGTAGCTTCGCGTTATTCAGTATTCCCCGCGAATTAAGATCTGGCAAATAAAACTAGGATTTGTCCGTTTAAGCCAGCTCCGCGCTCGCGGGCTTATTATGAATTCAGCCGAGTCCGTAAGTAAATACAGCGGACGCTTCTTCGCAGAGAGCTAATACGTATCGCGGCTCCTGAGTAAACGTTAATTCCGGCAACGCGCCGAACTTTCGATGTACCTTTAATTAGGATCTCCTTTAGCGCCCCCGATAAAAGGATTCCTTACGACGGCGAGGAAACTCGGGCGAAGAAATTGCGTGACTCGCCCCTTTTTAGGATCGTTTTTACTCCGTCTTTACGTTATGCGGAAGAGGCTAAAAGGTTCCAGGATGGGATACTTCGATTTTATAGACCGAGTATGCATAATAGAGGAAGTTATTGGCGAAAGTGGCACGAGTCAACGTCGAACCACTCGCGGCTGCGATCCCTTATTCACGCCGGTGACTCGTCGATCTATTCGACAATTTTTCACAATCGTTCCCACGGCGTCGTGAAAAACGTCGTCCGAGTGACGACGGGCCCGATTCTCTTATATCGATTTCTCGCGACGACCCATGAATCGGAATCTATTTCATCATCTCGCTCTTCAACCCTGCGATGACGTACGCGTTTCCCCACATACTTTTATCCCGTTCCGTGATTCATTCGCGTAAAAGGACTGGGGAATGAGCTCCCAAAGTAAATTACGTCGCGCAATTAACCTGTCGGAAAAGTAACGGAACTTTTTTTAACGCGAAAAATAACTGTACGACGTACGTGCACATTCGGGCACAGGCGCAAGCCGTTCCAATTTTCCGCTGTTGCGAATCTAACTCAGGATCAACGACACCGAAGGAACAGTGGACATGATTGATTTATTCCGTGTGACGAAAAAAAATAGGAGGGTCGACCGTTTCTTATCGTTAATCCTCCGATCGAGACGTGCTCGAGTGGACATCGTCGACGCCACAGCAGCGAAATGGGGTCAATTATGTGAAATAATGGAGCCTCTAGTGTAAGTGTTGTAAATTCGAACGCGGAAATCGAGTTGACGCCTTGTATATATTGATTATCCGTTTAGCCGGCCACTGCAATGCACCAGTCGGCTCCTCTCAGCGTTCGAGTCCCTCTCATCAATTTGCATTCTACAATTTCTCTCTTCATAGATACCCACGTACATCGATTTACATTGGCCTCCTTCCGCGTCTCGTGCCCTATCTCATTCTTCCTAAGTTCGGTGACGTCTCGCAATCCTACTACTGTTACTCATTTGCTACGATTACATTCCGATACCCAATCGCGTAGCTGATAATTGTCTTACGTTTTCAGAGCGTCTGTCCGGGAAGAAGCGCGCTCCTACAATCGGCGATGCATGATTGTACGCTGAACGGGGTAAAATTAACGATTGGTGTAAGCGGCAGTGTGTGCAGCTTCGAGTGATTGCAAGAAGCGGAGACTTCGGGAAAGTGTCGTTAGCGCAGAGGCCGTAAAAGCAAGCACGCTCCGTCTAAGTTATCGTTCGTCTCACCAATTGATTACATGAATTATAGATAGCCCGTTAGACGAGCTATCTTGCATCACGTACGACTCGTACGTGGTTATCCTTTCAGGGTTGTTAACGTCCGTCCAGGAAGAATTAGAGTGCAGCGCCTTTAACCACTGTTCAGCATCAACTCGTAACTCACGCCGGAAAAATACGAGATTCGTGGCGCACAGGTGCTACCACGATGCCTGTATTGTATTGCCCGATACACCGTACGCGTCGCAGAAACAACAAAAAAGGTAGGAGTGTAATCGATTACGTCGTCATCGTGACGCTTTTCCCATTAGCCAATATCGTAATGCCGAGTGTTGCCGACCGACGTTTCGCCATATTTTACACGGAACATTTGCAAATGAACGGATGCTTGAATACCCTAGCACGTCACGGCGGCAATTTTCATTTCGAGTCGAATATATAACTACTAGGATGACGGTACTCAATTAGCGAACACGGTAAATGGCGAATACGCCAGCTTGTCCCAGATGGGCAAAGAGTTCGCAGCCAAAGGAAATCAGAGACTTCGTGAGGCTTACGGGAACAATACATTTAACCGCGAAATGTTAAAAAAAAAGTGCACCGAACGGTTGCGGTCTTAACTCCGGAGCATGAACTAAATGGAGCAGGTTTTGTTTGAAATTCACAAGCGGTATTTTCAAAGCGAAACAGAATTCTTTCGCGGCATTCCGAGGAGAAACCTTTCCCGTTATTATCCTTCCACGTTTCAGTCCCAGATAGTTTTCAAGTTTTTGTGCCACTGCTCCTCCAACACTCTGGAATTACTGTTGGCGTACAAAACCCGAAATAGCCAACCATCCTGTCGCAGGATCGCTTCTACGTTTTATTTTTTTCGAACGGTCGGAACATGAGGGTTGCTCGTAAAAGCGAGAACATAAGCTACCACCGATTTCGCTAATGACTGAACATAAAACGGTCCGTAAAATTTCGCCCGTTATAAGGAAAAAACTGTACGAGCGACGCCCTCGCAAGAGAAATTCAAGTGAGTCTCTCAATGATTATTCTGTACACGTTATTCGATACGTCGTTAAAAGTCCTCCTCAGCCGAAGCTTTCGCGACCTCATTGAATCTGAATTAGCTCGCCGGAAAGTGTAACCTAATTCGTACTCCAATTTCATAAGCGTGATCAACTTAAAGACCTACGGAAACGTGAAAAGATTCTACATTTACGAAATGAATAGGTCACTTTCAGAATTATACGACCCCTAAAAAATGGCGTCTGTGCAAGAGAAGCGTATCAACATCATAGCCGATGCAAAACGACATCGAATAAAATCGTTAGTAATTCCGTCTGCGATAAATCAGCTGCGCGAAGATCACGATACAAGAACGAGCACCTGTCTGCAACTGCTAATTTCTAAGCGCCATTCGGCGCAGTAATCCTCACACTGGGTCGAGGCTACTTTCCGTGCAAAGTGCTTTGCCCTGTATCTGCGTCCATGGCGCTTTGCGGAATTAACTCAACCCGCAGGTTCGGGTAGGGCACCAGATTGAGAGATTTACCGGCGTTGGGCGGTCAGGTGGGCGGTTATTTATGAAAAAATCGATGTTCGCTGCTCGAAAATATATTTTAGAGGTATGACGGGGGTGGCACGTAGGTACGGCAGAAACAGGGGGCAGAGGGTGGTGTGCGTACGGACGAAAGAGAGAGAGAGGAGAGTACGGAAGAGACGGAAAGAGCAAACGGGCAGAGAGAACGAGCGTGGAAAAGGGAGAGAGCGAACGAGGTGGCTGGAGGAAAGGGTGGGCGGAAGAGAGAAGAGGGTCCATAAAATAGTTCATATAACAGTATAGCGTCGGTTCCCTCGGCAAGTAGAGCGGACTCGGCGTTAACTTAGTCCTATGATTGACGGTTTCCGGTTCCGGCTTGCCTCGGTCCGGACTGATATATCGCGACTCGCCGGAAGTCTGCGCAAAAGCATCGCCGCAGAATTATTGGCCGGTCAGGGCGAGGTGGCCTTATCGAATTTCCCCGCTCGAAACCGAGCCTAATGTTTCCCCGGGGTGAAAGTTCGCCATCGGAGGTGTACGCGCCCGAGACGCGCCGTTCCTCCTCCTGCGCGTCGACTGACTGACTGACCGCTAAAAAAAGCCGCGCGACTCTCGATATGCTCCCCGGAGGATATCGCGCACGACGGAAATGCGAAGCATCCCGCGCGAGCAGGAACTTTGTCAGCTGCCTAGCTTTCAACGGCTACCCTTGTCGATATGTCATCCTTAGCGGCGAACTGACCAGTATTATGTTCCACTATCAGGGGTGTGTTTACGAGCAACGCCTGCCGCAGATTCGCCCACCGATTACATTGTGCCGACTAAAACACACGGCACCCCCGCTCTCACCCGTTGCCCCGCACCGAAGCTTCCATCTCAGCGTCACTACTGCGAAACGCCTCTTCCCAGAAAACCGTATTTTCGGGCGCATTCCCACAACTTCCGATCGCGCGGAGCAAGCTCTCGCTCTGATTTTCCGGCGCGTCGACGATCGTCGGATATAAATGTTCCGAACGACTGCACTCGTCGCGTTTAGAACCCGGACGTCAATTGTGCTTTAGAGCCGCGAGCCTCGCGACGGAATCGAGAAACAACACTGTTACCCAGCCGCGTATCCTCCTCAACCGAGTATTCAATTACTAACGAGTGCTCCCTATAAAACATTTCACCATCGAGCCCCCTCCCCCGTCAACCCCATCCACGCCCACGCAATAACACGCGACCAAGTCGCACCGTGTAAAGGAGCTTGTCACGCGTGCATTTTTAACGAGACTGCGCTTAGTCTTTCCTCCCTTCGTCAGTCACCCTCTCCACGCAAGCTCACCTGCCCGTACCCCCTTTACCACCGACGTCCCGCGCGACGAAGAGCGTCGGGGGCGCCAGACTGTGCGTAGTAGGGTGGCGTGTCTCACTCCCAAACAGGTCGCAAGTGAGTTGGTCCTTGAGAACGTCTGAGTGTGGTGCCCACCTGGTTACATACGCATACGTGCGTACAGTCGATCGAACCGGTGCGCCGGTTAAATTGCAAGAAAATCAGACATTTTCCGAAATGACAGTCGACGCTATGAATAAGTGTTGCAAACGTCACGGTAAAGTATGCGAGAGGTGCTCTTGGGGACCGTAGAAAGTTAGCAGCGGAACGACACGTGCACGAAATATTGGAAAATGCGGGATATTTGCCACGAATGAAGATGTGCGGTTGGTTGTTTATTTCATAGAACTTGTAGACAATAAGCTAATGCACTACAGGTCGATCGAAGGTCATTGAGAGTAGCAAGGTATAAGTGAAGAATCTAAGCACCCAGCATAACGTCTTGGAAATTGGAAGCGCTGCTTCTCAAAGCTTCACTGAAATCTATGTTTCCTGCACAGTATTGCGCTAGGTATTCAGGTGCCGTACATGCTGCCGCAACGAACTTTTGCCACGTTCCGGGAGGGTCCATGTAGAACTCGGAAAGCGCACTAATTACTCGTTGTGGGTCTGCGTCTGCCTAAAATAAATATTACAAAAATACTGCGAGCTCATGGAATAGCACTACGCGTTCGAAGACCTGAACCGTTGAGTACTTTCTGATGAATTTTGCGAATTTTGTCAAATCGATCGCGCCTACCCAGTGCAATAATGAAGAACAATTACAAAAACTGAATACTCGTATATCACTACTTTCCCCACAACCGTGTTCAAGCTTGTTTGAGAAGGATCATACTTTCGCACGAAAGCAACAGTAACGAAAACAATAAGACGTGTCACTCAACTGCGTATACGAAAAAGTGCAAACGAACTTTCCACTCTAAACTCTCACCTGACCGACGAGAAGGACACAGTAGACAGCCAAAACGGAGACAAAGAAAGCCTTCATGATGCTTATTTCCGAAAATACGTGCTACACGTTGACGCTGACCGGAGGGTGAGACTCGACGTAGGAACTATAGGCGCACCAATGGCCGGGTTACCATTAATCACCACGTACCCAGGTATCCGTATTTATTGTGCGGATCACCCGGCCGGATGCTGCCGCGATTATCAGCCGGCGGAATTACCTCCCATCAACAGTAAATTGCGCAGGACTGGGCGACATTGTGTTGGCCGGTTCCGCGTTGTACAGTGTTACAACTGTGCATTGCGAGTTATATCAGCGAGACATGCGGGGTCGTGACGCGGGTATTATCCGAACGCGAAAGATTTTTCATTCCATAAATGCTTAAATAATACTGACGTTTCCCTTTCTCGTTATTAAAAGCTGGCCAGTTACGAGCACATTTGCGAGGTGCTGGCGAAATAAAAAATTTGTCGGTGGGCCGATCGAGATACGCTACAGTACGTCTAATATCATATATTGGTTCGCAGATTGCAATCGTAATTAACAATGTTCGTGCCTGAAACTACGTTTGCCTTTAGCTCGTTATGATAGATTATAGGACAGAACGAGAATTTCTGCCGTATCTTGCAAACGTGAATGCCACGTTAATTAACAATAGCAGGCGTAGTTCTGTCTAGGACCTTGCCGCTTAACTATTGGTGACCGTGTATTGGGCAGTTCATGAAATGTATAGCTATTTAATTCTATATAACTATTTTCCTGTATATCTGGACATTTTCGTGATTCGGTTTAAAAACTATCGTAGAGTTTGTGCAATTCCGCGTGACACTTAACGTGTTGTGAGAGTCCCGTGATCGAAAAAAAAAGGTATTGTCTAGAAAAGGGATCTACAGTGCACGACTATACAGGAAAAGTACTCTCACAGAATTGATCGGTGGGGTATGCGTTGTTTTGTCCGAGCCGCGACAACAGCAAAATGACTTATGATTCGGCGCCATTGTCTAATACTACAGGGTATAATTAACACGATATAATGGAAACCGATGTGAAAGGCACTAACGGACTTCATGCAAGGACTTCGTCAACATACATGGTAATTAATGTCATTGGACACCCCGCGCTGGTATAAATAATGACCGACGATTAAATATTATCGTTGCTCGATATTATTTGATAAACAATTTACACCGCTCAAAACCCATCGACTCATTTATTTTGAAATGCATGATACATATCGGTATGCACTGCGTACGTAATAACCAGCATTAACGATTAAACCGCGATATTTACACGTCCCGCAAAACATCCACGACAATTTAAATGCGAAGCCTTTCTGACTCCAATTGTGCACTTAAGTATTTACAACTACGTATCAGTTATCATCTAGTGTTAGAACAAGGTGATGACAAGCTAATTACGAATTCGGCCTTATCAAAGAGATGCGAACCGCGGCGGCGTGGGAAAACGGGAACACATGCGAGATTTCGCGCAATTACGTAAGATCTGTTGAATCACATCTATTTTCGATAGATTCATCGCACATCCGATTTACGGCCACCGCAAATATTGCCACGTCAGTGCGCGGCGACGAATTGTCCGATCGTTATCGGAAAAAAATACCATTGTCTCGGCGCAACTTCGAACGCGAACGAATGGTTTCCGTGTCTGGCACTTTCGTGCATGCGATCGAACCAAACGATAATCGATAACGGGCTCGCTATATATTACGCGTCGCACAATTTGAACAGCTTGGTCAATCGTGGAGCGACCGACGCGTGAGTGTTGATATCACAGACCACGTTTCGTGAGCATTTGACAAATCGCGCTTATAGAAAAGTTGACGTTGCCGTGAGTGGAATCCGACTCCAACGGCCGTCCATCTACTCGGAGAAGAAAGGAAAGGCTTGTCAACGTAAATGTTGAGTTAGTCACCCGTCACTTTCGCCATGAATCGACGCCAGTGTCGTATATCAGCGATATAACTGAATATCATGAATGAATATTAACGCTGACATCAGTAATATAACGGCGCTTGCTACCGCTGAACTTCGACTGATTTAATAACGATACAAAACCGATTAGATTTCCTGAAGGGAATTTATAGCAAACTGGTTGCATTGCATTTTTCCAGCACATTGGAACTTTCACCAGTTTTGGTGGATCTTTTCAGAAACAGAGCATTCTTCGTACGAAATTGATTTCTTGAGTATATTTTTGGCATTGCCTGATTTTAATTGACGATTGCATTGCATTGTACGCGAACAACTCGTATCTGTGGCGAATGACGTGAATTCCCGACGACCTTCGAACGTATTCACGTCGTTACCGGTCGTTGTCTTCGAAGAGCATCGCGCGTGTCGTAGACACTCGAGCTGCGCGATACGGATTATTCGTGCAGGAGCTACATTACGAGCCGCAACGTTATTGAGGCATTAAAAGTAATGCCCGGTTACGGGCTCGTGTGTCGAATCCATAATGCAACATCGTTCGCGTTTATTTCGCATCCGCGCATACGCCGTTACGTGCTACGGATTTGTCGAATCAAATAACGCGCATTCTTTATGCCCTAAAGGATGATTTTCAGTGCTGATGGAGTCATAAACATTCGTCGCTTTATTGCATTTGGCGCAGTCCCGTTCTTTCGCATTACGCGGTGTCAAAAGTTTGATTGTAAACGGGTAACGGGCAACGGGCGTGCCTAGATAGTCAGAAAATCTTTGCCGCGAAGCAAAATGCCTGTCTGTGTCAACGTCTGTTTCACCGAAACTCATACGGGAGTAGGGAACACGATTATCCTTCTGGAACGTGCAGCGAATGTTTACAGCATCCGGAACAGTACGTGTACAGATGTGGCACGTATCGACTTGAACGACAGCTAATCATCATGTGACTACGCTTGTCTATGCAATCGACGGACGATATAAAACATGCATCAAAACAGGTGTGACTGAGCTACCTAGTTTGATACATATCGCAATTCGGCTGTGAAAGGCGTTCACAAATACCCTATAAAAATGCATGACACCCCCGTCAATCAAAACTTTCCGCGTTAAAAATTGCTTCGCGGCGCCTGCACGCGAAGCTTCATAACCAGCGCAGTTTTCTTTGCTCCGTACCTAACTTCCGATTCTGAATGCGCGCTGTCGTAATGTAAATACTGTACTACTCATCGATCGATTCCCGCGCCGATACTGTCGCGGCTTTTCTGGGACACGCGCGACCCGTGAAATATTCCCGCTCATCAATGAAGTGCGACAGATTTGTTGGGAAACGTTAAAATACATTTTGGCACAATACCGAATGAATACCGTCTACAGGACGCCTGCACGGTAAATTGCCAGGTGGCCGAAGCGGTTCGATCCGCAACAATAATGACGAAATTGTTTGCACGTAATCAGTTTTGCATGCGCGCAAAATAGCCGAAATTCCTGATAAATCACTGCCTCGCCGGAATAACAGAAATGTGGAAAAACGAACGTTCATCGACCGGTAGCCGATAAACTAACCGGTTATAATTTTACGCTCAACCGCAAATCAGAAAGTTTGCCGCTACAGCCTCTGTTAACGGAAATTCTCAATCATCTGTGCGCCAAGGCGTACAACGCTGACTACACGTTCAGCGAGTCGACTATCTTTCGGACCGAAAATTGTCGAAAATGAAAAGGACGCGCGGACGGCCGGTCAGAAACGTCTGACAGAACATTTACAACGCTAAGCGACGTCTAGTGGGAAATGTCTGACGATCAGGTCGCAGACTGGAAACGTCCCAAAAATAAAACGACCATAAAAAACGGAAGGGTGCAAGAAGAGGCGAGGAACGGGGTAAGGCGCATTAGTCAGTGAAACACTGGTGGCGCTCTATCATCTGACATATATAGCGCTCCACGGTTAAATAAACCGGGGGGGAAATGCATTTCGGTGTGTCCTGGATAACACCGGATGCTGCTGTCACCCGCGCGCGCTCGTGCATCATCTTCCAGCAATGCTGGATCACGTCTCTGTCTTTCCCGCACAGCGTTCTTGCCTTCCACCCTTTTTCTTATTTCTCCCGTCCTCCGCCATCCTCGCCTCCGTCCCGCGTTCGCCACCTTCTTCCCTCCCTCAACTATTCCTTCACGCTCCTCCTTCCACGAGCGACGTTATTAATCCTCTGTTTCGTCGTGGCGCGATGTATTTTCGTTCATTCGCGACAAACCGTATCCAGACGCAGCGAAACCCGTAAACGTTAAATTATTTATCGCCAGACGCGCACCTCCTAGGCTCTCGGCACGAAGGGTCGAAAATATTATTCGGCTCGGCTGTATTTTCCATGCGGCGAAACGAGCCGAGGGGATTTGGGCGTCTGTTCCTCTATTCGTTACAGCGACGACTCCGTTCTCGTCTATGTATAGCGCGACGGCGCTAAACCGTGCGCGGGTCCTCACGAAATGACGCTTTCTTGGCAAAAATATGCGCGCGCTTATTAATAAAGTTTCTATCTTTAAAGGGCAAGGTGACACGCTGTCGTGTCATCCCGACACGTGAACTAACGAGACTAAAAGCTCGTAATTGATTCCCTTCCGGCGTCAACCCCTCGCTGTTACGATGCACGGAAGGGCAAAAAAGAAACTGCCTATTAGCGCCGTTCATCGGCGACTATTAAATTACCGAGTACCATCTGGACGGCGATGACATGTCTCTGATGTCTAGAAGACTGTTTTTTGCGCAATGTTTGATGTTCACCGCGCAGCGTCACACTAAACTATCTAGTAGCGTCAAAATCTAACTACAATTCATCAGATTCATTGCCCCTAATATCCTTTCCCCACGCTCGCATAAAGTCATCTTAACCCGTCGGATAATTAGTCTCTTATTTTTTGAGGAACCTACTAACCCGCCTATCACAGCAATCATCCGGTGCGCACACTAATTTTCCCGGCTGTCGAAACGATACAAATTTAACACGTTGACTGCCAAGCGTATTTTGCTATGTTAGAACCGCGATGCGATGAAATACGGCAGAGAATAATTTAATCATGCAAAATGAAAGTAACACAGAGTTGTTAAAAGCCAAAGTATTGAAGCATAATTCCAATATCAATTACTTTTACAAGATTGCAAATAGGCTTCGCGGCGAATTTTCTTGCATTTATAGTAAAATCTTTTGCGCCGGTCACCGGTGACCACCGTGGCAGTCAACGTGTTAAATATATCTCAACTGTGTAATGAAATGTGAATTTCGAACGTCCCAATCAAAACTGTACAAACGCAAAAATGTTTCAAACGCGTATCTCAGATGTGTCATTCGAATCTGTGCAAATGTAAAAATATCTCAAACGCGTATCTCAAACGTGCCAATCGGAATTGTACAAATGTAGAAATAACTCAAATGCCTATCTCAAATGTGCCATTCGAAACCGCACGAATATAACATCTCAAATCTGTACTTGAGACGTGCCAATCGAAACTGTACAAATGTAAACATTGTTTCAAACGCGTATCTCAAATGTGTCATTCGAATCAGTGCAAATGTAAAAATATCTCAAACGTGTACCTCAAATGTGCCAATCGAAATTGTACAAATGTAAAAATACTTCAAATGCCTATCCCAAATGCACCATTCGAAACCGCACGAATGCAACATCTCAAATCTGTACTTGCGACGTGCCAATCGAAACTATACAAATATAAAAATACTTCGAATGACTATTCAAAATGCGTCAAGCGACACTGTACAAATGCAAAGCATCTCAAGTCCTTCAAACGAAACCTGTCTTGGTGCTACGCGTTACGACATCCCGCAGATTGCGCTTTTAATCCCTAATCGTCGAAGTTCCCCGCTCTCAGGAGATTCGTGTCGATGAAAGGCTAGGGCTTCGCACGTGCGTCGCCGTATCCACGTACAGAGTCCCGGCGATGCGTCGAATTGCGCGTCCTCTCTCTGTCGTAGGACGTTAATGCCATCTCCATAATCACCGGAGAGAGCCGGTCGACAGAGACATGATGCAGAAGCACGGAACCCGGTCGTTCGGTCGAGCCATTACTAGACTGGCCATCAATCCCGGCGATTAGCCTAATAATTTCTCCGTTGGCTCCAGCGCGACGGGAACGGACCGCTCTTCACACCGCTTGCGGGACACGCCGCGGTGTTAACCGTGGGAAGTACGCCGGTGAATTATATGGCCGATGTATTCTGGAGATATGTTTCGCAATATATGCCCGGCACGCCGATTGTCGAGGCCGGAACGAGGTAGGAGATAAGCGAATTTCGAAAAAGTGCTATCGAACGAGAATTGGATGAGTTCGTCGAATTTTCCGCCATCGGAATATCCGGTCAATTTATGTATTCGAGTGGCGTGGAGTTTGAGGAATATGCAAGTTTAATATTGTTTTTCGGGTTTAACTTCGAACGCAATATGCCGTGTGAGAGTAAGTGATTAGCATTCGGGTTATGTGCGTACGGTAAATGTTTGCGATTACTCGGAAAGTGGGGTGACAGAGTAATTGTAGCAGAGGAACATTAAGGTGATTTTTCGATATTATATTATTTTAACAGTCTCCGTTCTCTTTGGTATGGTAATAAAGTCGAAAAACGAAGTGGAATTCCGCAATGTGCACGCGACGGAACTGAGGAAATGTCTGAAACCATTGGCAAATAAGGAATAAAATGATGTATACTGGTTTCGAGAAGAAGTCTTCCATGTTTGACAACGTTCAAACGATGTAAGATAAAAGCACCGTTCTGCCAGGTAAGCGGAAATGTACCTCGTAGACGCAATAATGATACCAGACACACGCCAACCGTTAGACATCATCATTACAGCTGAACGTTACAACATTGAAGTCCTACCCGATCCTCGAGTTAGATTTTTCTCTTTCCGACAACATTACTCTCGCTCTGAAGAAGTATCCGCGTACCCGCGAGACGAACAACCTCCTTTGACCATTGAAACGTAATTGCCTCAAAGGTACCCGGCATTCTATACAAATCCCCGCGCATTGCGTATTCACCAACGATCTCAATATCCTATTGCGACCTCCCGACGAACCGAGGCGTAGACCACATAAAAATTACATTGAGAACTTTTCAATATTCACGGGTAAATAAACATGGCGTATCGGCAATCGCGTACGCCGACGACCGGCGCCGAATGCAAAACGAGAATTTGATCTGATACACTGCCGCACAAAGGGCATGGGTGAATGCTTTTTGCTTATTTCCCCGTCGGCCAAGAGCATCTTCCTAATGCCACGCACGCGTCGTAAGAGTTTGGCCCTTTGTTCGCGATTTTATCCCCAGAAACCTTTTTGAGAACCTTGGAATTCAATGTTCCGCCTACGGGGACCACTGAATACCGGGCAACCCCCGACGAAGAAACCATTCGCCTTCCCAAATGACCGATGCAATCGACCTTGCAAATGGCAACGATAGCCATCCAATCTCGCCCGACACTCTCGAGACCTGCAAAGTGGATGAATACGAGGGCGCAAGGACATCGTAGGTATACGTTCCCGTTTTCGAGCACGAGCTCGATTGTTTCGAGTGAGCTCGAGCTACTTTCTTGGAGCACGGTCGTTCACCGAACGAGGATACGCTTGTAGCTGAATTGCGAAGTCGCCAAACTAAGCCCATCACCTCCCATTGGTAAGTTAGCAATCAATGAACGGTAACGCGAATTAGCGTGGCATTTGACGAACCTCATACGATATTCTATATTTGGAGTTGATAATTGCCACGGAGCGTACACAAAACGGTATCATTGCCCGCGTGTTAACGTACACTGATGCGCGTCTGTGAGGATATCGGTAATAATTAGAATTTGCACCGGATGAGCGCTGGCGTTCTAAATATTTCGCATGGCGCTGGCATAACAATCGATTGATAAAATAAATGATGAGATACCGTATTGTGATTTAATAGAAACTAAACCCACTGACCGCGCGGACAGAGTATATTCTATGAATAGCGTGTACCGTTCGAAATTGTTTCTACAAACAATTTGATAATTTTGAAAAACGACCCGTGGCGGCATAATACTGTTTAAAGTGAACAATGGAATGTGCGACGATATCTCTTTGAGTTCGTAGAGAAGCGCGTAGTGCTTAATTAAGAGGAATGTGACTCTTACGATCCGTTCTTATATCCACCCGTGGCCGCACAGTTGTCGACCCGAGAAACAGCAGGCATTATCTTTAATGAGATATTGCGCACAGCCAGAGCATACCCCGCAGAATCTTCGGAAGTGCTCTAGTCCTGCTCGCGTCACGCTCTCCTTGCTCTACAATCTGCTACCCTTTTCAACGTTAGTACATGACATTCGCGCCGGTCAAGGAGCTCAAGCTATTATTGGATCTACAAAATTGCACGCCAAGTGTAAACCGCAGCGCAAACTTTAGAACGAACGACTATTTCCGAACGTCCCCTTTTATTTCATCAACGATTGATCGACCGATTTAAGTATAAACATGCGTAGAGAACTCTCTTAGATAAATTACTTTTTGGTGAAATGGCAGAAGCTTCTTTAACACTTTGACTGCCATGATGGTCACCGGTGACCGGCGCAAGAGATTTTACTGAAGATCCAAAATATTTGCAATGGGTAGTAATTATTATTTTATAAACGCAGCTATTGTTAGAATAGTGATGCGATACTTTAGTCTTCAAGACCTGCACATTATATACATTTTACATAATTCAGTCAAAAGCTATAGTATTTTATAGCACCGCCGGTTTAATATAGCAAAATACACACGGCAGTCAACGTGTTAAAAGCAAGAAAATAACTTTATAACTACTACCTCCCAAATACGGCTAATTATAAGGCGTTTGACCAAAACATAAGCCCGGTATCTGCTAAATCGTAAAATAAACATACGAATCGCTGACTGATTAACGACGCGTGCTATCTGAACGACTTGTCTAAGTGCCAGGAGCCTAACATCTATTCCGGACGACATAAATTTTCATCTACAAAATAAACGCCCTTCTCGCGTCAGCGAAACGGCGGGCACGTTTTTGAACCAGGCTGTAACCCCGTCAGTCGGGCGTGATTGCTTTCTGCGAATCTCACATCCTCGATCGCGGCAGACACACCTGGACGCGTGGACTGCTCAAACGAAGTGGTAAAGTTGCTCATTAGCGGATGCCTGCCCGAGGCTGGTCAGCCTACTCCCTTTCATTGCCGATGTTTTGTCGTTGTCTACCGGGCAAGTACTTACACTGTCATACTCGCGCGTTCGAGGGCAACGTCGGCGAAAAACGAAAAAGAATCCGACGATGGAGCCGCGGGAGCGAAAGAGAAAAGTGCGGAGCCCGTATCCGCCAGCGAACGAAACAGGACGTACAAAATAGGAGAGAGCGGGCTCGTGGCATGGCAAAAGACAAGTTCAAGCATCTGGAGCTCGTTAAACTCGCCGCGGACCCCCTCCCCCGGGCAAGCAACGATGTATTTACGCCCGTTACGATGCCTCACATATCATTCATTTATACCCAACGATACGTGCTCGCGATCGCACAAAACAATTGATCGAGCGTCGCGCGCGTCTACGCTGCCGACTGCGTCCGGTGGCCAAAAACCAATATCGCGCGTCGCGAAATAGGATTTTCCGCCTCTGGATAAGCGACCGTAAAGCGCTTGCCGGTGTCAATTTCGCCTATCGACTAATTTCATCGCTCGTCACGTTCACTCAGTCGCTAAATCGCCCGTCCGCTCATGAGTGAAAAATTACTACCCCCCGGTCAGTGTGCGCGGCGGCGAGAGTGGAAAAAGCCGCATTAAAAAGGCTGAAAGAAAGGACCAAAAAATGGACGCGGACGACAAAGTGTGGCGGGGAATGATGTGCCGCGGGATGAAGGCTGAAAAAAGATGCGGAGGAAGATGTTCGAGAAAATACACTTACCACCCGATGCGCAGCATAGTGGACAAGCCGGTGGCCGGATCGAAAATTGTTCCCGCCGGTTCCCCGGGGATGTTTCTTCAATAAGGATGATTGCCTTGGCGGACAGCCGCTGCTTCTTCGGTAAACTCTCGTCTGCCAACGATGTCAACTTGCGCGCACGGAACATCTTGATGCGACACTAATAACTTATACCGCGACGGGCCCGCTTGAACGTCGACAATTCGCGCACGAGATACGATGATTGTTCTGACAATGGCCGCGCGCGACAAATTGCCGAATCCCATATAACTGTCCAATTTATGAACTGCCGGATTTACTAATTCAATGCCGTGGCTTCACTACGCGACGTATGCCCAAAGGAAAAATGGTTTAAGAGACAATATTAACACTTCAATGGCCGGTCACGCAACATGTATGTGATAGCCGGAACAACTGTTAGTGTCTTGTAGTTAAATTTGTTGTATTAAATGTACTCTTGCTGTCGTTGTTTTTTGGTCGTTTTATATGTATGTTTGCACATGTTGAATTATTTCGTGGATTTATATAAGGTTTTTTTAAATTAATTCTTCAAAAACACTGCTGGCTCTTGGCGATGTTTGACTGCATAGGCGGTTATTAAAGTGTTAAAGGAGAGAACGTACTTGCTTTGCTTGGGCACGGATCACAATAATCGGTTCGACTAACTTGCGATTGGAAACACATGTTGGATCTGATGAGATGTTACCTTACTTGACTGTTCGATCGATCGATTACGAGACGCGATCCGACGGTAACGTAAACGCGACATCTCTGAGTGGCGACTAATCGAATTTCCGCGCATTGTGTGGGAATAGTGGACTCGTCCGATACCTTTCACCCGACACCCCTTCCACCGGATAATGGACCGGTCCATCCTTGACGAAATGATTTTTGCATTTCTTTCGTACAAGTGTATAATCATTTTCCGAATGACTCGCGATACACGAAAACGTTGAAACAAGCTCGATAATTGTTAGTTGATAGTCCTTGCAACTTGTAAAATAAGGCGCGATTCCCTTATTGCAAGTCGGTGTACGTGCCAAGGGTGAAGAAGCCGTTAGGAATGGATGGACCCGTTGGCAAATAACCGATCACTCTGCTTTTGATAAATGAGCTTGTTCGTGTCTTCTTATTTGAAAGAGTAGTAACCATTAACTTGACACTGTTTACGGTACGAAGAACTTGGAAACTGGAGTCTTTACCACAAAATTTGTTCATTTTTGTGCGACGAAATGAACACGCGACCCACACAACCCGAACAAAAGTAGTTACTGAGTGCAAAAATTACTACGCCTAAAAGATTACTACGCGCAATGAGGAACTAGGTGGCGTCTCGCCCCCGCGTAGGAAATCGGCTAGTCCCCATCAAAATAAATATTTTCTACCTGAAAAGTTAGATCAAATTTGACCTGTTACTCCGTCCGTCGATGTACAAATTAGTTGGCAAAACGGCTAACAGCAAATATTCTTCAATTAACTCATCGATACTATATAAGCGGCTTACGGAACACGATGTTAAAGCGACAGTGCAAAGTACTCACTAGTTGGAAACCTCCCTCCGTACGCGATCAACAAATAATCCGCTCAAAACTTGGGATCCTTGTTTTTTCATTTTTACGCTCCATCTCATCGAACCTAGCACTTTAACATTGTAAGCACTTCAGTAGCAAGATTCTCCATCTCATTACTTCCGACGCATTCGCCTAATTAAAATATAAGGGACATCATACAAAATAGACCCCCTTTACCACTGGTATCAAACCGGTCACTTTTGTCCAGTTATTTCGAAACGTATAATAAAATTCTAATCTTTTCGTACGAACCGAACAAAAATTGCCTCAACTACGCGCGAACACTTGCTCTGCCTTGCTTATCTCTAACGCATTAAAACTTTCCCCAAAAATCATATTTTTAATTCGACGAAAAGTAAACACTGGACCATACACGCTCGAACTACAAAAGATATCGATCTCCTTCGATAAAAATCATCGCCATCCCCCAGCGCTATCTTCCGGCGCGTGGCCAGCATCACATAGGCATAACCCACGCAAAAGTTCGCGCGCCAGTCTAATAGCCGTTCATCATTCAGCGGAATGCACTTAGTCCCTGGGGAGGCGTCAAATCTTCCAATAGAGCGCGCCCTCGTGGATATTAATTGGCTGCAATGACGCCGGTGTCGGTGAGTGGAAGCAGAGGGAAAGACTGGACCTGTCCATCGCACATGGGGGTGTCGAAAGTAAACGGCGGTGGCCCGCGTATATATCCGGACGTGGTGTGACTGGTGAGCGCATTAGAATAACGTTCCCGGTACCCAGGCTGCTACTAATTACGCCGAGTTTGTATTAATGCGGACGTTAGCATTCCGCCACGGCCGTCCGGCTTTCCGCATGTCGTTGTACATATAGCGGCGGGTGCCGCAGACACAGGTTACGTGTGGTATACGGTCACGTTGTTGTTTAAGCTCGCCCATGGCGCGACGACACCGGTACAACAACCCTCCAGCCACCGTCATGGGTGCGTCAGGGGATACATGCCAGGTGGATTTAACTGCTCATGCAGTCGCAGGTATGTGCCACAGACTCGGAAATCATCCGTCGAAAATCACTTCGCGCTAACTCGTTACGAGTCTCATGTTTGATTCATAAGAACGCCGGTGCTGAAGCATCAACGGCGTCGGTATTGCATCAAGCACGTCACTGCTGTATCATCCGCGCGGCTATTGCGTCATCCGTGCGGTGTCGCAGCTAAGTCGTGTTTATGGTGGCGGTTGAAGATGCGCGGTTCGTGTGGGAATCGGAAGAAATGGCGAGATGTTCGCAAGTGGAAGTGTCAGACGAAGGAGGAACGAGCAAGCATATTTTGGAGTGTACGGTAAGTGTTATGCCGAAACGGGAATGCCGTCAAATAATCGGCGGCATGCTTCTATTTTACTGCGTTGATGGTCGGTTGGATGAAAGGTTATTTCGCGCCCACTTTATTGATTTTCTTTGTCGTGACCGGTAGTCCGCCGGTTCATTGCTTCGTGTGGCACTCTTTTCTCTTTGACACCTTCAAATTCACCGCCATCAGAACCCGCGCCGTACTTTCGATGAGAATGGGCGTAAGAAAGAAGCGCAGAGCCAACAATCGAATAAATGACATTATATAAATGCAAATTGGCACCTGGAGTATTTACGATAATGGGGAGGTATAATAACGAAGCGTTTCATGGCCGCCGTTTCTGATCGTTTGTAGGCTCTCCATCATTTTTCTCTTCTTTTGTTCCTTCCCCCCGTCTGAGTCGGTACTTTCGATCTCCAGCCCACTTCACGAAAACTTCCTTGTACAGATTATCGACGTTTATGTGTACATCAACCGTATCGCCAGAGGAAACCAGATTCTGTACTTAGATAGCCACTTCTGTTAACCACTTGTGCTCAACCTTGGAAGCGAATCGTCTTCGGAATGCAGTTGGAGTAAATCGATTGCACTCAATCGTACTCGAATCACGAGATAAATTTAATCTCACTATTTCGTTGACCGACTAACAGCGCTAAACAACGTGGGTACGAAGAGGACAAGGTGTTAATTCGAAAACGGGACGTCGTTCATTTAAACGCAAGAGAATTTGAAGAGAGCACAAAAGTACGCATTGAGTGATTAGGGGAAAATAAATTTTCATTTGCTAATTGAGTTTTCAATCCGGGAATAGACGAACCAAAAGGTGAGAAAAAAGACTAGGAACGACGTGATGTTTGAGCCGTGGAAATGGAAAATCGATGAGACAGTGTTCACGGAAGATTTTCACCGTCGAGAGATTCGATAAATCAACAGCGACTACTCGGTAGAGAAGGAGCCAATGGAAATGTAACTATCTAGCAGTGGCAATCGATATCGCAGACCGTGAATTCTCGGGCCACGTCGGGGAAGTAGAGAAAAAGCGAATAGGAGCCGCCGACGAGAACAACGACGCGAACGTATACCTTCGTCTGGCACTTTTCTCATCCTTTATCTGGCCGGTAGATGCGCACCTAGCGTACTGTTCCAACGGAGGGTCGAGAAAACGGCTGGCTGATGGTAGTAGGTAGGTGTATGCTTTTAACGAGCAAACTTTGGGCAAATAAATTTCGCGAATCAGCGCACGGTTGCCTCCTGAAGGAGGCATTTGTACGCGCTGATCCACGGTTGCGTTACCACCTGCATATCTGCGAACAAGTTAAAACTCCATCTCTCCCTTCAGTGTCTTTGCCTCCATCGCCATTCTCTTTTGTCGTGTTTCCTTAGTGCGTCAAAAGAATGGAATGTACAACAAAGCTGCGTTGTTAAACGTAAAACAACGTCCGTAGAATCTCCACTGCCTCGGGATAAAAGAGGGAGTTAAAACATTGAATACCGTGGCACTCTAAAACTAATGCTGGATATTATTAACGCGGGTTGCGCCTCACAATTTTGACTATATTATGGAAAGTTTCGGCCTTTTCAACGATCTTGATTGGGTTGTTAGTTTTAATTAAATATGATATATCTAATAATATTATCTAAATAAGGCGATGAGTCTAGAGGGGTTACTTGTAATCACAAGCAAACAATTTTTCATAATTTCATATGAATAGTAAGCAATATATGATAGTTCAACTCATGATCATACAGCAATTTGCAAATTACACACAAAATGGCTCTTGCACATCCAATGTGAAATGAAATTGAAAATAAGTTGGGTGCTTTTATTTTACTATCAAATTTTAGACGTCCTCTCTGGATATTAATTAATTGAAATACGAATGCAAATGTTCGCGGGCGTTTAGTCGTTTGTTTCGCCCACTTCTGCCATGTTTTCTAATTTGCACCCTTTCCCCACTTTTCTGCGTCTTGCCGCTAGCTCGCCTTTTCTTCCTTGTTTGCCTAAGAACCATCGCTGGGGTAAAGTTTGATCGGGTAGGGAGAGTCATGTGCGGTAGCGAGAAATTGACATTTCGGTAACCGCTTTACCGCAAAGTCTTTAACATCGTATTAATTAAAGAAGTTTCGAACAATGGCTTTATTTAAGCCTGGAGCTACGCCTTCCCCGCACGATTTTGGAGTGACTGAATTCCGCTAATTCAATCTCTATTAGGTCGAATGAGCTACTTTCTAAATAAACGGCGCCTAGGCATGATTATGCAGATCATATATTATACATTACGGGTAGACTATATTTCCCATTGACGCGAATCGATTATCAATATCAGCCTTATAAGTAACAATGAAACGCGACGGGGACAAATTTCGAATATTTACACAATATCCTGCTTGAACACACTGTGCGCTGTTGTAAATGGTAACGGTTGAAAATTTAATTTGCCGTATTAAAGTTCCTTGAGACGTCTTTAAATATTAAAATCTCGTTATAGCAAGTTTAACCACTTTCCACCCTTTCTTGCTCATTTTACTCAGCCATTTACGATTGCACACCTCGTTCGTTATGAAATGTTCTAGAGGAAACGTATCGGACGTTATGCATCAATGCCAAATTTTCAACTGACCATATCCGCATTCGATAGATCATAGAAAACTTCGTCATATACCTAAAATAGGAATAGAAAGGGAACAAATTTTTCATGTAAACTAGGAAACAGTTAACGGGGTGTCGGACAGGAAATCGATAACACCAATTAAAGGACCAAATATAACTAACCCTTTGTTAAATCAATAGGAAGAAACGTTTGTCATAGAAATAAGTTCGCAAAGATTTCAGGATTCCGACATATGTATTCCGAAAAAGTGTCAACATTCAAAAGGGAATTTAGGTACGACTTAATGTTCTCGGGGTATACTTTACTTTTATCATCCTGACAAACATTCCTTTAAATTAACGTTGTTCTTCCATTCCACATTCCACGTGGACTGCTTAATTCTACTCGATCATTCACTTCCGTCGACTCGCTCCCATTTGCCTCTGTTGAAAATGGTCTCGCGCCCTTTCAATTTCAAGGAGTTAATTTCGCTCACTTCTTACGGTCTCGCGAAACACAGCCAGCTTAAAAACTAATAAGTAACGCCCTGGCTGCCTTCGCTTTTTGTCTCTTTTCCTTCGTTCCCGCTTGAAAAGCCCCTTCGCGGCATATTTCCCGCATTGTAGGTTCGCTTTTTTGCATTTCTTCGAGCGAGCGCGTACCGAGTTGGAGACGAGTTTGTCGCCTGAGTGAAACGAGGCCTTCAGGTTCCTCTTTTTACGTTTACCCCTTAGGCAAACTTCTTTTTCCTTCCCTCTGTATACCGTCACATATTTCTGGGGACGCAGAGTTGGCTAATTGTTGGAAATGTGTCTTCCACGAGTCACGCTCCTCGACAAAGCTAATCCTCCACCCCTTTGCTTCTCTCTTAAGCCTCATTTCTGTTACACTCTTTTATCGTTCTTTTCCAAAAGGTGAATTCACATAAATTTCATAAAACTCTCTGTTCATCTGGTGCGAATTACCCTTTGTGTGTACATAGCTTATGAAAAAAGTACAAGCGATGACACCAGCAAGATCTGCTTTTCTTCGTAATGCCGTTAGCATAGTTGAGATTGCTTAGCACGTGGAATTTGAAGTGAGACTAAAAAGAGATATCTTGCTTAAGACAATATGAGCGAAAACACCACGTGCCCGACGTATGACGGAAAACTACATATGCTGAGGATCAATAGATCAAGTATGTGAAAGGGATTGGTTGGTTTTTTCGTTACATGCTGATAACATTTGTATGGCACAATGCCCTCGTTGCGTAATTTTCATACAAGACAATTGAAAATGCAGAGGAAATTTCGTATGACAGAATAAACTCATTAACCAATCTCCATGCAATGCAATTTTTGTAGCTTTGCAATTTTCGTGCAACAGAATTTTTTTGGGACGTAGCGGTTTAATAAAAAATTTGTAACGAACCATCGTTACAATGCGTTAACGAATATGTCATGCTTTTGAATATCGCGGACCATGTAGATTTCCATGTACTCTTTCAGCTTTGTTTAACATAGTACATCGTAATACCAAGACAAGCAACTCTTGTACAACAATCATCTTTGCGTTCAGAAATGATTAAAATGGAGCATAGGAAATTATCGACTATACGAAAAGTACTCTTACAAATTCGTGTTATAGGCGTGTAAGGAGAAACAGCCTACTTTGGCAGCTAGCTCTATGGTTACTTTTCCCCCACACTCGGAAGCTGTTAGATGGCGCAAGAAAGTTAGAGAGCTCGTTGGCGGCCACCGCCGTCCCTTACCCTTCCCCGCATTAGTTTTTATTCGGTGTTTGTTATACACTCCAACCGTGGCAGACTAGCCAAGCAACTCCAGCCTAGTCAACCTGCTCGATTCTGGCGGGCAGTCAGGCTAGCAGGCAGACAGGTAGTAGTAGCAGTAACCGGAGTTAGACCACCCACCTACAACCTGCGGCAATAAAATGGATTTATCGATGCCACAAAATGGCGGCTCCTTGCCCGCTCTCTCCCGCGGTCGTACTTCATTTCGCCGATATTAAATGCTGTAAATTCAGGCCGCGGTTCTGCTCGCTTCCAACCAACGCCGCCACCGTCGCCCCAATAGATGTAACCGGGCCTCCTCCCAACGCTTTTTCCCCGCAGCCGGAATCGGGGACGAAAAAAAGTGGGAAGGTTCGGCCAACGTCATGGGAAGGGAAAAAATGTGCGAAACTTCTTACGCGCCGCACGAGGTCTCTCGTCCGTCGCCATCGTCCTAGGTTTCGGCTTTTACCTCAAACGGGCCTCGCGAGTCATAAGTCATCCCTCTGAGTTCTGCTGCCGTCATCCTCGCTCACGGAGTATATCCCAAGGATACGGGGTGACCTCCTGCTGCACGGCTCCTTAGAAACTTTTCTCAGCTACCCCGACCGCACATTACGTACACTCCTTCGCAACCGCCATTTTCCCGTATCGCATTCAATCGCGCATACGCTGCAATCGATAATTTCGCGGCATTAAAGTTTGCGGTCCCCCGACAAGTAAGCCCCAAGAAAGTTCCCGACAAACATTTTGTACCTCGTAGATGGGTTTACAAATTTATTGTTGGATCAACGCGCTACATACCCCGCTTAAATCTATCTACCTCGGCACACGCTTGTTGAATACAAGCACGCGTAAACGTAACCTGCTGCGCGATTTTCCCTTGTTCCTATGTCAATAAGTCCACCGTCGGACATCGTAATCGGGGCCGTAAAAGCAAAGTTTACGGTCGAGCGTTTATGCAAAAACCCAATCATATCCGCATAACCTGTAGCCGTGCGAGGGCAATAGCTACGCGTCGTTGTTCGTACGCACACTTTTCCCTCGCGGATGACGGTATACGTGGGCTCGTGCATATTCCGCTGGCGTACGTACCGATACGTGTAGACCTCGCGTACGGATAGGGAAAAGGCCGGGGCTTTGGATCGCGGCACGAAGAGACGTGATACGTATTCACGAGCCATTTTCAGTTTTATTTCCCATCAGAGACGAGCCGTGCCACTAGGCGGTCGTGTGCGCGCGCTTACGCGCACACATTTGCCTTGCCCAGGTCACACAATGAAAGGGACATACGTGCACCAGGTGCATCATACGAATTTGCAATATTTGCGAACCGCCGGACGATCGTTTTGCGACGGTATAACAATGCAGAAATCCTGGCAAGCGTTGCGAGAGCGACGCCGATAGAACACGATACTCATAAAAGGGGTTGTCAAATCATAGGAATGCGCCCGGCTTCGGCGTGATATCGGGCTCTACATATGGATCAACTGCGGTGTGAATTAACAGTGGCTTTGCTTATGTTTCCGCATACCGGGGAGAAAAACGTTCCCGATATTACATTCGCGCTTACTTACCCCGTACAATATCTTTACGAAGGTTACGGACGGACAATTTGTTCCTGTCCTCAGAGGCATCTATTTCGGTTCTTTATGAAGACACTGTAATAAATAAATGATTTGACTAACGAGATTCCAATAATGACTGCAGCGCCATCGGTATGCGTTCGATGCGGCGAGCAGTTAATAACCATTAATTATTCAGATTACGTTTAACCTCGCGCATTACGTTGAAATATACCCCTCAGTTAAACCGCGGAAAGGTGTAAATTTCTATTAACGCGCATTAAAGAAATGTCGCACGCGAGTCGGGACTCCGTAGTTAGAGCGCCGCGAGAATGAAGTAATTAATTATTTACCGTCCGACTACTGCGCCAAATAAATGCAATAAAAATGGCGAAAATATGTACGCAGCACGAAGCGGTGAATACCACTGATGGGAACGCAAGCGAAACAGGTATAATGAAAACAACATGTTACATAAATATTTTGTTACTTAATATAACTAAAATTAATATTCGGCCGTGCAAATACTGCCGAGAGGAAAAGAATTATTTCCCCCTGCACTAAACGACCCGTACCGTGTATTTCATCCCGTCCAATTTTTCGACAGCGGCTCGTAGCATTTTTAGGAACGGGGACAGAGCAACGTGATAATGTGAAAAAATATCTCGCCGAGAATATTCGGCAAGTATCGATCGACAGTCCAAAGCATTTAGGTCGGATCGGTATATTGAAACGGTTGAATATCGTCGGTATGAGCGTAACGCTCCTATTAAATATTAAATTAAAAATCCAGTTTCGTACAATTATCCATTCTTTCCACGTGATCACAAGGGCGTGACTTAACAATTCACGCCCCCGCGATTAAATTAATCGGAGTTCGACATCGCCGTCAGATTATTACCGGTACATGTCCCCGTGTGATCGATCGTACCGAACACAACCCTGTGGTAATTTTGATAAAGCATTTCCTTCAGTTGCTCCGCGTGTTCCCTATCTCTGGTCTCGCAGACGACCTTGACATCCACGCTGAATATGTCCGACATGATCCAAGCCCGCTCATGCATGATATCCTTTATGGACACGCCAATACTGGCCAGCATCCTGCACAGCTCGGCTATTCCGCCGGGTCGATCTGACACTGTTACCGTGAATTTCAGAAGACGTCCTTCTGCAGCTAATCCCCTCTCGAGACATCTGCCCAATATCGTGGTGTCGATATTTCCGCCACATAGTGGCAAGACCACCCTGATTCAACAAATAGCAAACGTGAACAGTATTGCCATATTGATTGAGTAATAGCAAATGTACTTCATGCCAGAAACAAACGTTATCCATAAAGCGTTAATTCTAGAATAAGTCTTTGAGAGACTACTCTAAATTATATAAAACAAACGCGCGTATTGTCGTAATTTAGTATTAGGTACCTAGCAAGAAATGATGGGTACTGGATTTAACGTGACATAAATTACGATGCACCAGGATAACGCACGTTTGTATCTACTTACCGTTTCCCTTTGAGTTCATCGAGCTGTCCTGCTAAGATAGCAGCTAACCCAGTGGCACCTGCACCTTCAACGATGCATTTCTCATTCTCGACTAACTTTAGAATCGCGATTGCTATCCACTCTTCCTTCACAATGACAAGCTTATCGATCAACGGATTCGCTGTGGCAAAAGCATTGTATCCGACCATGGGCACTGCAAGTCCATCGGCCAAAGTGGATTCTATAGGGACACATGTAGGACGACCCGCTTTACGGGCTACGTTGAAACTGGAACACCTTTCTGATTCGACGCCCTAGTAATTTAACACAATAGAAAATGATAAATATTTTTTTCTTCTCATATAAAAATATAAACATTTTAAATCACATAAATATATTGATCGTTCATAGATGTATGGAATTATTTTTCATATGAACTGCGTTTCTTTACTCGTTTCGCAATTCTAAATTACGGTGGTAGCAACTGTAGTGTGACAATTATTATGTATAGTTTTACGTTATTGTAACCGTTGTAGTATTACAACTGTCCACTTACGATGATTGTAACGTGAGGATATAATGTCTTGACTGCTAACGCGACACCAGCAATTAATCCTCCCCCTCCAACGGGCACTACAACGGCGTCAATATCGTCTATCTGTTCCACAATTTCCAACCCCAGAGTACCTTGCCCCGCCATAATGTCAGGGTGATCATACCTGCATACGCGTGTCGCGACGTAAGAAACATTAATTGCTCGAATATCAGACACTCTGCGCGTCACCATTCATCACTTACCCATTGATGTAAATTAATCCCTTTTGTTTGGCCGCCCTCAGTGCAATTTTTTTCGCCTCGCCCATATCAAGCCCCTCAACAATTACGTTCGCCCCGTATTGTCGACAGGCTGCAATTTTCATTATTGGCGCTACCACAGGCATTACCACTGTTACAGGTATCCCGAGATTATATCCATGATACGAGAGGGCAAGTGCATGATTGCCGAGGGAAGCAGAAATTACGCCAGTTCGCTTCTGTTCCTCGGATAATTTGAGCAGCGCGTAACGGGCGCCACGTTCCTTAAAACTACCAGTCGTTTGAAGGAAGTCCTTCTTCAGATACAGATCGATCCCCGTCACTTCCGACAAACGCGACCGCTACGTACAAGGTAAGATAAAATATGAAGTTTTAAGGTAGAGCTACGTAAGCTAATGCGACGACGTATACTACTTACGACACACGGTGTGTTGATTACGCCGCACTTGATCTTGAAAGCGGCCGAGGTAATGTCTTCGAACGTAATCTTGTGAGGATGTCCCTCGACGCAAAACGGATCTACCAGACAGTCGTCTTCGGTCTGCAAAAACAAATTGGAAACGTTCTGTACACTCTCGACCGGTGATCCTTCGAGAGCCGACGTCCTTAAATTAGACAGAACATTTCCGATGGCGACGATCGTCGTCATTAATCGACTCAGAGATGCGATCCCACTCGAGACGAGTCTCGAGGCGCGGACGAGCAAGCCAAATCCGCAACACGGTAATTGCATTCCCCCGACTCTTCGCGCGACTTTGTTCATTCCACGAGCAACACGACCTGATACACATTTCCGCCGACGAAATTCTCTCTACCGGCTGGAAGTCGGGTACTCACACTGAGCGGCAATAAGTAAAGTCACGGTTCGACAATAATTACGTCAAGCATCGTCGGCAGAACGAAATCGTTGTCGCCATTTGGTGAGCCTCCTCCGGAATTGAGCCGCAGACGGTCCTCGAGATCCAGACTGCTTGATTTTCTGTTCAGATCTCTCATCGCGGAGAATGTCAGCGGTAAACGGCGACCACGGAAAGTGTAATTATTCGCTCCGGTACACGGCACATAACTGTGCGCTTTTCCTGCATTATTGAATTACTTATTGTACCGCGTAACGTATGTACTGCGTCGAGATTCCCTATCTCCGCGACCTTCGACCCAAACGTTCCTCTTCCGACACCGAACTCTGCAATCGTAATATAGTTGTCACCGCTCTCGCGTGTGCAATGGTCGTGTCCAGCGGGTCGTGTAATGGTTAAGCGACTTTGTCTGCGAAACTGTTACGTCTATTAAATAAACTGGGTTAATGTTTGCCAATATCGAAAGCTCGTAATAGTTACGGCCTAAGTTATTCTCGTGTCGCAGTCATCGCAGCGCGCCGAATTACAAATTTATCTTTATTTACGACTCATTCGGACGTTAGAAATGCTCACGTAATTGAAATAGCCGTTGAAATTTTCCGCCCGGAACTTTTAAACTGGGGAAAAACATTGCGGCGGCGGCGAACGCGACCCGACGTCTTCGGAATTTCACTACAAGGGGATAGATAAGAATACGGGCAAAGTTACTTTTCCCGGATTATTGACCCTATGTCGCCAAATCAGCTTAGCGCGACCTCTCCGGTTTACGACTTATCGCGGCGACCTTTACCATCGCTCTTTGTCTCCATGCTGCAACTCGCGCGACTTGCAGCACTTTATCCGCGTAACGTGACTAAAGAGCCTCGCACATGTTGTACTTCTCCCTGCCTTTCTGCAAATGGAACAATTTATACTCATGAATTAATCGTTTGTTGCCCTATCGCGTCCCGTGTTAACATATGCACATGACGGCATCAATACACGCCGCCGCTATAAAATTGGCCAATTGTCTTGATAACAAAGACCAATGCACCGTGACGCGATATATAATATAATTAACGATCACTGATGCTTGACCAAACGAATAATAGACAGATCAATCGATTCCGCGCACGTGTCAATTAACGGACAATTATGCACTGTACACTTCTGTCGGATGTCACATTTCATTGAGAGGTTATCTCGGGCTGAATTGAAACCACCGCGGCGGGCCTCCACATAAAATCAACTGCAGAGAATCGCAGCCTCATTTTAGCTTCATGCGGAATTGATACATTTTCACTACGCTTCGAATATTTTTGACATGACGGCAGAGATCGCAGACGTCGCCGAAATCTCGCGAGCTGATCGCGGCGTGTTTAAAAATTTGCGTTATTCCGCTGGATTGAACGTAAACATCTTGAATCTCGTGAACGATGATACACGTAACGCAAATGCGTTCCGTCTTACCGATACGCGACGTTGCGCGATTAAACGGTATCAGCCGTACAAAAGCCACCGTGCACTGAGCAATGGGTCACAACTTTGATCAGGAACCAGAAGGAAACGTAAAACGAACGAACCGTAATCACGTTCACCCCGTAGTCGACCTCCATCGTTGCTCTTCTCCTCACGGGGGTCCTGTTTTGACTGGCGAGCTCGTCGAAAACCAAAAACCAGTCTGGTTTACGTGATTCACGTCCGAAGGACAAGCGCTTACCGATAACCCAAACGTGTCATGATAACCTCTTAATAACTTTAACCAACCAACAAACTTGACGAAGGAACCGTTCATGAGATCACTTTTTGTCATATTCTCACCCATTTATCACAACATACCAAAGATACAGTGTCTCTAAATGTTTTAAAAAGAAAAAACAGATACGTTGATTGTGTGAATCCCCAGACAGAGTGCATACACACATATCTCCGGAAGTATTGTGAACTTTGTACTATTTCTTGCGTTGCTCTGAATTGTTTTCAACTCATTGTGATATACTAAAAGAGCTGTCAAAATGGAGTGTTTATTTTTGGAAAAAAATCATAAGTGGCATAGTTAAAAATTCTTCCCATTTCTTTCAGAGCCTTCTTACAGCTAAACGTAGGTTATACATTTTATAAGGATTTTTTAAAGATTTACAACGGTTTTCCACGTAGAACTGAATCGTTCGAATTACCATAACTTCAAAAATATTCAGAGTTCAGGGGGCAGATAGTGCATTTAGAAAAGCAGGTAGTTTTAAAATTTTAGCCTATTTTCGGCCATGTATTGAAATCATGAAACACCATTTTCGGTGGTTTTTATTATCTTGAGGTGTTTCGGACAGCATAATCATAGTATAATTAATAGGAATGTATCCATTTTTTTACTTCCATTATTTTCATGTGACATTTCCAAAAAGATTAATCTATCTATATACTTCATGTGTGATATTTGAATACTGCAAGCACTTAATATTTTGCTTATATCAGTGTTCGCCCGTAATCACCCGTACAGTATTAAAATCCTATCAAGATCCACGCATCTCTATCGCGGAAATAACCTGGTAGAAACTATCGAATTTCTGTCTTTCGATTGAACATATCAGATCTTAACGGGACGGTCAGCCAAACATTTACCTAATTGCACTAATCAGTCTATACGATGTGCATCCGTGCCCGAAGGCCACCGTGCGCTCTGCACTTCTCTAAACTCTTCATCTACCAAATGTACTTTCATTAACAGTGACCTCGATAGAGATGTGTTTACACTAACACGAAATAACTGACATTCCACATCGCCGCATCAAATCCTGAAATCTCCGCGAACCAGCCGAGCTTTTAGGCTTTATAGACTTTAGCTGCTTTTGGCGTCCTCGTAAGTGCAATCACGAAATGAAGGCGTCATATATAGGGTGACTTGGCACCGTGGCACTTGGCTCATAGGCACTTGATACTTCCACCTTAAATATCTGTAATTTGTTTAACATGGAAGCGTGTCAGACAGGAAGTGGATATGTGAGAGTTTGCCATACGTGGCAAAATAATAACTACTCATATATGCGCAATAAGAAAGAATATTTCCAGTCATTTCTTGAAGATTCCATCAGACCTATTAAAACATCCACTATTTAAATAAATCATCAGTGACTACGAAGTCACAAAAAACACGGCCTTATCAAACACGGTTAGTACCATAAAAATATTTGCTTCTCGACGCAAACAACTTTTCCCGAGTCACTTCTCCGCATTATCAAAGACAAGGAGGCCATTTAAGCTGGAAACGTCGGGTGCCCCACCCTGTATACACATCCCGTCACCCCACCATTTTCCAGTCGTCCGAGTTTGCCGGCGACAATTTGCGTTTATCGATTCCGAACTCGTCGAGCGATGTTTTTCATCTGAATCGGGCGCCGAATGTCGTGCGGCAACTATCCGCGAACTGTAATTTTAACCGAGCGACTCGACGTCATGCAGCGAACTTTAATTGACATGATAATCTTTCGCGGTGGAAAGTGGGACCTGTCGCACATTTCTAGGCCAGTAGACGATAAACTCTGTCATTTAGTGTGCACCGACTGCATGTGCATGCGGACACCGTGAAAACTACCAGCACGTGCCCCGTACTCCGCCCGCCGTATTTGCCTTTGATGCTGATGCAAGCGTAACGATGCTCGTTTACGCTCGCACACGTAGTATGCAGATATTCGCCGACAAAAAGGCACGGCTCCGCCTAGCCGCATCAGGGATGCAGTGTCGTCGATTCTTATGAATTTATGCATGCATGCAGCGCAGATTTTTTTAAGGCTCCTCGGACGAAATTGCCCGTCCCGTTTGGCGAGTTTGTTTCGCGCCGCGCAATTTCGATCTGGGTAAACAGAGCTTTTTAATGGTTACTCTCGGTTTCGTATAATTGTGAAGCACCGCCGCGCCCGCCGAAACAATACTTGCGGGAACAGTGTTCCGGCAAAATTAAAAACGGCTCTAATTAAATTCAGCGCTACACGCGATAAGAAAAGAGATTAGCAATCTCTCGCTAACGCGGTGCATGCGCGGCGACATGTTGGTCATTAATCACCTGTCGACTTTAATTAATACGTCTGCATTGATGGCGCGTGATTGTATAACGCGCGAAAATAATGACTGCGGATAGTAGAGGTAGAAAAGCTGTAGTGGTGTATGAACCGCTGCAACAGGATGTTAGCCTGCGATGTGACAGTCAGCAAGATCCGGTATTCTCTTTCGGTGTAAAAATGTTAAAAAGATCAACTTCGCGCTTTTCATATCTGTAAATGCTGGCACGACACACGTTACCGTAAACTGTGAAAGCCGTTGCACTGGACGTGGACCTCAGTCGCAGAAAAAGTGTACTACACACGGATTATTGGGGCAACAGTTGTTGCCCAATCCAGTGGCTTTCGGCAACACTGCTCTTGCACGTTAAATACGTGTGTTGCACCGAAACGACAAAAAGCACATCCTGCGTCGGTCGTAACACGCATGTTACGAGGGTTCGTGCTATTTACGACAAAGTGCAAGGCTCTCTAAAACCGTCTCGGGCAAGAGATAGGGACGGGTCGATCTAAATTCGGCGAATCAAGAAAGAGTTGACAGGGCGGAATGACAGTTTACAGAAAAATACCCACGATGTTATTTAGAAAAGAATTATTTAATATCATACACAGGTCACACGAGCAAAAAGGTAGAGGTTCCGCAGAATGTGGCGATGGGAGTCGCGCGAAGTTTGCGTCGAATAACATGGCAAAATACAGTGGCAAATATTGGAAAATATGGCATGACATGACTATGTACAAGGTATCGTAAAAAAGAAATAATTCTACTCGTCATATTTATATTCGAGCCGTCAGGATAGAACCCTTAACGTTGCATACTAAAATAGAAAAATACACGAAAAATAGATTTACAATTCAGATAGGGACGAGACAAGTCCATCATTCAGGAAGCACTCATGCCTCTCGTGCTTTCGACGATCCGCCTTCTCTCGTTCAACAGTTCGAGGAATTTTACCCTCGGACTTCCGGGATACTTTAATTTGTCCCTGAAGTGGGAAACACCATTGATCGACTTCACATTCACGCCGATATTATCGCCGGGGCTTGAATTCTCAACCTTCGATGTCCCGATACGGGAGGACAAGCTTCGCTTTGAAGGTACAAAGTCTTTGATCCTGCTCGAGAAGCCATCGCTTTCGTACAATCTCGCACAGACGTTCTTCGACCTAGCAGGCTCGGTTAGTTCATCAGATACACTCAAATGGTCCTCTTCCGAAGCTCCTACGTTTACCAAACTACGTGATCCTCTTGGTACACTTGTTTCATATTCATGTTTTACGGGCGTCGTCGAAAATGACACAGTATCAAAATTATTGTTATCAGTATTACTATCGTTAAAATTGTTGTCCGGAGATGACGCTAGATGTTCGAAATTGACGGATCCATCGACGTCTTGACTGTAAGAATCTTGTTTGCCAAAACGATATCTTCCTCGAGATCGCGAGTAAGTTAGAGGACTCGTTGACCCCAAGTCTAGTGTCTCTGATGAGTATCCATCGCGGAGTCTCTTTGTACAGCGACTAGATTCAACTACGCTCATCAGCTGATCAAAGATTCTTTTCTCGAGATCGTCTAATCCGGGCTTCGCATTGCCGTTCTTTTCATCGAGATCAAGATCGGAAATCTGCTTTAAAATGTGTCTTTCCGGCGTGTCCGAGTTCTCCGTGTAATCAACCTGATCGTCTAACCAAATGTTTTTCGAGGCTCTCGAAGATCTTGACACGTCCTCCGAAGGCACATCGATTGTCGGATTAGACTTGACATTATCGTTTCTCGAACACTGCATCGTCGAGTCTGAACTGGTTCTCGCTAAATCGTGTTTAGCGCCAGCAGGCTCGACATTGATGTTGTACTTTTCACGAAGCAGCTCGTTATGCTTGTTCACTCTGTCGATGCAGCTCTCCAGTCTGTTTATACTTTCTAAGCACCTTTCGTATGACTCAACTGGAACGACGTCATCGTCGTCGTCGTCCATATGCTCCGTAAGATCGTCTTTCAGGTTTATCCTGCGCCCTTTGTATTCTACGAAATTTTGATTCTGCGAGCGATGACCTCTTCGACGATGTCCCCGTCTCTTACTGCGGCTCAGGTATCTGTCAAGCATTTTCGTGGCATTCATGTACTCGTTGATAGAGTTCATGTTGCGCATAAAGGTCGTCGCCTGATCGAGATACTCCTGCACAGTACCTCTTCTCAATGTCACGGGATACTCTTCATCGCTGATTATGTTTCCTTCGCTGTCGGTCTCGCTGTAATCATCCTCAACTTCTTGATTTGAAAACTGCACGTTTGGACGATCAGTTTCTTGCGGCGCACAGAATTCGTCGGAATCTTGACTGTTACGCGATTCAAGATGTTTGTCGAGGCTAGCTGCCTTTTCGTCAAATATACAGCTGTCTTGTGAATCGTCAGTTAGGCTCATTTTACTGTGCACAGAATCGTCAGTCGACGTTGAATCAGTTGAGGATTGAGATCTCTCAAGCGTTTCCGGCATGTTCTTTTTCTTTTTCTTCTTGATGATCGATTTCAGTTCTACGTGCGAACCTTGTTTCATCTCACTTAACGCTTGGCGGTCTATCTTACGTTGACTTCTTTCTTCGGTTACGTTGGAGAAGGATACCTTCTTTTTACTGCTACTGGTTGATTGACTCGAAGACGTCTTGAGCTCGTCTTCTTCTTCCACGCTACTACCGCTGAGCGTGTTTAAAGAATCACCCAGTATCAGCGATTTATAGTCATGAACTATCGTACCAGCTAACATGTCCGTTGCTTTCTTTTTTGGCAATTCTACGTGACTATCTTCAAAGTCACTGTTTGTCGATGATTCCGTATTTTCGGCATCCATATAACCAGACGACGTTGGAGCCTCTTTTTTCGTATGTGCGACAACGTCTGGCGGACAAAGATTGTCATGGCTTTCTCGACCTTTTACTTCATTCAACTCCGGTGGTTTGCAATCGTTCGGAAGATCGTCTTCGTCGTAATCTAAACTATCGTCTGAAAAATTACACTCGTAATCATTTCTCGTTTCTACTCGTGTCGCAGGCGGTGATTTTAATATACAGGGTTCTGGTATATTTACATGTCTATGACACGTAGGTTCGCCGGAATTAAATTGGCGAAATTCATACGGATTTTCTAATTGTGTGTCCTGACATTTCATGACTAGAGGAACACAATTATTTACGGGCATGCACACGACGCCGTTGTGACACGAGAATATGAGTCCGTTGCGTGATACCTCGTTGCACGGCTGTCGCCACGTAGGGGACACTATCTCAAATTCTTTCTTAAACTCAGCAGAATCAACTGCTCGCGCCGGACAAGTACAGATCGTCGACGAATTACTATAAAACGCCGACTGCGGTGCTTCTGAAAGACTCCGTCCGTATCCGCATCTCTTAGAAACGAAAGCTTGCGCGAACGAACTTCGCTTCTGAAAATCGATAGCCTTATCCTCGGCGTGAATCTTCTCCCTTTCCATTTCCGTGGCTCTCTCCCTGGTGTCGGGAACAAAAGAAGTCCCTAAGGAATTTGTGAAAGTAACTGACTTCCTCGGACTGGATTCCTCGCCCGCGTCAGAAACTGTATCTACTTTGGTACAGGCTTTAGATGCGATCTTAGGGTCTTGGAAAATATTTTCGATCCTAAATATCTTGCCGTCCGTCAGACTCGTCGCTGACCTAGACAAATCCTTAAAACAGAAATGACTATCCGCGGATTCGTCCTCTTCCTTGGATACCCTGTTCTCGTCCGTTTGAGCCTCGATATCGCGCAGTTTTGGCTTGATCGCCTGTTCCGAAGTGTCTGAGCAGTCCGTCATCGCGATTCTTGACTCGATTCCATTTGTACTTTCGATAGTGATACTGATCATGTCCGGCAAAGATATCGAAATGACGTTCTTTTCTGGAGCAGCCGGAACAACAATCGGTGCCACTTCAGGCGACATGTTGCAGCATTGCCTGTCACAACGCGGAGGTTTCGGTTGCTGCCTCACCAGTTCCTGACGCGGTGCAGGGGACGTCGGACTTCGACCAGGCGACAGGTACGTCGTGTTCGTCGAACTGTCGGTACACACCACTCTTCTATCCGTCTCGATACACGCATCCGATACTTCGGTACTAGACAAATTGCTCTCAGCATAATTCTGCGTGTCATCCGACAAAATGCCGGAATCATTCCGCGGCGAGTGTATTTCATAGTCGTAATCGTCGAGATCGTTAGCCAAACTCTCTGCGTCCTTACACCTTACGATATTGGTTCTAGGCTTGTCCGTTAAGGTAGCCATTTCCTTTACTCGCAAAACAGGCAACCTGCTACCGTCCATCGGTTGCTCGCAGTTCTCGTGATGATCCGTGAGCACCGCCGCATCCTGAAGAATCACTTGCGGCTCCTCAGTGAGCGAAGCGGTATCTTTCACGCGGACAGTGCGATCGTTGTCCGTTTGCGTGTCAACGCAGACGCGGCGTCGTTTGGCGAGCATTTTCCTCGAAATTTCCTGCAGCTTTGTTCTAGTGGTGAAGGGCGATCCTAACTTAACGTCGGTTGCCTCCGGCGGGGATCGTGTACCAGAGCCAGGTGTCGAGCCTGTCGTGGTGTCTTCGACGTGCTTTCTACTCGCGTATAATCTCTCAGTCACCGCCGCCACAATCTCCGCCCGCTTCACACGCTGTATAGGCGTGTGCGTCCTAGCGACAGGTGGTTCCTGGTCTAGCGAGCCCTTCCGACGCAGTAACTTATCTCGCGTCAAACTCGAGATGACAATCTGCTCTTCCTTCGAGCTGCTCGAACTGCTGTCCTTGCTCGTCTTTCTTTTTAGATTCTCCAAGCTCGGCTTTCTTACCGCGCCGTTTTTACTCTTCGATCCACTCTGACCGTTGGACTCTTTCAAACTCTTGTCCGAATCGTTGCTACCCTTCCGCTGTAGATGGTCCTTGCTACCGGAGCCACCGATTCCTCTCCAAATACTTGCCGGCCTGCCGTGCGCCTTTTGGTCGTCTATCTCCCGTATGTTGTTCAATTTCTTTGTCCTGTCTGACGCAACCGACCGTTTTTCCAAGTTCGTATGAGACCTTTCGAGTGCGACGTACGACTCTTTCTTCTTCTGAAGACCCTCAACCGAGCCAAATCTCTTCGACGTGTGCAAGTTCGAAGATCCGGCGTGTGTTACGACATCGATTGAATCCTGCTTGCAGAATTTCCCCTTTTCTTTCTTCCGCGGATTAGGCGGGGACACGTGACTCAGATCCTCGGCGTAATCCTCAGGGTTCTGTTGATAGCGTCCACTTTCGATGTCGCCGGACACGTGGTTAGCATTGACCGAGCTTCTTGCCTGCTTGTCGATCCCATCGAGCTTTCCAATTTTCTCAAACACCTCTTGATCATTGCCGTTCTCTATGAACTCCACGTCGATCGAATCTTCCTGCACTTCGTCGGAACAAATCTCCTCGATCTGCGTCGAACTTTCCTGCAAACTGTCGTCCGGCTTAATTAATACCGCGACCAATGTCGGTATGTCGACGAAAACCGGCTCGTTAATCTCGTCGACGATCCCATCCTCTTCGTCATTGAGTTCCGTCACTTTTGCCCGATTATAGTAATTACAGGCGGCGAATGGATTCTTTGAACTGAGAAACTCGTAGGAGCCGTATTTTCGGAGGGACCCCGATGATCCACTGTCGCCGGTACTCAAACTTTCGGTGGAATTGAATCTTCTGATCGATGGAACGTCCTTCTCTTCTTTCAGGCGTTCAGCGTTGTCATTCTGATTTTTTGCCTCCATGCAATGCTGATCGGCCGATAGTTCAGCGTTCGCCAACTGACCCTTCTCGGTATCCGTACTATCCGGTATCTGAATCTCTTTGCAGCAGCATGCCGATTTGCCTCCCGGAGCGTTACTTTCCTAACGAACAAACAGAAAAATTATTGACAGTAAAAATCGGCCGCGTAATTGCATGTATAAGTAGACTAAAATATTAATTAACCTTCCATTGTAATAACGCCGGCTAACTAATCCGTGAAAATGCAACATATCGCGAGAGAGACCTTTCCGATGGGTAAAGCGATAATGCAGATCATTCATTAAGCGCTCGTAGTTTCGGCCTGTGTTTTATCAGCAATCGGCCAGGCAATCGCTTGCAACGTGCAACGGGCACTCAATGAGTATCAAATAAACGATACGCGCGTTTCATTTGCGTAATGCAGTTGGGCCATGGGAAGCGTAGAGCAATAAAGGTCCGTTGATAAATGATTTCTTCCGCAGATTGCGAAATCGTATTAATGCGATTTTTCCACTCGCCCGCATAGATTGTGGCGCGCAATTGTTACGTCGTAAACGACCGGGTGCGTGATATTGCAAATAATTTTTCATTTACCTTTTCCAGCAGCAAGCTCTTCAGTCTCGCCACTTCATCCCTTAATTCGCGTATTATCCGCGCGACGGGATTCTCGTTGACCACGGGTCTATTGACCACGCTTTGCGCCCTTTGAGCAAATCGTAGCGTGTGCGCGGTTTCGTTGTAACTTCCACTGGCCGGCGATATTGCTGGAAATGGTAGAGTATTCGGTTTAATTACGGCCGGCCTTTTCTCCTCCGCCCTTGCAGCTGCGCACACTCCATAGACTATAGTTACAAGTTACATCTACGTGACACCGCTGTTTGCCGCTTGTGTTGAGTCTATCTACTGCTAGTATTATTCGTTACCGTGCAGTATCTTTAACGCTATCAGTTTACATACCCTCACCAATACCACTCTCACACCTGCCTCTTTTGTAACATTCACTTCTTCTACCGCTTTAATTCTATTACGTTCTTTCACTCTCTTTCTGCCTTCTCGCACTCTCTCGCTACGTCGCTATCATTTCTCAGTCTACACGTGGTCTACTCGTGAATTACAACAGTAATATCTCATCAAGAAATACTCGTAACGGTATCGGCTGTGTGTGTGCACAACACTAAGCTATTCTGTACGAATATTGTTCTAGCCACAGAGCGGTACAGTTTACTAACGTGTTTGTAATACTTATAGTATCGCTATGGAAACAATTTAATCGCGTAGCTTTTGAGAGGTATGGTTTACGAAAATATCGCTTTAACGGCTACCGTTTGACCTTCGTGCCCGGTAAAAGGCGAACACTTGCAGGGGGTGTGAAACAGTTCCGAGTTTAATGTAATAAAATGGCACTAGGCGATTCGTCATTACAATATCCATCTATATGCGGTTAGTCACAAATGGAAGCATTGAATATTAAATGCTCTTTCGATAATAAACCGAAATGCTATTAGCAATTCAATTAGTTGGCGATGATCAGCGGTTTGGAATATTTCGCTACGATTAGTTATATGCGTCGCGCCCGCAGAAATATTTGAAAAGCCTCGCACTCGGAATGTGTGCGCTCTCGACCAATTACTGCCGAGCAATCGGTGCTTTCATTTCGTCGATTAATTATAGAAAATACAAAAAGGAATCGGGCGGTGCTTCTCTTGGTAGAACTCCTCTCCAATACACGTGCCTTTATTCACTGTGTATCAACGTTCTTAATAATCGGCACTAGATTCCGGTAGCCGAAAAGAAGAAAAAAAACGAGTGGTTGGCATTACTAAGCTTGTGCAGCATCGTTCGCTAACGTACAACGAGAGTCGCTCTACGTATCTACGATTATGTTCTAGGGTGAATAACGGACAATTATGCAATTTGACTGCAATATTTTATTTCAGTACGCTCATACCGTTACGTTAGTTTAGCACTCTTCCGCACTCGCAACTATTCGTACCTCAAAATTTGAAAAGTCATTACAAATTGGTGAAGTATTTCGAACATTCAGCGAAACTACAGTGAAAAGTGTAACTAATTGGTTGTACCCGTCACTGTCCATGAGCCTCCAATGCGCAAACTACGCTTCCCCTTTTTACCGTTTTTCTGTCTTTTCCTGTTCCTTTTTCAATTATGGCTTCGACAGGGACGTCGTTATAATGTGAGCGTAATATACGATCTGCCAATGCCATTAGTCATTTAACTACTGTCATAAGCTTAATACAAACTTCTTATTTACCGGTCTCAGTACTACGCTCTACCTTGGTTATCGAATTTTAATCTCCGCGTCTTAGCTCGCCTGGAAAAGCATTTAAACCAATTACATCCAGCCTCCGGTACCGCGAGGATGATTTCATGAATCGCAGACTTGCGATAATAATTCTTCTCTGGCAACTAACTGGAATTTATGGAAAGCCGGAGGTAAAGGAGGGATGCCAGAGAAAACGTTGCAGCGACCTTTTTGCCGAGCTCTCAACGTGTAGGTTTCAGGGAACAGCAGGAACAAAGGAAAATCAATAATGCTCGTAGAGACTGACACAAAGCAATCAAAGAATTCAAAGGCATCTTTTGTTCAGAGGAATCGTCGTCTCGCGATTTTAACGTGAAAGAACGAAGTAGTGATTTATCATGATGCGCATTAAAATCAAGGTCACATGAATTATACGGGACGACGGAATTTTTAGGGAGCAAACGTAACGCCCGCAAAAATGTCGAAGGTGAACGGCGGGAAACGTGCAACCTGAAGGAGAAAAGATCAAAAGGCCGAAAATAGGGAGAAGATACTCACTGGCAAGCATAATGGTGGTGGCATTTCCGCCAAGTGCGTCCTTCAGGAGCCAAGTAAGCGAGGAATCTCTGTAAGGGATGAACCTTCTGCCAGGCCCACTTCCGGTCGAACCTCTCTCGGCAAGAGCTGATATTACGTTCCCCAGAGCCACTAGACTCTTGTTTATGTTCGCACCCTCCTGCAAAGGCAACACGTACTCTTAAAAACCTGCCCATCGCGAGCCGCGTGTATGCACACTTCCGATTGGATAGCGAGATTTTCTACATAAACATTTGCTCTTAACCTAATCCGCAACATCTACATTACCGTGTCTACAATGCACGACTTCCGAACACCGAATACCTCAACATCTAAGGGTTTCGCCTACAAACACCTCTACAGCCTTCCCGCGATCGCCATTCTTCTTCTAGGAAAACAATAATGACGAGTCAAGCGATCAAACCGGCGACAGTGACAATTTCCCGCGGAACCATATTCCGCGAGCGATTCCCATCCAGGCACCGATAGTCGCGTGCGCCCCATCGATCCCAAACGCCACGAAGTCGAATTTTCTACATAAACATTTGCTCTTAACCTAATCCGCAACATCTACATAACGGTGTCTACAATGCACGACTTCCGAACACCAAATACCTCAACATCTAAGGGTTTCGCCTACAAACACCTCTACAGCCTTCCCGCGATCGCCATTCTTCTTTCAGGAAAACAATAATGACGAGTCAAACGATCAAACCGGTGACAGTGACAATTTCCCGCGGAACCATATTCCGCGAGCGATTCCCATCCAGGCACCGATAGTCGCGTGCGCCCCATCGATCCCAAACGCCACGACGTCGAATCATGAAGAAGTCGGGCAATCCACGGCACCGAACAGCGTCCTTGCGATTGCCGAACGATTGCCCACACACCTCGCGTGTCAGAATCCGTTCGATTTCGCGCGGGACCCGTTCCGACGACGATGCACATGCCGCGGCGTGCGGGACGACTATCGATTTTCGTCGCGCTATCATCGCAGAATTCGGGCGGGAATATATTATTTTTAGGAAGTGACTCACTTTCAGCCGATTAACGCCGCTGCACGTGGCCGCGCTCTCGCTGCCCGCCAGATCGACCAAGTGCAATTTATTGCCACCGCTTCGCGGCACGTCGCCGCACCTTCTCGAAGACCGTCCGTTGATCGTCGACGACGGTGCAAGAAGGGGGTTGCACGTGGAGTTGGCAGACTCCGGGAACAGGGTGACGGTTAGCAGAGCGTGGCTCCGACTGCTGCACGAATTCTGCAGGGTCAATGCTGTCTTCCTGGCCCGCGTGCCCTCCTCGACGTATGACATCAACGAACCCAGCGTACCGACCACGTGATGAGTCAGACCTTGGCAGACCGCGTGTCAAATTGACATTAGGTGTAGGAACGTAAAATTGTCTGTATAACCTGTTGCGAGCACCGCGAGTAAGTATGTTGTCCAGCGTGGATCGCGTCACTTTCACTGTGAGGGATAATCTTCTGTGTGCGCTCAGCCGTGCTCAGTGCAACGGCACTTGCTACTTCCTTTGGCAGGGACGTGTGCGACGTGGGAATAAGTTATGTCGTGTAATGTAACTGCGGGACGTGTAGAGGATAAGCGGTTGAGGTTTTGCAGTGGTGTGATTAATGTGACAGGGAGGTCTTGAATAATTCTGTGGTTTAAGGAGTCGTATGTATCGGGGTGATTAAGTAGAAAAAGTATAAATACTCTGCACCTTATTGCTGAAGAGGATCTGTCAGTTTCCAATGCTATGGACGACATACAGTGTTAACGGGAATCGTGCTCCTTTTTAAGCGACGTACAGTTTACCTTGAATTTTCATTACCTTGCACGTACGGTCCCAATCGTGGGTGTTCACGCACTTTTAATCCGCCTACACTGGCCGTCGGCTTCAAAAGGTCTCTCACTCGATCGTTATAAATTTCCAGGTAACTGGAAGTAAAGTTACAAAAAATTGTCAGACACGTTAGAGAACAAACGCAGAACACGTATAAGCGCATATGTGATATTTTTCGTTTTTGTGTCTTCCACTCCGCGCGGGCGCGCAACAAATGTCGCATGTCACTGACTTCTCGCAATCCGTGCCGTCGCGACGCCAATCACTCTGTACCTCGACGACCCACTATCCAAAAGCGTTCGCGCTCGATTACGAAGGACGAATTCGCGGAATCGCGCACCGCGCGAACGATCCAAACGACAACACGCGACTCGGCGCAAGCCGCCGCGGGCAAAACGGCACGTCGAAAATTTGCACGTACACGTGAGGGCCTTGGCAAGCCCGCGGATCCTCTTAACGTCATTATCCGGCCTGTTGTGCCCCGTGGAACGTTCGCACGTGCAACCATAAATCGGATTAACGACGATCGCAGCCTCGAACGGTCACGTGCGCTGGGTAAAACACTTTCCGTTGCCCTCATAGCGTAAATCTAGTATTCTTGCTTCTCACTCTGGTTCTTATGCGCTTTCCGTCTCACCGGCTGCCAATCTCACCCTTACCACTCTGTGTATTTCTCGCTCTCTTAACGATTCATCAGGCGTTGTGAGAGGTTTTCTCGGTCCTGACCTTACATGCGGACCGGAAATTAGAAAATCGAACCGCGCAATTTCGCGTCTGGCGAACGACAGTGGGTGAAATTGTCGATAAAGCGCTGGCACTTGCCCGCAGCGAAAGGGTTGAGAAAAAATACTCGCACTTGCGTCGGCCAACGGTCCTGCTGCCAGATGTCACACGCAAACGCGCAAATTAGCATCACCGGCGGGCTGAGAGGGCTGGGGGCGAGGGTAAAAACGAAAATTCCATATTCCGCGCCGATTGATCAATTACTTGTTCGCAGGCCGCAAATTTAATCACACTGTACAAATAATTAGCTCACATTTAATTGCCATACATATTTACAGTTATTAATTGGCGATGTATAATGGCGAGGAGCTGGTAATCGTTGCCAGTTAAATATGCAACTCGCGGCGAGAACAATTAGCGCTGATCGATGGATGTGCGCGCGAACTTGTTGAATACGTGCGCCCACTTTCGGAATACGGAAGCGAGATGAGCCGTGCCCTTAGCTTGCCAGTCAGGCATCCGGGATTACGTGTCCGACGACAGACGACGGCGACGTGCGCATTTTCTTGTTGCGCATCTCGCCCATTCGCGACAGTCCGCGCTTTGAACGGCGTGCCGACGGAAAGCCCGTAAGCCGCGCAAACGCTCGTTATCGGAAATCGGAAAATCGAACGGTTCGATTGGCGTATAACGACGCGGAGGTGTGAGACGCGAAAGGGACCTTGAAGCAGCCAGGCCGTTTTCCTTGACCTTAAAATCGTGCCCGCAAAGCTCGACTTCGCGCCGCGTCAGTGGAAATTCAGGCGGGCGAAACGAAGAAACCGAACGAGCATCGCCGAGGACGCCGTTCCGCGTCGGTTTATGATTAATTTCTGCAGCTAAAAAAGACGTAATCCGTCGGAACGGTTCGTTTCCCTTGCGCATACGTAAACGGCATCCGTAGCGGCGTAACGACGCGAAATTCGACGGAATCGTTTCGTCGACGAAACGAGCCTGTCCGGGCCGTTTCGCAGCTTTACAGAAGCAACACGGCCCCGGCTCGGGCGCATATTGCCTGCCGCGTAAGTTTTTTTTACTGCGACGCGGTGATTCCCGCGGCAATAAGGGAAATTACGAAGCAACCTTACGGCCGGATGTGGCCCAGCGCGGGATTAGAAGCAATTCGATGAAACGCAACGCCATCGACTTGCGCGTACGAGGCGAAGAACGCGTCAACGGGGTCTCATTTCAGCCCATCTGGACCCACCCCCTGCTCGCCTCCTTAAGCTCTTCGATTTACGAGCATCAGAAAATCCTCCGGCGCGAAAGCAGTGCCACTCGGGCGTGGGTATCAAGCCCGGCTGGAATGAATCAAGTCCTCGCGCACGAACGAGAACGTCAGTCTCCATTCTGCCCCTTTGATTTACGAACACGCCGCGGAAGAGTCCCAGCGAAGTAAGACCGTTCCGCCCGCCGGCGGGAAACTCGAGGACGCCGCATAATATATCAGCCGGCGGATCGGCCTCGAGTGAAAATCGACGATCGATGGGATGAGCACGGCGAGGGAGTACGGGGACGGCGTCAACTCCGAAAACGGCGGTCTTCGTTTTTTCGGACAAGATACGGGACATGCATACGGCGCCGGCAAGGAAAGTTCGTTAGTCGGCGCGTTAATTACTGTTAATTAATGATATCCGGGCTTGTCGAGGCTGGAGGCACCGGACGGCGGGGTGAAAGCCATTTATTAAGAGCTTTAAACTTTTCGAGTACCTCGCACTCTCCTCATCTCCCCCCTCGGCCCCTCCTTCCGGCGAGCTTCCTGACGAGCTTTCGAGGGGCGAAGAGGGGAGTGCGATGGAGAAGAGGTGGAATAGGAGATGGCGAGGCGCCTCGAAAACGAAAGCTGGCGCCACACTGTATAACGCAGCCGGTTCTCGTGCCTGTCGGATATTATGCGGGCAAACCTGCTGGAATAAGAATCGATCTGCACCCACGATGCCACCGACGCGCGGACGACCGAGTGCCTGGAGGGCGAAAAAGAATCGTTTTGCGATGTCTTCAACGGCAACTCACGGACTCGGCTACGCCTTAAAGACGATCTCCGACGGCGACTTCCGACGTCGGCGTCGACAGCTCGCAGTGCTCTGGTGGAGGTCATTTGTGAAGAGAACGCGATCAAAGAAGTTTCAGGTCGAAAAAAATGCGCGAAGAACGGTTAAGTCAGGAATTAATAAGTTTTCAATAAGCAGCCTAGCGGCGATAATGCTTGCGAGGCGCTGTAAACTTGAATGCAAATAAGAGAGTTTGATTTTTTTTCGTTATCGCTTAACTTATGGAAAGTTAACTGACCTGTACCGCTGGCTCTAGTCTTTTCTTTATGCTCGCGTAACTGTTCCGTAGACAGTCTTCTAGTGGTTATAAGGATTGAAAAAGCGGATGCATGAAAAATATGATTTGCGTTTGATACCTAAATTTCATCAACAACCCCTATTCGTGGCAGGCCAATCTAAATTAGCTTCTGTGACTGAAGTCGACACAAACAGGTGGGCATTATTGACTAACCGTTTTTGTAATAACCGCTTGCGTGTCAGTGCGTGTCTAGAGAAATCCGATTGTATTTGCGCGTGACCGAAAGAAACGTCTGCAGTCTTTGTCCCCAACACTTTGAGATATCGATCGACGATTAGTGGGTCACGAGTGTGAATATGTACCGGATCTCTCGGAGGGTGCCAAGTATTCAATGCGAATTTCACCTGGGATCGCCATTTAACATGCGTGACACGTAATTTCGATAGAATTCAAAACCGTGCAGTTATGGCGCCCGCAACGGCAATTGCAACAGATTTCGTTCGCAATATTTGCATGCAAATCGTCTCGCAAATTAATTTTTCTCCGCGTGACATACGCAGATTTCCAAAGGATTTCCTTCTTAAATCCCACAATTAATTATTCACGGGAAGGAGAAAAATTTATTTCGAAATGCCATTCGAAAATCACGAAAATAAGCGGAACGTATAATTTTCCGTTTCGTCGGGGCGGGGGAGGGGTGGGGGTAATTCGAAGCTTTATGCATATTTCCATGCGATATCGGAATGCAGCGATTTGCGGGAATAATTTAATTAATAATCAGTTTCGATCTGTATCAGTATACTTTTTGCGCTTCGCCCGAATTAATTAATATGGAAATCTAATATGCTCCGCCGACCCGGGGGCATTGGTATTTCTAAACTTGGCAAGAATAACGAAGCGATTAATAATTGTCCGTCAGACGCGATTACGTAGCGGTGGGATTTAATGTGATTAAGTCGCCGGATTCTCTACCCGTTGACATGCCGTGCGGCTCTTCCGATCCGCAATGAAACGGTTACCCATCAAAAGCACCGCATTACTTATGGCTGATTGATCGATAGAGCTCTTTCCCTATCCGCCCTCACGCTCTCCGTCCGTCTACCTCACACCCTTTGTCTCTCCGTCCCTCTTATTCTCGTTCCTCTGCCTTCCGTAAGGCTTCGATTTGGCCCCAGGCGCGTTTTCGATTACCGCTCCGATCATTACGTGATCGCGATTAATTTACCAATTTAATTCGATTCGAATTCGCCAGCCGCTATTTGCCTACGTCCGTCATTTAACCGTACACGCGCACATAATGCTGCGGCCGGGCGATATCGGTCACAACGTATATTTGACAATCTTGTTTCGCGTACGCGCTAGTAAAGGAATGCCACGAATGTTCCCGACTAATCAGGGATAGTTTATTGTCGGAAAAGTTTAATATCGGCTCGCTGTGTTGCCCGCTCACCGATTAGAGGTTCGCTTGATGTTCAACGTCACACCCACCGTGCAGCGGATAAAATAACACCGCGCAGTATGATGCGGACCGTCTGTTTGCATCCTCGAAATTGAATGCCGGCCCGCGTCAATTTTCGTCTCACATTAGTACATTGTAACGCAAAGGCATTAATCGGTACGCGCGTGTCAGTCGCAGAACGGGCATCACCGGCGTGGTGGGTGTCGGTCGTAAATTTAATTACATCTATATTCAGTCTGCGTTTATTGACAGCTACGATTCGCTAATAGGTATAATTAATTGCACAACAAAACGGACGTACAACAGATCGGCATGACGCGCTGCAAGCTCTCGCATGAAATTATTATACGCGCGCACGTGTACCGTGGCACACAACCGCGAATTCGCTTTGCGTATCTGTGCAATGCAAACCAACTAATTAGAGAGCCGCGAAACGCCGGGCTAAAGTAGATAATTAGTTCTTCGAGGAAGTATAAACAAGTTTCCGGCTCCCCCGGCGGCGGCTGATAAATGCATAAATTTGCTTTCTACTTTTCTGTTTATCGGGACGCTTCGCTACAGTTTCCAATTTCCTTGAGAACCGCCCTGTCGCTTCTATAACGAATAACCGCTTTTCGAGGTGTTTTAATTTGCGCTTTTTTTCCCCATATTCGTTTAGCCGGATTGTTATAACGTTCGCGTATGATCCGTTCCACCGCTTAACAAAGGACGATGCCAGTTCAATTGACGCAGCTACGAGATTAATGGAATACGAAAAACGTGTCAGACCGGCAAAAATTTAATCTGAATATCAATTTCCGAGCGTATCGCGTTTGAAGAAAATCATGTAACAATGGATCAAATAATAGCTAGTCGAACGGAATTTCCTTTCACCGAAGTTTCAGCGTAACGCGCCGATTTCGATAATACCCATGAAACGTACGTGTCGCCATAATGCATGCAGTCAATAATTAAGAGCCGGCTTACAGGATGCACCGCCTACGGTTTAATTCATTCATCGCCCACTTTGCGCTAATTTCGCAATGCCAACGAAGCGACCACCCCCGCGCATCGACTGTCCACACCGTGCGAAATTTACTGAAGATAAGTGGAAATCGAACGTAGCAGCAAGCGCCGTTTTCATCTCCTCATCGGCGAACTAATTGGCACGATAAAACTCATCGACGGCGAAGGCTGAATAATTTTCGTTCGCGATCACAGCAAAGGTTCGGTCCGTAATGATCAGCTGCGCCGGATTCGCGGCCTTTCCGCTCGCGGCTTTCGCTGAATACCACTGCGGGAAGGCTGCTTTCCTCAGCGGACGGTGGCTGCAAACGAGGCAAAATTCATCCGTGCCCTCTTCGGCCCTTCCCACTCGTCTTTCTTTGTCCGCTCTCACTTTGTCTCGCTCATTGTCGCCGTGCATGCGTCCCTCCTCGTCGCTCGTTTGACGAAAACCCTCCTTTTTCGCCCGAATGCTACGCTCGCCGCTAATTCTATTTGCCGCTATTTTTATTTTTCTTCCCTCCCATCGGCATTTGTTTTCCTTGCCTCGGCTCTCGCCACCCTCGCGCCGTGCCACGTTTTAATTCAACCGCCCTTCTCTATCACCCCCCTTCGCCGTCCTACGATTTCCTTTTTTTCCCTATCCCGATTCCCGTTTCTCCCTTTCGAATCGACTGTTTCCCTCATACACGTCCGCTCGCTCCTCCTGTCGCTCCGCTAGCTGAGTGCCCGCCGACGATATTTCGTGCAAGAATGGAATCCGAGAGATCTGGCCGGCGTTTAGCAGTTCGCACGACTGGACTTTATTTATTGGAAATTTCGAACGGCCGCCGCTCGCTCCGCTTGAAAAGCAAGGACGAGGAGTCAGCAGATCCTTTGGAGATCGCCTCGGCGCCGGACCGTGACGCAAAACCGTGAAATTCGATGGTTTCGCGTATCAATGGGAAGGGATCGTGCCTTCCTTTAGGACGGACTAATATTCAGTGCCGTATCATTTCATGGTACAGCAAGCTCGAAAAGCTCCACGTGCAACTGGGGACTGTCAGTTTTACGAGACGAATCGTTTCACGATACGGACACGGAGTCTGTCTGTCAACCGCGAGCGGACTGACTTTACGGCTGGTGGCTTTGCCACTGACGTTCAACTGCCAACTGGGCGCGGGCGAGTTAATGCCGGCCGGACGGCAACTTGCCGAATTTTTCGCCGCGCACAATTCCCCCCATTCGACGAAAGGAACCGCAGTCTCGCCGGTTTTAATATCGTACCGTTTGGCATCGTTAACCGTACTTGGTCGCTGAATACACACGGCCCCGCGATAGCGTCGGGTCGCGTTCCGTGCCGCGGCTAAATTACGCGATGACAGATAATTACAAGCGGATTAAAAAGTTGCTTGCTCCACAATTAAATGGACATTTTGCGCGGCCGACTTCGAAGTAATGCCGCCGAAACGAGTGCGCGCCGTACGCTTCATTTTAACGCTTCTGACGGGCGCACGCTATTAACCGCCGAGGGCTTAAATTTAATTGCGACGTTCCCACCAGGAGGACTTCCAGTTTAAAAGGTTCCATGCGCCCCACAGGACCCGGCGAAAATGTAGCTAGTTTAGAAAGGGATCCGTTTAGCTACTTTGAAGTCGCCCGCTGACGAAGGGACGAATTTTTTACGTGCCGACCTAACCCCGGTCGCGAAATAGGGATTTTAATCGTCAGATTCTGCGTGCACTTGACCGCTCCTAAATTAATCGCAATCTCCTCTCGTCCGTCGACTGCCCGGAGATCGCCGTTGTCGGTCGCGTTCCACATCCGTTACAGATGCCATCCAGACGAGAAATTACGTGCGCGAAGGAAAATCATGGACGTCGCAAAAGGGCGGCTGTGCAATGATTTGGTAAAGCCCGTTATTTATACGCATTGCGTGCAACACCTTCTGCGCCTCGTCATGGGCGATACGGCGCATACCGGTATAACGCCATCGCGTTTTATCGTCCGGATTCACGAGATCGTGCCGCCTTGATATCGCTCCATCGGCACTAATATCAAGCGATACAGGCCGCCGCGAGTCGGGCGTAACCTATAAACGACAGCAGCTACCCGGTACAATTTGCACAGTCGCGCGTCGTTAACGTTACCGGCATTTGTAATCCTCGTTCCCTGCCAACAAAGTGCGTCGACAGAATCGCCACACCCGGCGAGCAAAGAATCCATTTAAATCGTTATACTTCGTACTCGCGGGTTCACTCTCGAGGCAGTCGGTTGACGCAGATTTTCGTTCGCACGTACTCTTGTTTTGTCGCCGGCCACAATTTGATGCCACATACGTATCGCGTGACCGGCGTCCGGCAAAAATGTCCGATAACGCGACGCTCACGCGCTCGCAGGTATTATGTTATATCGTTGTTTGCGATAGGTAGCCGCACGCAGAGAAATCGTGAGTGACGGTGGCGGCTTTATATTCAAATGTACGCGATGCGACCTTCTGCGACAGGACGCATATTTTTCTCTCGGCGCGCACCGCGACGACGACGACGAATCGCCGTGGTGCTTTTAATAACTGCCACCGACCGTATAAACGCAAATTTATAGTATTTGTACGAAGCCGACGCATGTAGAACGGTTTCCGCCCGTAATATCGTCCCTGCGAGCGGTGCGTGCTCGTGTGAATTTTCGTATGTTCAACGCGCGGAATGTGTGTACGGATGGCGGCGTGAGTGTTTTCCGAGTTTTAGCGAGCGATTCACGCTGCTTTCACAATTGCTCACCTTCCGCAACATCGCGGGTAATTATAGAAACGCGCAACGAATAAATGCTCCGCTAATGGTCGATGTTAATGAAATCATTCACGTCCGCGTATCTAGGACGGAATACTTCGAACAGCCACTAACATTTCTTCGACCGTGCCATTCATGACAGGTCGTATTTCTTTTCTGACAAGCAATTTGACAGCGCGTTTGAATAATACATCCAGCAACTTACCGCGTGATCGTGATATTAACTCATACACGTGGGACATTTTGAAACCACTAATGAACATATTGTGAGCGGCTCGTCAATCAAATTAAATCCCGACGATGCGTCCGTCGAAATGACGGAAACCCGGCGTTAATTTTTTCCCGCCTACCAAATTTATTCCTAAAAGACGACCGTCGGTCATTTTAATTGCACCCGAAACATCCGACACGATGCGTAGAGTCCGCACATAATTTCCCTGGGTACCCGAATTCCTTCGCAAAGCGGCATGGCGTTGCGTTGTCAATCGCGCTAATTGTTGCAGATTATCCATCTGAGCCGCGACTCGGTCGAGGCGTGTATCAGTTCGACATTAGGATACGAATATAGACCGGTGCCTCGTGCGCGATCGATCACGTTCGGCGACCGCAGTGGACAGTCGACTTCGACAGATTAATGCATTCATCAATTAACGTCGCGCACTTCCGCCCACGCGTGCAGCCCGTAACTAAGTGTGTACTATCGTTAACCGGCTCCGCTTTAATTCGTCACGACATCGAGGCAGTATCCCACGATGACTTCCGGCATTTTTCACGATCGCGACTGCGATCTCGATGCATCCTTCATACCGTCCAACTTTCATCCGTGACCGATGGCGACTTTAAACGGCGGCATGCTTCGCCATACGGCGCGCAAGCTGGATTATTCACGCGATCGCGAAAATCTGTCTGCACGAGTACGACGGCGAGGGGGAATAACGAGGTTGTGAGGTTGGAGAGTGAGAGCGGTGTGAAGAATGACCCTCGTTTAGCGGCGAACGTATGCCTTCCGGTGGCGAATCGTCACGTTGCACAAAGTCCCGCGTACAGCCCTCTAATTACGTTAGAAAGAAAATTCGTCACCGCGGCACGCGAGACCGCCGACTCCTGTGTCGATAACGCACTCCCCCACCGCTGGCAATTAGCACGCTCAGCGCCCCGACCACATCCAATCCCAACGCCTAAGAAAACTACCTAATTATTCCTTGCCACATTCGAACAGGCACGCGCACAACCACGGACCCACGTACATGCGCGCACGTCGTGCCCGACGATTTTAATTTACTCGCCCCTTCCGCATATCCCGCAACAACACGTACACACACGGTTGGCGTTCGACGCTTCGCCTGGCCGAAAGTTTCGCGCTCGACCCACTTAACGATTTTACGTCCAGCGCCTGACATGCTTTACGGAACCGTGCAACGCCGGACCCGGAACGCAGGACGCGCGGCCTATTTATCCGCGTTCCGCTTTTTTTCCGGAACCATAAAGCTGCCCGGTCGCATTTATCCGGCAATACATCAGAAACCTTTTTCACCGCGGACCCATCACTCGCACACTCGCTCCTGGCATCTTATTATGCCTTTGCCCTATGGCCAGCCCACTCGACACCCGTTCCACGATCGTTCCTTTTGCCCTTCTCTGACGCATCGACGGATGCATTCCTGCAACCGCGATGACCCCCTACGATCGCAAGGCGTTGCCAGTAAAGACGACGGTTGTTCGAGCTTTCAAAGCTCCGCGGCGCGCTTTCACGCACATCTTCGGTCTCTCATCCGCACGGATTCCCACCTCTCGCTCGTCGTGCGGGGCTGGCGAAAGTCGAAATTACTCGCGCGGGCAGAAGCTTGGTGGCGCACTTTGATTCTCGCGTAGTGTACCTGCGGCAGCGTGGAGAGCAGCAGTTTTGGAACGAGTGGATCGCGTTTCACGCTTGAGATGCACTCCAAAGCGTACTGGTGTCGCCGACGCTCGCTTCTTCAGCGTGGAAAAGGAGCATCTCTTAGGATCGCGTGCAGAGCCCGACGTGGCGCAATTTCCCGTCACGCGTGCATACACTCATTGGTCTCCACAGTTCGGTTATCCGATCGCGCATGTCGTATTACGCTTCAAATGACCCGACAGTGTGCAGACGTTGGAAGATCTTCTTAGCGCGTGTGCCAGTGCGGTTCTAAGCTAAAGGAACGCGTAATTTGTCGTGGGACAATTGTAAGTCCTTCGAGTGCGTATCCCAGCCAGCGAAAAAATATTGGGTACGGCAAAGTTTCGCGACGCACTTTGACTACGGGCGGCGGCATTCGATTGATGTGGCTAGGAATCAATATGCGATTGTGAACGTGGCATGAGGATGGATTGAATTCGAAGACAACCGATATAATGGTGCGGGCATGATCGGTGGAACTTTCATGGGTGTCGTTTTGTGTCCCCCGGGCGACAATGGGGTGGGAATAAATTCGTCTGCTGGTGCGTGTCATACGTGCTGGTTTCGGCGGTGCCAGAATTCGCGAACGTTCAAAAGCGATTCTTACCCAAGTGGAGCGAGCTTGCGTCCGTCTAGGATTGCGAGTCACGGAGCACTGAGCTTACAAGACACATTCAGGCCAACAGACCGCGCTTGCAAGCTCGCGACTCGCAAGCTCGGCTTCCATGTCTCTAGTCAATCCCCTTCCACTGCCACTCACCTTACCCACGAACTGCACTTAATATTTTCCTGCACCAGTGGCTTCTCCAACTGCTACAACATCGCCGTGTCTGTCGATGGCACGTGAGATGCAGACAAGCATGCGTAGAGCATATTTAGCGACAGCTTGGACATCCGCTGTTTTTGTTTCCCGAACATTCATTGCGACAGTTTCGCGAGTTTCGAGCCAGCCGATCGTAGTCGTAAAATTCTTATTCCGTTACAGCGAATTCACCAACTGGGATTATTCGAACAGTTGATAACCTGGATGGTGCATATTAGACATTGCACGTAAAACATCCAGTATTGGTAATTCAAGTAATAAAACGGTTTCCGCAAAAGGGTGGTGAATGAACGGTTTGCAGACGAACCGCGTGCAGTTAATTCTTGTGGGACATGGCCAAAGTCGGAGGTATTCATTTACAGGACCGAAACGTTGCAAAACCTCTTATTGCGCATTCTAATATTCGTTGTCTTATAACTGGGTGATTAGTCCGGAGCAATCCGCTTCAAGGCAGCAAACGAATCGAATAATACAGGCCCGACCTATTGGCAGCACGAACGGGCCGAACTTGAAACACAATCTGTCGAAAATAATAGATGAAATTGAACAGATAGGCGAACCTTGACCGAAAGCCGGCAATGTCGTTACCGACACCTGGTATGCGGCCATTGATGTATATACACAGTGTGTACATGCCGAAAAGGGCAGCGAAAGCATGCTGGTTTTCCCACAGATATCACACCGGACGTTACGTTATCAGGATACTAAAGTAAAACACCCCTGTTCGACTACTTACGAATCAGCGTAAATATAATCGATCGCAATCAGAACGCGAATTCGCAAGTACATCTACCGCGCACGCTTGGCATTGAATAATCTAATAGGTTCGCGGAACCGATTAAAGAAATACAATAACACCTCGCGTATTTCATAGCTTGAGATGTAGTGCACGTACACCAATGAAATTCGTGTTGGGTAGCATGAATTCTATAGCTGTGTTTTTGCCACGATTACAGTAGTTTAATTAGGAACGTTTTCATTACAGCACGCTCTAGGCCACGACGGGGCGAGCAATAAAAGCTGACTTCATCGAGAATGCATCACGCTGCGCCAAACTCTTGGCGCTAAAAGAGTGCACGGGCAACGTGGCTCAGAAGTATCTCCACGAGCGCTTAGTACAAAGTACCGAAGTACTTCGAGCATCTTAAGTGGCGGTCATGGCGGGCCAACTTCCCCTCCGCGACGCGAAAGTTGCTTGTTCCAGAGTATCTGAAGCAACTTATAGCCCCATCGGACATTTTTCCGATGTTACGTCGGGTCACGAGCGACACGTGGTCGGAATGCCGAAAAAAATCCAGGCAATAATTTGCCGGCACAATACGGAACTCCATTAAAACATCGCTCTGCCACGTAACGTCGACCCGTTCGGGCTATTCGATTATTTTTCCCCATTCGATTAGAATGACCGCTCGCATCGCCCACGGCTCAGGGTCATGTTGCCGTGCCTACATTCCCACGGCGTAATTTCGAAAACGGCACTGCGCGACGTACCGTGAAAATCGAGGGCCGCCGAATAATTTTCGAAAAATTCGTTCAACGAGCGCAGGAAAGCGCACGACCCCCGGTACGGTCGATTCGCCGGCATTACCTCACTGACACGCGGTAGCTCCTCTCCTTCCGCTGCTCCTCCTGGATCCGCAAGAAGAGACCCTCGCACAGCCGTGGCGTAAGACCTGGATCGTCCTGCGGCAAACGGAGCGAAAAAGAGTGTAGCGATCGCGCAAAAATAGACGGGGGACGAAAAAAGGAATCAATTTTCGAATTTCACGCACGGCGAGGCAGCGCTGACCCGTCCGCGCCACCGTACTGAAAATTACGCATTGTTGTTAACCGTCACTCATCGAGCATCCCGCACCATTCTGCGATCCTTTTATAATTGAAACTCGACAAACGAGTGCGGTGCATAGTCACAACACGTGCTACGCTTTTAAAAGTCTGCTACACCCGCCCGCGCTGTCCCCCTTTCGCGACCCCTAACCACCCCCAACCGACCCCTTACCCTCTCGGCACAGCCGCGATATATACTACGATGGGATACGCTCGAAGCCGGCGGGCAATTTAATTAAGCGCCATTCCACAAAAACAGTTTCAATTTACCATTCGAAAATTTCGGTACGTAGAGGTGCGGACGCGAGCGTCAATTCGGCGCCGCAACAAGGACGAGACCGCCCTTGTTGCTCAATTAGAGAGGACGTATATAAATTCATCGGCGCATTATCAAACGCGGGGCGATAATTTCGCCGGGATGGAAAAGCCGCTCGGGGCAAAGAGTTGAGAGTGACAATGGAATTGTACCGATAATTGGGCGGTTGCTGTCTGGCGAGCGTGTGGAAGTGATCGCGTAAACGAAAATGGTTTCAAACCGTCTTTACTTATGTGATTACATGGAGGACGTACGGATACGCGAGTATTGGCAGCATGACTTCAAAAATCAGCTGGTGAGAGTACTCAGTTTCTGTATAGTCTGTAGCGGTAAATTCAAGGCGCCACCCTATAAATGACAAGTACCAAGAACTTACCTTGGAACCCATCATGGTGTACGTCTTTCCAGAAGCACTCTGTCCATACGCCACCAAGCATGCATGGTAGCCGGTGAATAGGGCGTCAAGGACCGATCGGCCAAGGGTCTCGTAAATCCTGCTTTGATTAGCGTAACTCTCAGATCCGGAGTCGGAGGAATCGAAGCAGTAGTCGAAACCATATCTCTTCGTACGTTCTCTGCTGTCCCCTGCCTTGCTGGAGGATACCTTTAGATTGGTCAGGAAAATCGTACTGGCATCGGTACGCACCACCACCTCCGAACCGGTCAGATTGAGCTCTCTGCATCGTCGACAAGACGGTAACCGGAAAAAAGGAAGGCCGATAATCATACACCCCGCAATCATCTCCCACTTTTCTCCACAAAGTGCATCCGCTACCATCGACAGCGCGGGGCTGTCGATATTTTTGAGGAGGAGCAAAAAAAAATTTATCCCGGCACTTTAGTCGATCGTTAATTTAATGACCGAACGAAGTACAAGCTTAACGTCGAAGTATTCGCCTGACGTGGGTCGTTGAACATGGTCCCGGAAGGCAGCGGATGGGGTGAACAACTTCGCCAACATTTTCAGAACATTGCCTGACAGCCATGTCGTTTCACGCTTCTGTCATAAGCGTTCTTTTGCGAGCGAAATTTTTTCATGCTCCGCAAATCAGAATCGATCATCAAAAATAGCGTCGATGCATACATCGCACGTCATGTTCACGCGGCAGGTCAATCGGGCGTCACTTGTTGTTCTGACAAAGCTTAAGTGGGTTATATGCGATATTTTTCGTGTACACCATTAACCTGAATCTATTGCAGGTCTCCCTTTAGATAGACATTTCTTCGCGCACTACCTATTTAACTAAATGCAATGTACACATTTTCTGCTGGTTACAAAATGTAGAATACACGAGAATGTGTAATTTGCAGTCTCCATCGGATCGAAGTGAAACAAGAGACCCACTGATTTGCCGCAAAACGTTACGGCTGATCTCTTTACAGGGCATCGTTAGGAAAGGTCGATGAGACGATTACGCGCAACAAGTCCCGAGAAAATTTAGCGTCCGCCGGGAATCCTTAGGACAACACACAAACGAACCCGACTACCCTAACCGGGCAAGTGTACGCGAATTACGATCGAGTGAGTTTTCGGGTCATCCTATGTCGTGTGGCACAACGTTTGGCGTGACGAGACAAATAAGAGCACGACCATATATACGCGCAACCCTCGTGCACGGCGCTGTACACGAACGTAGAAAGTGGCAATGTAGTACTTTAACCCCAGTTTTCGCGTGATCCTATCGTCCCTGTTTGACTCCGGTCGGCGTCTAATCGGTCGTACCCGTACGATTTCGTGCCACGTTTCGTACTTTTTGCGATCTACATTTCAGTCCCGCTCATTTGCGTTACCACACGCGGAAGATCATTAATAACGTTATTTGTCTTTGCAGGTCATGCCGGTCCCGACTCTTCAGCGAGCCGGGTTATTTAAAGTTCGAGACCAGTCTAAACAGTTTAAACTGGGTAAACGCGGAGCAGGTCGCGGAGTTGGTGAATTATCGTCGAACGAAAAGACTCCTCTTTCTCTCCGTTTCTCTCTCTCTCTTTCTCTCTCCCCTGTAACCCGCGTTAATCCTCGTACGCCTGCGATTCGAAACGGGAACGATAAAATGATCTCTTTGCATAACTCGTCGGATCCGATCGCCATTCCGCGAACTCTCCGTGTTCCTTTCAGAGTGTAAGTCCAAATTATTCCGATGCGACATGCACCCGTGTAAATCTTCCGTCAACGTGTCCCACTGAAAAACGAGCACGGCGACGTTCATGTTTCCACCGTTGTGCGAGCGTAAGCACGAAAATAACAAATGCCACGCGTTAAAACGACGCTACCACTGCTGTATGCTATTCGGTGCGCCGGAGGCAGTTATAAACGGATGTGGCAGCTGTCAACGTAATGTCTTATGTGGCGCCGTACCGTACGAATTATTCTGTCCTACGTGGCAACTCCCACTAAGTCAATGAGCATATTGTAACAGAAAAGTTGGTATTACCAGTAAAGAATCGTCTAGACACAGGCGAGACTTATTACGGTGTTATTTTGGAACAGAGGAATGTTCTGGGCTCCCAAATACCATATGGAATGTATTGCTACAGAAAACCAAATCGTAAGAGAACTTTTTTGATGGATTTTTTTGTACAGTTTCTACTCTAATGTGCATACTCGTTTAAAAAAGTTATCGTTCGTGATGTAATGGTAGCAAACGAATGAGCTGTAATATGGGTTCGACGTAGGTCGGATACATCGAATAGTAAGTTAGGCGAAAATTCTTTGAAGTCTAAGATATGTGCTATGTATCTAGCTAGTGAGTGAGACCATTTTACGAGCAAATGAGACTTTCGTTCGAACAAATCGTTCCAAGCTTGTAGCTAAAAGAGAAAAGGTACGTGGATGTTCGTTTTTCATGCGCTTGAAGTTTGAAACCGCTCGTTGGAACACAACTCGTGCCGAATAACAAAATGGTTACAGGATATAGATTGAATACAGTATGGAATAGCTGTGGTAAAAGAGAATCCACTAATCTGTACATTCGACCATATCAATCAAATTTAAAAAGCGTCAGCTGTCACTAAATCGATGTATAGGCAAGGTCCAGCATTGGGTAAAGTAGTCAGATACCAAGACTACCCGAATCACCGACAATTTCTATTGTATAGTTTAATAACAAGGTTCTGATCTAGATATTGCAGCGATTAATATACTTTTAATAAATTAGAGCTTTTCTTATTATTTCATTGTAGTGTCTAAATTAGTGGGCGTTTCTTAAAGGCATTGCACAAGACGAACAAGAATTTAAAATGACTATAAATTTTTTAAGAACAGTTTGACGGGTTCTGAATAAAGTAGGTTGATGGGTACATACACCGATACGTTGAATCTTAACCAACGTCACTTTTCCAGGACCGATCGGATCGTCCGCTGTGCTCGCATAATGGCAATTTATGGGAAAACCTGCGCAAGAGGGAGCTTCAATGAAGTGCGCACGATGAAAGACACGTATACGTAGATCTTCAATAGCGGGTAGCACTGTTATTATTTGACTCCTCTCCAATGCCTCAACCCCCGCGACGCATTCTGTCTCCCTCATACCATCGACGTTTCACCCCCCGCTTTCTCTTTTTCCCTTCCGCAACTCTCTCATGGTCCTCTGAACGAGAGCAACATCCACGCCGAACGAGCGAGTCGAGTGTTATTCTAGAACGAACGCCCCTCTCGCTATTCCTGTTGGAGTCGTTAAACTGTCGAGTCGTGTGTCATCGCCGTGTCGTACTATTCCTACTCCACCATACACCACTCGACTCTTTGTTACGTGAGCGCGCATTCCCCGGATGAGGATAGACAGGCTGCGTGGATGAAAAGAACGATAAAGGGCACGGCGTAGGACAATTTCAGGATGAAGCAGCGCACATTACTTCGTCAAGTGCGCGCCGATCATTATTAGCCAGAATTAACTTTCCGCGAGCCGTTGCAACACCGGGAATAATCGTGAATGGAAACACGTTTCCCGCTCGACTGTTTGCTCGTACGGCGTCGGTCACGTTGTCCTCTTCGTTTTGCCACTTCCTGCGAACTCGCGGACCCCTTCACGCTCAGTCGTAAGTCGACGTCTTCCTTTTTCCGTCGCGCTCGTCGCGCTTCAACCCTTCTTCCGGCTATGTTTAGAATCGTAAGTTTCTCGCGACGAATGCGTATTACGCACGTCAGTGGCGGCTTATCTGTGCGATCCTGAGATTACAGCCAAAAGAGCGACGTGATCCAGTCGGTGTGAGAATGGTATGCGTCGTGCGTAACCGCCGGGCAGCTTGCGTGGCCCTTAATCACACTTACGAGTTCTCGTAAAGGCGACAAAACATATTTGCCGAGGCACGGTGTCTCGTAAACCTTGACCTTTGTTCGACACGGATTGTATGCGGGAAGGATAAATCTGATAGAGTCAGGTGGGCGGAGAATGTTGCCTTTACAGGGACTCTCGGTAAAATAATCTCGGTAGTATTAATTGACATGTCTGTAATCTCCGAAACTCTTACTTTAGCGTCAACTATGTCCGCGAAAACGGTACTCGTACGAGAATGGGGTCAGGTGGTTTTCAATTAAACCCACCGACTTCCCGCTGCCCCTTTCTCATGCGGTGCACTTCTCTCAAAATAGCTTTATCGCCTGTAGGGCGCCCTCAATGATTATCCTCCCGGATTTTGAGGCGTGCCGGATATTTACGTTGTAAGCTCGTCCATCGAAGACATTGAAGTTATTTTCACAAGAAAAAGAACATGAAAGTACTGACAAGTTGAAAAGCTGCTACTAGGAGAAACTGGAATGGACTGTATACATACCTAGCAGAAATCGGTCTTACACGTACAGCCACCTTGATGTTCGCCATATTGCCATCCCGCGGACGACAATAATCGTCGGCATCATACGTTCTGCCCCATTAACGAAGTTTTCCAATCAGCGCGTCCAAGCTGAGCAATTAAACTCAGGAGATAAAAGTTCGAACCGGCGAAGGAACAAGAAAGAAAGATTGGCGGAAGTATCGCGGATATTACATCCTGAGTACCTGAACGATAGCACGCGGTCCAATGCAGTGGGACGAGAGATCGCGTGTGCGTGCACTAGGCGAATGCACGTGTTGTACTGCTGCGATGAAAATACCCTCGTCGCTCCCAAGACCATCCGCTCATGGCTTACCCCACCCGGAGGACTCAGCTGTGCTCGTACCTATTCTGCTCGCAAGTTTTGCAGACCTCAATTATACAAGTTCCTATTTTGTCTCGCGCGGGGCACCTTGACTTCGCCGTGTAACGAGAAGCAAGAAGCCCGAACATCGGCACAATTATTGGACAATCAACATTCACATCGAAATTGGAAGTAAACAACATGTTTTTATATTGCACATGTGGTGTCTTGTTTTGATTTCGCTAACATATCAAATCCGTCTTTACAATGACTCGGTTTTGATTATGTCTGACGCTTGTTTCAATCTTACTGTTTTTTTAACCTGACAGTGTAATTGTTACGTCATTTCTTTCTTCGCTGAATTAAGCCAATGCTCCCGTTGCTCTTCACTTACAGAGTGAATTGTATTTGGGAGTGCGTAATGTACCCATTTAATTGTGAAGCACTTAGGCTCTAGATAAGTAACTGTCTTGAAAGGCCATTTGTTATATCACTAAGTTGTTTTCGGCCGGGTTGAATCATCAATCCTTCTTACGAGATCGTAGGATAATTCTCCTCGAAGTTCACTACGTTTTCAGACGGCTCTTTGATCTGCGTAGATATTTTTAGTCTGACGAAACGGCCGGTGTATTCTCCGTAGGATGAGTCAACAGGGGAGACACCGTCTACAATTGCAACAAACGACATCCGAGAATTTACTATGGACGAGTCTTCGCCTTCTTATTCCTCCTCATTGACGGCTGTAAGAACGGTGAAGTAAGAGAAGGATGTACTAAGAACCTATAGAACACGAATGTCGATTAGTTTAAATGAAGAATATATATAAAACACCTTACATACGATAAGTGTATTACATATATCGTTAAAAGCATTGTGGTCTTCATGTATTTTCATGTAATCAATATGGCAGGCTCGTCGACTAGTGTTTATTCGAACTCATGTTTACCTTTTAAGGTAAGTAACAATCTTTCAATAATTGAAACGAAAAAAGAAATGATTTTAAAAATATGTTAGTATGAGGAGACTAAACCGATAATATCAAGCGTGTACTATAGTACGTTGAACGTACCTTTGCGAAACTTTCCAGGGACATGCTGTAAAATTTAGCGGCTGTAATCTGACAGGGCACTCTGGATCGCATCATCACAATCTGAAGATCCTGCGTAATGCTGCTGCCGACCCAATCGCTGCCGTAAGCAGACTCGCCCACGGCCGCGCTCTATTCAATAACAACCCACTCAGTTAACGCGCTCAACCAGTCTTTAATCCGCAAAAGAGCACATGCTCACTTCGTCTATTAGTTGATTCCCGCTGAAGCTGAACATGAACAGCTCGAGTATCGCTGAATTTAAGAAAGTACAGTACTTCATCAGGCGTCCCCTGTCCTTCATCATCTGAAACGTCACAGCATCGTCTGGATTCCGTTCTCGGCAATTAATTCAAGAGCCGCATAAAAGCAGGAGTGTATTAACACGAGCGTACCGAGGTTATTTGAAATCCCGCGAAGCAGACTAGGCCGGTGCTAATGACAAACTGCCCTAGGGCTAGCACGTTTATAATCCTCTCCAGCGCGTCGGCAAAGCTACAAAAGGAAATCGTCCTTTTTGCCGTCGAAACTGTACTCGCGTATATGTTCTTTTTTAATAGAAACATTTTGTTATACGAAAACTTCGTCTACGTAATGGCATCCTGATGTCGTCGAACGCAGTCCGCTATTGCCAAGCTTACGTCGGGATCATCGCTTTGTAGATCCTGCAGTCTCTTTCGCAGAACAGCAAATTTCGCGGACCCATGTATTGTCAGGACTAAATTAAAACTGGTTGCGCCGGCGATCATGCTACCCCCAAAACAGCCTGTAGCTGCGCTGTACAGATAGACATACTCGAAGATCGGCGATACAGAGTGATTGATGTAAAAATAGCCACGGAATGGCAGTAGTCGTTCTTCCGCGCCGTGAACGTATATCTAAATATGAGTATGAATATGCATTGAAACGTTCATTTCAGTAGAATATAAAGATTTATAGTAATTAGTCGCGTTGTACAATCATAATATAATTAATTTAATATATGAGCCGTTTATTTTGAAAGTGGCCTAACTCCATTTATCTTCAAATCGAAATAAATAACATTTACTGATAACATGAATTTGTACATGTAACCATGGTAACCGGAAAATATTGAAAAACGGAGTTAGGCCACTTTCAAAATAAACAGCTCATATAAATAAATAAATAACTGTCTTTAATTTACTTGTCTAAGGACTGCAAGGCATTTACGTCGCAACTCAATGTGCAGTGCACATTTTCAGGATATAAAACACAGACTCCATATTGCACTTACTTCGAGAATTGGGGTGACCATGAACAGGACGACGGTCATAGCCACTGTAGTGATAAAATATTTCGCCAAGCGGAAAGCAAAAAGACATTTTTCTTTTAGCACGACTTTGTCCTCGTAAGTCGACTGTGTCCAGTCGGTCCTCATAGTCTCAACCACAAAGAGCATGTCTTTTTGGTGAATCGAGTACACTATAAGACGTACCACACACAGATAGAAGGCAGTCGAGATGAGTGCACATTCAGTCGCTTCGTCCAAATCGTTAAAATTCAAAATTGCCTCAGATGTTGTTGCAATGGCCAACACTATTACCTAAATATCATTTAAATTTTCTGAAAATTAGAAGTTCGGAGAGACAGTTTGCTGATTCACTATGCAATTAAAATTGAAACTACCCTCGCAACGCCAAATGGAAAAGGAGGAAAAGCGTAGAAACGAGACATTTAACGTATTTAAATTTCGAACTAATATTTTACAAAAATGAAAAAACCTCAACAACCAATGAGGTACACACATTTACGTTTTCTCCGTATTATGTTTCCCACTAGTACAATATATTAGAGTGCGCTTACCATGACAAATATCGTGCATATATGAAAGATCCTAAATATTCTGTGTCTTCCCCCGCTGTCACGTTCCAACGGCCAAATCGCAACAAATCTCGCGGCGAACATCACAGGTTTAATCAGTTCATTGTACTCGTCGGTATTGTATAATTCCAAGTTCATCGCGACCGTACTACTAACCGAAGTAACTGAACGAGGAATCTGTTGAACGGTTACGTCGACAGTATTGCACTCTCCTGCCACACGTCGGACAAAGTGAATCGAAAAATGAAAGATCTTCGGCAATCGGAGATTCCAGAAAATCGATGCAACTCGTGCACACCCCCACTCTCACGTGGCCAGTAATTCCTGACATTTGAAACTTCCTTAACAGCCGACTACGAACTTTGCCGTATAACGGGCACTTAGGAGTATTCCGTAGAATCACACCCTGCATGTAAGATAATACCATGCCTCGAATATAGGAAGCTGTTATTCCAAACACTTGTCGACACTGCCACTCGACTTTTCGACTATTTCGCCGTTAAAAATTCATCGCTTCTCTTTGACTTTTAAAAACTTCTCGATTAATACCGATATCTATTAACGAGCATATTTAGCGGCAATATTCAAAGTTAACACTGCAGTTACAATGTGTCGCGTCGAATTATGGTGATACTACTTTTCCTAATAATGATTCATTATTCAAACTTGCTCATAATTATTATGAAAGTCCCCACTCGTTTCGAATTATGGTAATACTACTTTTCCGCTTTTTATTATGATCTCAAAATTGTAAACTTGCTTTTCTGTTATTGTAAACTTGCTTTTCTGGACAAGGTTTAAGCAACGCGCAGCTTGCGTGTGGGTTCATAGCCCATTTTATGCAGTTGCTGAAATTTGAACTAGCGAGAAAGTTGCACGTGTTACACGGCATCTAGCGGATGGTGATACAATCGTAACAAAATACGGATGGACAAGGTTTAAGCAATTTAAATGATTAGTGCAACTTGTTCAAATTTGTCATTTAAGCCACTTTCATACATAGGAACACACGTGTGCAGAGAATATCTTCTCTTCCAGCTGTAAGATTCAACTTTTTTCCTGTTTATACTTATAACGGGCACTTAGGAGTATTCCGTAGAATCACACCCTGCATGTAAGATAATACCATGCCTCGAATATAGGAAGCTGTTATTCCAAACACTTGTCGACACTGCCACTCGACTTTTCGACTATTTCGCCGTTAAAAATTCATCGCTTCTCTTTGACTTTTAAAAACTTCGCGATTAACACGGATGTCTATTAACGAGCATATTTAGCGGCAATATTCAAAGTTAACACTGCAGTTACAAAGTGTCGCGTCGAATTATGGTAATACTGCTTTCCCTTAAGATTCATTTTCACTCATAATTATTATGATCTCGTTTTAGCGCTTTTTATTATTGTAAACTTGCTTTTCTGTTCTTGCGGGGGGTTCATAGCCCATTTTATGCAGTTGCTGAAATTTGAACTAGCGAGAAAGTTGCACGTGTTACACGGCATCTAGCGGATGATGATAGAATCGTAACAAAATACGGATGGACCAGGTTTAAGCAATTTAAATGGTTAGTGCAACTTGTTCAAATTTGTCATCTAAGCCACTCATACATAGGAACACACGTGTGCAGAAAATATGTCCTCTTCCAGCTGTAAGATTCAACTTTTTTCCTGTTTATACTTATATACGGGCACTTAGGAGTATTCCGTAGAATCACACCCTGCATGTAAGATAATACCATGCCTCGAATATAGGAAGCTGTTATTCCAAACACTTGTCCACACTGCCACTCGACTTTTCGACTATTTCGCCGTTAAAAATTCATCGCTTCTCTTTGACTTTTAAAAACTTCGCGATTAACACGGATGTCTATTAACGAGCATATTTAGCGGCAATATTCAAAGTTAACACTGCAGTTACAAAGTGTCGCGTCGAATTATGGTAATACTACTTTTCCTTAAGATTCATTTTCATTCATAATTATTATGATCTCGTTTCAGCCCTTTTTATTATTGTAAACTTGCTTTTTGGTTCTTGCGAGGGGTTCATAGCCCATTTTATGCAGTTGCTGAAATTTGAACTAGCGAGAAAGTTGCACGTGTTACACGGCATCTAGCGGATGATGATAGAATCGTAACAAAATACGGATGGACAAGGTTTAAGCAATCTAAATGTTTAGTGCAACTTGTTCAAATTTGTCATTTAAGCCACTTTCATACATAGGAACACACGTGTGCAGAAAATATGTCCTTTTCCAGCTGTAAGACTCAACTTTTTTCTTGTTTATACTTAAAATCTACATAAACACCAATAGAAATAAGTCCGACCCTATGCTGACGCGACAGTTTTACCGTACCAACTTGGCGACCTTACTTTCCGTTAGTGATTCATGCTTCAACATTCAATGCATTTACCTATATTTTATTCTCCTGATCAATCTCCCGTTCGTTCGCATTTCATAATGTAGTAGAATAATTAACTGATATTCTTGTAATCAAGTTTCCTATAGCGAGATAAAAATCGTAATCACAAAACAAGCTATTCATATTTTACTTGCCTTAATACCAGGCTTACATAAATACAAGAAAGACAGTTTCAAATTCTACGTTGAAATATGATCACTGATATTTTCATTAAAGTACATTTCACCTACACGTTGCTCTCTATTTTTCAGCAGTAAATATGAAAATGTTAATGAAATTGCTAAATCATTCTTTCAGGGTTAGAAAATAGTGAAGTGAGGACGTGATAATGCGAAATAAATTATATGTTGCAACGAGAAAATGATTTATAAAGTTACACATGGAGCGCCTGCGCGTTACTGCTAGTGAATTGAAGTCGTAGGAGCATTTATCTGTCTACTCTGTACTACACATAACCTGTCAGACTCAGTTGTTTACAATTTCCTTTCTTGATTCTGTTGTTCTGACACTTTGCCTGTGACACGTGTTTCCGAATTGAAGTGATGTGAATCTTTCGAGTGCTATAATGGCCGCACCTTTTCCAATAGGCAAAGGCGACATCATCTCGTTAAATGTCGGTGGAACTAGGTACATAATAACATTCACTAATTGTCAGTGGGAGTATAAATATCCGTATCTGGTTTCATATGCTTCCATTGCTGTAATGTTAGTCATTAAGGATTTCGCGTATTACAATAACAATGGATTCTTTGCAGGTTCACAACGTCTCGACAAACACTGACATGGATCCCAGATTCATTTTTTACTGCTTTATTAAGCAACCGTATATTCAGCCTGCGCGATGACAATGGTGCTTTATTTATAGACAGAGACCCAAAGATATTTTCTATTATTCTTAATTACCTGCGCACTAGGGACATTGATCTGAAAAATATTGATATTCGTACATTGAGGCACGAGGCTGAATTTTATGGCATTACGCCTTTAGTGAAGCGTTTAATGTTATGTGAAGATCTGACACAATCGTCATGCGGTGATGTGTTGTTTTATGGCTACCTGCCACCCCCAAGTGAGTTTATACATATTTCCACGATTTACTATTATGAATAATTATTACAAAGGAATCTACGTACAATTTTTTTAATCTTGTAGGTATACCATTACAAGAACCCGCTGCAGTATCTACTAGTGTAACTGATGTTTCTGTTCATGGAAGATCTACGACAGTCACAACCACACCTAGAACAGAAGGACCATCCACATCACAAGCAACAGTGTCTACTAGTTCTAGCAATCAAAATACAAATGGTAGTAAATCCTTTCTCCCGAGTATGTGTATTGATTAGTCTCTGTAGACAACTACTGGTACAGAGTTATACCCAATTTTAAATGTGTTCTTCCATCTATGAGTGTGGTAACGTCTGTCTCATGTTATAACCCTTTTGAATTTATGACAGGGCAACAAAATCACAAAGCAACATTAGGAACACATATGCGGAATTCTTCACTGGATTATAGACTGTCTCAACGTGGTTTACCGCATTCTCGTACGCCATCGTTAGATCTAAGGCATGTTAGAAATAATTCAGCCGACCTAAATAAACTGTATAAAAATGATCTCGGACTTGTGTTTGGCCCGCAACAAGGTACGTACATACTTTCACGAATTTATGATTAAACTGCTCAAACTACTAATCCTTATGTCTACTGTAATTTTGCAGCTTCTACGTGGGTGGACCCTTTAAGAGTTCAAATCATAAAAGCTCATCATAATTGGATAGTTATTGCTTACGCACATTTTATAACTTGCTATCGACTGAAAGACTCGTCTGGATGGCAGCATGCCTTTACTAGTCCACATATTGAATCTGTAATTGAACGTGTCGCGATAAATGCCAAGCTAAATTGCGGAGCTGACTTTAAAATGGTAGGCATTTCTTATGGTAATCAAGTCAGACTCTGGAGTATCGGCGATAACGGCGTTAAGACGAATATAGGAACGTTCAATTTAATTGTACGTGTGGAGTATTTATTCTTCATCGGTAGCCGACTAGTCGCATTATCTCCGACTGGGAAAATTGGAGTATGGCATGCGATGACTCATCATTTGCAAATACAAGACGTAGTACCTATATTGTCGTTTGACACTGCTGGTTCATTTTTACTGCTTGGTTGCAACAACGGTTCTATCTACTATATTGGTAAACATATTGATAATTATAAACGTCTGTATTGTTAGCGTAGATATGAAAAATCCACTGCTATGTCTCTTTCGTAGATATGCAAAAGTTCCCACTGAGAATGAAGGACAATGACTTACTTGTAACTGAATTATACCGTGATCCGAGTTATGACCCGATTACAGCGATATCGGTTTATTTGACGCCAAAAACAAGTGAGTTTACGTTGTTATTTATTACCTTGAGAAATATGGTTGCAAGGAGTATCTAAACACCAAATTTGTGGGTGAATGGTCTTTAATTATTTATGTGTAACAGCATATTAAACATTGCGGTATTTTATTGCAAATGTAACTCATATTTGTAAGAGACCGATTGAGTTCGTATTGATATATGTCACTGCTTATACCCAGGAATGTAATAACAAACATTACCTCGGATATAAAAGTGGTCCTTTCAACATTTTTAACTATTTCTAATTGATTCATGTACAGCGCTAACTTTTAACTGTAGTTGCGTTGCCATCCACAAGTTGCTGAAACGTTGGTCCTTACTAACCATAGCATAAATATAATGATATTTATTTTTGTAGATGGCAGTTATACTCATAAGTGTACTTTTTTTTTTAATAATCATTCTTCAAAATTTTGTAATTGCCAGTCCACTCTTAAAATATTAATGGGTTTATTATTACATTCTTTGCTTCATGATTTCGTACAACTGGATAAATAGCACAAGGCAAGTATGGGTTAATATAATCAAACGTTTCACTTTCACATTCAACTCATGGCTCAAAACGTCACTTGTCTTTACATTTTATTACTGCATTGAACACATACCATACATTCAAACGGTAGACGACATACCCTTCCTCTCCAGATAAATCATGTCATTTAATTCTTGAACAGAAGCCTGTACTCATATACCGGTCTATTGATTACCGGTGAAAAATTATTATACTTGGATTACATTTGTATTTCTTCAATCAGAGTTAAAATCCAATTTGATGTTTGGAACATATACAGGCAGAAGTACATTTCATGCAGTCATGTAGAGCATAATATTATCTAAAACGGCCAGAAAGAGTATTTCGTCATTAGATTGCTCTCTATACCTGTGACCCTGCTATCCTTATGCATCCAGTTGTACTAACGCAAGACATTTCTCTATTTATTTTGTTTTTCTTTTTATACGCGAAATTTATCTGTACCGCGAATTGTCCAATTTGGTCTCAAAACAGTTTGGTTATTAGAGCTGCTTGCTTGCTCTCCCTATTCATAGCAATATGTTCCATGCCAGCATCTGAGAGGGGGAGGGAAGGTAATAGAAAACACATACTTCCGCTTGCATATTTCTTTATTTACACTACATTCGGAAGAGAAAGCGTATGCACGAGAAATCGAAGTATCTACGCATTGGTTTCAACGTAGGCATTATGTTTTCGATGTGCTAATTGTATTTGAAATGTTTGCAATACACGTATTCACGCTCTTGAATGTTACACTATTGTACTCACGTCTTTCCGATAAGCCATTGTATTCACGTGTGTACAGTTCTCCAAGTTGCTCTCTGCCTACTGCATGAAATTCAGCACACACACCATAAATAAATCGTCTATTTCATTGACAGACAATTTCTTTGAATCAACTTCAAAATCAATTACAGAATTTATGTTTCCATTGAATCTTTATGATTTGATATTATAATAGTACTACGTCGTACTTTGCGTTTATTTTGTATACATAAACATACTGGATTAGCCATTTAAATTTCGTACGCGCACAATATTGCGTATATGTTCACGAAAATGATCTAAACTTTTTCAATAGGCTTGTGTGGGAATTGGATTGAGATTGCGTACGGTACGAAATCTGGCAGTGTCAGAGTTATTGTGCAACATCCTGAAACTGTGGGACACGGACCGCAACTGTTTCAAACGTTTACCGTTCACCAAAGTAGCGTAACCAAGGTATAAAAAGACCCATTTCGCATGTACAAGTTAAATTCCCAGTTGCTATTAGATGTACAAGATTATTTGCACTATCGTTAACACCTAAGAATAGATAAACGATTATGTCAATCAAGCGAGAGATGTATTTCAGGTGACGTTGTCAGAAAAATATTTAGTTTCGGTGTGCTCTGAGTACAACCACGTAAGAAGTTGGGCGGTAAAAAGATTTCGTGGAATGATCTCCACGCAACCGGGATCTACGCCAGAAGCGAGTTTCAAAATAGTTTCGTTAGAAGCAATTGAACCGTGCGTCAGTTACAATGCCGGGAATGATTTCGGTACGCATTAGAAGTAATACAAGGCAATACAAAATCGTGCGATATAAACGTTCTTTAGTAATTATACGTATTCAATGCTACCGTAGGACCATTTGGTGAACAAGACGACGAGCAAGTGTTCGTCCAGAAAGTTGTACCTGAGACTGATCAATTATTCGTGCGACTAGCGTCAAACGGAAGACGAGTCTGTGTGATACAGTCGGTTGATGGTAGTGTCATCAGCTCATTTCACGTTCACGAATGCGAAGGTTCAAGACGTATGGGCTCGAGACCCCGCCGTTTTATATTTACCGGCCATTCAAATGGCACCATACAAATGTGGGATCTTACGACTGCTTTGGATCCGTACTTCTATACGAATCAAGGTATGCTGGGTACATTTACGTACGACCACCACAGTTGCAAAACGATTTATCGAATGATATTGGCAATGTTTAGCAGCGTATTCCTCAGGAGGTCCCACGCCGGAGGAACTTTGGAAATTGTTGGATCAATGTGAATTAAGTAACAGCCATTGCTCAACGCCGTGTATCAGCCCGTGTCCGTCGTTGATCGCTACGGGTCCGAGAATAAAAACCAGTAACGTACTATTTTTGAATCAGTCACAAAATACGGAAGCCGCGGCCGGATCCAGTCAGTCATAAGGGTCGCTTGAATGAGCGTCATATCCCAAACACGGTGATGGTGACCGTGCACACGTTCAACGATTGCATCTAAATTGACTTCTTAATCATAATAGAGGCAAGTCCATTACATTTTTATTCGCTAAATGATACATGACTGGATTTCGCATTTATTTATTTATTTATTGTTAACTGTGTACAATGCAAATCTATAGTAACAGTTCCTAAATTAAACGATTTTTTATGTTTAAATATAAACATCATCGAATAGTTCGTTACGGATTTGTGTATACATAACCAGTGCAACGTGAAAGTAACATAGTAGGTAGGATTACAAGTATGACGAGGGATGAATCTGTTAACGAAAGAAGCTCATATTTGTATCGATAATTAAGTTTACATTTGTACGCAGATGTGTATACGCCGCAATACCACACATTTTGTTAAGGCGGTTTGATAGGTACAACTTCGTTTCGCACAATTCGTTGCATACAATTGCCTGAACTAACAATCAAAAGGAGAAAGCATTCGTATGTATAATTGCATATCACTGATAAAACAGAGACTATCAAACCTCTTTACTATTCCAATGATTATTGCGTTGCGCCAAACAGTTTACTATACCAATACGATAGCTAATAAGTTTTTATTTACAGTAAACGTGTCTAGCGATAGGTAAGAGAGTTATTTTGATAAAGAACACTCAAATTGTCGTAAAAATCAACTGCTAAGCGGAAGTCAAAAACTACTCGTTTTCTTTGGATTTCCGTTACGTGCTATTACGTTAGGAACTAAACGAATCCATCCACGCAGTAAACATTTGTTCTTATACGTCCAATATGTTCAGTTTACACGAATTGCTTGCTTAATGAAATATCATGTTATTTTATAGCGATATTAATCGTGAAATATGTTTTAGCTCTAAAGTCGTTCATTTGAAACCATGCGCTCTTAGATCTGAATTCATAAAAACATACATTAAATGTGTGTAAGTAATCAAGAATCTCTTTTAGAAGAAAGGACATTGTTCTCATGTATAAGTACTTATATATTTTTGTTACGTTTTTTGCTGGATGTATATATAGATATATAGATATTTACAATAGAATATTGTAAAATTGTTGCAACTGTTATTACTGTGATCTAAATAAATAACAGGTATATAAATTCTTATTTCTTTCCAAATCTGAATTGCTCTTATATGCATCAGTATGTATTGCAATGTTTACAAAAATATTGTACAATGCATTTGTAATCAATGCAATCAGACGTGTCCTTTTAAGAATGTAGCAACAATTTCCTATACAATTTACTGTATAAATTACACGGTATTCTCGGGCTACTCGCTTTTGTTTAAAAACTCTCAGTAACATGCGTTCTTAAACGTACCAACGTTGTGTATAAGTAATATTTGGCAGATACAAAAGAATACAATATTTATTAGAGCATTGTTCATAATCCATACATTACAAGTCATATTTCTCGCCGTCGGTCATCAAGTTAATGTTCATCTATTTTTTTCCGAATAATTATTGGCATTCACAATATAACATTATAAAAATTTAATTAAATCTGAGGCACTACGGTGATCTTACTTTTAACAATACTTTAAAATTAATGAATAATTAGTTAAATTATCGTTATATATACATTTAGTGAATCACATGTACTTGGTAAAATGAGATCTGCCAGAGACGAAACTGTTATTAGCGGGGCAGCATTATTGAACTGGCAAGCATACACCACGTTTTATGAGCTGAGGAATATCATGCAACATGGTATCATTGAAACAATGTCAAGGTTGTGAATTACCCTAAATCTTTGTAAAAATGTTAGGTCGTAGTGCGTATAACATTGTCATAAAGAATATGTTTCATATAAAATGTTTATGCCAAAATAAATGATTATTGAACAATGTTGGATTTGTCATTGGTGTTAACAAGAAGCACCAAGCAAATAATCCGATCACAAACAAAGAAAGCAATCCGGCTCTTTTAAATGGATCCTTATACGCAACAACTTCAGATAGATCTGGGAATCCCATATGATTGCAAAAGGAATGAGCTGTGAAAGGAGCCACGAAATGTCCTAAAATAAAGATGGTCATAAATACACTGTACAAACACGTGATAAAAGGTCAACTAGTACGTATACCCACCGGTCTTAGCAAAAAGAAAAGCTGCATAAGCACCAAATAGCGTTGTGTATGCAAATTGAAAACCTTTGTCAAACGTTCACCATTAATACCAGTAAATTGTGTGCATACTTTCAGTATAAAGGTACTTACACGTTAGATTGAGGTACTTACATGTTATAAAAAGGGCGTGTTTAATATTCATTCCTGTCTTTATCCTCTCGACTACATGATGAAAGTGCGCAGCCCCAAAAAATAAGGGACATATAAAAATGGCGGTAGTTGGTGTAAAACATTGCAATAGCAACGGTAACATGCAAGCTCTGAAGGTCCATTCTTCAGATAATGGCGCCACTACTTGATTTCTCCACCAGCTTAACGTACGCACACTCCCCAACCAATACATAGGCTCTGACAAAGAGAAAATACTTGTAATGGCCACTGCCTATCGTACGCTCAGGCCAATTACTTTATCATACGAAGAACAAGTCTGAATATCAACCTGCATATAATCTCCATAGTCCATTAAGACCTTGCACGCTTAAAGGCCCCAAGAATAAAATCATTGTTAAAACTAATGGTATCACAATTGCCTGAATTAAACCAGACCATCGTAAACCTAGTAATTCCCAGATGGTCGCCTGCAACGTTACATGAATAATTAGTGCGCCTAAGCGATAATCTTCTAATCCTCAAAAATTCTCCTGAACAGTTTTGTACCTTCTGAAAAACCTTTTCGTTCATACCAAAGTACAAGGATGTCGGCGATATTAAGGTAACGATAAAGACGCTAAAAAATCGTTTTTTTATTGTCGCGGGGTGTTCCCTGAAATGAAAGAAAAAGAACCATCAGGAACGGAACATGCGAACTGAATACGATCGGGAGTGAATGGTATTAAAATATTTTTTCCGTTTCACTGCCAAAAATAGCGTGCCGCAGAATTGGGAAAATCCTGAGCCATTTCGATCGTTGGCAAGGCACTCGTTCGGAAAGCTGCGTGAAACGCGGCTGGCGCAGGAAAAAGAAAAAGCCGCGACGTATATGCATGTATTCATAATCCGGTATTTTATTGATTGCTTATCTTCGACATGTATTTGCAATGCGTCAGACGGTGCGAGTTTCGGTTTCGAGGAGCGTTTTCGAAGAGCGCGCCAAAGTCGGTGCCGAGCTAGCGAAAAAGTTCCGCCGACAGAGGCGCTGCGCCTAGAAATTCTTGTCCAGAACGAGCGATTGCGTGAGTGGGAGAAGCAAAGAGTAGTCATTCATGCTCTTCCTTTGCGTGAATACAGTTACACTTTGTTCGTGCTATCCTGTGATTCACTGTTAAAGGAGCAAGAGCGTCGGAGTTGGTTCGAAATGAACGTCCTCGCCTGACGTTTCCGCTGTCGTTAAGTCGTACATACCTGTCGTGCGAAGAATTCCAAACGTACAGGCTCGCCACGTAGACGATTGATAGGGTGAAGCATGACAGAATCGCGGAAATGCAGGGTAAATCGGTATTTCGGTCCGCGGTCTCCATAACTCCATACTGATGTTGGTTGCTTGTGTCGCGGTCCACTGCAGAAGGGGGGATCGGTAAAGGGGGTAGTGGGCGAAGGGTGGTGGCGGAAGAGAGGGGGGAGCAGAAATTCATCCGATTGGCGCTCTGGCACCAGTCGGCAGTCCTACCGTCGATGAGAAGATGGCCGCTGGGCTCGGTGGAAGTGTCGCCATTGTTTAGTGTTTAGTTGTTTTACCGTTTCTCGCGTAATTTCTCGGGTGCACGCCAAAAATGCCAAGCGCGTCGTTCACCTCGTCGCGCAGCTACGTGCGAAGATCCCGGAGAAAAGGTGCAAACAGAATCCCTCTGCCCTCAAGAACCACCTCGGGTAAGAGCCTGCATCCGGAGCTCGGTTCACTGCTCACCTGTCTCGACTCTCTTCCTCGCCTTCACCTACTTCAATCTTCCCTGGCTAACCGTTCTACGGATCCCGAACGATGCCGACCACGCAACGTTCCTCCTATCGGCTACGCGTCCCGAAATTAATCGGGAGCACGTCCCTGGCATATCCGTCACTCCGCTGCCCACGTCTTGTGCACGATTTTCTGCCTGCAATCAGCACCCAAAAACGCACCTCGCTCCTTCACATGACGTTTTCAGGATGCAGCATACGCTCGCCGTTCCGCGATCGAGAGCCTGTCGAAACTATCGATTACGATCTCCGAGTCCCTTGCAATCATCAATTTTTACTCCGCAATGTCGGCTCAAAGTCTATATCTCACCCCACCCCCTCCTCTTTTTTTTTGTAATTCCGATTTACTGGACACCCAGCTGTACGATATCCAAATGGATGCTTTACGATTTTCGACAATTGACCCGATGCCCGTGCGCCTTTAAACGGACAGCTCGCGTCACTTTCGAGGAGACCTTCCTTCTTCCCATCTATTTTGTGTCAATTTGATATTGTGCTCCACTTTCCCAAATCGCTTCATATGACCTGAAAGCGTAATTGAAAGTATCTTAGAAATTACTCTCGTTCGGCAAACGTCCCGTTCAAACGCTTTTATTTGTCAGTGTATTAAAATTAAGCTAGTATGCCTGTAATGTGTATAGAACATGAAATGTCAAAATGATGTTTACACAACTGTGCATGGCTTGTTTATTGGCTTCGACAAAACAATGTGCTTAATTTACGTTAATATTTCGAGATGTTTGCAAAGTATACAAATTATAACAAAATCTTGAGTATGGCTCAATGTTATTTTTTTATAATGAATGCCTTTTCACGAGTATTATCAAGTTTCCTGGATTGTGATAATAAGTAAGAATTGAGTCCATTTTGATGCACATTCCGGGATAAACAATTGAATTCAATATTTGCAATAATGACAACGGTTCAAAATATTGAATATTTTTTTCATTTGGGACTGCAAATATTAATTTTTCCATCCTAAATTTTCCACTGTTCCCATTTATTCAAATTTTATTGTCCTTGGCATATACTCTGATGATGCTCACTCTACTGTGGCATATGCAAAAAACTAAGTGTTCTTTCTTGCTGTACCAAAAGATCACAATATTGCTTCACTGTTACATGTTTTAAACAGGAACAGCTATTTTTCCCAGCCTTGCTGTAATGAATGTTTACATAATGCTGTGTGCATTAGTACATTCAACAGACAACAAAGACTTCAAATGCAAATGCTATTATGCAGATTATGCCAAAAATACTTACATATTAACACGGCGTGTATGTTAAACATCTTGTGTAGTCATGATCGTTCCTATTTAATTATTGCAATCTGGGATAGCTGTTCCTTTAACAAATGAACGTTAGTGTCCCTCATAATGAGATGTTATTTTTTTTTCAATCTTCCAGCCGAGCCATGCGAACTGCCATGTCCAGCATCGAATCAGATTCCTCCTGGTGGAGGTGTGGGTGGGGGAGGAGGTGGTGGAGGAGGCGGGGGAGGTGGTAGAGGTTCTTCTCCCAGCGTCTCAGGAGTAGCAGCGCCTTCACCTTCTCCATCACATTCACATTCATCGCCGTATGACTTAAGGCGTAAAAGTCCACCCCATCCTGACCCTGCACCCGGCACTAGCTCCGCTCTACCCCCATCAGGAGGCAGTAGCATAGCAGCTACGCTTGGTTCCTCTTCCCTCCCAGCAAGAAAACGACCTAGGCGGACATGTTCGCTATCCACAGATGGTAAGTGGGATAAGTCACGTTGAATCATCATTTGTTATGTATATTGATGTAAATTGCATCTATCCATCCATTTTCTGACTAATTTGGTATACGTAGAGTCAAGTGCATACGTATTGCAGAAAGAAAGGAAGAGTGTGTAGTAGGATATTCAGGTGACATTTTAATTCCAGCAGTACTAACTGCACCATTGATTTTATTAGGTACAAATACAAATACAGCAGCGCACTACCTTCAGTATGAGTTGCCCGACGAAGTGCTGCTCACTATATTCAACTACCTGATGGAACAAGATTTATGTAGAGTTTCGCAAGTGTGCAAGCGCTTCCAAGCGATCGCAAATGACACCGAACTCTGGAAGTCTTTGTACCAGCAAGTTTACGAATACGATCTGCCGCTGTTTAATCCGGCGCCATGTAAATTCGAGTTTGTATCGCCAGACGAATCAGACTATCCGAATCCGTGGAAGGAGAGCTTTCGGCAGTTGTACAGAGGAGTACACGTCAGGCCTGGGTTCCAGGACTTGAAGTTTAAAGGACGGAATCTGCCATACTTTAATACCGTTCAGGGTGCGTTAGACTATGTCGACGAATACAGAAGTAACAGCGGCTCATCGCCGAACAGTACTTCGACCACAAGCGGTCAAGGAAACTGTTGTGGGAGTAATTCGCAGACAATGGAAGAAGCACCCCAACATTTAGTATTTCTACACGCCGGAACATACAGAGGCGAATTTCTCGTAATTGACAGTGACGTTGCGTTAATAGGAGCAGCGGCTGGTAATGTGGCAGAGTCTGTTATATTAGAAAGAGAGAGTGAATCCACGGTTATGTTTGTCGAAGGAGCCAAGCGAGCTTACGCTGGACATCTTACTCTAAAGTTTACACCTGATGTCACTAGCACGGTCCCGCATCACAAGCATTATTGTTTAGAAGTCGGCGAGAATTGTAGTCCCACGGTCGATCATTGTATCATTAGGAGTTCAAGTGTCGGTAGGTTGTATTTATAATTTTATAATGTCGTAATTCTTCAGAGCTTAAATAGCATTGTGAAGTTCCACTTAGGATGTCAAGAGCGGCGTGTATAACGGCTCTCGAGTGTAATTGCTTGTTTTGCTTGTACAAAGACGGTTGCGTTCAATTTCATCTCTGGGTACACCGAAAATTCCTGTTGCAGTTGGTGCAGCTGTTTGTGTATCAGGCGTAGGTGCTAACCCGGTGGTGAAGAACTGTGACATATCGGATTGTGAAAATGTCGGACTGTACGTTACCGATTACGCCCAGGGAACTTACGAGGATAATGAAATATCAAGAAACGCGTTAGCCGGTATTTGGGTGAAAAACTATGCGAATCCGATAATGCGACGAAATCACATTCATCACGGAAGAGACGTCGGAATTTTCACATTCGATAACGGTCTCGGTTACTTCGAGGCAAATGACATTCACAATAATCGAATAGCGGGTTTCGAAGTAAAGGCCGGGGCCAATCCGACGGTTGTGCATTGTGAAATTCATCACGGTCAAACGGGCGGCATTTACGTCCACGAAAATGGTCTAGGGCAATTCATCGACAACAAAATCCATTCGAATAATTTCGCTGGCGTGTGGATCACATCGAATTCGAATCCTACGATCCGCAGAAACGAAATTTATAACGGTCACCAGGGTGGGGTGTACATATTTGGAGAGGGAAGGGGTCTGATCGAACACAATAATATTTATGGCAATGCCTTGGCCGGTATTCAAATCAGAACAAACTCGGACCCTATTGTTAGACATAATAAAATACATCATGGGCAACACGGTGGCATCTACGTCCACGAGAAAGGGCAAGGATTGATAGAGGAGAACGAGGTGTACGCCAATACCCTGGCAGGCGTTTGGATAACTACGGGATCGACGCCCGTCCTCAGGAGAAATCGGATTCACAGCGGAAAGCAAGTTGGAGTTTATTTTTATGACAACGGACATGGGAAACTAGAAGACAATGATATCTTCAATCATTTGTATTCAGGAGTACAAATAAGGTATTGTATCGGGTGACCGGCGTAGCAATCGTATATGTTTCATAACGTTCATCGGTATTCGTTTCCATTCTACTGTACAGAACTGGGAGTAATCCAGTTATACGTGGCAACAAAATATGGGGCGGACAAAATGGAGGAGTCCTCGTGTACAATAGTGGTTTAGGGTTACTGGAACAGAATGAGATTTTTGATAATGCAATGGCAGGTGTTTGGATCAAGACAGATAGTAATCCTACACTCAAAAGGAACAAAATATTTGACGGTCGCGATGGGGGTATTTGTATATTTAACGGAGGCAAAGGTAGCATTTTTCTTAAAAAGTGCAGAAATGCTGTCGCTCTAAAACATTTCAAGTACTGTCCATCTTCGTTTCCTCGTAGGCGTTCTAGAAGAAAATGACATATTTCGAAACGCGCAAGCGGGAGTCCTTATTTCTACACAGTCTCATCCAGTGCTGAGGAGAAATCGAATTTTTGACGGACTGGCAGCGGGTGTCGAAATAACTAACAATGCCACTGCTACGTTAGAGTTCAATCAAATCTTCAATAACCGGTTTGGTGGCTTATGTTTAGCAAGTGGCGTGCAACCAACGACTAGAGGTAAATTTCGAGCACCTTCTCAAATTTCACTCATTCTAGCTCAAATCTATATATACGCAGATACATTAGATGACTAACTTCTGTTTGTCTTCCCCTCAGGCAATAAAATATTTAACAACCAAGACGCTGTCGAGAAGGCAGTTGGAAATGGTCAATGTTTATATAAAATTTCATCGTACACCTCCTTCCCTATGCATGACTTTTATCGATGTCAAACATGCAATACGACAGATCGCAATGCAATATGCGTGAATTGCATAAAAACTTGTCATGCAGGACACGATGTAGAGTTCATCAGACACGATAGGTATGTTATAGAATTTGTTTAACTGCATCGACACTGACTCGTGACGCGTTAACATTCATGTCCCTATAGGAGAAAGTATTTATTACAACGTTTTTCCAATTGTCTCCCACTTTCAGGTTCTTTTGTGACTGTGGTGCTGGAACATTGAGCAATCAGTGTCAACTGCAGGGTGAGCCTACACAAGATACGGACACGTTGTACGATAGTGCTGCACCAATGGAGTCGCATACACTCATGGTTAACTAGGATCTAACCTAAACTAATATAAACAAATCAAACGACATTGAAATTCGTAAGTCCAACAATATTGCAAAAACGAGACAGTCGTCTGTTGCTGAGTTCTTTATTATAATCTTTACTTCTTTTTCATATTTCCGTCGTAATTGTTATCTCTGAAATTAGTGTCGTTATTGTTAACGTTATTCCAATCTCTATGGTCATTGCCATCATTATAATTATTATTATTATTATAATATTAATATTATTATTATTATCATCGTCATCGTCGCCAGTGTCATTTTTATCATTAGAACTTTCATTTTATAAAACAAAAGCAAAAATGTGTTCACGATCTCTTCATATGCGAACGTTTATCGAACTATATTACCAAAAGATAGTATATTTTTATTAACAGACTAAATAGACTTTCTATATATTGATGTAGACTTATTCAAGAGAATTATGCTTACATCGTTACCGATGACGTTCATTTCCTGATATCGCAGGGAATTGAAAATAAACGTCTCAGTTATATTTTTTTTTATATATTATGGGTTTTATTGCAAACATTGTTAGATCTCTGTTTTTTAATTGATTCTTGTTGAACTGAAGATTCTTTCTTTTCTTCTTGTTTCGACGATGAGAAATAATTTTGTTTGTGCTACGATAATAAAGAACTCTGCAATGAGAGCCTGAAACAAGATTAACAAGTGACGTAATGGAACTCATAAAGAAACACGTAACGTTAGGTACATCAAATTAATTTAACTGTGTAATAAACGAGATAAAGAAAAAAGAACGGGAATGGAGAGGAAGAAGAGGAAGAAACGATTGAAGAAGACAGCGCGCGGTAATTGTTAGTTAAAATGAATGATAACGAACTTCTCACGTGTCCCCCTATTTCTAAGCTTCTGCGATTCCTAAGTCCCGCCCTACCCCCCATCGCCCGGAATAATTATGAGAGTGCAGTGATAAACTGTGTAAAGAAAAAAAAATCGAAAAAATAAGAAACATGTGTATACGCCATAACGAAGACATTTAATGTATCGTGATCGTGACGTTTAAACGAACTACCTTCGAGTCTTATTACAATGACGAAGCGTTGTTAAAATGAAAATGATTAATCAAGGAAACGAGAGGAAGGGGAGTGAAGAAAATGAATGAGTCGACGGTAAATGCAGTGTTCGCGTATGTAAATTGTGTATATCGTAACGAACTTCAACGGAATGGCGGCATCGACTGAGAATAGCACGCTATTCAACACATGAAGACATTAATGTAATCTAAATGGTGAATAATTGTATTACAAAATGGAATTTGCACTCACGCATTGAACGAAATCGCTCCAGTGTATAGGAAGAATGGAAGACATGTGCACCGAAACCGTGCTGCACCCCCTCCTGCACTCACGGAATTGTGAAATAAACTGGAATCTTAGACTGAATGATAAGAGACGTTGCAATGAACGTGCGCTGGCGGTCACGTTGTGACTATTAAAGAAGCAGAACACACACAAGTAAACGATTAATAGGGACAAAACATTAAAACCATAACAAGTGCAACTTCAATTAAGAACGTGTCAAATTTGTGGTACAAATTTCGTGGGGGGCTGAGTAAGAATGAGCGTAAAACGAAGATCTGTAAGACATACGGAAACAAATGTCTAAAAAATGTGATATATAAAACTCACACAGCTGGAATAATCAAAATGAAAATAAAAAGAACATCTATACATTCTAATAAAGAAAAAAAGATTTTGATGTAAATGTACCTCGTAATTAACGCAAGTATTGTACGTTTCTTCGATTCCGTTTGATCCGCATCGTGATTGTGATGGTCCTAAGATTTCGTTGCCCAAGGGTAAAGTGCATAATAACACAAAGTAAATATTTAAAATAATTTAAAGTGGAAAAAAGGATTTAAAACAAAAAGTAAAAAGAATGCAAGGAAATTTACGCAGCGTACGACGGTGTATACCAGTGAAGAGAGGAGAGGGGAAACAAAACGATGTTAATGAAAATATACTGTCCGCGGAACAGTTTTTAAAGTAATCTCGAATTTTTAAAATAATCCGATTTTTTTAATATTACGTTAGTGGTAAAGTCTAATCATATTATTGTAATTGTATTTCAAGGGCTACAAACGCTCTTGTATGAAAAGAAGCGCCTATTAGCGATAATTTTAGATGCAGCCACACCTCCATTTACGCAAATGAATATGAATAAGTAGAAGGGGAGAAAGAAAGAATGTGTGTGTATATGTGCGCGCGTGTGTGTGTGAAAGGGAGAGAAAGAGTGAGAAAGAGGAGAGGACATTGAGAATCATTATTGTAGAATTTTGTTTTGTCAGGCAAAATTTTACAAAGTATTCATTACTGTATGTAGTACTTTTGTATATCGTCTGGTATAGCGAGTAATTGATAACGTGGAAATTGCCTTTGAACATACTGACCTAAGGTCTGTAGTATTATACACCGCAGTGTCATATTATACATAGTATAACTATATATGTTTTAACTAATATGCGCACTGAAGAAGAATGAAAAAAAGAACACACACGCATACACCGACAAAAACACATATGTACACACGCGTCAAAGGCATTTCTTGCACGTCGAATATTGGACCTCAAAAAGACTCCAAATCTTTTTGTTCTCGAGTGATAACATATGGTCTGTTGTTTTCTTTGTTTAATGACGTTCATTTGTGAATTTGTTTTGAAACTTGGAGCGAAGGAACTACAGAAGATGAGAATGGATCGGTTTAAAATGCTCTCTACCAGTTAAAAATTCGTCATCGGTCCCGACGACCGCCCGAATAACATCCGTCAGCTATTTTCATTATTAAGCATAGTGGTTGGATTAATGCCGTTTCTCTTTTTCATTTTGCGAGGCAGAGCATGCGTGCAAGCGTTCCGTCTTGCCGTGCAACATGTACATAGGATAATATACGATTTTCGAAATAAAACGAAATTTCCACGCTTTATTTCTGTTACAAGATGACGCCGGCATATACGACGAAAATTCGCACGATCGTTGTACCATATATACATATTATAGGAAGGCGAAATCGATGAGCGAGTAAGACGCTTTTTTCTGTGATTCCCGTTCTCTCACAGTTTCAAGTATGTTGAGTAATTCTTACCGTGAACATTGTTTTGCGCAGCAGCCGTCTATATAATATACTCGTACATACCCGATAAAACGTCTTATGGCTTATCTTAACGATATAAATAGTAATATTCCAGTGGCTTCCACGTTTTCTATTTGAATTCACATGTTTAAAAGTACACAGTTGCCGAGCGAGTCGAAACGATGGACTCTGAGATGAAAACACGCGGCGCAGAAGGCCGTTGCAAACTGTTTCACCGTAAATCTCTGCACAAGTGAACAAAACGAAACTATTAAAAAAGGAAAGGGGAAAGTTGAAAGAAAACTTCCATGGGGCGAAGACTCATATACCGGCTGCAGCACAATACCAATGTTTCTAGTTGTTGGATGTGTTAGTGATTAAGGTTTAATCAGCAATAGAGAGAGAGACATGTTGTGTTTTTTATTCCTACACCCCGTGTAAATTTAGCTGGCACTAGGTGAAAGCTTTGTTCGTTTTCTTTTTTTTTTAAATGTTATTTCGGTGGGTTGTGAAGAAAACACTGATGATGGTACGGTGTGAACGCTTTTGTAAAGAGAATACAAGTTTATGTGCATGGATTGATCGCGGTGGCACGCGGAATAAAGAATTGGTAGCCGATAATAACGATAATTTTTTCGATATACGTATATATGTATATATACATATATATATATACTTAATTTCTAGCCATGGAACAAAGTGAATTACGAGCTGCGATCACTGATGATCGTTTCTCGAATCGACGGGCAATTCTTTGTTTCCTTAAAACGGACAGTCGCGGTTGTAGCGTATTCTTTTGCAACAAAAACAAACAGTACGAGCACTTTCATTCGTTTTATTCAGTTGTATTGTGATTTGCATTATCTCCCAAAGCGCGTCGCTTTGTTCAAAGGTACATTTTTGCTGATATTCGTTTTCCAATTATCCTGAGTGTAAAGCAATTTAATTTTTATATTAGCTGCATTTTATTTATCGGGTTTATTTTTCTCCTTTTCTTTTTTCCCCTGTTTATTCCTTCTTTGTTTCCCTTTTTTTTTCTTAATTACTGCAAGTCTTTTCATCACTTCATTCCATATGTAATATCCACCGAAGCGTTATTCGATTTTCGTCAGCAGGTACTTGCCATTACTACGTTAGTTGCCATAGTTTTTCAACTTGTTTTTTTTTTTGCGGTAGGAGCTAAATAGACTAAGTGAGAAATTGAGCGAGCGAGAGATAGAGAGAGAGAGAGAGAGACAGAGCGAAAGATCGAACGAACGAACATTGTGCAACACACGAATCCGCAAAAGTTGATACCACTACGTATTCTGTAAATATTAATCTCCCCCCGCCCCATTATACATATAATTATATATAAATATATATAACGCATTGATTATACTATTATAAAAAAAAATATATTATTATCAATTATAATTTTTATTTTTTTATCCTTTATTGTTATTCGTGTACTATTTCAGTTTTATTATGTCTCAATTACGATGTTCAGACCGATCAGTGTACCAAATTGTTTCGCTTCTTCATTTAACCACGATCCGACGATTACGTGTACGTTTCAATAAACATTTGCAAGTATCTCGTCTACACGTATGAGTGAGAATCATAGCACGTCAGGGAATAATGTTTGTCCATTGGGGTACAACGATGAACTGTTCTCCCTTGCGCCACACATTTCTCGTAACAGCGTTCCGTATAGATAATCGAGTAAACCTAACGAAACACCAAGTCTTCGAGTTGTATTCAATTTTTCATCTGTATCTCATCAGCGAACAAAGAAAGAGAGAGAGCGGGGTCTCAACGGCTGAACGAAGGAAATGACGCTGTACCGTTTATACCGCAGAGGGTCGAGTGCGATTGCGGGGGAAGAGAGACGAACGAAAGAAAATAATGTGCACGGTCGGAAGCAAGCGCGGAGAGCGTATTCTGTAAAATAGCACGTGAGAAACGAAGATTACATTATCAATAGCGGTTAGGGAAAAATTATATAACGTTGGATAATAACGTACGTTGATATTATGCCGCAGTGCATTTTTTTTACGACATACGTTCGTAAACGATGCGCGCGGGATGCAGCGATCGGCGTCCGATCGTTGCATACGCTAACGCTAAAAACGATATGTTATAAAACGGGGGAATCGTAATTTCGTTGATACGACACTTCGTCTTATATTTATCTACACACTATATATCTCAGGAACGTTTCCTTTACTCTCCCATCGACACGTCGACGACGCGACACAGGTTTTACAAATTCTTTACGACTGAATAGACGCTAATTATCCACTTTGTAATGTCATCGATATATATATATATATATGAAAAGCAGCAAAAAAACACGTTTTCGTCGATGGATAGAAATAACGATTTACGATAAGTTGTTTGAACCGCGCGTTTGGGAACGGTGCAATACCGGCGGGATGATGAAAATAAAAAAACGGAGGGGAAGACGGTTTTTTTATGTAACTGTAAAGCAAGATTGTAACATTGCCTTAAAATAGCGCAGTATACATACAGTGTTAAAGTTTTCAACAAAAAAAAGACCTATACAGATACGCAATCCTCGTGAGTACACACACGCCGCACCTCTACCACAATTTGTATATGTATATTGTACAGGCAAGCATGTAATAATGTCGTCTAAGAACACTCGACGGAACCGTACGTTTTCATATATGTCGCGCAATTAAACTGAATACTAATGAACTGTCTGTACGAGCGTTTAGCGATTAAATATAGGCCAATTTAGACGGCATTCAATGAGGGCAGCCATAAGACTAGTTACATATTCGGAAAGCGAACGAACGTGTAATATAAATGGAAATACTCGGAGGCAGAATTATTTTATTACCACATAACGCAAACATACACGAGCACACACGGACACACACACGCACGCACACCGTCGGCGTAGGTCTAAAAAAAGGCAGGCGACTCAATGCTGTAGCGCTGTTCTCTTTTCCCCTCTTCCACATGAAAAATAGATCATCTTCCTTTCCGCGCGTACCGTAGAGTGATGGAACTTTTTTAATACTTTAACTGCGCTGTGACTAGGAACGCCCCAGATATCGTTAGGATACCAATCGTAGCTGTGAAGAGCGACCGACAATTATCTCGACTTTCTGTTCACCCCGGTTACGTTAGACGCTCTTTGACTACACCGCTAAGGCTAATAACGCAGAGGCGCGCAGCGATGGCGTGCAATATAAAATAGTCACGACGCGGCATACGCTCAGTAGACGGCACTTTTTGTAAACTGCGAAAGGAACATCTATTTTTCACGCGTCCGCGGTGCCGTGAAAGATGTACAATAACTAATCTGTAAATATTAACCGCGGCGGCTTACGAGCGCGCGTAACGTTTAAGTGATAGGCGGGCAGGAAGGTAAGGGATGTTTAAGTGTAAGGACGCGAGTTCTTCTTGACATACGCGAAGCACGTCGTCGCCTTCCCACCGCGGCCGATTAAATTTCTCATCCGCCCCCCGTCGCAATGTAACACCCCCACACGTGAACGCCCCGAGAGTGGCAAGTGACGAGCCGTAACGACGTTAGCCCCGTCTGAATCGATCTCTTTCTTTTATTCTCGCCGTTTCATTCGCCGACAGACATCCTCGTTATTAATTGCATCAGCGCGGCGACGTTTCACCCTGCTCACGTGCCTCGCGCCGCATCCGTATGCTCCGAGGGTCGCGGCACGATAAGTACGAGGAAATAAGCGAACGTTAATTTCCGCCGAACGCGAGTGTATCGGGATCCGACAATGTGCGAACGCGCCTGTGTACAACGACGGCTGGGGGCATACGTGATATTATCGTGTCATGCGTGTCGCGTGCGTTAAACGAGACAACGTCGGGTTGATGAGATGCCGATAATGTCGATTACGCCGTCACGAGCCGAGCTATAGAAAGCCTACTTCGATGTAATGCGCCGCGATGCAGTTTCGATTTTTACAAAGGGGAGCCCCCCCATTGCCTTCTTTCCGCGCGATGCCGCACCGAAATGACACCACGAGGCCAGCTTGATATCGCCGACGATCACGGTCATAGTGTTCTCCGATAGGAAGAAGAAAAAATAACAAATTGGTGCTACTTATGAAGCTTTCGCGTAACGGATCAGACATGGAAAAAGGGAATGAGACCGAGGGAGATCGAACGGTGTGAGCGTGGAATCGTACTGCCGTCGGTACCGAGATCGAATGTTCTTGCGTGTGCCGCATGTCAATCGGTGACGTGACACGGCGTTAACACGGTTTAATGACAAATATGGCCTATAGACTAGATGACACGTTTGGGCAGGTCGACGAGCGTGTACGCTGCACTACTGCACAAATGTCAAAGGACCGAGAGATACCGGGAGAAGGAGCAAGGGGGCGAGGTGAAATATTAAACGCGAAAGTTGAGGGAGTGCGAAAAAGAGAGAGAGAATGAAAGACCGAAGGTACGATAGAGTCAACGGACTGACGAGGAAAAGAACATGCACGATGAATCCATTATTACTGTCTTACACGCCTGCATGATCTTTTGCGCGAAAAATGCGTCGTACTATTAAAATGTATAATAGACTATAGACGTATGCTTAGATAAGGATCCGATTAAGATAGTCCTTCTATTCAGGCGACGCGAGCAATTACATTTTTTCAGCGGAGCCAGCGGCGCAGAAACGTCGACGCGTTCATTATCCAAAGTGACACAGCTTTGCTCTTCATCCTTTCGCGCGAACCCGTGCGAACCTTTCGGTGATCGACGCGGGAGCAGGATTGATCGTTAAACGTGCGATCAATCACGGCCCGATACATCGTCGTGCCAATAACGACTCCTTTAAGTATTCTCGACGAGTCTAGACGATGGCACTCTAATTAATTAGCAGCCGTCGCGCGCCGTTTCCTGCACGGCGTCAACTTTTGCTGACCGGCACGCGATCGAAAGCAGTCCACTGTGTAAAAGTGACAATTGACCGTGTCGCCCTGTACGCCTGTATCATACTGAAACGCACGAATTAACATGTGTCATATATATATAAATATAAATATATAAATATATATATATAAATATACATATACATACATATGATAATACTGGTAACATTAACGCTATCGATTAATAACAATAACGATAAGTACCTTACACGTTTAAGTCGTATCCAACCGTAAATCTCAACTAGCTGCACCAAGTGCCATAGTCCATAGGTCACAGTACGATTATAATAGAGATTGATAGTGCCAGCAGGGTGGCGAATTATGGGAAGAGAAATGATCGCGAGCCCGCCGACGTCGCGTCATTATTATTAATATTATTACTGAGGTGATTGCGCGAACGCGGACAAAACGGTAGGGAATGAGTGAGCGAGAAAGAGAGAAAGCGAGCGAGCGAGAGAAAGAGAGAGAGCGAGAGAGAGAGTGTGTGAGCTACAAGGCGCATGTAGCTCGTCCAATCTGGGAGTATCACTCGTCGTGAAATAGCGTTTAGAGTTTACAGACACCAATATGACAATATACAATAAGATTAATTTTCGATCTGCCTGTCACTCGGTTACCCTGGGACATCCGTTACTGTACATTCGCCGTTTATTTTTCGACACGCGTTAGTCTACGGTTATACACTGATTCTCAGATCGGCAGAACAGTCCGAGCAGTTCCCGCGCACGAATGGCAGAATGTAATAGCGCGATATATAACGAGGAATCGAACAAGTGCGTGACCTTTTGCGAGACATTATCAAATACTTGAGGAATAAAAAATAAAAACTGTAGTAACGTCGCAATTGTATGTTGTAAACATTACTATTTCAAATATAATGCCATTATTAACAGAAGTACTACTGCGTGCTGCTTGTCGTCTTCAGTACCCTTGCGCGGCGACACGTATAAACTGTCGGCCGACGCATCTCGCCGTCGGTGCGCTTTCACTGACGTTCGATCAAACTTCCAATGTAGCCCGTAACGCAGCCGTAACCGTGTAATTACGAGCGTGACATACCGAATTACGATCGCTCGCTATTAACGGCGGTGCACGACAAGTAACGTACGTTCGAGTCGAGCGAAGTCGAGGAGACGAAAGCGTCGCACGCAAAGGTTAAATGACGATCCGCACCAGTTGCGGCGGGTGGGACAATTACGTACGCGGATATTCGCGGTTTCGTGCGAATTCCGGCAAGCTTATCCGTCTGTTAGGTCAAAAACGAACGGGGCTGCGCGTTTCGCTCGCGTGATGTGTGCTCGACGCTGGCAAACACTGTACACTTGATGAGATCGATCCTATCGATCGTCGCGCGAAAGAAATCCAACGGCAACGAGCCCGGGCTACGACTTGTTTGAGGCAAGGATGCCAAGGACGATTTCTGGCCCACTTTAGTTTCGCTCAAATTCGATCCGCCGCTTCGGCAAGATAGATTGCCGGTACGTGTCTCCGTTCGGTTCCCGTTTCGTTACGGAAAAAAACCACCCCGGCGTCGATGTCCTTTATTTAGTTCCTGGCTACTGTATTAGCGCGCTCGTGAAACGTTCACCTGCTCTTGCTAACTTTGAGTAAGTGATTACATCCGTCCGAGTGTCTTTTTATGAAAATGTCCGGCGTAAAAGGCTCGCTGATTTAAGAGAGTTTTAACTTTTTCCAACTCGCGAACGACGAACGTGCAATAAAGTACAGGTGTTACACTCCGCTGGAAGTGCTTCTTTATTTGTACATGTATTTGAAGATGCGACAAATGTTCAATATATCCTGGATGCTTCCGCGAACTTATACAGCTAATGGTTATGGCCAAATAATCAGGCGTAAAAGCCGCATGTCCCATCTGCTGTACGGCCGCCGTAATTTGGTCAGAATAATCTTAATAATCAATCCCGAAAAGGCGCCACCGGTGCTCAGGCACAATGCTATGTTATCATAAATCAACGAAGCGCATCTTACATGTAAAATGTTTGCTTACAAGGAAGACAATGGAAAGTTTCTCAAAGCACATACAAATATATGCGCATAACTTCACAACAGCCTGGAGCGAACTTGCTGGCTGATTCAATGAGTCACAAGCATCACCGTCTTCCCTTCTGCCGGCCACGTAAGAAAGATCCCGTTGAACTGAACGCGGAACCTTGACATCCATAGCTCGAGTCAATTGACCGACAGCGATGAACACTTGTCGGGTTACACGGGTTGCTCCCGAGTTGGACAAGTCGATGGAATCGCGGTCAGGAAAGAATGCGTTGAACCGGCGCTAAGCGCCAGCGTAATTCTCAATTCTCTCACGGCACTTTCTCCCCCGCGTTGTTGTCGACATAACCAATGCCTTACACCGGCTATACGCTCGAAACTTTTCCCATCATTTTTCTCGGACGTTTACGTCGCCCCGCCGGATATAGCCACTAGGCGCTGCAATTCGAATATGAAGCCGCTCGTGAATCATGCCGGTTTACATAATTTCCTTTTAATCAACGTCGCGCTCGGATGATACGGATAAGGTAAAGGGAGATTTAATTTTATTTTATCATCGTAATTGCAGTGTTTCCGCAGCGCTTCCCGCCGCTACGGTGAAGCGTAACGCGAGCCGACGTATTTTTAAAATCGTCAGTTTTCGGAAAAATTACGCTCGTTAATTAGCAAGTTTTCACGTAGCGCGCTAATTAACTTTGCAAATTTACACCGTATAATGTTATGCGCGTCCGCATCGGTATATTCATGTTCCTGATCGGTGTTGGAAAAAGGAAAGGAGAAATAAAATTATTTTTCCTCTTGGACGCAGACCGTTAACGAGCGCGGGGCAAATTTGACTAAAATAGGATCTGTGTCCCCGTCAATCTTGCTGCGATAAAAGAAATCCGGTTGCCAACGTTGCCAGTACAAAAATGACACCGCTCTTGAATCTTTGTAACTGGCCTATTCATAACGCTCTCCTAGTTCTACAAAGTAGGCTCCAAAGTGTGATTATACCGTGAGGGTAATGGGAACTATTATAAACAGTCATTAATAAGAACTATAGACGAGATGTTATAGCACGCGAGTGTCTCTACGCTAATGAAACACGTTTCACAAAGATGAAAAAGAATCTCGCCTTGTTCGCTTGATCATAAAACACCATTGTAACAAGGATTAGCCGCCGTAAAATAGGTCAATATGATATTCAGAAACAGAAGAGAAGAAGGCACAATACGTCCCTTCTGTTCTTTTCCTGCCTTTAATCTTATACACTCTCGTTAATACTTCAGCAGCGGACGTAAGACACAAAAGTGCGCCTCGGAGTAAGCGGTGGAGAGCTGGAAAGTTAGTTTAATTAAGCATTTGGCGATGACAGTTCCGGAATTCGTGAACGTGTCACCCCCTCCCCGAAAGTCCGAGCGCGCCAGCCTTTGCTCCCGAGCCTTGAACTCAGACCCGCGCCGCTTCTGATCGAAATACGATAGAGTTGCAAAACATGAAAGTTCGCCAGAGTCCAGTTGATCGGCGATCGGCAAAGTTTGCCTGGCAAAATGCCGCTCCGCGCGTCTCACTTTCATATTGGATCCGGCGTTTTACGTGCGCCAGCTCGAGGCCATCGTACCCGACGGCGGAATTTGATCGAAATACGAGCCCACCACCACCGGCAGCGACCGCTATCGCCTTTGCCACCACTACCACCCCCGTCGCAACCACCGGCACCCCGAGCCCTCCTCGCCACTCCATCATCGCGTCCAACAACCCCTTAAACCCGCCGCCAGATCTCGCTGAGTGTCCCTCGTGCGGAAGCTTCTCGCACGGCGAACAACCCCCTACCTCCGCGCCGCTCGGCCCACGATTTCACTCCGGCGAGGGAGGCAAATCGTCCTGCAATTCCGGCTCGGCGTTACCCGAAACCGGATGGTCGGCGCGGATATATACCGGACGAACGGTACGTCACGTTCGATCGCGTGAGCCCTCTCGCCCCGCCAGCCGTGAACGTGCGTGCGCGTTCTCGCGTGTGCGCGCGTGTGCGCGCGTGTGCGCGTACATTGCTTGGCACGTTTGCCACGCGCACATGCACCCGGGAACAACACACACAGCCCTCGGCAGGCGCGTGTAGGGCGGATATATACGCGGAGTGCCGTGTACTTTCCCCGTGTACGTTCTGTGTACCCACTCACACATCGGCCCGTCGTTCGCGGCATGTGAGCTGTTCTCCGCTCGAGTGTGTGTGTGTAGGGGGTAGGTTCCGTGCATTGCCGTACACGTACGTGCAATCTATATATCGCGCGGGGAATCGAGAGCGTCGAAACGTGAAGCGAGATCAGACTGACTTTACGAAAATCGATCGGCGCTCATCGCCGTCGGGTTAGCGACGCCTGGAAAGTGTGTGCGCGTCCGTTACATCGGCGCGATTTACGGCGAGTGTTGCTCCCTCGGAGCTGGCCGTACGTCGTTGCCGTCGTCCTTCTACCGGTGGTGCTGCTGGTGGTGCTGCTGCTGCTGCTGCTGCTGCTGGTTGGTAGTGGTCGGTAGTAGTGGTGGCGGTTGGTGGTGGTGCTGGTCGTTCGCCTCGCACCGGTCCATAGACGTCAAGCGTGAAACCTCGTGCTCCCGCAACGAGTCCCGACGACGGGCGAGCTGCCTTCGCGAATAAAGTCCTTCGTGCGAACGTGAGGCTCGAATTAAACGTGGGTGTGGAAAGCGTCGCGAACGTTCGCCGTCGGCCGAATACGCGATGGTGCGTTGTTCGGCGAGAAAAAGCTGCTGACGAAATAGAAAGCAGGATTTTCCGTTTGAGAGAAGACGGCGGAAGGCGGCCGACGGAAGAGCTCCAATTAACGCGGAACGTCGGGGATGAGGAGGAGGAACTGCTGGCTACGCGGAAAGTACTGGCGGTAGTGCGGGATTATTACTAAACTGACACGGACGGAGATTTGGAAGGATAAGAGTTTCGGCGGTGTTGCGAAATTGAAGCTTTTTTCCGAGCGCAAGATTCTCGTTATAACGTAACGCGGAACGTTAACTCTCCGGTGGTAGACGCTGGAGGGTATTATCAAAGGAACGCACGATTTTTCTCGTTACGCTGTCACCACTCGACTCGAACGTGCGGCGTATATAAAAAGGACTTCCATACTTCTAGGAAGCTATTAAATGAACTACCGCTCCATCAATCAAGCGTTAAAGCATCGACTCTCTGCACCTGTGCTAAAAGACTTTTTATCGTGCGATCATCGAGCCATCATCCACTTCTTTAAGCGTGCAGAACGTGAGGACATCATTTCTCGACGCTATCGTCCCTTACAAGTACACTCATTCTATCGCGCGATCATTGAGAGGTCATCCTTTATTCCGCAAGCCTCTTAAAATATTCGTTTCCTCATTCAACTGTCAAATGATCGTCACTCTAGTTTTTCCGAGTTTTAATGAACACTCCTCCGTGCCGAGAAAAGGACATTCTCCGTGTGTGATCAAAGAAACGTACAAGAGTTTCTTTGAAAGCGCCGAGTAAACGCATGTTGCGCTCCATCATCGAGCTATACTACTGGACACCGTCGCGTACTCAACCGTCTGCATTCACTGATCGGGACAAGTAGGCGGAACGCAGCAGGATCATTCATCACTGCATGTCAAAGGGCAATGTTCCTTAATCGGCTGACAGACGAATATCATCGCTAACTACATGACTCCCATCCGACGTAAGCGTAGATCCGTAGCGGGGCAACCGCGATAAAGGAAAACAGGAAGCACGTCCACCCCCCGAGGGAAAATTTAAACGTCATTGTCGTTCGAAACCCCGAGACACTTGATTTACGTGAAACGACAATAACTCGGCACCCTCGAGTCGGAATATCCGCGCCGAGCGAAAGTTTCTCTCGCCGCTTAGGGGTGGAAGAGCGCAGACGGCCGCAGGAGACTAAGAGGGTAAGGCGAGGGAGAGAGACGAGGCGAGCGAAAGCGAGAGACTCGGCACGCGTCCTCCTTTGGGGCATAAATCACGCCGAAAGGGAATTTCTCGCGTCCTCTTTGGGAGGAATCTCGCCGGTCGAGAGATTTATCGGCCACCATTGATGCTACTCGCCGATCTTCCGAAGCTCGTACGTAGCCGATCCTTGCGCGACCAAGAGCATTCGCTGAACGAGCTCGAGTCCTGCGCTCCTCCGACGATTCTCTAACCCCCTATCCAACCCCCTGTCCAACTTGCGCCTCTGTTTCGCTCCCACCCTCGCACTCTCCGCTCTTTACGCTACTCCATCCATCTCCACGCGACCCCTCTCGCCCCCTTAGCACAGCCCTCCCAAGCTCTCCGACGAATTGCACATCAGAGCGCATCACGGCGTGGAGGTGGGAGGAGGCCGTCTACCTCTCTGCGTGGAATGACAATAAAGCAGGGCCGTACGAACGACCGGCGAGGGGTGGTATTATGCACGGGGTGGATTTGAACGTACGGCGACGGCTGCCGAGGGTATTCCCGTTTGGGATGGCAGTTGGAACACTGACGGAGATTGCAGTGAGACTCGTTATCAGCGGTTACATACTCGCCGTCGTCGTTTACGTGAACGCAAGCGGTAACTGGGATAAGGATGACGATCTAGGTACGTACGCGAGTCATTAGTGCGAGTAAGTCCGACTGCGGTCGGACGCAAGGAATTTCGCGGTTGCCCGCCTAACGAACTTTTGACCGTTCCCCGCGTATACAGATGTTTTAGATCGCACGGGCGTAGAGGCATGCTACGCCGAAAGTTCTGCAGACGTTCGAAGTGTCAGAACGCGTGGAGTGTGTGCGTGTGTGTGTGTGTGTGTGTGTGTGTGCCGCGTCGATGAACTCGCGTGCGGTTTCTGTCACGATTTATATCCGTTCTAGGAGTTCGAAATTAACTTTACGACGTCTACATGACGTCGTTGTGATTAATCGCGCTCGGTTATTGTCTCGCGGGAATCTCACGTATTTTGGGGAGCCCGTAGAAGTGGGCTTTTTAACGAGCATGTCCTTATTAAGCGGAGAGGGCGAACTCTATATTGGGTTACCGTTCTATGAATTGCCGGCAAATTGGAATTGCTGGAAGCGACGTGAGCTCACGAGTTTACCAAGGATCACGGCTTTTCTGTCTCTTTCAGTCGCGACATTCGAAGTCAGCGCCGTTCTTGGAGGTACCGCCAGCTTGCCTTGTGACATTGAACCGTCCACGCGAGAGGATCGCGTATACATGGTGCTATGGTTCCGCGACTATGCGGTGAAGCCGATTTACAGGTATATCGACGCAATGCGTATACATAAATTCGACTTAACCGCGCGATGCAACCGAAATTTTACGAGAGCCAAGCCGCGCGCGCTATTGCATTTACCCTTTGGCTTTCCGCGAAGGTGCGATAAACTTCGCTCTACTTTAATTCACTGCCCGATCCTGATAATTGACGCTGAGAGATAATGAGAGCGCGATAGCGAGATCTCAGAAAGTCTTTGCCGGCGCGATTACAGGGACCCCACGCTATAATTGCAGGAAGTTGAACGCTTATCGATGCCAACGTTATCTTTCTGAATTATACGAAAAATTCACGACTTCGTAACGAGCAGAATTGTTGAAGCGGGATACGCGGGGAATATCGTCGACGCGGCACGTCAGCTGGATGTTGACTTTCTTTTAGCTTCGACGTACGGGGAAGGTCCTTCAACAAGGCTCTGAACTGGTCGGACAGCAATGTCGTGGGGCCCAGAGCTTATTTCGTCACAGTCACGAAGCCGGCGGCACTCTCTTTAGGGGCGGTCCAATTGGACGATGAAGGAATATACAGATGTCGGGTGGACTTCAAAAAGTCGCCGACGAGAAACTTCCAAGTGAATCTCACCGTAATCGGTAAGACATTCGACGCGCGTCATTAATTCATCGGGACCGAGCGTGTGTGATGGCCTTAATGAGGGCTGTCTTTCGACGAACATTGACCCGTTAAATAATTTGAGCGTGATCAACGCGAGAGGCACACGGGACACGCAGCACTGAACGACCAAAAATACGTCGGTGGCAAATAAAGCATTTATACAATGCAATTACAACGGGAATATCAGAAATTAGGGGTTACGTAATCCAATTTTGTGTACATTTTGGGCAAACATGTTGACAGAATAATTAATGACCGAATAAGTCGATCGACAATGCCACTCAGGACGTTCGTTTTTGGAAATTGTGAAACACGAAATTACCCCTCGGTAACTGTCACGTACATGGGCACTTTTTCGCCATTTGAATGCAAATTCATGCAGTTTTCGTAACGTCGTTTTGCATTTTCGTTTTATCACCGTTTCCTCTGTCATGGGTATTCTGAAAACCACCGCGAGAACGATCTCATTGATCTTGCATGGAAAAGTGATTTTTCCTGTTCTCGGTACCAATTACAGGAACTATTCGACAGAACGGGGTTACATTCATATTTTATGTCAGCGGGCTTTGAAAATGTCAACCAGCAAGCTGACGAAGACATTTGAATAAGTAATTTGGTTATTTATAATTTTAATTGCAAATTGCGACGCCTGTATAAAGCGAAGGGAAAAAGCTTCGAAAGGAGTTTCAACAGACAAATAGTCCAAGTTGCCGGGAACCGGGCACCGCAATATCCGCCGACAAAAGTTTCCCGTCTCGCCGTCTTTCATCCCCCGACATTATTAATATAAATAAGAGGATAACAGTTCAATAATCCGGCAACATTAAGGCACCTAACGCCGGAATTCGATTTGTATCGCGGCAGAGTGCCCATCTCGAGGGCCCGACAAAAGTTTCGCATTTAACGGCAACGAGGAGATTGCGCCGTAATAATTTTGCCCGCCCGTAAAATTATTGGAATTCTTTGCAGTTCCGCCTCATCAACTTCTCATTTACGACAGTTCCGGAGTGGAAGTAGAGAATACCGTTGGCCCTTTCCAAGTCGGCGTTGAATTTGGCCTATCCTGCGAAGTAAGAGGAGGTGATTCTCTCTTATACTCTATCTCTTTCTCTCCTAAACTCTCTCTATCCCTCTGTCTCTCTTTCGCTCTGCATTTCTCTCTTTCTAGCCCTCTCACTCTCTTACCCATTTGACTCTTACCTGTACTAGCGTCGATGTCGTTTATCGAACGCGCAATTTTCGTACGACATCGCGTTGAGTGTGCCCCGTCTTCGAGGCGCACTCTCATGTGTCGTGCACGTGTGAAAAGGCAAATCGGTGTTTAAAGGAAAGCCAACGCCGGTGGTGAGTTGGCTTGTGAACGAGAAGGAGGTCGATGGAAGATTGGAGGAGATCGGTCAGAATATCGTAGTCAGCAAATTGACAGTACCTCAACTGCGAAGGGAGCACCGCAACACAACGTACAAATGCCGAGCTGCCAACACAAACCTTATACCTCCGTTAGAGAAGTCTGTTCTCCTAGACGTATACCGTAAGTTCAGTTGGGATGGTGAACGACGAATCGATAACGCCTGGCGAATGTTTAACGAACGGTCACTGACACGTCGGTGTCAGAGTTGACGCTTTCAAGAAAAGGCAATTTCGGTCATTTCAGTAACGCCGCTGTTGGTGAAGATTTTGTCGAAGCCGTCTATCCTAGAAACGGAGAAGGATTACTCTATGACATGCGAGACAACCGGATCGCATCCCCGCGCCAGGATCACGTGGATGGAAGGAAATGTTCCTTTTCGCAATGGCAAAGTAAGTAGATGCGTTGACCATTTATTTGAACATGCCGAAATGATCTTATCTAATCTTTAATGCACCGCATCCGTACGCGTTACATTTAGCGTAAGATTATAATTTGATATAACTTAGACGCTTTCGTTGTTCTCGAGCCAGTGTGAACCAGATTTTTTAAGTTATCGATCCATTCGGTAGGTGTTGGATGGTGGCAACGCTTCCGTGGTCCTAAGTACACTAATATTTTCACCCGTGCCAGAAGATCACGGGAAAATCCTGAAATGCCGAGGCGAAAATCCGGCGTTGCCTGACACCTATCTGGAAGATTTTTTCCAGTTAAACGTTGTTTGTAAGTCTTACCACGCATCTCAAGGGTATAGCTTCAAGTATACGTGTGATTTGGAGACCGCAATAATAGAATGTTCGTACACAGTTCCACCGAGGGTACAGTTGCACCTTGGTAGCACGTTAGATGCCGAGAATATCAAAGAGGGAGCCGATGTTTACTTTGAATGCAAGGTCCGAGCCAATCCTGAACATCACAAAATTACGTGGAGACACAACGTACGAGAGCATTTGCTATTTGACTGGAAATGGTTGCACGCAAATATGCCGATAAGAGTGCTCTAATTGATCTGTTTGCAGGGCGTAATATTAACGCGGAATCAGTCCGCTGGAATAATCATGAGCACTCAGAGTCTCGTACTTCAAAACATCGGACGGAACAATGCAGGGAATTACACGTGCCTTGCTAGCAACGATCGGGGTGAAACAACCAGTCCAGTGGTCACTCTTCGAGTACAGTGTAAGTGGAAGTACGGACATGTACTCGAAAATGTAACAGTTAAATTAGATGCATACCGTGGCATACTGCATAACGCCTGATACACGGCGGGTACACGGATCTGCCTGCTTTTCATCGAACTTTCCTTACAATATGCATCATAATAACTGCTTCATACATACATATCTACATACGTACCGCGCGTGTACGTATACCGGGGGGACTCTAAGTTGCAGAGTCTGCGTAATGTAAAGTCTACAAATTACAGGGCCTGTACCCCGGGGGATTTATAGTCTACAAACTCTGTGATATAGACCGTATTTACGCTGTCCGTCTTCTGGCACGTAGAGAGGTTTATCATCAAATCCATTACGACGAAGTTCGAATAAAGTGCCTATTACATTTGTCATTTTTACGATTCGCGAAACGAGCCCATAACGCCTGCCTGGTTTAACGTTCGTCCGTGTCGTCCTTGGTCCGCAGTTGCGCCGGTTTGTAAAATGAAGGAGGTGACGATCATCGGCGCGTCGTTAGAGGAGTCCGTCAAGATACGCTGCGAGGTCGAGGCCGATCCGAGCGAGGTCGATTTCGTCTGGGAGTTCAACAACAGCGGCGAGAACTTCGAGTTCGCGCCGGCAAAATTCGACGGGAACAACGGCACCCTCAGCGAACTCGTTTACACCCCCGTCTCCGAACGAGATTACGGCGCCCTGACCTGCTGGGGCAGGAACGTTATCGGCAAACAGGAGACACCGTGCATCTATCAAGTTATACCGGCAGGTGATTAAATTTCGCCCGACTAAAGGTGTTACCGCGTTCCGCCCAATTTGCGCCTGTTGATCCGACCCGGAAACATCGCGCCACTTTCAAATTCTTCCACGCGCTTAAGGCGTCTTCCCCGAAAGTTCCGACTCTTTCGCTAATTAACTTATATTCAGCGGCTCCCGGCACGTGCCCCGCCGTCTTTCAGCGGGAGTACCTATTAGCTGCGATTGTACTCGCGCGGCATCCGTCGCGGGCAAGTTTCGCCGATGCAACGAAACTTTTCTCAATGGGCGCGCCTTTTCTATCGGAAACCGATCAATTGTTTTGCGTTAACCGAGTGTACACGTTGCCGATAACCGTTCGGACCGTTCTGTTCCTTTCAGTGAAACCGAGCCCTCTGAACAATTGCACGATAAAGGCGTCGTTGAATCAGAGTTCAGAGATCCTCGAGGTCGAGTGCGTGCCCGGATACGATGGCGGACTGCATCAAGAGTTCCGACTCGAGGCTTACGAGGTCGTCACCGGAAATTTGCGCGTCAACGTTTCAAGTGTCTCCACTGACGTTCCGCTCTTCCGGATAGCTGTCGCTGACTTGCTGCCGGCGACGCACTTTTATCTGGCGACGTACGCCGTCAATGCCAAAGGACGAAGCGAGGTGTCAGTGCTGGAGGACATAATGCTACGAGACTCGGAAAAGCACACAGGTAAATTGCTGCAGGCCAATTATCATTAAGAATGTTATTCCCGGGGAAGTTGCGCGCTCTGAATGAACTGCGCTCTTCCGATTGGATTCTCGGGGCAAATTATATCGTCAGACGAGTTGCCGTCGATTAAATTACACTTAAGTCAGTTATCCATGCAGTAATTATCGGGAAACGAGGTCCCGCTCGAGTGTCTTTATCGTCGACTCCGTCCCGAAAACGAATTCCGCGTAAGGCAATTATTATGGCCGAAAAGTTCTTCGAGTTATTCTTTCTCGACCCAATTAACTTTTAACGCTGCCCGCCCTCGCCCGCGCCAGGGCCTTTCGGAGTTATCCTTGCGGGAAATAATTATGCCCGGTCGAACTATTATGCGGCGAATTTTCGGCGTTCGATCGGCATCGCGGCGAAGGATTTATCAGGGGTTTTTATCGATAATTCCAGACAGCGGAGTTAGCATGGTCCCGCTAATCTTGCTTCTCATCGGTTGCCTAATGGCATTCGGTGTGACGGTGCTGTCGGTGATGTTGATGATGTATCGTCGCCGTGGCACCACATCGCCCGTACATATTGAGCCGTACATGAAACAGCCGATAATCACACCCCCGGACTCGAGGAACAATTCGATGCTCGACGTCACCCACGGCGATCACACCTACTTTGTCGAATACACGCTTAAGCAGGTCACGGATTACGCGCTCAATAATCAGCCCGATATCATACAGTCGCCACAAGGTAAATGCTCCTCCATTGCCAATAAGTAATCGCTCGCCCTAGACCGATCACGGTTTCGGATCAATTTGCAATTAAGGGTAAGCACGTCGTACGTGCACAATTGTTCCAGATCAAGAGAAAATAAAACGGGAGCCCCAGTTATTTTTACCTGTCAGACCGGATACACTGTTCGCACCGTACGACATTCACAAACAGGGCCTTCAAACAAATAGATGTAGCGTAAGTTCGCCTCTTCTTCTCCACTTCGAATAGATCCTTAGACGTAATTGAGTTGTCTCACTTGTGCAACTTTGAATTCTGCACCCCTTGAGCTTAACCGGTTCGTTTGCCGTTGCAGTTGAATCCGTTTTCTACGAAATCCTGGGAACCCATCAGCTTCAAAGCTGACCGCAACCTTATGAAAGAAATCATCATTGCTAACTCCATACCCGGCCCAGAAAGTTGCGTGTAATTTCGGCGTCGCAGGATTACAACAGACATATCAGGACGACCGACATATCGCGCAGCCTAAACAAGACGTCGTGCATCGAAATGCACGTCGACAAGGAGTCCAAAATTCGAGGAAAAACGACGTGCAACACGGTGCACGTCTATAAACCCTCTCATTCCAGATGACACGTGAATGTTGCATCGTAACGGCGATGTCATAAAACGAACAACTACGGCGACGTGAGGCACCGTTCTACTGAATCGAAACATTTCCTCACTGAAAGTTCGGGTGGGTGTGAAACGAATAAACGAATCGTCAAGATGATTAGTCGCATACCTTAACCAAGCGCTACACACGGTGTATTATTCCAAGGTTTAATATATTTTGTGTCAAGTCTTGCAACGTTTTGTCATTTTGCTCCCGAAACAGCTCGTGACTCTTCACCGAAAAAAAGTACAAGTTTACGAGTGGTGAAGCTATGCCGGCGAATAGGATTACCCTATGTTCTTTTTTTCAGCAAACGACGCATGTGATATGTACAGAAATGTTGCATGTCCGTAATGCGCTCTTCTGCCTCTTTTAAATAGCGAAGCCGCTCAGAATAACGAGTGTTTCGCGTGAACGTATCTGAATGTTGTTAGATACGGCCTGCCGTTTCCGCAGAGGGATGCTCCGAGTAGAGCGCCGTACACTAAAGACAACCATACGAGTGCCCCGATAACGAGGCCTGCGATTATTAAATTTAATCGCTGTCGAAGACGTTGAACGATGCGCTTCAGCCACGTTTCGGCACTTTGTACGGGCATTGGTGTACGGACTAAGGGAATCGTCGTGTTCTGAGGCACGGCCGAATAATGAGACACTTCTAACCCGTTGGGAGCCCCATCCGGTTTTCCTAAATTCCCGTTGTGCTGCGTGTCATCGCCGAATATCTCCCCAGACAACGACCACGTTCTTTCATTCTAAATGTAACAAAAAGTTCAACACGTCGTTATCGTTAGATGGTCTTATTTCCTGTAACGTGAGGTTTCTCTAAGTGTGTGTACGTGTATTTTACAAAAAGAGTGAACTTGTCATAGGATGTACGCGGAATTATTGGGTGCATTTAAATTATTCATGAAAATGTAGACTGTACTTGGGTATCTTCCAGCCTGTGAATTTGGGAGCGCACTAATTTGACCACCTTACACTTCTCGTGTTGTAAATTTGCGATGAAGTCGATTGTATTTAAATCGTTCTTGTAGAATATTCTTCCCTTGATGCAAGATTTGTCACACGTCGCGTTGTCGCATATCATTTTATTTGACAGCTGAGTCTAGATGGATATTGTTTAATGATACGTTACATCAAACGTGTATGCGTTGGTGTGAGATTGTACATGAACCGAACACTTCATAAATGTAGGACAAATATTAATAAGTGAGGTATTTATACGATATTCAAAATATCATCGATTCGTCGGGTAGCCTAATTACCTTGCGTACAAAACGGATACTGCAATATAGATCACTATCTCGCACAATATATTCTTCATTTCTGCTGAACACGGGACACAATTAAAATCTATCGGAATGATTATATGCAATATACAATAACTGCAATAAAATAACAGGGACGTTTATAGAAAAAAAACGCAAACTAGGCGGTTATGGTATCGGTATAACGACAATAATTTAAGAACTGACACGTGAACTCAGTTTTCTAGGTCATGCTAAAACATGTTGAAAACTATATTGGGGTCAATCAAGAACGGAAGGAAGATATTGGTTAGGAGGTAGCAGAAAATAGCAATTTTCCTCTCTGCAATGATCTACATCTCCGTAATCGTAGATTCACGTGCAAACGGCCACAACGAAGAATTAGAAAATCTCCGAGAGATAAACCGACCGAATCTGAATGCCCGTGAAACCAAAAAAAAATCTATATATTAAACAAACAAGATAACACTCAACCCACATATACGACAAAACTGAAGTAGCATTTTTTAATTATCTGCACATTAATTTTCACTTTATTGCATATGAAACATTTGTACTCAGAACATGCACACATTCAGACCGACACTTATATCACTGAACTGCGATATCTAGGAGGAATATTCGGGAAGAGTAGCTGTACAACATTAATCTAACTTAGTATAGTCATAAAATCTATCATTAATTAACCCTTGGCTTCTTTTCAGGCGGCGGTTTCATGTCTTTCTTTTCAACCTTAACTTCCTGTTTGATTTCCATAGCTATAACACAATGAGGCGCCAGATTAATATTGATTAAGGAAACCTAAAAAATCGCTCCATGCGATTATATACATACAAGGTTCTGTAGTTTGATGAACTGGTTTCGGAGCTGGCAGAGGAAATTTGCGCGTAAGTTCGGCTAATAACATATTCACCCTCTGACGCTGAAACAAAGAACTGGGTTCTTCTCGAACGGGCGTCTCTTTTTTAGCGGCTAAAGCTTTTCCATTTTTAAAGTCCCAACAATAGCCTTTAGTGGGATGGTAACGAGAGCAGGAACTTGCCTCTTCAAAAGCAGATTGCAAGTGGTGAACTGTGGACAACTGTCAACATACTTTGTCAGAAGCAGTTTACACTGATATGTATAAGAAGACAATCTTTCGTAGGATATTTTTAAATTGTTTGCAGGATGTATGTACTCTGCAAACAGATAATTCATGTTGCTTTTACTGCTTATTATGTTAATGTCCGGAAGCACGTACCAATCTAGAACTAACAACAGATGCTAAATCTGGAGCTTGATACACAAGACCAGCAATAATGTAGTAATCAGCCAATGGTGCTGCTAATGTAGGTGAATGACGATGCTGCTTTCTAATTACATATAATATAGGTTCTTGAACATGGAGAAGAATGTATTCTAGTCCTGTCATATTTCTGAAACAAAAATAGATATACATAGATATAAATGCACCACTCATTTTTCTATAATACATTCAATTAGTATACCTACGTCAATTGATCTGGACTCAACCTCTGCATTTTTACTATTTCATTGTTACAAGTTCTATCATAGAACGGATTGCTTCGTTCGGAGAAATAGTCCATTATGTTACTTGGATTCAAGACGGGGATCCAAGCACTGTCGTGCCACGAAAATCCCAGAGGGTTTTCTACAAAAAATTCATAAGGTAAACACAAGTTTTGGTTAGGTCACAGAACCTCTAAACTACTATTCTTACCTGACACGGGTGCCCTTGCAGGCATCATTCTAAAGATCTGGCGGAACGAAACCAGAAGACCACGGTATCACCAATAATTTTCCCTTTTTGATTATTTATTTGCACGCTGAAACGAAAGTAACATCGTCCCATCAACTTTGTGTTGACAAATCAGCCTGGTCCGACTGTCACGCCCCTGCCGTTCTTCTCTCAATTGACCAGAAGACCCAGGATCGCCGATAAAATCGCATCAGCCAACTTACAAAAGCCAAGCGTCCAAACTCGGAAACTCTTATCAGCGCAACAACCGGTAAATATCGAGCGACGATAAAATAGACCACATACGTGCATGTGCGGAAGCACGTGTACGCGCAACTGTATTTCTATATAGCCATTGACAACTACCAAGCTGAAGAATGCAGGCCACGCGTCCGCATATAGGTCTGAAGGCTATCGGAAAAACAGGACAGTCGTTCAAGAGAATGAGGTCTCGTAGCTCGGGAAGAGACAATAATAGAATCTGTCAGCGCCGAGTCTGGAGCAGAATAAAAAGATATGAACGCCGGTAATAGTCCGGGCCCCGCGGTTACTCAATTTATGAAAGACGAGTCTGCGGCCGGTCTGCGCCGTGCATCCGTCAGGCGATTCCTGATATCGCGAGACAGACGCGATAAAACAAAAGCAACGTCGACTTTCATCGCTCGGCGTCGGGTGGGGCACTTTAGAAACGAGAGCTCATAACGCAACGTTCGCCGAACGATGAGAAACAATCGCCGTGGGTATCGCCGAGGCGGGGATATATTAAGATCGGAGCTCTATAAGTGGTCTTTCCGGGAATCGCGTCTTTCCGACGCAAACACTCCGATAACGTCTGAGTATGATGGCCCCGGGGGTCGGGCCGGATATTTGATCGCGACACGGAAAAATGATATTCGAAGTCAGACAGTGAGAGGGGCCGCCCTGAAAAATCTGCAAATATATTATGCATTAGGATCCCCTAATATACAGAGCGGCCTGGGCGCGGGAGGTGTGCAGGGGCGTGGTGGAGATTTTACATAACGGTGGGGATATGTTCAACCGAAATATCGTTCCTCGCTCAAGATGACACTAATCTGAGAGCTATTTCCGCACGGCGTGCAGGTGGAGCACAGTGACCTTTCCAGTTGTATGTCAAGTTCTTTTCGGTGTGCGATAGAAAAATCCGGTAAGGACATCTGCTGCTAAGTGGCCCGCCACGCTTATTTGACGTATGTCATGCTCCAATTATTCGTACCTGTCAGTCGGTCGGTTTCCTGGCGCGGTTCTGCGTTCGCGGAAAATGCGTAGCGTTGGGGAAGTTCGCGTTATCTGGGCGAGACGTGCGTAGTGACCCGAGAACAGGCGGGTTGATTGTTCTTTGATGAACCGTACTTTTTCGTTCAAGCGTATTGACACTAACGATGTGATGTACTGTATATAGTGGGACTGTAGTAAGAAAATGTGCGTTTCGTATATGGTTTTGAATGACAGCTTTTTATTCAGGGTTTGTGTTTGCAGAGGAACATGACTGATGACCAGTATGATATAGTGCCACTTCATCATCGACCTGAGTTCACTGATGACTGCTGTAAACTGCTTAACACTGAATGGCCCAGAAGTAAAACTGCACGGTATGACCTTCTTATCCCTTGGAGATTGAAGAATTGTTTGGTGTCTTGTAACATGGGTATTCTGTGCATTTACAGATTACAATCTTTGAGTGTGTCTTGTGATGCCTTCCCAACATGTCTGATTCTTATTAACTCAGAGAACAAAGTCCTTGGACATTGTAAACTGTCTCTAATATCCTGGTTGAAACATAGTTGCTTCATTGAATCAGGTAGTTTTTCTTTGCCAATTGATCGGCATCATATTACTATATAGTCACTTGGTATCTACAGTATTAATGGTTTGTCCTTTTATGTGCACTTTTCAGTTATAATTGATCCAAACTGTAGGTCCAGAGGATTAGGGTCAAAATTGCTACTGGGTGCTGAGAAGTATATTGCAAGTAAAGGAATTAAGAATGTTTACCTAATAACCAAAGGGCAAGAAGAATTTTACCTAAAAAATGGATATGCTACCATTGATCCTGTTAGACTGTATGGAATCAATAATTTAAAATCTCCTCCCCCTCCCATGAGCAGAGCAAAGTTAAAAGAGAGAAATGCAAAGTTTGCTGGACCACCACCACCCCCAATGCCACCCTTAGAAATTCCAAAGATATTTGATGTGAGAATGGTGTCACGTAAAACGCATTTAGTCAAGAGATTATGATACTAACAACGTGCACAACTGTATTTATTAATATATTGTCCTGTATCTTCCTGTGAGTTCATGTTTTATATGAACAAGGATATCTTTACATGTGTAAATAAATAAGAACAAGAGTAGCTGCATTTTTGCAGCAAATCATATTTTTATAAACGGAATTTTTATTTTTTGCGTTTGTCAATATGAATCCACTTGAAACGGCGCGGAATAATAACGTCGAATTACATTGACATTATTATTTCATGGTGTCATGTTTATAACATAAACTTCACATGCATGAATATATGCCTATGTACCCTGAGATTCGTGAGTGGCTAATGTGTTCTATCTACCCACACTTTCCTGGATTCCGATAACCACATACCACATTTCCACATTATAATAAATGAGTGTTGCAATACAGGGTGATTATTATGCTTGAATTGCAGATTTTATTTCAACATTACAGATATACAATATACTTTCTCAAAAGTAAAACAAGTTATTTCTTTATCTTTGTGCATTTGGTATTATGCGGATGTGGCGATACCACACACTTTTTGATGATGCTCATCTTGCTGTAGGCTTTCAACAAGGAATTTTCCCAAGTCATGCTTAGATATAGCACGACCTGGAGATTCATCATGCTTAACAACATATTTTGTGCTCGGTGTATCTGGAAATAATAATGCCATTGAATAGATAGGTCATCAAAAATAAAGTGCGATTACAGAGTATGCCAGTTGGAGAATAAGCTGGCTTTTAAAATGTTTTCCACACCTGCAATGTGCGGTGGCAGAACAGCTACCCACTTCAATCCACTTTCCTTAATAGCATCAAACATGCGCTGATGATCTGCATTTAGATCCTTAAAGATAGCTGGCACAGCATCAGGCTTATAGAATAAAAATGCTACAAAGAAATTTACAACAATGAATAACATAAAATGTATTAAAGAATTTAAAAAAATGAAGAAATGCAAAACCTTACCAGACAGACAAACCGACACTAGCTCAACATTATGTTTTTTCATAGCAGCTATTATATTCTTCAGCCCTTCAGACAATACTGTAGTCGGACCTTCAACATCAAGATTCATTTCGATATAACCTCAGTAGGTATTCCATAAAATTACCAACAAGATTGTACAAAGATAGGAAACGGAAGTATTATATTACGTAAATCATTTCTAGTCCCAAGGACGACAACCACTGCATCTCTGCCAGCCACTGCATCCTGCACTTGTTCAGCATTTGTAACATCTCCAACAACAATTTCAACTTTATCTCGTACGTCCTCAGGAACCTTTGCCTTATCCCTGATGAAAACCCTTGTCTCAAAACCTAATACAAACACAGCATCATGAAATAACTGACACTTCGCAGGATCCTTTCATACAGCATTCATAGACGTCAATTGTATGAAACTTTTTACAAGTCATGATCACTTAAAAATTCAGTGGTTAAAAGATGCCAAACAAGCAAAAACATTCTACCAAGTACATATCGTCCTTATAAGAAGTTTCCCCATTTAATGACTATTTAAGGTTTCAAGAGGTTGCAGCTTACTGTCAGAACGTAATTGATTGTATATTTTCTAATTACCATTTTTCACGGCATAATTTAGAGCGCACAAGCCGGTATTTCCTGTGGCACCGAATATTACCAGTCGTTTCATGTTGATAGTTTGCTGCACGATTCTCAGGTACGTGTTCGCACTTTCGTGACCGTGTTCTTCTAATCCCGCTTTCGCGTGATAATGCTAAATCATTTTTATTGATAGCAACGAGTAGCGACGCACAAGGATAGATAATGATTCAACAGATAAACCGCCATAACACCGCAAGGTGCTCTGCGAATAGAATTACGTTCCGAAGTGACGTCAGTGGCGAGCGAATCATGCTTCGTCAACCCATTCACTTAAGTAATGGCTTTTATCCCATTTAAACGTAACCTAAAATGGCATCATATCCACCGCGGAAAATTACCTGCTCTTCCTATACAACTATTTTTCGGTATTAGATTTACTTTCATGTCATTGAACGGGGTGATCGATTCAACGCACATAATGCAATTCCACCGCGTAAATGCTGGAAGTAAGATGGTTCAACAAAAATAAACTCAGAATTGCAGTAGAATGAGGGGTAACAGTCTATAAATCGCACTGTTTATAATTAAAATACAAATAGGCTTAACAAATATACAATTTCTTAGTTACATTTAAAAGATGATACTTAATAAATAACTGCATGTTACATGTTTTCGGTAGAATAATACTCATATTTACATTTGCGAGTGCAAGGGAATTATTGGTATTATACAAATATTTGAATGTACACAGGAAGTCGAGAGGGTTAGAGCTTGAGTCTCTTGATGTCTTCCGGTCGCAGGTCTATTCTTAGAGACGCTATGCGTCTTACTTCCGAGGGTGTCAATCTCCACGCTATTGAGTCGGCACCGCAATAATCCGCCAATTCTTCCACTTTTTCGACACTTAATATCGTAGCTATTTGCGTTAGACGCACGAATTTATCACGTACTGACCAAGACGTGGCTGATGCCAAGTAACTCGCCAAAGACCTTATTTCCTTGTCGAGAATAAGACCTCCCGCCTGAAAAGGTACAAGATTCTTAATTAGGTTAACCAAACTTCCGAACTGTTGACTTAGAATTAATTTTCGTGAGACACCGATTTGTATGTTGAGCGACGTTTTTAGATTAAAATGAAGAGGCCCGTGACCCGATATTTTTCCCGTAGATTCTTCTCTATTAAAAAGAAAATTTATGTCAAACTCAAAATATGGCGGCCCCAGTGTAAAGTATACCGAAAAAATTAAAGTAGAAATTGCGTGAGAAGTGAGTTGAGCGTATAAAGCGATTTTGCATGAACCTCAGATTTCCTGCTTATGCTAATTTGAATTAAACGCAATTTCAATCATTATTATTCAGGGAAAGTAAAGGAAACAGATTCACAAAAAAAGACCAAAAAAGAACATGGACGCACCAGGAAGCAATCCTGCCAATGTAAATTATTTTCTTTTACGAGTTATACACTGCAACGCTGTTTAAGATTTTTAACCAATTATTTTAAATACTAAGACCGATAAAGAAAAAAACACCGAGTCATAGGTCTCTTTATTTTTAGATTAGAAATATCCCTCGGTGTCTGAACGAAATAAGTATCAATTATTATACATACCCTGTTGAATGTGGATTTTAGGACAACCTTCTCCAAACGGGCTGTTACTTCAGAGGTAAGAATTCCGATGAGCGCGTCATAGTTTGCAGTGGTTAAATTATCCTTGAATCCCTGAAGCAATCCTTCCAAGTTCATGACTAAGGTTTGCACGAACGGTTCGTCCGTTTCGTATCGCAGTAATTCGTCCTATAAGTGTTCAATATGTGTAAGAATTAGGCTCTTAGAATCATCGGGATTTTGATAGACGTTATTAGATGTTCAGCAAGTGCACCTCATTAATGTGATGATCAACAGATAAAAACGCATCGACCCAAGGCGTAACTCGTGGCTTAACAGCACTGGCACGTAATTGTTCCAGCCCATAATCTGTGACAGACCTTAAGATAGCGGTTACTCCCTTCAAGCTAGACAAACAACTATCTATTTTCCCTTTTTCCTTCTCTTGCATATTGGGAAATGCAGATTCTATGGATGTTCTCAAACTCTTACACAGCGTCTCTACATATTCAATACTCACGTCCGTATTATTCAAATATGCCTGAAACGGAAATTCCTATTTACAATACAGAAATTGAATGAAATCGCCGTAAATGTGATTGTTTTTACCAGAAACATCAAACGCGCAAGTTCTGTATCTGATGTCTGTAGACGGCCGTGTTGTATGCTGGTTTGCAGAGCGTTATATGCTTGGGCTAAGTCCAAGTATCCCGCTGGGTAACCCTGCTTTAATCGATTCCTCAGCCTATTCGAAAATTCGCCTTCTAATATACCGCAAGCCATGTTGACTACGGCACAGACACCGTCTATGCTCCAACTTGATACAGCGCGTCTATAATTGTACGGTATTATAGAATAAGAGACACGCTTTCAGGTAGATTTCTTTTGTTTCATTGTAATCGCGGTGTTACCTGATGCACTTTTGCACTATGAAAAAGACATCATCCACCATACTGGACGTTTGCTGATCTTGTTCTAAAGTGTCTATTCCCAAAGCTTTGTTCACACTTTCTTCCAAGAAATATCTCTCTAAGGCCAGATATGCACCTAAAAGTTCCTGCATACCATGTGCCAATTCAGAGTTGTTGATAAGTGTTTCAAATTCATTTAATAATTCCTTGCATTGTGCACTGTCCGTAGTGCTAATCTCAATATCAGCCTGGAAGATTTATGATATGATATAAATTGTACAATCTGCTTAAAGTCCTGTACCTGCAAACCCATATAATCACCTTTGCTCTTCTTCTTAAGAAGCGTATGTACAATTCAGCTCTAGAATGCATTATGGTGACTTCTCCTAATAGAAGATCAAGATCCTTAGGATCTGTTCTTTCTGTACTTGGTTTTCTTAGGTAATCATTTACCATCTGTACCTTCTTAGACATGGATCTGTGCTTCATAAATTCAATGATGATCTTCTTAACTTGCCTGGATTATCAAAGTACAGATATAGTATATCCCTTCATTGTAGTAACTTGCAAAGGTTTGTAATTATTGATAAGAACACTTATTTATGCTTGTTATTACCTATCACATTCTTTCTGCAGTATAGAGACAGTCATCAAGAGTTTCCCTGGCCCATAATATGTTTCAATTATAGGTTGATGAACTTCTACAATACTAGCAATACCCATAAACAAAAGTATCATGGTATCAGCAAATATAACAGATGCCCTATCATCATTACTTTTAATCTCTAATGCTGCCTTAAGATTCTTTTGTGCAGTTTCTTGTAGCTGGAAAAAAAAATTCAGATAATAATGTCACTGATAACGGTCAGTACTTAGAAATCTTCAAAAAATGTAGATTTACTTTTGTACAAAGATAACTGCAGAATTTTTTCAGTCCTTCTGTATGCATTCCCAACAATGGGAATATTTTAAAGAATCTCTCGACAGATGCCAAGTCTTCAGACTTTACTGCTTCATCGAATTTATGTGTAATAACAGTTCTCAGTTCAGCTGATGCTTGTTCCAGAGTGAGGAGACAACTTGTTATACTAGTGTGATCACTTGACAAGTCCTCAGCTGTTCTTTCCAACAATTGTTGATCCATGGACAAGTACCTATGGACATGAGCCGCAGCCTGCTCATAATCTTCATTCTTCAGTGCAGTTGCTACATCTTCGCTGCACAATTGCAAGTCAAGGATAACAAAGACCCTTTTTTGACATTCGCAGACTCTGCTCTATGAGTAAAATGAAGAATAAGATTCGGTTACCCTAGTGCAAACTTATCCATAAGAGTACAGTGCAAAACTTACTCTGGCCAAATCTAGTTGTCTCACTTTTGCACTAACATTCTCAGCTAACTCATTTGTACGCATAATCATATCACGAAACTTCTCTCCTTCAGCGCGAATGAGTACAACATTCGGCAAAACCTTGCTTATGTTCTGAAGTTTTGCTTCAACGTGACAGTGCCTTGAGAGGATGTTGTCTAAATTTTTCTTGATAGTTACCTGCAGATAATAAGATTTGCTTATGTAACAATCAACTCTCTACCGTTTAAAAATATAATTTCCTGCGGCAAACATTTCATTGCACCTCTTTTTCTGATAGCTTATCCAGAATCTCTTGCAGATTCTCCTCATTCACTGGTGCATCCATATCGTGCGCTGACGGCATTAACGACAATAAAAGCAAAGAAACACGTGTGAAGCTACGAAACGATGGACCGCGGCACGAGAATTGTTTCTCACAGAAACGTGTTTCATGTCACACGTGTCAATTTGCCTTTATGTTGTCACATTCCAACGATTTGGATGTCGTCCGCTATCACTGTCATACAGCAAACGTCACGAATTCATCGGTAGCGGTAACCCTGTAATACAGTACTTACAAAAAGATACGTCGAGTGAAGATGGCGCTCGTGTAGAATGCATTAAGGCAAGTCTACAATCAACTTTATCATGCAATTGCGTCCAAACTTATCAAAAAACCTAATATATGCGTAACATTACTTGCTTCACTAGTGTTCATAACATATTTATTTCACTTTTATTTCATTGTACACATTCGCCGTTTCTTAAACACCTGTAAAATTCCACCGGCATGTATGCAATCAACCTTAGCATGCAATTGCGTACACACTTATCAAAAAACCTTAATATACGCGTAACATTACCTGCTTCACTAGTGTTCATAACATATTTATTTCACTTTTATTTCATTTTACACATTCGCCGTTTCTTAAACACCTGTACAATTCCACCGGCATTAACCCCTTGCCGTACTTTAACGAGTCTGACTCGTGATGAAGATTTCGAGCAAAACATGAATACCACGAGTCTGACTCGTGATCAAAATTTATGTATTGTATCCGAAACACATACATGCAAAAATAAAAGTAAATTATTTTTTTAAAATTTGGTCCAAGTTCATTTGAAATGCACAGGAGCATCGTCGCATGAAGTTAATAAACGCATCTCTACTTTACAGGCGGTCTCAAGATATCATGTTTCAAGTTTTCGCGAATATTTCTGCGCATCGTTTGGGCCCGAATTCTTCCGAATTAAATGGTACGGCAAAGGGTTAACGACAATAAAAGCAAAGAAACACGTGTGAGGCTGCGAAACGATGGACCACGGCACCAGAATTATTTTTCACAGAAACGTGTTTCAAGTCACACGTGTCAATTTGCCTCTATGTTGTCACATTCCAGCGATTTGGATGTCGTCCGCTATCACTGTCATGCAGTAAACGTCACGAATTCATCGGTAGCGGTAACCCTGTAATACAGTACTTACAAAAAGATACGTCGCGCGAAGATGGCGTTCGTGTAGAATGCATTAAGGCGAGTATGCAATCAACCTTAGCATTCAATTGCATCCACACTTATCGAAAAACCTAATATATGAATAACATTACTTGCTTCACTACAGGGTTCATAACATATTTATTTCACTTTTATTTCATTGTACACACTCGCCGTTTCTTAACACGTTGGTTGCCGTGGGGGTCACCGGTGACCGGCGCAAGAGATTTTATTGAAGATCCAAAATATTCGCAATGGGTAGTAATAATTATTTTATAAATGCAGTTATTGTTAGAATAGTGATGCGATTCTTTGGTCTCTAATGCTTGCACATTATTTACATTTTGCATAATTCAGTCAAACGCTGTAGTATTTCATAGCATCGCCGTTCTAATGCGGCAAAATACGCTAGGCAGTCAACGTGTTAAATACCTGTAAAATTCCACCGGCATTAACAACAATAAAAGCAAAGAAACACGTGTGAGGCTGCGAAACAATGGAGTGCGGCAGACCGCGGCACCAGAATTATTTCTCACAGAAACGTGTTTCATGTCGCACGTGTCAATTTGCCTCTATGTTGTCACATTCCTGCGATTTGGATGTCGTCGGCTATCACTGTCATCCGTTCGTGTAGAATGCATTAAGGCAAGTCTACAATCAACTTTATCATGCAAGTGCGTCCACACTTACCAAAAAACCTTAATATATTCATAACATTACCTGTTTCACTACAGTCCTTATAACATATTTATTTCATTGTACACCTTCGCCGCTTCTTAAACACCTGTAAAATCCCACCCACGCAGTACCATCAGCCTAAAGCTTTGAAACATCATGTACACTATTTAACGTTGTTATCTATTTAGACGTGATATCGCAGTAAGCATGCATTATAATTAGCGTCGGTTTATTGGGAAATGTCGGAGTGCACTGAAATTTGCACAAATTCATGAATTTGATCGACATGACGTCATTGGATGTTCTCTCTGGATGCCGAGTCCGTCGAACCAATGATGTCGCCCCTCGGGCTTTGCTCATGGATCGCGACATCCCACGCATCGCGCGTGGCTTGTGCAGGAAGTAGGGCTTCTCTCGCGCATCTTACGCGTTTTCCTGAAGGGAAAATGGCTACCAGCTGTCATTTAGTTCGGCAGTGTAGTTTATAAAGGTGACACGAGTTCGCGGAAAAGCCACGCTCGCGTTCGTCTCAACGCGGAAAGCGCGATGCAATTATATAACGAGGGAATCGCCGAATAAGATCGACGCCAACGGCTTCAGAACCCACACACACACACACACACAGAGGCACACACACGCGCGCATACGCGGGGCGAAAAACCGTGAACAAACCTTCCACAGTGCCATGAAAGTCTACTCCGCCGAACTGTTTACAGTTTTTATTTTTTGCCGAGCGTGCTAAAGCGAGTGTGTCGGCGAGACTGACCGAGATCAGACGCACGTATTTATTCGGTTTCGGGGGGGGGGTTAACGTTCACGAACGAGAACTTGTCAATTTCCGTCGCAACGCCTGTCCGCTTGCTTGCCTGCTTGCCTGCCTGCCCAAGGGTTCCAAATTTTTCCTGACCCCCCTCACGGTGGAGACTTCGAGGACGCATCACTTGCGACTAAGGTAAGATTCGGCTAAGGGCTTCTGTGTTTATGCGCTAATCGGGCATTTTTTCTGCCGAATACTCGCCGCGGCTTGCGCTTTTCTGCAAAACGAACGTAAACAATGCGTTTTACGGAGGCGACGCGATAATTATCACGGAGCAAGCGTGCGATTACCTTCTTGGGCTGACTCGTAGAGACTGCTCCGAAGGTGCAGGATCTTCGCATTTAGCTACACGGGCTCTTTGTGACCGCTAATCAATGTCTCTAAGTCGAACAGATTTGACAAATATGCGTAATTGGGCGATTTGTTGTATATTTATCCGCTTGTGTTGTTTTCGTAAATAAGTCTGGATAGTGTTTTATGTCAGGTTTAAAGCTTTATGTGTGGTTAACAATAATTCTTTGCAACAGGGGATTGTTGTAAATGTTTGTAATTATAAAATCATTTTTTATTGTAAGATTTTGGATTATTGCTACTGTGTTGAAGTGTGCCTCATGCGAAAGCAATATAAGTTTCGTTCGATGTATACTTTTAAATTATTTAGGGACAAAATTTAACATTGATGTTTATTGTTTCAGAAAAGCAGCATGGGTTCCAGTCAACAGTTCTCTCTTAGGTGGAATAATTATTTAAAACACATTACATGTGCTTTTGACACATTAAGGACTGATGAAGACCTTGTCGATGTTACTCTAAGTTGTGAGGGCAAAAGGATCAGGGCACACAAGATGCTTTTGTCTGCATGTAGTACATATTTTAGGGATTTATTTAAGGTAAATGATCAAGTATCCCAAAAAAATACTTTAGATTATTTAAATTAAAATGTAAAGAATATCATGCTCTAATTAAATGGACCTTATGGATATTACCTCCATACCTACATTTAACACAGGTCTGTATGATATTGTTCGGTTGTGTTACAGGAAAATCCATGTCAACACCCAGTCATCATATTCCGTAACGTTAAATTTGATGATCTGGCTGCCTTGGTGGATTTTATGTACCAAGGTGAAGTCAATGTTGTTCAGGAACAGTTGGCGAGCTTTTTGACAACAGCAGAGCTGTTGGCAGTTCAAGGGCTCACAGATGGTACAGGAAAGGATAACGATAGTTTAGTGGAGGTTGGTGTTTCAGAAGCATACATTACAAAATTGTATCCAAACATACATTTGTTACATATCATTAGATACCGTTACATACTATTAATTTACTAAAGAATAAGAAATTATATGTGCACATCGCCAACTGATCGTTTGTTTATGTTAAAGGATGACATAGATATACCTAATGAGCCAGAAGTTCAGCTCCAAAATGCGTCTGGCAAATCCTCGACCGACGGAAAGAGGAATAAGTCCCCCTCTTCGCCGATGCCATATCACGCCGTTGAATTACAACCGGATGCACCGCCAAATAAACGACGGAAACGCGAAAACACGAACGCGAATGCGGACAAGGCTGCTGCGAGTAATCCCCTAGCGACTAAGGACTCGGAGTGTAAAGGATCGGAGGGTCAGACTCCAGGATCCGACCCCGTTGAGATAATTCCCTTAATGCCTAATCTGAAGCTGGAAATGCCAGAATACCTGGAGCACGACGGAAGCAGTTGTAGTTACGAAGAGCAGAGTATAGGAGACAGTTCATTAAACAAAATTGGTATAGAAGACACGCCATCCAATACGCCAGACCACGACCAAAAGCCAGACATTAGTCAGACGTTTTATTCGAGCAATCAATCCACATCTGACAGTTTGGACAAGCATCAATCTGCAGATGTTGGTAAGTGGATTTGAGTTGCACTTTGTAACAATGTACAAAACGTTATACTCACTATCAGTCAACACTTGCTTATGTCAAATCACGAAAATGTATTGTAAAAAATGTTTTGATTATACACAATGTGTGTAGTATTTTTTATTATTGCTGGAATAGCAAAGTTCCTCTTGTGATTTTGTTTGGTACGTTTCATGTATTATGGATTCTGTTCAACTTTGTAAAACTAAGGTATTTTTTATCATTAGGGCACCTGCTTTCAAAACCTAGTACTTCGGGAGAAAGGTTAACACAAGAAGCAGTTCAGGGTGAGTGTTTAATCATTCTTTCTTCTGTATTAAAATAAAGCAGATGCGGTCTGTTGCTTTGCTGTGTTCTATTAATCCGGTATTGGTACTGCTGCATTTTACATATGCATCGCTAAATTCATGCAACTTATTCCGTATGTTATGAAACGCTTACATATAAACTCTCAGGTCATTATTTTTATAAAACAAGTTGTCATATTATGTGTTGCTTTCAATATTGAGTTATCAGCATTCGTTTAGGAATTCGATTTTCACTCGTGTTTTTAGTCTGGAAAGTCACCTAAATAACAGAGAAATAATATGCAATTTACTTTCAAAACTTCTGTAGCTTCCATTAAATTTGATGTTGAAAGTACAACGGTTTTTTAATTGTGTAGGGAATCTAACTGCAATTAGAGGTCGGGTTTCAATATAATTGATAAGTGCAGCATAGCGGCATCGCAGCAGACCTTTACGTTTTGTATTTATACACCGCATACGCCTAAATGACATCGAAATATATAAATAACCGAAAAGAACGTATCGGAATACTATTAATTTTGTGCATAATACATAAATGTACTTTACCTGGCGGATGTTTTAACACTTGTAGCGTCAAGTTCTATTACAGATATTCGTGTTAATACTTTGTGTCAACTTCTGTGACAAACATGGAATAGCAATTATGCGTTGTATATACAAAGCGATACATGAAATACCTTAATCCATGAAACATTGAACATGCATTTATGTGTACATAAACCATTTAAATATTTATTTGGTATATAACTTGTTCTGTGGACTAAGGTGCGATGACAGATTTTTCGCAATAACAAGAAATCCGTTTTCTTGTTATTGTAACAGTAAGTTTGAGGGGGTAGTTAGATAATTGAGTCTCATATAAACTCTGTATAATGGTATAGTAGTCTGTGCAGCTTTGCATTACTTATACACACATACACAATATGATCGATACAAAGTTTGGGAGAAAATCGGGGCAATGATAATATTGCATTTTCGACAAAAAAAGTATCACTACTCCTGATAATATACAATGGACTTAATGAAATTTTGAGGTTTCACTCATAATTTTTTCCATTTTGTGAACCTGATGCTTGAAATAGTTCGAGTAGGTTTAGTTAGACCTTATATAATTTAAAAATTCGAAGACGTTTAAACATAACATGATTCTATACATATTTGAGAGAGATACCGTGTGAATCCTTCATTGTGATTGATCAGTACATTCGGTTTCTTTTACTTGTATAAGAAAAAAATATTTTTCAATTATTTGATCAATAATCTAATTTCATTAATGTTATGCAAGTTGAGATATAAACATTTTTTAATTGCTCTTGGATTCAGGTTCACAAACTGTTTTTGTACAAAGTCATTAATATGAAAAACCTCGTGAATACATCGAGGAAAATACCCCTGCTATTATACAAAACTGATTTACTTCTATTAATTGTTCAATATACTTTAGTGTACAGAGTGCATGGTTTTTGGATGTAAATGTATGGTACAGGCACTCGGGTGTAGGTTGAACTGTAGATACTAGTAAGCATTGCCAAGTGCTGTATGTGTGCCGACAATCATCAACATTCCTTTAATAACTTGATCAAAGCCACTATTATATTCCTTGTGCGCACTAACTGTAAGCATACTTTTGTGTATACACTAAAAAAATACCTTTCAACGCTGGTATGAGGCCACTTTTTCTATACTCTAGTACTCTTACATTTTATCAAAAGTCGCGATCATAGATTGGCGCGTTTCGTACGTCAATTATACGCGGTCTGAATATTTGCATGCAAAAGTTAATCTTAAAGTATTTGGCAGTAATCCTTGTCCGGAGCGTTATTACTCCATACGTGCATATTACAACGCGATGACTAGGTTTCATCGATCGGACATTTACGTTGCTTAGTTCCCGATGGACTTACAACCGTCTACAATGGGATAGCGTGTACTTTGGTAAACCAACACCTGTATTGTCAGCAATATCGTATTCCTCATGTGGTGAATCGGCTACCCTGTAATCCGTTTTTTTGCGTTTTGCGACCGTTGTCCAAAATTATCAAAGCCAACAACAAATTGTTCAAAATTGACCCTTGGTCTGAGTTGCTCATTCTATATTGATCGTTTCGTATATTTTCATTCAGTCTCGACCTTGCGTGTGTAGTAATTAAATTCATAATCGTGTGAATTGTGATATATTATAGATAATATATGAACGGAAGTGAGGTAACCGTTAATTACAAAAACATATTTGTTGCTTAAATGCAATGTATAGCGCTGTGATTACCAAGTATTTTTCGAATAATGCCGAGGCGATATCTTTATTAGTCAGACGTTTACCAGAGACCCTGCTTTTCTATTTTCCAAAATTGCTAATGCACATCATTCTCTTGGCTTAAGAGTACATATTAAATCGACTTGCTCTCAGACATGCGTAGAATCACACGTGCCAGCAATCCTATGTCGGATACTGTTGGGTATACTTAATATTAAGATTAACTTGCAAAACACTACTACACTTTATATTAAGGAACGTTCGTCGGGCGTTTTTCTTGTAAAGTGACTCATTTAGTTGTAGTTACGGTGATGGTACTGGTGACAGTGGCATGTAAGCAATTTCTTTTCACATTTAGCTACTTACGACCGGGTCTCTTTACGATTATTATGCATTATAAATTCGATAATATGATAGGGGTGTGTGGGAATCCGACACTTAGAACGAGTCTGCTGTATCATGTGGTATATTCGGTATTTGTGAACGTATTACATTGAGAAATGCTAGCAAACGAAGTTTTTTTTTTGTTTTGCCGAAGAACAAACGGCAAAGGGCAAAATTCTAATATCCCTAAAGCAGTGTAAAACGATCGTAACACGTGTGAGTGCGAAGAACTAAATATTGCAGATAATAAATGGACGAACGTCTAAACCGTGTTAACGCTGACGATTAAAGGAAAGTAATGGAGAAAGATAGTGTTTTCTTTCGAAGACGGGTAACGTTTCAGACCCAACTCAAACATTATTGGCCCGACTCGATCCGAAACTTTTGGTTATCACCACACAACCCTAAAAAACAATCTTGACAGGTAGGTAAGCAAAAAGACGTAACTATCAAACGCTAAAGCAGGGAGCATGAATTCTTCCTACTAGGCACGAGGAACATCAAAAAGCTTGTCTCTCTCTATTTGAGCACTGATTTTTACTGTACCCGCGATACCATTCGGCATAAAACACGACTTTACGTCCTTCAAAGTCGATCCAGACGCAAAACGTCCTGTGCTGAACTAAAACTGTAAACCGAGAAGTAAGTGCAATTAAAAACCAAAAAAGAAACTGCGAACCACACGATCGTCGTTAACCGCTAACCGTTCTGTCGATTAATCACCAACAGAAGTCCGACGTTGATCCCATGTAACAGAAAAAAAAACGTACCCCGTGACGCCCGAAACGCGGCCGTAATCGATCATGATAGAAACGGAGACAGTGTGATTGGGGTGAAAATGTGTGCTTGTGGCGGGAGCGTGTATAACGTTATCACTGTTTTATTCGCATGCGACCGACTAGGTTCGGTCGTGCGCATTTCGGAGAGAGAAAGAGTGCGAGAGATTGTCTGTGTGTGTATGTGCGTGTGTGAGAGAGAAGGGGGAGAGAGCAGAGTTTGCAAAACGAAACGAACACGAAGCAAAATGGACACAATGGAAGCTGGTGCGCGCGCGCAACGCAACGTCCTATTTTTTGCTCTAACGGCGCGTTACATAATCCGCAAATGGAGGCGACGGGTCATCTCGATCAAGGGGGCATATAGGCGGAAGAAGGCAAATTCGCTTAGAACGCATCGACTGCCACGAATGAATATCACACGAATGCTCTACCTTGCGCCGTCACTCACATTAATCCCCGTTGAACAATTCTATTAGACTCTCTTTGTACTCTTGACTAATTTCTACCTTAGAACTGAGATTTGCATATGCGGCCCCTGACGGAACTTTTAAACTTCTTAGGTGGCACCGTGCATCATGTATTTGTACGAAAAGACAATAGCGGCAAAACGGTAAGGAGAACGTGTGTGTTGTGTTATGCAAAGACGAAGCGATCTGTCGGTCGGATAGAAGCGAAGAGGCACGCCAAGAAGACAACGACGTATTGCCCGGATTGCCCTGGAACGCCGCAAATGTGTCTGGAATGCTTTGCAGAATATCATACGCCATGTAGACGATATTAACTCTCGTCAACACGATTATAATCATTGGTTGTATGCTGATCATTTTAAATAAATTTCTCTACAGCATTGCCTGGCAATGTTTTTATTGAGATTTATTTCGTCGTAAGCCGCGTCCGTTATATATCATTGTCAAGTGTTTGTTTCCACACGCAGTAGGGAAGCCAATGTCTGTTATCAGGGGTCACGTTAATGTACGTTTTGTTACAAGTGCGACGTGGCAGTCAATGTGTCGATGCACTGTGGGATCTTGCCAACGTAGATTACTAGAAAGCTCCTCAAGTAGGTCTTTACGTAGATTCCTTCATGCCACATACGTTGTAATTGCGTGTTGCAAAAAAGCTAGCTGAGCGTCCATTTAACCGAGGGACCGTTGTTTTTCGTTCTACACCTTGTCCTGGAAGCAATCCTCCGTAGGCTCGCACTGCTAACGCCTTATCAGACAAAATGACGACGAAGATAGTCTTCAACGCTGACACACAAGCCCGCGCGCTCTAGCGCAGAATACTCGTTCGAAAAAAAGACCGTCTTCAAGAGGATCTCGTCTTGACGAGCAGAGAACGAAAGCGTCTCCGAGAGTTTCCCGCTGAAAACGAAGCGAAATTTGGAAGCCACGAAGTCGTGCGAAGACATATATCGCTACGCAACTGCATCAGGCGCAAAAGAAGTCCGCTGAAGTACATGTTATATACTTTCTATACCAGATCGGAGCTTACTCGCAAACATCGGCGGGCAACGAATGCCACGTTATCACATCGAGAAACGAATAACCGCAAAAGTGCACGCACGCCTGTACACGCTTCACTCCCGTGTCAAAGTCCCCGTTGCCACGCGGACTGACGAAAGAAAGACAACGAGCAGGCGCAAGAAGAGAGGCTACCTGCGTATGTGAGCACATTCGACTAGCACCTGGCAATGCTACATATACGTATATGTATATATATATATCTGCCGATATATATATACATATATTAATATACATATGCATATATCGCGGGTAACGGACGCTCAATACTATAGACTGGCTTTATTTCACGGCTACGGGTTGGTTGGTGCTGGGATTGGTCGTTAAACAAGTTTTACTAATGGTTGCTGCATGTGCACATATACTTAAGAACTGACTAACCGAAAGTGTTTGGCCAATATGTTTTCTCCAGGAGGGATTACGTACGTATCTGGTCAGCCGCATAGCCTCAGCAAAGCAAACGGCCACGGAAAAGTATGTGTACACTGCAAGCAGCGCGGCATCGTCACATCACGTGGAAAGCTCAAGCAGACGCGCTTCAAATGTTGGCCCTGCAATGCCTGCTTGTGCCGCAGGCCGTGTTTCGTCGACTTTCACAAAATGCGCGCCATCCCTCACATCCCGCCACCATAGCACCAACTCGCCCCTACTGCCGTAATATCGAAAGTCTAGCTAGAAGGCCGACCGTGAGAGTCGGTGCGACGAAAAATGTGCCGCTGGCCGTACGATAAACGGCGGAGCTTGCCTGGTAGAGCGCGGAAAAGAGAGACCTGACGGGAGCACGCGTGTAAAGTCGTTCAAGGCGTTGTACATGGATACGTCGCGTGCCTTGCGATGAAAGAGAGAAGGCGGGAGACAGAGAAAGAGAGAGAGAGAGAGAGAGAGAGGGAAATTTGAGAGGAAGCAAAAGAGAAAGAGAGAGGATCGTCGCACTAATCCGTCCTAACCGAAATTGAGCCCCTATTTTACTGATACTTTCAGACAACAGCCACACACCTTACACTTGCTCGTTGTCTTCTTGGTACACAGCCTGTGTATACTACTGTCGGCCACTGTGATGCAAGGCGATCGCGTGTTTTCGGGCTGATGGTAGACTGAAAGGGTTTTGACAACAGTCGGCATAGGAAGTTTCAGGTGGATGACACTAACAGTTTTGTCTGCCGAAACGTGTATGTTGGGTTTGAATTCGCGATACGGTGGCTGATCATGGATGCGTTTAGATACCATCTGCTACCGCTATTGTTGACGGTTCAGTGGTATGTGGGTATCGCTATGATGCTTGCCGGTATGTACGTGTCATGTTGGTGGGAGCTTTGATCGAAGCGAGTTTGACGTTTTTTAGAAACCAAGCGGTGTGGACTAGCTTGTCATGTTTTTTCATTAATCAACCATATGTAATATGTTGAGGTGTCATATAAATGCTGTATATGCAAACGGGTTGAAAATTATGCAAACATTTGGTTATCGCGTGTACGCTTTTAGATTTTTTGTTATTTTTTACTAGAGTGCATTTAACGTGAGTAGAATACGCGACAAGTGCCGAAGACAGTGTATCCTCTTGCATCATATTACTCTATTGAGACGATCGACAGGAATATTTGATTACTTTCCTTTGAAATTCGCGACAATAGTGGGACAGGCTTAATTAAAACGAGTTTGAGTCGAGGCGGAAGGGTTTTTCTGAAAATGGTCATTGACTATCTTGTCTGGAGATTTCATAATCGGAGATACGTTCGGTTTCATTCCCATTGCGTCGCATCGAATCCGTATTATGTCGTCAATTGTTTAAAGCGTATTAGGCGTAATAATCGTGCACAGCATAGATCTGTATTATACGAGGAGCGTTCTCTGTACGTTCGGTTATTTTTATATTGTATTATTAATTGCCAAATTAGCATATATTTATAATTTACGTTATGTATAAATTATCAGTTAGCTTTGCGAAGATCGATGTTCTAATGGCGTAGCTATAGCGGGTTGTTCCCATGCGATAATGCGCATAGTCGGCGATTTCTCGCTTCTCGTCAGTGAAATTCTGTGTACATACTCTCATATATATACACGAACATCGTAGTATACAGACATAACGTATCCGCTCAATGGATGATATTTAGCGTAATAAATTATGCACATACCGATCTGTTAGGTCTATATGTCAGTACTGAATATGATCGAATAATGAAAGTTGCATTGTGTACATTCTGTTATAGTCCAACACTCGGTTGCGTTTGTACAATGGTGGAGTCGAAATTGGGATCGTTGCTCGTATTAATGACGCATTTCGGTCATTAATATAATTCTGTGAACCTTTAACTACGTGTCGTTAACGTCGTTTTTATTTCTTTCGGCAGATACAAAGTTTGCACTAACTTTACCTTAATGAGAGGAATAAATTTATGCGCAGCAAGTCTGGGGAAAATTATAGATACGTGTTTATTCCAGTGACGCATAATGCTGTTTAATCTTCAGTTTCGATTCTACTTTTAAGACTGTTACAAGATAGGCTTATTTGTTAGAGTTTATTCGTCCTTTTAGCACTTTATACCGTATCATAATAGACTGACACAAATCTCATCATTGAAAGTGCCCGGAGATGAACGTTTTTTATTTGCTCGCAATTATTTTATTTAATTATTCAAAAAATCGTTAGTTTGAGTATCCTATGGTTATAGTAGTCATCGAAGTGGACCTTAATTTATTGATATACATTGATAAAAACGACCGTCTTTATTTATTTGTGCGTTGACCATTTTTATTATATTCAAATCTGATACAAAATTTTTATCTCAGATTCATGCCTGGGTACGTTTCAACAATATTTGAGTTGCTTCTAAAGCCGTGGTACAATGCATTCCATATATACGTAACAATATTTATTTAGGTTTCGAGTAATTCTTTAAGAAAATTCTTAAGTACAAAAACCAATGTCGCTGCTTTCTTCCGTTTCGAGGAATAAACAAATAGCTATTCTCATGCCGCATTATACTCATTATCGAGGAACTCGTTAAAATTGCAAGTGGCTATAATATTTTACTGACACGGTAGTGAATATTCTCGTACTAAAATTCAGTGAATTTTAATGTTACTGTTTGTTCCTCTAGGCTGGGGATGATAAATCCTTGCGAAACTTTATATGATGTTATAAACATCGAACCCTTAATCTTGATGTTTAACAATCAAAATTCTCGAGTAAGTGCAGGCACGCTGTATTCATTTCGAACTATATATGTTGCTTCGTTGTATGTGGACGTAATTTTTAATAAGTGCTCAAACTGTTTTAGTGCAATTTTTCCCGTGAAGGTTTAAGAACGAGTATGTGTAACTCTTTGTACATTCCTCTTAGTCATTTCTCTAAATTGAAACATATCTTATAGAACACATAGTAAACGTATTTTAGTCCGAAATAGACTTTTCATAAATGCTTGTGAAATAGACGTTTCATAAACCAGTGAATTTATCAGAAAATGTCATGTGTCGTAGCAACTGTCAATTAATCGGATAACTATATAATCGTATGCAAAGGGTTATTATATACTCGCAATGTTGTTCATAAATCGCGATACCGAATATCATTGAGACGAAACACACGCCGCGCGTGCACATTGCACAGCACGGAAGATCTCCTAATAGCGTTAAGCTGCCGTACACGCCCGTATTTCATGCATTCCGTACAATTATAGACTGATCGTATATCGTATTAAGGGTAATCGCGCCTCAATCGTCCCTCAACAGTTTCTCATAGCATTAATCAATCGAAATCAAACTGACCTGATGTACAATATGTGCGCTCACGTAGGCGCGTTGTGAGGAAATAAACGATTACACAGTTTCTACAGTAAAGCCTTTAATATGCATCGAAAAGTCGGAGCGCTTCTGTACGTTCGGAACCTCCGTACGGTGAGACTGCGCTCGGTCAGGAACAATATACGCCAAATGAATTCCCCGATCGTCGAATCGACCGCGGTGCAGCCCTCCCGAACGCATGCATTCGCCATCGGGATTTATTGAAAATTCGCCCATTGTCCGCTAATTGCCCCGTCGTTACTCCGAAACGGCCTCGAGTCCGCCGTCAGAGCGACTCGCTCGCCTTGGCCGACTTCATCGGATATTCAGCAGTTTTCAAGTAGCCGCACCGATCGCAGCGAAAATCCCCGAAACACCGCGTCTCTTCAAACCGCCTGGGAACTTAGAAAGCTTGGAGCCTCCTTAGTGGTGTCGTGTGCCCTCTGTCTATCTGTCTGGCCTGTCGAGGCTTGCTCTACTTAGCTTGCGCTTACTACGCACGTCCTAACAACACAAAGAGCCGCAGCCCGTGCGTAACGTCGCCGACGTTCGACGTACCGCAGCAAGATTCACTTCGCAAACCAGGGAACGTCGTTCACCCTTTCCGCCTTGAGACGAGCGCGTCAGCCTCTATCCTTCTCTCTCTGTCTCTCTAGATTTTGCAATAACGGCGCTGATCTGCTTAATATAGAGGTGATCTTGTGTGTTTGTGTTTATTTGTAGAGCGAGCAGGAGATACCGCAGGTGGAGCCGGTGGTAACGCCGGTCCTGCGAGCGCGGACCTCGTCTCGGACGATGACTACGGTCAGTCCACGGACACAGAGTTGTTGTTTCGCTGTAGAATTTGTTGGAAGGGTTTCAAGCACCCGATGTCGTTGACACTGCACAAGGACTTGCACACCGGGCAGACCAGGTGCCCGATTTGCCAGCGCATCTTCAGTCGAAGTTACGACATGAAGGCACACTTGCTGCGCATCCACAAGTGCACGTTCAGTGTCGACGCGAAGTTGAACTTTCGGAAGTGATTGTTGTGCGATAGCGTGCGACCTGATCGGCGAATGAGGGGACGCGTGGGTGGGCGGCATAATTGATCGCGTCGCGTCGTAGTCGCTGCCCTGTGCGATGATCCGTTCGGATGCTGACGACCGTCCAATTTCAATGACCGTTCTCACTGCGCGCTCACTTCTTTTATTTTTGCAAAGGATGCAGGCTTTGCGATGGATAGGGTGTGTAGCGAGTTTCGACGGAATTTGGGATGGATTTATATGAGATTATATTGGGGGGACTGTGTCTGATGTACTGTCGTGTTCCGACCGTTGTTGTTAACACTTTGACTGCCATGGTGGTCATCGGTGACCGGCGCAAAAGGTCTCACGAAAAATTCAAAAAATACCCAATCGGTCGCATTTATAATTTTAAAAATGCAATTAATATTAAATAGTGATTCAATCCTTTGGTCTCCGATAACTTCGCATTATTTTCATTTTGCACTATTCAATCATATTCTGCAGTACTTCATTCCATTGCGATTTTAATGTAGTAAAACACGCGTGGCAGTCAACGTGTTAACACTTTGACCGCCATGACGGTCATCGGTGACCGGCGCAAGAGATTTTACTGAAGATCCAAAATATTCGCAATGAGTAGCAATAATTATTTTATAAATGCAGTTATTGTTAGAATAGCGATGCGATCCTTTGGTCTTCAATACCTGCACATCATTTACATTTTGCATAATTCAGTCAAATGCTGTAGTATTTCATAGCGTCGCGGTTCTAATACAGCAAAATTCGTTCGGCAGTCAACGTGTTAATGATATTGTAAATTCGATTGGCGGAATCTGTACGAAGGGGAAGTCTTTGGAACGAAGGTGGTTGTGGTAGATCATGGTAATGGCGTGACATATTGTGGGCTGCGTTGATAGTGAGGGTGGTCGTTTCTTCTGAGGTTAATCGGATGGAACATCGTGCAGTTTGTCGGCATCGTTTGCTTTTCAACCGTTTTTTTACTGTTAGGTGCAACCTTTGCCTTGCCGCCGATTGTGGTTTTCATGGATCGCAAATCGTTCGCGTGGCATGACATAACTGAAACTTAGTCGATAATGGCACGTAATATAATAATTTTGCGAGAATTATTCGTCCTTTTAATTGGTAGTTCGCGGAAGCAATCAAACTTCTTACCGAAGGCTATTATACTCTGGATATTATAGGGCTTATTCTAAGAGCTGATATTTGTTCTGCTGGAATGTTCGTTTCCGGTATTACGATCTTTAAGCATAACTTTGTCGCACGCACATCAGTTCCTACGTTAGGAGCATCATTTAAATTAATATTAGCCCGCTTGATATAATCAGCGACGCTCTTCATTAATTCGGTCTCACACAGACTTGTTTTTTTTTACTGTCCTACGTCTCGCGGCAAATTTAATTTGCATTTGACAACATTACGTACTATTAGATAAGCGTTACACTATACTTTTACACGTATGCTAGCTAAGGCTTGAGTATCAATATTAAATGACACTATATTTCTTAAATTTGTTGTGATATTTTTATCATATATTATGGCATAAGATGTTAACTTGCGTTATATAATCTGTGATGAAATTTGCTTAGTTTATCTTTCACCGGTGATTACGGACAATGTTTAAATTATGTTATTTCTATGAAATCACATTTTCCGTTGGGCAGACTATTAGCGGAACGAACACAATCGAAATTATTGCCGAAACTTATTTTTTACATCTGAAGGTGATTTTCAATAAGAAATTATAGTGTACTGATACATCGAAACGATTCACAATAACGCACAGTACTGGTTTTAGTGTTACTTCGACATTATTTTTTATTACCGATGCAGGTAGACAAATAGAAAACTAGGTAGATTCGCATTCAAATAGGTTAAGTCTACGTTTTGACTTGAATAAGGTGCCATGTAGTTTGAGTTTAGCATATTCTAAGCGTTAAGTCCCGAAAAACAATATTTTAAGCGAGCCATACTAGAATGTATCTAATACATTTTTTGACGAAGTGCATTATATGACTCAGCGTCTATCTCGTGTTTGACTGTTGAACGTTGCTTTACAATGACATTATATGACAATGAATTTATCCTTTCTACGCGACAGGGGGTTGAAAACTATGCGACTTGGTCGATCCACGTGAAGTCATAAGCAATTAGCATTCAGTACGCAACACTATTTGACGCTCGTAGTTGCAAGAATACGTTTTAGCGTTTTCGCATATTATTTCTCGAGGTGTTTAGTTTCATATTGTGCGTTATATCTATTTATATTTGCGACGCGACTTGCGTTGCGACACAAAACTTTGTACGCGCGCTGTCTCGAGAGGTGACATATTGCGGCACAGAGAACATATACATGTTTGATACGACACAATTATCAGTAATGACTGCTAAAGAAAGAGATGCAATAAAATGTTTCGAAGGAATGTCTCGTGTTACGAATTTGCTCCAACAAACAAGCTGCAAACGCTAGACTCTCATAATACCGGATCCGGAATCTGCACAACCAATTGGAATACGGAATCTGTACCCGTTTTAGCCCGAGTAAAATTACAGCGAGGAGGATCGCATTTGAGCGATCACGCCGCGCCGAGACATTTATATAACCAGAACAACGCATGCGACTTTTATATCCGCAAGCTTTTTGACATTTCGGCACAAAAATTCACCCGCCCCCTACCCCGCCCCCTTTTCTGGCTGAAGGCTTACTTGAACATGCTTATGGGGATTTGTACCTACTCACTGTGGTTATAAGTTTAACACGGATGTCTTATTGTTATCGACGTGTGGCACACTTGCTGCAAGGTGCATGTGTGGGAGCGAACGAAAGAGAGGAGAGCGTGTAACTGTGCGAGTGTCTGAGTGACGGGCGATTCTTCGAATAACCGTGCATCCCGCACATTGCGTGCAAACCGAACTCGTCTCCTCGCTTATAATAACAGGTTTAACCCGTAACCGTTATACGTCGGCAGCGGGCGACCACACAAAACCTCGAAGTCTCCGTTCATTCACGCAACAACGTGCCGACCCACGACATAAAACACGCTCGCTCACGCAAACACCCACCGGCCCGACTCTTCCCTCGATCATTCCGCAGGACGCCATCGTCAGAGGCCGTGCACAACGCACAAACCGCAAGGCAAACGAAAGAATCGCCGCCATATCCGACGAATCGCCCTCGCTCTCGTCTTAACACATTGCGGACCGGCCATTCTATTGCTAACGATACCCAATGGCCGGGTATTTTTTTGCATCAAATATTTTTAAATTAGTGACGATTTGTTAGTAGTTGAAAATCATTGTCGCGTGAAATATTTATTTTCAACAACTTTAAAAATAAATCATTCTTTAGTATTTTTCAATAAATAAAAATTTGTACAAACTGAACATTTTTCAAAGTATGATATTTCGTACAACATGACACTAAGTGAAGTGACATGACACTAATATTCTGGCCATCATTTGATGTGTCCGATAAACTGCCCGCAAATATTTCTGTAATATTGTCAATTGTTTTGTCGCTATCCATATTTCAGGGCTTCAAATAATTAATTCGTAATACAAATTACGAAAAACTGCCGCTGACAATTACGTAGGAACAGTGTGATATCTCGTCACCTGTCCCGAACGACAGAATATGCAAGACGATATATCTCGTCAATGGCCCCGAACGACGAAATAGGAATGACGAGATATCTCGTCATCCGTCCGCAATGTGTTAACGCAACCCCGTCACATCCCCGAATTCTCACCCCACTACAAACTCCCCCCAAACGCCCAAAAACAACGTCAATATTCGCCAGTCGTACAACAGTACCAACAACAACAACAACAACAACAGTACCGCACAACAAAACCCTTGCCTCGCAAGACCCGAAGCCCGCGCAGCGGACACGCTAAAAATCGTACTAAAAGAAAAAAACATAAACATTTACGATGCGACAGTAAAGCATTAAAATCCACCATAATATGAAGGCTGTGTGTGTGAAAGGGAAACCACTTTGGATTGTGTGCGCAGAACCAAAGCACGATACGCCAATTGGGAATCAGCGACACGCCGGCCTCGCATACGAGGGTGTCAGGCGGAGATCGAAGCCGCTGCACGACGAAAGCGGTCGTTGGATGTGCGACGTTTGCGGCCGCACCTACAATCGTGGGGACTCCTTAGCCCATCATCGCAGTATACACAGGGGCGACACTGTCTGCCCGATCTGTCAGGCGGTCTTCACCCGCAAGTACACGATGCGCTGCCACATGGTGAACGTGCACGGGGTCAAGTAATTTCGTAAGAGTGCGAGAGGACGGAGTGTCTTCGGGACGGAGGGGTTGCCTGGGTTTGGGACGCTGGGACACGGCGTGTAGCCTGAGAATGGGTCGCGGGTAGAAATTCTGGACGTAGTCGTCGTGCTCTGTGCGACCTTCGCGTAAAATCGGTAAATTCTAAACTGTGTTCTGGAGGCGTGTGCTCGTTTCTTCGGGAGGCTGGAGTGTGGAGCGAGCTACGTGTTTAGCGGTTTGTCGAACGGTATTATTGCAGCTCTTCGATCATGTTTGCCGCTCGGTATTGTCAGGAAGTTCGGGGGTAGTTGATGCTGGGACGTAAGACTGTAGGGGCTGTAGGAGGAGTGTTGTGAGGTGGGCACGTAGCGCGGCGATGATTAATAGCTACGCGGTAAAAGTGTAATTGCGAACCCGTTAATCGGCGTAGCTCTGGCATTGGCGCGCGAGGATTGATCAATCGAACGTTGAGTAACTGCAACGTGGCGGGACGGGATTTTCAGGTGTTTACGGGAACATGCTGGTCGGGCACGTTCGGCCGGGTGTCAGGAATTGAGGTTGTCGGTGTAATGCGTTTTTTAGCTTTTATTCGCACGGTCCCGCTTGTCTTTTGCGACCCGTCACGGGTCGGCGGGCGTTTGAACATCGAATATCCCTTAGAAAGAAAAACTAGTGTGGCAGCTACATCGTGGATAATAACTTAATATCTGTACAATCGCGATCCATAGTAATCGTTACTTGGGATAGTTTGTTAGGTTGAGAGTTTTACCCACGTTAAATCGACGTCGAGTACTTCACACGAGCAGTTTCCAATGTCGCAATATTTGCACGGAGTCTTCTCGCGGGATAGAGAGCTTAGTTGAAATACATAGAAGTATTAGTGCTTCCGTTAGGATGTAAGGGAAGAGAATTGACTTCAAACAGATCGACTTTGCTTTCAGTGAAGGTATTACGTTAAGTTTCATAGAGATGTCAGTAATCGAATCGCACAAATAATTCCTGCCGTGAATCTTTTTAACTCTCTCATATCCGTACGCGTTTCTTCGGTTATTCTTCTCGCTTAAGTTGCAATTTTTTTTGAGACGATCGAATGATCTTTTATATGAATAATATATAGTGCGTTAAATCGGATGCACATAAGTATTTTTGTGTACGTTTTGCTACTTTGAAGAGTGTTGAACGATTTAAAGTTTCGTGATTTGATTGGTTGTTTATGTAACATTACAACGATATTTTTATGGCATATATATATTCATGTAGAAAATATTGCGTTTATTAGTTGTACGTGTCACTGTCACATTTATTCATAATAGGTTGCGTATGAAGTGCGAGAATAATTGCAGTACGACTAACAGAGGGATGTTTCTATATGGAAAAATAAATCAGAAATTCGAAATACGTTTTTTTCATACGTTGCTTTGGTTTCAAAAACAAACCGTCACATAAAAAAAAATTCTTTTTAAAGAACCAAACATCGTATGAACAATGTGCTTGTTCTGGAGTTTATTTTATCACAGAGAATCGTTCCACATATTGACGTACCATGTAGATTTTATGACATGCAACTATTGCGATACGCAAAATGTTTTCAACGAACATATCTGATTGCCATTGGTAGGATTGTACCTAACGCACAAAGTGCAATAACTTTTCACCACACGTAGATCACGTTTGCGGCCATAATCAATAAGCAATCATAATGCGTAGTCACTAGGAAACGGGTGGTTGTGTTCTATGACTCGATATCATCTATCATTTTTTATCAATTTAGCCGTCACAGCTAATGCGTAGCCATAATTGATGATATTAGTTAAAGTATCAACAGTATTTCCATAGAGAAACATTTTTAATGCAAATATACCATTTACTGTTGCACATTTCAAAAAGCTACGATAATTCGGCTTCAGCTCAGTCAATTGTCTTTATAGAATCGAAAAGTCAGTACAAACAGGTACATACGTATATACACACATTATGATATACCTGTTTTTTTCGTGTATTTTTTGCTACGTACGTTACGTACAATATGCATTGAAATGTTATTGCATGAACGTTCCTACAACGTTACCTTTTGTTTCTAAATGTCGACGGTAGAATTGCAAGCGAGAACTGCAATGTCGTCAGATGCGACTTTAAACGACTTTCGATGTTATCGTTCTACTAGCAGCCTGTACAGGAAAAACGTAGCTTCCATTAACTAGATCTAGAAGTTTGTAAATATCCGCACGTCGTACGTATACTCTTACAATAATACGATACTTGTCGACACGCATTTCATTCCAACTCGACGATGCTAATCTAAACGAAACAAATTGCCGCTCAAAACACCGCATTAAAACGAGAGAGTAATACGTAGTTGAATTTACCATCCACCGAAAACAATAACGATGTACATAGCTGCTAAAATGTGCCGCTATTATCGGCGTCACGTATAAATCACGTTTTAATCGTGCCGTTTACGACAATTTGTAAAGTGCTCCGTTAACGTCACACTTAATTATAGCGCATGTGCCTAGCGGATCACGCATTTAAGTTCTAAACTCAAACTAATCGTCTGAGCCCGAACACGTACAGTCACGTACTTCACCGCATTGAATTAGTCTTGAACCCTCCACTACGACGTTCCTTTTTCAAATAGACTGAATCTCGTTAATCTTAAGCGTGCACCACGTCGGCTTGACGCCGAGAGGTTGTTCAAAATTCGTCGCAAACTCGCGCGGACGAGCGCGTATTAACGTTCTGCCGGTTGAATTCCAGCGAAGTGACATTCTAAAAACAATCGCCAATTGTAAATGTCGCGGAAGATTCGACGCATTGTAAATATAGAGAGAGTCCAGTTTGACAGTTAACAAACAAATTGTCCGTCGATCGCGCGAACACTCGACCGACGACATGTTCCTTCTGCACTCTGCCAACGTGCTGCACGGAACTAGCGTCATGCGAAAGTTGCGCACGTGGGAAGTCAAATTAACTGTTATCGCGAATGTGTATAAAGATACGTAGACTAGTGTAACTTGTACGTCGACAGGCCGCAAGTGACGTGCCACGAGCAATTTGTTAACTAGCCGTAGAATAGAGACGTCGTAAAGTCCAAGATAAAAATTCGAAGCGTACGAAGCTCCCAGTAGTATTACTTTGTTCGATGCATTGTCTCCGCTATGCCGAGAATATTTTTATAACATTTCCGACAGGATAGGTTAACGATGTAACCTTACTTTTCTTGTTCTTTTTTTTACTTGTCTGTAACTTTTTACATTTAATTAACGACGGGTACGCCGGTACTTACAACGTTTATTGTCAGCGCGTTCTTTTCTCTCGTCACGGACGCCGTGCTACCGTAGGAATTAAGGTGAACGTAGCCCGTAGAGAATGTACGCTCCACGAAACGTCGAGCGCGACGATCTTTTCTTTTTGTACCTTCCGCATTCTGAGAATAAAGCCAATAACTGAACCGTTCCGATCTTTTTTATCGCGGGGTCAAAAGTGACCCCCCGCCTCCCGGTTCTGGCGTCACGTCCATTGAATGACAAGAAAGTAGACGCATAGCGAGTGGCACAAAGAATCCCATCATACCCCGTAAAAGTGCGTGTCTCGTCGCATTACTTGCAACCCACCGCGTAACATCATCACATTTTGTACTTCCGCGATGTGACCAAGCAGTCGCCGACTGCTAGAAACATAACGTTACGCATGATAGTTTGCTTCGAGTACACGTAAGTGCCCGTATCGGCCAGTGTCGATACGGAACATGCGACACGCATCCGAAACGTATGCGACGATGCATAATCTGCAATGAGAGTAACCATCCCAAAAAAGGAATACAATGATTGTCGGTTCACTGCACATGACGAGCGATTTGGCAGTTGACGTTTCTTCTCTTTGTTTCGAGCTGCAAGAGCACTATTAGACTTGTCTGTCTCGCAGGTGTCCGTACGAATCACCGTGCTGTAACGATGCTTGTAACTCTTGTAACGTGTATACCTTGCGAAACTGCAGTGAGAGCTTCAAGTAGGCTCCTGACTTTTCTTGTGCATGAAAACACAGCAGATTTTTTTTTATATTATTTTGTTCATTTTTTTTTGTCTTCTATGTAACGTACGTTGTCTTTTTCGTTGTGACTCTGCCGTTGTATCCACAGTTCACACTCAGCATGATCGCTCTTGATGAGAATAACTGTAATTGCGTGTTTACCATTCACCCGCCACATGCCCAACGTGGTTGCTCCTTTCTCTTGTATTACTCACACTGTGCGCTGCCTTTTTTTTTTGTTGACGCTCTCCTCGGGTCGATGACGGATCGGGGGAGAGTACGTAGCGAGTGAGTGGAAAGTAGGTAGGCGCAGAGAGAAAGAGAGCGAGTGGAAGTGTGTGAGACCGGGGGAGGAAAGGGGAGAGCAAAGAAGGGGTGCTCTGAGGTGCGCGTTTGAATATCGAAATTGGCGGTGTGCGATATGCGTACGGCATTTTAAAGGTAGAAGCACTCCCGACGGAAGAATATCGGTCCGCATCTAGAACGCGAAAGTGTGCGAAAATGCGCATTATCGGAGAGAGACGCGTCGAAACGTAGCGTCGGATGGTAGAGTTCGAAGGAAAGTCGGTCAGCTTGCCCGCTTTGACGTGATTGCCCGTTAAGTATCGCACATCCTCCGTGAGCCACGTCGGCGCATTTTCATTCTCCCGTCCGCCGTTCCCCGGGGAACGAAGCTGAAAGTCACTCGACCTACCCGGACCCCGACGCCGTCAAATGAAAATGCGCCGCGTGGCAGGAAAATGAGCAGACGTGCGTTACGTCGACGCGTCCACCGACTGAGAGCAGACCGTTCTCGAGACGACGTTACAAATGACAGCCTGCAAATTAGTCTCCGGACGAAATTGCTTCGAGCAGGCGGACTGACGCGCGCCGCCGATCCGCAGTTTGTCGCATGAATGTTTATATTTGATTTAGATTTTCGTACAGTGGTCATCGAACAGCCCTCGCATTCGTGCAAACTCTGCGGTAAATCATTTTGGAATCGGGACTCGATGTATAAACACATGAATATGCACAAGGGAACGACCCAGTGCCCGGTCTGCCACAAAGTGCTGAGCCGCACGACGCACATGAAGCGGCACTTAAAAAATCGCCATGGCTGGCTGGGCGACGGGACGACGAAGGCCGAGGCCAGCGCCGCATGCACCCCGACGCCGATTTCCGTCTCGTCGACGGCGATAGCGCAGCAGAACGCGTCGAGTCCGGCTGCTGGACTCGAGTCTAACGCGACCTTCACCACGATACGCATTAGGGAGAGCAGCGTCGAAAGAATTACGTCTAGTCCTATTCCTTAGTGCGAGAGACCGATACCAAAGAAGAGGAGGAGAGGCCGTCGGCGTAAAAGGGGGTAGGTGGGACACGCTTAGTGGAACATGGACAGCGGTGCGGTTTGCTGTACGTGAAAAATGGCACACGGCTTGTTGTGCGCGAGCGGCCGCACGATTTGTGCGCGACGATTACGGAACGTGGACGGTGGTAGATAGTTGCACGTGGTTTCTTGTGTGATAGATGGTTTGTTGTACGCGAACAGTGGTACGCGGCTAATGGAAGAAGGCGGGACGTTGAGAGTGTACTGACGTTTTGTCGTTTTGTCATGTCGTACGATTTGTCTGGGGCTCTGATGCGCTGCGCGGCTTGTCGATATTTCCTAGCTTCGAGGAGGAAGTAGATTTTTACGCAGTGGGGCGGATAGTTGGGCGTGTAATTAGGCTGTTTGCGCAGCCACTGATACCAAATATGTCGAAACGAGGTGGGAGCTTTCAGACGCATGCGACGAATTTCATTTGCTTGCATTACATCCGAGGTCGGCGCGTGTGCAAGCTGCCTTACTGTGCAATTTGTGTCTTTGATATGGGCATCGAGATTTCTCATAGTTGTACGAGAACAAAGTCTTTAGTCGGGATTAGGTAGGCGTCTTTTTAGGTAAACTTCTTGCCGATCGGCGACGCGAAGAGCTTAACGTGCTTTGCAAAGTTAACCGAGATGTGCGTAAGATTATATTTTATTTAGTTAAGGGTACGAGTAGATAGTTTATGTTTTTTTTTCGTCAATCGCCGAACAACGGGTTAGGTTGAGTTGTGACGATTCTGGTGCAGCGTTCGACCGAACAGGTGAAAAGTGTTTGGTTTGGTCGTACAGTAGTCGCACACGATTTTGGTCAGACAGTGACGCGCGAAGTGCGAACGTCCTACACGTTTGACCGATTCGAATTGCGTTGCAACACAACTCTGCCGATTGTACTATTGTGCCATACAAAATCGAAGTCAAATATTAGTTTCAAACTAATTTTTTACGTACTAGTTCAAATTAGTCTAGTGTCAGACAGCGAAATATATAGAGAATATAATATTTACTAGGTCATCAATCTAGTTCGCGGAACAGCGTACCATATTAGTGACGGTACAGATACAATTAAATAACAAACATATTAGCATAATATTTTTATGATTTTTTTTTTACTGTTCTAAACAGATCGTTAGGTCGCTCCGAAAAAGTTTTCACGTCAAACGTATACATTCTTAAAGCAGATAGCGTTTTCTGAATGAGTGACTTTCAGATTCTATCGAGTTATGAGCAGCGAGTATTGACAATCGGTGCATCGGAGTCCTCCAGCAATCGAACCGAACGACTGTGCCATTGTTTTGTAGTACAAAAAATGATCATGCGAAGAGATAGTCCGCCATAAGGTGACATGATTGGCGTGTCGTGTCTGTCCTGCTTTTACGAACGACGGGGAAGCTATATTATCGATGCCTGTCTTAAACTTCAACCACTAGTCATTTGTACACATATATATGTGTATGTATATGTATGTATATGTGTATATGCACATAATGAAACACATACACGCCGCCGTGCATGGTCACGTGGATGCGACCATATACACGAGACACACCGATACTTTTGTAACCAAACACATACAGATGGATAAAAGAGGAAAGAAAGCAAATTATTTTATCTAGTCAAATGAGTTTCAGTACTTAATAGCGTAAGGAGGAATGTGCATTTTTGGCCGTGCGTGTAATACGATAGCGGAGGCTTCAGAGAAGTTTCGCGTGGCGCGAGAGAAATTTGAGGAAAATTGGATCGTCGATCTAAATTTGTCGTGACGATCGAGGCGGCAAAATTGTCGTGACGCATAGAGAGTGGACGCTGACGTCTCGATAAAGTGAAAATTAGACGAAGCGTCTCGTTCGGACGTTAAAATGCCTTCGGACACTCTCGACGAAAATTATTGCATGCCAGGAACGTTGTATCTCGGAATGTACATATGTTAATACGCAGAAGCGGAGGACGCATTATTGAAACCACTTGTCCGTCTGTAATATTCGCGGTGCCATATAGAACTTGCGGCAGGATGTGAAATGATTTTACTTTTCAAGCGTATCGTTCATTTGCGATCATTTACGTAGTACTGCAATATCTGCCGAAGCGAATGCTCTATGCAATAACCGTTTTGCTTTTACAATGAGAATGCCACTATGCACCGTTCGATCAGCGCTGATCGATTATTGCACATCACAAACGCGCTCAGCTATTTATTTTAGCGTAAAGGATTAACACGTGTATACGTACAATACGTAACTTTGTCTGCACAGCAATGTACTGTCACCACTTTAAGTGTTTCGTTATTTGTCACACGTCAGCTCATCGTCTTTCGGTTTCAATGATCGAGATCGTGTCGGACCAAGAAAACAGATACGCGGAAAAACTGCAAAATAGCATCGATTTTTTGTGCTCTACCGTGCCATCGTTTTTTTCCGCGTTTGAGAAAAGTAACGCGTCGCAACGATTTCGTTATAGTGCCATCGCTAGGAAAAATTTGGTTAGCACGCTCGTACTCATTCTCGAAGACTCGCATAGGTACAAAGTCGAACACTCGACCCGGTACCGTTCTGCGTTTATGATATTAAATATACTCACGTATAACTAGTTCTAAGCTCAGAGACTTGCCAAATATATAAATATTAGAGTGTAACTTTATTTTCATCTATATACTTCCATCCGACCGGAGGATGTAAATGTTAACGTCATTAGTATATTCTATTATTATATTATTTTGCGTTTGTTTCCTTTTGTTGCCGTTGTTTATTTTCTTTTGTTTTATTTCTGCGCCCGGCGTCTATGTGCATTATTTTAGTACACGTCTGCACGTGCGCGTTTTTTCTTGCAATCGGGAAACCGCTTTTCTTCATCCGAGGCCTCATTGGCTTGAGCAGAAGCTTCTCGTGCATGAAAACTATACCGAAAGAGGCTACTTGTTAAATCAAGAACACAGTAATAATGATGACAACGTCACTATGATCTCTTATTCACGTCATTGGTGCAATTCGCTAATGAGTGTGCTGCGTATACCAAAGACGCACCGTAATATGTTCCAATTGGCACACGCGCTGTTTGCGGTTGGCCATAATTAACGAGAAATTTCATGGCGTTGTACAAATCGAAGCTAGTTGAAAGTGATGTGGGGGAACAACAATCGCATAATAATTAATCTGGCGCGCGACTGATACGCCACGTATGTCGGCCAATGTGTATCGATGTTTCGCAGAATTAACACGCAGCCAATTTTCTGACGTCTTCTTCTGCGACGGTCTGCATGTGATTCGTTCGTACTCGTTCAATTAGCGCAGCGTAATTTTTTGCACGTGAATATTTAATATATTAATTATACGGTGAACGTTACGCTGATAGATTATTTTGTGACGTTCCAATGAGAAGCACGAGTCAGTGTTCAGAAAGCAACCCATCTCCTCCTATGTTATATTTTCATTTTTAAGTTACCATACGCCGTCGCTATGTATGTATAAATATATCTTTAAGTTGTCCCAGACGATATAAGACCATATATGTATGTATTACTTATACATGTCTTTATTTATACCTATATGTTATACACGTCTATTTAACTGATGATGCCTTGCCGGATAATTGCCGAAGGTGTCATTTTGTTACGGGAAAAGAGAGAAAGAAAGAGAATGAAAGAGAGAGGGAGAGAAAGAGAGAAAACGAATGTGCACATTCCTCAAGGCCACAATACGAAATAAGTACAAGATTGCCAATTATTACTTTAGACAAATTGATATTTCTTTAGTTGTTTATTTATAAAAAAAATGCATCATATATATATATATATATATATAACGATATAATATATTATTACGTAACTCTACGTTTGGCTTTATGCAGGCTAATGATGTAAGTAAAAGAATATGTGTGAATAAAGTTTCAAAATGTGAATTCACCACAAACATGAGTCCTGTCCTTGTCGATGTATATTACGACACACTGATGTGTTTTTCGTTTCTCTATTGGAGTCTACAGTTAACGAGACCCTCGTATCGTAATGTCGTTTAAGCTTCGACTGTCCGACGAACGAAGAAATGCACTTACGTTCTCGTGAAGATACGCTGTCAGTGTTTTCAAGAGAGACGAAAGCGCACGTTCTGGCGTTAAAAAGTGCGCGCGGCGAACTGGATCGCAAGGTGTCGAGAGAAATAGATCGTCGCACCCTATGCATCCAAACGTGTTCGAAGTGAGAACATTGCGCCGCATTTGACTTTCTTGTATGGACGATCTTGTGTGATCCGAGAACTCATAGACGTAGCCGACATGTAAAGTATGCCTAAAACGTCATATGATTAGGGCTGCTGAATGATCGCTTCGTATAGTTTTATTTGCATTTTAGCCGTAGTTACGTTTATGTTTTCGTTCATGGCTATATCGAGACACGTCGATATGTACATTCCGCATGACATGGCATATATCCATCGTTTAGCCAGTACAATAGACTAAGTTCCCAAGTAATGTAACGCAGGAAGTGAACACTAGCCGTAATGCATTCTACACGTTGCGGGGAGAGTTTATACTAACACACTTGGGTATACGGACTTTTTCATTTCGGCGAAGCTATTCGATCGCAGCTGAATAACTACGCAGCGACGAGTTTTTCCGTCAATGCCCTGACACGATCGAACGTCACGATCGCCAATTGTCAAGTCCAGCGACCTACTGTCGGCAAATTTCAATGACCGTAACCTCACTCTACAGTAGCCAGTTTCACGTTAACGTCCATTCATGCTTCTCACCTTTTCTCGCCTTTTAACAGTGTCAGATCGCACAGTCGCTGTGACGTACGCGTCAACACTCAAATCGGGACTTTCATTTCTAGCCGACGACGCTCGGCCGTCAGTTTAAACGACCGACAGGATTGCATCTTGTGCTAGTTTATTACTACGGCGGATCATCAGTCGATCGATACACGCAATATTCGACGGTATCCCGTCCAATCCCCCTGTGAACACGGTACACGCTGACCCAGCCGAAGTGTCGGAAGTATTTACGCGGAACACGGGAAGGCTTTAGCGCCGGCTTTACTGGCTTCACTTCGCGCCGGAATGTTACGAACTCGCTCGCCGGAGTCGCTCGCCGGAAATTCGCGCGAGAGGGTCGCGAGATGTATCAATCCAGCATCGACTGACGATCCTCCCGTCTCCCATAAAGTCACGAAGTCACATCCTGCACACAATAGAAAGTAATTCAATTGCATTATCTGTGTTACGTGTTAATGTCTCACTCTTATACACCCACTCTGTAAGCTGAACTCGATTATTGTGAGGAATCGCGGGTCACGTGGCTGTTAATGTGTTGCAGGGGGGGTGGGACGCAATCGGAAGCATGTTGGCGATACAACTGGTCAAGTGGTGATGCAGGGTCCAGGGCGTTTTTCGTGCAGACTCTGCGGAAGCGTTTACAAGCACCTTGCTTCGCTGACCCAGCACCTTGAAGTGCATCGCAACCAGACAACCTGCATCCTATGTCACACCACTCTCAGTCGTAGAACCGACCTGCGGCGTCACATGCGTCTGAAACATAACATGCAATGGCAAAAAACGATCCAGAGGCAGCGCAGCCCGAAAAACGAATTGGATTCGTAGACTCTTTCCGGATAAATTGCAGTCTCGTCTCAGTCTGCGGTCCCCGTGCCCTCCGCACGTCCTGTCCGCTAGTCCTGTCCGCCTGAATCCTCACCAACGCCGCTACCTTCGCTCCTTACCCTCGCCTCGGCCAATTTCCGTCGTCCCACCGTCTTTCCCATTTCCTCACTTCCGCACGCTCCTCCCTCTCTCTCTCTCTATCTTTCTCTCTCTCTGCCTTTATCAGATGCCGAGATATTGCTTCTCGCTCCGCCCTGTTCTCCTTATCCAGTAGCCCGGTGCCGGATAAGGGGTGAGCTTTAGTTTTCATTATTATCGATTAGCTTACCAACGAAATGTCACTGTACTCTCTCTTCTCGTCCAATCTCGCGCCGTTTCGTCCTTTCGATGGTCGAGATTTGGCCGTTGTTAGGGGCGTTGCCAACCACCGCGGGTAGCCGGTTCTCTGTTACGGCGGAAGCCACACGTTTCGGAGGGACAACCGAATGAAAAAGGGAAAAAAGATTCGCACAGAGAGCGGAATTGTGCACGGAGGGCGTTCTGTCGGGGAATTGTGTCGCGGCGAAACGTTCGAATCGATTGCCGTTTCATGCTGACATTCGACCAGATTGAAACGTCCGCTGAACAATTTGCGGCCCGCGCGTTCTCGGCTCTTTTTTTTTCTGTTTGCCCGCTTTTCTCGTTTCTCTTTTATTGGCGAGGTTGGCAATGACGAGTATTTTCGGGCGAAAAATGAAGCGAGCGATTTTTGACGTCGCGGATAGGTAACCGGTGTCGGGCGGATAAATTTGTACAGCGCAGAGCTTGCTTTCTGTTTCGATCGTTCGTTGGCAATTTTCCTTCGAGCCTATTCGCTCTCGGACGGCTGAATCATCACGGAGTTACGTTGAAATAATTACGTAATACGTCGGAATCCTATAATTTCGCATACTTCGCATTGAATTAGTTTAGTCGATGGTAGCGTATGTATATTGTCGAAACTATTATTATGTTTTGCATTTTGACGTGCATCGAACCGATGTCAAGATAAGATAAGCCACACTGTTCAGAAGGGCTCGATTATCAGCAATACGATACATTCAATTTGTCGAGTGCAGGGATTCAAACGATTCATACTAGCTTTTCCAGTGAAGAAAAAGAAAGTGCGCGTTATGCGAACCAATAAAGTATATACCTACCGCGCGAATAACTATCGACTAAAGTAACGGAAATTGACAGCACAGGGCAGTGATATACGTACGTTAAACGAAACGTCGTTATTACCTTCATTAAGCATATTTTCGGATCGTTTTCACGCTGTGTTATAAAGCCGATCACGTTGCGTCGGTGCCACGTGGATCACATCCACGATTTGCCTATCAACCACCAAAGCATACAAATGTATCGGACGTATGATACTGAACTAGCAGGTCCGGAACGTGATTTATGTACTCGCGGTAACGCATACGTTACGCCGTGCAAGTATTCTGTCTGAGATTATTGTATCGTTTCGACGAATGTTTTGTCTAATCAAGGCACCGTTAGCGTCTAACCACATTCAGATTCCATAGGTGTGCGCGACTCAGCCTACAAGCGGAAGTAAGACATTGACTGCTTTCAGCGATAATACCTATGAAATGTTATTTATCACGCTAAGTGACACGATGTAGCGAACCTTGCTGTGTAATAATTTAATCCCCTGATTTACCTCGTGCTAGGCATTACCGAATAACGCTAACGTCATCTGCGTGCGTCATACATTATATACTTTAGTCCGTTCGAGCGTTCTGAGACGAGTCGATCGAAATGATCAGCGACACGGACTCTTAGCCGGACGTGACGTGCACGATGTGTGCTTAAATGCGAACGTCTCATCCGGACGCGTCCGCTGAATCGCCACAACGCGTGAGCTTCAGGATCGCCAGTCGTCGAAAGGGAAAATCTAGTCACTATTGTACAGGACGCGTCGCGTTGGCGTAAATGACGTTGCGAGTGCATACGTGAGATCTCTGTTTTGTCCACGTCGTAATTACCCAGTTTGTATCTTTTAGCGCGTAGTATTATTGTAACGTTACGTTTCTCTTGGCCGTCTCCTCGGCGTAAGGCGTATTTTCTCAGCTTTATGGTTGTTGACGACTGCCGTTACACGCTAATCGGTATCGAGCGATTCATTGAAAATAGCTAAACGTTGAAGACATTGAGGCGCGGACGTCGCCGGGAACTCGCGAATAAGTCGGACGCGTGCGTATACGTTCATCAAAATGTTTTTATACCCAGAATGATATTGCACGACGGTATCGTATTTTACTACGGAGTCTAAGCTACTGTAAAGTTAATAGCGTAATAGAACGGAGCACGCGATAGGTGTAAAGGATATATTTTCATTTCGCGTCCGATTTATTTCGAGGCTCGCCTATGCCCGCCGTTTAACCGTGCATCGTAGGAGTCACACTGACTCTGTTTACACGTCGATTCCAGCGAGTTTTACTTTTCGATCGATAAGATTTTAGCTGCGTTAGCACACTGTGAACGGAACGATCGCTGTGCACCCTCGAGACGCTCGTTCTGCGGGATCCTCGAAGACCCCCGCGAAACCGGAAGACGGCGATCCGTTCCCAGTGTGCTGAAATAGAATATAGACAGTGCCTTACATCCGATTATCCACATTCACAATTTGCCGCAATTGGCGCGACGAGAATGAAGCAACCGGAGACATGTTACTTTATCCGACGCTCTCGTGTAAACATTGTTTTCGTGTGATATTTAAATACAGGGGCAGTATTTCTCGACCGAGAAGACCGCGTAGAGTACAGGTTAATAGAGATAATGGCACACCATCGATATGCGCATATATTTTTTTTATATACCATAGCAGAACGACTATATGATAGCGTAAGGGAGAATTCGATAATAAAAGAATCTGGCCCACTCGATCCCTAGGATATCGGATTTCGTTGTAAAGCGACTCGGTTGAGAAACGCTGAGCGACACGACGTTGTCTATCAAGTCTCTATGAGGCGGCGGAACGATATCAGAGTGAAATATTCGGCATCGGAGTCGACTACCCCGAAGGCGCGCTTCTGCGTGTAACGTCGCCGGTGCGTAAATATTGTTAAACTCGAGGAGGCGAGCGGGAACTGGCAATCGTTGAACGTTGCGCAGTGCGTCTCCTCGAGCAAAGCCTGTTTTTCGTTGAAGCGTTATAACATTGTTCACAGTAGCATAATAGCCATCGAGTACAATACAAGACAGCACTTTCCTGTTATATTAATCAAATACAGAAACCTAATGCCTTCGGACATGATGCCATTTATCGGGAACGCTGGTCGACATGACGCTAAAGCTTCGATTGTGTGCGCGAACTATGTCGCGGATGTTCGCGCGTTGCTTTACGAGAGAAGGAAACTTTCGCCACGGTCCGCACGGCTTCGGCAACGGGGTGAGAAAGAAAAGCGGCACGTTTCGACAGGCGTAGCGGTCCTGCGAGTTTTCATTAAACGCTGGCTTGGTTACGATAGTCGACGTTAACTAATACTTAGTTGTAATCAGCTGTAAAGGAGTGCTAGGGAAGCTTTGTGTGCGAACACGCGTCGTAAGTGCTACGTGTATGTTTCTAGTTGATAACGATCGCGGTGACAATGCGTGTCAGGTGAACGCTGGTTAATGTAACGTACGATGCCTTTAAACGGGACGTTTAGACGCGAATACGGCCGATCAAGAGAGAATTGCACCGTTTCGCGGATCTTCTTGATCAGCGATTACCAAACTGATATGACGTTTCTCTGATGTTCCTGTAGCGCTTACGTATTAGCACGTATTTTCTGTAGATCCGGCGGCAACGACTTTAGCTTCCGTCGTTTCAATCTAACCATTGACATTTTTGAGTCTGGTAATTTAGCGATTTTCTTACGTTTCACCTTATTTCCGCGATGGAACAATGTTGTTTAGAGACTGCATTGTTGCCGTTTTGTGATAAATACATTGATCATGCTTCTGTCAATAAACAAGGTAATCGAATAAATGATCAAGAGATCGGTGCTACTGACTCTCCTCAGTTTCAACACACTAATTTACTGTCAATAACAGTATGGCGCTTGTCGCAACGGTCCGCGTTACCTATTTTACGATGCACCCACAGATATATTTATTGACTCTCGCGAAGGAGGCCAGGTAGCGACGAATTAGAAAATAGTTTGGGAAACGCTGGTTCGGACGATTCTCCGTGCGGCAAAGCGCGTACGATTTTCTGTTTGTTGCGCGTGAATTGGCCAATAACGATTCGAAGACACACACTTCGTTACATCCGGTCGGTTAAATTCGCAAACAGCCTCGTCGTCGGACGCAGCGACGCACTCTTCGACATTAAACGTAGTCCTAAGTAAATATACATCGTCATTGTTGAGCATAGTACAAGTCTTACAGGCGGAACGCCGGAGTCGCGGAACTAGATTTATTTTCTCCTGCAGCATGCGTACCGATCGAACGCATTGAATACGAATTCTCATTACGTCCAGGGACACGCAGGCGGGAGATCGTTTGCGAGACAGATAGCGCGTCGACAGCTTTTGCATAAGTCAGACTCACTTTCTGCCGCGGCATTTAATTACCTTCCAGAAGCCACGATCACGCGAGTTTCGCATAAATTCACCGTTATCCGCTTTTTTCCATTCGACATTCCTCGCACGCGAACCGCGTCGACGAAGCACGCGCGTGAGAGCTTTGCCCACTTGTCCCAAGATCGTCGGGGAACCCCTCTCGAAAAATGAAATGTACGTTTTCGGGTTCCCAAGCAGGACGGCGTTATTTATTACCCCAAAAAAAAGCGAAGGAGGAGGGAGTATTTCGGGCGAAGTATGGTACCGATTATTTAATAACGGCCCCCACCCCCCACCCCCCCTGACCCAATGCACTGTGCGTACTAATCTAACCTAAATAAGTGTATCGAAAAAAATTATGTATTGTCTAAATATAATTAGAGTGCTATAAAGGATTTGATATGTAAACGTAAGTTTCTCGGTCGCTTCAGTTTCCACCGATTAGCCGGGCTACCTATGGTTTTCCACCCCCGTCGCTCACCTTTGAGTTCTCGGTCGTTCACGCTGATCCGCTTCCTCACGTAGCGCGGATGAGTTTGACGAAAGGCAAGAATAGCGTAACTGACCAAGGGTGTCGCGTGAGCGGTAGAACTTTTCGTAAGAAGGTATATGTTCTAGTCAAGATTCGCGGTAAATGAACAAAAAGAAAAAAAAAGAAAAAGACATACGTATCCGCCGCTTCGCGACGTCGATATTATTCTGGTTATCGGCGAGCGTGAACGCGGCTCTCGCGGGAAAGTAAGTGCTGTAGAACTTTGCATCAGCCAAATAATGATAAACGACAAACAATAAAAAAAAAGATGAAAGCGTGGAGTCCGCTGTTTGAGGGCATCTCAGGAAGAAATAACGTTTAACGATAGCTAATACATACGTACACGTATATGCCCCCCCGCCGACTATGTTTTTCCAGTTAAAGCGACAGTTCTGATCGTCCACGACACGAGGGATGATCGTTTTTACGCGTGTTGAATATCAGCCAGTGGTCTAACGAACAGACGATAACGACACTGAATTATTTACCGTATTACATGCAAACTCGAGATACGACAGGAATGTACCTAGATTGCGTTAAACATAGGCGAAAGAAAAACGAAAAAAAAGAGTACTTGTAGATACCGTTGAAACACTGTCGATAGCACGAAATTCTTTTCCCCGTTTTACTTAAGTATGTGTTACATTAAATATAATAACTGTGAGCTTGTAACTTAATTAAAAGACGATGTAAGACTATGCTTTAAAATGTTATCGCAGTAATGTAAATAAAACGATTTGTGATGGAAGTTTTCACTTATTGATTGTCACCGTGCCCGGGACGCGCTCGTTATAAGGTTGTGCGAAAAAATTGTCCACAGTTCGGGCTTACGGTGCGTCCGGCGTCATTAAACGGACGATAAATTTCGCTCGCCGCGAAGGTTTCGCGAAAATTACGCTGAATTATGGTCTGTTTACATCCGCGAGACTAATTGCGGTAATCGCGGGCGGAATAATGAGAATAATGGTCGCAGTTGTGCCAATCGGTTTGCAGTTTGGTTCGCTATTAATCTAGCCCCGCGCATTAATCCGGCAGATCAATGTAATTCGATTATTGAGGCTGCGGCCCAGCAAACACATGCGATGCAATTACGACAAAATTACTTTAATAAATAACAGATTAACCGTTCGACAGTGAATACTGCATAATTATGTTTGATAGCGAATATTCGATTACGCGTTCGAAAATTGTAAGGAAAAAACAAACTGTTTGGTGTTTGCGTACGAATTGGTTTAGTTGCTTAGAAATATTGGTGATATTTAATGTTTTTTCCTTTGATTTGAGTGATTTAAGTATCAATATGTTTGGTGGTAGTTACACGACGATACAGATCCGAAGGTAAGATCATTATTTATAGAGCTCACTTCCTTTAAAAGCGATTTAATTGCCTTCGTCATTTAAATAGTTTTTTCAGATTTGTTTACTTTTATTGCAATTTTAGTATCTGCTGCAAGTGCTTGTTTGCAAAAAATCAATTTAAAGTTCAAACAAACCAAAGTAGAATTATCAAATGAACTGTGTTGTTCCACACGATTTTTATTGCAAATTTTCTAACTAAAATATTTTTGTGTTGTGTGCTATATGCACGAAAAAATATATCTTAGAATTGTTTCGTTGTATTTGCTGGGCACAATTTCCATAAATCATCGCTTTTCCGAAACTCGATCCAAAAATTATCGTCATACCGAACTCTCAATAAACATGTAAATATATACACATAATTTCATGCCTCTTTGAATTAGTACCGTAGCATCTGCATGATCCGCGATGCGTTCATAATATCATCGTTTAAATTTAGAAACTGCACTAATTTCTTCAAAATATCATCTCAACGTACTCCGTTCATCCATACCTATAGATTTCAATTACAATATCATCTAATTTCTAATTCACTTAGTACCAGAGCCTGTCAAGAAAGTTTTTCCCCCCTAGGGTAGTGTACGCTTTTACCACACTTTAACACGTTAAACACCACGTCGGGCCCCAGGGACCGGCGCTAGACTTTTCGTTTGGGCCTCGTCGGTTCGTATTCTTATATCATCGCGCGCGTATCTGTCCTTTCGTACTTGTGAGACTGAACGTTTAATTTAGGCGGCATCGTTTTTGTTTGGTCAATGGTTTAAGGAAAACAATATAATATATAAAAATATTAATGTGAAATGGTATCGAAAATTGCCTTTTAAATTATTATTGAACACCGCTATTGTAAATTCCTTTTTCATACGCCAAGAAACAACGGGCCAGAAGATCACCAAGAACCGTCAAAAGTTGGTAGACACACTTCCGCAGAAGGAGGAACAAGTGGACACCCGTATAAATCCTCAGCATCATTTAGTAAAAACGGAAGGCAAGGCGCACAAAATTAGAAGATACTGCACCGAATGTTATAATTATAATGCACGTATATTAGGACGAAAGGCAGCTAAAAATGTAACCACGAAAGTGACAACATTTTGTAATGAATGTAGTCAGAAACCATACCTTTGTTTATCTTGTTTTAATAAACTACATTAATGCTTTTATGTATTATACTGTTTTCCTTAAACCATTGACCAAACAAAATTATGCCGCCTAAATTAATCGTTCAGTCTCACAAGTACGAAAGCACAGACACGCCCGCAGTGATAATACGAACGAAAAGTCCGCCGCCGATCCCTAGAGCCCGGCGTGGCGCTTAACATGTTAACTTCCAACTGTACAAACATTGACATGCGGGTTAGTATTGCATGAAGAGACGAGGCCACTCATCCGGTTGTTCTATCAAACGTCTTTAATGAACAAAAACATCAATCGATCAGTATAAAAGAAATCGCACGGCATACAATTTCTGTAAACACAATTGTCCGACGCAGACCCGCCAAAACGCATGGTCACTAAGAAGTAAACGTAATTGTACGTTAAGCGAACGTGAACATTTCCGTAGAATGCAGTCTCATCTAGGAAATTTGTCGAACGTCGTTTCTTTTCGTCGCATACATTATGTGCAGCGTCACAAGCGTGTCATGTATAACATATAGCAAACGCTGATAAACGGAACATAGCGCGGCACATGCTTAAGCGAACGTTTCATAAGGACGTCCATGCGCACCAAGGTAAACCGAAGAATAACCTTTGTAGAATCGTACGAGGAGAGATTACCGGGACGAGGTTCGCACACGCCAATATCGGCCTGCAGTAAATGCGGCGTAACGTTTACGACGCACCACGCTCTACTACGTCACATTACGTCGAAGCACGAGAGATCACCGAACATGGCGGCGTATTGTAATATTTGTCAGCGATCCTTCAAAACGAAGTGGAGTCGAGCGACGCATAACAGTAGATATCACCGAAGTTAGAGAACAATGCTCGACAGTCGAGGGAATCCGTCGTGCTAAGCTTCCTGTATTTATAGCGTAGGATATGAGATTACTTTAAAGACTAGAATGTAGCGACGTAGTGATGTAGAATACCAGGACTGATCTTACTTCGAACGCTATTTGAGCACTGCTGTTGGTCTATACGTGCTTGACTGGGATGTGCTATCACTGCGTGTAATTCCGCTGTACAGGTGTGTGTACGGATCAAAAGTATTGAGCTATCGGGCGTCGTGAAAGAAGATAAAAGTCCAGTCGTGTAGCTCTGCAGAATATGGACGATGTCGAGCTTAAGTTGCACGGCCGTGCTGATTTTCGTTGTGACGCGTTCAGATAGTGATCCGTTGGGAGAACTTTTTTGGGAACTTCATTGCGGGTTGTTTCAAACTTGTTCTAAGTACTCGAAAAATGCAAAATTACGGACTTCCTTTTCTAATCTTACAATTTGTGTTTTCTAATGTGTGGACTAACAAGAAACTTAATTGGCACTTTAACTGGGATGTAAAGACCTAGGCAAAATTTAACTGACGCTAACCGGAACTTCAAACGCATAGTTCCCATAGGGCCAAATAAAATTCATGATCATTTTCATGATAAATGCGAACAAGGAAAATTAGTACGTTTGAGCAACTTAAGAGAACCATTTTGCACTTTCCGGTTTCCTGATAGACTGACCATTACTTTCTTCCATACACGTTTTACGGGAAATACTGGCAGCTTTACTCATACCCTGATTAAAATGAACTGTAGTGATGATGCGATGGACAATTGTCGACGATTCACTTTATCGCGAGTAAATAATATCGCCTTTGATTCACTAGAACACGCTTAATTTAATTAACAAATCTCTACAATGCCGATAACGTGTAAAGCGAAGTCCAGTTCCCTTAGAAAGTAAGATATAATTATAATGATTGAATACAAACTCCCATCGTCTATGACTATATTATTTTATTAAATATTTATTTTGACTGTAAATGTAATTAATCTCTTCACCACGTCATATCAGGACATGTTGTAAGTCCTCGCAAACACATCGTATGTAAAATGGTTAATCGACCTTTAAATGCGTTCCTTGTCCATCAACACTTCCTCGCAGATCACACATTCATTCAAAGGCAAAGAGTGCAATAATTATAAGCCCCCCCTCAATGCAAGTACTAAATGTAGCACGGATCCACCTTGAACTTTATAGTCCTGTGCGGTTTTCTCGTCATTCCTGAAAAAGAATCGAAGGTACTTAGCGGATAACATGTAACGCACAACATCGTAAGTGAAAGTCATTTTGATAAGGAAAGCTAACTATGAGGATGAATGTACCCCTTTACTCGAACGTTAGTGTACTCGTTACTTCTACGACATATCCAGAATAAATAAAACACTTCGACATCGACATGCGTGCAGCTCGATCATGTTAGAAACTTAATTTATTCTATACACCTTCCTTCTTTACTGTAGAAGACATGTCACGAATTTACGTTAACTCGCACAATTGCAGACAATTTAGTTGTATCCATTGTTAGTGTTCTTATGATATAATGGGCAGATAATAAAATGGTTCTTTGCGGACATGAGTTCACAGAGAGAATAACAACTGTATATTAAATTGATAAAACAGGAAAGAAGAAGAGAAGACTGCTATCTGAATCTGATTCGGTAAGGGCAAGAGTCGATCACTTCCCTGAATACATCCCAGCGACTGCAAGGAAACTAAATGCTACAAGAAGATGTAAAGTATGTCTGTCTAAAGGAGTGAGGAAAGAGTCCCGCTATTATTGTGTAAGTTGTAACGTAGGATTATGCGTAGCACCGTGCTTCAAACAATTTCACACGGAATCTGATTATAAATAGACTTTGATGCAGTTAAGTAATTCAGTATGAATTGTTAGTTTATAACATTACCGTATGGCATTATTTGTGTAATTTAAGAAACATTTGGTATTATCGTAGTCTTCCAGACTATTCTTCCATTAAACAGACTTACCATTGTAGTTGTAACATCAATAATTACATTATATGCGGGTTAGTAAATTTTATACAACGTGAAAATGAATGTTGTTCATATACTCCATACAAACCTGTATGTGTATCATTGTTCACAACTATACATACATTTGCTTTCCTGAAAATATCAAGCGCTGTTGCTGTGGTGGTATTCCTTCCTTCTCCTCCACTCTCTCCTTAATCCTCTCAACTTTATCTGTCGGTTCTATGTCTATCTCAATCTAAACAACGTCAAAACAGATAACATTACTTTCAATATTTCTCTCTAAGTAAATGCAGATTCTACCCCATCGCATTCACGACTTCCTAATTAAAATGATGGGTGACTTTGTCAATCACTACATGACAGCTAAGATCTGTCATTAAGCCAATAGTTACACCTGCTGTCCTTTTAGAATTCGTACAATCAGTTCGAACGGTACTGTCAGAATTCTACATTTCAACGACCTTAGCCGGCTTACTTTGGTATTCTGCCCGTATTTAACTGTTCAGCGATTTTGATACTTGCCTCCTTTCCGGTGAGCGTCTGTAAGAACATAAAAATCCGGTAACATCGTATACATTTGTAGACGGCAAAATACTCGAGTTATCATTCTTACCTTCACTTTGATCAACATCGTTGATTTGGGTAAATACTTTTACAATAAAATTAACTATGCTATTACACTGATTAACAAGGCTCGTCGACAGTGGGATACACGAACCTCTCTATCAAAGCACATGAGCATAGGTTAAAAACTATGAGAACGGAGAGCTTATTTTTTGGACAAAATGTGCACTCCATCTAGAGTCAAGATTAGAAATAAAAAGTCTCTAGGAGCATGGCGGCTGTTTCCGTAAACAGATTTAACTGTTAATACGGACAAATTGCAATACAAAATGCAAATTCGATTTTTTAAGATGCTTCTATTCTAATTACACAGGTACATGTGTTCTATTTGTGAGCATAAGTAGGTTATGTATTGGTTATATTCTTGGTCCTATTAATAGCAAAGTATTTGAAAGTCAATAGGGCTACATTGCAACCTTGGTTAAAAATATGATATACTATCAAAGCCTTGATTCTATATTGATTGTTGTGTTTTTTTCAAGCTATGTTAGGTATCTATCATGTACATGGTAAGTTGCGTTAGTAAGTGTACTTGCTGTAAAAAATATTTTATTTTTGATACATTTGAAATCCAGTCTCTTACAATACGGGCTATTACCTTATTAGTGTAATGATAACGTACTGACACAGTGTAAAAATGAAGGGCGTTCTATGTACAATATTTACCAAGATGTCGTCATTAAAAAAACAGAGCCTGGTTCATTAAATTACATGTTCTCGGACGAATCCCTGATGTCATTGACAAAGAAGAAATTAAAATACTATCATCTGAACACAGTCTTACGGTTGAATTAAATAAAAAAATATATATCTTATCCTATTACATTTTCAACTTGTCCTCTTGCGCTATGAGCTGGTTCTTTATCTTTTGCAGCAGCTCCTTCTTAACAGAATCTGGCACGAGAGTCCTCGCCTTTGTGGTAACCATTGACAAAAGCGTATCGTACGTAATGTCATATCCGTGCTCTTTTATCAAGTCTTTGCATATCAGTTTCACTTGGTCTCTCCATCCGCACTCCACTAATCGTCGCCGCAATAATTCTTTTAGTCTAAAAGGCCAATGCGATCGCGTGAAATTCTTTTCCAGGCACAACAGTACAATTTCACGTGGAAGTCATTCGTCATGCTCTCCTCTGATCTTTACATTCGCCTCACGAGTGCACAGATCGTGCAAATAATGGAATCTCGACCAGTCGAACACTTTCGAACCCAACTGACATTCAATATACAATAATTCGGCTCGCCGCATGTTGCAGCGTGACTAAGAACTGACATTGCTCTGACATTGCCGCAACCTCGAATTTTTGTGCGTAATTACAAAGTGTTATACTTGCCCGTCACGATCGCCGACCATTACTAATTTTTGATGCGGGGCAGTCTTCATTAATGATTGAGTACTATAATTGAGTTGCAGCTTGAACTTTTCCCGACTTCGGTTTTCTGCTCACTGTTTGCTGTCACTCGAGGTTATGACCATCCAAACTCGCGTGCCTGCGGTTTGTTTTCGGGGAATGAGCGGGTACACATAAAACACGCTGATCAGCTGACGATGGTCGAGCTTCTTTACCGCCTCTAGCGGGCATCAGAATTTGTCCAATTGTTCCGTACCAAGATACATCCCTGGACTTAATATTAAGTGTACTTAAATACTTGAAATACTTTATTCAGTGCGGAAATGTAGAGTGTAACTTAATAAAGGTTTTATTTCAGATAGTTCATGAAGAAGATAAGGTTGTCGGGAAGTTAAAGAAAATGGCGGACTGGCGCCTAACTTATTCTGTTGGTAAGGTAGTAAACTGTTGTAACATGCATTACTTGTGTCTTATTATAGCTATGATGGTTGAAAGGTAGTAAGTGAAAAGAAACAAGGAAACGAAGTAAAAGACGAAAGCCGAATACTTCGCGTTTGTTTCCATAACATGTTGCTTTTTTAACACGTTGACTGCCACGTGTATTTTACTATATTAAAATCGCAACGGGATGAAGTACTACAGAATGTGATTGAATTGTGCAAAATGAAAATAATGCGAAGTTATTGGAGACCAAAGAATTGAATCACTATTTAATATTAACACTTTGACTGCCACGGTGGTCACCGGTGACCGGTGCAAAAGATTTGACTAAAAATGCAAAAAATTCGCAATGAAGCCTATTTGCAATCTTGTAAAAGCAATTGACATTGGAACGGGCTTCAATACTTCGGCTTCTAACAACTCTGCATTACCTTAATTTTGCACGATTTAATTATGCTCTGCAGTATTTTATCGCATCGCGGTTCTACCATAGCAAAATTCGCTTGGCAGTCAACGTGTTAATATTAATATTTAATATTAACACGTTGACTGCCATGATGGTCACCGATGACCGACGCAAGAAATTTTACTGAAGATTCAAAATATTCGCAATGGGTAGCAATTATTATTTTATAAATGCAGTTGTTATTAAAATAGTGATTCGATTATTTGGCCTGCAATACCTGCACATTATTTACTTTTTGCATAATTCAGTCGAACGCTGTAGTATTTCATAGCATTGCCGTTCTAATATAGTAAAATACGCCTGGCAGTCAACGTCTTAATTGCATTTTCAAAATTATGAATACGACCAATTGGGTATTTTTTGAATTTTTTATGAGAATTTTTGCGCCGATCACCGGTGACCACCATGGCAGTCAAAGTGTTAATCTACTGCTTCCATTGAAAATAAGCAATTTGATGACACTTCGCAAGCAGCTTTAAATAAGTATCTGACACAATCTACTTTCTAAGAGATGAGATATTATATACGCCGCAAATTTTTATTTCAATGTTTTATATCAGTATAAACATTTTTAATGTATCTAATAATATTATGTACCACATTGTTACACAGCATTAAGAGAATGTATTACATACGTACATATTGTTTCAGGTGGCCAATATAAACCATTAGTAAGAGAGGATCATTTTTGCACCAATATTTATACCAAGGTATTCTGAACATATATGTAGCGTTTGGAAATGATGAATACTGTATGCATAAATACACATGTGTAAGAGTTTTCAAAGAAACTGAATGAAGTTGGAGAACATTTCACATCTGGCCGGTGCTGCTTGCTTTACATTCATATATGTCCGAAATAATCATATCCAGCACATATGTCATACCTTTCTTAGTTACGATCTTTTAGTCATAACTGGTAATGTGTTACATACACGCAATTAGCACTCCTTTAGCAACGCAAAAGCACACAAAGAATTATTCATTGAGTAAACGCGCGCGGCCTGGACGCTAAAGGGAAATACGATCATGTCATTTTTTCAACGAATTATACGAATTACCTTAAAAAGTTGTCACAATTACAGGGTTATAATTCACAAATGAATACCCTTTATAGTAATTCCCATTATGTTATAACATCCGCGCAGCACTTTCCTCTCGATTTTTCGTGGAGGCAAAATGCGATTACGTGGAAATGAACGTAATGAAACCCAAATATAGAAAATAATAAAGCGGATGTCTGACTAATTTCTCACGAGCTTTTTTCGTCCACAGACGTGCAGATTCTATTATCACGAAGAGCGTGAGTAAGACTCGGTATCCGCTCAGCGGGGCGATTTAGAAATGAGCTGGCCGCTTAATTCGAGCGTCACAATTAATTGGAAAGCGTAATTGTAACATTCGGGGAAGCACAGCCTGGATTCACAGGGGCATTGCGCTAATGCTAAAAATACGCATTCCTCCGCCAAAGGCGCTAACCTTTCTACCGAAAAATAACAAAGCCAAACGTCCATCAGAATTATTTTTCTACTTTGAAGAACCGCCACTCAACTAAATACTTCAATTCGTGTTGGCACAGCAATAATTATGTTAGCAGAAGTAAAACAATCTCCAGATTAACACATTGCGTACAGGTCCCAAGATATCTCGTTTTAATGTCGATCGGTACGTTGCTAAAGTAATGAAGCCTTGCGGCAATTTTTGCGTGTAATTGCGAAGTGAATGCCTATTAGAATGTCGGAAAAGTGTAAATATATCATTCAGTTTTAAAAAAAAGCTTGTATGTGTTGTACTGAACTTTTGAGGACGTTTAAAAATGTGCGAAGTATGGATAAGCAGGAACGCCGTACGCAATGTGTTAATATCTATGCCTACACAAAATACCACGCTAATGTCGCAAACTCCACCACATTTCCTCAAACACCATCCACCCACCGTAGTTAAAGGAAACATCTTCAAATCCCAATGCTTAACACGTTGGCTGCCGTGGGGGTCACCAGTGACCGGCGCAAGAGATTTTACTGAAGATCCAAAATATTCGCAATGGATAGTAATAATTATTTTATAAATGCAATTATTGTTAGAATAGTGATGCGATTCTTTGGTTTCCAATACTTGCACATTATTTACATTTTGCATAATTCAGTCAAACGCTGTAATATTTCATAGCATCGCCGTTCTAATACGGCAAAATACGCACAGCAGTCAACGTGTTAAAAATGTGCGAGGTGTGGGTAAGCAGGAACGCCGTACACAATGTGTTAATATCTATGCCTACACAAAATACCACGCTAGTGCCGCAAATTCCACCACATTTCCCCAAACACCATCCATCCACCGTAGTTAAAGGAAACATCTTCAAATCCCAATGCTCAGCGATCATTGGCCGTCAGCAACACAGATGCTCATACCAAAAATTCTCTCACGATCAAACTGATTCCTCATCGCACGCAACGAGCAGCCTTTCGCATCTTCCAAGCAACACATCCTCCTCCACATTTCATAATCCACCGTCAATCACGATCAGCCTATTACACGCGTCATATCTCTAAAAAGCGCATCCGCCGAAGGCTCGAAATATCCACACGATTTCGCGCAACGCTTCTCAGCGATCGGCCGGCGAACGTGACGAGGAAAGTGTTCGGATGCGTGCGAAGAAGTGCGTCTGACACGTGAACCCCCGCACACGTAACGTATCCCCAGTAGCTGTCAACGATCGTCCGAAAACTTAGTCAATGAGTCTGGCGGGAGATCCTATCGTTCGCCTTCACTGCCAATGGCAGCTGATGCTCTCTGACAGTCGCGAGTCTACGCGCGAACAGATCGACACGTCCACTCCGTCATCTGGCAGTTGTGCTTTTAATATCGCGCACGCATCGGCGTTAACGTGTGGCGGGTTTGCCTGAAACGGTCGAAAGAGAGTGAAATGCGAAACGTCAGAGTGCGAAACGAAACGAGAGAGTTCTGCGTTTAATTCGGAGCGGTGACCCAGAAAGATCTTTCTTCATAAATTGTTGTTGTAACGTCGATTGGGTGTTTATGGTTTTAATGCGCGAGCGGATGGGGCAGGTGTATTGAGACGGTGAAATGCTGAAAAGGTGCACGTGGGTCGTGGGACGTTGAGAGTCTTCGGGTAATTGCGGATTTCGTTGGACGGAGTTGCGTTGCGACGTTGATATAAGAGTCACGTTCGATTGTTGCCTTTTCGAGTGTTCGGCGGCGAGCTAACCGGCTTCTGGGTAAAAAAGGCACGCCGTCTTGGGATGAGTAATTAATTGCTCTATCGATATTCGCGCGTTACTGGTTTATCTGGATCAAGGAGCTCTTTGTTGGAAATGGTCACGTTTTTCGCGGTGAAGGCTAACGATTCATACGACTGTCATTAGTGCGATTACGTGCGCGCCGAAGTAATTACGAGTGGTTAACGATACGTCGAGGGTTTAAAGAAAATTCGTTGAGTATATTAGCGGGGTATTTGTCAACATGTGCGATGTTTTGATCGATATGCACTGGACTTGATCAAGTTGCGAGATATTAAACGAAAACTGTGATAAAAGAGACGAGGGGACACGAACGAACTATTTACTCGATTATTACGATTAACGCAAAATGGGAAACTGTTGTTCGACTTGTTCCAAGTTCAGGGCTGTGTTTAGGCCGCAGGAAATTGGCATCCCGCTGAAGCCTGCGTGCACAAAGCCTGAATGCCTTCCGAAACCACCCCCTGCTGGTACCCCATGTAAGTTTTAGCCTGTAAAAGGACTACACATAACCTTATAAATGTTTATATAAGGATCTACATATCTATGGTTCCATCTTTTTTAGAGTGACGGTTCTTGACTGACACTTTGCTTGTTCAGAATGTTACAGATCAGAATTTATATATACATTCATCATCATTTGCTACTACTGTACCTTTTCAATGGCGATCATTGAGTCAGTTTATTGTTGAAAGACAGTCAAATATTAAATAGTTTTATTTTTAACGGTATATATTTTTAATGTATTTTAAATACTACTTTTCAGCATTTTGTGTTGAAACGCCGTATGTAATTGAGAAGCATTGTGAAAATATTTGTTCGGAAATTTACATCAATCTTCCAAGGTACCCGATGCAATATGCGCTTCATTGCCATTCCCATTCTAAACAGCGTTCACATATTTTTGCGTGGATGTTTTCATTTTAGTCGCTCATGATGAATCGTGTCTTTAATTCATGGAATGCGAAATATCTCTGCACATCTCATTTAAGACAATTTAATCTGACGTTAACGAGTCCTTCTCTATTTCTATGTCATTAAAGTTGTTATTCTACATGTTGCTTGCGTATACACATAGAAGGCGTAAAATTTCCAACTTTTACATCCGTCGTCAACTGATTGCAAGAATGTGTGATAAAAATCGCCGACCAGTTTTTCGCCCCCCTTATCCTTGACCCATACGAATAAATGTTCTTTTTTTGTAATTTCATCAATTTACTCGCATAGCCGTATAATTTTACGAAACGCTCATCTGCTGTCCCTGACATTTCTTTTGCATAAATATTAATACGACCGTATACTCGGCCCGAAATACAGTCAAGAATATCAGTGATTTCACACGAAGGTCTATCCTTTACCCTAATCTGTACCGCATAGTACGTGCCTCGTTACAATTTACCCCCGGATCTACGGTTCGGACCATATTATTGTACTTGTGATTCACCGCGGATGCGCGCCTTTAATCTCGCTCGCGCGTAAATTAATATTCGCCCTATTCCTCTCATAGCCCGCATGCTTGACCCTCGAATTCAAAGAGGTTAATGATCTATGCCTTCGGCAAAGCGTACCGTGACCACTAGCCACCCTTCCATCATGTAAATTCAGTCCATCAGCGCGTTGATGTCAGCATCTGAGAAATTGTTGCATCACGTAACTTTCACATCTCCGAAAACGCCGGTGACGTTTTACAATTGACGCGGCATATCTGTGCGACGGCAGTTAACCGTTTAATTAGACCGCCGCACACTCGCCACGCTGTGTACAATCGCGACGAGGGTGAATTACTATCGGCGACCGATAACCCGTCACTTATCCAACTCCCGCAGATATTCGACAAACCTCGCTCGCCAGAAATCACACCCGTTTTCTGTATTCCGGTCTCGCGTTTCATGGCAGACGATTTCGCGGGTCTCGAATTGCACGACTCCAGCGTTTGATCGTCCCGACCTGGCTTGTTTAGGTTCACATCCGCTTTCTGCCAGCTTCCGCGTGCTTTCCGTCGTGGATGCGATTCGTAACCCGTAAAGCCGCTTTTCCGGTACACGTGCTCGGCTTTAGACCTATTTCGGGAATGTCGGTCAAGGCGCGTCTTGCAGAGTGCGCCGAAACCTGCTCCGTGATCGGCCTTTTTTATCGAACAATTACGAGTGCACCGCCGACGCACGGTCACAGTCATTTCTGGACGATGAGGTCACGGAGCGTGGCGAGCGCGAAAATACGACAGGTGTTCCAAGGATGCTTACGACAATATTTGAATCTCCGTCTGCCGCCGTCTGGAGTTTAGCGTGCTCTCGGCGTTATGAGACGTTTCGGTGCAGCCGGGCTGCGTTTTGGTCGCGAACAACAGGCGATTATATCGAAACCGGTAGGTAAGCACGCGCGTAATTCTCCCCGTGTTTATGCCGCGGTACGCCTGTTTATCGTACAAATATGTATACTTCCGCGTGCCGGTGTGTTTCTTATTTTACACGCGCGATTTTCTGGATCTCTGTCGGCTGGATACTGCCGACGCGTTACTCGCGGACGATGTGTAATTTTAATGGTCCTAATGTCGGCCGTTTTGCAATGGACAATCGTTTACGCAGTGGCCTTTTTCTTTGAACTGTTTTTACGGTGCACTTCCAAATTTGCACATCCGATTTTCTGGATACTGTCGACGCGTTACTCATAACCGATATATAATTTCAGTGGTCCTAATGTTGGCCATTTTATAATGGACAATCGTCTACGCAGTGGCTTTTTTCTTTGAAATATTTTTACGGCGCACTTCCAAATTTGCACATCCGATTTTCTGGATATTGTCGAAGCGTTACTTATAAGCGATGTGTAATTTTATTGGTCTTAATGTCGGCCGTTTTACAATGGACAATCGTCTACGCCATGGCTTTTTTCCTTGAACTACTCGTATTTACGGCACACTTCCAAATTTGCAGATCCGATTTTCTGAATACTGTCGAAGCGTTACTTATAAGCGATGTGTAATTTTAATGGTCCTAATGTTGGCCGTTTTACAATGGACAATCGTCTACGCAGTGGCCCTTTTCTTTGAACTATTTTTACGGTGCACTTCCAAATTTGCACATCCGATTTTCTGGATACTGTCAAAGCGTTACTCATAAGCGATATATAATCTCAATGGTCCTAATGTTGGCCGTTTTACAATGACGAATTGTATTTGCTGCGGTATTTTTCTTTGAACTACTTTTTACGGTGCGTTTCGGAATTTACACACACGATTTTCTGAAATTCTCACGGCTGGATACTGTCGAAATGTGATTCACAGGTAATGTGTAATTTTAATGGTCCTAATGTTGGCCGTTTTACAATGGACAATCGTCTACGCAGTGGCTTTTTTCTTTGAAATATTTTTACGGCGCACTTCCAAATTTGCACATCCGACTTCCTGGATACTGTCGAAACGTTACTCATAAGCGATATGTAATCTTAATGGTTCCAATGTTGGTCGTTTTACAATGAATAATTGTGTTCGCCGTGGCCTTTTTCTTTGAACTATTTTTTACGGTGCGCTTCTGAATTTACACACACGATTTTCTGAATTTCTCACGGCTGGATACTGTCGGAATGTGATTCACAGGCAATGTGTAATCTCAATGGTTCTAATGTTGGTCGTTTTACAATGAACAATTGTGTTCGTTGCGGTCTTTTTCTTTGAACTATTTTTTACGGTGCGCTTCTGAATTTACACACACGATTTTCTGAATTTCTCACGGCTGGATACTGTCGGAATGTGATTCACAGGCAATGTGTAATCTCAATGGTTCTAATGTTGGCCGTTTTACAATGAACAATTGTCTTCGGCGTGGCCTTTTTCTTTGAACTATTTTTACGGTGTGCTTCATATTTTACACACGCGCTTTTCTGGATACTGTCGAAACGTTAGACAGAAGCGATGTGTAATCGCAATGAATTTAATGTTGGCCGTTTTACAATGGACAATTGTATTCGCCGTGGCCTTTTTCTTGAACTATTTCCACGGTATACAGTTGAGTGTATACACCGCTTTCAGACGGCAGGATATATGTACATTACTGGCATATAGTACCTACGTTATGGAATACGGCGGAGAATGAAATTGTATTTTCATTTCCGGTAGTTAAATACGATATATATCGAACATGTAATTAGAATGTAATCTAATTGCTGGCTGATAATATCTATTATATTCACTATCATCCGTACGTTGCATTTGAACCCATAAAATAGGTTTGCGAACTTTTTAAAATTTGCAATATCGTTTTTTTATACGCGGAAGTATCAATATTGGTAATTCATTTTCTTAAAGTCTATCCCATGTTTGCAATTTGCTCTGCAACAATGAAGCATAGAATTATCGCCTACTTATAATATTTAAGCTAAGCGCGAATATCTTTATTGACAAGAACGTCACTTTTCAAGGACTACAAGAGAGGTACCCGCGAAATAATAAATCGTCTCGACAGCGATGCACTTGTCCAGAATTCGATGGATCAGGTCTCAGTAGAGAAAATAAACTTGGGCTCTTAGGCAGATTGGTAAATGCCAGCTTCCGCCTTTTCGACAATTTGGTGTCCTTCGCTCACGTCAGAATGGTTCAGTAAAGTCGGTCAACCGTAATGAAAGCAAACATTAGTGCGCCCAATTATTCCAAAGCTTCCGCGAAAGCCGAAGTGTGAAGATCACGCTCATATTCGATCGGTTCAAGCATGATATTTTTCTCTTTCCTTGTAATACAGCGCCGTGTAAAGACTACGAGAACTTCAACCAAGTACATTTATGTGAAGACAGATGATCATAGAAAACCTGCTTTAAATGTTTCTTAGAAACGTATTTTTGCTCCCACCGTTTCCGTTGTCACATAATTTACCACGATAATAGATAATTCAATGTTTTACAATAACAATAGAACCGTACGGCCTTGTACATAACACAGTTGATCCTGCCGAACTAACGTTTTGCAAAATGATTTACAATATCCATGTTGAAAAGCTGCTTGCACCAGCAATATTTATTACATCTAACATCGCGGAATGCAGGATTTACTTCGCCTTCGTACCGATGCTAATAAGGAATAGATTGCTTTCAATACGTGACAAAGTATGCATTATAGCCACACATAGGCACGTTCTATAATGTACCGCACGTATCAAATGTTCTCGTACTCAACCACCGTGAATGCACTTACGCTTGGCCTTGTCATTGACAGATGAGGCCGTGAACGTGTACCAGATTGTTTTGCGTAAATACGCTTTGTGCGTTCTCCCAATTAGTGCAACACGCAAATGCATGCCACTCTCAATATTCAACACGTCTTGGGTCTACTCTGTGAATGAAAGTGTAATGACGTAAGAACATTGCGATGCTCATAAACAGTAGCGTCATGTTTGAGCAAAATTTCTTCGGAACCACTGCACTGGTACCTCAGCACCGTAAATAAAAGCGTAATTACGCAAGACCGTCGTGATGCTCATACACTGTAGCGTCATGTTTAGGTGCGAACTTTTTTCGGAACCACTGCACTGATATTTCAATACCGTGGATAAGAGTGTAATTACGTAAGAACATCGCAATCCTCATAAACAGTAGACATTTAAAAGCAAAGTTTTTTCGGACCCACTGCACTAATACCTTAACACTTTGACTGCCATGGTGGTCATCGGTGACCGGCGCAAAAGGTCTCACGAAAAATTCAAAAAATACCCAATCGGTCGCATTTATAATTTTGAAAATGCAATTAATATTAAATAGTGATTCAATTCTTTGGTCTGCGATAACTTCGCATTATTTTCATTTTGCACAATTCAATCATATTCTGTAGTACTTCATCCCATTGCGGTTTTAATATAGTAAAATATGCGTGGTAGTCAACGTGTTAACACCGTGAATAAAAGCGTAAATACGCAAGAATATCGTAATGTATATAAACAGTAGCGTCATGTTTAGGTGCAAAATTTCTCTGGATTCGCTGTACTAATAACTCTCAGTGTAAATGAAAGTCTAATTACGCAGGAGTATTGCGATGTTCATCAACAGTAGCGTGATGTTTAGGTGCAAAATATCTTCGCATCCACTGCACTGACACCTCCCACACTAATGACAGTATAATTACGCAAGAAAATCGCAACGTTCATAAAAAGTGGCGTCATGTTTAGGCACAAAATTTCTTCGAATCCACTACGTGGACACCGTCCACTGCAAATAAAAGCGTAATTTCTCAAGAAGATCACGATGATCCTAAATTGTAGCGCCATGTTTAGGTGCAAAATTTCTTCGAATCCACTACATTGACACCGTCCAGTTCAAATAAAAACGTAATTTCTCAAGAACATCACGATGCTTCTAAATAGTAGCGCCATGTTTAGGTGCAAAATTTCTCTGGATCCGCTGTATTAATACCTCTCAATGTAAATGAAAGTCTAATTACGCAGGAGTATTGCGATGTTCATTAACAGTAGCGTCATATTTAGGTGCAAAATATCTTCGGATCCACTGCACTGACACCTCCCACAGTAATGACAGTATAATTACGCAAGAACAACACGACGCTCACAAAAAGTGGCGTCATGTTTAGGCACAAAATTTTTTCGAATCCACTACATTGACACCGTCCACTCCAAATAAAAATGTCATTTCTCTAGAACATCATGATGGTACTAACTAATAGCGTCATGTATAGGTGCAAAATTTCTCTGGATCCACAGCACTGATACCTCCCACGGTAATGAAAGTGTAATTACGCGAGAACATCGTGATGCTCATAAACAGTAGCGTCATGTTTAGTTGCCAAATTTTACGCCAGCTTGTCCACATATCGGCGTGATGTATGAGAAATCGTGCTGGAACGAACGTTCGTTAACTGACACTTCGCGACGCCATGTTTAACGATGATCGCTGAGCCGTGTTTCTCTGAGCGAATCTATGTAAATTTCGCGTTACATCCATTACGCTATCAGCGGACGCAGGACTGTTGGCTAAAGTTGCTATTCGAAACGATGACGTCACGCGCGGACGGGAACTTTATGTTCCGGGTATCGTTCGAAACGATGAGCGTGAAAGTGAACGTTGCGAGTGGATAAACATTGCCTCGCCAGCTCGTGAAACAATATAATGTGGAATTGTACTTTTAATCGGTAAATCTTGTTATTGTAGCCGGATATCGAGACGCGAGTAATGATACACATGACGCTACTGCTGTGTCAAGGTGCATGCAAGACATCTTGTATTGAGATACGTGCTGAGTATTATTAAGTGATATATTTTTTCAACCTTGTCAGTCAAAACGGGAAGTGGCATTCCCTTTTATTGGTTGTAATATTCACTTGAAACTTTGCTGAGTAATGTTCTCTTGATGTTTCGGGGCCGCTAGTGGCCCCTCATCAGGACTCTACAATAATGGAATGCGCTTCATTTCACAAAAATCTTGTATTGAGATACGTGCTGAGTATTATTAAGTGATATATTTTTTCGACCTTGTCGGTCAAAACGAGGAATAGCATTCCCTTTTATTGGTTGTAATATTCACTTGAAACTTTGCTGAGTAATGTTATCTTGATGTTTCGGGGCCGCTAGTGGCCCCTCATCAGGACTCTACAATAATGGAATGCGCTTCATTTCACAAAAATCTTGTATTGAGATACGTGCTGAGTATTATTAAGTGATATATTTTTTCGACCTTGTCAGTCAAAACGAGGAATAGCATTCCCTTTTATTGGTTGTAATATTCACTTGAAACTTTGCTGAGTAATGTTCTCTTGATGTTTCGGAGCCGCTAGTGGACCCTCATCAGTACTCTACAATAATGGAATGCGTTTCATTTCACAAAAATTTGCTTCAACATAGTCTGCATGTACAAGAATCGTACTATGCAAAACACGTAGGGAAAATTATCTCATAAAGCTGTGCGTAAATATTTCAACCAATAAAAGGACTCGCCATTCCTCGTTTTGCACGTGCTGAGAAGTGCGGGCGGCAAAAGTTTTCTTCAGAAGTAACCTTTGGTTTATGGGCACCAAGCACTTATTTAGTAACATTGACTACGTGATATTTCATTAAATAGGTTTTTACACGTCTCCTCAGTGATACTCGTTCGAAATTATAGCGGAGAAACGGGCGGTAAGAAGTTGTTAACGGCTTCTTCACAGTCATTCCGCGTTTAAGATCAGCGAGATCTTTTACACAACGCTGTTGCCAATGCGCCAACAGCCGTAAACACGTGCTTTACGTCAGTGTTTTAAGATCACGTTAAGATCCTTCGCTTAGAGCATCTAAGCGCACGCAAATGTAACGTTTGCTCTGACAATAAGAGGAGACGCTAGTTCTGTGTCTCGTACATTACGGCGCGAGTGGTTATTTCTGCGGAAGAACGGAAGGAAAACGCGGCGAGAAGGTGCGTACGGTTTACTGTTGCGATGTATACGCGTCGCGAGAGGAGAAAAATGCGAAACGGCCTTCGGTTAATCGTCGATGACATGCACGGCTCTTTACCGTAGGCGTCAGTTTAGTCCCGGCGTAACGGGATTCAAAGTTCGCGTTTCCGCGGCTTTGAGGTTGTATCAAATTTTACGCAATCGCGCCATAAAGAATTCGACTTTATATGACGAGGTTTTCGCGGCGAACGAATTTACGGGTGGCCATAAACGTATCTCTGTTACTACCTTTATTACCGTCCGCGGTGATAATTTTGATACTCCGAGTCTATGTATCGATCGCGGTATCTAGTAACGTCTGTCAGCGCAATTTATTTCCGCATTGACGCTCGATGCCTGCGATCGCTCTTTTGCGTCGGGGTTGACACGATAATTGCCGATACGGAAAGGTAAGAGAAAAGCCGAGCGGGTGTCATGTTTTTCCGACGCCAGATTAACTAAGTCATGCAACTAGTTCTCGGCACCGCAGACGATTAATCAACAGATTGCTTTCTTTCGATATAGAGACGTGTGATCTCGCACGCACACGGTACGTCATCGACGAGTAAGGATAATCTAGAACACTTGTGTGAGCGATTGTATATATAGCCGGCCTCCTTCGCGTTATTTTTAATCGCAAAACAATACCCAAGCAGGCGTTCATACCATAATTCTCGCTGATGAATCACAGCGTGTACCTTCATTTTCGTTCGAAACCGGATGAAGTAATCGAATGACAGGCTTTTAAATATGGGACACGTCGGATCATCAAGGTAACGCGTCCGCAAAGTGCAGTCAAGATGTTAAACTATACCGACGCGTGCCTGCGTGGGTTGTTTCACTTCGAAGAAAACTCGGACCACGCCTGCGATAAACACTTTAGTGGCGTAAATCAGATACTCGCCCGGAATTCCGATGTCGTTCATTTTACGGTCGCGTAAAAGGCACGTTAGCGCATCTTCGCGCGCTGCGCAGGATTCGATTAATTTGCAACACAAAGCGCGGAGGACACAAAGTGAAGACTACAGGATGCGTTTCCGGCATTCAGCGAGAGATATCGATCGAAACGTACCATGATTTTCATTCGATTGGCATTCACTCGCGCACACACGTTCCGCCGGGGGGCATTAAGTTTTTTCCATCGCTTGGCAATTGGAATGGATTAAATGCATTTGCTGTATGTTGATTACTTTACCATCTGCGGATTCGCGGACTTAACATTTTGGCGCAGGCGGCACTTGAATTATAAAGATTTTCACGCGGTCAAACGTAAAGGTACATGACAGTTCCGAGATGACAGTGCACGCGTAAAAATACTGTTCTCTTTTTTCGCGTCTGTATTAATAACCTATCGCTTCGGAGATTGAACTGTAGCAGCCACGTGAAACGGACAATTTCATGCACTATAAAAAACGTTCGCGTTTTGATTTACGGAAGGCGCGAACAAAACGTCGAGTAGAAAACGTGCGCGACTAGGACACCATCGATCTCCGTAATTTACAATTCCGCGCGACAGCTAAATCCCGATCTGCATGCGGCGAGTGAATTTATCTTGTCGGCTGAGAAGCGTTCGCGTAAAGTCCTGAAAAGGCGCAGTCGTTTGTGCGCGCATCTTAATCACAAAACAGTCCGCAAAAGGTTTTATGGAATGATTCTACTCTTTATAAAAGCATGTCACCACGTTTCGAAAAGGTGAAATAGAATCTTGTCGCTACGAACGACTTCAAGTCCTATCGGCACGTATCACAGTTTCTTAACAATTCTTTTTTAGCTTTCTGGAGATTCTTTTAATGGTACCAGATGCACTTACCAGCGTTCCTACAAAAAGGTTAAAGCATCGTTTGCTTCCAATGACAAGCGACTTATTCTTACGTGTTGTTCTCTCAGATCACGTAAACGATAATGTGTGGGTTTGCCTTAATTTTAAGAGCATATGTATTCGTCACTCGCTATTCTGCAACATATATTGAATTGTATGTCTTCCGTTAGGGGCGATTTTATATTTTGCCGCTGTCTGATAACTTTTCCTTCCACTTTCCTTACGGGTCGTCGATCTCGTGCATGAGTAATGACCTATATTGCAATGAGCGAGACAATCAGGCGATAAAAGTCAGTGCAATTGAAATTCTGTGAGCGCATGAGCAATACATTACCGGAAAAAAAAGTCTTATCAATGATGCGCGGACTTTCCCATGTCTCATCGCAGACGTTTTGCAGACGTAAAAGGCGACAAATATGGCGCATGAATAATTAGACATTGTTGCATAATTACACGCAAATGTAGCCGACTAAGCGAGTTATTTTTAACAACGATAATCATGTTTGAATGTTTCAATGTGTTTTCGCGACGGCGCCGTTGAGACTGGATTTTCTTTCGATCAGATCCAGCATAATGCGTTGCGTTCTTGGCGGGAAAAAAAACTAGTTCGGTCGGTATTCTGCTTGTCTTTGAAAACTACATGAATCCTGGACATTACGCAAGTCAAACCCGTTTATATTACAACATCCTGCACGCATTTTTATCCTGCAGGCTTTATTCGATAATTTACAACGTGGCCAAAAAGATCATTAGATCAGGCTCCGCGAAAAAATCACGGAATTCTGTTGATGTCTGGGATTAACACTTTGACTGCCATGATGGTCACCGGTGACCGACGCAAGAGATTTTACTGAAGATCCAAAATATTCGCAATGGGTAGCGATTATTGTTTTATAAATGCAGTTGTTATTAGAATAGTGATGCGATCCTTTGGTTTCCAATACGTGCACATTATTTACATTTTGCATAATTCAGTCGAACGCTATAGTATTTTATAGCGTCGCCGTTCTAATATAGTAAAATATGCTTGGCAGTCAACGTGTTAAACCGCAAGAGGGCCGAATCGCGAAACATATGAAGCCGATTTGTACAGGCTCCTTTTTGCTTCGCGCCCGCGAACGCGTCCGACGCAATTCTTTTCGTCCGGATTCGGTCGGCCCGATGACAAATGTTCGATTACCAACGAACGCGCACGCAGGAGAGCAGATTTGCAATGGGACGACCAAACTGGGCGACAACTCAGTGGCCGCGGCCAATTGCACGCGCAAATGGCTATTTTCTGATTTCGTTCGACGCTTTAATTTAGTCGCCAGGCGCGCCGTGCCGTTCGCATCCCGCGGGGGACCTAATTACACGATCGGCGCGTTCGAATCAACTCGTAACGGATAATTGAAACTAATAGGCGATCTTGCGTCTGTACAATAATTAGGCGCCTGACATCGATCGCGATTTTCCTATATGGCGTACGCACTCGCCGATGTCACTCGCTGCACTCGATATGGCATGCAGGTCAACGTTTCGTTTTTACCCCGTGCACGCGGTAATGTCTCTTTCGACGACGGCAATTAACGTCTCGCTGACAAGTCCGTTTACAGATTGTTGCTTAACGGACGCGCATATTGTGCGTGCAAAGTGCGCCCTCGCCAGCGAGTTATCTGCGTCGGGCGACCGGGAGTTTCCTGGATATAGAACGAGCGTTACAAAAGCTCCAGACATAGAACGGCGTATATCAGATCTATCTCGAGGCCTGGAACCATAAGCCGCCGTTTTGTCGATGAACCAATCGTTCCGCGGTCGCGATTATTAATTCACAGAGCCAGTGAGAGCGGAACCACGAATTCACCCTCTTCTCGTGTCACGTTGCGCGATACGAGCGGGATCCGCGTTCGAGTGGGAAGATTAATCGGCAGAAGTGAGCGGAGAAGATTCGAGGGCGGTTTTGAGATCGAGTTAACTGCGGAGTGCGCTTCACTGGGAATTACTTCGAAGTGTCATTGGCGATCGAGGTTCTTGGTTCGTGACGGGCACGGTTGCCGTGGGTGGTATGGCTCTGTTTCATAGAGGAAGAAATGTGTTCGCGGGGGTGCACTCTATTTTCGGGTCACGGTCGAGAGTAATACGAAGACCGAACGTTAGAGGTATATTTAACAGCTTGAATAATCGTTTGTTTCTGAGTGTTTAAGACTTTCGCCCAGTAACAGGCGCGTTTCCCGCTAGCGCTACTCGCAAGATTCATTTATACACAGCAACAGTAGGAGTTTCGCACTAATTCACGAGACCGCACCTCTCCGCCATTCTCTACCCAGAACATTACCGCCCATCCAAAAATTCCTCTTCGCGTTCTTCGCATCTCCGATGAAATCGAAACCCGCGCCCATCAAGCCACTAACTACCGATAAACCTGTCAACAATTACGCTCTGCCCAGAAACGACTACATTACTCGCCCCTACTCTCTTCTCGCAGCGCGTTTCATCAAACCTTCTCTGCAGCGCCAACGTCTCCATTAGACAAATGCGTAATGACGACGGCGCCGTTTGTCGGCAAACGAATCATTAAAACGCCGGATAATGGTTGTTTCGCATTAATCGTTCGTAGTAGGTGTCTCCCACCGGGGTCGGCCGGCATGGGTGGAACCATGTATGGTCGCGCGTGCAGGTGCATCCCGCGGGGGTCCTTGGAGGTTCTCTTAGAATCGCAGCGCGACCCACATGTCCGGAGCCAAAGCTCGCTTCCTTCATCGCGTTCCGCGAGCGTGAGTGATTTCAGTCAATCGCGGTGAGGTAACGCGACCGTTCTCTTTCAAGGAGGCAAAAGACCTCCGACAACGTGACACACTATGGACGCAGTGTTCCGCACGTTCTCGAGGGATTCGCGCGTACAGCCGGATCCACGTCGACGGAGAATGTTTTACAGATTTTACGACCGGTACCGCGCGTTCAACGATCGTCGCCCTCGGCCGTTTCCCTTCAGATTCTACTGTGAGTGCTCTCGATTTCTGCCTCTGCCCGGGACGTAGACGTTAACGTCGGGCTTTTACTGCCGATTCTACGTTTCGGGTAACTGTCGGGCCTGTTGGCGGTTGCGACGCTTTGACGTGTGGTAGATTGTAGTTTTTTGTCGCTGGGCGTTTATGGGAGGTTGGGTGGCGACGTGGGTTTCGCTCGCGGGGTGAGTTGTTACGGTGTTTTTATGCGAATGGGGAATGAATGTCGTGGACGGTGGCATCGCTTTGATGGGGGACGTTTTTTGTTGGTTGCGAGAGTGTAGAGGAAATGGCCGAGGAGTTACTTGGCAATCTTTCGTTTGAATTTCTGCAGTACGCCGACGCTAATGGTACATTTGGCAGGGTGGAAATAGATTGGGAAGTAGCAGAAACTTGCTATTTGCCATCTGGCGAGCGGTGGGAATCGGAAATTAATGTCGAATTTTGAGTTATTGTATTTGACGGACGTTTTGACAGTGCCGATAAAATGCACGGTTGCATTTATATGTTCAAGGCTTTCGGGATTGCCGTTATGGTTTAAAGCCGACGATATCACGTTTCGCTAAAGTTGTTGACGTGCACTTAAATGTTTGAAAGCCGATCCATGATGGTGAGAGATTGAGAGGCAATCTTTGCCATAGCCCGAAGGTTTAGTTTACTTGGCAACTCTCCACGTTCAAATTTAGTAGTGCAGTCGGTTTTGTATCGTACAAAGTTATGCAACCGGCTGGATTCTCCTAGTCAAAATTAAAACTCCGAACAATATTCTCATAAAGCGTATGCAGTTACTTTGTACTTGCATCACTTCTCTTTAATTTTGTATTGCGCAATTAAATCTCGTTGCTTCACCTCTTTCAATATCCCCTCACCCATTCGTACGAATACAAACACGCGTGACAGATCGTTCTTCATTGCACAGTTGAGAGACCCCCAAGTTACATAACGTTCAATCGCATCAACCGTGCTTTCCCAAGACACCGTCCAGTCCATCAAAGAATCATTCTAGGGCTATAAATCATAATTTAATCCGGTTATATCCGTTTTTAGGGGGGGAATACGGTATACCAGTCTTGACGGTGGACAACGTGAATCCTTGCATAGTTGAAAATGGGGAGAATCACATGACGTCGAGGTACGAGCTGATGAATCGCGAGGGTGACAAGTCAAGACTGGTGGTCAGACGTGGTCAAGCATTTTATCTCCACCTCGGACTCTCCAGGGACTACGACCCGTCTATCGACGGTATGTCCTTGGTTTTCACCCTGGACGGAGTCGAGAAACCTCAGTACGGACATGGAACACTGGTCGCAACTCCCGTTCTTAATCCGGGAGAACTTTCCCAAGCTTCTTGGCAAACGACCGTCGAGGCTATAGAGTCAAACTTCATACGCCTGAAGGTAATGCAACAGACACGCCGACCTCATGAAATGTACGAGGGCACATTAATACTTTTATACACTTCGTAAAACATTGTCACTGAATTTTGGAAAATCATTCGACAGATCGTGCCGTCGGCGAACGCTAAGATAGGCAAGTGGAAAATGGAGATCGACACGAAGAACCTAAGAACCGAAGGTGCCGTGAGCTACACCATGGAACATCCGTTTTACATTATCTTCAACCCTTGGTGCCAAGGTACGATTCCAATCTCCGCGAGTTAAATCACGCGTATCCCCTCGCGCAAGGGTTGCAGCATTGTATATTTACTGCCGCAGATGACCAAGTCTACCTCGACGACGAGGCCCAGCGTCAGGAATACGTAATGTCGGAGGACGGTCTAATATGGCGCGGAAGTCACAATCGGCTGCGACCGACAGTCTGGAAGTATTCTCAGTTCGAGCGCGATATCCTCGACTGCGCCCTGCACATGATGGTGCAGGTTGGCAAAGTTCGCATCACCGGTCGGAACGATCCAGTCGTGATATCGCGGATCCTGTCAGCCGCGGTGAGTAGGAAGAATGACTCGACACGTTGATCGCGCGCGTTTCAATCGCGAGATCTAATCGACGGCTCGCTTCCAGGTGAACTCGCCCGATGATAATGGAGCGGTGATGGGCAATTGGTCGGACGATTTCGGCGGTGGCACGCCACCGACAAAATGGATGGGGTCGCAGAAGATACTCCAGCAATATTACAAGACTAAGAAGCCCGTCAAGTACGGCCAGTGTTGGGTGTTCGCTGGCGTGTTGGCCACCGTTTGCCGAACCCTCGGCATACCATGCCGCGTCGTGACCAACTACTCCAGCGCGCACGATACTCAGAGTAGCTTAACGGTCGACTACTTCGTTGACGCCGAAGGCAAAGTTATGGAGGAGCTTAACAACGACTCTATATGGTACGACGATGAACTTTGACACGGCTTTTGAGCGAAATCGGGGGTACGGATGATGTGCAGCGAAAGACTCGCGGCGTTTTGCTAGACAAATTGAGCGTGATCAGTGTCACGCGTTCTGATGGGAACCTTATTATTGGATACGTCTTGTTAGGATCAGATATAAGATATGAAATTCTGCTGCATTTATGCGTTTGTCGACTACGGTACTGTATTTCTTTAGCCGTGCCCATTGTAATTGTTGAGGAGTTTCCTCGTGTGGTACTGAGTCTTTTTAGCTGCACACGGAATTGTTAAGGAGTTTCCATGTGTGATACTGAGTTTCTTCAGCTGTGCACATTGTAATTGTTAAGGGGTTTTTACGTGTCGTACTGAGTCTTTTTAGCTGCGGATGTTGCAATAATTACAGAATTTCTTTATCTGTGCATGCTGTAATTGCTAAGGAGTTTCCGCGTGTGGTACTGAGTTTCTTTAGTTGTGCACATTGTAATTGTTAGACTTTCCTCGTGTGGTACTGAGTCTCGTTAGCTGCGCACGTAGTAATTGTTAAAGAGTTTCCACATGTGATACTGAGCTTCTTTACCTGTGCACGTTTTAATTGCTAAGCAGTCTTCGTGCGTGGTATCGAATTTCTTTAGCTGTGCACATTGTAATTGTTAAAGAGTGTCCTCGTGCGGTACTGAGTCTTTTTAGCTGCACACGTTGTAATTGTTAAGGAGTTTCCACATGTGATACTGAGCTTCTTTACCTGTGCACGTTTTAATTGCTAAGCAGTCTTCGTGCGTGATACCGAATTTCTTTAGCTATGCACATAGTAATTGTTAAGGAGTTTCCACGTGTGGTACTGAGTCTCGTTAGCTGCGCATGTTGTAATTGTTACAGAATTTCTTTATCTGTGCACGCTGCAATTACTAAGGAGTCTCCGCGTGTGGTACTGAGTTTCTTTAGCTGTGCACGTTGTAATCGTTAGTTTCCTCGTGTGGTACTGAGTCTCGTTAGCTGCGCACGTTGTAATTGTTAAAGAGTTTCCACATGTGATACTGCGCTTCTTTACCTCTGCACGTTTTAATTGCTAAGCAGTCTTCGTGCGTGATACCGAATTCCGTTAGCTGTGCACATTGTAATTGTAAAGGAGTTTTTACTTGTGGTATTGAGTCTTTTTAGCTGCGCGTGTTGTAATTGTTACAGAGTTTCTTTATCTGTGCACGCTATAATTGCGAAGGAATCTCCGCGTGTCGTACTGAGTTTCTTTACTTTGCACGTTGTAATTGTTAAGGAATTTCCACGTATGGTACCGAATTTCTTTACTTGTGCGCTTTGTAAATGTTAAGGAATTTCCATGTGTGGAACGAAGTATGGATGAAGCGTCTGGACTTGTCGTCCGACTGCAACGGATGGCAGGCGATCGATTCGACGCCTCAAGAGCTCAGCGAAGATTCGTATCGCTGCGGACCAGCCTCGGTGGCAGCGGTGAAGAAGGGAGAGGTTCTTCGCCCGTATGACAATGGCTTCTTATTCGCCGAAGTAAACGCTGACAAGATCTTTTGGCGCTATAACGGGCCCACTCAGCCCCTCAAATTGATTCGAAAGGATATATACGGGTAAATATGCGAGGTCCAGCTGAAAAATGCTCTGCCTCTTCTGATCGCGAGATATACCAAGTTTGAGAACGTGAAAATGTTTTTGGGGTATCGTTTGAAGACAACGCGTGGGAGTATAATTTCGCCAACGACTCCCGAAAATTACCGCTGATCTCATCAGTATCTGAAAACTGATGTTGAATCACATTTTTTTATTCGGCGATTTTGGGTATTTTTGTTTGTGCGACTCGTTGATAATGAAATCGAATTAGTTGGACTATTTCTAGGCACCTGAATTGTCAAGTATAAACACGTTGCGTTTCTTTGCAGAATCGGGCAGTTCATTAGTACGAAGGCTGTTGGACGATGGGCACGCGAAGATATTACGCACACGTACAAATATCCGGAGAGTAAGTATCGTTGATGAGAGACAAATAAAGCCTTAAGTCGGGGAAATCTGCTCCGTATGAAGATGGATGTTTAATAATCGCAGTCAGCTCGGTGCAATTGAGCCTGATTCATGAGTGTCTCTTTTTCCGACAGAATCGGATGAAGAACGGGCTGCCATGCTGAAGGCGCTGCGTCAGAGCGAATCGTTATTCAGCCGTTACTATCTGAACGAGGAATTCAACGACGTCATGTTCAACTTTGAACTTCGCGACGATATCATCATTGGTGAGCCGTTTAGGTGGGTGGTCTTCGCTTAATTGAAACTTATTGACGCGTCCTATGAGATGTCGTTGGTCAATTGATGACGAATTGGTTTGAGCTTAGTTTCAAATGATTGTACTCTTTTTTCAAATATTACTATGCTTTCACACTAAAGTAAAATGTGAAGACCTGTTCAATTCCTGCTTGTTGCGAATGTTGAAAAGAACTCTCGATACTTTTAACACTTTGACTACCATGATGGTCACCGGTGACCAACGCACTAGATTTTACTGAAGATCCAAAATATTCGCAATGAGTAGCAATTATTATTTTATAAATGCAGTTGTTATTAGAATAGTGATGCGATCCTGTGGTCTGCAATACCTGCATATAATTTACATTTTGCATAATTCAGTCGAACGCTGTAGTATTTCATAGCATCGCCGTTCTAATATAGTAAAATATGCTTGGCAATCAACGTGTTAACTACTCCGCAGCGCTAATCTGTTAAAGAATTTATACGTTTTGCCATTACTTACAGTGTTGTCTTGACCATCAAGAATCGAAGCATATCAAAGGACTATCGAGTGTCTGTCATTTTGAGAGTGGAAACGGTCTTGTACACGGGTCGTGTAGGCGAGCCTGTAAAAAGACGGGACATCGAACGTTTGGTTAGAAGAGGAGTCGTGGAGGACATTCGTATGGACGTCTCTTGGGAAGAATATGGGCCGCGATTGCTGGATCAATGCGCGTTTAATATCGCTTGCCTCGCCACGGTGAAGGACACGAATTTCGAATATTTCGCGCAGGACGATTTCCGCGTGCGAAAACCCGACATTAAAATAACGGTAATGAAAAGCGATATTAATATACTTTGGATTATTTAGATTATAACCCGGAAGCCAATAATCAAAGTAACATCAGTCGCAAATGCCTCAAATGTAAAATGTATACAATTATTGGAGGTATAATGCAAATTTTGTACTGTACTAATGTATATTTAATTTTAATGTATTAATGTATTATATAGGTGGAGAATGATGCGGTGGTAGGTGAAACGCTGAAGGCAACGGCCAAGTTCAAAAATCCACTGCCCATACCATTGAAAAAGGGCAAGTTCTTGATCGAGGGACCCGGATTGGACGAGCAGTTGAAGATAAAATTGTCTGACACAGTTGAGGTGGACGCAGTTGCGGAATGTTCATTCTCGATGGTACCGAAGTTCGAAGGGCGTGCGACGATAGCAGCGAAATTCTATTCGAAGGAATTGGAGGACGTTGACGGTTTCGTCAATTTTATGGTGAAGACGGCGAAAGTAGTTAGCAACGATGACTAACGCGAAATCTCATATCGAAATGGAATTATTTTTTATATCTTCTGCACGATAATCTCGAGACCACAAAACAAATATGGATCCGAATACGAAACCTATCCTTACTTCCTATTTTTCGACTTTCCGATGTTCCTTAGTGCCGCTGTAGATAATACGAATTTGATATCGACGATTTATGTAAAATAGTCATTGTTGCAATGCAAAACATTGAAAATGTTGTGGGGAGATATGCATCTCTAATGTTTAACTCGATTAACACGTGAAACGAATGACAACATTTACATACTACTGCGATGTACAACTAGAATGCCAAAGCAACGCAGTGTATCGTGTGCCTAACGTTTAACGAAGTATACCACTTAACGATGCTTAAATAGACACGTATCGATCAGCGAATCGTGCAAACTGGTTCGCGGCTCCATATGTATAAACCAACCGTAACAATTTCTTTCGTCAATACATACATGTGTTCATAGACTCTCCACTTAGAGCTTTAATATTTATAATTACTACTTTGTACATGCGATAATTCACGATCTCCGCGCCACTGGACTTGGCGCCCAATAAAAGTGATTTGTAATATACACAGCGAACAAGAAAACAGTAATTGGATGTATAAGGTTACCGCGAATGTCACCGGATGCCTGGAAATAGCCCCGACAACTCGCAATCATACGCTGCCGAGAGAAACTACTCGCACCTATCTCGCGCTATCCACTCTTGCGCAAAGCTAAATTATAGACCCCTGCGAAATGAAACAAGTTCACCGAACTCCTGACGTGCCTCAAATCAACAGATATCACTTACTGCTCCGCAAGAAATCAATTACCGCCTCTTCGTACGGCACCGTTGCATATTCATGTCACCGGGCAGCGCGTTTATACGTAAATCGGCCATTCGATCGAATCGTATCGCGTAATCGCGCTGGCCGAACGCGAAACCTTAAAAACCAAGTCGTTCCCAGTATACGTCACCTAAATTCCTTTCTCCCGCGCCGAGCATCGTTTCCCGTGTCCCGAGTGTCCCCGTTCGTGCTTTTCAAAGCTCGCTGACGAATGGTCAGCGTTTAAAGTCCACGTCGGAGGACGGCGGGAGAGGCGTGAGGACGAATGGCGAAGCCGGTTCGGAACAGGCTTCTGCGCCCGGTCAATAAAAAATTCAATCGACAGAGACTACTACCTGGTCGCGAGTGCGCGCGACTACCGGGACCGTGCGCGCACCGGGGCAGGTAATATTAACGACTGGCAATTCGAGGGAGTCGCTGTGGCGAGTGCGTGATTATTCAGAAAAAGAAGAGGAACGAACAGGAGAATGTTACATGCATATACGAGGCGGTCGCATACAGGGTGTTTCGATACGAAATATGTATTTACGCTCCCGTGGGAAGTGGCACGCTAGGCGAAGCCGAGAGGAGCTGTAATCTTGGAAGATGTGAAAGGATTTGTAAAGTATACGTGTCGAGGTGTACGGTTAGAAACTCGCGGCTAGAGATGCGTCTACGTTCGACTGTTGGGATCGCTTGCACGCCTTGCGTATATTCCGAAAATGTCCGGTGATCAAAGAAAAATTTTGGCCGCCACACGCAATTCCAACGTCTACGTCGACAGTCACGCTTTACGGTCTGTCTCACGAGTTTTGTAGAAACACCCAGTACGTTTATGTATACGGTCGGATGATGGGACTCCACGCTGATACGGCCAATGCACTGATGCGAACGATGCATCACCATCCGAGGAAATTAATGTTGAAATATGGGCGCCCGGTGAATGATATGATAGGCAGGAGGCCAGGAGGAACCGCGGAGTTCTCCTGAAGGAAGATCCTTGAGAGCAAAGGGGATCAGAGGAGCGCATCGTACGGTTCCCACAACTGGCAACGCGAGCGGGGGGAGGGGAGGAAGTTATTACCAGACCGATTAATGAATCGTCGAGCGAAATAGCGAGGTGGCGAAAATGTCAGCGTAGCAAATTGGACGGAGAGATGATGGGAAGAGTGATGTAAGGCCGGACGGAGCCCGCGAACGGGCGGCGTAAGCGATCGGCAGGGAAATACGATGGCGAACTGAGATTGATCGCTGATTCAACGGCACCCCGAGCCGCGTTCCGCGTACCCAACTTATTCGGGCGCCGAATTTTCACATCGATCGTCGTACGATCTTGATTAACGCGAACGAGCGGGGCCCAGTCGATTAAATCGGGAGTACCGAGTCCGACAATCGAGCGGCGAAGGTATGCAGATAGGCATGGGGTGCGAGGAAGAGTAAAATTACTTAATTGGCAAAGAGTGTATTAATATCCGGGCCACTCCCAGTTAAAAGCCGTACACGCAGGAAATTTAATTAATCCGAGCGCGGAGCCGTGAGTAACGATCGGCGATGTCGTTCGAGCCGGCGGAGGGGTGGAGGTTGATAAAACGAGAGGGAGGTCAAGGGTGACGGGACGGAGAGACGCCGGGCCGAAGACGAAGAGTGGTAAGATATGTCTAAATACATAACCGTGACACATGATGGACCTGTTGCGGCCCCTGTCTACGGGGGTCTGGAAGGAGTCTGTGGGGCACCGTTTCGGGGCCCCAAGATATTCCGGAGCCGGGCACCCTGCTACGCGCTATGCATCAACACCCAAGATCCATCCCATTATACCTCATCAAAATAACAAACACGCCTTCCACGTTAAACCAACATTCTTTTGTTCCCATCGAATCCCGGTATCCATCAGAATCGCCACGAAAGACGAGCCAGTGACGTGAGCCCGCTTCCAGGAAGACCAAGTCCGCGGGGGGTAGCGAGGGGGGAAGGAATTCGTGAAGATCCCGTGAAACGTTATTAATGTCGGGGACGGGAATGATAGAAACGCGAATGGGAAGCGCGTCATTTTTAAGCCTGAATGAGTTTCGGCCGCGCTCCGCCTCGCTTGGGCACATTTCGGCGATGACAGTCCGAAGAAAGGATAATTGTTATTGGAACATAAATTTAGGCTATGGCCTACTGAATTTGATGAAGGTATAATGACCTGACGCTAGTGCCATGCCAATGAGTTCTATGGAAATGAGATTCGAAATAGATCTCCGTATTATCGTTAAGTTCGAATCTGTCTCCCGGTTAAAGGGTCTTTTCGGGTCGTAACGCGCGGAGGTTAATGTCGGTGAGAGGATATATTTTTCTGAGAGCTTATTGTCTACGACAACACTTTTATAACCGCGGGGTTATTTAAAGGTGTTTGATATATTACCGGTCGTTGGCGTGGATCATGCTGTACAAACACTTCTTGATTTTGTTCATTACTTCTCAAACGGCACTTTTCATTTCGACACTGTTCCAACTAATGCGCGTTCGTAAAATCCTTTTATCGATTACCAATTCATAATATTTAAAAATTCCCAGTGGTTAATTTTCTGGTTACTTTTTGTTTACTGTGGTATGCTAGCTACTGTAGTGCCAAGAACTTCGTGTAGATGGCGGCACTATGCGGTAACCTGGAAAAACTTAGTGTTACCCCTTCTTAAATCGATCCACGATCATTTGTCGAGATTTGTCTACTTAGTGCACTTCGTCACTCGTGTTAAATTAACAATTTTACTCAAGAATCTCAGAACCACAGTGCCTTTCCGCCAACAAAAGTTACATCAACCCGAGAACGGGTTCTGTCCTGTCAAACGGTAAGAAGCTCAACTGTTCGATTACTTTGTTGACGCAACTGAGTTGCTCCCCCAGTAGAATGTTTCAAATGTGTTGTGTGCTTATGCATATTCGAGGCTACCGGAATTTCGTGCATGCCCGCATTATTTGACGATGACATGACCAAATAGATCGCGTCCTACAACGACACACGTACAATACGTAGACGTCGCATTTTGACGTGTCAACGAAAGTGTATCGATCCCGCATTGCGATTCGTTACGCTTAAAGCAACGGGTTCCGGCGATGCACCGTAAACCGTAGCACCGATGTAACGTCAGGGATCGTAAAAAGGTCGCGCATCAGAAGAAACAGAAATTCGCTCGCGCCGGAGTGGATTGAAATTAAAAAAATGGCCGCGTAGGTGTCGGAATTACGGAAACAGGATAACTTTTTAGCTTTTTAATTCGAGCCGTGCGTAACGTTTACCATCCGCGGCCGCGTGTAATCCGGCTTATGTAAGTAATATTCCATGTCATCAGGAAAGCTCTTTGCAGTAAAAGTCAGGAAACGACTGCCGACGCTGCCCCCCCAAACCCCCGTTTTACGTTTCGACGGGCTCTACCTTTTCGCGTGCGATAAAACAGAATTTTGTCTAACATCGTAAAATTTATTTTTCAAGCGACGAACGAGCGGCATATCTCGCCTGAAGTCACTCGCGGATCGACGGCCGCGTTCGAATAATCGCGTAGCAGGCGCCATCTGATCACTCATTCCGCAAATTCGTTTTCGAAATTCGTCACTACTACGAAGAACTAGTTCACTGGACGGCTTTCCCGGCAAAGGACACTTGTGAAATTGGAACAACGGCGGAGCTGCAAAATTCCATCAGGTAATGCTGACAAATATCCTAATAAATGAGAAAGTGAAACAAACAATCGTACTAGATTCGATAAGTTGGACGAGGTTATTGACACCTGCAAATACTACAATGTGCGAAAGAGACTAACTACTAGCGATCGCGCACTTTGCGTTGTATCATAAATAAAAGTATCTGTTATACGAAAATGTAGAGGTAGTCGCGATGGTTACTTAGATTGACTAGAAAATATTCAGACATACATCTCCTTTCTGCGGCAATCGTATCTGTGCTGTACATTGCATGTTATGGTGCATGATGATTCATAACCTATAACAATGAGGTTATTCCAGAAAGCGGATAAGTTGCCGTTCACACGTTTTTCAGAAAATCGAAATTACTGTTGCAGTGATGAGTAATATGGACGGAAAAGGTCCCGCTGAAATTGGCATGCTTGCGTTGTCAGCGTGTCATTCGACTTCTGTACACTTTGCATTCGCGTATCGATCCTCGAACGATGGAATCCGCTGAGAGGGCCGCGGAGTGGTACGAGGGAGGGTTTAGTTGGGATGGTCCGTCTCGTTTCGAATGCATTATTCCGCCCGACGCACTTCATCCTGAAAGCTCGTAACATGGAGGATCCCTTTCCTGTATATTTTGTTCTCGAACGAAGAGGAAACTGCGGATGCATGGAGGGAACGGACGTTATTGTTAAATTGTTCCAAATAACCTTCTACTGAAGTGCAGGTACATCAAAAATCTTTTCTTTGTTTCCTGTATACTTATCGTACCTTTGTGTCATAAGTCGTTTGTAAAATTCATTTTGCATACTTGTTCTTTTGACTTGACATGACAATTTTGTTATGACAATGTAATGATAATGTCGATTATTCCAGATGACTATTTTCGTGCTCTGGACTCAGGCAGTTTTGGGAAGTCAAGTACTCGGATGATTAATGGACCGATCTCAAAATGCTGGTTCGGTAAGTACTTACATCCAATTCAATAACGAAACCTTTAGGCAACCTAATCCGCTCCAAATCCTCGAGGTTATCGAGAAAACGATAGAATCGAAATAGTCTAGTTTGCCTACCGAGTTTCTCACTTTCGATTATTTAATTTGCATTGTGCCACGGGACTCCGGTCCATTTTCCGTCAATCTTTTCACTCCACGGACGGTTCAGACATTGTCTGACACTTCGTTATTTGCGTGTCTGTATTTGCGCAGGGATTCCCTTCTCACTGACAGTTTGCCCAAACAAAGGGCGAGACAGCCGTGGCTTCGCCACGGTGTCGGCCCCGTAGAGATGAGGGGTGAATAATTGTTCGGGAAATAACATCATGTTATCGCGCGACTCTCCATGAGTTTCCTAATTTGATCGTAACATAGGTACTTGCGGCGCTCTTGTAAATCATTTCTTTGTATTTATCTGGGGTTTACTAATATGTAGAGAAGTATGTACGTTATGTACAAGTATTATGAAAACAAGTACTAACACGCACTTTTTTAATTACTTTATTTAAAAGAATAATCTACTGCAAAACTCAACTTAGTAATATGTGCCGTTACATTTTTTATTTAGGGATTTAGTATTACGGGTAGTATTTAGGAATTTAGTATTACGTACACAAATACGTACATTACGTATAAGTATTACCTAAATAAGTAGCGTTACGCGTTTTTTTTATTATGTTATGTAAAACAATGACGTATTGCAAAAGTCAACTTAGTCGCGTGCGTTGTTGCAATTTTACCATACTGTGACGTGCATTGCCTTGCGTTTTCATTGAATTTCTATTACACTTGAAAACACATTTTATTCCCATCATCGAATATTGGGCATCATTATTATTATCCGCGATCGACGAAATTGTAGCACATCGCCGATAATGAAAGCGACCCTTTCACAATTTATACGCAACAACCTGCCGGTACAAGGGTTAGCAAAAAAAGCATGCACCGAGAACGTAATCTCTCGCCGGCTGTACGCCATATGCGAGGGATTGTTCCGAGTCGAGGTTCAATTTCCATCGAACGTCTGGCGACCCTGTTTACATAGGTAACCCGCTGGCTCGGGGCAAAACTCTGTGGATATTTGCACAAGGATCTTTCCTCGATTCGCCTTCAAACAAGCCGTGCCACAGAGACAGAGCCATCGAATGCGAGGAGAGAGAAACTGAGAAAGCGTATTATACATTCGGACTTGCGTACGTGCACGTACACATCCCCTGCGCATAGCAACACACAGAACCGTGCACGCGTAAATAGAGAGACAGAAAGAAAGGGAGAAGATTGAGAGAGACAAAGTCAGGGTTCCTGTCGACTCCATATCGTCAACGAGGAGTGACGAGGGGTTGGTTTGAGCGAGAAGGGAGGTCGAGCAGGGTCGTAGGAGGGATCTCGCCGACGAAGAAGGGAACTCACTTACACCGGGCAAGGCAGTGTGCGTGAAAAAAAGGGAGCGCGAAATGGCGCGCCTTCCTCATTACGCATGCACCCCCGTTCGGTAAAAGGGTCTGACTGACTGACTGACTGACTGACGCGCCTCCGCGCCATCTATGCACAGTACACACATATATACGTGTACGTATAACCATCCCATTCCCATGAAAACCTAGATGGGTAAGGCGCGGCATACGAAACCGCCCTCTGTGTAAACCAACCCCCTTCCATATCCACCGTCTCCTTCCCTCCGTTCTTCACCCTCTAAACTCCCACCCCTTTTCGATCCCCTTCTTCCTCCTGACGCCCTAATTGCGCCACCCCTGGCAGCTAGTCACTTTACCATAATCTCCTGGGTAATGGGGTTCCTTGTGAGCTCCGGCAGCCAGAGAGCGAGCAAATGAGAGAGAGACGAGGATTTCGGGGGATAGAGTGGGATATGCGCATCTGCATGTACATGAGCGCGTGGGTGTGGATCGAGTTACGAACGTGGTTACGATCAAAAGCTCACACTTTGTCAGGCAGCGGTGATTCTTGTGCAAATTAAGTCTTCGCCCGGTAGCCTGCGTGTTTCGAGCCACGGGTATTGAGTAAACAGTTTCACTCGAATAATGGAAACGGGTAGGGTTGGTAATACAATTAGATAATGGAACGAGGATAATACGATGTAAGTAATGTCATCTTTACTTTCGATTTCAAACTGTATGGCGGGCTACAATACAAACAGTCTACAATAGCTAATTAGACATATGACGTCCAAAGACCGATAAATATGAAGTCGATAAAATGCCGCCGACTAAAAGCATTTGAACATTAAAGAAGATTAAATACTCAGAAGCGCGTAAATATGTACGCTGAATAAAATTGGAACCAATGGGTATCATAACTGCAAGAGAAGCAAGTAAAGATACATCTACCTACCTACACAAAGCCTCAAGCACTGATATTGATACTGTATACGGTGATGATGCGATGTAACAAGCAGGAACGTGGTTAGTATCCTGTTTATGTGACTAACAATGCGCGAAGAGCAGACACCGAACAACGCCAGCCTCATACAATGAGCAGTGCCAATTTATTTCCATTCTCCTCAGCCTCCAATGGCGACACACGCGTTAGCAATCGTCTGAGCAGAATGACGCTACTCTTCTCCCTACGCTTCCAACAAAGCATCGAAATCGCAATCAACGCCTCAAGTCAACGAGGTGCGCGCCAACAAAGAGTTCAAAGAAACACCGATGCGCGCCGATGACAAAGATGGTTTTGCCGCTCATAATTCCGCACGCCGAACGCGAGCCTTCTCTTTGGGCCGAGAATTTCGACTGCTACAGCTGACGGGCGCGAAGATATCGCGTGTTAACGTTTAGCCGAATGAGATTTCGTTTACAACGTGCCCAGCGCCAAGGCTCGTCGTTCTGCACGTGTCGAGGAACGAGCGATCTCAAGACGAGCAGCAGCTTGTGTCTCTCCGGCCATTGTGTCGGCCATCTTTGATCGGCTCCTATTACGCTGGCGGTTATGCCCACGGACATCGAAATGACAGGTTGTCCCGAACATTTGGGCAACGGGGACATCGATTGCGAACGGACCCCCACCCTCCTCTAACGGGCCATCTTCCATTTCTTCCCGTCATCCGACCCGCACAATGGGCAATTTCGTGATCGTCGGCGCGTATTAGTCGTCGCCGCGTTTGTGCGCCGCCGCGTTAGAGTCCTGAAATGATTTAACCGCAAGCGCCGTTCGAGTCGCCACCGTGGTCGACGTTTGGGCCCCGCGCGAAGTAATTGGCGTTACGTGGGCAAACCGTCTGTCTACCATTCCGCTAACCGTTTCAAGCACGCGTATCCTAATCGCTTGTCACCTAAATTGAGCGCCAATTTCGAATGAACAGCGGACACGCCATTATATCGGGCATTATGGCGTATAATTCTGAGCGGGGCGGGCTGGACATCGGCGTCAGGAAGTAATTACTCGTTCTATTGTAAAAGAATGTGCCCCGTGCGCACGAGGAGCGGGGCGTGTTACGTGACACGCCGATGTATCAGCATCGTTTGAATTGCGGCCCTTGGTGCTTCTAACACTGGCAGACGGCGATCTGCATAGGGCGTGACGTGACGGAAGACGCGTCATTCTTGACAATAATCTTGGCGTTGAATGTGAAACGAATATAATCGTGGCGCGGTTCACTTCTTGGCTGGCAGTCTGCTCGTCTTCCGCGTTATTTGTCGCGACTTGACGGCAAGTGAATTGCTAGTTTGTTGGTCTACGCGTTTTCTTCTTGATTTAATTTCCGCTGTTTACAGATATTTGTAACTTTGGAATATTTGGTAAATGATAGTACTGATCAATGCCATATTAGCTCTTCGCGGCCTAAATAATGGGAAATTGTATGCTCTCTTGCCCCCAGTTGCTGTGGCGATAGTCATTCGAAATTGTCAGCAAATACATACATGAAGATGTACACATATTATAAGAATGCTTTTATTTAAATTTCGTATCACTGCTCCAAAAGTGGGATTTTGTATGTATTTGATGGGAATTTACAAATTGAACTTAATTCTCTCTTTCATTCATGCATTAGAAGACCCATTTCATTATAATAATGGATCGACACGGATATCACTACTGCGCGCTTTTCGTCGCGTGAAATTTAACGGAAGGGTATGTCTGATCTTCTGTAGAAATGTGCAGATACCTCCTGGCATCGCCTTGCCGGGTAAAGCCTGATATATTCTGGCACTTAATTATGGCGGAGGAAGCGGGGATTAGGTTGATCGGAGTAACGAAAGGGTGGAATTTACATAAGGTCGGAAACTCGCGGACTGAGCTCCGTTTTCGTAAATCTTTCGGATAAAGCAGACTTTCGCTGAAGAAAATGTAGGCCGCCTATGTCATCAGAAAATATCATTATTCATTTCCCGTTAGGTTTCTACCTTAAGCAACATCCTCAATATTCGTCCTACATTCTAACCAGAAAAGCTCGGCCGTCCCCTTAAGCTAGAAATATACCCCAACGCGCTTCTACGCAGCTCCGTCCCATTCAGCTTTCGCGTCCCGTTATCGACAAAAAGCCATACCTCCTCCTTAACTTTGAACTCTCCTCCACAAAGTCACAGTTTCGTAGCGGCTGGACGCGCGCGACATATTAACATATATCCGCACGCACCGGTTCCACAAAAGGCGTCTCATAAAGTTTCACATCGAGATTATCACTGAATCACGCGCGCAAGGGGTAATCTCTGGTAAACGAGTTCCTCGGGTGTATCAACACGAGCTTTGTGGAGGGCAGGCTCGTTTCATAGAAAGGTTCACGGGCGTCCCGTGGGAGGGATTGTAGTCGGTATAGCCGGTTGACATCGAAATCCAGTGACGTATCTAATTGGGGCCACTTTAACAGCGAACCAGCGAGTGGGGCGGATGGGTAGGATAAGCCGTAAGCCGACGGGGCCCGCGGTAGGAGATCACCCCAGGCTTATAACTGCCGGGGAATCTTCTCTCTGGACCTCGCTCCTCTCTGTATCCATCGCCGCCCCTCGCGTGCGGTTATACGGGAGAACTCGCTGGATCGTGATAGACCCTGTCCTTCCTCTGCTAACGGCAGCATCCACCTTCTACTCTCCGTTCACCCTCTCCGCCCCTCCATTCAATGCCCCCCAAAGTATCTCCGAGTGAATCCGGCGTAAATAATGCCGATTATCCCCCCGGCAATTGTTTTATCGACCGACCTGTCTCGCTCGAGGAGCGAACGCAAAGAGGGTACTCTCCCCGAAATCTGCGCAACCCTCTTTTCCCACTATCGGGCGCCGCTGGCTGTCGCGGCTGCGGCACAGATTCGAGAGCGTATATACGCTTTTTTCCCGGGGAAGAATTCAGCGCGAGAGCGACAACGGACGGGGGAGCCGCGCGAGAATTGAGACAAATTTGACGGGAATGCCGTAAAAACGGAGATGCCGTGCGGTCGTTTTAAGAACGGCACTTCATTGTTTCCGGAGATTAGCGGTACGCCGCGTCAGTGGCGTTTTCCGCCGTAGCGGGTCTGAGCGATAGATTAAGTTGGGATTCCCTGAACGTTGGTCGTTCACCGCGAAGTTTTACACTTTACTGGTAGTTTCACTCGTATCCTCTGCCGGCGGCTGTTTCTTCGTCGCAACCCAGCGCGATGAAACTCTCGTAACCTCGGTCGATCGTGTTATTAATTTTCGATGTGGCTTATCCCTAATAGTTCCCGTTGCATCGGGGCACGACGTCAGCTCACGCGATCTTAATGGAACTCGATGCGCGGACCGGTCGCTTTTTGCTCCCTGCTAATTATGAAATTACCCAGAAATACAGTCCCCGTGCCCCGCGGAGCAATATTTGAACGCGAATTATGCCGGAACTCTCTTCATCCACCTTATTATCCCTTCCCGCTTGCTCTTTTAACCCTGTGTAACTCCTCTCCTTGCCGTACCGTCCCACGGCATCGGGAAACTTATTCGGTTAATGGGACGAGCTTCTACCTCTGACTTCGTGCCATTCGCGATGTTCTCAGTCCGTTTCGGAGGCCATCTCGTGGCTCGATGGATATTAATTGGTTTGCGAGGCAGACGCCCAATTATGAGTTGACGGCGACAGCGGTCCAGCGTTGGGTCGTTGAAACTAATGTGCTTGTCAAATTAGGAGTTGGTCGTCTTCGAAAATAAGCACTTTAGCGTCTCGGATACACCTTTCATTAAAATATTCACTCCATCGCGATGCACTAGTTTCAGCGGCAGTGTTTCATGCTTCAACAACGGCTTTCAAACCATTTGCTTACATCGTGTCGCCATGAATACGCGTCCGACCATATAGAATTTTCAACATTTAACTATATTTAAATACAACCGTTACAGCAATTATTTTTCACTCCTCCCGTGCATTCTTGCAAAATTAACCTCCAAACTTTTGGCCCGAGTCGTTAACTTGCATTTAGCATCGAACTCAATTCCACCTGCATCCTAAGAAACCCCGCATGCCTATATCGCCGCGCCATTTTGCATTCTTCAGCACTGCCTCAAGCAGCCCGCTCCACGTGAACCGTTCGTCGCAAAATCAACGCCGTGTTAAACGACGCACGTCCACGACGTTTTCCTCAGTTTCGCTAACCGCCTTGCAGTATCTCCAAGATCATGCCAGGCTGAAGAGTCGCCGCGCGAGCTAACTTCTTCCACTCGCGCAAAAAGAGGGAAAGAGGAAAAAGCGAGCGACCGTCGTTTACTCAGGCTCAGTTCGTCCTTTCGCCATTACGCTCGACTCACCCACACCCACGGAGCGACTCCCCGAGCCTAACGACTAAATAAGTCTCCCCAATTAAAAAACTAATTTCGATTAGAGTCCCTGAGCGGCCATTTGGCGTCATGTAACTACAGGCTGGGGTCGCATGGGGGTGAACGGTGGTGAAGTCGCCGGGGTAGGGGCTGCTTCTGGTCTCTAGGACGCGGTGCTCGGGTTATCGGCTTTCTCGCTCGAAGCGTTCGCGCGTACAATTAGGAAACGTGGGAGATCTCCGGGCCGGAAAGGGCCGCGAATGCTTGCTCGTGTCACGGTGGCGTTTTATCGAGCGCGACCATCTTCGTGCGCGTTTTACCGAACAGGTTAGCCGGGCGAAGCTTGAACGTTCGATGATTTGTTGAGCATAGAGATGTCTTGCGTTGCGTGTACCGGAGTTGCGTGCGCGTATGTGGTGGTGCGGTTAATGGATGAATATTTGGCATGCACGGGGAAAGGGAGCTTTGGAGCAGTTAGCTGAGCGTGCGTTGGAGTGAGTTTATGCTTGTTGCACGCTGCCGTGAAAGAGTTGGGAGCGTAGGAACGTGGTCCGCGTTTAGGCGGTTTCGGAGGATAAGCCTCTTGTTCGGACATCAGTCCATTTTCACGGCATTTTTCTGGCACAAAGCCTGTTTAATGAAAACTGATATCTCGCTCCGAAGTAGAGATTACCGGCGGGAATAAAAGAGAATAAATTGCCTCGGTCCGTGGAAACGAGTAGGCTGCGGCGAGACAGTTTAACAGGCGACGATAAACGTTTCGTTGACTCAACAAAGTCATCCTACTGTCCCGTGGTGTGGCTCGGTCAGCGATCGAGAAATCTTACTGAATCGACAGAAATCCTTTCACGGGTTTAAAGGTACGGCGGGCAAACGTCGGAGCGAAAGGGAAACAGTGGGAGAAAGGGGGAAAGAGAAGGAAAAAGAGAGGAGCAGCCTTCGGATGGAATTCCAGGAGAACTGCCATGCGTTACAACGTGTTTCACACTTCGGGTGAGTCGCCCACGCCCAAACAAATATATAATGCGGCATTAGAATAACAAATAGTGGTTGAAGCATCCACGCCTGCGAGCTGCGGGGCGCCTCGACCCGTAGGTACGCACCTACATAAATACTAATACGCACATAAATAGATATATCTTCGACGCAGAGAGCCGCGGGGTCGGACGACTCCTGAGGAAAGTCTCGGTTACTTTTTCGCACATTTGCATAAGAGAAAACGCCTCAACAATGACGCGCAATTTTCGGCCGAAACCCGTCGCGCTGCTCGCATTGTTTCGCGCTATCGCAATTTACAAGTCCATAGTTGTTGGCCGCACGTGAGATAACGAAGAAATATCTGTAGTCAGAATAGCATGACGGACTGTAGATATCGAGATCGAGGGTGGTGGGACGCTAAGCGCTGCTGCGTACATTTCTTCCAGGCGACCCTTTGGTCGTTTGCACGAGCCCCGAGGCAAGCTACAAACTCGAAATTCTCATGGCACGATTTACGCGGCCTTTCGTTTGACTTCTGGGGGGGCTAAGTGCGGCAAACTTTCCACCCCCGCCCGCTCCGACGTTCCCAATAATAACAACGATATTACCGTCCGTGGCGATAACGAGGAGACGATGTCGAGGGAGGACAGGACGAGGCGGTAAAAAAAGACGGACGAGTCTCGTGACGAGCGGCGAGTGCGCTGGGCGACAGATAACGGAGAGGAAAGGACGAAGCCGGCGACTCGTTGAAGGACACGGAGCTTCCGACACTTGAAAGTAGTCGACCTCAAGGATACTGCGTCAAGAGTACCGTGGCGCCAGTTACCATGATAATCTGCGATGCCGGGCGCTCAGACGGGATGAAGTTACAACCTGTTTTATGGAATCATTTGACAGAGGTTCTGATATTTTCATCGAGAACAATAGTCGCAGCTTGACGTAGCACGTCACGCACGCATCAATAACGTACGTCAAGCTCATATTTCGCGCTCACCTCCACATTTAATATAGATTACAAATTATCCTATCTTTATTATCTGCCTGCGCGTGAATGGCAGTTACTACCCAAACGGTGCGAAGCGCGCGACGTTAACAACTGATTTAATACCTCCCTCCGTACGGGTAGGCGCGTTAAATAATACGCGACAAATAGAGAGTCAGCGAAGTGCGGCCTGTGCGAGAGATTTGCATCGACGTTTTCACGGTTCTCGATCGCGCATTACGCGAACGCATACATAATGTGGCCTCATACGGCGCGCGACACGTTGCTTCGCGGGAGTGTTTCTTTCGTTGAAGCGTGCATCCAACGAGATTATAATGCGTGGGCCGCGGTGTATCGCGAGAAGAGAGAAACGGAGAACGCATGCGCAGAGAGAGGGATGGAGAAAGGCTGCAAGAGGAAAAGAGAGAGAGAGAGAGAGAGAGAGAAAGCGGGAGAGACAGAAGTGCGTGGCGTTAGAACACGTGTAGGGGGCAGGGACGAGAACTATATACCCCATGAATAACCCATGCAGGAAACAACACACTCACGTTCGTGTACACGATCGCACAGCCATAATCACACACCAAGAGTCGCGGGTAACTCACGTTGACGCCCGTTTCACGACGGAACGGCGTGAATATATGGAAACCGTCGAAATAGATGCGCGACGATCTTCGACTGGGGGGTGAAACGGGCAGAAAGGGTTGAGAAACTTCGGAGGGTAGGATTACTGGGACGAAGTGAGGTAGACGAGAGCTGAGTTGGAAAAAAATGCTGAGCCATCGAACCCGTGTTTATCGATCTTTGAATCGTTGATATTTACTGAATCACGGCGTGACCGATACGGTGGAACGTGGGTCGATTACAATGGCGTGAAAGAGGGGTTCTTTCGGTTTGTACCTGAATGACGGTGGAACGTGAAATACTGTGAAAATGAAAAACGTGTCTGTCTTTCGAGTTTAATCTTTCAGCAGATTCTTCGTAGCGGGTGCAGATTACGCGGATTTATGTTCACTCTTTGCCACTCCATCAGGCACAATCTTTCATTGAACTTAGCAGTCTTTTTTCACAAATACGTCTCTACCGATCTACAAGTTATCTCAATAGCAACGAGGTGTCATTAAACTGAAATTTCTCGACGGCAGCAAGAACTTCGACTGCGTACGTCATTCCTGAATTATCCGCGTTCGAATTAACGATCGTCGCGAGCAGATAACGTCAGGAGTGAAAACTGAATTATTTAATGCCCATATCGATTTATATCAGTATCCAGTCGATCGTTCCAATGTAGGTAACGTTCCATCGACAATTAACATTCTTGCCCTCCGCCGTGCATCGTATCTCCCATCAAAATGCCTCAAATTACCACGCAGACGTCTCACTTTCAATCGCCCAGCGTCAGGCTCGCGCCTCTCTCCAGCGGAGAAAAGTGTAAGCGGCCGCATCCATCGCTCCTCCCCGAACGGCGAGAACTATCCGTGTCCGAATCGGCGATGGCCGCGTCCGAATGAACTCGAGACTGAAAAGTGCATCAGCCATCGGTGGATGCGTGCGGCGGGAGGCTGTAGTGCAAAGATAGACGGGCAAGGGGTACGGCGGTCGGAAAGGGTAAGCGAAAATAATGTGTCACCAGACACCCTCGCCACATGTGGCCACCCGTGGGCCCGCGGTGCGCGTAGGTAGTTAGATAGGTAGGTTGGCTGAACGCGGTTAAGTGCGTGCTCGATGCGTGTGGACCGGGCCTAAGCTGCGTGTGGACGTCCACGTCGTATATCGTACACCTACCTGCTGCCTCCGTTGCTAGCTATTGCCGCTGCTGCCGTTGCTGCCGCTACGTAAACGCGACACGCGGGTAGGTATATGGCCTTAGGCCCATTCGGAATCGTGCTACTCATCTACCTGCCCCGGCAACCACGGTGGACAGAACCGTGGTATTAAAGCGTTACACGATGCTTATCTAGGTCCACACACGACGAGGCACATCGATGAGCCTGCCGCTGCGCGTTTACACGTACACGCCCGCGCGAGAATACGTCCGTATATCGGCTACGGTCATATGCGTACAGACGCGTATATCGTCTGCAGCGGCGATTGTCCGTATAGGCGCGAGCACCTTGGTGCTCGGTAGCCATAACAGACGAGCCGGCTACCTACCGCATTAACATCGGGTTTATAATCTCGGCGTTAAGTATGAGCCATCGCTCCAACTGGCATTGTGAGCTGTTATTGATAGGACGCTCGTGACGGTAACTCATGGAAAGTATATGCGCACTACCGTTAGCGCGTGTTCGCCGCTGAATCGGGTGGTGAAACGAGCTGATTCCGACGGTATTGTGGATCGGCGAACGGAAGACGCGGGGTCTGCTTCGGTTTGTTATGGTTGTGAATTTTTTGCGGGCGATTTTTTTGCGGGGTGCAGCTCGCGGTAATTGTAACGGTGTGCATTGGCAGTTTGAGGTTTCTAGCCACGTTTTCCATTCATGAGCGCCATTGATAGCACGCACATTTATCTTGCCGGGCTGGCATCTCAATTGTGGCACGGAATTGGGTGGCTCACGGTTTTAAGCGCACTCCGTATAATCGAATTGCTTAATTTACTCTTTAGCAGATAAAGTATAATTGATGTCGTCGCGTATATGCTGCGTAATACGGACCGAACTACCGAGCGTGGAAATGCATCCGTGCTGTAACTTTGCCGCTGTCACAGCTAAAGCTCGTTTAAGCGATCCTATTTGCTGCGCCAGCTGTGTAATATTCGTAGTTCATACGTCGCATCGTAAAACGAATTGTCGCAATGAATTTTTGTCGCGCTGGCTCGTTATTACTTCTGCGCAGACTTTCAGTGTAAAGCAACAATGAGAATCGCACTTCCGGGAGTGATCGATTACATCGAAACACCGCAATACGTTCATACGCAATCGCGTCTCATTATAGCCGCGTGCAGAGCAGCCTCCAGCTTCTTCCCGCTCGACCACGTAATCACAGCGTCAACTCACCGCGCTTAGGAAATTCCTCACTCTCGACCCGTTGCGATAACAATCAGATTTACCCGCAAACGGGTCTCTTAAACGCCATCATCGGTGTCACCGTTTAACAGCGAGCCAAGGCAGAAACGTAATACGCTCATGTGCATTGTGATGCGCACCCGTAGGTGTACGCCATCTGTCGATGGTGTTAGTGCAGTCTTGTTAGAGTCGCCACCGATCTCGAGCGTTCCGCGTGGGTGGCCTACCACCTCCACCGTGAAAGCTTCTTCCACCACCTCTAAACCACCACTGGCGGTGGTGCTCTCGCGCAGGCTTCTCTTCTCGTCGGATGATGAATGACTTCGAGTTTCTCCCGCTGCCCCGCCACATGCACCCGCGCCCCTACCGTCTCTCCGCACCCTACTTCTGGCCAGATCGTCCGTCCGGCCCTCTCTTCCCTCTCCTACGTGATATTTCTCCTCCCTGCATCATCGACTCGCTCCCTCTTTCACTGCTCTCTTTCTCCTCCTCTCTTTTCCATGCCGCGAGTCTCACCAATTCCCCTCTCTTTGTCGCACTCGAGCTTATCTATCCCGGTTCGTCTCCGCGTCGTTCTATCTTCTCCAGCTTTCGCTCGGTCGCTCACCGCGTCTCCGTTCCTCCGACTTCCCCCTTTGCCGCGCTCTACTCCGACGCGATGCAATTTGCATTCGAGCTGCTGTTGCCGCCGTCGCTGCCACTGTCGTTACCACGAGCGGCGCAGGGATATTCGTGCGCGCGTAAGCGAGCAACAATGGCGAGGTTCGTGGAAACTTTTGCGCCGCGGAAGTAACGACCGGCATCGCTGACTCGACTACGACTATTGTACCGTACCCACGGTATGTATCGGGTACGGACCGTGACCGTCTTTATGGTTATTGTACAGTATCTTATTGAAATTTTATGTCCGCGCGGCGGCACTACGTAAGAGATAATTAGCCGTGGCCGATCGCGCTCGTACGCTCGTTTGACGGATATTTATTAGTTCTAACGATTATCCCGCCGCCTCGGCGCTACCTTACGTGCGAGGGAAATTCTTGAATAGACGGTATTACGCCAATAAACGTATTCCGGTTCTCTCGGTATCGCCTCGGCGCCGTTCGACCGCGCGTGGAACGGACAGGTTCCCAAGCGTGAAACGAATTTAATGTCCGGAACATCTTTAAGGTAGATTGACAAGACCATTATCTAAAATAACGAAGATCGCGCCGTTACGAGCCACTAAGTTAATCGCGGCGATGCGTCATTAATGTCGTAACGAGCGTGCCGCTCCGCTACTAAAGACGCGGGGGCCGCGTTGACCAGCGTATTTTACGTAGTTCCGCTCCCGCCGAACGTTAACTGTCGGGGGCAGAACTTTACAATTGTCGGCGGTTTCGATTTCCACCGGTGCCGTTATCCCGCGGACTCACGCCACTCGTGTTCCTTCCGGGTAGAACGAAATCGTTAGCCTCGCGCAAAATGCCCACTTAAACATATCCGAAACCGCTAAACTTGACTGCGCCCGGACAACTTTCTATCGGGGCGTGCGGCGACCACGACAGCGTCGGATACAGTCGTAAGCCGTTAAATGCGAATTTCACCCTGAGGTGACGATTTCAAAGGCGTCGGGTGACACGTCGGAGCGTCCGCAACCGCCCTAAAAACAGTCGAAATGCCAGACGAAACGGGGGGTCCAAACGTGGCTCGTTCCTTGCGGTCGACAGACTCGAGGAGAGAAGTCGTCTTTTCAGCTACCTGAAGAGAGGAGAGAAGGCGACGGGCCGAGGCTTCATATTTTATACCGGGACCCTTTATGCGCTCGACTACGGGGGCACCCAGCGTGTCGAATAGAATTCAGGAGGCCGGTATACGATAGGTATTTTGACATGCCCGAGAAATTAGTATAATAAAGGGGGGCTAGGTAAAGCGCCTAAGTGCCTAAACACACGCCGTAAATCTCCCCTTTTGCTCTCGAAGATCCAACGAATGAGCGCACGAATGATCGTTCACGTATTTTTCCCTCGTGCGGACGGTATACATCCTCAGGATGCTCCACGAAGGAGATGCCGAGCGTCGTGCCGTTTGATCGATCGAGATACATCCGCTCATAACGGTCTTTATTGCGTTTTTCGAATGACGCGACTCCATTTATTAGCGGGGTTTTAACGGCACGGCTCAAATCGTTCCCACATGCTTCGGCTCGTAGGTTGAAACATTGCGGAGAAAAGTGCAACTGACGGTGTGGTCTTAATTTTTTTAATGTTTGGCCTCTGGCGCTGGGGCAAGAATCCTGGAGTTGTTCGTTGTAGGTAATGGATGAGCTAGGGGGTAATGAAGTTAGCGGCTTTCTACGTAGATATCATTACCGGTGCCATTTATCATGGGAACTGATTATTATTATTTTGTAACAGTCTTGAACGATAGTAGTGGTGGGCATTAATCTGCTCAAGTAACATCGTCTTTTAATAGTACAGTCGAGACAATTTCCCGGAGCAACATATTTCGCGATTCTGTCAAGACTATACTGCAGCCGTCAGTGGGTTATGGAGTACATTGTCAATTACAATTATACTTTGAAACGGTACGCCGGAAAAATGATTAGACTCGCCAGTTTTACGGTGGGGTCAATGATGGGTTAATTTTCCCAAAGTAGTCAAAACTCAGGTAACTATTGCCTAAACGACAGAAGGGTTATGTGACCTGTCTGCAGAGAATAATGGTTCAGAATTCGCCGCAGGATTCCTCGCCACGAACCATAAACAGGCAAGTAAATAAATATGCCTCGCCCATCGTCAGCGAACAATGAACTCGGCACGCAAAATTAATTATCAACTTGAAACATCGTATCCCAGGTTTTCGAACAATTACACCAATAAACCCAATCCACCGTTGTTCTGATTTTGCGCCGTCGCAAGGTACACGCTCGCAAAGCATTTCATGAAACTCTTTTCGCCATACGTCATAATCTTAACGCGCCTGAGAAAAGAAACAAACTCGTGCTTCTAATATTCACGAACGAGGAACACGCGATGCGAGAGAGTTTTGTGCTGCGGCGCGAAGATCGGGACCGAGTCTCATAATTATTCCTCCCAGTCAAGACCGCCCTTCGTAACAAGAGAAAGAGACTCCACCCGCGATCCGGAATGCGCGACATAAGAGCTGCAAGTTGCACGACGGCGGTGCAACAACTCCTCCAACGGTCTCGACGCTCGAAGCATAAATAAATTCGCGTTTCTCGCGTTCGTGTGAGCGCGCACGATTCCACGGGAACAGTCAGCGAGATGCAAAATACGCCTTTATTAGCAGCCAGTGTAGATACGCGCGCGATGCAACGGCTGGTTCAAGTTCAGAGGCGTAACAATGGGAAAATGCCAGGCTTCAGGCGTTAGGAAACTTGCGATGTAATTCACCGAGCGCGGACGGCATTGAAAATATAATAGCTGCTGTTATTGACGGAACTTTGCTTCTTTTCGGCAATCACAAAAATGTCCAAGATCGTCAACATTTTTCGCCTATCCACGTGCATTAAGGTACATGCACGTTTACGTTTCACCCCAGCCGCCAACGTCAGATCTCTTAAAGCGGACCTCCATATCACTAGGTTCACGGGCAAAGCGCACGAGTGAGCTTCGCTAACAAGCAATAGCTTGCTCTTCACTCCCCAAGGCCCTGCCGCCACACGCCGCCGATCTGAAGACATCCATAAACTATTACTTCACCCCTTCGCCCTCCCCTTTTTCCGCGTCTCCACCCACGGCACCCTCGCCAACAGATTCCCGAAACTGAAGCCCAAAAGCCATCCTCCCCGTTCGGTAGCAGTCGCTGTCTACGCCACTGGCCGTCGGGGTACGTACTATATAGGTATAAGTACATACTCCGGCCATCCGGCGAGAGGGGTCGATCGATCTCTCTTTCGTCGTTGCGCGGCCACCGTGTCGCTGTCACGCCGCTTTCGAGATACCGTAGGCGTCGATGCTGGCAGCGGCAGGCAGGCAGTCAGGACAGTGGTAGTGGTAGGCGAATCGACGTAGTGGTGGTTGCGGTTGTCGACGACGGTGGCAGCGGTTACGAGGCGTGGCCTTGAAGAAGTGCCTTTCCAACGTTCGCGCCGCCCCTGCCGCATGGTCGCTGCTACGCAGTCGCTGTAACCTCTCGGGTCACGTGACCCGCGACGCCCGTTCCTCGTCGTCGGGTCTCACGTGACCGCGTCTACTCTTCGAGCCCGACGAGCGTCGGGCCCCGCCTCCTGAGGGCTTTCCGTTCAGCGCGCGCAACCGAACCCCTTATCGTCGGGTTCGCCTCGTCGGCCACCGCCGTCGGCACGATTGTACGTCGCCCCGACCGACGTGGTGGGGCAAGCGAGGCGCGTGGGAGGAGGAGCTGTGAGCCAGTGGAGTCCGGGAAGTCGAGCAGCGCAGACGCGTTGTGCGCCGCGCTGAGTCCCTTCGTTTAGAGAGAACGTCAAGAGGCCGAGCTGGCAAGAAGGAGAGAACGTCCGAAGGTATCGCCAAATCGTTTAGGAGCCGCGGCTTCGGAGCAACGAACGGCAGCAGGCCACGCGGGGTCGCCGTCGCACGCTTCCTTCTCGAACGTCGGTGTGTTCGCGGTGATATACGTAAATCGCATTGTTCCCCGACGCCAGCCCACGACAGCCGTCGTCGCGGGAGATCGATAGAGACGATGAAGGCGTCTGCGACGCTGACTGTTGTCACGTCGACGGCGCGCCGAGGCGTCTGGTGAAAGGAGAGAAGAGAGGATTTTTGACGTGACGCGGCCCAGGCTGCCGCTATCGCGAGTGAGAGTGGTGAATATCGTAGGACGTAAACGGAAGAGGAATCGCACGGAAAGAGACATTAGCGGTTCCGCGGCGGAACAAGGGATCCGCAGGGAGGCAGGAGGGTAACGCAGAAGAGGAACGTCGAAGAGGACGTCGGGGAAAGAGACAGGGACGTGAGGAGAGAGGAAGGGAGGAAAGGGTATATATCTGTACGTATAAGAGAGTGTTGTCGCGCGAGGAGGGATGCCTGCGAAGGGGGAGAGGGGAAAAGCGACGGACTTCAGCATCGCGGCCATCATGGCGCCCAGGGGTCCGTCCTTCGGGCATTACCACCTGCAGGGCATCGGCAACGCCGCCACCGCTGATACCAGCCTGGAATGTCCAACCGGGAAGAGTTTCGTCGCTGGCTCGGCACTCGATCACCGTGAGTTTCTAATTCGGTTTGCATTCCCATCAAACGAGTAGCACACTCGCGATGCACGCGCAGTTTTCCCGTCCGACGGGGGCTGATGGTAGGGTAGGCGCGGAGAACCGCCAGCAACGCGATGCGTACGAGTGAAATCGTATCTGTTGTTAGAAGTTTAAGGCGACGGGGTCGATGAGAGCAAGAAGCAAACATGCATTTTCTTTTAAAATAGGTTGCGGGCTCAGAGGCAATCGAGATGGCAATGAGAATCGCCCTGAGGCTGTCAGATGCTTTGAGCGCGAGGCCCAGAATTTTGACATGTAGGCTTACGTGCACGACTCTTTTGTGCCGTTTGCACTTGCGCGTGCAACGGATTAATTTCACGCAATTCGTTTCACGTGATTTATTAGATGCGATAACCGGGCGGTAGGTCTATCGTTTCTTGGAACGAACACCTGCGGGTATCATTACATTAAAATACAGTAGTAATGTGGGCAAGGAAAATGTTTTCTTCGTGGCACTGTGTAATATCATTTTACAGTTCAACGTGCAGTTCGTTATTATTTATGGTTTAGAGGAAGTTTCTGGTCAATACGAGGCTTACGTTTGCCTTTATTTGCTTAATATGGTACGCGACCAAGATTAATCCGAAAGCAATGCAGTGCTTTGTCTGAAAGCCAATTTCTGTCGTCATACATCTTCGCATTACGATGCACGGTTATTTTTGTCGAATATCAATCTTCCCATGTGTTCTCGGTCAATGAAATGACGCAACGCTCACTTTCTCCTTCACTCCGTTCATCACCGGGTGAAACTGAATGCGCGGACAATTTCAATTTATTTCGATTTAGCGGCACGAAATTCAATTGCCCGTTGCGTTGATTGCCATATGTCTCCTTAGTTTCGAGCTCGCCATTCATTACGCGATCTATTAACGGAGTAAGATTGCGACACGTCCGCCGGGAAATATCGAGCGACTATTTGGCAATGTCCGTCTACCTCTCGGTGCCTAAAACGGTGTCTATGCTAGGTGAACTCTATCTTACCAGACTTATAGACCGCCGCGCAACGAATTGTTGCCAGCAAATCGCGCGTAAATTTTACCTGTTCGCACCAGAATTAACGGCCGGTCTCAGACGGTAAGCAGATAATGATCTAAGAGTTGAGCCGGCTCGGATTAAATTTTCGAGTTTCTCCGTGGACGCGGGCGGAGATCGGAGATTTACTGCGCGTTTTCTAGTTATGCATTTTAATGACGAAAAAGCGTACGCATCTGACTTGAGCTCGTGTGTTATGCCTCTCATCGTGCGTGAAACGCTTCGGGGCGTCAGTCGATGTGACGCGCGAGATAGTTGTTTTTGCATCCCGTTTTGTTTGCCGTTCGGCCTGTTACATGAAAAGATCAGTGTACACATGGATGGGTCGACGACGGGTACGGTAGACAATAGCAGTTAGACTGTCCAAATATTAGAAACCGGTAGCCATATTCGAGGACAAACAGTCGTGCACCTGCATTGCTTCTTATTACGTTAGGATGAAGCGACACGCATCAAAGAAAACCGTGGCAGCTATTTTTAAACGAATGAAAAGCCTCGCTTACGCAATGCCACAAGAAAAGCCTTGTTTCAGACGGCTCGTTCTGACGAAAATTAATACTTAGCATATTTGTACTCGGTCGCACGACACTGATGTCCCGTCAAAAAATATTCGCGCTCGGTCTTTTTTGCGGTATTAATAGCGCGGGGGGTGGAAGATTAATGATTTCGCAAATTATATATTCCGTCGCCGTTGCCGCTCATTTAATAGGTTTAAGTGCATCTTTTCCACGGCTGCAGCGTGAGGATAATTGTCCGACGCATCCTGTCGTTCGGGCGAATGCTAGGAGACCATATGCGAAACCCCGACAATATCTGCCGCGCGAAATGCGCAAAAATAGTAAAGGAAATCATGAACATGCAATTTCCATCGCGGCGATATTTTTCTCGAGTGACCGTAAATTGCCCCTGTTTTTGTCTTCAAGAACTTGTCCGCTCCTTTCAGCCAGTAATCACATTAGCGCACTTAACGACGCCATTACGACTCCCGTAGCAATCTAGAGATTCTTAATCGTTCCGTGGAACAAGTTCTGCCGGTAGAGTGGGCGAGGTGGAAAACATTAAATACCAACTGCAATTCGATTCATAGGATCCGCATAGCAGCAGCTCGTAATCATTGTCTCGCGAATACATTACATCGAATTGGCTACCGGATAGTGTCGGGACAGTGAAAGAGCGAGAGTTACATCCATGTTACAGCGAAGCAAAGAAATAATTGGCGATTACATAAAAATCGCGCTGGGTATGCGACTCGCACGTCCGACGGCATTCTTTGCCTCGGGTATGACTGTACACACAACCCGAGGCGTATAGCACATTGTGCTATCAAGGAAATATCATAGCCACTCGCAGATATCCGAGAATTTCATTCCAACCCGTCGGCGTCTGTTTGATCATTTCATTAATTCACTTCTAACAACTCGTTGTCTGACATATCCAACGATAATCTTTACGTCGTTACTTCTAATTTGCTGATATTTCATATCGCACGTTTCACCGCCGTTCACTAACACCGTTTCAGCGCATGACAAATTAATTACTATAACCGCCGCGGCGTTTTGCAACTTTAAAGGAAGATCCTTGCGAGACGATAGGCGCGTAGATCGACGAACAAATATGTTGTCGCCCTGGTTCGCGCCACTGTTTCACTTTGTAGGAAGAACTTTTTTCCGGTGATATCTAAACGTCTTAGAAGAAATACGTGAGTTTCGGTAACGTGATCGTTTGGGTCCTTCGTCGATCCTTTTGAACGGCGTCCTTCGAACGGCTGGGTGGTGACAGGATTCTGGGTGGTCGGCTGTCGGTCGTGGCAAAAGGAAGCTGACGTCAGTAGCTCGGTCATATTTCTTCTGGCCTTAAGATCATGGAACGTGGGACCACCTTCTTGGCACACGAGGGTGGCAAAGAGGGGAGGGAGTTAACTCCTTCTGTGCGTCCGGAAAGCTTCCGGTATGGTGTTCGTTGTTAGAAAGCCTGGCTTAAGCTTAGGTTCCCAATATGACCCTCAACGGAGTGTATCTGCTATTAACTTTGGCAAATCTATCAATCTTGCTGTATCCGATTATAATTGAAATTATGTTTCGTTGGTGTTTTCGCGTAACATTTCTCATGCCATCTGCGTAACCGGTAATATGAACGTATGGAATCTTTCCAAATGTGACAGGGAGACGGCAGACATGATCCTAAACACCGTGTAAATAAAAATGGCGTGTGCGTAGTTGGGCTACTGACAGTTTTGCGTGTCATTGCAGAGCGTCACTTAATGCACAATGCATGTCGTCCGGTACATGTAATATACCGACAGCAACGTGTTCATGAGTATCTCTCAATCATCACATATGTAGCCATTAGCGGATCTCTTTGCAACGTCATAATGTCTGGTCTGTTTAGGAACTGGCGTACCGCCACATGCAGAGTGTTTGCCTATCAACCTATCATCCCCGTAATTACAGCGTCCTGACGTTTTTCTGCGACAGCAAGCGCGCAGCTTGCGAAATTTATACTTACCCGTTTAATGCTTTCAGTGCAGTGAGAGTAAGAGCGTTTCGTACCGTATGACGCCACGCATTCTCCGGCGATGTGGGTAAACATTCTGTTCAATACTTTAATATATCCGACGCTATGAATTTGTACGTGTAAAGACATTTATTGGCATTTTGCGCACTTTGACGTTAGTCTTTATCCCAACCGCTAATAGGCACAGCATAACTCGCACTACTCGCTTTCGGTACATTTACACGTTAATAACGCACTTAAGCAGGCAGCATAGAGCGAACATGTGCAACATCATGTTCATGCCACGTCTAAGGGGCCTGCAAAATAAAAAAACGCATAATTTAAGCATTTCCGGGCAGATTGTCGTAATACATTTTTAATCGGTCACTAAACGCAAAAGAGCGTAAAACGTGGCGCGCCAGCGTCTGGCTGTCGGACTCGTCTCGCTGCTCGTGAAAAGCTCCCGTTTTGTTCCGTTCTCCTGAAAGTTCGCGCTCGCCGCGCGGTGCCAGGGGCACATTAGGCGAAGAGCGTGTTCGGTGTCGAAGCGACGAACGCGTGACGCCGCAGTGGGGCGATCGACCGAAGGCACACGCAACGTCGGTTGAGGTGTTAATTTTAACACCGTCCCCGGCGGATTCCCGCGGCCGATATTAAGCGCTCCCCGTTTTATTATCCGCCTAAGTTTTTGCATAACATGCTCTTACCGTTCCATTATGCAATTACACTTCGCCTACTTTACGACAATTTGCATGCACCGTCGTCGGACGCCTCTGGGGCGCGAGGCCCCGCTCGAGTCGTCTTCGCGCGGAACTTGGTTTGTGGAAGCTCGTTTGTGGAAGCTCATTTGCCGCGATGCCGTCCGGACATCTCACGGTTCCCGAATCCGCCCGCGAGCCCGTGCGTGTGCCCATCGACGTCGGGGCTTCGGTTCGTGACTCCCGCTTTCGCCGGTTTCGGGATCCGCCGTGACGAGTGCGTGACACCGCAAGAAGGACGACACAGTCGGCGAGCGCACGCAATGCCGGTTGAGGTGTTAATTTTAACACCGGCCTTTTCACCGTTCGGCCGTGCATCGTTGTCGACCGGCTGTTTCGGAGCTCGTCAGACACACGCCTTCCCGGCATACACGGAGGATCGCACGCAGCGGACCGCGGATGTTCGCACCCGCGGAACCAGTCCCTCCCGATGGCTCAATAAGGAAATCGAAGAATTCGCCCAGCAAAAGGGGAATTACACGCGCGTACACGTAAATGCATGTAAGCGACGCGCGTGCTCTCCGCGCACCGCGGCCGTGGAGAGATGTATTATTATTAGCTGGGCGTGTGTGAGTGCCTGGACGCGCGAATAAGTGCGTGCGTGAGCGCTCGCAGATGTGCGCTCACGCAATGCGCAGCGTGCACGCGATGCGCGAAACATTTTCATGTGCGTGTGCGGATATAGGCGCGCGCGCGCGTGAACCGCGGCGATATTTTTTTAAGAGAAATAATTCGCACCGGTACGGAGCGGCACGTAATTATTCGGGGCGGCGTTGTCTCGCGGCGTTTCCGTGACGATCGCGCTGACGCGTAAATTCGATACTTGATCGCGCCACGTCTAGATTTCAAGCGGAGACGCGGACGGAATTGTCCGCGAAGTGTGGCCGTGTATCCACGATCCTCGGACCGATCAAGCTTCGCCGAATAATCAACAGCTCGTTATAGGCGCGCGCGCGTGAACCGCGGCGATATTTTTTTAAGCGAAATAATTCGCACCGGTACGGAGCGGCACGTAATTATTCGGGGCGGCGTTGTCTCGTGGCGTTTCCGTGACGATCGCGCTGACGCGTAAATTCGATACTTGATCGCGCCACGTCTAGATTTCGAGCCGAAACGCGGACGGAATCGGCCGCGAAGCGTGGCCATGTATCCACGATTCTCGGACCGATCAAGCTTCGCCGAATAATCAACAGCTCGTTATAGGCGCGCGCGCGTGAACCGCGGCGATATTTTTTTAAGCGAAATAATTCGCACCGGTACGCAGCGGCACGTAATTATTCGGGGCGGCGTTGTCTCGCGGCGTTTCCGCGACGATCGCGCTAACGCGTGAATTCGATACTTAATCGCGCCACGTCTAGATTTCAAGCCGAGACGCGGACGGAATTGTCCGCGAAGCGTGGCCGTGTATCCACGATCCTCGGACCGATCAAGCTTCGCCGAATAATCAACAGCTCGTTATAGGCGCGCGCGTGAACCGCGGCGATATTTTTTTAAGCGAAATAATTCGCACCGGTACGGAGCGGCACGTAATTATTCGGGGCGGCGTTGTCTCGCGGCGTTTCCGTGACGATCGCGCTGACGCGTAAATTCGATACTTGATCGCGCCACGTCTAGATTTCGAGCCGAGACGCGGACGGAATTGTCCGCGAAGCGTGGCCGTGTATCCACGATCCTCGGACCGATCAAGCTTCGCCGAATAATCAACAGCTCGTTATGCGTTTCAATATTTTTTAATGTATCGATTCGTGATTGAATTACAAATTTTATGGGTCACGTACCGGGCTGTATATTTGAATTTTTATCGCAATCGATAACTTACTGACATAATGCGCGTAATATGCATGTGCGACTGATATAACGCGGTGGCGCGGAATGTAACGTGGAAGTAATTGGTCGGGCCCATCGCTGTCAAATACGTTGTCGAAAATTTGACAAAACCGGTTCTGAGCACGCGCAGCGTGCAACGTTCGCGCCCGCCGCTTAAGACAGTCCCGAAAACGATCCGATCGGCGCGAAAGCGGGAGCCTTAAAACGGTAACCGGCGCCGAATTAGTGGCCTTCCTGGGCAGGATAGTCGGCCGATCGTCATAACGGGGCACGACCGTTCCCGATGACTGTACGCTCGCGAGGACTCTGTTCTTTCTGGATTTACGAGCCATTCGGAGGAAACCGCCGGTGTTCCTACGGCAGGAAACATGAGGACGTACACGACGCCGCACACGTGTGATCGTGTAGGAGCGATATGTCCGATTACGTTTACGAGCGGCTCTGTTTTTCGTAAATTCGCAACCGCCCCCCGGCTCAAAGCCGTCCCCCGATCATTTATCGCGCCTCTATCAATGCGCGATCTGCTTTTAATTGGCCGACTAATGGTCGCGAGCGTCGACGAACTCCGCCGACTAGCGTAATTGCAATTAATTCGCGGCGGCATTAGCGAATGTCGCGGTGCAGTCGGCGGCGCGAGGCGCGGGAGTGAAACGTTAAATGGGCTTATCGGCGGACGATTGGTATTTATTGTCGGCGCCGTTTGGTGCTTAGACACACAAAACGCCGAGAAGTGTAAATGCGAGCATTTATCTATGCGACCTTTGCGATCGTTAGGAGACGTCGCGTGAATCGTATGCGTCGCGGTGACATGAACGCGCGTTCGCGATGTGTATTTTCGAGCTGCACCTGGCGAGAGTATCTCTTCAGCGGTACATCGGCATAACATATACAAACGACAGTTAATAAAGGGACACTCGCTTAACCGGAACGTTAGTCTTTATCCGTAAGAGGCAATTTGTGCGACAACTCGATAAAACGAGTTCGTCAGGTGAGTTCCATATCTTGTAGATACAGATACGTATAATACATGCGTATGTTACATTCGATCGAGCTGATGACAAAAATAATGTTAGCGTAATTGCTTTCGGGCGATATCGATAGCCGCGTCGTAACTTGTTTCTTACATTTCAACGGGGAACGCGTCGCGACGGAATTGTCTTCTCAATCAATATTGCCTTCGCAAACGCTAGACCTTTGTTTCTGCATTCTCGTGCCGCCGAGCACGCTGCCTCGTTAGCCGGTCGCTGAAAAATATTTTGCATCGCCTCAAATTACATCAAACGCGCTCTAAGCAAACTATGCGCACACGTTACCGCTATTTACCGCGGACACTTGAATACGATAATCTTATATCGGCCGGTGCTCAACGCCGGAGATTTATGTTTCGGAAACGTCGAGGAAACATCCACTGCCGCGACTAGTTTCCGTTACGAATGCAATCGGACAGGACGTCGGTGTCGGTGCGGTGCTGTCTCAGTGAAAAAATCGTGACGAGTCTGGTATATCGGGTTGTCCAGAAAGTTTGTGCTAATTTTTCACGAAAATTCAAACACAATTCTTTTATATATCGATATATATTTATTTCATTATCTATCCGATGTTTTGGTCCACAAACTTTCTCCGTACTTCATGCAATTTGAAGGCCCTATTGTTTCAGAATTTCTCAGGTTTTTTGGCGAAAATATTTCCGAGGTGCGTTTTAATGTCGACTATAAGGTTAATCTTCCTGTCGTTAAGGGAATTTGGAAAAGACTTTCTCCTCGAGATTTTTTCCGCTCAACATTTTTTTATGACTGATCCATATTTCATCACTCGTCGTTATCTGTTTGAAAACGGTATGTTTTCGTTGCATTTATACGGCGAATTTTAGATGGAAATGCGGTCTGCCTAATTTTTCTCAGTTAAATTGCGCGGAACCTAGACATCGTACTGATTTATGTAACTAAGCTTTAGAAAATGCTCGTAAATGGTGGTTCTTGATGTTTTCATTCTTTCTGTTAATTCTCCTATCGCGTAATGCACGTTATTCTTGATCAGTGTCTTGATTTGGTTATCATTAGATGCGAGTTGCGTTTAATGTTGTGATCATTTAGATGTGATGCTATTAGTATTTTATTTGCGACCCACTTGCGCACAGTCTTTCCAGTGTATTAAATCTCCTCCGTAAACAGGACACATCTTATTTGTTATCTGTGTCGCATTTCTTCCTTTCCGATATTACAAAAGCATCAAGTGCCTAAAATACACTGTGCTTTTTTTATTTCTAAAGGGTTACAAACCTGGCACAGATAAGTGCATTCCCACCAACCTTTCTCCTAAAGATTGCTGAAATGTCACAACTCTGAACACATGCAAAAGTAACTTGTTCCCAATTATCCTGGCACATTCATACGTGTCCCAATGCCACCTACCGAAAATCGGCAGGAACTTTCCGGACAACCCAATACATAACCCTCCCTCGCACGGTCGAGCATAAAACGTGTTCGCCACTCAGCCATATCAACGTGAACTTGTAATCCCGTCCGTAAGGACTGGTTCTCCGCAGATTAGATATTATAATATGACCTGTTTACGCACCTTCGACCAATCGTCAACGGTGTTAACATTAAACGTGGGCTCCTTCCACTATTTTTCTTCGCTCCGCTTGAGGTATATTCTCACGCGAGCCACGGTGCGATATCGTGTCGTCATTACATAGTACAGCGTTACGCGTTGATTGCAGGTTACAAGCGATGTGTTACCAGCAATGGGAGGTGCTTAGACAGAGGCATCTGGGATAGGCATCTAGATATGGGTTTCTTTCACTTTACCTCCGTATCCGCTCTACGTCTTATGCGACACAGCGTTCATACACACCCTTGCCATCGATATCCCTCGCAATCTAAACACTTCTTTCCGTTGCACGATACGTGCGACTCGTATGTGTCACGGCGAACACACCTATCGTCGGACTTCTGTTTCGTTTGTCTGCGTTCAACATGCTGCCTAACGCTCTTTGGGCGTCGACGTCAGACCCGCAACGGCACAGAGGCGTAACCGGCCGGGTACGCGGAATAATAGCGAAATTACGCGGGATCTTCTGCGTTCAAAACACCGACCGACGCGTTCGACCGCACCTGTGTACATTTTTAATTCGGTATCTTTTGTTTATACCACCGAAAAGGTCTACAGCCGGCGAGTGCAGCGCAACGCACTTTTGCCAGGATGCAGCAAAGCATTGACGCATGAGTTGCGTGGTGGAACGCGCGTAAGATAATAGTGAAAGTGTCCGTGGTATCATCAACCATCAGGAACGTTCGATACGTACGCACGCCTATTTGTGTGCTGCAGCTGGTACGTCATTGTAATTATCCCGTGCCCGCGTGTAATGGTGCTTTTTAATCCGTTCGTTTATATTAGCACTTCAATTAATTCCGCATTTTATTGGTATCCGGTTTACGTTATTTGCTATCGCACGCTCGTATCGGCGACGCGCAACGAGTGAGGGTATAAAGATTGAAATTCAGTTCTGCAGTAGGTGTACGGCGAGTATGGCTTAGAGTTCTTCGTGTTCGAAAAAGTCGCAGTTTTACACGCACGCCGTTTGTCTGAAAACAGACGCCGTGGGAAGTCGCCTGTCCACGTGACTAAGATGGAAGCTTAAGTAAACTTAGACTTAACTGGGGCGTTGTAATGATGTCAAGAGTATATGACTTTACACGCGTGCCGCGACAGTACACTTCAACGGAACGGCCGCCATTTGCGGGAACGTAGGTACAACGTGAATTAATTTAAATGTAATGTAGATACAATCGTGTTTCGCTCATATCTTGACAGTAAATCCAAAGAACCGACGGTAGCGTTACCAAAAGAAAATAGCCGAGCCGTAACACAGTGAGTGCGCAGTCTCATTTGCAGACGGCGATAAAGCTAGTGTCAAAAATTTGCGGCAAACAACTCAAACCTAGCGCACTTCCCGTTGCATATCAGATAGAGACGTCAGCCGCGCAAGGATCGATCGCGTCGCAACAAAATGACCGAAGACACCGGCGTATGGCAGTCACAAATGTAGAACTGCCCACCGCAATACGCAACGGTATCGTTTGCGGATCCAATTTGCGATATCGGGTAAGACACATTGTTCGCGCGGAATAGTACAAATTAACAGATCAGTATCGGCGTCTCGTAGCGCAATTAACATTGTGTACAGTGCCGGTGGTGGGGACGGGGCTTTCTTGAAATCTGACGGTTTAATTAGGCGCCGCCTTGTGGCAGATGCTCCCGGGTTCGATTAATTACCCCCGCCCTTTTAACGGCGGCAGTGCGCCTATCGTTCGGGCTCATCTCGCTCATTTAAATTGACGGGCTTAATGATAATTGTGTTTATAAAAGGGGGCCAACTCGCGAGTGCCCGACTCTAGGCCGTCAGCTCAACTCGCGCCGGCAGATCGATTTTTGCCCCGCGAAGATCGACGTCCGTTAAGTGTGCGACGATTCGCAATTAAATATAAGTAATTGCGGGGACGCGCGCCTCTCAGGAGCCACATTAAGCGGGATTCACCCTCGTCGCAACTCTTTTTGCTCGTTTTTGTATCGCGCTATCTTTCTCCGCATCCTCGGTCCGCGCACGTACCCCTCCGCCGGGAGAACCAACGGACGAATGGTCCGCATTTATCACCCGTACGCAAAACCGATCGACGTTCGATTTAAAGAAAAGTGTTGACGCAACGATGAATATATTTATTTCGGTCGGAATTTAAATATTCGCTCTCAGTGTAATGCGATTTGCATATTCATGCTCGGGTAACTAATTCATCGTAGACACGTTACCATTTAAGGCACGTTACTTCTTTTCTCGCCGCGGCACTAAGGGACGACGGAGAAGACGACGAGAGCGTGGCTTACGATAAATTTCGCACAGTGGGTGACCTTGGTATTACTTCGCGCGCAACGGCTATCGCAGGCGTGAGAAAATGCCGAGTTCCACTGTACGAAATCGGTCGCGGGCTGCGAAATTGTCCGACTTAATTCATCTTCTTAATCAGGTTAATCAACCTTCCAGTATTCGCGATAGGATCTTTCGGGTGTCTTCCGGTTACATCCGGTTTCGGCGTTATCTTAGGCGGAAAAATTAATGGTTCATGAATATTAAATACGTTCGAGAACTTATGTGTCCCAAGGACGTTACCGTATTTTGGGCACGATGATAGCATGCAGTGGCAAATAATTATTTTCAACGGGACTGTGTGAACTCGACGTCTGTGCACATTTCATTGGAACTTTCCCTTCCAATGTAAACATCCGTTTGAGGTCAAGATTGTATGATACTGGCGATCGCAGTTTTCCTGTAAATTCAATTTATGCTCACCGGTAGTGCTAAAGCAGAGTGATTACTTTTTTTAATACAATTTCATATTTCTGAAGTTATCGAACGCATGGATGAACAACGGTATCGTAAATGCACATCTGCGGTTCGTGTAAGTTAATGCCATATTTATGGTAGCATATTTTGCTCTAATTCATTTGCGATGCAACTCTAAGCGTACCGTATTTTTATCTGTTTCAAATATCGCTCCTCTATATATTATAACATACTACTTTACGCCCATGTGAATAGTAACCACCACACTTAAGGTAGCGGCACTTAAAATTCAATTGATACCACCAAATTCACTTCCTTTACCAACTGATCAAGTTTCTGAAATCTAATTGAAATCTAAGCCTGAATCCGTGACGCGTATATACACCGTGCCTCGGAAATCTTTGCATCCCTCCAACTACTTTCCGCACAACAGAATTTATATGTTGGATATAACTTTCCACCGTCTCATTTTCGCGCTTGCCAAGATTTTCCACGTACTTTCCACTCATTAATCAATCTCCGAACCGCACCACTTCAAATTTACCGTCCTAGTGTAGGGAAAATATGTATATTACCACCCGACCTACCGCATAGCAACGGCGAGACCGGTGAACGCGTCAGAAAATGCAACGATTGTCCAATGACCATCGTCGCCAGGACTCGTGCCATGGAAAACGCGGCCACGAAACACTTGTACTTCGCGACATCAGAGACACGCATCGTACAATATAGTGTTATAATCATTAAACCGTTCGCGGACATTAAAAGTTTCAGCGAGGTGCAAAAATTGACAGTCATTTTATTTTTAAATTGGTCATGATATCCGAAATTTGATTAAACACATTTTATAAGGGTGGTCAGATTATCATATTTTAGTTAAGTTAATCATTATCTTGACAGGTATAATAATTTAAAAAACTTAGGGTTATATAAAATTAAATTCAAAATAATTTACTTTCAAATTTGAATGCTGCAGCATTCATTTTCATAATGATGCAAAATGACATGAATGCTATAGCATTCAAATCTTAAAGTAAATTATAATATACTCATGTCATTCTGCATCATCATGAAAATGAATGCTATAGCATTTACGTCCGCGAACGTGTTAACACTTTGACTGCCGTGCGTATTTTACTATATCAAAACCGTAACGTGATGAAGTACTACAGAATATGATTGAATTGTGCAAAATGAAAATAATGTGAAGGTATCGGGGACCAAAGAATTGAATCACTATTTATTATTAATTGCATTTACAAAATTATAAATGCTATCGATTAGTTATTTTTTTAATTTTTTGTGAGACCTTTTGCGCCGGTCATCGATGACCACCACGAAAGTCAAAGTGTTAATACTATCCTGCGCCCACCTCTCTTTCTTCGCACTAACAAAATTCTCTTTGTCCAGGCGCACGGACGTCACCCGTGAACATCGTCGCGACCGCCACCGTCGTAACGGACGAGGCCCTACTCGGCGACGATGAAGTTGAAAATTGCGAGGGCGAGAGCGAGGGCACCGAGAAGTCGGCGAACGAGGACGACGAGGAGGTCGACGTCGACGTCGAGGAGTGCAGCAGTATTGACGACGGACCCGCGAACGGCGCGCCCGACGACCTCAGCACGACCTCCTCGTCTTCCTCCACCCGGAAGTACGACGGCTGCGGCGAACACGACAGGAAGCACCGATTCCGAACCAGCTGCAATTCCGACGAGCTGCGAGACGTCGAGTGCCACCTCGAGACGAAGGAACTGTGGGACAAGTTCAACGACCTTGGCACGGAGATGATCATCACGAAGACCGGCCGGTGAGTGACGAGAGGCGAAGTCGAATTATCGGAACTGCGAGAGAACGTCGGCAGGTGCACGGGCGAGGGATATTTCCGTTCAGGGGTGACAGGGTTGTGCGGGGCCTGCGAAACTGTTGTCGTGCCGTGGATTTCCACGGCCGGGCGTGGCGGCGGGAATGGCGGAGAGGATTGCGAGGCGCGTTCGACAGGGTAGAGTTTCGTTGATTAGTATATGTCAGCGCCGCAGCGTGGAACGCCGTGCGATGGCCGGTGGCAGACTGTTCGATGAATGTGGGTAGTTACGGGAGTACGTGGGATTTCCGATGTCACGTTGCACGGTACAATGAGCACGGAGGCGTGTATCGAAGACGGTAACGACCCGATGTGCGGACGAGGATGAGCACGGAGGTTCGCGCGGGCTGAGAGGGTGGCCAGGAAAAAGTTTGCGGGTGGAAGCGAGTTGGGATAATTGCGCCGGTGTGTAATATTTTGAGCAACGTAAGAAAGCAGAGTCTGCGGAGGTTGGAGCGGGAGGTAGTATTTTACGTTCCGGATGACATGGTTCGCGGGCGGGTCAAGTATAAGTTTCCCGGCGCGGCAGAACTCGTTGCCGAGAGGAAAGTTGGGTTAAATGGGCAAAGTGCAACGATGAAAAAGTATATAGGAGAAAACGTCCGGATATTATACCTGGGCACGCCACGTTCGTCGCAGCCAGGGCCTTTGAACTTCTTGACACTTACGTACGCGTAAATTCACGTTGCTCGGGCAGTAACGGACATTTCATGTCCACCCTCGTTGATCATCGGTCACGGGCAACGCCTTTACAATAACTTTTCCACCTCGCGGCGTTGCGCTCGCCTCTAATATTCGTCCGGGCAAATTGCGGCAACGGCTAGCCGGGGAAAAACTGCTCCGAAGCGCACGGTGGCCGAACTAATAGATTTCATTGACCGACGTTTTACGAGATATTTAAGGTACCTCTAGACATAAATTTATCGCATCCATTTATGCCCAGTGCGTGGCTATGCCACGCTCATTTTTATATATACGTAGGTATGCTAATAAAGTTCAGGCCGCAGCTGCACTTTACCAGGATGCGTGACCATGTCGGAATTATGAGATATTTGTGTATGGGGAGTAGCCGGGCAAGAGTAGCCAGCCCGAGTATAACTCAGTACTCGTGCAACCTTGAAATGTTTTCTGGATGATCAATGCGGCCTGGCGCCTTACGTTATTACCCAAAAGCGAACCCGTGAAACGGCGCTGTTGAGTATTTATGCGACTCCTCCGGAGGAAATTAAGCGGGCCGCCTGTTTTCGGACGGCTCCGTTGCCCGAACGGATACGGACTTTTTTGTATGGCGTCGCGAGCAGGCCGCGTTCTCCTACGACACTGGGCGCCGTTTTCTAAATGACTTCGCCGCAAGGTGGGAAGCGTAAATGCAGTCGCTCGTTTCGTGAGCAAAAAAAGTTGCCCCGTCATAGCGAGACCCCGCTCGGGCGGTGAATTAAAAATTTTCAAAATGACTCCGGGGTGTGTCGCGAACTCTCGAACGCTGCGTCCTGCTACGAGCGCTCCTGCCTCGCCGATCGATATATCAAGAACGTGGCGATGCACGAATAGCGTCGTTAGCACGAGAAACTTGGCACGAAATCCCAGCTGAACGAAAATGTCAGTCTCTGCCGAGTGACAATACGAATTCGGACCAATCAGGTGGAATTGTCTGGCCCGACGGGGTGCCAGGACCGTACTCTCCTGGTTCCTCTTTAAGGACCTTGCCACACGGGGTCTCTTTTCCCACGTTGGCACCCGCCAGTTTTAGCCTGCCTCTTCGTCTCGTTCTCCGTCTCTCTCGTCTTATGCGCTTTGTCTCTCTCACCTTTTCCTCTCTTTTCGCTTCATTCACGGCGGCCTCGATTTTTACAACGCCGACGAACAAAGCGAGTTTCGTTGGCAAAAACGGCTCGCGCGGCTCTCCGTGAAACCTGAATATCGTTGTTATTTAAAAAATGAACGGTGTCGTAATACGCACCGGTGCCGGGCTTGGAGAAAGTCGTCGATCAAGATCCTTGTCTAGAAGACACTATGCTTAATCAGTATGCCATCGTCCTGTTCGCGCACTCGAAAGTACGTCGTCGTAAGGAACTTGGCGAGCGTGAATTTATAATGAGGCTTACCCACCACACGGACTCAATTATCGGACGCGCTGTATTTTGTCGCATGCGATTCCACTTTCGTGAACGTCCAATCCCGCGGCAGATCTCACGGGTTGGGGTAGAGACAATACGTGCGACAAACAACGAAGAACGAGACGGCAGTCGGGAACGAAAACAGACGTTTGTGTGGTCAGATGCAGTAAACGTTTTCGTGCGACTCAAGATGTTTCGAGCCTCTTGAAACCGAACTTCAGAGGGCAATTTTCGTAAACTGCGCCCCTCTAAATTCGCTTCGAGACGTTTTCAACGCGCGCATGTGTGCGTGCATATATATATGTCCAAAGGGTAACCGGTGTATAGTCATTTGAAAGCCTCCCACATAAGTGGAGAACTGTGGACTGTGAACTGCACAGAGGAGGAGGTGTGGACGAGCAGGTCAGGAGAGACAGGATACCGGCGGATAGAGGGTACTCGTCACGCGAACCCTTCATCAAGGTGCCAGCAACCTACATTATACACTTACACGTGGCTCAGCCAGGATGAACGTGTACAGCGCAGCGTCGTGGATCGCAAACACGGCCAAACATGCACAAACAGCGATGTGCCGGGAGAGTTGAAGGCAGATAGAAAGGATAAAAGAAGCGCGAGAAGGAGAAGAAAGGGAAAGAGAAAGGGAGAAAATGGAGGCAGAAAGGAAAGGGAGAGTGAGATCAGGCTGAGGACAAAGCGAGAAAAGGAGAGACAGAAGCGACTGTCCAAACGTAATGCGCCGCAGTATAATTATAATAGCAACACCACCTGGCAGAGGGCTGTGAAGTCGTTAGCTCGGCAAACAGTTAAGTAACTCAGATGGTTGACCGGATCGGTATAATATCCACTGCTTCCGTAATCCATTTGTATGATCCCCCTCTACCGGTGGCAGTTCTCCTCTAGGCTGATGAGACCACCAATTCCGCTACCCCTCTGATACACGTTGATGGAGAGGGAGAGGAGCGCGAGAGAGAGAGTGGCGAGAGGGAGAGACAAGGATGAAAAGCTGAACGGAGCTGGTTTGGGGTGGTTTGGGGTCGAGGTGTTCCTGCGATTATGGGCTCGTTAGCCACGGCCCATGGAAGGGCTTGTTTGTTTCTGGCTAATTTGACGGGGGAGGTCGGAGTAATGAGACTCGGGTGCACAGAGTCGATTTTTGACCGCGCGAACCTCAGTGCCCGCCATCCGAATGCGGGATGTCTCGTCATTACGGCAAATAATCATAATTTATTCGGCAAAGTGCGCGTGACGCTTAAACGGCGACAATTCACTGTGTTATTTGCTACCGTGCGTCTTATGTGTTCGGTGGATTTATTGCCAGGCCGTGGTAATTTTTTCTCCTTTATCGCGTAGAGTACACGGCGCGCCAGAGTTTTATGCAAAATTCGGCGGAGCTGGAATATTTTTTCGACGAATTGACTCGATCGTCACGGTTCTCGATAAAGACGTGAGTCATCGTACACGAAAATAATGGGATAGGGACGCAACGCGCGACGGGGATGACGGTGGATCAGGGGAGTGGACTCGATTGGCTCAATATCGGTAGTTAATGGCGGGCGCAATGTATTTCCACTTATCCTGAACGCAGGGGAAACAACCCTCGACGCGGCCAATTTTTTGGATGATGTATCGCGTTCTATCAGTGTTTACCGAAACGCTTTACCGCTCGGCTTCTGCATTCAGAAATGCAAACTCCGCGGCGGACAAAACATTTCTACCGCAGACAATATAATGATCCCGCTGCAAGTAACGGTTCAATTACCTACAGCTCATAGATCAATTTCGTCGATTAAGTGCTTCCCCCCGCTCGCTATTAATTTCACTCAACATTGTTAGTATTTCGCGAGATATCCGTATCGTGTCTTGGCTTTATGAGCAATTAATACTGCGATCCGCCGTGAGGGTAATCGCTGCGGTTTTTGACCAGGTTATATAAAGGTTCTTCTTATCTGATGACAGACTTCCTTCCTGCGAAACACCTCGTCACCCTCGAACGTTAAAGGTTGAACGAGACCGCTCGAGGCTCTGAAAGCCCCTCGAACGGAATGTACCGCCTTCGACTACATACACGTCCGCATGCGCAGGTACACATACGTCCGTGCATGTATTCAGCGTAACCGGCCAATCTGTGCTTCACGAAACAGCCGCGCGATACGTCTCGAGGATAGGAAAGCTCGTTCGACGTTTCGTCACGTAACTTTTTACTGCCATTTCCACGACAGAGTATTCTTTTCGCGTGCGGTTAGGCGGAGAGCGAGGTAGCCGAAGTGTCGTTACTCCTTTGGAACGATAGCCGCGCGCGGTCGCTGGATTTAAAGGCGGCTGCGGCGTTTGCGGTCGGAGTCTTTGGAAGGACTGGTTCCCCTTGAGTGGCGTGTACGCGCACGCACCTATATATTTATGTACGGACGCATACATATAGATACGCGCGGTTTCGGATGGTTCGCGTGGTTTTTAACGAGGACGCACCGCAGCAGTCTCGCCACGGCGTACGGAGTATTCATTATCTCATCCAAAGAAACGTTCCATCAGACTCGAATAGGGTTAAGAAGGATCGTGCTTTGAACGGCCGACGCACGGATTGGTTTTGAAGGCCACCGCAAGAACCGCCGAAGTCGTTAGACAGATCTCGCCTCATTAAGTGTCGTCGTTGTCGTAAATGGATCGCCGTAGTTGCTGCTCGATCACACGGGCTCCCGACGCTATTACGTATCGCCGTGCGCGGAATACATCACCGTTGAAGTCCATTGTCGTATTCGTTACCGCGCGGTCGAGCACAGTCGACTCCTGCCGATCGTCCGGGCGGAGGCAGTTGTCAGAGTGGCAAGGTGCCGGTAATGCTCCAAGTCACGACAGCGAGAAGTCCGCAGATTTGACTGGACAGAAAGACGTGATACTGGGGCACTTGCCAGGCAAGGGTAGCCAGCAAGGCGTGAAAGGCCGCGTAGATCATCAGCCCGATTAGGCACGTGGGGAGGCCGACCTGGCTCAGCTTGCAGCCTAGCTTCTTCACAAGCACAGCCACGGTGTGCAGGATCGTTGTCAGGCAAAGACGCCAGCACGGCAAGCAGGTCGAATCGCCAGTCGACGCAACTATGGTCCTCTCGGCCGGCTGACTTTTTCCGGAGCGTTCCGGGGAAACATGTGCCCGGTGTGAGACTTCACCGCCGCCTGAAGTTAACTGTTTCGAAGATGAAACTTCTACCGTCGAGACCTCGTTGAACGTCGCGACCGCGTCAATGAACACAGCTTCGGTCGTATTGCCGTCAGTCGTGTACGCGATCTCGCCTTCATAAGTGACGTCCTGTTCATACGTCGTCTCTTCATAGACTTGTTCCTGGGTAACTTGAGTTTTGGGGTACTCGCGCGCGGCGTAAACTTCGGGCGACGTTTGGTCGTCGAATTTGCGCTGGCCTCTGAAACGCGGATTGCAAGGTCCTGGGCAGACAATCGGTCGACCGCGGCAGGTTCGTCGGGGAAGAGCTATCCCACCCTCGAGTTCTTTTTTCCTTAACCGTTCTCGACACGACACCGCATCCATCGTCTTTCTTTCCGTCGTTGAACGGCGCTAACCTCGGTCCGCTCTAATTGCTAGAAACCGCCGGGCTGTTCTGTTGGAAAGAGATTGGACGGCTTAGTACGTCGTTTTCCACCTCATTGCGTCGACGTCTGCGCGAAAAAGACGCCCCGAAGTGGACGACGTTATTTCGCCGGAAGCGATGCCGCGCGGTCTGCCGGAAATTCGCGAGACGGCGTGTATTTCTCTGCGAAAGACTAACGGCGGACCGCGCGAGTGTCTCGAGACAAATTTAATGAGAAAATGGGTAGATGTCTAGTTAACTTTTATGACGCGCCTGTGGCGACTTGTTTGCCGAACACGTTCGAGCGTCGTGATACATGAAGATGTCACATTAACTATCGCATGAGCAAGAGTAAATAGAATATAATGTTCTGTCGTTATATTCCTATTGACCACGTTACTTCCTGTGCGATGTGCAGTACCATCGAGACATGATCCATAGCATACTCGAAACCAGTCATTGTTCTTCGCTCAACCATTCTGCGGGCTGTCACCGTACACTTTAATTTGTCAATCAAACGACTACCTCCTACTTACCTTCAGACTCGAGCAGAAGTATCATCGCGGTCACTTAAACGTAACGATTCCACTTGGAAACTTGTCCGCGTGGCTTTTACGGTACAAGTAGAGTTCACAGAACGATCTGACACTAACCCTCAACGGCGAAAGGTCGTTCAAGGATGCCGCGAGTGGGTGGAAGGTCGTCTGTTCGGATCGGGGTCAGGTTGTCAGGAGTTTTCGAAACGATCCAGGAAATCCAAGCATGTTTGAATATGACGTAAACATCAAGTTGCATCTGGCGCGTGCGCCTCGACGCTCGAGGTGTTGAAAAGTCGACTGCGTATAACTTGGTTCAAGGGTGACTCGCGCATAACGAAGCTTGAAAGGCCTGCGGGCGTTCCTTTCAATCAAAGCGCCCAGTTAGACGAGCTGAATTCGAGCTAACACGTTTCAGCGACTACCGACTTGCGGCGCATGTATGGCTACATTAAGGAATCGGACTGACATAACAGTGTCAGTCCGCTCGAAATCCTATGATAACCGCGAAGTTCGATTCACGCTCTGTTTGCCGAACACGATTTCGCCGATACTTTGCCACTCACCTATCCGCATTTACGTCATCCCGACCGTCCGTTTTCCGTCGTCCGTACGTCGAATTTAATTACCGCGCAGGTTATGCGTCGATAGTTTCCGCGTAGCGACTCGTATGTTCTGTCGGTCGCGAATGATGCTACGCGAATTTAGACTACGTTCACGACCGGCTCGGTTGTGAAGTTTGCGGTCGATATCGACGTTTCAACTTTTTAGAACGGAATCAAGGTGAAAATATAAACGCCCGCCTGCTTGCGCACGTAGCAGATTTCGCATCTACGAAATCTTCGAAAGCTCGCATTCGTGCCGGCACCTACTGACATGTCTGTTGTAACTGTCTAGACGGATGTTCCCGACATGTCGAGTCTCATTCCGTGGGCTGAAGGCCGAAGGTCGATACGCAGTGTTGATGGACATCGTGCCGGTGGACAATAAGAGATATCGATACGCCTATCACCGGAGCTGCTGGTTGGTCGCTGGGAAAGCCGATCCGCCCGCTCCTGCTCGCCTCTACGTACATCCGGATTCACCTTTTATGGGCGATCAGCTGAGAAATCAGGTTGTCTCCTTCGAAAAAGTCAAGCTGACGAATAACGACATGGACAAGCACGGCCAGGTAAGAAGTACACGGCTTTGAAACGCTCTAATGCTGCCTGAATGCCGCTTCGAACGCCTAATTAGATGTTCGTGCACTGTAAACGAAACATGTGGGTCAAATATCGATCTCGGGCGTAATTTGCTTGTGCATTTCAACGGATGTATACACTCTCGCGGGGCGAAACTGTTGCTCGTTTCTTCCCACTCTATACCGTCTATCGGCGATAACGCGGGCTATAATCAGTGGACGTCTAATGTACATGGGACGCGCACTTTACGCTCATTCAATTTCACCGCGAATTGCTGTTATCGCATGCCGTGCACCGGGAGTAGTTGCGCTAAAGGATATTTTAACGCAAGCTTTTACGTTCAGCCAGCGTTAATAGCGCACATTTTCTTACGTACGTACTCTCGCGATGGAAGCCAACTTTTTTACAATGAATTATATGAGATCATTGATAGGATCCGAGAACACTCCACTACCGAACGTAACGTCATACTTTCAATATACCGTGCCCGTACACAATCTCAGCGCCATACCTTCTCCCGCGTTAATATCGCACTAAACCCTTTACGTCCCTTATAATATATGAAATTATTAATACGCCCCGCCGCTGTGTTTCGGCTTCTTAACGCGGTCGCATACGTTACCGCCACTTTATGAACCACTAGGCCACCTATCCAATATATTTCCGCGCGCGCTCACGCCGGGTACTAACTTTTTCCAACGATCCGCCTGAAATCGGCGTTACGACTAGAGAATACGTTTCGTCACTCGGCGTAACGAGTCGCGCGGGGGCGTGCAAGCACTTTGTCACTTAATTCTCGCACTCAAACGTCTCTCCGTATCGCGACATGCCCTGTGCCGTGGAACGCGGCTCGCGGCCTGTAAATTTCGCCGAAGCGACGGGGTCGTTCTGCCGAATGGCTTATAGTGCCAACACGTGGCCGGCCGACAATGCGCGCGGATTACGGCGCCATTTTTCACGCCTTCATTCCGCGGGCAGTTTCGCCTTCTTTCCGGCGGATCGGCGTGCGTGTCGTTGACGAGATTTCGAACGTTTGCGACAACGGTCGTAAAACGAGACGCGCAGGGCATTGCAGTCGCGGCGTAGGCGTGGTTATCATCCGCACGAGCCGTTAATCGTGGGCGTCGAAGCTGCCAGCCCCGTGAAACGTAATATTCCGTCGTTCAACGGTCGATCGATGACAAACCAATCTCTTCGCACGCGTCGTCGGACTTGAACACGCACGCGCGCGCACACTCGCGGCGCTCGTCTTTCTCGCTGCTTTTTTCATACGCTCAAACTGCATAATTACGATCGCGTGCGTGCACGTTAATGGTGTCACCGTTGATTGACGCGACGTCGTCTTTTATTTCTCTCCTCTTTCGACGTTTTGCACGCGCCCGCGTCAACCGTCGGCCTCGACGTATTCGAACCGCTTTAATAAAACGCGGAAAGTCGTTAAGGCACTCCTCTCTTAATTCTCTGTAATTCATAGCGACGCCCGGCTAATATTTTGCGCGCACGTAGGCACTGGGCGCCGATATTTATGGTTCGAGTTTTTTTTCGCGCGCTTGCCGAATACGTTGGTTGCGCGGCGATACGTATTGATCGGTGGATATAAATTTTTCGGATATTACGTGCTCGAAAACGAAAGGCGCGAAATGATCTAGGATGGTGCTCTCTTGATTTTTGACAACGCTGCTAGGTACCAAGTCAGCATCATGCTTTTACTTGTGCATCAAAACGTCGGATGTAGTTAATGTAAGAAATCGTTAACACGCATACGCGCCGTTACTTGACACTTTCACCGCAGACGATTGAAATCGTTGTTTAAGAATCCTCGTGCCGATGTATAGTTTGCTAGGAAAAAAGTTTAGGTTATAAAGGGTTAATTGTCTCCATTATCACATGCAATCGACTAGATGAAGGTGCGATGCTCATCCGTTCGTGAGGCTCTCGCGCGAGGGAAGCTTCCTTTCAAGAAAATATAATTAGTCCCGTCATGTAACACCTTATCGCGGCGTGTACCCGGTAAAAGCGGACGTCGGCGTAAAAAAAGATGTGCGAGCGTGCAGAAGGGCAGAAGGAGGTTGTTCATGGCTCGCACCGGGGTTGAAACGGCGCCATAACTTCACTTTATCCCCCCGTACCTCGTATACTTCTCGTCACCGATGCCAGTAACGACAAATCGATCGCCGTTCGCGGCTAAATAACCATGCCGTTAAAATTGTTTCGTAAAACTCCGAAATCGGCCCCGGCCGACGTACAAACAACCTTTACAAACGTCCAAGATTGACCGTCGGCGTACACGCCAGCTGCGGACAAGCGTGCACGGTGTCGATTCACATATTATCCGCGTTCCTTTTGAAATATCACTCACGCGGCCCGTGGCCATAAAAAGTACGACTCTATGGGAAAAGAGGAGCAGGCCCCCGAGGTAGAGACGAGAGGGCGAGAACGTGTAGACGAGAGAGGCGACGAGCGCGAGAGAGAGGGTAGAAGGAAGGTGGAGGGAAAAGGGTGTCGTTCGCGGTGCGTCCTGGCCGGGATGGCCATAATGTTACGAGCATTATAGGCGGCCGGTGGTGGTTGTCGTAGGTGGTATATAGTAGGTACGCCGGCATGCCTATAAGCTAATAAATTGAATGGATGTTTGCCCGGAGCTTTTGTCATGATGATCACGGGTAGCCCACGCCTGCCCTGTTGAGCACCTTTTGAATCTCTCTCGAGGCTGTTCCCGTGACGCCCTCTACCCTCTCGCCTCCTCGGGCACGAGCGTGTGGCGCGACTCGTCTCGTGTGTTCACGCGTGCATACACCGGCAGGCCCGTGAACACAGGCCCCGGGCCACGTGAATATACGCGGCACATACGAACAAACGATCGCAGCGTGTGTTCGCGCGCATCGACGGAGAGAAACACTGGCGTGGCACGGACACACATCGGTAAAAGCGGTCGAGTCCAGGCGAGCCGGGCTTCAGGAGCGAGAAAGAGCGAGAGGACGGAGGTGTAGGAGACAGGGGAGAGAGAAGGAGAGAGACGGAGAGCAAGCCACGCAACGCCAGTCAACTCAAGTCGACGACTCAAGTGGTAGGGAACATTCCTTCGCTACGGCCACTATTTCATCGTTTCGTATGACGCGATATTATAAGACCCCCGCCTGCGTGTCGGCTACTACAGGGTGGTCCAAAAGCAAGCATCCACCTGCGATCTGGACCCAGCGGTGTTTCTGTCGTTTCGCGCGCGTCTCGCCTTTTTTCCACGACCGCGCCGTTCGCGTATGCAGAGAATCCGACACGCTCGGGCGATAGCGAATTTTGCGTCCCGCGTAAATAATGTTCGCGTCGCGTTAAATTACCGGTAAGAACGAGACTGCGCTATCGCCGTGCTTAAATTTCTGCTTCTCAGAGCGGCTTGATTTTCCGTTGTTACGCGCGCGCGGCCGCAATAATAAATAACATCGGCCGGCCGAACTGACAGTCCGTGTTCGTAACGAATTTAACAACGGCGACGTCGCGTTATCGCGCGCTGTAAATTTTTATCGCTAATCGCCGGTCGCTGTCTTGTAAAGTTGGGTATCTTGTAACTGTGCAAAATTGTATAAACTCGAACGTGCACACTCGCCCTGACAAGCGGTGCCTCTTAATCAGCGGCCGTCTTGAAACTTATTGCCTTCGATAACGCACCTAAACATCGCCGGCGCTCGACGTCGTCCGCGACGCATGAAAGAGACGATAGAACACATCGGCGAAACTCATGACGGATGCTATCGACGAATTCTCTATTTTCGTGTTGCCGGAATTGAGTATCGACAAGGTGATTTGTATTGCCGTCCAGCCACCGCTAATATTAAGTTCCGTTTGACGGGAGGCGTAATAAAAGTGTACCTTGGACCCACCTCTGTCCGTTGATGCGCAGTCTGAGATAACGACATCGCCGCAGTGCGCATCGATTCGCAACAATAAAGTATCGGATACAGAGAGATCGTCTCTTCGGTCTTGTTCTCTTGTCGGCGAATTTCGTAATCAACCGGTCGAGTTCGCGCGACTTCGTGAGACTCGCGACTTTTACGAGGAAAACCGCCGGCGGCGATTGGCCGGCGTCGATAAATCATTTCCATCTTTCGTCGGCCGTGTTGCACGTTTTTTCTTCGCGCGCGTCGAGACATACGCGTAACGGACTCTGACACGCGGTCGAGAGTCAAGTCTCGAAGGAATCTTAATGCCGGCAACTAACGAGTTATAAAACAGACGCGCATGAAAGCGCATAAACTCGCTTGGATCTGTATGACGGGTTTTCGCGGCTCATTCACGGTTTTTCCTGCTGTTCTGTCGATAGGATATGAGTGATCGGTTTAGAATCGTGATGGATGTGCAATGATCACGGGACGACAGTGACGCTGAACGTGTTTTATTATGCAAGTTGTGTAATATTGTGGCCTTAGGGTACAAGGTCTGTAAGAATCCACATAGTGAAGCACGTCGAATTTCAAAGTCTAAGTATGTCCGCGAATCTGTAAAGTACGCTACTATACGAGGCTGTGTACTCTGCAGGACACGCGTCACACACAATTTGTTAAGCCAGTCATACGTCCGTAACATACTGGCAAAGCGCAGGTTCTCATAACAGGTTCGACTTTGAAAAACGATAAAACGCAGAATTTACGCGTCGCAAAAATTAGATTTGATAAAATCCGCGCTGCCGTAGGTGCGCCCGACAGGAGGGAACGGTAAACGTCTACAAATCCATCTATTTTACGCCGGATTAGAAGTGGCGAAATGAAGACATAAGACCGCGGCAACTCACGCGAGCCATCTTCGGAAACTCGTTCCACGTCGAATTTTTCGTTGATCGTCAGGAGTGGCAGATGGTTTCAAGTATACATCCGATCACGCGCCTGAACATGCCTTCATCACGGATCAAAGCTCGCACTCGGCGGATGGTATAGCTCGGTGGAATAGCTCGGTGGAAAATGGTTCTCACGATCTCGCGCGGAATATTCTCTCGCTTTAGGCCCCGCTATGAATTTTCGTGTCTCCTGTGAGAATGGAAAAAGAGTGCGCAGTGGAAAGAAGACTTTGGTTGATAAACTAAGCGAAAAGCCACACGGCTGTCTATACTTCCTTTCATTCCAGTTGCAACGGCAGCTTTACACAGTTCTTTACGTGTGCTCATCCGCACAAACTACCTATTCATATTATATTTCGCATTCGCGCATCAATTTCCTTTGCTAACTCAAAAGAGCATCTACCAAAAATCCCGCGATAGCGAAACACTTTCCGCCCGCAATTCCACAGAACCGCGTTCACCGCGGCAGCAAATCGATTTCACACCACTCGAAACCGATTCGACTTGCACGCATACCAGATTTCCACCGCTGGTGCGTTTGACATGGTTACAAGCGCGTGTTATGCAGAGCGCAGGACGATACGGCGAACAGAGTAGAGCAAATTGGACTCCTGACAGGTTGCAGTGGGGTGTCCCACAGTCGCGACCGTCGGGAGAAAACGAATAGGGACACCCCGGGATTCCAGACACCTATAATCGAGAGCATAAAGTTGCTCGCGCTTATGCGAGGCTTCGGGACTCGAGTGTGCGCGGGGCGAACTGGAAGCATCCGCCGCGAAGGCACGAATTGAATTTTAGCCTTGCGTCGAACGTGCCCGGCGAACGCCGGGGGAAAATTAATTAGACATCTTCGTCGCGTCTTTATCGGTACTGGTGCTCGTGGGCTCGATGTTACCGTAATTCCTGCTCGCATATGAAAGCCCGGAATATCGTACCGGGGCCGATATTTATTATTGCGTCGACGTTTATTAAGGACCCGTACGATTTCCAAGTAGCGTTGCGCAACGGTATAAATCAGAGGCAATGGTTCTGTCAGCGTTTATTAAAAATCGTTTAATTTTCAATGTCGCTTTCTACGCGAAGACGCTCAATTGTGGGGACGGGAAACTGCGAGCGCTTACGTGAGTAACGGTTCCCCGCGAAATACAGTTGCGCTTCGTATGGTAAACTGCTTAAACGCTCGCTAACGATCGGAGAAATATCACGCTGTTCGATAGGTTGACAAATGCGCTGCCGCGTAAATAGGATTAATTTTGAAACGCTCGCTAGCGCGCTCGTGAGTCCAGGCTTACGAAACCGCGAATTTAACGTGCGTTATAATCAATGAAGTGGCACCGGACACCTCTCTACGAGGCGAGACCTCGCTCAATTACGACCTCCGGCGGTTTAATTAATATCCCTATAATTCGCAGTCTTTTCGTAATTACACTCTCACATTGTGGGTATCCGCGTAGATCTGGATAATCCAGGGGACGCGTCCCGTACCTGCTGCTGCTCGGCCGAGTGGCATCGGAAATTATGAAAATAAAGCGAGAAGAGGTAGACGCTCGCGATCGCCACTGGCTTTGCAAACATTCCCGACATGCGAGTGCACATTTCACGTTGATCACCATCGGCGCTCCTCTTTTTGCGAACAGCCGGGGATATTTCGAGACCGGATCGATTCTTCAGCGCCTACCGACGATTACGCGCGAGGCCTTATTTGAATATTAACATAATGATACAATGACGTGGAATTTAGATACTCGTGTCCTACATGGTGCGAACATTAATGTGTACACACGCGTAACCGCGCGGCAGTGTGCTCCACGCCGTGCCTACAGCCTTCCGGTGAAATGTTTTAGAAGTATATAAATATGCGCTCGGACCTTCTATATTGGCCTCCGTCATTCACGCTCTTGTAAAAGGTGCGACGGAGTACGCGAATCGATTAATATGATAATCGCTTTAATAAAATGCATTAATCACTCTGAAAATACATTCTTCCGCATGCGCGCGCAACCGTTTCACGCGTTTAAATGCAAATATTTTCACGGGCGCATTTATCTTATGATTTTTCATCGTCTAACCGACGTGTCCCAAAGTCGCGGCAGAAGATATAGAGCTTCTCGTCGCAGTCCGCAAAGATGGAACCGCTCCAAAGTGTTGCGCAGATTTCATTCGGAGCAACTAGTGAGACTGGATCGATGATCGATCCAGACAAGTTTGCTTGCAACAGTGATTGCGAGCTGCGACGCCTGGACGGAGAAAAACGGTTATAAATCGTGCGTGTAATGCTGCTATCAACGTGTATTACACGGATGGCGCGCGTTGTTCGATAAATCACCACATTCAAATCGCACGCGTCTCGGCCGGAGCGAGACTCGGTTAAGAAAGGTATCCAGTGTCGCACGAAAGCAGTGAATGATAGCGTGGGGCGGGGAAAAGTGTGACCAGGAGAAAGACGCAGAAACCACGTGGGATAAATGGACGAAAGAGCAGTTTGACTTCTCGGTAGTTCCGTGCGAAACCTTGTTATCTTCCTCTGCCATTGCGGTTTCGATACCCGACGCATGCGTGTGCGCGCTCTTTGTCGTACGCTCGAGTCCACCGGGTTGGGATACTTACCAGGTTTAAAGACTATAACGTGACGTTTACGATTGCCAGGACCGAGCGCGTGAAAAATAAACGACGATCGCCATCTGCCCGCGAAATAATCGCTCCGGCGTGCCGAGCGTGTCACGTCAGGAGGCGCATTGCGCAAGCAGGAGGACGACACCGACGGGGTATTAAAAGAAAACCGGAGAATAGCGATTCGATCCGTTGCATAATCCACGAGCGCAAGGTTCGCGCAATATCCCCGCTCGGCACTCCGCATTATTTACGAGCGCGCTTATGCGCCACGGAACGACACAGACACTTCGTCGCTCTGCTTATAGCGAACGGAGTAATTGAGTCTCCTCCGAAACGCTCGCTTCTCCATCGAGCGCGATCGAAATGGGTCGCGGCGACAATTAATTATACCCGCATCGAGAGATCACATTCCCGCATCTTCCATGTCGCCGAAAATGAAAACATCAAGACGTAATTGGCAGAATGGCGATCGATCGCCCGCTCGTCCTGGGCAAACAGGAAAAGAAGCGGGCAACGATAAAAAGGAGGCGGACAGAGGAGCACTCGCGACATTCCTTTCCTTTATGAAAAATCAGTCTCGCTCGCTCTCCTTCCTTCGACTACCGTTCGGTGTATTCACGACGAAATAAGTTATCCGATTGGATACGGCCACGACAGGTTTATCAGATGACCGGTGCACTCGAGTGTGCGCGTTCAATATGTGAACATGACCGTGCGTCGCTGTGTCGCGTGTGCGTATTCATATGCGGGCCAATATGTGTGAAAGCGTGTGCGAATGCGTGTTCAAATGCGTGTGCGTGACGTGCCCATGCCCGAACGATGGAGCCGGTCGTGCGAACGAGACTTAAAAGTCAGGGCAGGCGAGAAGGGTCCGATGTGCCCAAACTCTTGGGGCCACCTGCAGCCGTTAAGTTTCAACAGTTGCGGCACCGCAGCCGCCTCCATATTTCATATTAGCGATAATATATAAGTCCGGCTACCGTCCCTCTCTCCCGGCTGTCCCTCTTCGTCCCACCTCGCGCCTCTGTCATTCTCACGACCTTTTTCTTCGGAATATTACTTCCATTTCCAACTTTCTGTTCCGCAGTCATTACGCATACTTTGTCCTACACACGATCGCCGGTTTATCTACTAAACGCTGCGCCTAGCCTAATTTATGTAATGCCCGCGCATGTTCGCCGGGCTCATCCATGCATGCGCGATCCCGTTTTATCATTTATTTTGACGATACCGCGAAAGTGATGCCTCGGCGAGATATCGCGGCTAGCTGCTCGATGCAACGAATGTCTAAGACGCAGAAAAGCGCTGATAGAATAATAAGACCGCGGCCGCGGTAAACATGCAGGTTCACGGTGTTTAAAGTCAATTTACTTGCATCAACATTCTTGCCGTACGTTCCAGTGAACAGAGTTTCCATGTTAATTCTTGCCGTCGTTTAATAACTTTATTCTCATTATGCTAAGTTGATCGTACATTCCCGCGCGCGCGGCCCCCGATTAAATCATAATAAAGTTACCTACTCATCTGGTTTCTGCTTTCCCGCGCTATTATCGCTCTCCAGTCCGCTTATCCTGACGCGTAAGTTTTTGATCCTCCTTCCTTCTCAGCGGCCACGTCTCTCGCCTAGGATCGCTAGAGCAGTACGTATGCTAACAAGCCTGCTTATGTGTCGTAGCTTAACCGCGTTCGGCTTATCGGTTTCCCTATAAATTCGGTAATTAACAAAGTGAGCAAGGTTATTAACGCCGTCCGTATTAACGCGCGCCCTGACGCTGACAGTGGAGTAACATACGAGCTAGCTTAATGTTACTCGCTAAATCGAGCCGCAGTTATTATATTCTGCGACGGAGAAAAGTGAGAACTTGTTTCCCCCGCGCGCGGCACGTTGATAAGTCGAAGATAGCGATCGTCGGAGACCACTATCGCCGGGAGCAATTTACTGCCGGAAGATACGCTGGGGTAGACGTCGACTGTCAGAGCCGCAGACGATATCAGCGTTTTTTCGAAATAAACTCTAGCTATTGCGCCGCGTAGCAGCGGGCATTGATATCGTCGGCGTAAATCATGCTGCGTTCGCGAAATATTCACGACGCCGCGGAGGGTGGCTGTCAGGCGAGGGATGAGAACGAAAGTGTCTATTACGCTTGGCGCGTGAAAAAAGGAGTGACGTGTACGGAGCGCGATGTTCCGCGATAGTCGACGACGGCGACGAAGGTCAATTAAAGTAATAGCGGAAAGGGCGGCTGGACGTATGACGTGTACCGTGCATCAATAACGTTTCCTGCAGAAATCCGAGTGAATCGTCGGACGCCATAAAAGTTGCATCGCCATTCGACAAATTGTCGTGCCGCGGAAGGTTCACGGCGAAGGTTCTCGGGCAACATTGAAATAACCGGCGACGTCGCGGTACAAGTGTGCGCCGCGCGATATACCCCTACTCTCCGGGAACTTCTATCATCGTTCCACATTGTTTCAGACAGAAAATCGATACGGAACTTCGCCCGATCGTGCAAGCCCGTTCTCGTAATGTTCTCCGTCGCGGGCAAAGTGCGCCGATGTAGGATCGTCGTCCGCCTTAAACTCGACTCCGAAGCGCGCGGTGCTCGCGTTAGAAGAGCTGAATACGACTGCCGCGGATCGTTCGCAATCGATTAAATTCCGCGACGAGCGTGTTTGCGCGTGTAAGCCCATAGCGCGCCGTTCATTGATTCAGTAATAAAATTTATGTAGGTAGATAACCTGTTGCAATATTCATGACAGTAGCGGTAATATAGTCGGCGGTAATTATAGGCCGCGCTCTCTCGCTGTGCCCGTCGTAGTCAACGGTATTGGACGCATTTTATTAATAATAATAACCGCCGAGCGACAACGATAGCACGCGACTACTTTGCGACCGTGCGTCGCCGTTTATCGAATAATTTTGAGCGGAAGATATAGCCGGGCGCGTTCGTCTCTTTCGCTGGCTCTTACGTATTTTATGGGAAGCGGCCCGAAAGTTGATGCCCGACGATGTGCGGCACGGCCGTAATTGATGCGTGTTTTTTACCTTTAAATCGCATCACTGTCACGGCGGAGGTTTCTCTAATCAGAAATTCGGCGCCGCGTGCATTTGCAGATCGTCCTCAACTCGATGCACAGATATCAGCCGAGGATACACCTGGTGCGGTGCCGGCAGACGGACGACAGTAATCTACAAATTACCGACCTCCGGAAAGAGGAGCACAAGACGTTCATCTTCCCAGAGGCAATCTTCACGGCGGTGACAGCTTACCAAAATCAGCTGGTGAGTGGTAGCGTTTAGAGCGAAAACAGTTCGGAGCGCGTACATGTAATTTGTGATATCGATTCTCCGCGGTGAAACGATCGTTTACGATATGCACGTGAAATTGTTCGCAGATAACGAAGCTGAAGATCGACAGCAACCCATTCGCCAAAGGCTTCAGAGACTCATCCAGACTCACGGATTTCGATCGGTATGTAGCGTCCGCACCACTATCCAGTTTACCAACGTTTATAAGCGAAGTGCCGTTACCTTCGCACCGACATAATATAATCACCGTTACGATCGGTCTCGAGCTTTCCTCGCGTAGTCGCATTATTACACCTGCTATATTGCCGCGCCCTAAGTATCTCTAAGAAGGAAGCAAAACGAGTCTACAACGAAATCGGGAGCTCACTTGAATAAATTAACTCAGCTCGCTTCTCGCATTCTCCGGCTTACGACACTTCGCCATATACGATGGTACGCACATACATACGTACACGAAGACCATATGCGGGCACATTAAAGCACAGCGGTTAGCGAGTAGCTCGCGTCGCTATCTTTTTCTGTCGTCGACCTCTTTCAGATTACATCAAATGGACATAACGTGTACTTTTCTGCCAATTAGAACGCCTATCGTAAGGTCGTCGCGGCGCCTACACAAATTCTAATTCTCATAGAGACAAACTCTAGCATTTCCCGCGACTGTGCCGCTAAACACAGCGCCAATTATGTTCAGAACACTGGCGGCGGTGGCGATAGTAATATTGATAGCGGCAATAATACTAATCATCACCAGTTTTCCATCGCGTCAGACGTCAACACGGTGATTATTATTACCCGATAGCACCGCCATTACGGCATGCAGCAATGTCGCTAAACGGTGCTCATCGCGTAATCGCGTTCCCCCGTTACGCAAACCGCTTTGACTGCGAACGAACGTACGCTTCCTGATGCACTCTGCTCTTTTGACCCTCCGCGTCATTACGTCCAAGCGAATTACGCGCGGTTTTAGCGCAGATCGAAAAACAACGTGAGACGCTTTTCCGCAGTATCCCGCTCGACATCCGTCCCGCAAAAAGCGCGGGGCAGCGCGAACAATCATTACGTCCCATTATAACTTCGCCACCTTAATAATCTCCATCGGATGAATTATCGCGTAATCGCGCGGATCTCATTAAAGCCGGAAATTTATATACAACGTTGAACGCGGTCGCGGCCGAAGCGTTTGAAGCAGCGCTGCATGTGTATCGTACATGCGCGCACACAAGCACCCCGCGTACTTACGTATGCACACGAACAAGGGCGCGAGCTGGACGATTCCAAGTTATCCGCGATCATCTATCTGCATGAATGACGATGCACCTGCTCTCTCACTCCCGTTGTCCTCTCTTCTCCGCATTTACGCTCGGCCCGAACGGAAGGGGCCGTCGTGGAATAAAGATCGCCGGGCAGGGAGACGTTTTTCGAAGCGTCTACCCGCGAGCATCGGCGGGCGGATTATCGTAAACAGCGTCAAACTGATGACCCAATAAGTGGAGTAGACGTTAATGGCGGGCTAATGACGAACGTACCTATACATTATCGTCAGCGTCGCCTTTTCCCGGTGCCGCGGGACGCATACAATCTCGCCGTTGCACGTTCGCCGAAGCGCATACTCGGCCGCGATCGACCGCCGCTAATTAACACGTAAAACGCTGACGCGAGATTTCGACGCTGTTTTATGTAACGCGATAAATCCCGGAACCGGCGCCCGTCTGCGCGCAGCGAGCAAAAGCGCGGGCAGGCGAAAAAACTCGTCATCCCGCGTCTTCCCCCGTCATTGTTAGTCGTAAAGACGCTTCGACGCGGAATTGAGTAATTGCCGGCGGCCCTGGGAAAAGTTTCGCCTCACGACGACGATTCGACCGGCGGCCGCGGCGGTTTAACTCGTCAGGGCTAATTTATATACACGGACGCGGGGCTCTTGTAATGGATTCGAAGCGAATCGACGAGTGACAGCCCCGCGAAAGAGTCACGCGATTCTCCGTGAAAGCGAAATTTTCATCGAGACCGTTCCTCTTATTTCGCGCACGCTCGCTACCCTCGTGCACGCGCGCACTAGGTCGGCGCTAATTATCAAAACGATCGCTAATGATCGCCGCCGTGGTCGGCAGGTCGGAAGCAAGATGTAAGCGCATAAGGGTAAGGCGACTAATAACACGCGGTTGACGTTAACGTTTGCACCCAAGGACGCCCGTAAGGCTCGAGCAGGTGCAATTACACTGGCGATATTAGCTCCGTCACATTAGTTTTATCTTATCTTCCTTCGGGTATTATTTTCCTCATGGACGCGGACGCGCGTTTTTTCTCTCGTAACGGGCATGCCGCGGAGAGCGGCTCGCTCCGATAATGAGCGAGGACCCGCACTAGGTAGTTACATCGATGCCAACACGCCCACTAAATTGTTAACGACAGCCTCGCCGATCTCGGGATCGCAATTCAAGGTTTTATGAAAATGACGATGCGCTCGGCGCGCGTCTCGCGAACATCGATAACGCACACCCAATAAACTCCCGCTCTCCGTCTCATTCTCGTTTCTTCGCCGGTAGCGATACGTACGCGCGCACACTGCAGGTAATGTCGGCCACGCTGACTTCAGCCATCTTTATCGCTCCGATTCTCTGCTCTGAATTCCGCGTATTACTGCGCGCGATGCCTGAAAACGATGCGTGCGCGGTCTTCATTTTTTGATGGCGATCGAATTGCGTTACGTGCTCGAATAGATGTCTCTCGAGATATCAGATGCGTGCTCAGGGGACGGGGTTGAAGTGCAGAATATTTTGTAGATTGCCAATAATATTTCATGCCCAGTGGGTACCGCGGAGTATCACCCCGAGCGTCAGGATGTCAACATGTTCATATTTACAATGCCGTAATGCCGTTACGCTGCACACGGTGTACTTGAAACGTCGCTTTCCACTCTTGAACGTCGATCGTACAAGTCACTTGCGCCGAGTGCCTGGCACCTGCTCGCGACAGTCCTCGGGGGCCAAGGGCTAGTCGCGCGTTATTTATTCAAGCGAAATGAACCGCTAATTCCGAGGCATGCACGCGTGTCATCGAATTAATCGAGTGCATATTAATAGGGGCGCGAGCGCGCGATTAAGTTCGCAGATCCCTGTGATTTGCGCCTTCGATGACGTGAACTGTGCCAGTCAGTTGTCACCGATCTCGCGATAATCGCGCTCTCGATTATGCCGCCTACCGTTGCGATCACGTCGCGACAGAGTCTCAGCTTAGATCGCAACGTAACGGCGTCGAAGCACGTGAGTCGTGCGTTCGACTCGTGAAGCTCGGCACGTCGAAACGTTTGGCAGAAGTTTTCGTGCCAGGCCGCTTTCGAGGTCCTCCAGCTGCGGTCACGTGCAAATTGAGGGGCGTGACGAAAGTCTGCCAGAAAGTCCTGTTTCGGCTAATGTGGCAGAGATGATCTTTAATACATTTCTGGGAATTGGAGGGCGTGCCTAACGGCCGGGGCGCTCTTTTTTTTGTAAAATGAGAAGCAGCATCGGGAATGACCTGAGCGATAGCTGCGAAATTGTATATCTCGCGGGACCGTGAAATTTCTCTCATTCGTCGTACGTACGTGTGTGCGTGTAGCGTAAGTGTATCGTCGACGCGACGCGACGGCGCTGTCATGATATGGTAATTTTATCGGTGAGCGTTTCGGATTTCGGCTGCAGTTGACGAAATTAACAAGACGCGACGCGAGAAATTTATAGTTCTCGCCAGAGCGGATCGGTGGAGCGTAAAAAATGACGGCACTCGGTTAATTATTGCCGCAGACGTTGTAGAACGAATGTATTTATTAATATTTTCTCCGTCGCGTCCGAGAAATTACTGTCCTCCGTTCGGGCATTTACATACCTTCGCAACATCCGCTTCGTCCGTGTGTCGGTATATAATCGAGCACGTTGATACGCGACCGTTTTAACGCCTCTACAGTTTGGTAGTCCATTGTAGTGGGTCGGGAGATCACGACCTTTCTCGAATCATTGCCAGTCCATCGCGATCCTCCCTAAATCAGCACCTGCCTAACCGGGACCACCAGAATGTTGCTTCGTCACTCTGACACTTACCCACTGACCTGCTGTATCGGACACTCACCGAGCGATCTGCCCACGAGATCCTCCGAATGCATAGATCCATTTCTGAGAGTCAGAAAACGGATTCGTTCATCTGCCGGGACCCTTTTCAAAAACTAACGCTCAGCCATTCACCTCTGACAGTTGTCCATTGTGATTGTTTTAACCGACCATCGCGCAGTCGCTAGGTATTTAACTATTCAGAAAACATTCAACAAAATGCTTCGGTGCCGGTGCAAGCATTCAATAACTTCAGCCGTACCTCAATCATTTGCTTGAATCTAGATTACCGATGTTTCTTGTACTGACTGCTCGCTAGTAATAATCAGTTACCAAGCACTACACTGCAGCAGTCACTTCGTCTTACGGGCACGTCGTTAAAACTCAATCTTATCGTCGCATGAAACATTTTATGCTGTGTACACTGCATTAACGAACGGATAACGTGTACAAATGATGCTGCCCCGATGTACTCGACGCATTAATTGTGAGAGCGGTCAAATCCATTCGCATACCACTCGGCTTCTTTTACCCCCTAGAGAAAAGATACTTGATAATAGTGCGTATGCAACATTGAAGCAATCTCGTGGCTGGCGGATACCAGGCTTGGCGGCGTTCAGACTTAATGAGAGAGTAGCAGTGCAAAAGGAGAGCATAGTGGGATCATAACTGTGCCTATTTTCTAAAATGAAAACACTAAACCCACCGCGTTACTTATCAATCTTGATTATTGTCCTGAACACCGCGACACCGGTTGTTACCTTTTATTAACCGAAGGGTTGTTAAAATGTACAACTTTACACGTCCCACAACTACTTTGTAAAAGCTTTACGCTTTCTGCACTTGCGCAACAAATATCCGATAGAAAGTCAGCATTACGTATAGACAGAAGATTTTCTTATAATTTACGGATAGAGGTATATAGAAATTTAACGAAGGTACAATTATATACCAGATCCATCACTATGTGCGTTGTTCCGGCAGGTTCTTCTTGATCTTAATTGCGTTCAATGCCGGTATTAACGGCTGCGCTTATTAAACTCTTATTTACTTCCCTAACATCTCTTTCTATTGCAGTGAAAGAGTCTTCTAACTTTTTTCTATATCAATTTCACGCCTTCTGCGTTTAGAGCATTGTTGCCTATCAAGTCGAGTTAGATGAAACACTTACGTGCAGAAATCGCCTTTGATGGCAGGTAACCGCGGTAGCATGTGCTTTAAAAAGAAAACGGCGTCAGTTTACAGTCGTCCTCGGCTACGCGGAGGCGTTTCCGGCGGCGAACGGAATTAATAAGAGAACGCTCTCGTGGGCAGCGAGTCCGTGGGCAAGCGAGACCCTCCGGCGTAAAAAATCACCATCCGTAGCAGTGTCTATCGGCAAAAATCGTGCGCCCCGATTCGAGAATGAGCCTCGCGGGCGGGCAGGTATCAATTTCGTTCGCGACCGAGGGCGAACCGCACGCTTCGGGAAATTAATACGTCACCGTACGTGTAATCAGCGGACGTTTAAATTCGATTCCCCGTTTGGGGCACAATTATCTTGGTCGATTCGATCAGCGTGTGCGTACGTCTTTCTGTTTCGTGTTCGACGACGATATTCGCGGAACGATTGCGGAGACGCGGAGGTAGGGGAAAGTTGCCGTAATTGTACCACATAAGATATTTTGTATCACATTGCCTATTTCGCACGGAGTACGATTTTAAACCGAAATCGTAATGCGTACATTCTTACAATGTAGTACATTTATCACTTAGGATGATTTCTCAATTCTAATTAATTTCGGATAATTATCAGTAGATATGGAGTGTGTCCAGTAATAAGAGCGCAATTGATGCGATACGTTTAGGTGACGGGTATGCGTATGGCAATTTTCTACTATGCAGTGTGTGTAGAAGTTTATAAGTACGGATGTTCATACATGAAGGTACGCGTAGCGGTGCGGAACGTTAATGAGGTTTTCGTTTGCGGTGCAATATACGATACGATCGGAATTTTCCTTTATCGGGACGGCATCGTAAGCCTAAGCATCCGCTACTTCGGTATAGATATTGCCATTTCATGCGAACATCGCAGCAATCTCGATCCTTCGCTGAAGTTTAAATGCATACGATACGCGCAGTCCTGATACGCTTGATACGCAATGCGTAACTGCCGATGCGACTGGATCGCTGAAATATCAGTTCCAATAATAGTGTGCGCGGACGAATGGGCATGTCCCCTCACTGAAAAATGGCGGCTGCGGCAACCTCTCCGTGCGCACCGCGGCCACCGGCGTAAAAGGAAGATTTACCGTACCGTGTACCGCGAAATAATTCCCCGCTGCATCGCACACGAGCGTAATTACCGGCGAACACTGTTCCGACGCCTTACGGCCTGATTTTCGCCGTCGCCACGGCGCGATGGTAATTAGGCATTCAATGAACGTCATATTATTTAGCCACGCGGACGGGTGTAACTACATCGCGCGAACGCGATGCGGAGGAACGATAGTTCGAATTTGACTCTCCAGCCGCACGCGATCTACTCACGTATGCTACTTATAACGACCGATGACATTTCCTCTCCGCAGGACTCGACTCTGATAACAGTGCATGCGCGCCTTGTCCCTCCGGAGTGCCCTTCTTTCGCGTTTCCTTCTTTCCGTCTTTCTGTCTCCCTGTCGCCTCCTCGCCGGACGAAGCGAAGAACGGCGGCTGCAACAGCCGTCTTCGGCTGCACGGATGCGGCTCCGGCGGCGTCCGGAGTTAATGAGAGAGCGGCCGTACGGGGCAATACGGCGCATGCTCCCGCCCACTTCACGCCGGCGCTGATAGATAGATGCCCCTCTGGCCCTCTCTCTCTCTGCTTTTCCTTCTCGTTCGTTCCCCGCGCGCGCACACACACACACATACACCCTGTTCCTCCCCCTCGCTTCTTTTCTTGAACCGCTCTTCAATCGCTTTCTCACTCGTACCCTCGCCATCGTCGAATCTCGTCTCCTCGACCACTTCGCCCTCTCTGCGTGTTCTCTCCACACTCGCCGGCGACTCTCTACCACCGATACTTCCACCTCCGATAGCACCACCGGCATCATCAACGCGCATCCACCATCACCACTATCGAACCCTGTTTCGTCCGTCGTTCCTCGTCGTGTTCACGGAGCGGCGCTCCTCATAACAGCATCGAGTCCCTGGAGAAATGTGGAGTGAGAGCGGCCGCGAAGGCAGGAGGAAGGAGCGGCGAAGGTGGCGATGGCAGAAGAGGGAACGGAGGCAAGCGGAGAAAGAGAGCGATTCCACGTTCTCCCCTGTTCCGCAGGGCAAGGAGGGCAGGGCATTCATCTATATTAGCTTCGAGAGCGGACGGCCTGTCATTACCGCTGCCGCTCTTGGCCCTCTACGTCCGCCACCCCGCGCACTCTCCCCCTCACAAAACTCTCCCTTCCTTCTCCCTTTGCCCCACGTCTCCCTCTTTTGACCCCTTCTCTTTCCGTTCCGTTCTACTAATTCGTTTGCCCGCCCGCCGCTTCTCTCTCGCGCGATCGCGGCCACCCTTCGCTCGGCCTCGCTCCTTTTTCGCCCGTCTGCACACACTGGCATCAACCCCTGCAACACAAACACCTCTGTCGATGTCCGAGAAGACCTCTCCGTGCTCTCGCCGGCCCATTAGCGGGCCGCATTACCAAAGTGCCAGGGAGGAACGAGCGAGATGGATACGGCAGAGGAAGAGACACCGGGAGGATGAGGAAGACTGGGAGGAGACAGATGAGGAGGATGGGGAAGCAGCAGAAGAAGAAGAAGACGAAGAAGCGCGGCGGTGGCTGGGGCACGGCTGCTACGGAGCTAATAACCGCCGTTTAAAACGCAAAAACAAAGGTCTCGCCGTGCATCATCGGGGCTTTAGGCGCAGGGAGGTGCCGCTCTTGAAGGCGGAGGTGGAGGAGCAGGAGGAACGAGAAGAAAGAGACAGGCGGCGGCAGAGAAAGAGAGGGAGGGTAGAGAGAGGAGGTGGAGGAGTTCTCGACGTACACCCCGGCACCAGGCATCGAGCGGCTATCCGAGGCGTCAGGGTCATTACCGGATCATTACCTACCATACCTACCGTGCGACGACGATGATGGCTCGACCCGTGAGCAGCGACAGGCTCTCACACGCACTCAAGCCAACGCACACGTCGACACGGATCCATAGACTTCCACACGTTTCTTCCTCTCTGTCCCTGTCTCTCACGCTGTCCCACTGTCTCTCCCTCTCGAATCCTCAAGTTCTCCGGCTCTCTCGCGCGTTCTCTCCCACATTCTCTCGCACACGCTACGTACGCTGCTGCGTGCCAGCGTGCGTATGTTCCCCTCAGGTTCTCTCGATGTATACGTGCAACAGCGATGCTTCGTCGTCGTGCACGCGTCCGTACATACCGCACACATCCATCCCGTCGACGATCGCGCGTCGGCCCACTCGGCGGCAGCCGGGTAAATTACAGGCTCGACCGTATTTTGTGTTGTTTTGTTGTTTTTCAACGCGCCGAAAGGAAATGAGCGAGCAAACGCGTCACGCCACCCCGAACCTGCTAATTTCTATTCATATTTTATGGCTATTAATTTCTTCGCTGTTACACACTCTCCCCTTCTCTCCCTTTCTCTCTCTCCCTCTCTATCTCCTGCTCGCTCGGCGGTTCTTTCTCTCCACTCTTTCGCTCCTTATCTTTTTCACCCGCTGCCCCTCTGCGTCTCCCTCGTTTCCCCTCTCTTACCTTTCTTTCTTTCCATCTTTCTTTCTGCTCGCATCCCTTCGCCGCCATCTCCTCCTACTACTGTCTCTTTTCGTCGGCTCCTTTTTCCTCGGCGCAGCCTTTCGTCCGCCGACTCCTTCCTCTCTTTTCTCCCGCTTTTTCTTATCCTCATCCTCTCCTTTGGCGTACTTCCCCGCGAACCTCTTTCGCCTTTCTGCTTCGACGGCATTCCGCGTGATTGCTTGTGAAGACAGAATGACGCCTTTCGCGTACTCATCGACGTTCTCGAAATTGTATGTATCCCTTTTTTCCGCGGATCCAATGACCCGTACTCAATACCGTTTTCTCGATAACGTAGATCTACGTAACGATGTCTTCATCCATTTCCGATGGCACAAGCTCCTATAAACACGAGAACCCATTTGAATATATCACGGCGCCAAATGCGTTAAAGCGTAATTACACTACCATCATGTGCCAAAACATAACCTATCCGCTCTAAACCATGAACGTCGATTTGTACTGTTAACGTTTACCATACATTAAATCGACGCTGAATAATGATCCGAAACGATATGTTGTGTCCTGTCTCTGCCCATTGGCGTCTCCGTCGAGCATCACAGGAACAGCTTGACACGTAGTCGTCGCGATTTTCCTGTCCATACGTCTAGTTTTACCTACAACCAGTTTAGTTCGTCAACTCTTCACAGGATGATTTTCTTCGCGACCGTAATCGTTCGTGTCCTCTCTGCATGCATCCTTCTGATCCTCTGGATCCTGTCCCGCGTCTGTGGGATGCGTGCGGAGAGATACGGCGAGGCGAGCCGAACCGCGCCATTCGATGGACTACCTTCGCCCATCAGCGGGGTGTAACCTATTATTATCTACCACTTACCTAATGCCCTGTGTCAGCCTCGAGGTAGGCGGAGAATAACAGGCTCCCCGTTCGATGGAATTCCCTTGGCGTTAATATTGCAACCTGTGCACACGAGTGCTTTATGTCGTCCATGTGTGTTGCCCCGTTCACGATGCTCTCGATTTCTGAAAACGTCGTCCCCTTCTCATAGGTTCTTTCTTCACCCCGCGCGAAAGACTCGCACCTTTGGCTACAAATTGGCGGTGTCATTGGGATCCCAATTATGAAAAGGAAGACAGGTATTGATTAGGCAAACGCCGACGTATTATGAGTCTCTTGGCGCAAAGAAAACATCGCGATTTCAGGTGAAGATAAAAATGTTGAATATTCTGGAAGGAATGTAAAGCGATTAAGGGGTACCTTTAAGAGTGTCGTAGGCCATCGTGAACGACGCTGTCCTCCCTGATGTCCACTAGGGTTACGCGTACATTACCATACCTCGAGTGTAGCCATATAGATTCTTGATTCCTCGTCGCTCGTCGTGTGTAACCTGGAGCACAGTTCCTTTATAGCGGTCGACCCCCACAAATTGGATAATCACAAGTCGTAAAGTCACGGCTAATCGTCTTCAGCTTCGGAGTCTTAGGTTAGGCAGTTTTTGGTGGGAGCGGGATGGAAATTAAGTAGATCACGAGACGGCAGAAACGAGTTAGAGAAGCGGCAATGCATGTGCAAATTATTCGAAACGCCGGGAGCGACCCCTGCTCCTTCTAAAAAGTTAATAATTGAATCGCAACGTGCTGGCGCGCGGCACGAGAGGGTGACGATAGACGACGAAGGATGAGTCCTTGAATATCTTCGTTTCTTTTAAACGACTCGCCGAGTTGCATGTCTTTCGCGACGATTAGGCCCCATTTAAGGAGGAGCGCGTGAGAAACGGTGAATCTCACACTCTACTAATGCTTCCCTTCCCCGACAGGCCGTTCGTCAGACGAGCGATGCTTCGAATTCGACAGGCAGACACGCTCAATACACACTTCTGCTACAGATTTTCGACGAGTCTTTTTGTGGCGGTTATTTCGCTTTCATTACGTCGGTGGTTCGTTTGGTAAGCGGACGTAAATGAAGTCCTGGGTTTGCGGTGCAGAAGCTATAGCCAGGAGGCTTCCATTTGTTGCCACTTTATCTTTTAGCATTCTCTTAAAACGCGCGTTTCTTTCACACTCGCTGGGATCGGTGTACAGGGTACGGCAAAAATCGCGCTACATCAACATGCAAACCGCGATGTTTCTGTTACCATTCTTGGTGATCTTTTTTGTCGGGCCCGGGTCAGTATCAACGTAATACCGTAAGTGTGTCGTACTCGTCAGATATGGAACTATTGCACCCCGAATGGTTGAGATGCGCGAACAATTATTTTGCTCGTAATTTGAAACACTTGAACGTCACACCGACTTTCTTCATTTGTCACGTCGCACAGTGGTAAAGTGCGATAATTAAGATAACGCCAATGAATGTAACGACCAGTTGTCATAAAATCTCTGCCACGTCGCTATGAGCACGGCCACTGCGCATTATGGGATCGCGCGCTCGTTAATGTGGCAAATTACGATCATAAATCTCGTCCCGAACATGTCAATGTTGGATAACAGCTTTTTCACGCTCATTACTGCGAGCGCGCCGCATTTAATGCGACCGCGCGCGCTCGGCGAAATATTTAACAAATGGCGATAAAATAATTGACGGCTGGGGAGGCAAAAAAATCGCTCGCTCCTTTCACAGAGCCTAAGCGATTCTCGTAATCGTAGACGGTCATTACATTAATCGTTCGGTAACGTTCGAGACCGTATTGAGTCTCCGGATGTCGTAACGTTCACGCGAACAGCGGAGAAAACGTTCGAAAATCCGATCGACGCTGTAGCAGACGTTCGTTGAAACGTCATTTTTTGGATACGGCCCGCGCCTGGGGAAAGTATCGAAACGTTCCGACGGGCTGACAAAAATCGACGCCAACCGCGCCTCGGTATTTCGTTCTTATTTATAGACTGGCCGAGAGGCAGTACTCGAAGGGTGTTGCCGCGAACGTCATGGACATTTTAATGGGTAACGGCGGTGGCCTCTAATTAGAACGTTTCGACCGTAACCGCGCCATTACGGGGAAACGCAGACTCGTCAGATCGATGAGGAATATTTATTGCGGTGTAACAATTACAGGAGCGCCATAGCGCGAATAGTAATAGGCAGCCGCGGGCTTGTCTCTCTCTCGCGCTCTTTCTCTACCATCTTCTGTCCACTAGCGCACCTCTCCCTCTTCGTCTCTCATGCACACAAACACACGCGCGCCGTTCAGTTCTCTCCTCCCGCTGCTTCTCTCTCCCTCCCTCTCTTCCGCTTCTCCATTCGCTCACTCCCTCGTAGCGGTGAACGACTGTAATTAGGGCTTTTATTGTCTGTACATAAGGAAGCTTTATGAAAACATTAAGGATATAATTCAAGGCCGGGAGGCAAAGCGGCCGGTGAATTGCAGGCGGGTTAATGCATAGACCGCGCAGCGTCATTTCCGTTTTGCGTACATACAGGTGCGCAATGGCGTACGCGCCGGTAATTTGGCACAGCCTACTACACGCACCGCTGCGTGCGGCTGATATAATTGAATTTCTCGACTCCTTTTTTCCGTGTCACGGCTATGAGCAATATTCAACGGCGTCGGCTGCAGCGCGTTAGATTAGCAACGCTTGCCAGCGCGTCATTGGAGATTTCGATCGAGCAACGCTCGCCATTAATAATCCGCTGAGAGCGGAGTTTGTTCGGGGGCGAGAGTGAGAAAAAACGATTATTAATCGATCGCACGGAGCGTTACACGCTTCGTTGAGAATCGGTGCGCATTGAATATCTTAATCAGCATAAATTAAGCGCATCCTCCGCTGAGTTTTGCGTCGAAACTGTTGCGATGTCCGGCGGTCGGTCGGCGGATAAATCGATTACAAAATCGTTCGATAGAGTTCACGGGACCGTGAAGAAGAGCAACGGCCGTAACTTGGCACGATAACGATCTATTCCCGCGCTGTCTTTGTTTTCTAAAGGTGCGTGTACCTCGGGCCTGTAATGGACAATATAATGGCGACGATACAGGCGAGGTTATTAGATAAACGAGCGCGCCCGTGATCGTCATTGTTATCTTTCGAAATAAATGTCCGACATCCGCCAAGACGACACGGCCGCGTTAAATGTCATAAAGATCGTCTCAACGATCAGGACAGTTGACGTGCGGATAGGTGTTATTTTTCTCTGCTCCAATAATTCCGCCGGCTAGAGTAATGATTTCGAGTCACGGCAACTCCGGCACTTAGCGTTTTCACTATCCTTCACATTCAATTGTTCGGCTGAGGTCTCATCCACGCGCTCAACGTGAGAGAAACTCATACGCTTCGTACAAGCAAATCCTACATATACCCATCACTACACCCAACAAACTATGGTTCATCATATCGCCTCAAACTGATCGAAGCGCACCTTTTCGTACTTCTTCTCTTCATGTCTTCCACCACCGCACAGAACCTTTAAACGATCCAACGACAGCCTGTGAAGTCATCGATCGTTTAGATTCCGCACTTCAGAAAAGTCCCGCGAAGCCAGCGGCAGTTTCGCCTAATAAAGTCCAGGGCTTTGACAGCAAAATTTCACCAGAACGCGAACAGGACCGGGTACGGACGGACGTGGCTGTGTGTGGTCCGGCACGTCCGAGCGGACGGCGATTAGCCCCGGGCCCTCTAATCCCTCTCCCCTTTCAACCCCCTTTCTTTGCCGGTCTCTCAGTCTCCCCTTTCGCCCCAAATCCTCCTCCTTTTCCCTCTTCAAGCATCGCCGATGCGTGGACTCTCATTCTGCGCCTGCCTCTTCGTACTCTTGCTCTATCTCACACGCACACTTCCCTGATGTGTCTTTTCTCTTCCCTCCGCCTTTCTTTTGCTCCTCTTCCGCGCTCTCTCGTTTGTCCACGCTGCGTATGAGCACGCTGTAGGTCGCGCACGCACGTCACACGGTGCCTCCTTCGGTGTCGTGTTACGTGCTAAGCAGTATGGGCAAGTAGTAACCGAGACGCGCGAACTGCACACCGGACCCATTGTTCCTCGTGCCCCCGCTTTCTCGTTCTTTCTTGGCATCCGGATCCTTCTGTTCCTCTTTCTCCGTTCGCCCGTTACACCCCCGGCTTTCTGCTCTTTCTTCAGCGCCTTCGTTCGTACGCCTTTCCTTCTTAGCTCACGGCGATCTTTTGGCGGACCGGATTCGAGACAATTTGGCTGCTACCTTCGCCCTGTTCTGCACTGGGTTGCTATCATCTTTCTGGACTTTTGGTGTATACTGTTGGAATGTCGGTCTGCGAGTGGACCGTATTACTGTATTTTTTCTGGTTATCAAATTTATTGTTTATGTCATTTTTATTGCTGGAGGTTTCTTGGTGTTGTTTCTACGACCGTGTCTTCATGATCTGGTTTGCGTGACTGTAGGTCAATTGGTACTTTCTCTTTCATTCATTGGATTCTTGCCGCGTTCTCTCTTTCTATGGCTTTTCTTATTCTTTCTGTTTCTGTCTCGGTTTCGTCTGGCCCTCCCACAACTGGCTTCTTTACGACTACCGGCACCATTTGGTACGCCAACTGCGTCGCACTTCGTCGAGAGACTCGACCCTTCGTCACGACCTTCTGTGGAAACTAGACCCGCGAGACTAAACCTTGATACGACACGATTGAGATGCTTTGATACATGTTCGATTATTTGCAACAGAAAACAAATGAGCTACGTCAATAAGTTTAGGAGTCGCCCAGCAAAAGGGTGTCATTTGGTCACTCAATCCAAGAAGTATAATCTGTAAATATACAGATACATCAGGCAGATGAACAAAAATAAAAATTACTTTATATGATGTACGCAATAAAATTGTCACTAATGTAGTAATTTGGGCAATTAAAGAGTGCGGTTTGCGTCCAGACTCAAGTTTCGTTGGAAGAGTTACGTAGACAATTAAAATTTTGTTCGAAGCCGGCAGAAATTGAGTGTATAAGAGCACTATTTTATTCCTGACGCATTTGTCGCGTGCACATACGCTGTACAGTTAGCAAATGACATCGACCCTTTTCCCTGACTGTCCTAGGGGAAATTGGACCCGTGAGACTTTAGTCTGATTCGCACGGGGTGGGTCATTACGGGTCGCTACGATTGAATCGTGTGACGAGTTGACTGTATCGAGTACTAAATGAACAAGTAAAAACGGCTTGAAATATTTGCTACTCCCATTAAGAGGCTAATTTACGGTAAAATTAGAAGCATTAATCTTCCGATTGTTTAGCTGATGGATGTATCAATATCGCAAAATGTGCTTTTATGTATGTTTTCCGAGTTGACTGCAAGTATAACATTGCGTGACGATGTTTGGTCTTGCAAACGGTTTTCGTAATATGTGCATGCACACAGTCTAGCCTGCAACGAAACAGTGCTGGGGGAACTATACTCTGGGGAACTGAATGCGATATCCAGCAGTGGCCATTACGTTCTAGCATAATGGAATTGTACAAGGGCGCTAAGTGTCTCAGTCAAAATAAATTGTTCTAGCTCAAGCAGCGGAATACAGATTGCCGTGTTCGATGCTATTAAAATGTTAACTACTGGAAATTGTATTTTGTTCGCTTGACTTATATAACGTAACAGTGATATTAAACAAATTGATGCTAGGCTCAGGGTTACTGCATAATATTCAATTAGACCCCGTTTGTAATTCATTAGTTCTGCGAGCATTTTCTGCCATGAATGCAAAGTTGTTTATAGTAATTTGTGTCTTGTAGCGGTTTGGATATGACCCTTCACGCAGCGATTTTTGTACAGTTCAAAATTAATTGATGAAAGATCATTGGAGTGAGATACTATTGGCAGAGATCACGCGATTCGCCTGCATCTCTTTGCCCATATTATTACCGCTGCCTGCAAACCGAACGTAAGATCTCTTTGATCTTTCGTCCGTGCGGATTATCCTGATCGGAGCATCGGGATATCGGACGCCAGTCGCGAGAAATAACCCGCAGACATCTCGAAGCTCCTCGCCGTTTCGAGGAACCGGATGATCGATAGAAGGTATCATCCCGAGCCGTCCGGGCTGAATTATCTGGCGGGATCCTAGTATCAAGTTTTCTTTCAGCCACTTGACTTCCAAGAAACACGCAACACCGGACACTCATCTATCACGCGTTTCCTCGGGCTACCAAGAAAGACGCCCCCATCGGGGATAAATTCAAAAGTGACGTGCCAAAAACGAAGGGATCCGTCTCGTTAAAGCATCCCTCATTTTCAATAGCATTTTAGACACTTATGGACCTATCGAGCACTTTGTGCTGTAACATGGATCTGTGATGTACATCGATTAGCTTATCAAAGATGCAGTTGAGGATCTATATGTTGATTCGGTGACGTGTTTGTGGAGGATATCAAGATTTGTTTCGTGAACATGCTTTCATGATTTGGAACGATATACACTTACCGACAACTTGAAATGACTTGCAATGTTAGCACTCTCGCCACTAGTACTTAAGCTTTGGTTTCCGCCAGTAAATCACCTACAAGCAAATGGAAATCTTATTATCTTTACTTGCCGATTTCTTGCTAATGCGTTACAATACAATCGGCGAAAAGTAAAAACAGTCGTTTTGCGCGAGTAAGAGCATCGCAACGTCGAATACGATTATAATGAAGTCGTAATAATTAAGATAGACGTACCGATAATCTCTGGTGTTTGCGTACCACTCCCGCTTCGTGTAATCACGAAAATAGGAAATGACTTTGTACAACTCCCGATGGCCAGCCGCGGACGATGCCGCTCACCATTAATTATCATCGGCAATCACGCGAACGACATCGCGAGGCCGACATGTGACTTTCGTCCGCGATCGAGCAATAAACCGCTCGTTAACGTTTCTGCCGATAACAACAGAGCGCGACCGATGCACAATCGACCATAATTAACCTTAATTAAGTCTGTACGTGATGTACAAAATCATCCATCACGTTATACCTTCGCGCCGATTCTCCTCTTTCCTATCTTCTTACCTTCCATTGTTTCCCACCCTCCTCATTCCCCTTTTCATTGTTCCCCCTCGTTGTCCGTCTCCGCATTCTGATGTCTGTCTATGAGAGAAACTTATGTTAATTATCCGCCATTCTCTCTGTTCTGCGCGAGTATCTTCATTGATTTATTCCCTTTTAAAGTGCTATTAGCATCCTGCCGATAACGTCAGACGATTAATCACGACACGACGGTCGCGTCATGCGAAGCGAAAGATCTTATCGGCTCATCTCACGTGTGCTAAGAATATTTGTTTATGTGAGGACTTCTTTTATCATCCGCCGGATGGGGATGTGTGAGAAACTGCGACGCGTGGCGTGTCCACGTCGAACCTTTCCTCATGTCATTCTGCAACTACGATATCATGTAGCTTTCCAACTACCTACACCATTTGCCACGATAAATGCTATCATTCTTGGGTCACACATCGGTCACCTGCCCACCTCACCACTGACTACACATAAAGTTCCGCCCCAAATAACCGGCGTCCTTATCAGCCATTGCCCTCCAGCGTCCGCACTTCATCGTTTCCTAATCGACCGCCCGCTTTGCTGTTGCAGAGATCCGATGGAGTTGATGGAGCAGCAACTGGTGCGTTGCGGCGTGCCGCCCGTTCGATTGTACGAGCACCTTGCGATGTCGTCCCCCGCCGCGGCAGCAGCGGCTGCGGCCGCCGCCGCCGCTCTTGGCGTCCAGCAGCAGCACCAGCAGCAACAGCAACAGCAGCACCAACAGAAGCACCATCACCATCACCACCAGCAGTCGCCGCAGTCGCAACAGTCGCCGCAGTCTCAGCAGCACGAGAGCGGCGCCCACGCGTTGCCACCTTGGCTGACGCCCTCCACAGCTTTGCTGTATGGCGCGGTAGGGCAGGGTCATCCGGGCACGAGGGGAGGCACAAGCCCGTCCCCTTACCCTGCGGCAGCAGCGCCTGCTTTCCCCTACCCCGCTGCCCTCGCGTGGCCCTGGCAACCGCCGCCGGTCGCGATCATCTCGCGGCGATCGTCACCCCCCAATGCAGCAGCCTCCGTCAGGTATGCACCGTATCCGGCGACAGCCACGACCCCGCCACCTCTTAGGGCGAGACCATCGACTCCCAATTAGCGGGCAGTGCTGATGCGCGACCAGATGTCGTCTGACGCGCACGCCGATTCCTCCTTGTTGATCAATTGACGGGAGCACGATTTCTACAACGCTGGATGCACGCGGGAGGAAGAGGGATGCGACGGTGGTGACCGCTACGATGTAGTGTAGAGCGAGGTTGTCAACTGCCAATTAGCGTGTAGTGTTGGATGCGCATGCTGATACGTGGCTGTTGATAATTCGCTCGAAATCGGAGAGCAGTGAAGTACGAGGCTCTTACGGCGGGGAGGAGTGATGTGTCCATGGAGGCTTACGGTGACTGCGGGGTTATCCCTTAGAGCGTGATCTTCTAGTTGAAACGGGCGGCAAGTGTTGATGCAGGAATGAATACGTGGCATTTGATGCGCACGCGGATTTCTCGTTGTTGTTGAAATTAGGAGAGTACGAATTATATGACGGCGGTGTGCGTGGGAAGGAGAGATGTAGCGGTATTTTGGAGGCGTGGACTTATGGCGGGCGCTTTTTCGAAATTGCTCGTTCTGGTGTTATGATTTCCGGCCGAATCAGTGCAAAGTCAAGATGGCGGGTGGCTGGGGGAAGGTTTTGGTGGATAAGTCTTCTCGGTACTGTTTTATCCCTTCACACTTATGTAAGAAACTTTGTTAGCCCATGAAGGTTCGGTGTTCCAATCTAACGGTAAGAATAAGATAAATTAGTAATAATAACAGAGGTAATATGTTTGTCTTCAAATGAACACATGATTTCTATAATTGAAACCCTTGCAATTACTTTTGCAATAAATTATTCCTTCAATGCCGTTGCGTTCTAATTACAAAAAATTATGTTGATTATGAATATATCGGTGGTCATACATATTTCATGCCTCTCATTTGTTACCGGGTAGTTTTACCGTAATTTTGCTATCGCATGGCATTAGTAACTACTGTTACTTTTGATCATCTTGCGAAGATCAACGCGTAATGCCACTTTCTCTGACAAACATATCACATACATAACAGGTTCCCCACTATCATAGATCTATTCTATACAACACACTTGTGCCACTTTGAATTAATTTTGACAAGTTACTGTTTCAAATGAACTTCGCATTCCTTTAATGATTTTGTTTATCGTACCCTAGTGCTATTTTAAATGATATCATCTAATACTTCCATTTACTCCTCATCATATGTTATCCAACAATCAGATAAATGAATGAGCAACACTCATAGCTAATTACTTTAAGCGAGAGTACCTCTTGCAATAACTTCATTCTTTCTATCTATGGAACTTTTTTGTAATAACTGTTGTTAATTATGATTACGTCGTAATGATTAACATTTTATCGCACAAAACATTTTCTCGCACCCAACCAGAAATTCCGACTGGCGATCCGTCATCTGTCGACCTTAACCACATTAGTATTTTCTATCGTGTGCAAACATTCTCATGGCTATTTATGTAAGATTCCAATAACAGTTCCGCTCCTTGCCCCTCAATTACACAGAATGAGACGGCAGTAAAATTTATTATTTCTCCATTTACTAAATTTCAACCACTTAAATGCATATGACCTACTTCATCCATTGCCAAAACCTTACAATCTGGTTTGCACTGGACTGAAATTTTGAAACTGGCATTCGCGACAAGCGGATATTGCGATGTAATAAGACGGGCGCGCATTGCTTGATGCGAAAACTTGTCTGCAGGCAGTCAAAGGCGTTTGGCAGTTAACCTCGTTTGTACCTACTTTTACCGGGTCTGTTCTTTCGTTCTCTCCAAGTCCACAGCCTTTAGCGCGCAGCCAAAGAACAATCTCTATCGCCCATTGTTAAGCGTGGACCGTATATGCGTAGTTATTTATATTATAGATGTAATTCCGCGTACGCGTCAATTCCAGCGACGCGATAAAGAGTAGCAGAGCGACTACGCTTCAGCGATATTTCAGTCAAGTAAATATCCGGCGAACGTTTTGTCCTCGATTCTGGGTACGGTTCCCTTTCTCTCCGCGGAACCTTACCTTTCTTGCGCGGAAAGTCGCCAATCGATCGAATGAGCGGATCGTCCATCGGCCGACCTTCAATTGTTACGAATCGATATGAATATTTTATTGCGGTTCCAGTAATTAATTTCGTTCGCTCCGCCCGGGGGAGTGCATGATAAGAATCACGATTTTCTGGACGTTCCGTAGAGCGATAATGAAGTTTTAGGTTAGGAAACTGGTCCGTACTGGTTCGCTCTGTGTCCGCGTAACGTAATCATAGGTAATGTCGAGTTCCGGCGCAAATTTCGAGAGAGGAGGCTCGAGGTGGGCGATGGAAGAAGCGTGTGTCAGACGGGGAAAGATATGTCCGCGTTCCAGTTTCGTTTCGTGCCCGATGCACTAAATGTCATCATACGACCGACAATGTTCGCGCAGCAGAGGAGAACACGACGGTTACAGTCGTGTTCGAGTGAAATAATAAATGACCCGCGACGTAGTAATGTGCCTAAGGTAGAAGTTTAAAAATATTCCTGACATTTAGTGGCAACTGACGTCAGTTGAACTGCGCACGTCTACATTGTTACACTTTCGCGACTACCATCGGACGTAATTTTCGCCTTTTCTGCCCGTCGCCCTGCCGACTCGACCTCCATTTTCCTCTGCAAAGAGCGCGCGCGTGCTCGATTTTGTACATACAATGGATATAGAAGTCTGTATGAATTAGCAGGTCGAGGAATTTTCCGTGGTTTCCAGGTGAGCGAGTGTGTATGTAAATGTCACGACGCCGTTGCGTGCAGCATGTCGAAGTTGAACGTGAATGACTGATTGTGAATGTAAGAGAGAAAGACTACTTTCGATAGTTGTACCATATACCGCGATAGTATTAACGCGTCTCTTTGGAAGACGGTGTAATTTGTACATAAAGAAACCTTTTGTGGTAGTAAGTAGCCTAATACAATATCTTCGATGTAGTACGACAAAAAATAAATGAATTTGCATTAAGGCGATCGTTGCCAATTGGCTCTACCTGTATTCCTTGTCATTTTCTTATTCGTAGGTCGCTGGATGTGCCAAGTTGGAGAAATCCAAAGTGCACCCTGACGCATTTTGTCAGCGATGCGCCGACGTTACGCTGAGAATAGCATTATCGGCACGTTTTGTCGCTTGAGAGAACATACCCGATCTACTTCGCTGGATGTTTGCCAGCAAATTAAAGTCACTTTCCTATCTCGATCCCTTTCACTATCCATAAGGTACTCCCAACATTCTATTTAATCCCCAGATTGTATATTTTCTGAAACGGTTGCATAGCTTGCTATAGAATTTTTTAATCAACACAACGTCTAAATGGTCAGCTATTATACATATGAACAATAAATTCTAACTCTTGAATGTTGTATGTGCAGAATAATGAAATGCATCGCTATAAAATAGGTATTCACCCGCTTATCTAGTAGAAAAATCATTCACCGTACACTTTTTTACATTCAGCAGCTGTACCAAAGAATCCCGAGAATTAGATGTTATAATTACTATCCTCGATGAAGGAGTGAATACCGTAAATGAAGTAGGGTTAAGTATGCAGTAATTAGAGTATTTTATCCAACGCCGACGGCAATGCATTTCATTGTCCATTCACCATGAAGTGTTTTGATAGTCAGTCTCTCGCCCACTCCGTTTTCCTCGTGACCAGCAAGCGGGACGAGATACAGAAGTTAATTCGCGCTCATCGATAACGTTGCCCCAACCACGTGAACAAATACATTAGCAGCCAACGTAGACGCGGCCGCTGGAACGAAGTAAAAGCAGTGCGAACGAGAGTTTTATACATTTTGCACTCACTTCAGACGATGAACTACTTGGCTCAAGTCTGCTTTGCTCCACTCACGTGTTGTCTTCACATACACTACGCACGTTAGACACGTTCCATTTTACCTTGTCTCATACCGCTCCCTGTTCTTCCCCTGCACATTCTTCCACGATTTTCCCACCGTACTTGTGCCGCTCTTGTTAGTTGCTCCCCAAACAGCAAAATTCAGCCTTCCGTCTGACCTCTGTCCCCACCTCTCATTTCCTCCCAATGACCGCTGCGCCCAAGTTTCATCGCATCTCCAACTGCCGTGTAATTCTGTTATACCTATCTGAAATTAAATAAATTCATTTCACGGCCTGTCAGCGAGCAATTATTTCAGACGCAGCCAGTTTAAGGCCCCGTTCGTTCCATGCCTAACACCTCGACCCGACGACTGAACCCAGAAGCACGTCCGTATACGCGTTCCCCTTTCTCACTCTCCCCTTTACCTCGTTCTTCGCGTCGACGAGGTGAGTTCTGTATGAGAAGTATCTGCGTATCGTTGCGTTTAGTGGCACGCTTTGGCGCACCAATGTTATGAGGACATGACTGGGGGTGACGTTGAGCTTTCGCGCAGAATACGCCTGCGCTTCGGTCCTCCTATCGAGCGTAGTCACGAGTACGCAGGACACCCTCGGCCGCTGCGGAAGATGGGGGTGAGAAGGAGAGAAAGAAGAATGCAGCGTGTGTCGACTGCCGATATCCGCAGGTTCGTATCCCAGCGACGCGTGCGCCTGAAAAGTTGAGTTTGCTTACAAAGTAACTGTTGCGAGGTCTACAATGAAGTAGCATTAACACGTTGACTGCCAAGCGTATTTTACTATATTAGAACGGCGATGCTATGAAATACTACAGTGTTCGATTGAATTATGCAAAACGTAAATAATGTACAGGTATTGGAGACCAAAGGATCGCACCACTATTCTAATAACAACTGCATTTATAAAATAATAATTCCTACCCATTGCGAATATTTTGGATCTTCAGTAAAATTTCTTGCGTCGGTCATCGGTGACCATCATGGCAGTCAAAGTGTTAATCAGAAGCTACGCAGATGTTACCGTTACATTTTTGTAATCACCTTATAGGTGTAGGCGTTAGTTCTTTGTTATGGGTATATACACGCGGTTGTAATTATTTTCAAGTATTACTGTATGTATGCAGCTCTTAAAAGTGTTATGCACTTGTAACGATTCTAGAAGCGTGTGTGTTAATTCTTTGTAACAATACTCTAAATGTAAGTACTAGTTACTTGTAATGATCTTGTAGATATGGCTTGTTTGCCTTTGCGGTTTGCGCGAACTACTGCGTTTACCGTGTACCTGTGCGCTACTTGTGAAGCATACGCTGTATTGCGTTTCTCAGAAACACGGAGAAACCCGCGGTAGACATACATAAGAACTGTAACTGTCCCACGATCAAGATGACGTGGAACCGTAAGCATACGATGCTCCTAGTTAGGGTAGAGTTGTAATAAGTTAATAGAAAGATTCTAACTGGTGGGGAACAAGAACAAAAGTACTATTTTCTCAGCTGGAATGGGGAACGGTGTCAAAGGGACAGTTTCAGGCTATGCTATAGTATGTAATGATAGAGCAACGAGGTCACTAAGGCGTCAGTCTGATATAATTTAAAACATTAAAATTACTTTACTACTGCTAGACGAATTGATTTGCATTGAAACACTAAACATCCGCAGCCCCAGTATACTATCACTGCATTAATTCGACGTAACAATAACATAACTGAATGATAGCGAAAGAATTTCACCGCAAGAAAGGGTTGTTACGCACAGCGAACACTTTCGAAACGAAGAAAAAGACGAGGAGAAAGGGAGAGATCACTCAGGTAAGACGATACCCTCTCCGCATGTTCGTCGAGCCAAGGAACGAAGGAACGAAGGGCAGCAAGAAAGAAGAAGAAGACGAAGAAGGTTTCACCGGGGCGCGAAAGCGATCGTGTGTTACGTCGTGATGGGTGGAGCGAGGTGAGAGAAACAGAGAGGCGGCTCCCGAGCTTGTAATTATGTTGATACGAATGATCTGCGGCTCGCCGCAGACCGACGAAGAGTGTAGGAAGAGGAGCGACTGAAGAAGAAGACGAAGGAGAGGACGAAGGAGCCTCTAGCGGTGCTCACCGGCTGCTCTGTACGTATCCCTGTCTCTCTTTCTCTTCTCACAGGACCTCACCGCCCCATCTGATCTCTCCTTCACACGCTCTTCCTTCCATTTCTCTCTTCTTCCTGCGAAAGCACTCTCTTCCCTCTTCGTTACTTCTTTCGCGCATTCCCTCGCTCCTGCCTCGCTGCCTCCTCGTCTACTCTTTAAGCCACGTAGTCCTCGGACTCTCCCTCCGTGTACCGACCATACGCGTTGCTCATCCCCACGCCGGGGAACAGGCTTTAGGACCGTGGCGAAACCAGTTTAAGTGGTTAAGTGTAGATGTAATTGATTTCCATTTTACGAGGCTCTCGGGGAAGACGCTCCGTCCGCCACCTCCGCCACCAAAGGCCCCCCTTTCCGCTCGCATCCCGTTCGCTTCCCGCCTCCGCTTCGGCCGCCCCCCGTTCTTTCGTCTCCACCAAAGGCCTCTTAGCCCTCCGCCCGCTCTCCTCCCAGAAACTTGTCGTGCATCGAACTGCCTCGCCGCATCCCTCTTCGGACGCATTAATACGCATTATAATGTATCGGCCGGCCAATTCCCGCGGGTTCGAGTGCGATCGTTACGCGAGCTGTTCTTCATCTGCCTCTCCGTTTCTCGCTCTTTCGCGTGCCCGCTTTATCTGCCGCGATGCCCGACGTATAATCGTTTTCTCACGCCTCGTTCCGCGATGATTTCGTCGGGAAACGAAAAGGGGAGGGGTGGACGAGGGTACAAGGAACGTGTGCGAGGAATCCTCGAGACGATGGGAAAGATCCATCGGACACCGGAAGAGACTTCCTGCGTGCGGGAGATCAGAAAGTTCGAGATCGGAGGGGGAGAGAGGTCGGGGAGGCTCCATTCGAAGGCGATTTGACCGCCGAGGGTGTTCGTAATGAGACGGATTGATGGGAAACGGTTTTCGATGATGAGAGCGGTGCTCTTTACGTGCGCACTTGAAATTATACTCGTGCGCGCAGATTATGTTAGTACACTTTAGTAACAGCGTTATGCCGTTGTTGAATGAAAATTCAATTAGGCAAAGAGTTCATTCCTGAAAACGTGTTATATGTTCAGTACCTGACTTTGTATTATGCCGACAAAATGAATGCGTCGAATCTCTATCGAAACCGATGTCAGCGACCGCAAGACACACGTTCAAAACTCTATTACACGCAACATAACACACATTCGTATTAATTTAAAATATCAATAACCTTCTCCGTAACTTCCCGCCAGTGGATAATCAAAACCTCGTCTCATATCATATTTATAATACGTCGCCTGCCGCCGTGCGCTTTTCCGAATAGGATCGGAATTACATCGAGCCGAGTAACGTTCATTCTTCTCCTTCCCTCTCATGCCCTCCCTCTCCCTCCATGTGCCCCGTGATGAATTGGACAGATGAATAATGAATGAATTCCGGGTTACACGGGCGGCTAGATCGAGCGTGGCCGAGGATATCTCAGGACGCAGAAAGTATTTTAATGAAACCCCGTGACAGATGCCCGTCACCCGTAATTCCGTCCGCTCGGGAAGACGAGAAATTCGCTTCGCAGGCCAGGCGCACGCGTAAGTCAGGATCCGCGACTTGCTCCTTTTCGTTTCCCGCACATTCGGTTCGATTTCGGGTTGCGCCCCGAACTTACGGTCGATACCTTAATTGCAATCGAACGAGCTATTTCGGGGTCCGGCTGGAGGTTAATGCACCATTAAGAAACGCACAGTGAGAGTTGCTATCCTTTCTGCGTCCGGCTCCTCAACTAGCCCGTTCGAAACGGTCTTTTGTCCTTTTGCCGCGGCAATTTATATGGAATTCACTTGAGTCGCTTAACTGCTCCGCTGTTTAACGCCGTGATAAAGAAATAGTATGCTTGTTGACCTGTGTCCTAACGATACATTTTGAATAGGAAGTTATGTTATGAACTGGAAACTACTACTCCTGAATATTGGGTTGCATGCATCTGAAGGATTTTGTACGTGGAAAGGTACGCTAATTACAAGTTGGTTATGTTCTGATCGAATACCTATCTGCACAAGCCCAACTAGTAAAAGTTTATACATATTTAGAAGAATTAAAAATATGCTATTAATAAAAATGAATTGGAAAACCTCTAAGTATTAAAATGTGACTATGTCATCTTACCTGTTAAACAAGAAATGACCAGACCCTCGCTGAATTTCGTTAAGATGTAACCAATTAGTCGCTTATTCTTTTTGCTCACAATCGGCCTCGTTAGTGCGCAGTCCAGTGAACAACGTCGCTACTGATAGAAAAAAGCAGAAATGTATTCAGGGAAATAGCACATTATCGGTGTCGTCCCACCTACCTGCTAGCATTTTAAGTGGCACAAGAAGGTGACAGCGAAAAATTGTCAGCGGTTTCTCGGAAAGGTTGGGCAAATCTACTGAGTCGTAGATATTACCAACACCACCAACGTTGCCACATAGAGGACCCCTTGCCTCTAATCCCCTAGGACTGGGCGACAAGATGTTCCTCAGGATCGGGAAGATAAAAGATGAGAGCGGAGCGGCAGTATAATGTCACACTGAACGGTTTACATGACTCTCCACCGCGCTACCGATATAAACCCCCTGTGCAATCGTTAAACCGACGTCCGAATGCTGTCAGACAAAATTACTTCGTTCTCTTTCAGCAAAAGATTCTTCACTGCAAGACGAGTGCCTTCAAACACTTTTTCCTACGGTTTCTTTTTACACAGTGTATTCCGATTACGCGGAATATGCTTTTTACATATCCCCATTTTCTTATTTCATCTACCTCCATCTTCGTCATCTCTTTTTACATATCTCCTCTTCTTACAGACATATGCATATGACCGTTTTTCTGGAATCCTTGAAAATTACAGTCTACAACCATAACTTATTCATGAATATAATCCAACTGACATACATTTAGTCAACCACCATTTGCGCGTTACCTATTAAATCATCGTTCGCCTTCTGCGGGTCTGCCCCGGGACGCTCGGTGGAATGGCGAAAACAGCGACGGCGAGAATATGGAGAAAATGGAAAAGCCGAAAGAGCGCAGGAAAGTGAACGCCCGAGCAGCGTGGAGGGAGTAACGAAGACAAAGAATCTGAAGAAACAGCCGTGCGAGCAGAGGCCAGAAAAGAAAGGACGGAGGCAGTGGTGAAGCAGAAAAGGGCGCCCATGGCGCGGTAATGCGGGAGAGAGAGTTGCTGGAGAATATGTAAATTAGGAACTCTGTGTGAATGCGGAGATTTATGGCGGCCCGTACACATTTCTGGGCGCAATAAATATCAGTAAGTAGCGACGCGCGGGACCGTCCTCCGGATCGGGTCCGCCGCTGCTCTTCTTCTGTATGTACACCTACCAACACCATTAGTCGGCCACTAATATTGCCGGCAACTCGAGGTGACGCTCCTGGGCGGAAGGTAGGAACGCGATGAGCGAGAAAGAAGGTGGAAAAAGTGCGATGAAGAGAGAGTGATAGCGCGGGCACGTTCTCGCGGGAAAAAGGAGGAAGAGTCTTGTGCAGGACCCGTCTTGTTGAGGAGGACTCGAGGAGAAAGAAATGGGGGGTGAAAGACGATGGACGGAAGACGAAACGAAGGCATTGGGATATGGGGCGCGAGCCACTGTGGCCGGTAGGACGAGATACCGAAAACGGAACACGCCGTACGGGAGTTCAGCAGCGTGAAGAGAGGGCTGCTGGTTCTTCGTGGGTGGCTGCCGATCCCTTTCCTTTCCTTTTCCCTTCCTTCATTCGCCGCGCGCACACTCGCCAAACACCCCATAAACGCATACGCACTTACACATTCTGCCACCTCGGTAGGTGAGAGTTTTCGTCTCGTACGCGTTGACTCGGACGTCTCTCACTCTGTTGACTTCCTTCCTTCTCCGTCAGCGGCTTTCTTCGTCCCTCATCTTCTCCGTCCTCGTTGCGATTCTATTTTTACTTCTGTTTTCTTTGCAATTTGACGCTTTTCTCTTGTTGCTCGCGTCTCATTCTCGCAGCCCGTGCTCGCACCCTTTCTGCAGAAGGAACCGTGAAATGCGTCCAATTACGAAGCATACGTGTCGCGGCAGTAACAAGTCGTTTTGTACAATTGAAGCAAAGAAACCTACGCGAATCCAGTCACAAGTACAAATGACTTGTGTATATAGTTTCGATCACTGATATTATCGAATTGTCGAACAGCTGTAATTGCACTGCCATACTTATAATGAATTATAAAGCGCGCCAACCGCAAGCGCTCCCTCCGTTTTGCGTCCGGTCATTACGTCGAAATGGAAACTCCTTACCCGTGATTCGACGGCATCGTGATACTTTGTCACGTCTGACCTAAGATGATTCAGTATCCTCGAGTATTAACGGCACACTCTACCGCGCCACTAAAGGAACCGTGAAACAGGACCAGTTGTGTCGGCAGGCTGGGAGCTATATGCCACGGCGTCCCATATGGATGCAGCATATTCGTGCCGGTCAATTTGGCCGGGAGTAGAGGAGCACGAAAGGCAAGTAGTAGTAGGCTCGGGCGCTAGGAAGTTGACCGAATGTCTTCGTGTGGAGTTAAATTGGAGTCTGAAAGTGCAACGTCGAAGTACAAGACCCCTTTAAGGAAAGTACATTCAAATCGCGTGTACGATAAGCCTCACTCGGATGCTTTCAGCAGTAATACAAGCGTAATGGACTTTGCCACGCTCGTCGATTGTTTACCTTTTTTGGCATGCACAGTTCGGTACGTTCTAGATGAGATAGCATCCAAACACACGAATCCGTCCGTTGTCCTGCAGAATTGGGACGTCGAGGTGGCTCGATGGAAAATCGATGGAGTGCCGCACGGCGAAGAACAGACAATAACGAGAGCAACGATTAACCTCGTCGTCGAGTGCTCGTTCCCCGCACCTGCTCTCTCTCGCGCAAAAAGAATTAACTATCCCCGCGCGACTACGTTAATCAAGTCACCGAGCCTGCATCCGAAGAAGCGTCCTCTACATTCTATTCCGTCCCGTTACCGCGATAAGATCGCTAACCTCAAGATCCGAAAAAGCAGAGCAAAAGGTACGAGCTTAAAAAGGGAGCGGAAATATGAAGAAGGACCGAAACGGGAGGACGAGAAACGAGGATGCGCGATGTTAATGCACGAACGGCATTACCTCGGATCCGGTGCGACGATTAATTCCCCGATTCGCAAGATCGCCGAGTGCAGCGATGTTCGCGACAAAAGTCGCAAGCCCGCGATTAATTCGCGTTGCGGACGAAACCTCGGCAAGACGGTAAGATGCGCACGGTGAAACGGCGAGACGAAACGAGACGCACTCGAAAGCGCGAGAGGCTGGTTATTAACGAGGGTATTAATTAGATATTTTAATTAACTGCCGTCTATTTATCGAGACGCAGGAGCTGGCGGGTGGGGGCAGCCTGCACGCTGGGCTTACACACTTGTGGACGAACATTGAGGACGCGCGAGAAACAAGCAGAAGGCCGCGTCGGGAAGGGGAAGCTGCATTAACGAGGATATTAATTACCAGGCATGATCAATTCGCTGTTAATCGAAGTGGAGCGAATTTTGCGGCGCGCTGTCGTCGTCGGAGCAGGCTCTGAGCCCGTATCTCGTCGATGTTCCGTCTGACAGTGAATGATTTTGAAAACGCCGGCGTATCGGCCGGCGAACGTTGACGAGGGTGTATTAATTACGGGGCCATGTGATTAAGGTAATTGACTCGATGCTAATCGGCGGTAGGCAAGTTTCACGCTGTCCAGATCCCGATCGCGAGGTCGGGCATATGTCTCGGGCCAGTGCAAATAATATGAAAAACGCACGACTTAACCTCTGCGTCGTCATTTGCCCTGGCCGTTCGGGGCGCGTTATCTGCTTTGGAGCGCTAATTAAAACGATTAACGTGCCGGCGTGTGTATGCGTACACATGTTCCTCGCCCATCTGCAAACATATGTAAGTAGATAAAAGAATAGGTAAACCTATAGATAGAGTATATAGATACAGATATGCGCAGAATATGCATAGATTCCTCCAGATACGCGGCTAGATGAAGCGGATAAGCAGGTGAACATATAAACATTATACCCATAGACACGGCCGTACGGATCTACAGGTGTACCGTGCCATAGACAACCCAATACACAGAATTACAGGTGCGCTCGTATACGAATAGGCACCCCGAGCGATAAAAACGTAAGTCTAGTATCGACGGCACAATAACGTCAATCGGAACTGGGCGGACGTCCCGACAGGCAGAAAAGTTCGGGGTCGATCGCGCATAACGAACGCCGGCGTACCGCGACACTCTCGGATGGGATTTGTACCAAAGTCTAACGACTTTGACTAGACGACCTTCACCGCGAGGATTTATTGGCGCAGCGTGTGCGGTTCCTTCGCTGCTTGGCAGAGGAAGGAAAACGACAAAAAAGGGAGGCGAGGAGGAAGAAGAAGGGGCGGGCAAGGAACAAGAAGGACTCGACGCGTCTTAAATCTGCAAGGTTACGGTCGTTCGAGTTCCCGCGCGAGCGCGAACGAGCGACGTCGGTGGCAAAGAGAAAATTCACGGTTAAAAGGACAAGTCGCGCTACATGTGTTCCGCTGGCCCCTACATCTGCGCCAATCTCGAATTTCGTTACTACCCCGCGCAAGAAGGAACGGAGTCGGGAACGAGTCGGCAAGAGTGCACCGGTTCAGGACAACCCACTTGCATCATAGGATCAAATACGCAACCAACGTCAAAAATTCGAAACGCCCAACCGCCGGCCGACGATCTGTATCGCTGGATGCTGAAAGTAAACGCTGGGGCTCGCAGATTATTCTGGCGATAGTTGAAAATGCTAATAAGCTTCGCACGTGTTCTGGTTGAATTCAATCGGAGCAGGCACGAAACTGGTTCATTTGATCAAAAGTTTGAATTTGCAATCAAGTGAGATGAAGTGCTTGCGCTCGTTCGAATAATTGTTCATTATGCGCGCGCGAATTTCATTTCGGTCGAGCCCACTTTCGTATAGCCGCGGCAGGCTTTTATTGCCCTCGCTGACGGGCATCAAATTTACAGATACGCATTTGTCTCGTGCCACCACTTATGGGCACCTGCTTCCGGTCCACAATTGGAAGTGTATCGGCACGCGCACACGCGAGATTCCCAGAGAGAGGCGTACCCGGCAAAGAAGACGCGAACAAATTGCTACACGCGAGTTTATTTGCACACGGGATATCGCTGCGCACTTTATAACGCCGATCGAAGTGACATATCTGAATCTGCACGCTAACGCCGACACTTGCGTACACGGATTTCAACCACGTTCCTTATTTCTGCACTTAGGCGAAAACGGTCTACTGTGTAAAACTTCTCCGCCAGTTTGAGAATGTTATACGACGGCAATTATGCACGGGCGAAGGTATGGTAACCAGTACTTATTTTCCATTTTCCTTCGAATTTCTCTTCTTTTATACTAGAAGACTTATGGACTCATATTTCTGTTGTAATGGAAAATGCTCATGTTTGATTTATAATAATAGGTGCACGATGATAAGTATACCCTGCTATGGTGTCGGTCAGAAAAACTGGATCCTAGGCGTGGTTTCCTCGTGACGCAATGTTCAAGTATGGGCATTAATGCGATTAGGCTGATAGACAGATTTATGACTGCTTATGGGATTTAAACTCAACAGGTATCTAACTAAATACCGACGGTGTCCCAGTACTATTCAGGGATTTTCGTGGTTAGATTTAGGAGTTGTTAAATATTCGCGGTTGTATGCTATTTCTGAAGCTCACAAAGTAAACCAAGACTCAATATGTATCATCGTATTTCTGTCGCCGAAGTCACACGGTAATTATTTTACTTTTAACCAGTGTCAAATATTTAAAGCTCAACAAAAACAGAAGATAAATACATTTACAAATCGACTGAACGGCGCGACACATCGAATTAGTCAAACGAGAGGTGTAATAGGAATTTAGCTGACGTATACTGATCATCCTTTTACGTTCCTCTATTAGATTGTAACCGTAAATCCAGCTGAAACATAAAATTTCTCCGTGCCATGATCGTCACACCGTAAAGGGCGCAGGAAGGCGCATTAAAAAAAGGGAAAAAGAGGGAAACGGAGAAAAAGCAAGCAGCGAAAAGGCTGGTTTGGTCAGAGATACATGCCAGCAGTTCGGAGCCCACATCAGAGAAGGAGAGACACACGTAGAAGCGCGAACGCGCGACAGAGAGGACTGTGCGGAGGTGGGGGTTTATTATTTACAGCAGTCCGTAAGGCGTGTCACAAAGGCATTGCGGGTTTCCTCTTGAAAGTCCGACAATGTGAGCAGGATTTATGGGCGAAACTTTCAACAAAACCGTCAATGGCCCACCTTCGCCTACGAGAGACGGGCTACCTAAGCATGGGAATGCGCACAAATATTTTCACCATAAATCCTCGTTTTTATCTGCTGCCCGCTTTATTTACAGTCGCTCTGACCTAATCCATCCCCACCAGGGCTGGCCTAGCCATGGATACCTTCTACCTGCTACGACCTACGACCTCGCTCGTGGTTCATCAGCCGCGATTCTTATTAGTCCTTGTCTCTCCTTCGCCCGCCCTCCGTCTCTTTTCGTTTCTCACTGAGAAGCCGAGCTCATATCGGCACTCCTTCTCGTGCGATTGCGCCGTACGTACAAAGGGCGGGTTGCGAGCTGTTATTATCCTCTGTGATAAACATTGTGCCGCGCTCGGCTCGGAGTCACGACGGAGCACGGGGTTGAACTTTATATTGGTCGCGGGTATCGCAATGCAATGTCGTCGTCGGCGTTACGTGCGCTTCGCTCGCTCGGAGTCGACGTTGGAACAGACATTATTCCGACTTTGTCGATCGTAGAGTAAATATTGTATGCGTTTTATGGCGAAACGCCTCGGCTACGTTGTAGTCTATCGCGCCCGGCCCATGTCGTAATACTTTAGGAACGGCACAGAGCAAAAGGGGGGCGTTAGGGATTCTGTTTTTTATGAACATTCAAATGTAGCGTTGCGAGTGGTGTGTCTGCTTTGCTGCGGCAAATATTAAAATTATTATTGTCCCGATTCTGACATTCGAAAATACAGCACTGCGGGTGTTTGCGTGCGCGGCATGTGATGTTCGGTTCAAACAACAATGTTCCCGTGACAACTAAAATGTACACCCTCTTTAAGCTTGCCCTGTTTTCCATCTTATGTATTTTCATTTATGGCATTAGCTCTAGAGATCTTACCGTATCATATTGCATTATAACCGACAAAAAAGCATCTCTTATCAACCCCTCGCTCTACGCCGGTATCAAAGCATCAAGAACATTATAACCAAGACTCCCGATTGAAAGACGTGGCACGTAATATCTGTATCATCGATTAATTACCGCCGCACTCTCGCGGATCGTGCGATCTCCGCCAGATCATCCACACTAATATAATAAAACGGATTCCTTTCCGCCGCGACGCACGTGAACTGCGAGTCTCGTGCATGACGCCTCGCGGATCGAACTTATCGACAATGTTATTAGCGAGGCGCCGACCGGTACGGGAAACGTGTAAAAAGTATATCGGCGATTAATTCGTTGCAACGGCCACGCGGGTCGTTCGGCATTCTCTCCATGGGATTTCGCCGGCAATCTCGGTCGGATCGGATGCGCTTCGGCGCAAAGGTGCATCGTTATCGGATCTGCGGAGATTACGCAACGCAATTTAGATCGATGATTTAGATTGACCGCGGTGATCGCTATCGTGACCGTCGCGGCTCTCTTTCTTGCGGCGTGGGCTTTCTTCCGTCATACGGTGGGAAAGATATCGGCGAGATAAGCGGTACGAAACTTCGTTGGTGTTCACCTCGGGCCCCGGAGTGGAGTCCGCGCGGCGCACGCTTCGGCGAGCTTGAAAATACGAGTACCCACGGTGCGCCCTCATTGGCGAGTCTGTCTAGGGATGCGCTCGATCGCTCGAAACGATTCCGGGCTTTACGCGGAGCTCGGGCACTCGATACCATCGATCGCGCATCCTCACTGTCGAGTAATTTCCATTTTGAGTAACTCGGCAATTTCGAGAGCGCCGGAACGCCGCGTAATTTTCCCTGTATCCGGCCAATTCTATTATGCTGCCGAACGGTGCCGGTTAAAAATGATCCATCGGCTAACCCAGCGAAATAGCTGCTTCCGTGAGATTACAACGGCGAATTCAGAAACTTCGACGTAAGATCTTCGTGATTTACAGTTGTATGATTGTATAGGTACTGAGTGCACCGAAATGCAGCGTCTTGATCTCGTAGTGTCAAACCATTGTATTGTCGGAACGATGTTACTTTGGCAAACGTTCCTGTCATTATGAATCTTCATACTTTTGTTGTTTGCCAATGTCTGATGAGATACTTTATCAACACTTGATTATAGAAGAAGCTCTATATTCGAAAATTTTACCCGACTGTAGCCTGTTCTGTGTATGTTTGGGGTGGACAACGCTAATTAAACCGTACGAAGTTTTTAACGTTCGATGGATTTTTCAGGAATATCCCGATCGACATTTGAGAAGAATCTCTAGCCAACAAACTTAGAACGCCTCAAACAACCACAAGGAAATAACGTGTTTCCGTTCGGAAATATTTCACTTTGCAAAGAGTGAAAGGGTGAGACGACAGTACAGCGGTAACACAGTTTTATTCAAGAACCCTCGTTTTTTCGAGTGCCTCAACGAGCTTTCTGTGTATCGTTGGTGCATTGTTAGCATTTCGACGTGCGGCTAGAGATGGTGTAAGAAGCGCGAAAGTCGACTCAACGCAGAGGAAGCTGTGCATTGTTGGGATCCTTGGGGATCGGTGGGATTGTTAGGATAGCGCCCGCTGTGCCGAATGTTGACTCTTGGCTGCGGTCAGCGTGACAAAAACCACCCCTCGATTCGACACGCACCCCTGGGCGCCCCATCGACCCCCTGGGCACCTTTCAGGGCAGCTCAGGACTGTCCCATACAATGCGCCGACCCTGCGACAAGTTCCAAATTCTCAAGAAATTGTGTAGATGAAATTCACTAGCTGCCTTTGCACTGAAATTGGTATGTACGCCGCCATAAAGTTATTAATAGAAAATTGGTAAAAATATGCAAAATAATAGTGCGAAAGTAAAACAATTGGTTCTGATAATCTTGCATATAAAAGTATATTTATGCGCATTTATTCTATATACTTTCAATATTATCGGATATGCGGTTGGGTCACACACTGAATATTGAAAAAGCATACTATTTCTGACTGAAATTGCACAACGTTACATTCGATGTCCAGCACATTTTCCAAGATTCTTAATGGTGCCCGAAGTCACACAACATCGCACGATCCTGACCGTACCTACGATTTCACTGTCCCGAGGCCAAACATCTTTTCATCGACAGATAAAGCGGAGGCCTTCTATTCAGTAACGAACCGTTAACTCGACGTAAATGGTCAGGACAACCCTGTCATAGGGCGCGTCTCGTTGTTGTCGCACGTTGCCCAGGAGGATCTCTATTTGAGAGTTTACATCCCAGAAAAATGGTCTTTTCATGGATAACTTCACGGCGCGTTAGCTAGTCGACGTACTTCGTCTCAACACGACGGTGAGCACAATGTCGACCGTCTTTTGCGCGCCAGGGGGATGAATATTTCGACAGGGGCGTGTTGCTGCATGTCGAGCGCAGTTCCAGGCATCAGGGTCCAAGTCGGAACACAACGATTCCGGAAATTCGCGCCGGTGGAGAAAGTTGACATTCGCCTAATGGGCGTATCGAGGCGCGAAAATTTTGGGCTCAAAAGGCAAAAGATGTTTGAGAGGATTGAAAGAACGATGATGAGCGAATTTTTCACATTTTCACGGTATAATGAAAAAACCTGATTCGTGTAAACAAAGAGACTCCTACGATCGAATTCATTTATAGTAATTTGAATGAAATATAAGAATGGAAGTTCTAACTTTTCTACCGTCAATTTAAGAAACATAAGTTAGCGAGACAGATAAACTAACTATGAACATTCGAAACAAATTTATTTTCACTTTTACGCGTTCTCGAATAAAGAATTGATTTGGGAACATATGAGGCGGGAACGTTCCCATTTGTTTTGGACATAATTTCCACTTGGGCGATATTTCATGAAGCGCTCCTCGTTATCTTCGGGACAGAGGGTGCTCGGAGATGAGAAAGATTGGGAGGATCTCTATTCAGAGGGTTCCATTTCGAAAATGGCCTTTTCACGGAGAACTTCACGGCACGTTAACAGCCCCGAGTTCACATTGCCAACGACGCCTTAGAAACGATAGCCACCTGACTTCTCGAAATATTGTGGAAGGTCGCACTATTTTTTAAGCCAATCCAAGTACGTCCGTCTTTTCACAAACTATCTTCAATTATTTTCTCTGCTTAAATAAACCTCCACACATTTCATTTTGATACGAAAACTATTCCTGTTGTTATGAAAACTCATGGTTCGTATATTCGGTGCAGTTAGACATCTGCGTTCGCTTGTTTCCTGTTCTCAGACAACTTTACTGAATTTCGCTTCCTGAGAACGCGTCAACAAATCGACGCAACCGCGTGTCCGGATTCATTGCGGAAGTTGTGTCCCTTTGTTGTCGCAGAATGCGGCTGACTTGAAGTGGCATAGTGAAGAAGAAAAAGCAGTCAGCGGACGGGGAAACTTATCTACTTCGAAATAACGCCCGCACTCGCAGATACTGTGGAGAATTTGAGATTACCTACCGCCGTCCTTCGGAAGCCGTCCAATTTCGTGAAAGCGGGTTTCGAGAAAAGAGGAGGAAGTTCGCCTGGGAAAAGGGATGAAATCTGCGGGCATCCAAGAAAACGTCATGGAGATGGTTGGGAAAAGGTTGCTTGCGGTTTCTACTTTTTCGATAAGAGAAATATCAGTATCGTGCTCACGACAACCTTTTTACGTCGTATCGGGTATTACGTTCTGCCGTCAGTATCGATAAAAATTAAATCAATACGACCTCTACAATGTGAAACAAACTCAATTTGTCAAAGAGATAAAAATTGAAATCGACTGAAGTACAAAGAGGGAATTCGACAAAGTTATTACGGGGGTGCGCGACGCAATATTATTACTTATTTTCATTCCAGGGCTGTGCACGAATATTTCGTTGACCGACTTTCGTCGACGGCGACTTCTCACTGATTTTCTTTGCGCGCTACAACCTTCCGGGAGATTTAGGAATACCCAACACGCACGGTCTTCGTGCTCCTGTCGAGAATTTGGGACGAGATTATCCCGAGGTCTCTACGAAGCTGGCCAATTTCACGAAACGAGACTTCGGGAAGAGATACGATCGTCGAATGAGCACGAAGATAAGAGCTGGGAGCGTTCGGGAAGCAAGTTGGACGACGTTTACCGGCGCGAAAACTTTGAGCTCAGCTTTAAGGGATTGTTCGCAATCGAATGATTTGAAACCGTAGCACGGAAAACAATCAAGTTTACGAGTATGCAGCCAATTTTTTCCAACATCTCACCGCAATGTGCACGAATACTCTCGAAGACACTTTCTACTTCTGTCAACCACATAAAAAGTAAGCCGCTCCTTCCAGCCAATTCGAACGCAAAACACATATTCCCGCTCACTTTCATGTCAATCTAATTTCACGTTTTCTTAATCCGCAGCCAACGACGCCCATCTACCGTCGGCCGAGCTATTTCTATTAACCAGCAAACCGTAGCGGCCGCGAGGTGTGCTCGTTTCGCAGAAGTCCGCGCAAGGAGAAAAATATCGCCGAAGTTCCGTGAAGCGCGTCGTCCTTAAGGAACAAAAGTTAGTCCGCCCGTGTCGCGAGTGTCGCGTGATACGTCGCCGACGAATTATTCGAGGAGACGGCAATAAAACGGGGGTTGGTTCTTCCAGCGTAAGGCAGTTGGAGCGGGACAGACATCTTCAGAGGGGAGACGCGCGAAAAGGAGGCCTCCGAGTGTCGAGCGAGAGAGGGAAATGGAACGAGGGGTGTGAGTTCGCGGTGGTGGAGGCTCGCTGAGGCGAAAGAGGAGTCGGAGGAGGAGTAGGAGGAAGAGTGCGAGTAGGAGAAGGCTGTTGGGAGAACGAGGGGAAGGTGCTCCGCTGCGGGTCGCGGTGGCGAGAACGCGCGCAAGAAGTGTAGTAATGTCTGCCGGCGGGCAGGCGGCAGACTATTACCACTGCATGAATATGAATGAGACGGGAGTGAGGTGTAGAGAGAGAGTGAGACGGACGGCGACTGCCGTGGAGGAAGACGAGCGGAGAACGCGGAGGGAATGAGACGCACAGAATATGGAAGGAGAATAGTGGACGAGGAGGACGAGAAGAGATCGAGTGGAACGAGACAGGCATGCGAACCGAGTGAAGGCGGGAGAGAGACGTCGCGCGGCAGAACGAGCAAGAGGATCTGCGGGAGAAGGACCGACGTAGCGAGCGACGTGGTCAGGAGGGCGGAGTGAACGACGAAAGAGCGAGGAGGAACGGAACGAGATGAAGAGAGAACGGGAGAGCGCGCGAGGAGCGGCATTCAATTAGTCTCCTAGTAATTAGCCGGGAAATCTTCGGCTTTGTCGGCAAGATCCTCTTCTGACCGATACCCGAGACCCGCCCGGTCCGCAAGAACCGCTGAGCGCGTGTATGTACGCGCGTACGTGTGCACGCATACGTATGAACCTGGCGTATATGAGTTTGCCGAAGCTGTCGTGTAAATGCGCGTGCACGCGGGGACGCATAGTATCCACGCGTGTACAGGGTGCAATAAAAAATAGTGGGATATCGATACCTGCGATAACTCCGTACGAAACGTTGAATCGGAAAACTAAAAAAACCCCTTAGATCACAGAAGGTTGTTGCTAGGAACGGACCCTTCGGTGACATTATTCTATGTTCCCCATTTATTTTCTCACGCCGAATCACCCTATTTGCTGTACTATCGCGAAGTTCGTCACGTCTTGCATGTGTGCGACACAAGCAACGCGCTTACCTTAAAACTTATGTGAATCTCGTTCGCTCGCGCGCATTTTAGTTGGAGGAAGTGAGCGAGAAAGGAGAAAGAGAGAAAATCGCTGTGAAGCCAGCCGAAGGGTCCATTTACGCACGACCATCGCGCGAACGTAGAAGAAGAGAGTGAGAGAGTGCGCGGAGGAAGAGGGCGAAAGAGACGGGCGCACTTTTTATGCGGAACTCGAACGGCCCGCCATGGAATTAGTCGTGCACCCGTGTATTACGCTCGTAAATTGATTTCCGCGGAGCGAAAGGTGAGGAGGCGTCCCTTTAAGGCCCGCGCGCCGCTCTGCTCCTTAAAGCCCGCGACGGCGGCCATCTTGAGACGTGACGTCAGTCACCTCCAGATCGCTTCTTGAACGTTATCGGCCGTATTTGCTTGATTACCGGTCGATTCGTGGCCGTAAATTACCAACAAGCTGAGCCAGGCCTAAAAACGACAACGGAGGCAATCATATTATTCAATATAGCAGAGTATTTCACACGCGCGGGAAAATGTCACCTCGGCTCCCGCATGAAACATTCAAGAACCGCGTCAATCAATTTGTGCAACGCACTCCAGCTACCCGTTCTTATAAATCCTCATCAAGAGCACGATCTGCGATACAACGAAAAATAAAAGCGCTGTCTATTAAAAAGCGTTCCACGAAAGCGCCCGATCGACATTTCTCACTGGAAATTGTAAGTACCCGAGACACGGAGGGTGTGGACCCGTCAAAATGGGGAATAAAATAATCATTAATGCAAGCTGCAGAGAGAAGTTGCGACAAGGACGGCGCCAGAGAGAAACGGAGAGACGTGCGCATATAGCCGGGGGTGGTCTACCCTCGGTCATGGGTGGGCCCCTCCAGTGCCATGTATCACGACAAACCTAAATAGGTACACGCAGGCACCCACACGCGTGCGTGCCCTATCCTCTTTCCTACCCTTCGTGTTACAGCGATCCGACAAGCATACTACATAACCTCGCCCCGCGTACCGCGGGCGTTTACCAGTAAATCACCGCTAAGGGCTGCTAAATAGCAGCACGCTCTCGGAACTAAGGCGTGTCCGCGCCTGTGTGGGCCCGCGCCTTTTTCGACAACTTGATGTCCGGCCGTGACGTTCTCCTTTTTCCATTCAACGCGCCGCAACACAGGTCAAAAGTGCGCCCCAGGAGGGAGAGTGAAGTCTGCCTGGTCGTGCACGGTTCCGCGTCGTTTCGCTTCCTGCTCCGAGCGTGAAACGAGAGTTAAATCGCGGAAGGAGCGTGAGAGGACGACGTTTTCGAGAATGGCAGGGCTGATCGAACCACGCTGTGAGCGGCACGAAAATGCCCACACACGAAGAGGAAGTCGGGTTTAGACTTTCAGGGGACTGCTTGACAATGTCCGGCTCGGGCGATGTCAAAGCAGAACTCGAGATAGCGCTTGTTGTGGTGAAAGATGTTGCGCGCTTTGACGTTTGCGCAAGGATAGCTTTGGGCTTCCCCGAGTAGAGGCTTTGTCGAGCTCCTTTTCTGCTTGGCATTGTGGACCGTGATTGATGGAAGCTTTCAGCAGTCACTGCAACAACGGTTATTTTGTACTTTTACCGTCGTTATGTCAAACCGGGGGACGTCGGACGACGTAAACACGTACATTCTTAGAATAATACTAGTATTGTTCAATATGCGAGCGTATAGGCATAACTGCCCCATATGTTATGGGAATTGTCAACGTTACGTGACTTTGTGCATCAAAACGACTAGCAATGATGCACCGAAGAAACGTCATCATCACCGACACATTTCATTCTCAGCAATTCACACGAGTCACCCAACTCATCCGCTCTGTCACCTACTCCGCCAAGCAGTACACCGAAGCTAGTTAGCGCGAGTGTCCGTCACCACGGTCGCACGCCTGCTTGCTTGCGCCTACCGACGGCAAAACTCTCCCCGCTCGTAAAAATATCCAGACCCCGGTGTCGCATTCTACAAATCATCGGGTCGAACTCGTTAGCGCTCAACGAACGAGACCGTGCAGATGTCGAGCCGACGACTAGCGTACGCCGAAACAGAGAAACGTTCTCCCGCGCGCGTTTGCGAGAAAACTCCCCACGTGATCGGCATGACTGTGCCCAGGAAGCTTCGTTACAACGAGAAAGAGACGGAGTCAAATCTCTTTCGGAATCGGAACCAGTGAGAGTCGCGCGTTAACGACCGAAACGCGTTACAGATGCGTGGCAATTTACAATGATTATCGACGGCTGGCCTGGTGCGGGGCAGACGGGAGCAGTCGGGCGAGGGTGGCGGGAGGAAAATGGGGGTGGAGGCGAGGGAGGGTTCGCCGAGTGCGCCACTTTGGGCGGGTTCCCATGGCTTTGGATTACGGACCGCACGCTCGGCCAATCGAGCCGAGTTTCCCGATTTGTGTGGAACCTGATACCCATGCGAAGGGTCGTGAAATCAAGATATATCGCGCGCATAACCACCGCTGGGTAGAGGATAAGGTTGGAAAGATCGGGGGAGAAGGAGGGTGCTGGTCTATGCCGACGTGTCGGGTCCACCCTGAATTCTCCTGCCCAGTGGTGGCTGGTGCTGGCTACACCGGCACCTCTAACCCACGGTAGACAAGTTTCGTACCCTTCGACGACATGATCATTAACTATTTCGCCGCGATTCGCTGAATGCAGTTCCTTCGCGCGCGAGCGATATTCGATGACGTGATGCCAAAGAAGCTTTGTAGCACGTCGCTGTATACTGTCGCTTGAATAACTCATTAGTTGTATTGGACAGTACGTGGCGTTACACCGTCAAATATTATCCACAAGGAACCCTCGCGCTGATGAAAACATCACCGCAAGCAATGTGCAGCAGCTTTAACCGCGTGGATCGCCGAACGACGAGGGGTTGTAGCAAATTTCAAATTCAGTAACATCAAATTTGTCAGTTTCCCTCGTTAGGTTACCCGTAAATCCACCCCTGCCGCTATGAGGGTGGGACCGTCACCCTCCAAGTTCGGGCGGATCTAATAAATATCAGGAATACACTTGTGCCCGCTCTCTATCTCGCGCGAACACCATACACGAATATGCCCACGTACAAACTCACACGTATGTGTACTCATGCTGCAGAGGAGACGGCGGCACGTGCGTCGTGTCCCATCCCAGATGACACCGTTTTTATTGGTAGTGATGCCAGCTCGTGTTTAGGGGCAATCATGGCCCATGGAAGCCCATCCGACCCATACCACAGCACCGATCGACCGTGCGCCTTTGGAAATATTGGTCGAGTCTGGTGCCATGTCGGTGCGATATCGGTTGAATCAACGAAATGCCTCCTGACTCTGTAAATCCGCTGGAAGGGTCAGCTTCGAAGAGATATGAGCGATTTTGGACAGTGCTTTGTTCGATACGGTACGTCGAAGCCTTCGTTATGTACTCGATCCGTTTGCATGGATACCTGGAAAGTCGAGTTTTAAAATGATGTTTCTAATATATTGTGATAATGTGTGCTGCGTAATGACATTACTTCTCGGATGTCATTGTTAAAATATTTTTTACGCGAGGTTAACCGTGCAATCGATATTTTAATCAAATTAGACAGACGGAATGTTTAGAGAAAATAGTAAATTGCAACTCAATTCCATTCGCAGCGTCGGTGATTACGACGTAACTGTTATTTAGATCACCGATTAGTCAGTGTTATTATGATCTTCGATTGCCGACCCTGGGCTCCAGACTGTTAAGACTAATAACGTGCATTAGTGCACGCTAAACGCGTAAATGTTTTAAAGCATTATGAAAAAGTGATTAATATCGTCAGGCGCGGACGTTGATGGTTATCATCGACTAATCTAATGTCATGTCTTAAAAAGATTTTTATTTCTTCCACTTTGCAACACTGTGCGCTCGCATCAGCTAGGGATCAGCTGAAGATTACACGCTGTGTTAAGTATTGAAGCTTAATCTACCGAATGAAAATCGATGATAATCATTACTCCCTCCCGTCCCCTCAGTGATCATTCGAATGTAAGTAATACCTATCCGCGTGATTTCACATTCCCTGAATGACCGTGGCAGTTGCAATCAGACCGTGTAATCCTCAAATAAACCTGCCGATCGGTCTGTTGATTTGCACGCACGGTTGATCCGGATTTGCCATTTAGCGGGAATCCGTCAGAGGGATGAAGGTGCAGGGCCAGAAGTTGAATCGAGGGAAATACTACGCCTGCAAAAGACTAACCAAACAATTGAGAAACAGAAAGAAACCGTTAACTATCTAAGAAGCAAGAATGAACCAAACAATAATTAATAAGAATAAAACAAACGGAGAAATTAAGAAAAGATGTAATTAAAATAAATCAAAGTTATTTCGAAATATATGCCTGATATCAAAGTCATAAAAATACCGTATTTTAAAGAACTGTGTAAAGTTAATAATTAAAAGAGACAAGTGTTACCACGTTTTCACTCCAGAGGCAATCAGATTTCGTCAGTACATCGAATCTTTCGTCCCAATCAATCCGGCCTCGTTAGCCAGCTGTTGATCTCGACTGGATGCACTCTTAATCCAGGATTGAGACGCACGTGGCACGGTAGAGGCACCCGGTGCATGAAGGCAATAAAACGAGGGTGGTTGCCGAAGAACGAATGACACTTGACTCCACTTGCCCGCGATATCCCCCGGAACACTTCGATCAAGGCGATTAACCGCTGTCACTTTGTGTGGGCAGAGATCTGGTAATTTATCGCGTACGCGTCAAACCAAACGCGGCATTCTTATGACGCGCGGAGTCTCCCAAAATTATCTTCTTCCCTCTGCACCATGTGTAATGCACATGTACTTTGTACGCACATTCCATCGTTGAATCTAGAAGATGCTTTTTCATTTAATTACATAGAGAAATGCCTGAAATGGCATGAGGTTGATGAAAGTGTTGTTTCAATCGTCTAGTTCAGTTTGGACTGAATACTTTGTATTCTGTTGATGTAGTAACAAGTACTGACGACGGCTTCTTAGTTTTCCCAAGAGTAATTGAAACGTCAATGGGTTAAGTATGCTCTATGCGTGACGGACGATGTCGGGCCTAGCCAGTTGTTAACCCGTAAAATGATAACGGGCCCGATCGCGTGTATTTATGCATCCGATTACATCACCGCTGAAAGCTTTTTACCGAATTAGACGGTGTTCCCGAGCCGGCTCAAGGATTTGCGGTTACCGTCCTCTGCCTATCGATTGCTGACTGCTCTCGGCCATACGTCGCGTGTGCTAAAAGCTTGGCAAGCGGTGTCATGCAAAAGTAAACGTTGCGGAGGTGCGCAGCTGTCGGTTGCCATGTAAGAAGTTGCGGCGGGCGATGATTTCCCGTAAAAAGGAAGCAACTATTCACCGTAAATCGACTCAGCCTGGCAGGCAGTTGTCGAAATTTCACGCGCCCGAGACAACTGTCGTGACAGGAAGAGAGGGCTGTGTACAGAGTGCTCCAATGAAATTTATCGTGACATGGCGATGGCGGCACGCAATCGGCTGGGGACTTTCATAAGTTGATAAAATATTTGTTACCAAATTTCGCTGGGCTCTGAGGTTACTATTGTCGTACGTTGATTAGGCACGCTTCTGCATGTCAACGGTTCCATGCCGGTTGAATTGAAAGTGACGATATTATCAGGACCATGACGAAAACAATTCTAGTTCAACTAGTCGGAGCTATTAAGAGGCAAAACTTTAGTGACGCTCATTGTTCATTTCCTTCCGTTGCGAGGTAATAGGCGTTGTTGAAAATTAGTTTCTTGCAAGCGGGCGAATGTGAAACGCGACATGCCATTTTTATGCACGAACGACGGAATACGCTTTTAAGGTACCGAAACTTACATACATTATAACAAGGAAATTTCGGAGTGGAAATTGAGAACAGGGTTGACAGCCGCGGACGTAACGCTGTGAGTTGCGATAAGTTACTTTTATCCAGGCCGAAGAGCCGAGTCGACAGTCAATGGAGGCACCAAACGTGCAGGGTGTACGTTCACTGACGCAATATCGCCGTCGGAAAGGGACCGTTACAGGTGAATAAGTGGCCCGATTTCGCAGAGCGGTATTTTTTCGCATGCAGTATTGTTACGCACCCCACAGTTTGCGCCCACATACGTTCTCACTTTTGCGAGTACTGGTGCGTACAACGCCGAAGCTAGATAGTGTCATTCAATTCGCATCAATCCCGCCGAACTTACCGGAATATCTACTCTATCACTAGCAAATCTATGCGTTGCGTAATAAACATCCGCAGCACATTGTCAGATGAAACCGTTCGAATGGTAAACTACTTTGTGCGTCGTGCGAACGATAATTTTGAGTGAAACTGATCCCATCAAGCCAAGAAGTTGTATCCTCTGAGAGTGCACGCGCGCAAGACGCGTTGTGCGCGCGTACGTTCGCAGCGAAGAGGCCGTTCGCTTTCTTCCCGAAGTGAGCTGCGCGGCCTGGCTTATTATTTTGGCCGTTAAGAAAATAAACAGAAGGCAGGAAAACACGCGAGCGCCCCGGAGCGCGCGGGTACCGGCGGAAATTATAGGCGGCCGTAGCCAAATGGCTTGAAAAATGCTCAACCACAAATCAAGGTGCCGGCTTCGGCTCGCTTCTTCTTCGGCGTGGGAGCCATCTGTCGGTTCGTCGCCGTTTCTACGTCACCCTCCCTTTTACGTGGACGTAAATGTGGGCGCGAGTATATATATACGAGGGAGAAAGAGAAGCGGAGACGGTATGCGAGGGTACGGAGTCTTCTTTTTTCTCGCTACTCCAGGGGCGGACCCCAAAGTCGCCGCCAGAGGCGCTACTTCCGACCATTTACTTACTCGAGTGCCTAATTATCTACCCCTCTTGCCCTCTTCTGCCCCCTAGCTCTCACCCTCGACCCGTTCCTTTCCTTCTCCCGCCACGCCGCCTCGTTCTTCTGGGGCTCTACGAAAAACGACCTCCCCGTTTCTCAACCCCAGAACGGAAGAACTACGGAGTGGTACCGGTCTCTCTTCATGGAAGATTTGCCGCGCGTCCTAAGCCTTCGACGTCCTCGGGACTCACGGGCGCCTCGTGCTTCTTCGACGAACGTTCTGCTCAGTGCGGTGCGAGCAGCGAAAGGCAATGCCAGAAAATCGTCGATTTGGGACCAGGAAGAACTTGCGAGATTCCAACAGAATATCCTACGGAACGAAAACACCATAACCGTCTCATCGAAGATTAAAGAGTAATTTAAGTAAACATTTGTACAACTGCGAAATGTGCAGCGTATAATCTGACAGGTGCACGCAAACTCTTCTCAATATCGAGCCTGACCATTGCCATTGATAAATATCAGACGCGTATTCATGGATCTTTCGATAATCGTTTGTTAAATCGTATGCAACAGCAGTTAGCGGGAATAAATGCAACGCAATGGCAACGAAATTCCGCGGGCGCTCACAATTTTCCATCCTCGGGCCATTAATTTCGCCGGTCATGATTTTACATTTCAAGCAGCCTCGTATGGCTGTTACATCGAATAACGAGAAGCGTATCGTTAAAGTGTTATTCTTTACGAATCCGCTTGCGTCTCACTCGCTAGACTCCCTCCGAGTCTCTCTCTTCTTCGCTTGCATCCCTCCCTACCAGTGATACGTGCGGAATCATTCATGAGACATAAACATCTCGAATTACATACACCGACTGTCGAGAGTCTTGGCCACGAGAGTCGGACAGAGAGCAGAGTCATGGTCGTGCGGCGGCAGATTGCGATGTAATAACCGTGTTGCACAGTCATCCACACCCTGCAACACCCTCTCACCCCTCCTTCTCCTCTCCCTCCTGGCCTCCGCCTATAATCATCGTGAATCGAGGAACACCTTGCGTCACTGTCCACACGCAAAATCGTTACGTACTAATTAACGTTTGGATATGGTGCCGCGTCGAAGCTTCATTGCCTCCAATCAAGCTAATTGTATTGCGGTCGTTTTGTTTCGCCGTTGCCCGTGTGCGCTTCTAGACACGTCCTATTTACATGCACGCACCGTTGCACACGAACATTGCATAATGGAGGCCCCGTGGACACTCGATATTCGCGAGGAGGAAACGTTCTGTACGACGCACGCCCGTTAGACGCCGCTTTCCCATAAGGAAAATCAGCAATCCACTGTACGCTAGCTTTTTCTACTGAGACGGTCGATGGAACACACCGGTAGTCGATTCATGTGGACGATATTGCGGGAATTTTAATGCGTAAACGAACTTAAACGATTTTACGTGCAGCGCAGTTTTATGGAATGCTGACTATGTTAGGCAAACGTTATACGTTAGATTCCTATTGAACGACTTCTTGTTGAAAAGAGTTAGTAGCGAGGGAAGTGTAAATTTGAAATACGTGTGTAGAAATATTACGCTACATGTTTCAAAGTGAAATAATGTAGTAAGTACCAACTCTTCTAGAAAATGGCGAGAAGTTGAAACGTGGCTGATCATAGCAGCCAACTAAAAGACATTGAACAACGGTCGTCGATGATCGATATTTACCCGAGCTGACTTGTGAATTTTTATTTCCAACCACCCGGCTGCCTCCCCATCGAAAAAGTTTTCCGGCGATATTGGAACAAAGTTCGGGAATGTCGATTGAGATATATGGTGAGCGTTCGGTTTCGAGGGATGAGGAAGAAGAAACAATGGTACGAGACTGCGAGTATTATTGGACGAGGTCCAATGTCCGATTGCCAATAGTTCGCATCTGTTCGCTCGTCTACCCTTCGGCAAAACGGTCGGACGTCACGTCCATCTTGACCCAAAAGTTACTAACTGATACAACGATATTCTTCGCACGGGCGCATCAGTGTTCTGTCATTTGCTTCGGGGGAAGTTTGCTTTTTCGAGGCTACGTATTGAATATAAAGGATTACTTAAAATTGGATCGATATGCAGCTGCACGTTAGAGTACAGTATTATTACCCCAATTCGATGTACTGTTGTTTCACGTTTCTTTTGTTCACCTTTTCATCCACCAATACGTTGTGAGATACCGCGCACACACGTAATTTATTTCTGTATCTACTGTACCACGGCAGCATTGAAGCATGGTGTATATGGAGATCTGTGCTATGTAAACCCTGTAACGTGAACTTCGAGGTATCATACTTACGAACTTTCATCATATTAAACCGCGAAACCATCGAATAAACGTTTTACATAACACTAGACAAATGCCTCCGTACGCACGCTCGAAGCGCCTCAATCATAATAAAGATACCTCTATCAAAACTGCATTGTCAATTCAATTACACTTAACGTCCACTGTCTTAACCTACCCAACAGGGAAAACTTGTTCAAGCCAGGGATTTCACACGGTCCCTTGCGACTCCACCTGTCACACTCATGCTCCATATCGTAATAACGACGTCTCCACCCTCTCGATTACCCATCAAACCCTCGCTCAGCACATACCCATCTCCATCAAACCTTCGCAAAAGCGCTCCGTCACAAAGGAAGGATCCGCCGAACCATAATGAACAACGAAATACCGAGAGATGTGGCCGTGCGCCCGCCTCTGGCTGATAATCTTTTTTCATCCCCGGCGCATCTCTCGCGGAAGGGCATCGGGCACGATGATTTAGGTCGGATCAGGTCGGTCGAATGAGCACGCGTGGCAGGATCAGGCGCGTGGCACCGCAACGTTGCCTTAATGGCATTAAGCTCCATGCACACGACATCGACACACGTCAGAGCAGGTTGCTTTCTTCGGACCGTGCAGACGTCGACACAAGTGCGCCCCTCTGCAAAGAGAAAGAAGTTTAACGAAGCTGGGAGAGGAAGATGGTCGCGAGGGTGAGAAACGATAATGGGGGGAGACGAAAGGGGGTGTCGGGAGGCAACGCGCGCGCGCCGACAAATTGTTTGGGTCGAGTCAGTTAGTCGTGCCACAATGGAGTGGCACTTGGCAAGGAGTGCGCGGAAGTCCCCCACGTGAAAGCCTGACGCCTCCTCCCTCGTTACGTTACATTACATTTATCTCCCGTACGGAACGGTTTTATCCGATTCTGCCTCGGCGACCCTCCGCGGTCGAATGATACCTAACGGCTGCGTATGGGGATCCTATGCGTGTGGCGCGTGCATGCGCGTATGGGGAGGCTTGGTAGGTGCGGGGTGGACGCAGAATTCATGTGTAGTGTCGTGTGCACTTTCGGATTAATGAGACGAATGCTTGAAAAGTCATGACTGATAACAAAAACTCTCCTATATTCCTTCGTTCAGCTGGTAGACTTAATAGGTTCAAGCCAAAGGCTTCAACCCGCTAAAACATTGCAATAAAGTCATTGACAAAACTACTTTATCAACCAATACAATTCTAGTTTACACCAAATTCACCGACCTTTGTCAGTGTCAAACACTTACTACTCCAAGTACATCCCTTGAATACCCACACTCTTAAACATATCACATTATCTACGTAGTCTACCGCATACTCTACCTGTTTACAAGTAGATCCAGCAAACTCTACCATCACGCCTTCATCCACCAATCTCACGACACGCACTTCTGCCCCTAGGTTTCGTCAATTCCAAAACACCCTACATACGTACATTCACACGTTGATATGGCATCGTATAGGTCGAGTCCTGGGTCGGTTTCACGTAACTATGGTAACACCGTCGACCATGCCACGTGGCCCGTGCGAAATGTTTCTCGGTGGCGACGGCGTTTCGGTCCCTTCCCATTCGACATCGCACGTACACGGAACATTCGTGATTCCCGTGGGTGGATCGAAGGGCCCGCGTACGAGTGAGACGTCGTAAAGGGATGACGGGGGCTCGAGGGCGGAAGGGGATCGGCAGATTCACAGCCACGCGACAACAAATTCGCAACGGCGACGATAAGGTAATCGCACACGGCATTCTCGATCTTCTCCTGCTCGCTACGCTACTGGTTCATTCCCGACTCTGGTTGGCGTGCCTCTGATCGATCTCCGTGTAATATCGACACACGTTGACGTGTCACGTGGACGCTCTCCGGTAATTATGACCCGGGCGCGCGGAAAGGGTTGTGTGTCGGTGATGTCGGATGCGGGGCAATAAAAATTGGGGTAATGCTGGCAGAGGCGTGGTACCCGAGCACATGGATGTACACCGGCTGTGAAGAGAGAAAAAGATCGTTAGGATCGATAAAGTCTCTCGCGGCAAATGTGCCGTGATAAATTGTTCATCTTTATTTCTTGTTACTAGATATCTGTGCGTCGATTTAATACCGTCCGAACGTTGCCAGCAGGGGCTTCCGTGAAGAATTATTGGTAGAGCATAGCGAATGTTATGCACGATCGGAGAAGTTTCGTTAATTGCGGCGGCGTGCAAGCAGTCATTGAATTCGCTTGCCACACTCGAATATGTAACGTACGTATGGAAATTTTCAACGTGAAACCGCATTTGAAGCACTTCATATCACATGCGCGTCAACGTGTACCTGTAATGCGGCCAATGGTCATAGCAAGAACAAACATCGCGAGTTTCAGTCGGGAACTCTCGGTCCCGAGCTGCGTGACTCCAGCTCTAGCCATGAATTGTCGGGAGTCAAATAGGGACAAAGCGATGCTCAAATTATCTCTTGCGGGGGGCGCGCGCGCTCGTTGTTTTATCGCAGAATCGGCGCGGCCACCTTTAAAGGTTAGAGGTCCAAAGTTTCGGGGTCACGTATAAAAGCCGGGTACTTGGAGAATGCGAGAACGTGACGCAGATAGCTTTCTTCCATTGGCTTTCGCGGCCATCTATGTCGCGATCAGATAGCGAAATCCGCAATTATTTCATAAGACCCATCCGGTGTGCGTTTTTTCTCGCTTCTTCTCTTTCCTCTTCCTCTTTATCTCTATCTGTCTATCGCTCTCGCTCTCGCCCTGGCGCCCCTCCATCGACTCTTGCCTCTGGTTCCTTCCTTTTTGTAAGTAATGACGGCGGACCCTGTAATTCGCGCGGCTTTTAAATTGCCCGCGGCTGGCCTCGTGAGACGCTTAGGCAGGTGCCGTGATTCGATCACTTTGTGCGTTACATTTTTTTCATCGCCCCGCGTACCGTACCGCTTCAATGCCCGGACGATACGTCTCACGATTCCCCGTAAAGACTTATTTAATAATAAGTATTAATCATGCGTACGGGGATTTACGATCGACGTGACGGGACTAACGACTTGGCAGCTGCTTAAGTTGCGTTTGAAGACTGGCTGTACCGATTTGAACGTCACGATGTGAATGCGTACATTTTTCATACATTAATCTTAGCTAGATCTCAATGAGTCCTAAGTCGAGTTTTAGCATCGAACGAGTTAGGGTTTTTGCGCCTGCCGAGCCAGGAACTTCGAGATTACGTGCCGAGTTAACTTAAATTTCATCGCATCGCCGTCTATGACCCATATCTCAGCGTTGTAAAGTTTAACGTCCGATCAAGAGACTTATTTATTCCGGTTTCAATAAATTCAGAGACTGTGACCACACGATCGATCAAGAGAGTTACTAGAATTTTACTGCGAAAATAGAATATGCTGTCTTGTACTTATAACTTATAACAAGCTTAGTACCCAAGTAATACTGAGATATTTTAACCACTCCATTTCGTTCAATTAGAATTTTTACGGTTGTGAATATATTATGGGTCCCGATTATATTAGCAAACCCTACCAAATTGATTTAAACCTCACTGTGCTATATCACTCACGTATGTACATTTGAATGTACCGAAACTTAGCAGACAATTAATTTTCTTTCTCATTGACCGGAATACCAAATGTTTACCGCATTGTTAATAAGTATAAACCAGATTTAAGTGCATTGCGGTATAGATCCAAGAATGTTTCATTACTCAACCTCAATACCCAATATTTCATGTTTCTATACCTACATCACCGACCCATCAGCCTCTCGTAACTAATCCCTACTTCAATGTACAATTTTCCATACATAATGCCTACAGCTTTGAAGTACAGTTGAACCGACACATTCCATTGCTTATGTGCAGTGGAAAATAACTTTCATCGTGCATTCCACCATCATTCCGTCAACCAGAGCGGCTCATTGTCGCATAAAAAATTAACGCGTCACGTTTCACGAAGCAGGTGCAGCTTCGTGTGCGGATATGAGAGCGTTTCCTCTCTCTGACTCTCGCTTTTAACGACTCCCAATTATACTTCGCTTAGGGTGATCTCCCCGAGAGTCGATGATTGCGGGGACGAGTACGAATTAGGGCCCCGACGGAGTCGAAGTTCGAGTCGGTGGCGCACCGAAAGGACAAGAGGCCAGGGACGCAAACGTTCTCGTCGTTAGCATGCTTCCAGGACGCAATTTAACGATCATTTTCACGTTACAATTTAGTGCACCTTTCGCGGTCCCCTTAATGTCTTCATAAGGGACATCCACCAACAAATTCATCAACGTCACGAAGCTATTGCCACTGTCCCGTCTATTTTTCTCGGCCACTTTGTGCAACCAGCTCGCTCGGCTTCCGATGCCATACGGCACGAAAGCGATTATCGTCGGAGAAAATGGCGACGTTAACGGCAGTTTGCACGAAAACTCGACGATATCGATGTTGTGTGACATTAATTGGCCGCAGACGCGAATTTAATTTCCTGCGTAATTACACCTCGTTCGAGGGGTTTACATAAGAAATAGACGCACCGCGTTTACCATGTATTAAATTATGAGGCATGATGTGGACATATAGAGCGGCAATATATCGTATTCGGGCAGTAGAGCATATTTAAAAAGAAGAACAAGTGTTGTTACCTGCACAGAAACTTAAGTAACGACGCAATTAAGCTCATCTTCAATTACAGCCGAGTGCTAGGCGGCGTGTTGGAGGCCGCAGTGTTCAGAGGACCGAATCGACCCTTTTCTAAACAATTAACGCCGGGACGGTAATTTCAGCGCAACCTCTCGACTCTCCTGACGTCTTTGCCCTTTGACCCCGGAGATTCCAGGGATTCTTTTGGGATCGCAGGTTCACTCTCTCGCCGGACACATTGATTCCTCCTCTCTTTTTCTCTCTGTCGTGGGCGGTACGACTAAGTGCGTCATGAGCATCGGCCAGTCTTTGGATCAGACTCCCTTTGTCGACGCTGTCTTCGATCGGGCCCAACTGCGGGAAACATAATAGTTAGCGCGCTATCATTGTCACTCGAATATCCATTCGTCATCCCGCTCCACTTCCCCGTCAATTCCATATACACACACTTGCAGGCTCATACTCGTTGCCGCCTCTTTGATGACTTCATTCGTCGCCACATACAAAAGGAGAGAATTAACTGAACGAAGGTCGTCTTGCGGGGAAGGAACGTCGATATCGCGATGCTTAACGGGCGCCCGCACGTTCCTGTCGTCGTTTACCAAAGTCTTTAAGATCCTTGTCGCGGCGATAAAAGTCGGCGAGACGCGTGGTTTCATTAGTCATGACCACGGGCCGCAGGATTCCGCTCTTTCTTCTTCTCGAAGCAGGTAAGAAGAGGTATTTAGATTCCGAACACTTGTAGATGATGCCCGGATAGTGTCTGGGAGACTGATATAACGCGACTAATTATCGGGACGTTCGGCATTCTTATGGCGCATAGTTGGGAACGGAGCGTTGGAATTTCTACGAGGCGGAGACCCTTTACGAGGGTAACCGATTTATTAACCTGAGGATTCTGCACGGAGACGGATTCAGTCTATCGAGAGATGGATCAAGAAAGTTACTCAGTTAATTCGTGCCAATGAAAAGAATGGTAATATACATTACGTTCCCTCGGTTCTTACGTCGCTCACTAAGAATTTCAAGCTCATTTGACGTTGCAACTGGAACAAACATTGTTAAACCATTAACCGCACAATCCATCGAGTGCTTATTATATGCCATTCAATAACAATTTTTCTTATATAATGTCGATCTCAATGACAAGCGTGCGTACGTACCGTGAGCTCAATGTCACCTTGTGGTTGCAGCGCGTATATCGTTTCCGATAATGGGTGCTCTATGGAGTGAATCAAAAGTTTCGTAGAAACCGAACCTAAATAATCTCACGTTGAAAGACAAAACCCTCCCATGCACTTCATCAACCTCCTTCAGCACCTTTGTCCCCTATCCCGCCGACTCGTCCTTAATTCTACGCAAAGCGCGTCAGTTCGCATTGAAAACATCGCGTTCCGCCTCGACCTTTCCCTGGCCTTTGGAAGTGAGGCAATTATCGGTTGCCTCACACCTGTTACTATCTATTCGACGATCGAGTCCGCTCCGAGCGCGGAAGAAAGCTTTTGCGCGTAATTTCAGCCGCAAATGAATCCCCCATCGCTGGCTGTCGATCGTTGCGGGAAATAAACGCTCATTCCTCGCGGGCCAACCGAGATTTATATCGTCGCTCGCCTCTATCTTTCGATACTCCTCGAACTCTGCCCGATCGTACATGTACACACGCCGTTCCCTTATCAGCGCCGCGGATCGCCGTAATTACGCTCAACACTTGGATTGGTTAAAATGCAATTTCGACGTATCATGAGTCGCGCAATTATACCAAGTCCGCGGACGTGTTATTATTGGCATTGCGGTTTCGTTGCACTGCGGCGCGGCGCGAGAGCGAATAGATTGTGCGAGCACTTTGTAAGCATCGGGAAACGGCGCGCGATTAGTTCACCTTGGGATACGTAGTGGTTAACCCTTTTCACATATCCCGGTGCCGCCGCGGGACCGTAATATTCTGGCGCTAGTGTTCGCGGAAAGATTTTTCTGCCTCACGAACAATGCGGGTTTTTCCAGCGTGGCCGTTACCGTTAATGCGAGACTGCTTATTAAATTGTTATCATATTAGGATATGTGCGACACGCACATGAGCCTGTTGTATACCCGTCGTAACACGTGTGCGTATGTCATGAACAGCACGTATCTTTGGCTGAGAAGCAGCCGACCGAACTTCTTCCAGTCTCGAAACTTGCCTGATGCTAGATGAGATGAAGTCATAAACGGGCGACTGATTGCGTGTGAAAGAAAATATATTTGCCGGGAATATTCGCCACAACGACCGTCTAACAAATCGTCCTGTCCCATCGCGCAGATCCCAACACAACGGTGAGTCGCTCTTTAACAGAGGAGTCGCGATCTTTTGTCTACGGGAACTAAATGGCATCTCGTTAGAAACCCGCCTGTAGATCCTGTCGCGATAAGAATCGGATAGCCCGACGTCTCAGTTAGCCTGCGCGTCGGTGCTTAAGGAATCGCTCCGACACCGCTGAAACGTGTCAGCTGTTTCCTCGCTTCCGGCCGGTCCAAGTCTCGACGAGGAGGCGTACTCATTAAGGGATCGTCGCTGGGTTAATTCGACCGTCGAGACAATGGTAAGCTCGGAAACGTTCAATTTCCAGGTTCCACCCAATATCCGTGTCGAATCTTTTCCCTTAACAAATCTTTTCCGCTGAGTTCGCACACAAATGAAAGCTGACTGGAGAAGATGGGATACCAAACATTTCTACGAAATATGTCAACGGTAGTACAGTGAGGGTGTCCTCCTGCAGGATCGAGAATGCTACTAAAATCTATGCACGAGTATCCAGAAATGTACTTATATGTAAAAATGTGAACTATTTTCATAAATGTCAGCGCATATAAAACGCATTCCCTAAGCAAGCACATGTTTCAGTACCATATAATCTCCCATAAAAAACATATTGTGTTTGCAAGAAAGTATGGAATCTTACTGGAATAAATGATTCGGGTCCAGCCTAGCGACGTCAAAGGCTGTGTCGTCGAAAGGAAGCAGTGGGGGTTAGACGTGGCGCAGGAAGGTCGCTGGGAAGCAGATCGAGCGATGCTCGAAGGAGGACGACGTTGATAGGAGCAGAGGGTAGTCGGGGAAGAGGATGAACGTCGAAGCGCTGATACACGTCGGAGTTAAACACAGAGAGACGAGACAGGATGTCGTGTGGTACAGTGCCTGGATTTCTCTGGGGTGTCAGCCCCCTCTCGTTTCTCTTTGTACACCAGATCGAGGAACATTGTGCTGGAGACTCGAGGATATGCCGTGGCGAGAATGTGTGTGTGTGTATGCGCGTGTTGAATTTCATGCATCTGTGTTCCTTCGTTCGTGTGTCGTCGAGATTGGGTGTACGTACCCGTGTCCGTTGTTCCGCTATCGGAGAGAATCAACGCGCATCACGCAACGCTAATTTGTCTTCGATTGCCCCGTCGGGGTTCATGGCGTGGGAGATTCCTGACTTCCCTTTCTCCGAGGACCTTTCTCTGCCCGTTGTCATCTTCCTATGTCTTCCCCCTTCTTCACCCTTCGACAACTTCTCTTTCTCCCAATCGCTATGTCTTCGGTCTTTCTCCTCCATGTTGCATTCAGTCTTTCCTAGAAAGTTTGATCTTCTTGAGCATTTTTAATGTAATGAATTTTTTTTGCTAAATAAATTTTTCATGGGACAGACTTGTCTGACGTCATGGTACTATAGAATTGTTTGGCTATATATGTATTACTTTGACCAATTTTCATATTTTTGTCTTGATCTTATCCGACATTCTTTCGTTTCCACAATTTCCGGCGAGGATGCTAAAAGTGATCTAACAAGATTATGCCGTCTCACCTGCAATTTCATTTGCACCGTCGTCTATTCTTTCCATCATTTGGTAGCATCACTGTGCCGCCCTCGTTTGACTCACTTCCTTCTTCCTCTGGCCCCTCACTGAGTCTTATCTGCACTCGCATTTCCCATCTCATCTATTATCGTTGTAAACTCAACAATAGACCTCAATTTATATGCTGTTTTTCAAACAATTCTAGCGTCTTTCCTCTGCTTTCTCTTGTGACCATTGCTGATATCACCTCTGTCGTCTACGTATCGTCCTCTCACCTATAAATTATCGTCTCTCTTTCTTTGGATAAATTATTCCTTCCCCGTATTATTTTTTTTAATGTCTTTGAAGATTCTGAATGTAAGACTTTCTCTCTTCGTTTGTATTTGTTATCATTCTTTCCGAATTACGGCCGCCACATACGTTGTCAGTAACCTCTCCTCCATCCGTCGCACTCTTGTTATCTCGTTCTCGTCTCCAAGACCTTCTCGCTTCAAACATCGCATCCAGCAAGGCTCAAAGCCATGCACTCTACCCCGGGCTCAGCGTGGTTAAACATGGTCTTCGGGACGAATATCGTGGGTCATCACTGGGCCGTTTCGTAATGACCGCGTCATAAATAACGTTTGTTTCAATGTTAATCTGCGGCTCGGATCAAATCTAATAAGTACGAGGGCGACGCGGAGCAATGCCGATGGCGATTGCCGCGGCTTCGGTTGCTTGCTGTGTAGTTGGAGATTCCTGCGAGGGAGAGAGTACACTGGAGGGGGGTGAATGCAAGAGAAGCTGGATGGATAGTCAGAAAGAAAGGCAGGCGAAGGTCGAAGAAATGTAGTAAAACAATACCAAAACCAGAACACAACATGAAAATTGACTAATAAAGAATGTCAGCTAGAGATAAGGGCAAAGGAAAATGAAGAAAGCAGTCAAAGGGATAAGAGACAAGTTGGCGCAGAGGAGGCCGCAGACGTACATGATAATGAAGGAAGACTGAGAGAAAGAAGGAAACAATGCAGAATGAGTAGCACTATAATCTCTTTTACAAAACACAGCAGGCAAGCGAATCAGCAGAAAACTTCAGTAACAGATAGAGATAAAGGAAAGATCAAGCAAAGCAGTCAAAAAGAAGCAGAGGAATAGACAGTCGGTAAAGAACAGGCAAAGGAAGAAGGAGACGATGAAGGAGAAACGAAGGAGAAGGAAGACGAACACGAAGACGAAGAAGGGCCCCACAGCATTGTTCGCGGCCGCTCGCTCGTGACTCGTGACTCTTGCGACCTGGATGACCCCTAGCCTCAATTACCTCAGACACATCCGCCCGCTCGCCCTCTCTTACCGTTTCCTTGCCCCTAACCCTCCTCCTATTCCGTCCCGCACCTCCTAACATCTTCCAGTACATCGCCGTACCTCCGTGCTAACGCACGCTCCTTCGATCAGCGCCGATACTGGATCCTAGCCCAGTCTATGTATCCCTTGGAAGCTTCACCTTCGTTCCCATCTCTTTCGCAGCACTCTTCGCCAGAAACCGAGGATTTCCCTTTCTTGATCACCCACCTAAGTGGTCCACTTCTTCACGTCGGTGTTCGATGACTGACGGGTAAAATTTTAAGTACGTCCTGATCAGCTTCGATAGTTCCTTTTTAATAGGCACTAACCACAGTCGGAAGTCCTTCGTCGGCATTTAAATGTACGCGCAATACATACTTTGTATCAGATATATTTCTGCACTGCACACCGTTCAGGCCAAATAACGTAATTCGGCCCGTCTAACTCAACTATACCGTGATATCGTCTTCCTTCCATCCCTTCAACCACTCCCCAACTTTCCATTCACTATTTACGAAAATAATCCACGTTAACCCGGCATATAACTTTTGGTACTCACAGTCGTAAGTCTTCTACGTGCTGCGGTGCCTGACATCGGTCGGGGAGACGTTGACGACGCATTGCACGTTTTTCCGCAAGCATGTCGTTCGGTTTGCCGAGTGGAAGCAATGACGAGCATAAACCTCAGCAAGGGAGGTACACGTGATCGAGGATGAGGGCGAGTAAAAGGGAGCGTTTGGCGGAAGGAAGAACTGGAGCGTCCTTCTAAGTTAATTACTACCAGCGAGGTGGAGGTGAACCGAAGCCGGGCATCTTGTACGTTACCTGTAATTTACGTACCATGTCTAGATATCCGTCGTTGTTCCTCCGAGCATTCCAGTTTCGGAACAACGCTTAATTAGACTCCGCAGCTGTGGAGATGCGACCGGGCGAAAGATCACGTTGTAGCTGAAAAATACATCCCGCTCGATGCGGCGCTTAACCCAACGTCCCGTCATCAGAGACGGGTACGTGTCTACGAAGTAGAAGAATTTTCGCGATACTTGAGCGTCATATAACTTCGAGCGATAATGATGAAGATTAATTACGCGTTAGTCTGTACCTCGGCGTACCTTTGTTGGATGGATTAAACGTTGGTGTGGTTGCAGCGTACTTGGGAGTTAACGACGGTAAACTTTGATGTCGACGGAAACGACAGCAACGTCCTGAAAAGTATGTATTGCCGGAAGTTAAAGATATAGCGATAGTTACGAAAGCCTATTGGATTCAACAGTTACCCGCATTTGAAATTCCACTAGTTTTCCTTTTACGTCAACGACTTTAAGAGCATATTTTTGCATATTTAACTGGATACGTACGAAATGTAGTTGAGTGGTATTTTATCTGAGGCAAGCGTTTAACATGAATTTGAAGAAACGCCTTTATGGCGCGGCACTTGTTGGACATCCTGTACGTCCGTTCTGATCATTTCGATAAGGTTCCCAAGAAAACTCGCATGAAAGTGATTCCGGGCGGTTTTAAGAGCGAACCGTCCGATGCTCGTGGATCGTGAATTATCGGGTTCCTGTGACTTGCGTGCCGAGTCTTACACACCTTGGGCGAACAACTCTTCTCTTCACGACAGGACAATTGCCGCATTTCCTGATATAGTTTGCGCCTTTCCAAGTGTAACGGACAAAGAATCGCATCTAACGAGTTGTTCTTCCGTGAAAGGTTTCGTTGCAAAATTGTATTCGGATAGCCGCGATTACGTAACGCTCGCGTGTCGATGTCGATTATGTGTTTCGGTAAGTCGGGCTTTGCTCGAGCCAAGGAGAGAAAAATTCTCGCCTCGTAAAATGCCACTTCCCGGAAAGACGCGACATGCCCACTGACAGAACGTCGGGCGTGTTCGTTCAGATGCACCTTTTTCTTCCCTTTTCGCTCGCGGCAAACCGCGTGCAAATTTTGGATGCAAAGGCCGCGTTTGTCGCAGCATTCGCACGAACTTCCAACGAGACCGTCTTGAACCTTCGTCGCCCCATGTTGCGACATCTCGAAAAGCAAAGATGCCGTCTCGTCAACGGCGAAAACACGTGGAACGCGTACTTTCTCTTCGGATCCAATCACTTTCACTCGTAATTATCCGAACACGCCGTTTGTTCGCCGGCGGAAAGAAAAGCCGCGTACGGTATCAGAAATTGCACTCTTCGAGATCCATATCGCTGGAGGCGAACACGTTACACTCCACTATCAGCGTTCTGCAACGTTCAGAAAAATTCGCATAGTCAGAGCTATAGAAATCGCTCGGGCAACGACAGCGACTGATTTGACATTACATCAGGTTCCCTTTTCCGCGGACATTTGCCTTTCCTTCAAAACCTCAGCGCGGATGAACGAACAACAAAGTTCAGCTCGCTAGACCGTACTTAGCTGGTTGTCGGGATTCAAAGTAGCGTGAAGTAGGAGGAGCCGGAGGACATCCCCGTTAGTCGTGTCCTGACGTAGCGTGTTCGGTGCAAATTGGCAGCTTCCTTCCTGGCAGCCCTGATTCGCCCCGATCGGAAGTCGTTCGAGCGTCGAGATCGAAATCGTAGGTGGTTCGACATGGTCACGCTTCTCGCGAGGTGATTTCGCCACAGGAACAGGACAGTGTTCCTGGTGCACACCCGCATCCTTGAGACTGGGTTAGGGTGAAGAGAGAGAGAGGCGGAACATGAGGTGGTGGATGAACGCGGGAGAGAGCGAGGCAGGTAGTAAAAGAGTGAGAGGAAGTTTCGGAGAGAGAGAAAGAACGATAATTGAGAGGGAGGAGAGAGGGAGAGACTCGACTTGCTCGCTTCATAGCCAGGGCACAATGGGATCAATATCCCGCTGGGGGATAAACCCCATAATCCCCTGGCATCTGTAGGCCACCTGCAGTCGAGCGTTTCGTCACGGGCTCGCCACACGTTTTCCTCGGTGTCACCCAAACCACGAGGTGATTCCAAATATTTAGACAACGACGAGCTGGCAAAGCTATTGTCGATCGACCTGCCGATTTTCGCGATGGTCATGCTGGCCTGTTCGCGCAGGTGCGATCCTCATGGACGTTCGAATGTGGGATACAAGTCTTCACTGTCGATGCGCCATTAAGTACATTGTCGTACCTATGTAGATTTTATGCTTTTGGGACCGCGCAATTGGCTGCTTATTAGATCGACGCAAGATTGTAAATTGCTTGTAAGATAGAGGACGCCGTATCATAGTTACTTCTGTAGGCGATTAATCGCCCTGCGTCGATTTTTCGGGCGCAGTGTTTTGTCAAGCGATGACGTAGCGGCGAACCGTTCCGTCTTTTGTTTACGACGTGCGACGCTGCGGACTGCAGGGCGAGATAGTCAGTTATTGAGCGAATTTGGTAGTAACCACATGTCTCGAAATACATTTTTTTATTCTATCGACGTGGCTGTTGTTAGTGTCCTTTCCAGAGAATTGTATAATTAATAGTTACCGCCCTACACTTCGAATGCTACTGGAACCGTCAGCTCCAACAATTTATAGGTTCGGTTTTCGTAGAACGCGGTGAATTTGTCTACGCACAGTAGAAAGCATGGAAATGTATAAAGCCGCAATGACCACACGAATCGTCGTAAAATGTACATCAGAATAAAACACGCAAAATTCAACACCTAATATGGCAAACGCAATGAATAAGAAACTAATCGATACTTACGTGTGTAGAGGTTGTTGCATCATGCTGTGTCCGAAACGTGAGGAAACTGCACCTGAGCTATAGACTACGCACATCAATTAGAGATGCTGCATCATTGGAATTTTTTTCATTGCCGGAATATTCATGCGTTTTAACCATAACGTTTAAATGACACATAAACTCTTTGTAAGTTGTCTATACATTATAAACCTGAAGAAAATTGAAATAGAACAGAAATAAATATATTCCAAAAATTGGACAAAAAAATTAAAACCTCATTAATTGTAAATTTTGAAATTCAGAAAGTTCCTAACCTTATCCCCACATATTATCTCTCAGAGATCTATGCTATTATGATTCGTGTTATATAATATTTATTTCTTCAATTAGAACTTTGATGCCCACTTTGTAGGAAGTGCAGATTCCAATATTTGTTGCAATTGAAAGTTTATCAGTGTTCGTGTAGAGGGCAGCGCAAGCCTACTAGGCCTAACGTATGCACCGGTGTGACTTTTGTACACCTATTTACTGCATAGTTAATGACGCTGACGTAATCTGCAACAGCGGGCAGACAACAGGCCCGTTTATTATCGGATTGGAAAGAAGAGGTAAATAAAATTACGGATTGAAAAATGACCAAATTCTATCATTCATCTTTTTACAAAGCTGAGACACAATTTCATACCTGAAACGAGTGACCGAACGGCTTTGTATGAAGAAACGATAAAGATCGGGATAGTCCGTGTTTACCCTGCCTCTAATACTTCACAACAGGTGAGTGACGCTTCAGCATAGTTGTAACTCGTGCATAGTTTATGGTATACGCCATATTGTATTATGCGTTGTACGGAAGTTCAGTTTATTGTTCATACTGCTTCGTGATTTTACAGGTATGTATCGATAGTCTAAAATAAAAGATACTGCTAAGTCTCAATTGTACTTCGTACACATTTACAGAGTTGTTACCGTGAATGACCGAAATTGGAGAATGTCGACATTCATAGTCCGTGTTTACCCTGCCTCTAATACTTCACAACAGGTGAGTGACGCTTCAGCATAGTTGCAACTCGTGCATAGTTTATGGTATACGCCATATTGTATTATGCGTTGTACGGAAGTTCAGTTTGTTGTTCATACTGCTTCGTGATTTTACAGGTGTGTATCGATAGTCTAAAATAAAAGATACTGTTAAGTCTCAATTGTGTTTCGTACACATTTATAGAGTTGTTACCGTGAATGACCGAAATTGGAGAATATCGACTTCCACCATTCGGACCCTCTCCGGTGTGTGTCGACAATTAGTGCATGGTGAATGTCAACATTTACCGGTATAAGTCAGAAATAAGAGTATTTAGCAAATATTTCGGTCATACACCAAGCGATTATGTGAATGTTGACATTCACCGGTAAAAGTCGACATTCTCCAGATTTCGGTGTTTCACCGTAACATATGTTACCGTGAATGACCGAAATTGGAGAATGTCGACTTTCACCGGTGAATGTCAACAGATACCAAATACGTTGGTGAAAGATCGAATATTTCATTACATTCTTGTACATTCGGACACTCTCCGGTGTGTGTCGACCATTAGTGCATGGTGAATGTCAACATTTACCGGTATAAGTCAGAAATAAGGGTATTTAGCAAATATTTCGGTCATACACCAAGCGACTATGTGAATGTTGACATTCACCGGTGAAAGTCGACATTCTCCAGATTCCGATGTTTCACTGTAACAGAGTATTACATAAATAGTAGGTGTACAGGCATAATCATATGAATAAGCATAGAATGCGTATCAATCACGGCATTTTAATAAAAGATGCCCGAATACTAGTATATTTAGAGGAGAGCAGTCTATTCTCCTATTTTTTATAGGAGCTAGGGTATTTAGCAAATATTTTAGTCATACACCAAGCGCCTATGTGAATGTTGACATTCACCGGTGAAAGTCGACATTCTCCAGATTTCGGTGTTTCACTGTAACAGAGTATTACATAAATAGTAGGTATACAGGCATAATCATATGAATAAGCATAGAATGCGTATCAATCACGGCATTTTAATGAAAGATGCCCGAATACTAGTATATTTAGAGGAAAGCAGTCTATTCTCCTATAGTATCAACCCTCGTTTCACTTGAAAATCCAAAGAAATGCGGGTAAAATCAGTGCACCTAGCGTTTGGCGAACAATGTCGTATGGAAAGTCCAACGTCACACAGTCTCTTGATCGAACAATGATCGGAGCAGTTCAGCTTGTCATATTTGATCGACGAGTTCTCTCGTTCTTCACTGTTTTCCCCTCTCCTTTCTTAGCAAATCGGAATCCTAACGTAGTGCCCGACGATACTCAGAAACCGATCCCGATCGATCATGAGATTCACTGCACACGTCACGCGGACTCGGGATTACGTCAAAAAGTCAAGGACCACGACGACGTTTCGTCCGGCGTTTTCTTCGATCGGCTGTTCTTGTAATCTGGCTTCAAAAGGGCGGGGAAAACGTCGCAGCGGGGCAGCTGAATCACAACAGGACTCGAAATATTTTCACAGCCACGCCACCCCATTGTCGAGGCACCGGATTACTTTGAAAAGCGCGACATCCTTTCGAGGGATAACAATGACTGCGGAGACACTAGTTAGAGCTTATGCGCTCTCTCGTCCTGTCGTTGTCATCGTACAATTTCTATGCGGTAACGAATGATCGAAGGCTTTTAAAAGGATTTCGTCGGTTCATTTCGCCTGGCTGGCTTAATTAATTTTCTAGTCGATTTTCATCAATCCTGTACGCAAAGTGTTACCTTTTGAAAATCGCTGGCTTCCGAATGGTTAGACATTTCAGTCTGCTAAACACCGGTATTTAGATGATTTTATATACAACTATCCGGCAGCCAATGATTTTCATAATTCTAGTCGCTTAATTCTTAAATGTGAAATGGTTAGATTTTCCTTCAAAGCTACTGACTACTAAACAAAAAGTAAAAATAAGTAAATTTTAGACGAATACAGAAAGGAGGATTTTTAAATTTGACTTGCTAACGTACCTAATCTGCCTGGACGGCAGATTAGCCCAGACGGAATCAACACGGTAACTATGGATGATATGTTTGTTTTCGAATATACAGTATCATCCATCATTTTCATAGCTCTAATTGAGTGTTGCGACATCCGACTTATATCGTGGTACACGGAACATGAATTGTTGGCTACTGCCCGTCGTAACATACAAATACACTTTGTTGCAGAACATCAAGCTTGAAGTCTTAAACCAATGTAGGAGATAGGAGGGTATGATCGGCAAAGCGGGCAACGTCTTTTAATAATGATTGGCGCAGCGGATGAGAGAGTTAGATCAGAACCCTCGTTATATCAGACTTATGCGACATTCGAGCTGCGTAAGTTAAGAAGTGCGTTTAAAGGATGGCGTGCCACCCAACAGAGAAGCGAGAGAGCGACCAGTCCTCGAAGGGCGAAACCTGACTCCGTCGTTCCTTCTCTTATTCCCTTTCCTTGTCTCTGCTCTCCTTCTCGGTTCACCAGCGTCTTTTTCCCTCCCGTATTGCTGGATAGAGGATCCTCTATTCATTCATTCGTTCGTTCGCGTGCACGACCTACCGCGCGTCGCTAATCTCGATTTATAACGGAGAAAAACCAACTCCTCTCGATATCCAATCAAATATCAGGATTGAGTTTCAATGGGTGCACCCTTTTCGCCTGCCGTCTAGCGAGTCTTCAGTCTCAATCGTTCAGTTCTGCTTGTACGCGTTTCTTTACTTCGACTTCGAGGACGTTAGCACTTTTACGGCAGCGTATAGAATTAGAGAAGGTCCAATACACTCTACATCCAAAATTAATCGCCTATTTCTTCCAAGCCCCCTAAAAATGGTTAGACTTCAAAACAAAAATTGATAGACTTTCATTCGTTGGAATAAAAGGCAAATAACTAGCCTCCTAGAAACACCTCGTGAACCAGCAATCCGACTGTAAAACTCGTTTAACACTTTGACTGCCACGGTGGTCAGCGGTGACCGGTGCAAAAGATTTTACTTTTTTGCAAAAAAGTCGCAATAAAGTCTATTTGCAATCTTGTAAGAACAGAACGCTGCTTCAATACTTTTGGCTTCTAACAACTCTGCGATACCTTTATTTTGTACGATTTAAATATACTCTGCAGCATTTCATCGCATCGCGGTTCTAACATAGCAAAATACGCTTGGCAGTCAACGTGTTAAGCTCATAACACGAACATTTTCGAAAACGTCTCCGCGAACACTTGTTTGAAACTTTTCAAGGAGTCGTAACGCGCACTGGCCTCGCAATGTTGTCCCGTTGCCGTTAATTGTCTGATTAAAAGAAAATAAAATCGACGCGGAATTCGAGAGCGGCCTCTCGTAAATTAAGTGTTCGCCGTGCTTGGAGAGGGAGGATCGAAATAATTTCGCTCCCGACAAGAGGCGCGCGCTCTGGTTCCGTAATGCCGTCGGTTCACGTCCCGCAACGCGGCACGGCCGTTCGAGAGCACGTTGGCAAATTAATTCAATCAATTAATACGTGCTTAAACGAACGCGCCGCGGCGCGTATTGGTGAATAACCGGGCGGTCCCCGCCGCCCGGGTGCCATCAGATCCACCCACACAAAATGACGCGCTGTGGTTCGCACCTACGTGCTCGGACGGGTACGCGTATGCTGGGCTTTCGACCCAATCGATACCGGTGGCATCGTCGCACCGCCATTTTATTCCTCGGGCACTACCTTTTTTCCCTCTCGCGCTCGCGTTTTCGCGTAATCGCATTTTTACTTTGCCCCGATGCTTTCCGCAGGAGCCTGCACGGTGTCTAGTTGTTTGGTGTGCTTTGAAGGGCTGATGGGCAGGTAACTTCATTTGGCTGATGGGAATTATGTATGTTTTCATATGGAAATTTCTATTAATGGTGTACACGGTATATTGTGAAATGTGCGGTAATGCAACAGTTGGTACAATTAATACCTTGTGTATGCCCGACAGTACGGCGTAGTTGTCTTTCTTATTTCTGATAAACTGTGTTACTAAAACTTGCAGATGCGGTTAACAATGAACATATCTTTTGGACCCGGACCGATGCTATAGGATACATAAGTGATCGTCCTGCAAAGACACACACCGTCAAAATTGAGGTACGCATCAGAAATGTTGCAACCTTTTTCTAGCACTTAGCGCTCTTCTGACCATCACAATATCAATCTGCAGCAAGGAATGCCCGGGCTCACCTTTCTGCGGGCAAAGTACTGGGCATTAGCGAAATAACCCGGTATTATGCTTTAGCAGACTGATCAAGGCGGCCGCGTTCATTCCCGATAACAAAGTCGCCAATAATCGTTCGGGCCATTCGGAAGGGTTGAAAAGAGCCGACATCGGTCGGAGGGAGGAGAGATAGCTGGGTGGCGAGCGTAGGGGTGGAAAGAGGGGGTTGAGGGCGAACTGGTGCCCCGCGCCAGGCGGCGCAATCTAAACGCACGATCGGGATCGGATCGGAATCTGATAATCGAGTTGTTGGCACCTGTGGCGGCGGGCATAATTAATGCCGGCTAGGTGCTACCAGCTACCCTCTCCCCTTTCGCCCCTCCCCCCTCACACACACACGCACACACAGATTCTTCATCTCCGTCATGTGCGCGCGCATATTTTGCGCCCTACCATTTACACAATAGCCCCGCTCGTTAATTCCCGCCGGGACGTTAACCGAGCAAATTAGCCAGACCCGCCGCATTTCTCCCTCTGTCCATCTTGAATCGCAGAGCGATTCGCTGCTTTCGTACCCGTGCCCTCAGCTTTCGATTTTGCGTTTTATCGAGCGCGTGTTTCGTCACCGTTCAGTACACTGTTCTGAGTTCTCGTACTTGCGCCACATCTCAAGATTGCGCTGTCGCATTTTCTCACGCTGACGCCTCGTCACTTTCCAATGCGCTGTTCTGTTTTTTCACGTTTCTTGTCTTACCCTTCCATTCTTTGTGTCAGATGGCGTCTCTTTTCTTCGGCGGACCCCTTTTACCGTTCGTACCGTTCGGGCCTCTTAAACGCGGAATAAAGTGGCCGTGGATCGCCAGGAAATGGGCGTTTCGCCGTCGGCTACCAGGAGGAGGAAAAATAGAAGACAAGACGCGCGCTCGTGTAAGGAGGAGGAGGTAAAGGCGAAGAAGAAAGAGACGAGGAGAAGAAAAAGCCTCGATCGTCGCCGGTGTCGTCCTTTCCCTTCCGAGGCGCTCCCGTACTTGGGTGAATTCCCTATCCTTACCATTTTGCACCGTTGCTTTTCTTTTTAGCCTACTGTCCACGAAGCGAAATGGAAGGGACGACGGAGAGAACGTGGACTTCCACTAGATCTCCACCAGCTTCTCTGCGAATTAGCTGGCTGGAATCATGCTGCCGTGCAGGGGTAATTAACGATTTAACAGATACGCTCGATGAACTGTGACAGCATCGGTTAAGTAAGTTGTTATTAGACCTCCTGTAACTTCGGAATGATGCTGGGACCGTCGCTGGTCAGAGAGACCAAGAAGTATGACGCGTGTGCCTGTGATACGGCGAGAAGAAGCAGACTCGTAAATAAATAGCGCCTTAGAAGGTAAGGACCATGAGGCCGTGCGTTTTCATTTTGTCGAAAAATCTTGGGAGACGTCAGTATGCGGGAACACCTAATGACAGACAGCGTAGGGAAGAGCGGATAGAAAGTAAGAAGAGCGTACGTCTCAACGTATGATGAGGAAAAAGAGGGACTTGGCTGCGGAAGATCGCTCTGCAGTTAGCAGTTGAGGGTTCTCAGTGTGCGGGGAGGTAGGAAAAAGGGCATGTCGACTGTATGGCCCAAGGGCTCGGAAGGACGGGGGGTTTGAACGAGAGAAGGGAAGTCGTGTTTCGCGGAGGGGTGTCAGGAAGAGAAAGAGAAGGAGGGAAAAAGAACGAAAAAAAGAAAGAGAGAGTGCTGGTGCGGCTGAGCAAAGCCGTTAATGTTTTGTGTATTCAAATAAAGAGAGGCGATGCGCGCATTCGCACGCAACCGACCGGAGTCGAGGTCCTCAACCCACAGGGACTCGCCCACCGGCTAATGGGTTTATAATGCCTTCATTTCGCATTAAAACGCCACCGGTGCCCGCTGCCATCGCGACCAGACGAGTTATCGAAATGATTTGTCGCTGCGTCCTCAGAGCAATGAAGTTGAGAAATCTTGAGATTCTGCTTCGAATTAGAGGGTCGTTTGATTGTCTGTTTTTCCATCTGTACTTTCTTTATCATTGAAATAAAGAGATGATAATTCATATGATTTATCTGAGAAATGTAGCATCATAGAATGTTTGTGGTTGCAGCGTAAATTGTTCTACCTGATGAGGTACCGTTTGAAGTAAAGCTCATCGTGCCGGTTCTGAACTTAAGACATACCAAAGTCACGTTTAAAACGGAGAGCAATTTGGGTACTCCGTTTTTGCCGAGGATATTTCGCTTAACGTAAAAAGAGGAAGGGGTAGAATTTTTGCGCTGCGCCTCAGAAATGGCTTTATAAAACGCTTTTTAGGCGCGTCTGAGTAGTCAGGAGATTAAGACAGCTGAAATTTTTCTTATAATTACCAAAGAACGCAACGGGTTCGCAAATTGACCAATTTCCGTCATCAGCACGATAGACATTACTGCATTGTGAACTATGAACAATGAGATGCATCGCCGGGAAGAGATCAACAAACTCCTAATCTCCGGAATCTCAACGCGGCCCATTTGAAGTAACCTCGCGAAAACAGATATTCCCTCAGCAAGAGTTAACGACGGAAGCCCGTCTGTCTTTATTTCCTCGTAATCCGATTTTTACGACGACAGGAGAAATCTCGTAGTCCGCTAACGTTTGGGTCCGCGCAACGTTATGCTAATTTCTTTCAACCCCCGTCCGCGATGCCCGGCATGTCACTTTTCAACAGCGGCAAATACCGGATGCCATTGCCCTTTCGTGCCGAACGCGTGTGATTTACGGCGAGAGGATTGACTAGCAGCCGCTGGCTCGGCGCTCCGTTAATACTTAGCAGCACGTTACTGCACGCATTACCCATGATATTGGCGGAGAGGCTTGCCTACGCAATGTACCAAGTGCCTGGACACCGACGCGTTTACGGATCTCGAACAATCCGACCGGACAATGGGTCCGCGTTAACGTGGTCACATTGATTTCCACACGACCGATGACGTTTGCGAGGCAATTCACCGGCCGTGCCTATTCGCGGAAGACGGAGAACGTGAGAGCAACACCAAGATCATTACTGGTGTCTGTAGACACTGCAACGGCGAGTTTCCTTACCGCAATGGAATTGGAAGTGAATGATTAATCCGACGTTGCTTTTAACTGATCGTCGTCGACGTGGTGGATCGAGGATAGGAACTGAAGGCTTGCAGCGAAGGGTGTTTGTGGAACGAAGGCATCGACGGCATTGTTGAATACTTTACGCTTCTATTGTGAAACAATATTAAACTAGCGCGGTTACATGATAGATGTAGTTTCAAAGTGTCCAGTACGCGCTTTGACGACTCCTCCTGTGGTTGGAACTTGAGGCCACTGTCTATTAGTAGGGCTTAGTTTTCTTGAGGTAATAACTGTATGTGTGGCGAGCGTACGAGGAATCGGATATTTTAGCGTTTATGTGAACGATTTAATGTTGGCATATGGTTTTATTTGGCACGTTTTACGCAAACGCAACGTCCTGGGATCCAATTGTCTGAATGGTCAGTGGGCCTTGGCCAAGCTGGCAGATGGTGGTGAGTCCTTCATCCCCTAATCGCGTGGTCGACTCGAGGATCGCGTGATGATGCCCTTAAATACTGTATCCTGTAACTGGTTAACCGGACAGATCCGCCAACATTTGCTTAAAGCACGCTCACGCCAGGCCAAGGAGAATTACTGTGAGCGGTGTAATGGCTCCGCTTTGCCCGAGAGACTTAGGCGTGCATATATACGCGAGGAATGTCCTTTTTAGGAAAATGAGAAACTTAAGTGGAATGTAAAACGTCTTACATACTCCACGTTCCAGAATTAATGGTAATAACTGTCTGGTGGCGGTGTCTTCGGATCGGAAGCTAGATATTACAGCAGAGTCCCTTTAACATGACGAGCAAAAAAATGCAGTACATCCTCTATGTCCAAGTCTATGCATGATAGAATTAATAAGGTAAATAGTGAAGTTTAATCGTGCTCGCGATGCGACGTTTTTATTATGAAAAATGCAAGAAAAACATCAAACAACCCGTATTACGGTATCTTACAACTTACCCAGTTGTTTGTTCAGTGCCGGGTTTAATTTATCTTTACACATGGTACACCCTGGCGGCTCAGAACTTTCTACCATTTTTCGCCGTGACCAAGTAGTCGATTCTTGAAGAAGTAACACTCCGCTACTTCCTAGTCGTATAAATGATGTGTGAAACGACGCAGCTTCGTCTTTAACTGCGCGCAACGTGTTCTTGGAAGAAACGGCACGCATGAATTAGGCATTCGCGGGGAGAAAGCATGTGCGTCATTGTATGTGGGACTTTGCAACAGATGCACCCGGGCAATGAAGGAGCGTAAAGCGGGTCGAGGTAGGAACGAATCGATTGCTACGCTCAGTACAAGAGTTTATTAGGGTTTATTTACAAGGGAGTAACTTGCACAGCGATAGGTATGCGTCCTCACAACACAAGCATTAACAATATAACGCTCTACACTAATACTAGTTTTCGCCGTCAGGCGATAATAATCGTTTAGACAGCCGTGGAAAACGCACAAAGTGTCCCCCGGTGTTTTATGCGTGTTACCATCGAGTGAAAATCATTTTTCTCGCCGTAAATTGGCGAGACCTCGAAGGTTGTGTAAATCGTACGCGTCAACGACGCGGAACACACAACAGCAACAGGAACGTGCATTCGACGGAGTAATTTTACATTGGAAACGACGGAGTTCCTTTTAGTCCGGTCCACCTTGTGCTTCGTCCACGTGGAGTACGGAATCGAAACATAAATAACGATAACAATAGGTCGTCGATACGAAATATACAGCTTATGTTACAGAAGTAGAGGCAATGTTACCTATAGATCGTAAATATATATATATATATATTTATATATATGTATATCTATATACAATAGACGCCGCCATACAATTTATTTATTCTTTAAGAATGCATAAGTGCTTCGTTTATGTTATACTTATATGTACTGCTTTAAAGATCGCAATGCGTACATATGTACAATATATTAATTCGTTCGAAGCGACTGGCGCCCTCCTGTTTCTTCTATCGTACGAAGGACGTGACAAAGTTTTTCGAAGCATACTTCTCTGAAGAAGAAGATATAGATAGTCTAAAACCGAACCAGAAATTAACTGTACGGCGACATCATCGCAATTTCTTCACGTGTAAAATCATCATTCTAAAATCGTTAAACACCTTTTCGTGAAACACTAAACAAAAGCAACCTCTCTTTCACTATGGGCATCTGTCGATTTCCGCATCACTTGAAATCCGGATCATCCTCATCTAACGTCTACACCATTATCACTCATCACTGATCGAAGCATGTAAAAATATGCGCCACAGACGAAAGAGAGACAAAGAGGTGGCGAAAGGGTGTGAGAAAAGTATTGAACGATCTGCCGTTCGACACGATCCTCGAACGAAGGTCGCTGTTTTATTCGAGAGACTCCAATTAAACGGACGTAAACTTCTCTCTGCCCTTTCAGTAGATGTCGGGGAGGGACCGTTCGAACAAGTTGGGCGCGCCATCGAACCTTTGACACTACAATTACCATTACCATTCGCGACGGTTATGGTACACGAGCTCCTTCCCGTCCGTTTCGTAAATCCTGCCCGGAGTCTGCACTGGCAGATACGCCTTTCGAGTCGTCGTGCCTCGCGCGACGTGTATTGCCTAACCGTCATCGAGGTATCACGACCATGTCGGCCGATTACTCACAATCACGACCCCGCGTGAGTAAACGTCTGACTTTCGTCGAATAGAGACATTGAAGTGTTAAGCTGCCTTCAGTCTCGACGCTTTCTCATGAAGCGTACATGGACGCTTAGGAATGAACACGAGTTAAAGCCTCACATAGATAAAATGTCTCAGTGATGATGAAAAATCCATCTCCGTGATGCGAAGGCTTTCATTATTGATCGTTAATAATAAACAGTAACGCGAATGCATTCAATGCCGTGCTTCGTAAGAATTAATTCGAGGTCAAGTTAAGAAACACAGGAAATCGAGAGTTGTTCATTTGTTGTTCAGTCTTGTGACTGGTATGCTGGTATCGAAATTGCCACCGCGTTGTCAGTTAGAGTAAAGGTTCGATATGTCTAAGAATTTCGATACACGAAATGTCTGACGGAATGTGACCTGTTACCGTTGAGTCATACGGAGAGCAGTTGCGATAGATCCTTGCTTCGATGATGAAAATTGCTAAGTGTAATTAGCACCGGAATATTTCTCGGACGATCTTAGATCCGTTGGATTTTGTTGAGAGGGGTTAACACAAGAAATTGTGGCATTTGGACCAGGGTCAGTTAACATTCTCACAATCGCCAATGGATGCTCCACGCTCCCGGCGTGCACACAATAACTCAATTTGTCTTAAGTTTCATTAATTCTGCAGATCTTGTAATTACTGTGTGCTCAGGATTATCGATGTGAACTTTAAACGTCATCATAGTGTAATAAAATGGAAAAAGAAGTGCGAAATTAGACTCACAAAAAGATCCCCAGATCCGTCGACCCTATCGTTTCTCACGTTTTACCAAGTTTCTTACGCCTCCTCGGCAAGCTTGGTGCAACGAACTACGCGTTGCCTATGTTAAGTAACGAGCCAAATGTGCTTCCAACCTGTCGCTCATACATTACTTTACAAGAATGCACCGTCCCTCTCAAACCCCACGCCGTGGCGACTTTGTACTAGTCCATCAGCATGCACACTCACAAGGCCAGGAGCTCGTAATAATCTGAGAAATAACAATAGACGTGGTCCATTATTAAAGCGAACAGATGTCGGCATCATTCTCCAAAGGACCGCATACACTGTCTTCCGACCTCGCCTACTATACCTGCCCATGCACCGATCATGTAAACTTCACCGTCACCCGCGCGCATACGTTCCTCACTAATCACAAGGTCTCACACCCCGCAAACACCAAATTCACGTCTTCAATCACTGCGTGTGCAGGTTCATCAGCACACCGCAGTATTCCATTCCGCCGTAATCACTGAAACTCTCTCCCATCAGGAAAGCCGACGGAACTCCCGACTACGAGGGCGACAAGTCCTGCGCCTCCCTGCTGAGACTATCAGTTGGCGAAGGTGTCGCGCGTCTTGACGGAGACGGTGATGGGGCTGCCGGCGTAGATGCCTTGGGCACAGTTGCCGTGTGATAAGGCGAGAAACGGTGATGTGCAAGCGCCAGTGCTGACGGATAAAGGGGCCTCGGTGCTGCCGGACCAGTCGGATTTTGTTGCGAACTGGACGCCGCCAGTTGCTGCTGCTGATGATGATGCGCCGCAGCAAAGAGTGTTGGGCCAATGGACGAAGCCCACCAGAGGTGTCCGAGCTGCTGCTGCTGCTGTTGTTGCTGCTGCTGATGCTGTTGCTGCTGCTGATGACTGGTCCCCGCGGCCGCTGATGCACCAGGATAAACCAACGCGGGACTCACCAGCTGGGCGTAGGGACTTACTGCGACGGCGGCGGCGGCGCGAAGTAACATTTGCGAACGTGCGGCCCAAAGGGCTTTTTCTTCCAAGCTGAGGTTGCTCACTGCCCCTGCCTGCAGTTGGTCCATCTCGAAGGGGAGCCGATGGGGAAACCTCAGTGACTGCTGTTCCGCCAACATCGACTCCATCGTTTCCCTGAAAGGGTAGCTGCTCCATTATGTACTTTGTCTTCTAAACGTGCAGACGCTTGAAGATTGTGGATTCGGAACTCGATTTAGAACTGGGTGGCGTGGGTTGATGGATCTTGTATGGGGTGCTCTTCGATAATGTGAACGGTGCATTGTACATGAGGAGGGTAATTTTGGTACAGGATGAACACATGTATGGCTGATGGAATGGCGTATTTGAGAGACGATCATTTTACTAATGTAGGTACATGACTGTGTTGTCAAAAATTATGCTTGGAGTGGAATAGGAAATTATCTACTTACTGTTCATTTTTCAGTTATTCCATTCTAACTTTATTACCTAAATTTCGACGAGTCGTTCTTTGAAGAAGTACATAGCAAATAGCTCAGGGATTAACATTATAAAGGCAGGAAAGGTGAAAGGATTTATAAATTGTGTTATAAAATATAAGCTATCAGTAAACTCACCTTTCAAAATCCGTGAGTCGGGAGGAGTCTCGGAAACCTTTAGCGAACGGGTTGCTATCAATTTTCAGTTTCGTGATCTGTAACAGAACGAAGCGCAAGAGTTCATAGATGATTAACATGTAACTTCCGTGCTTACATCGACACTATACCGTCGATCGCAAACTCTCTGATCTTATTACGACTGAGAGACTCTGTTTTTCTCGGAAATTACGTCACCAGATGGCAATGATGCATGGCATAAAACGACCGGCTGTTTCGAAACGCTCCGTACCATCGATCGGGAGTTAATGACTCGTAAAATTAAAAGAAGGCGACAAAATTATGTCCCAGAGAGGTTGTAAGAGCGACAGAGAGAACCGAGAAACGTCAAGGGATAATCGAAAGAAAGGAGTGCGAGAAAAGAGGGTAAAAGGTCATGATAACAGGGTCCGCTATGGAAATCTCTATCGTTCCCAGACGAATCAGCAACAGTCAGTCACCAAACTTTGTCGGCAAACGTGCCGAAATAAGCTACTCGATGTCGCAAATTAAGCAGCGTGACTAATGTGAAGTTAAGTGAACTGCGATTGACAGACAATAGTTCTTTATCACAGCATTAGAATTGTTCTTAAATTGTACTGGCATACTTGCACAGAACTCGAGAGTCCGACTAGACATTTACGACTGTTGGAAAAAATCGGGCATCTGCGTTTTATCTCCGGAATACAGATTGGCCCGAAAAGAAAGATTCCCTTTATTCCGAGGCCGGCAGCGCGCTTCTCTACGACGAACGAAACGGAGGTAATATGAGAAAGTTTTTCTAGGTGTTGGTAGTTATGCATCGTCAGGCTTGTACGTAGTAGCCACTTAAGCGGACGAGAGATGGAGTGCTCTCAAGCTACCCCTACGGAAATCCACCCTAAGTCGTCCCTCCCCCACGTAAGTTGGGTGTTTCGCATTACCTACAGAAGCCCACCCACGACGCGACCGATGCACAGGTGGTCCCGGTCAAAAGTCTCTCAGTTCATCTAAGCCAGATCCTCCTATGGGTCCTTCCCTTCCGCAATACCTCAAAGAAACTTTCTCAAACGAGGGCGTACCTATGCGAGGGTCTGCGGTTTGTCACCGAGTTTCCAAACAGACGGGCATATCAAGATCTACGTGACTCGCATTTTCCGCTGAGTTTGACTGTGAAAAGGTGTTAGGGTCCCCACGTTACGATGAATGCGTGGTGAAAATCGTTTACACGCTGAATTGAGATAGGTATGAAAGGCAATACCTGTCGAGATGCGTCTGCTTTCAAATCACTGGCAAGAATACCGACTTTTGGCAGTCGCCGCAATTTTCCGGTTCAACAATGATGTTGTAACTACCGGTTCATGGACAATAGGAGAGTAAGAAGTCAGAGCAGCGGAGTTATCGGCCAGACAACATACAACTGCCGCGTGGCAAGTTCAAAGCATCGCGCAAACCCACTTATGGACCGTTCTTCCGGGTCATACGTACGACACCAGAAACGTCTACTTTCCTGAAGCCGACCCCGACACAGAGAGACGTTCCTTCTGCTTCTCCGGCATTCCGACGTTTTTCGGAAGGTCGTCTCCGTGAGAGATGGGCTGCAGTTGGATTTATTTATTTGGTAAAAGGAACCGTGCGCGGCGCACGTTATGGCCAATATATGAGCGGGCGCGGTGGAAGGAAGAAAGGAGAAGGAGGAAAGGAAGACGTCGGGGTGGAGGAGGAGAGCGCGGGAAGGGTGTCGAGTCGGTGTCAAGTGGGTGGTCCAATTACCCTACGGTTTCGCGCTCACGAGCAGCACGTGCACCCGGTAATAAGACTCTTTCCTTCAAAGCTAAAGCTAAGCCCGACCTAAGCCCGGAGTGGCTCGGTTTTAGTTACGATTCTGCTGACATCATTAGCCAAACATCTGGCCCACCGCGACCGTCGTCGGCATCACCACCTCCAACGCCAGCCTCCTCTCCTACTTCATCATCCTCCCCCGCCTTCGTCACTCTCCTTTCTCTCGCACGATCTTTTTGCCTCTCCGTTGCACCCCCGCGTCACTCCGGCCAAACCGATTCACTCGCTTTACGATCGCGCCAACTACACCCGAAGGCGACAATTCTCCGCGCGTAACCGGGTCTTTGATATCGCGCGCTCATCGGCGCCCAGACGGCCCTCGCACACAGTCGAGGCCGAGAATGAGCAGAAATGCTCGGCTACTCCGAAAGCCCAGCGTAACCGGGTCTTTGATATTGTGCGTGCCGCCTAAATGGATCCGTCCGAGAGTCCGTCCTGCCGGACGACCGTTAATTTATGCGCCTCTCCGCCGGGCGCCCAGTGACGTACGCTGTCGAAGGGTTAATCGGGTCGCTTTTTGAAACGCGCGGACGGTCGACACGTAACGGTGCACTTTCTGATGGAAACTGACAAGCCCGACGTCGTTTGATTGAACCGTAAATTGATCAGCCGCCGGCTGCTGTCAGCAATGCAACACAGCGTCCACTAAATTAAAAAATCAAATAAGACCAAACGCGTTGCGTCGCGTGAGCTAACGTTTATCAGATTACCTATCATTACGCAGCAACCCACACAGGGACGGCGCTACACTGAAATCTCACCCGCGTTCCAAACAACGCGATCAGCGATTCGTTGGCATTGCGACGCCACTGCTCTCGGAACCGTGGTCGCAAACAGTTGCAGCCGCAATGTCGAGTACCATACCGGGGAGGGACACTGGCGAAGTTATACGATTTCGCTGACACGGCTCGGCCAAAAGCTTGGACCATTTCCCAGACCGATTTACAGTGTCTACGGCAGCCTGTGTCACGATGCATAACGGGGGAGGCAGAGGATCGCGGCGCGTGACAAACTCGCTTCGCATGCCTCGTTCTGGTAGGCTCGGTAGAACTCCAACGGCAGATGCCAAGCCATCGGCGGGGGTGAATAAATCGAGCCGGACAACCGACGTGTCCCGGGAGGTGGCGTTATGTATGAGGTGGGACTGTGTGAAGTGCGAACGAAATGAAGGAGATTTTTCTGCCCGCGTTGACTGCCCGCCGTCAGTCCGCCCGCTCTCTGAACTTCGCATGCGAAATGGCCGGGCGGGAGAATTAATTCCGCCGATAAATCCGTTGATTTAGCCCCCGACTCGTTTCGATGCTCGCAGACGTTTAACGGACTCGCGCTGGCACGAACCGGCTACCCGTGTTTGTCGGACTTTCGGAACGAGCGCGATTGCCGCACCGAGCGGCGGAGTGCGTGGCTATCAATCCTGCGTACCTGCGAAATGTGGCAATTTTTCGTAAGGTCCGGTAATGCCTGACTTTTTTTGTAGATTAAACGCACGTGAGGAATTTCGCCGATTGGGGACGTAAGGGCAACAAGGTATAGGATACATTGGTAATTTGTATAATGATTGAGTGAGAGGCACGGAGAAAATAAAATGTCGGCCTTAAAGGCGGATATCCATTTTACGTGATATACAGTGATAGGCGTTTTACATGTCAAGTAGCATAAGAAACGTAAGATAACCTGTCATTAGCGTGGAGCAATAGAGGGTCGAACTTAATTCGCCAGAATACGCGGCAATTCACGGCAAGGCAAAAACGTTAACTGAACATCGAGCCGAGCAATCATTAATCCCTCCGAATAATGTGTCCGCATTTGTGCTTGTTTCACAGCACAAAGGCTCTTCTTAAAGCAAAAGTGCCTCATTATCACCTGAACGCGAGCGAAGAATGCCGAGCGCCCATTTGACTACCAGTTAGCCCTGAGATCGGCAAATAAGAAAAGAACCCTCGCGTTACATTGTAACGAGATACGGATGCCAAGCGTTTCTAAGTAACACGCGATACGCCGGCATATTAAATAATGAAATCTCACTCGCGCCTCTCCTGATCCCCGTCCGTTCCACGCACTCACGCACATGACATCACCTCACGTATGCAGAACGAACGCACACGCCAGCGAGGCAAATGGTCAAACGCTAACGCAATTTTCGACGAGGAAACGTTCGCACGACAATAATGCCAAAGAAGATCGTCGCTGCGATCAGCGGGGCGCTTATTGCCAGTGTGTAGGAAAAAGTATGCATCCCATCAGTGTAACGAGGGAGCCCGGCGTTTCGTTCCCTCTCGAATCGCGCATCACGCGATATCCCATGGTATTCAATGTTACGCATGGAAACGTTGCCCGTCATTTTGCACGTCCCCGCGTGCGTAGAGTTCGCGTACGTTTTCGTAAGAGTCCTCGATTTTGCACTCGCGCGTACACACGCGTGCCTTTCCATGCACAAAGCAATTTCCAGCGAACGGACAAAGGCACGGGAACGGCCTCAGGGCTTAAGGACAGATTGCCCACTGTCGATCGAAGGACAGGTAGCCAATTACGTCCAGCTGCAGAGCGCCGATGAAAATTGAGAGAGAATTTGCGAACACAGTGGGCGGAGCGCACGCAGCACCGCCGGCTCTCCCTTTCCTCTCTTTTTCCGCGTCTCTCTCCTCGTCTCTCCTTTCCGTTTTTTCTTTTGCCGCCTGCCTCTCTCTCTCTCTCTCTCTCTCTCTCTCTCTCTTTCGCTCTCCTCCTGCCTCTCATTCTCTTTTTCACGGGTCCCCTCGAGCGGCTTGCCACTCGGGCCTCAGGGAATTTCGCCAGAGGCCTGTAGTTTAGGCTCACGTGCAGATCAGAACCAGGAAGTGTGGCTCACAAAAGGAACCGACTCCACGAGACCCCCTCGCTTTCTTCCTCATCCGCGGATACCTTGTCGTCTCGCACCGCCTTTGCCCGTCTCTCAATTGCTCGGGAAAACACCTTCTCGCCCGACGAGGAAGTGCAGTTCGAAAAATGCACAGCTGTAGGAGGTAATTGGCTCGAATTTCGCAGATTGCATGCGGAAGTCAGATCTGTCGGTTGTGCACACCGGTTCACATGGCATCCGTGATTTCGGCATTCCGCGTTTCAGGATTTTGCACACGGCGGATAACAGTGAGTTTGAAGCTGTTATAAGGGTATAACGTTTTGTATGCCGAGAAGTTTATCTCGTTGCGTTGAATGTGAGCAATGAGGTTTGATGTGAATAGCCGAATTTGCGTTTATGTGCAAACGACATTTTTCAAAGAAGAATTTTGCAAGATAGCTGTGGGATTGAAGTATGTCATAAATTGAAGGCTGAGGGATTGGTATACACACTTTTGGAACGGTGAATTTTCCGGAAGCCGACCAGTTTGGCTACCAATTACGGACCGGTTGGTGGAAAAGAAGATATACGATGTTCGGCATGCAATTAGATGGTATGAGATTGCTACCTATTTCCACAGACCTTCTGGACCTTTTCGACTAATGGGCTGCCACTAATGATTATCGTTGTATTTGGAAGTCTTCATTTTACGTCGCTTGCCACCCACCTTGCTACAATATGTTCAGATCTTACGTACCGGGTGTATAAAATGTTAATTAAATTACTGACTTCAGAAATATCGTTTTATCATATTTCTTCCTGTCACTCCAGCTATGAATTCGAAAACTGACGATACTTTAATATAAAATAATGACTGAATTACTTTGCACTTTGCGTATCCAAGATCAGCTACTTCAAGATTCCTCCTGACTGATAACTCTCATCATTACATGGCGATTAAGGGGTAGATAATTTTAATTCAATTTGATTATAGATATAGACTCCCTGCCTAATGAACTTCGGCTGTTGCGAAACTTACGACGCTGCATTTGCATATAGCACAGCTTCTGCAGCGCAGAAGTCGTATATTAACAAACCTAAATATCCAGTTACCGATGCAAATTCTCGAAAGCCGTCAATAAGAAAATAACATAAAACATTCCAAACGCCCAAGAGCGTGACTTATTTAAACATCCGCGCCGTTAAACTCGCCGGCCACAAATCTCACCCGGACCGCGTCAAATCGCGGCATTCCTCGGAATACATAAGATCTCAGGTGCGATAAAGAGTAACGGCTTCTCATTTTCGTCACTATGCGCTCAGACGCTCAACAATAACGAAGACGGACGTATACTAATGAAACATAATTAACCGAGTGAATTTAGTGGCTCGGCGTCTAACGAAGTGGCCCGCTAATTGGCCGAAAACGGTCAAATCAGGCGGGTCAAGCTTGGGGTGCGAACCGGACGTATCTCCGTTTAATCGCGATACGACGCTTTTACAGGCGCGCCCGTTTCAGAAGCCACGCGCCATAATTGATCGTCCGTGTCTTTCGAATTTCCCGCCTCGCCGAGCGCAAGGAGCTGTGCCGAAAGGGACTGTGCTCTCCTCTCTTTCTCTCCTCCCGGTTCTCTTCATCCTCCTCTTCTCCCCACGATCCTCTCATTCTCATTCCGGCACGGGTTCTCTTCCTCCCGCCTGACGAACGACGATGGGACCTTCGTAAAATGAAGCCGTAGGTAATTGAAAGGGATGCTTTCGCACCCGACCCGACTCTAATAATAGATTTAATAGAGACACGCTCATTGAAGAAGGGGTCGCGCTCAGCTTGCGAGTACCGCCGCGCTATTTAGTGCCGGCTTGTGCTTGTGCCGGTTTCATTTCTTTTGCTCCTTACCCAGCGCCACGTCTCTCACGATCGAGACGCACTCGTCCCCGGCGCAATGTGTTTGACGAGAAAATTTTTATCACCTCAGCAAATGGGGACGATGTATTTTTGTCGTCCAGCGTCGCACGCGCGCTAATCTGTCCGAGTATAGATGCCGTTTGGGACGTTCGATGCGACGAGACGGTGTGGAGCGCGAATTTTCTAAGTTTTCGTTACTTTATTTTGCGTTATTGTTATAAAGGCGAGTAACGACGGGACGCGATTGTCTAGAGAAGCTACTGTGATTATTCCGCGCCTACGCGTTTGTTTCGACGTCCCAAAAGAATGATAATGTATGCTGAAAAATCGTGATCCGTAACCTCGCACGCGCTGCGACAAGACGGCGTAAAGGGCGAATTTTCCGAGTTGTCGTTACGTTATTTTGCGTTATTGCTGTATAGGCGAGTGACGGCGGGATGCGATTGTTTAAAGGAGCTACTGTGATTATTCCGCGCCTATGCCTTTATTTCGACGTCCGGAAGAATGATAATGTATGCTGAAAAATCGTAATCCGTAACCTCGCACGCGCTGCGACAAGACGGCGTGGAGGGCGAATTTTCCGAGTTGCCGTTACGTTATTTTGCGTTATTGTCATAGAGGTGAGTGACGGCGGGACGCGATTGTTTAGAGGAGCTACTGTGATCATTCCGCGCCTACGCGTTTGTTTCGATGTCCCGAAAGAATGATAATGTATGCTGAAAAATCGTGATCCGTAACCTCGCACGCGCTGCGACAAGACGGCGTGGAGGGCGAATTTTCCGAATTGCCGTTACGTTATTTTTCGTTTATTGTCGTTAAAGCAAGTGATGGCGGGACGCGATTGTTTAAAGGAGCTACTGTGATTATTCCGCGCCTACACGTTTATTTCGACGTCCCGAAAGAATGATAATGTATCCTGAAAAATCGTGATCCGTAACCTCGCATGCGCTGCGACAAGACGGCGTAAAGGGCGAATTTTCCGAGTTGCCGTTACGTTATTTTGCGTTATTGTTGTAGAGGCGAGTGATGGCGGACGCGATTGTTTAGAGGAGCTACTGTGATTATTCCGCGCCTACGCGTTTGTTTCGACGTCCCGAAAGAATGATAATGTATGCTGAAAAATCGTGATCCGTAACCTCGCACGCGCTGCGACGTGCTTATTAATCCTTCAATGTTCTCAATGAATTTGAAGTGAATCAGAAATTCACCGTAACTCATCCCAGCATCCATCATCGTCGACAACGAGTGCCTCGCGTAACTAGGAACGTAATATACGCGAAGGTCAATCAGGCGTCGACCTCTGCGACGATCAATCAAACGCGTAATTAATTAATCGTTCAGTGGAGGTAACCGGTAGCCGCAAAGGCAAGTCTGCTTCTTCAATGTCGCGAGGGGGTGTCAGGAAAGGTGACACAATGCGGAGAGGAGAAAAAGTACGCGTCCGTCGGGACTGTGGAAACATGGCCGCGGGCAGTTTTGTGTACGCGTGCGTTTACGGGCGTGCATGTACGCGCTGGTACACGAATATGAGAATGCGGGAAGCGAACCGCCGTGTGTGGCTTCGAAAGTGGCCTCCCCCTCTCCCTTGCCTCATTTGAGCGCGATTATTTATGTTTTCTTTCATTCGCGCCCGCCGACGCCAACGCCTGCAGCCACTAAAACCATTGCCTCGACTACCTCCGTTCCCCCCGTTTTCTTCTGCTGAAACCCGCGCGCACTCGCCGTGTCAACCTTTTTCCACCCTCATCGGTAATTTCCTACTTTCTTGTAAGCGTTAGATTGTCGTGCTTCTTTCTCCGCCGTCGACTCACTCGGCTTTTCTCCGTCGTTTCCTCATTATTTTGCTCCGTCGTTGGCTTTTTTCCCGGGAAATCCGCATGCGTCACCTGCGGGGCACGTGAAAAAATTCCGCTCCTCTCTGGTGTCTACCTCTACGCTGTTCATCGTTCCTCTCGCGCCGTCTTTGCGTGTCCATAAATGTTCAAGCGATAATCTACGACAATCTATGCCCCGGCACTCGCTGTTCAATAACTTCCTTTGCTTATCATCCTTGAATTCCAAGTTCCTCACTTTATTCCTCCTGTCCACGACCTAAAGGGATTTCGCAGCGCCTGCCTCTCTTTCTCCGGCTCCGCTAGTTTCGTTTTTCTGTCTTTTGCCAGTCTTCCTATGCGCGCTGCACCATCTTCTCGCGTCAATAACTGCCCGCCTCCATTGAAAGCTCGTCCTTGGCAACAAGTACGCCTGAATAGCTACTTCGCGCGTACGGTGGTCGTTAAGGTCCTCCAGCTTGCCTCCTTGTTGTACACCGTTGGGGCTGTCTGATAGAGAGCTTGTAGGTATCTTAAGAAGATGATAGGCAATACGATCGGCGTGGTCGGGATTATAGCCGACGTCCCTCCCATGTCGACTTTTCATCGATCCGTTGAGTCCTCATTAGGCATCGGTGGCCAGATGGAAGAGGCGCGGATACATGACGTACTAATTACACACTAGCTTATCTATCTCTTTCCGATGGGCCGCGCCCCGCGATCTTGACGCGACGATACGCTAATTACAATATTTCTTTCATTCGAACGCCCACGCCCCGAGCAAACTCGTATTTCGTCTCTGCGATCATTCCGCCGGGTTTTATTCTTAGCGTATGTTCCTGCGGGCTTTCAATCGTTGATGCGTGATTTCTGTTTCGATGGATTTACTGAACGGTCTGTGTTTTTATTGCTTCTTCTACGGTGAATTGCGCTTTAGGTCCATTGTAGATTACTTTGTGAGTGTTTTAAGATCACGTGTTTCCATGGGTTACCAACCTTTGATGCCTGATTTCGATTTCGTTGAATTTAAATAGCGGTCCGTGCCTTTGTTGCTTTTTGTAGGGTAAGATGCCTTTTAGGTTATTTGTGGATTACCTTGTGACTGTTTCAAGACCACGTGTTTTGTTTAATTTTCCCTGCGTATTTACGTGAAATTCTTGTAGCACTCTGGTGACGCGTATTGTCTTGCATAGAATTTTCTCTTTTCTGTAGTGAATTGAACGCGGAATAGCTAAGAGATCATCCACTTCCGTTCCAGACCCGACCATTTAACCGCGCGAGACAGAAGGCATCCGAAAAGCAACATTGTGAAACCCGCCGCAGTTGGAAAGGACGAAGTCGTTTCCTCGCAGCATTAAGTGCTATTACGCGTAATAGTTGCAACTCGGCCATTAAAATTGCCCGTTTTGCGACTGTCTTCGGGACAATGTGCAACGCGCACTCTTACCCTCTGGCTACGTTTAACAGACTTAATTGATGCCCTCCCGCGACCTTGATAGCATATTAGAACGTTCATCCGCAAATTATCAACACGGATAACGATCGGGATCTCTCCTGAGTCTCGGAATTGTCGGGAATCGTCTCTAATTGTCGTGACGTGACTGAGCCGGAAACCGTGACTCCCCAATTCAGATCGCAGACTGTAATTTCATGCACACTGTTTACTCTTCAATGAAAAGCAAACATATCGGCAACGGTCGTAATGCCATAGGTTATCACGGCGCATCTTTAATACTGCAGTCAGTCAACGTGTAGTCGGGCTTTCGAAATACGGAACAGATAAAGTATGGTTTCCAGGATAGACACTTAAAAAATGATGACTGTCGCAGTTTAACGCGTCATCTTCTGCCTTGAATGTTTAATTGCGGAACGGTTCACCAGAGTATTTTATCAAATATTAACCGTACGAGTGCAACCGCGTTCCTCGTTTTTCATATCAGTAGTGCCAAAAGGGACACTTCTCATGGCATAGAAACATGGAATAATTTTGGATTAATTTACATTGTTTAATCAAATAACAACTAACGTTTCCATAAACATATGTGTATGAATTTGTGTTTCAGTAAGCGCAGAAATTATAAAAACAAGCAGTAGTATGATGGAATATTACGCATTCTGTGTAAAATAAATAAAGTGTATGTGAGAATTTATTTGTATCGATCGTTTAATTAAATGCCAGCGAAGCGTTACTATTGGCGAACACCGGTCATTGATAATCAAATGAAATTAAATGATTTAAAAGAAAGCACGCATTAATTAGTTAAAGATATGCCGAAACATCGCCGAATGCCGAAATATCGCTTCCCAACCTTTCACACAATTTACTCCCATCCGATCACCAGTACCCGGTTATCAATAACGCAGTTCTCCTTTCAACAAACCCCAAAGTTCGTCTATCTCCTTAAAACTGCTCTGTCTCCAATCCGCCTATGACATTCTAACCGGCGTAACTATTTGAACGTCCGACCCAGAGCAGTCTGAGCAGCATGACGAGTGGCTGAAAGTTATGAAACGCCGTCTTTGATGTTTCCGCGAGCGGTGCTTCGGCGCGAAAAAGACGAAGGTGGGAGTTCCCTTCGATATTTATCGACCGTCTTGTCTGGCCGGGCACCGCTCTCCGCCGCGGACGAGACAAATTTACGAATCGCGCGGCCCCGAGGCCCGGCTCCTGGCTCGGCTCCAGCCTTCTTCGGCCACCCTCCCGCCTTGTACCCCGATAAACGTAAACACAACCCAGCAACAATGTCACGCGACCAAATTACAGATGCGCGGAAGCATAAACGTCGTTTTCGCGGCGGAAGAAATGATTGGGCGGCGAGGCGCGCGCCTACTCCGGGGAGGACGGTTGCTCGAACCATAAAGGAAGCCGCCATTAAGTTTCGATTGTTCCTGGCCCGAGTTGGCCGACAATTTGCCGGGAATAATGATCGTTTGAGGCGCAACTATAAATTCAGCGAGCCGCGCTACCGGATGGCGCGAGGCAATCGCTACACTTACGCGCGCGACTTGCAATTAGACTGTAAGTACCTCGCGCGGCTCTAACTAGCAATTTCGCGAGATTTCGCGAAAACGGAAAACGGCGAGTGCATGCACGGTGTGCGCGCGGCTGGCTTTTTTCGGGGTCGACCCACGCGAGGAAACGTTGCGTATTGTCTGCGGGAATTCCTCGCGCGAGCGAGATGGTAGACGTGCCCCGAGGATCGGAGAAGCGGATAACGCGGCGTCGGGGAAAGGGGGGAGGTAGCGTGATGTGTAGATTTAGCTAATGTACGCTATTCGTACGTTGTATCGCGGCTTTGGCAAAGCTACGCGTCATTATACGTGTCTGCGTGTAGGAAGATAATTTTGAAGCGTTTTGCGGAAAGACGGAAACGTAAATCACCGATACAGTTATGACACCGCGTCGCTGACGGAAAGGTTTCTTGCATTGTTGGGCCGCTGAAATAGCGAGATTCAATTATATCGCCGCATCGCATGTAGATGGTTTTAGAAACGTAGCGCGCCGTTCCGCCGATAAATTCTTTGAATCCGTCCTCAATGACGTGCCGGGAATAAAGTGGAAATTATGGACGCGACCAACGCCGGCTGCATATTTCACCCCTTGTCGCGACGGTAACCATTAACACCTAATGAGGAGACAATCATTTTCCAGACGTCACGGCTAACGAAGGTGGCTAAAGAATTCGCCGGGAGGGCGAAGGATCGTCAAGTCGCGGGGGACAAAATGCGAAAAACGAGAAACGGGAACGACTTACGATCGGATGACAGCGTCGGATGCAAAATTGCTCGCGAAAAGGCGAGCGCGGAGTGTATAGACAATTAACGACTACGATGACGAAGAGTGCAACGACTAACTTATTTCTCCTCGCGCATCGCGGTCTATAATTAACACCTCGTAACAGTCTATATTAATTTTCCAGGATGCACCACCAAAAGGAAGGAGAAGGCTCTCAGTTCTACATCATTGTCCGCGCTTATTCCCGAATAAGTTACGGCAAAACTTCGACTTCGCTCAGTGACAGGCAGATAATTAATTGGAATGACGGTTAGCGGCTGTTATTTTACATTGCGAACTGGTACGCAGAAACGAGCGCGGTGAAGATATTCTGTCCGCCGGAGGGTATCAGCTGAATGTAAGAACGAAAATTATGTTGCTCCGTATGGAAAGCGCGGGAGCATAATATTCCGCCGCTACATTTTGTGGATCGTAAAAAGGTAGCGTAATACAGCCGGCGAGCTTTTTTTTACGAGAATCGTACAGTCACTGTTCACATCTGGCAATGGAAAAAACATGAAAATCATCCCTCGACGTCAACGAAACTCGTCGATTGCGAATACTCGACTGTGAATATTTACGACCCGGAGAAAAAGAGCGTAAGTTTTTCACGGAAAACAAAGTAACTTCACAACTCCTTCGCCGTTCCTTCCCAGCCGTTCAACGCACAAATCCAATATCTTGACAGACATAAAGCGTGCATAAACCTCGAGTGCTCGTGACTGAAAAGAAGCGTGTCTGAATAATAAAGAGCAGCGCGCTACAGCCTACGATACCTAGCCTACTGGTAATCAAGAGAAATATAAGAAAGCTCTTCTATAAGTAACGCTCAACTCCGCGACCCGCCGCGTAAATTGCGCAATTAATCAACCACCTTATCGCCCACCAAACAGGGAGTAGACGGCCGACAAACAACCCACATTGACGAAGGACCACCATTTTGCGCGCGCGCCGCAAGACATACCCATGTATCACGTGCGTTGCCGTAAACGTGAAAAGGTGCAATATTCGGTGGGTGTAATATCTATCCCAACCGCGGAAAGGTCAGTGCGGAGTGCATGTAGTGAACAACCACCGGAAGAGACGACGTTGCGTAAACGATAAAAAACGAGAACAACGAACGAATACTACCCAGTAAAATACCGAGCGTATGGGTAATCAAGAGAAATTTAATAAAATTCTTCTATACGTAACGCTCAACGTGTCAAGTCGACGCGTAAACTACGCGATTAATCAACCGCCTTATCGCCCATCAAACCATGAACAGACGGCCGACAAACAACCTACATTGACGCAAGGACAATCTTTCGCCCGCGCCATAAGAAACAGCCATACATCACGTACGTTTCCGCCATAAACGCACAAGATTGCAATATTCGGTAGGGACGCATTCTATCTCATTAGCGAAAACTCGTATGCCGAATGAATGAAATGAATGACTATGACGACAAGCGCAACGATGGAAGAGACGACGTTGTATAGACGACAAGAAGAATAATTCGCAACAACATATAACGTACGGTACCTAATGTATTGGTGATCAAGAGAAATGTAAGAAAACACTGCTATACGTAATGCTCAACATTTTGAGTTGACGCGTAAACTATACTGCCGACAAACAACTCAGAATGACGCAGGGCTGGTTTTTTGCCTGCGCCACAAAAAAGCACTCATACAAACGCCAGTGTTGAGTGTATATAATGAACTACTACACCGAAGAGCACGGCGCCCGGTAGGCGCTGAGAAGCGAGCACAGCGTATGAATAATACCCAGTATCATCCAACGTAAAATACATAGCATATCAGTAATCAAGTGAAATATCAGGAAACTTCTATAATCAGCAGTCAAAATTCCGAATCGACGCATAAACTAGAAGGTACACAAACAAACCATATTAACGCAACGCGAATTTTTCACCCGCGCCACAAGAAACACTCATACATCACATGCACCTCCACCGTAAACGCGTCGGAGTGTAATATTCGGCAGGGGTAGCATTCTATCCGGTCCGCGGAAAGGCGAGTGCCGAGTTTATGGTAATTGTTGGAATACGACAAAAATCAATGTCCTTCCTTTGAACTGTTTATGCTACGCCTTAGACTTTATATCGAGATGACAACTCGATTCCCTTCTTTTAAAACAAATGCATGTCGAATGCATGTGCGTCGGAGTGTGATGCGTGGCATGAGCTGCGAGGCAAAATAACAAAGGTTGAACAAACATGTTGTTTGTCAGATCAGTCAGTCGAAGCCCTACGTTCATAAGGGAAAGACCATCATCTCTTGAAAGTATAAAGTAGAAGTTATAACAAACGCAGAAGAAAATTATTTCACACATACTTCCAAATCCCAACAGTAATGAAGGAGTAAGACGGAGTACGGCACAAGGTAGACACTAAGAAGCGAGCACAACGTATGAATAATAATCCAGCATCATACTACACTGTACAATACACAGCATATCAGTAATCAAGTGAAATATCAGAAGTCTTCTATATCCTGCAGTCAAAATTCCGAATTGACGCATAAACTAGAAGGTACCCAAACAACCCACATTAACGAAACGCGAATTTTTCACCCGCGCCACAAGAAACACTCGTACATTACATTCATCTTCACCGTAAACGCGCGGGGGTACAATATTTAGCAGGGGTAGCATTCTATCCGATCCGCGGAAAGGCGAGTGCCGATTGTATGTAATGAACGACCATAACGAAGAACACGGTGCCGGGTAGACGCTAAGCAGTGAGCACAACGTATGAATAATACCCAGCACCATACGTACAATACATAGCAGATCAGTAATCAAGCGAAATATCAGAAACCTCTTCTATAAGCAGCGTTTAAGATGCCGAATCAATGCATAAACCAAAACGTACACAAATAGTCCATATTAACGCAACGCGAATTTTTCACCCGCATCACAAGAAACACTCGTACATCACATGCACCTCCACCGTAAACGCGTGGGAGCGCAATATTCGGCAGGGGTAGCATTCTATCCGGTCCGCGGAAAGGCGAGTGCCGAGTGTATGGTAATGAACGAGCACGACGACGAGCACGACGACGGAAGAGACGACGCCAGGCAAACGATAAGGAGCGACCAGAACGGATGGAGGAACTGGCAAGCGCGACGAGCGAACGCCGGGAAGAGAGGTGGCGGCAGTTAGGTTATGAATTATGACGTGGTGCGAGCGAGAAAGACGACTTGAGCGGAGTCGCTCGCGCGCTGAGGTCGTTACGAGGGCCGCACAGGAAAGAGAGGGTGGCGAGAGAAGGAGGCAAAAAGCATCGGCAACGATACGTGGCTCGCGGGAGAACAGCGAAGGGAACGCTCGCTGGAGCGAGGGGAAAAAAAGGAACCCGGCCCCTGCTAAACGAGCGCATCCTTCCTCGGCGAAGACGAGGACGATGGAGACCGGGAGATGGATCTATATGAGACGCACGAACCGCGACGAATGGACCCCGGGAGAACGAGGAGACGGCGGTGAAATTTCTGAAAACGCTCCGAGAGTCGAACGTGTGCGTGCGGGGCGATCGTGGAGCGAAGTAGCGCGGAGAAATATGTCGCTGGGCAGGTCGTTTCGGTGCGATTTTGCGAAACGTTTTGCATCAGGGAAAAAGCGTTACGCAGGGAGATTCGCGGATTGTACGTGTTTGTTGGCAAAATAGGTACATGCGATTGGGGACGCTGCGAGCCACCGTCGACAGCGCGGCACGAAGGCGAATGGGATATAACTGCATGAGAGTTGCAGTAGTTGTAACCGCGGATCGGTGAAACCGCATAAAGCGGCTGGAATCGTATCGAGTGCATTCCGCGGCGACGGATAATGGAGATCGGAGTGGCGAGGAGATGATTTGCGAAATCAAGTATTTTTTATCATTACGCGCCTCGTAAAACGCGCTGATGGATTAGGCCGCGATTATCGGCGCGCAGGATCTCCGTCTCGAGCGTGAACAACACGCGAAAATGTTAATTCGTCGGCCGCGCCGGGAAAGCGGGGTAATTGAAACGCACTGTGACATAACGATAAATGTTCCGTGTGAAACGTGCAGATGCTTGTCGCGCGATCGTTGCGAAACGAACGTCGGTGCGAATGATGAGCAGAATGTGAATCGCTGAAAAAATGCAGTTAAGTCAGATACACGCGTAATTTATAAGCGCTGCCGTCGCGATGTATCAAGAGAAGTCGAGTTGAGAGGGAAACGCGGAGCGCCTCCCAAGCGCGGTTGATTTAGATTTCGATCAGTTGACTTCTACCGGCAAGGCATTCTGTAAATTCCACGGATGCCCGCCAGTCGAAAGTCGTCGAGAGACAGATGGGTCTGCGTTTGTAATATCATTCCGATCGTTAGATGCAATCGGTTTGTTAAGTTCCTGATTACGCATCCGATGCCCACGTCAGATACAAGTCAGTGAATATGCCCGTGTACGGCAAAGTAAATCATCCCATAGTTAGACCGGCAAAACCGGCTCACCCAGACGCGAGCGCCGATTCGGAGATTCCGGAGTGCAAACATCGCCCGAAACGTCAACGTCTCCGCGTGCGCGTTTAATTAAAAAGCGCACGTAATCCCACACCAACAAAGCAACGCAATTAATTCCGCCATCAGCCCTGACACGAACGTAAGGCGCTCGGCTCGATCAATCTTTAATCATAGCCGACAATGAAACAGCCAGATACCGTTTTCACGAGTGCGCCGATCGTATCGCGCGAAGATAAGCATTTTGGCTGAAATCACACAACAACCGACACGTCATTGATCACGTTTATCGACATCCGATCAACCTGACGTATGAAAGCAACGATCGTTGAGCACGCATCACTTGCACGGCCGACGTGTCAACATCATCCGAGCCATCACGAAGCTTCCCCTCAGGCCTGCGTGGTCCCGGCGGCCACCGCCGGCTGGAATTTCAGCGCCGGAGAACGCGCGCATACCAGCAAGTTCCTCTGTATCCTCTCCGCCTTCCTTTTCTCCCTGTGCGGCCGCCACCGTCGACGTTCGCGATGATCGCGCTCTCGCTACTCTTGCCTTTCTTCGTCTCTGCCCAACCTCCCGCTCTCTCTTTCTCTCCGCACCCTTTACTGGCTATTTTCGGGCATGCCCGCTGAAAAGCCGCGGATGGCACGATTCGCGCGCTCGCCATTCGCGTTTTCGCCTCTCGCACGACGCTGGGCGAGGATAAAAAACGAGACCAGAAACGAAGGAAGCATTGTGAGGGAAGAATGGGCGACGATAATGACGAGGCGAGAGGACACGAAAAGCGAACGGGCGTTGAGGAGACGGTGAGAAGGAGCGAGAAGGAGCGAGGGCAGAAAGGGAGAGTGAAAAAGTGCGGCACGGGAGGGAAGAAGGGACAGAAACTGGCTCGAGGTAATTGCCGGGGCATCTCTTCGCACCTCATCATCATCATCAACAGCTACGCTGTTGTCGTCGTCGTCGTCGTCGCAGACGACGAGGGTGGGTCTCGCGTGGACCACCCGTTAGACCTTTGAGCTCGCCTGTATCGCGCCGCTTTTCTTCTCATCGAAATGTGGACGCTCGAGACTTTTGAAGAGGTCCCCGGTTTCGCTTTGTGCGCGACGGAACAGACCGCTACTTTCCGACGCTGGAAAAAGATGCTAATGCACAAGCTAATATTGGAGGGAACGAATTTAACTTGTTCGCGCCGGGAACCTCACCGCTAACGAGTGAAACAAAAAAAATCATTGGAGCCTTTTGAAAATTTATGACGCGAGCCCTAAATCACACGGGAATAAGGATGAACGCGGTGCCGGCGCGCGGCGAAATTCTTCGCACTTTGTCGCGTGTACCGCTGCCCACGTAAAGCGGCGTACGTCCGACTGTAACGCAGAACTATCAAGACCCACCGCGCACCGCCTTTGAAAATCGCGTATCGCGCATAAACCGCGAATTCCTCGCGCGTGTCCGCGCGACCGCAGACGGCTGGGCAGCGCTTTCCGACGCGGCCAAAAATGTCTCCGCCGAGTGCGCCGCCGGGGCGAGAAAGATCAAACGGTCGGAAGCGAAATACCTTTCCCGCGTAGGCCGCGTCCAAAAAGACCCGTCCATTGTCACCTTGCGCGTAGATCTTTCGGCCCCGATGCCGTACGAGCAGCCTCGACTACATTCGGCCGGGCAGAAGTCGACTAAGTGGCTGGAGTTCGGGGTTCAGGGGAGAGGGAGGTGCGGGGTCGCACACCAAATTGGGCCCCACGAGCCAGCGCCGCGACGCTCTTGGAATGCGAACGTCGCCGTGCTGGACCACACATGACGCTCGGTTCGGGCTCCAAACGACCATCATGAAATACGATAATGCCCGGCGCGCTTCGCACACCGGAATCCGAACGCCACACGGAAGAGGGATCGCCGCGAAATCGCGCGCACTCCGCTCGGCTACTTGGCAGGCGACGTTTACGTCCGTATTTACGCGCGTTCCCGTCCGATTGTTAGCGAGGCGGCTGCGTTTAGCCGATTGTCACCTAGGCCGCCCGCCGTTTTGCAGGCGTCGGTACATGCAAGTTTATCGGCGACGACCGGGCGGATTTACGGTACACGCGGGGTTGTTGAGTGTGAGCGCGCGGTTGGCCGTCAAAATAGACGAGCCGGTGGTAATGGACGAATTGATTGTGACGATGACTTGCGTCGCTCGGAGGAAGCATGCGGAAGATTGGTACTGTGCGGTTGTGCAGACCTGCTACCTTCATGTGGCTGCGCCGAGAAATGCTTCCGCGGGCGCATCGGGCGGAGGAGAGAAACAATCATGGGATCCTGGGAGGTAAGGACGGGCCGAAAGAAGGGAAGGTGGTAAACGGAACGGTGGAACCAGTCTCGGGGACTTGACGAAGGCCAGGGGATCCCGAATGGACGTGCGCCGGCGAGTGAAAAAGAAGGAGCGCGAAGTGTAACAGTAGCAGAAGAAGCGAAGGAGGCAAAGTGAAACTTACGAGTTGATTCTGATAGGCGGTGACAGCGGTGAAAATGGCCTCCGGGAATACGAAGGTCTTGTGCGGTTCCTTCTCGAGGTCCACGATCTGCTTCGTCGCCCCAGAGTCGGGCCGCTTCACCAGGTGGATGCGTGGCTGGTACTTGTGCATCGAGTTCAGCACCAGCTGCAAATTGTCAGTGCAATTTACTACGGATTTCAAACAGCGCGAGACGCGCGGCCTGATATTTGCAAATAAGCAGAGGTCGGCACGTCGAGGGCGGACCAGCGCATCCTGCGCAACGTTCCCATTTCAACAAAGAGATTTGAGAGGTTCAAGCAGCCGCCTCTAACAGCTTTTTCTGATACTCCTCTCGGCGGGAATTCGGTGCCTCGCACTTTGCCGTCCTCTGCCTTTTTTACTTCGCTAACCCACTATTTTTTATCGTCCCATTTGACGTAAGTCTTTTATTTAGGTCTACTGCTTAAGTATTTCACTTAAGCGTACTGTTTGCTAGGAATGCTTCCCCGGCGGTTTATTCACTTTTGTTTTGCTGCCCCAGTTTCTTTTTCGGTCTTTGTACGAACGTGTTCTTTGGCTCGTTTTTGTGTCGATGCGTTTCTTTTTTCCTGTTTGTTCACTCTGTTTCTCTTCTGCATAGCCGATGCAATCTGATTTGTAACTCGATCACGATTGATTTCCTATTAATCCGCTCAAAAATCCGCCGTTCATTAGATTTGCATGACTGATTTGACAGTCTCGTCGTTGCGTGAAATTTTAATGCAACCCGTTGATTGATACTTCCTCCAGCCGCGATAAGGAATTCGCGGGATTTTCACGGATCTAGTTTGCACCGGTACTCAGCGACAACGTTCGTGCAACAGAAACGGCGTATGCGGGAATCGACTCCTAAATTTGTTCGTTTTAAAAAAAAAAGTCAACCCCCGCAGCATTGGACCGAGTAACATTTTTAAGGACCCAAGGGGACTTCTTGGAATAAACTGACTGACACCTGACGCGACGATGGAACACAATTGACCCACGGCCAATCAGATTACATCGAATTCCACGGTGAAACGAATCTCGTCAATCGTTCGGTTTAGCTTCATCGTTATTTTGTACTGAATGTCTTCGGTGACGAAGGCGAGGGCGATAGTGTTCATAATAAAGACGATTCTCTCTGTTCCTGTCTCTCTCCCGAGCGTCCCCGGATGAAAGAAAAAGCGTATGAATTAGGAGCACTTTACTTAGGCATTCAGGTACCATTCAAAAGAATCACTTTGCCTCGTCTGGCAGCGTGTAACACCCTGAATACAAAATGAGAACCGTGAAGAAGCGCGCTGCTCGATCGGAGTTCCTATTTACGTCAGTCATCCGATGAATTAAGGACCATAGTGGCGAGAGAGACGGTCTGACGATGGAAGAGAGAGAACAGAGAAAGAGAGGAAGAGACCGAAGAAGAAACAGAGATGGCCGGGATTCAGATTCTTGTGAATTATGACAAACGGGACAACGGATTGTCAAATTGTCTCTTGAGGATTCAATTGTGACGCGACGTGTCTTTCCGTCAGTTTACCGTGTTTTTCGTGTTACTCGGTTCTTCGCATCTACTTTCCAAATTCACCCTTACGGCGTATATCATGCGTTTACTTCATAAAATTATGACCACGCGTCATCAAAATTGCATGGATCCTTTCCAACTTTACAGCGAAACAGTAACGACGCAATTGTCTACAATCCATCGTAGATTCGCGTGTTTAACATTTTCAGCTTTAAACCGGCAACTTCTCGAACTTATAGCTGAACGTTGTCTTTATTCCGTCAATTCGTAACGCGCAAGGGACGCAATGTTCCATAAACTCCAATTACCGGCAGCAAACACAATGTTACTGAGAAGCCAATGTTGCCTATAGCCGCGGTTAAGTTCTGAGGCGCGCGAAAAAGTGTCGTATAAAGGCGTTAATAAACGTGCGTCGCGATCGTCTTTACGGTCACACTTTCCAGTTGACGTACATTTGCATGTAAGTATACGCGTCTGACAAAGTTGCATCCAGGTCTGTCACTGACATTTTGCGTCACAACCTTTTGCCTATACCGCAAAAGGATGTACAGCGCGGGTGAGAAACCAACGTTGTGACACATCGTATAGTTCAATCGAATTGGGTCAGGGCTTGGGAAGCGTCCGATGGCTGAAAATTCTCGCTCAGGAAAGAGCGGCTGCGGAATTGTGTATTTATGAATCGATACGTCCGCGTTGTTACTCGTCGAAATTGCGCGATTAAATTGCTATCGCTGTCGCCGTGATGAATTAGTTAGGGACAACTCTACCGTTGTATCGGTGACCGGTGCAACATTCTTGTCAAATATCATCCGGCTATGAAGTCAGAACTTGCAGGGAGCAACTTCTGTAATTTCGTTTAACCACCGTTATTTCCTCTTCGACTATAAATCATCGGGTAAGAAACTCTGATTCTGCTAATTCATTGTTTGCAGACGCTTGATAATTCTATAATTACGTAATGTATTCAAAAATATCCGTTCGTGTAGTGCATTCGATAAAACTGAAGCCTACTGAAGATTGTAAAAATACCGCCAGTATGGTCGATTTGGAAATGCAACGAAATTAGGCAATAGAACACATTTAGTTCTTGAATAACAAACCTTCATTGATAACCGGCTCTTGAATAACAAATGACCAACATAAAAAAGTAATGCGTAAAATTCGCAAACAATACCATTCATAAGTTTGCGAGTGCAATTATTATTAGAACCGAGCTTCAACCCTTTGGTCTCCCATACATCCGCATTATTTTAATTTTGAACAGTTCAATAATTTCGTGTACTACTTAATCACGGTGGGGCTTTAATAAGGACAGTTTTGCTGCGGCTTTGGAAGCAAAACTAGCAAAATACGCTCGCTGGTCAATGTATTAATAATTATAAAACGCACTATGCATTTTGATAACACTCGTACTCTGTGATCAAGAAACTCGAATGACAATAGTACTCACATGTCCGTGCCTGTCCATGTCGTTGTTGGTGAGTTTAACTTTCTCGAAAGAGACAACCTGCTTTCGAAGCTGCTCGCCCGTGAAAGGCGAGTCCGGATGGACGTAGAGACGCGCAGGAGCCGGTGGATCGGCCTTTCCGGCTACCAGCCAGGAGCTCCTGTGATAAGCGTACCGATACCTTTTATTATCCACAGGCACGATATCCATCAGAACCGCGTATCGACTGTCGGACTTCAGGCCGTTGAAGGACACGCGGCACGTCGGGAACATTCGTCTGCAAACAAAAGGGTCCATGGTTTGAAACAGGTGCGAGATTAAACCGATAAAAAGAAACATCAATTCGGCTATAAAGAAATAATCAACCGAACGCTAATTGACGACCAAACGCATGTTACGCGTGAAAGAAACTACTGGTACTGAAATACTCTAAACACACGTTCTTCGTCACGCATCTAATCGTCAACACAATTCGAACTTTCATTCATCACGGCACTGCAATCTTCGTACTCAACACAACTGCATGCGGATCCTTAATACTTTGACTGCCACGGTGGTCACCGGTGACCGGCGTAAAAGATTTTACTAAAAATGCAAAAAATTCGCAATGAAGCCTATTTGCAATCTTGTAAAAGCAATTGATATTGGAACGGTGCTTCAATACTTTGATATTGGATTACATTTCCAAATGTACCACTCCGTATTCTTTAACACATGGACTGCTTCAATACTTTCTTGAAAAGCAATCGGTGCTTCAACAACAACTCTGCGTTACCTTCATTCTGCACGATTTAATTGTACTCTACAGTATTTCATCGCATTACATTTCCAAATGTACCACTCCGTATTCTTTAACACATGGACTGCCACGGTGGTCACCGGTGACCGGCGCAAAAGATTTTACTAAAAATGCAAAAAATTCGCAATGAAGCCTATTTGCAATCTTGTAAAAGCAATTGATATTGGAACGATGCTTCAATACTTTGGCTTCCAACAACTCTGCATTACCTTTATTTTGCACGATTTAATTATACTCTGCAGTATTTCATTGCATCGCGGTTCTAACATAGCAAAATACGCGGTGACCGGCGCAAAATATTTGACTAAAAATGCAAAAAATTCGCAATGAAGCCTATTTGCAATCTTGTAAAAGCAATTGATATTGGAACGGTGCTTCAATACTTTGGCTTCTAACAACTCTGCATTACCTTTATTTTGCACAATTTAATTATATTCTGCAGTATTTCATCGCACTTGGCAGTCAAAGTGTTAAAATATGTACGATAGTAAGCTGTATACAGTACTATCGTATTATCGTGTACAGGATCCGGCAGGTAAATCTCACGTTCCTCCTCAAATTCTTGTTGAAACCACAGTACCAGGTTGTCATCTGTACAACTTTGTACTATAATTTAAAAAACCGTCAGATAGCCTGCCGGACCCCGTATTTGCACCCCGTCTTCTAACTCATCCCAAACCCAAGATGATCCACCGCTCTACCATTCGCGCGGTCCAAAAGACGAACGTTTCGAGGCCATCGACGCATAGTGCGAATTGTGCAAGGTGCATCGATGGCATCAACGCATCGCCTCGAAGTTCGGTGTCCACGTTCACACGTAGAACACGCCCTAACACACTCACCGTCACTCCCGTGTTAAAATATATACGATAACGCAAGCTGTATACAGTACCATCGTATTATCGTGTACAGGATCCGGCAGGTAAATCTGATGTTTCTCCTCAAATTCTTTTTGAAACCACCGTACAAGGTTGTCATTTGTACAACTTTGTACTATAATTTCAAAAACCGTCAGATAGTCTGCCGGACCCCGTATTTGCACCCCATCTTCTAACTCATCCCAAACCCAAGGCTGTACCATTCGCTCCGTCCAAAAGATGAACGTTTCGAGGCCATCGACGCATAGTGCGAATTGTGCAAGGTGCATCGATGGCATCAACGCATCGCCTCGAAGTTCGGTGTCCACGTTCACACGTGGAACACGCCCTTAACACGCTCACGGTCACTCCCGGGGGCCGGTGGGGCCTTGGCGTGAATGTTTTGCCTCGGAGGCCAAACATTAATACCGTGTCGGGCCCCCCGCTGCTCGACCACTAAAACGCGGGGACACCCGCCGATCTTATCTACGTCTTCTCCTCGGTCCTTGTCGACTCGGTATGCATTCATCCCGCCAGCGCCACGAGTGTGAGTAATGCTTTTATTTATCAAGCCGTCCTTTGTTAATGAATTGAACTCGGCTCGCGGGAAAAGGTGGCTCTTCTTCGCCGTCCCTTTCTCTCGCTTCCCCACTCGCTCGCTGCCTTTCGAACTTTCTTGATCTTTCTCTGTCGTCCCGGCTGCGAACGTTCAACCCCTGCACTCCGGAGGCTCCACGTGCGGCCATTACTTTTGTGACACGAACACGAGCAACGACGATGGGACGAGTTTTCGATGAGAATTATGCGCCGAATTGTTGCCGACGTCGCGGGAGCGTGAGATTTTTCGTGGGGGCGGCTGCGGGAATGAATAGCGGGTTTGAAAGGGTGGATTGAGCGGGCGAGGGGGGTTTTTAGGTGGGGAGGACAGTGCGATATGCTAAACGGGCTAATGATCGATACGCGTTAGTGCATAAAATGACGTCGTTAACGGTTTGGCGGTTCGGGTTGAAAATGACGCGTGTCAAGACGTGAAGTTCGCGGGCAGTTGTTTCGAAGTACTTTTGGCTGCGAAGTTTTTTCGTGCTGTGCTGTGATGCGAGATCGATTCGATCGACGCGCGGAATTGTGTGCTGATGTTACTGGGTGGCCGGTTCTAACGTCAAGCACGCCACTTTGCTCACCCTTCGCGCGACCGTTTTGAGTAAATCGTAATCCTTGACCTGTTTTCTGGAGTGGAGGTATAGCTAAGTGTGAACTCATTTATCAACTCGCCGTATGACAGGCTGGAATGAGAGAAATTCGCCTCCTGGAACGTACGACCGAGAACTCGAATGTCTTTCTTCGTCCAGGTGCAGATTGCGAAATGCTTTAGTAGATATCGGAGCACCGACAACGACCCAAAAGCAGGTGGCTGGGATAGTACATTACTTCTCACTTCGCACGATTGACTCGACAAAACAAATGACGTCTTGACAATGAATTCTTAATCGTAAAGGTGGAAGGTGTATTTGATGATTTATAACGACTCTCCGATAGGATCGAACGATTAATATTAAATCACGCTTGTCACTGAGAACATCCCTTCATGCGCGTCTTTCTCGCAGGCAAGGATTCGAATTGAACTTTGCGTTGTTAAAGAATTTACTATCTCAATGCTAACTGCCAGTGTTCGGCACCGAAAACCTACATTTTTTTTTGACAACCTACACATACATTCTAACTTGACCAAATATTTCTTAACTTGCCTAATCATTTCTTATGCTTTGTGGTAGATAGTCCGGTGCAGTATTACATTTTTTTTTAACATTTCATTTTTGCGCTTAATAAAAACCTGTCATGCCGCGGTAACGGACATTTCAGTACTAAAGCTAACGTCAAGGATAGCATGTGCCAATCTGGGCGAATACGCACCCTGCGTTTTCCCCTCAATGACCGCACTAACAACCGCATTCGCATGAAACGTCCACGCCCACCACGAGTATTCGAAAGCTCGTCCCACAAGGGGTGAAGACAGCGGATGGCGGAATAAAAAGAACAGGGGTTGTACTGTTCTAGCACACTCTGCTTTTATGGTAAAACCTGCTATAGCAGGCACATAGAAAAATTTCGCAAAAACCAGCAATATGGAAATAAATCCTCAGATTGCATGGAGAGCTGAAATATAACGCAGTTTCCATATTGAAGCCAATCATTTTCAGTTTTGGCTGTCAAACGTTTGCTATAGCTATATCAAACGGCGACTATAGCCATCCTTCAGAATTAAAGATTTTCTCCAGGATAACTTACATTAATTTGTTTCATCGTTTTGCTAACTGCTCATATTTGCAATGCGAAAATTCGGAAAGTATCGATGATAACCCTGTACAGTTGCAGCGCATTCGCAGCAGTGGCCGCCTAGTATATAAAATGTTACAGTTGTTCTCCAGGCAGCGTACATTTGCATCTTTTCTACCCTATACACTTGCGACAATAGAAATAGCAACAACACACGTCAAAGTAGCAGGCTGACAAGAAGCGACCCAAAAAAATGGACACATCAATTACACAATCTTACGCTTCGTAAGACTTTATACATCAGCAACCGAATTACGCTTTATTCACCGGACAGTGTACCTTCACATCTTCATTACCCTGTACAGCTACAGCGTATTCGCGACAGCCTATGCCGCTTCGAAAGGGTAAATGCAGAATATACCAGCAGAAAGAATTACGACGCCGTTCAACATAGCGAGCCGACAAGACGGGTCGGAGAAAAATGGACAGCTTACAGCAGCAGCCGCCAAAGACACGGCCGGTGGGAGTCGAAAGAGGAGCAAAAGACGGGAGGAGACACGGTCGGTGGTGGCCAAAGGCGATGGCGGAGGGTCGATGGGGACGATGGGGCGGTAAGTTGACGGTTGAAGGGAGCGTCGACCAGCGTCGCGACGCAGATCTAATTACTGACGCACGAGTGAGCGCGCACCCGCCTGGAGGAACCCTCATGGGGTGACTCCGGCGACGAAGAACGTGCGGGGGATGTTGGCGTCGCGGCGGACAATTAGGCGCGCGACGCCCGCGTCGTTCCTCGTCTGCCCTGACTCTAAACTAACCCCCTCCACGACTCTCCTCGTCGAAGGTTCGTCCTAACTTCGTCGGCCGAGGATTTTGATACGAGCGGGACTCTGCATCTTACTCTTGCTAATCCCCGACACTTCAGGCCCTTTTCTTCGCTGAACTGTTGGGGGATTTCGGTCGGACCTTTTGAGTTTGTGTCGATGGCGATTTCGGCGGAGTTGACGTGGGAGGAAGGGTGGTAAAATTTTGTGAGAGCGTAAGTGGTTGGTGGGGGTTCGGATGGGATTGAACCTTCAACTGCTGTGGCCGCATATGCAGTCGGTGATGCATGGAATGCAATCAGTGTGGAGGATGGAGGTGCATGTGTGTTGGGTGATTTTTTCTAGCTGATGCACCCGATGAAGACAGGAATTAAGCAATTTTGAAATAGACACAGACGGGTATGTTGCATAACAACGAGAATAGAGGGGATTCTGCTCGTATCGGCCGCGTACTCTTTGTTCGGCAGAGAATTATGTTTTCCAACGTCAAATAGTTGGGACTGTTGCTGTAGCGTACCATAATTGTTATATTATTTTTTTTTTAGTGTAAAACCTTAAAAATATCGAACAGATCTGAAAAACTTGTTGTAATGGACGTTAGTGAAGTAGATGGAAGGTCAGAGATCCATGAGAACTGTAACTATGATGTGACAAGGATATGTGTATATCGATGTGCGAAAAGTATGCCGTCCTCAGAAGTCGCAACTGCGTGCCACATGTGTAACGTAGAACATTAAGTTTGCAGTAGTTTGCCATCAAAATGTTAAGCAGTTGATATGTCATGAAGTTACGAGACGTCGGAAAAGTAGTTTGCAGCGGTAATCTTTTCGCTACGACGAACTTTGTTGTGAATACGCTACTATTGTACGGATAGTCAAAATATAAACGCGCATTTTTGCACTTCTATCTTTTGTCACCGATTCTATTACAAACAAACTCATGGCAACAATAAAAAAAAAAAAATAACGTCGCTTGTCTTCGAAATACTGTAAATATTTGATATGTAATTTTACTGGCCATTACTTCCATGGACGCCATGCTTGTGGCTGGGATTGGCCTTCTCAAATTTGCTTGAAATAAGAAATACGGTCAGAATCAATTCCGCCTAATAAACTTCATTGCCACTCATCATATTATTTAACTGACTAAATTGCGGCTGCTGTAATCTACTCGTGACAAGCTTAGCAAACGGGCAGCGCGGGAAAGAAATTATCTTCCGTGAAGGGGCTGTATCATAAAATCTGACCAATGTACACACATGTACACGCGCCCCCATCTCTTGTGTCTCTCTTGGGCATTCTGCCGAGTGTCGTGTCGTGACCCATGTTACATTCTGATTGAATTTGTAGCGAGGCGTGTGCCACGCATCCAAACGAGCGCGGCGAGTGTCAGAAGAAGGGTGACAGGCCACGCGTAATGAGAAGAAGTCAATGGGGCTAACGTTTGTCAGCGACAAATGGAGATATTGATCCGTCACAGCGGTGGAACGTCTCGCGGGACGTTGCCACGAAACATCTGGGACATCGAGGAAACCGTAAAACGATTGGCACCAAAATGCAAGCCGCGGCAATAAGCGTTAAAATTGTCAGAAGACGAAATTACTGTTTGGCAGTTAGTCTTGCGACAAAGGTGTACGAACGATTTTGTACAAAATTATAACAGTAACAATTGAACACACCATCAATAAGCGCTAATATTATCAGAAGACAAAAATACTCTTCGCCACGTGATTTTGCAACAACAACATCTCAATGATTTTGTACAGAATTACAACAGCAACAGTTGGAAACCACCATTGCGTATGCATCAATAAGCGTTAATATTATCAGAAGACGAAAATTACGCCATGTGATTTTGCAGCAACGGCATATGAATGGATTTGTATAGAATTGCAACAGCAATAGTTCAAAACTACCACTGCGTATGTATCAATCAGCGTTAAAATTGTCAGAAGAGGAAAATTACGCTATGTGATTTTGCAGCAACGGCATATGAATGGATTTGTATAGAATTGCAACAGTAACAATTCAAAACCACCATTGCGTATGTATCAATCAGCGTTAAAATTGTCAGAAGACGAAAATTACGCCATGTGATTTCGCAGCAACGGCATATGAATGGATTTGTATAGAATTGCAACAGCAACAGTTCAAAACTACCAGTGCGTATGTATCAATCAGCGTTAAAATTGTAAGAAGACGAAAATACTCTTTGCCACATGATTTTGTAGCATTGTCATACGAATAATTTTGTACAGAATTCCAATAGCAAGTGTTGAAAACCACCACTGCTTATGCATCGATAAGCGTTAAAATTGTCAGAAGCCGAAACTACTCTGCAACAGTTGTTCTTACGACAATGGCATACGGACAATTTTGTACAGAATCGCAACAGCAGCGATCCAAACCACTGCTGCCTACCTTTAACAATCACCCGACCTCACCAAACTCCAGTCTCCGCACGTATTTCTTTGTCCACGTCACATTCCAAATATTACTCACCCGCATTCGCCTCGTATGCAACGCTTGCATCGGGAATTAACGTAATCGCGGCCGATCTCGCCCGTTATCGCTGACAGACGAGTGCCAGTTACGTTTCGTCCGTCTTATCAGTTGCGCCCGATAAATCTCGCCGACGATCGTTAATCAGCATTCAGATCCGCGTCTTACCTTCCCGTTTTCGTGATGATCATTTCGGTCCCCAGCTCGTTAAATTTGTCCCACAGCTCCTTCGTCTCCAAGTGGCAAACAACGTGCCGCAGCTCCTCGCAGTTCGAACGCTCCTGCAGGAGGGGATTTACAGGAGAGGCGCCTTTGCCACTCGTGCTTCCGGTGTCGTCCGTTTCCGGCTCGTCGTCGGCACTAATCGATTCCGGAACCGGCGGAGGCCCGCGACTGACGCCCGATCCGCTGGCTTCCCTTTCTGGAACAACGAAGACAAGGGGTTAAAAAAATGCCCGGCATGAAAAAGCGCAGTCAATTAGCTGTTTTTACAAGTATACTGGTCACGAAGAAATTGTTAACACGTTGACTGCCACGCGTATTTTACTATATTAAAACCGCAACGGGATGAAGCACTACAGAATATGATTGAATTGGGCAAAATGAAAATAATGCGAAGGTATCGGAGACGAAAGAATTGAATCACTATTTAATATTAATTGCATTATCAAAATTATAAATGCGATCGATTGGGTATTTTTTTAATTTTTCGTGAGACCTTTTGCGCCGGTCACCGATGACCACCGTGGCAGTCAAAGTGTTAAAATAGTCGACGAATATAGCGAGTGCGTAGAAAGTAGTGGCGAGTTACTGGTTAAATTGCGACTTCGGGGAAACCTAGAATATATTCGTAATTTTATTGAGTATAGACAAGTGCGATTGCGTTCGCTGGCGCTTTTCGAGAAGATTTCTGCAATGATGGGTATTCAACCGGTTGAAGCTGCCATGGTTATTGTTAGAAGTGGTATTACTTTTAGTTTGAAGCCGGACATTGAAAGTTATTCCAATGTTAGAATTAATATTTTACGTTGACCGTCTTGAGCCTATAAGTGAAAACAATACTTGAATACCTTCCGAATTAAGTAACCGGATCTGATTTTATTCGGCAATGCTACGGTTGCCTTAATAAACCCTAGAAGTGTACAGCTGAAGAACTCAAAGTATCCAAAATGTGAACAATTGAATACAATAAGTTGCCACATACAATATTTGCGTTTTATTGACGAGATATAAATCTAACCTTCCAATGCCTTCACTCGATAGACATAATTGTAAGTGCATTAAATCATTATAATAATTAAGAAACCCCTACTAATTGATGCCTACTAGAGAATCTTAATATCAGTGAAAGTTGACAAAACGGATGTACGGCTTCCGATGAAGAACTTTCGGATGCATAAAAGTGCGGATATGAAGATTATGTATCCGGTTCGCGATGTAACAAAACTCACATGCGCTCAGCCATTAAACTGCCCCACGGATGATGTGTCTTTCCACGGAAAGCGAACATATAATCTTAAATACTGCTTTCCCGGACTACCGGCTGCGTTGCATGCAATGACGGACGTACGGAAAACGACGAGACTCGCCGCGTCCGATAAGTGCAAGAGCCGATGGAAGGCGGTGTTTATCTTGATGGAGCATTCTCATTATCTAATCGACTCGGTGCAGGCAGGCATCACTCGCCCAAGAATCACGACGCGAAAAAGCTTCGTGGTGACGTGCGCCTCGTCAAATGCATCGACCGATAACATTATCACGCTCCTATCGAAACAAAGCAGAATCTTGCCCGCTTATTTGTTTCCACGGGCTAAGCCACGAGCAGAACGTTTCCGATCGATGCCAGAAATATGACGAGCGGAAAGTACCACTTCCGACGAGGGATCTGTGAAAAACTTCGGGGAAAAAAGTTGACCACTCGGGACGAAGGAGAGCGTCGGTGCGGCGGGAGTGAGAAAAATGGGATCTTGAGCTCGGGCATTTATCACGCCCGTGTCGTTGACACTCGTTTTTATCCGCTCAGACGCGCGCAACTGAAATAGTGTCCCAACTCACTTAAGCCGAGCGCGTCAAACGTTTCGAATGAATGAGCGCCGGCTTCTGAATGTAGGTTTGACTTATTTGTGGAGTGGCTCATTCAGTTCCGGTCCAACCCCCTAGCGCTCGGCGGTATAAGTAACCGAGTTTTATCTAGTCTTCGCGGAAAAACGATTCTATTAGGAATCGCATGCCAGACGAGTTTCTTGGCGCATACGTGACCCGCGTTTTACTGCACTCGCATATTAACGATTTCCTTATTACGAGTATAAATATTTGATGTCGCGTCTCAAAGAAATTTTTACGTAGCGGTACCCTCGCTGAAGCGCTACGGATAAAGTTCGAGAGAACGCGATGGGCGAAGAAGTTGTGTAACGGAAATCGCGCAAACTGCCGTCACTGTTTCGTGCCAGTTCATGGGAGTTTGAACAACGCAAACGGACATCGTTGCGCCATTATCGCGCACCGTTCAATCACCTTGACGTAAATCTAAACGCGATCCATTTGGCAGCGGTTATGGGTGTACGGCTTATCGACGATATCGTCGATCGAAATAAATGTTCAGCGCCGTTCCACGAGCGATAAGCAAGTTCTTCGGCAATATTCGTCCGCGGCAAGTCGTAAATATTACCAGCTTGCAGGCAGGCTCGCTGAGAGTCAACGCGGAAGAGTAAGGGAAAAATCAATTTGCAGGAACGCGCTAGACGATTTTCAACACTAGCCTTTATGCAAATTTAATGTACCTGATAATACGCCGCTAATGTTTTTATTTAGACGGAACCGGTATTCAACACTTGTGTTGAATGTACAAAAAAGACAGGGCGTGGCTAAGATGGAAAGAAAAGACAGCAAAACATTATTTTACGTAATGTATAACTGAAAGCTATTCATCCTCTGGATTAGTTAAGTGGATTCTACTTTGTTTCTTTCTTCGGAATATGTTAAGAAAGGGAAGATACTTTTTTTCTGTTGAGAAGTGTCTATCAAAAAGTCAATATGATTCGGGACCCTAAGGCCTCCTCTTCAGGAGTAGTGTTATATGATAATAAAGGTCTTCCTCTACTAAAGACTTTTATTCTTTTGATAAGGCTTCCTGATGGATGCCGCATTTTGATTCGGCACTATGTCCAATGATGAATCAAACGCCTTATCAATTCTTATCAGATGATTATTGGCTGCAAAAACCTTACGGCGAAGACTTTTATTCTACTGAAAATTAAATTCAGAAAGAATTTTATTATTAGATAAAACTACTCCTGCGTGGGAGGTCTCAGGACCTTCAAAAACCTTGCGTTTTCGTACAAAACCCAAAATCCCTTCAACCTAAGCACACCCTTAATACGTCTCAACACAACCAGAATCGAACATGAGTCTATTAACCACTTGCGCTACGATTTAATTTTCGGCTGCCGCGCTCTACAATATAACATGCCGGCGCAAAAGATTTTACTGTAAATGCAAAAAATTCTCCATAAAGCCTAGTAGCAACTATTGATGTAGTAGCAGCGTCTATGTAAAAGACACGTCGTTTTTGCTTCTGCGACAAATGCCTATCGACGTGGTATACATGTCGCTGGCGTCTTTGGAATAAAAGCATCTCGCCGTGCGTGGCACGTCTTTATAGCGCAAGTGGTTAAAGCAACAATTCTCTATCTTACACTTAATGCACAAGATCGGCCGAGCCGCATTTACCAATAAAACTCTCCTACACCTCCGCCATACTCACCATCTTGCGCGTTTCAACCGTCCGTTTAAACCCTGCCGCGGGTAATCAATCTTGGAACTTGCGCCCGCATTAACTCGCGGTAGCATGTCCGACTTAAAAAAGGAGGAAACGGCAAAGTGCGCGACAGCGCGTAAAAATGTGGAAATTCGCGAGTGGCCAGGGTGCTCCTGGCCGAGTTCGCCCGCGTATCTCGCGCAAGCGCACGCGATCCAGCAACGACGCCCTTATCCCTCTCGCGCAGGGAACAAAAGGAGAGAGGAGGCGTCGTGCGCTCGAAGATAAAGGGGCGTTATCGCGCCGACGATAATTAATCGTCGCGTTATAGTTGTCGGGGATGTTGTTACGGGGAGCTGGGAGGGCGCAAAGCGGCGGGAAGTTGCGTGCGGATAATATCGTAACTGTCTTCGTATTATTGAAAGGTTCGCTACTGCGGCGCTATAAGTGCTACGTAAATACAGGCCGCGTTGACCGCAAGGGACTCGAAACGCTCCGCGGTAAAGAGTGGCACCGCGGCTATTGCGAATTACTGTCATTACAGGTAGTAATTCGTACCTAATATGTCCGGTGATGTACTGCGAACGCCCGGATAGGCGGCCGTGAGCCTGTTCGCGGCTGCGATTGATTTGACGCGACTTTTTGCCGAGCGCCCGGGACCCCGTGTGCGCGATGGCGATGGTTTTCGGTGAAAACGGCCGTGGCGTGAGCCGCAATGGCTTTGCCCTTCATGCTTGCAACATTCTTATCGGACGGCGGCGACACGTGGCGCTCGACGTTTCAGATGAAAGTTGCAGGAGGCAGTTTCCGATTCACGTGCACGCGAGAACCCGCGGAGCGAGACACGAGTGTCCTTGGCGTATGCTAATGCGCGTGTCGCTCGTCCGACACTCTTCGATGTCCCATTCATAAGGCACCGAGATTTCCAATTACGCCGGGCGAGAATAAAATATGTTTCAATTTACGGCTCACGATGCGCCGACCTCGTGCATCCGCGGCGCTGCCTAGCGGTAAGATAAACTTCACTTTCAATTACCGTAGGCGGAATAGTCCGGGCTTTAATTGCGCCGGAATAATGTGCATTTTCAATTACCGCGATGAAATTAATACGCACGCACGCGACGTGCCAATACGCTCGGGGATGCGCAGAAAAACGCTTTTAAGCGTCTCTTTCGGAAGGAGGAAAAATGCCGCGAGCGGACAATAATCTTTTATGCAGTCCACGGAGCGCGCATAATCGTTCTACGCAATCGATTACGAACACTTTTCCAGAGAACGTTCCGCTCGCCTTTTACCGTGCCGATGCGCGTGCATAATTAAATGCAAAACGACTAATTTACCCTATAATGTGCCATGACACTCATGTACGCACGTATACAGTCGCTTGCCGCAACCGTTCGGACGTATATACTTACGCGGATACACGGACGTGTATAAATACTTATACATCGATCCGCATGCACTCATGATGCAGACATGTTGTATACGCGGTGGACGGTAAATTGTGTTATAACTGTAATATCGGAGATGCTTCGCGTGAATAATTCAAAATTATTTCAAAAATTGCCGTACGCAACGTATGCGGCCGATAAGCGTCTGATACCATCTCCTTCGCAAAACGATATTCTATGCGAGCGAAGATTGTCGATTATGTTGTCACGGAGACTTATTCTGCGTACGTCACACTTATCCCCGCATCTTTCTACGTAACATGTAAAGTGCATTTCTATTTAATGGCGAATTATCTCCCTCCAGTTGTACCATTAATTACGGGACACCCTGTGCATGCCGCCGCCAATGTAATGACGCCGCGATAGTGCCTCGAAAAAGGATAATTATCCACTTACGACGGGGCTTGCTTTAGTTTAGCATTATTACCGTGATGCCGGCGAAGTGGCAGCGGTTCGTGAAATTATAATTCCCGGATGTGCCGCGACTTGCTAGGAATTTTATTTGCCGCCGCATCACGTTCTCTCGCGCGATAAAAGGCGAAACTCGATAAGTGAGAGAAAGTGCCCTCTCATTGATACCTTTACCACGTATGATCGCTCCACGCCGCAAAACTCACTCGCGGACAAATTCTCGATCGATCTTGTTAATCACCATTCGCAACGCTTGAATAAAGTCTAAAGTAGTCAATGCAGCGCATCCGAACAACTTTCCACCTAAAACGACTGAATCCATTCAAACCGAACAACACGGATTTCAGGTAAATTAACCCCGATAATTTGAATAAATTCAAGGATCACTTTCACAATCGTCCTCTAACGCTTGTACAAACTGTCAATAACGGCGTCAAATTTTCAGAACATGTTAGTTAAGATTTACCCTCTTGTTGGTATGAGATTTTTTGTTTCAACGAATAACTGCTAATTCGGCGTGTGGCACACTGAACTTCTTACTTTATTTATATAATAAACACGTTGACTGCCAAGCGTATTTTGCTGTATTAGAACGGCGATGCTATGAAATACTACAGCGTTCGCCTGAATTATGCAAAATGTAAATAATGTGAAGGTATTGAAGACCAAAAGATCGCATCACTATTCTAACAATAACTGCATTTATAAAATAATTATTGCTACCCATTGCGAATATTTTGGCATATCACCGGTGACATCACGGCAGTCAAAGTGTTAAATGAAACGTCCTCCTATTCACATTTTACGTGAAAATACTTTTGACATATTATATTATACAGGCTAATATTTTATCTAAATTAATTAGCCTTGACGCCATAGATTTGTCTTACATCCATACGTGCCGATGTGCTGCAGCACCGGCTCCATTATTCCCGAACGAAATAAGTACGTACTCATAGTTGCTCAACCTTCATTCCACATACAAAATAAAGCTTGAGCAACTGCAGCTTCGTTCTCAAGATAACCGCGCATATTTTCAGCGTCACAATAATTACGCCGCGAACGACGCAGGCAAATTACGACGGTCTACAAAATTATTTGACGACCCGTTGGTTTCTGCCAATGAACGCAGATGGGGATGTCAAGAGGCCCGTATTTTATTACGCTCCGAGATGCGTCAGCGTGATATCGTACAGTCTACTTGCCAGAGCCCATCGAGGCTCCTTCAGCAGCCCTCTCGCAACGGTTCGTTGGTCGCCATACTCGATACCCGTGCCACCTCGGTCGTTCGAGCGGAGCCAAGCCAAGCCCATCATCAGCCAGCTGATTTCATGTCGCGGACGCGAAGTTTCGAACAATGTCCAAAGCCGGTCATCATCGTCGAATGACCATCCTTGCGCTCTGCTCCCCTGATCCTATCTCGAAGGCCGTTCATCACGCGCGCGTCGACTACATTTTCCCTTCGATCGCCACCAACGTTGGCACCCGACGCCATCTTGACCGATCGCCATTTTGTACCCCTTGCCGGCAAATCGTCGGCCGATCGTTTCGACGTTCTGCACAGTGACGGACGGGTGGCAAGACTTTTTCATGAATTTAGGGGGTAGTGGGCAAATTGGTGTTTAGGAGGATGTGCGACGGCAGGTCGATATGTTAAGTAGTCGGTGTGGACGTTTGATAGGAGATTAACATGGGCGCGGTACGGGTGTCGCGGGAGCAATAAATGTATCGATGCTGCGCAGACTGGAATATGTATACCGAAATGCATTAATTCCCAAGCGACAGGTATATGTAGACGTCTCAACAAAAGCGCGTCCGTTGTTGGCACAGGCGTAATGTTGGCAACCAGCAGGCCGCGGATGATGCATTAGGGATCTTGACAACTGTTTCTGTTTCGCCACTTCGTATCAATTGTATGCGATATCGTGTTCTGAATGTATCGATACCGTTTTCGTTGCAGACGTACTTATAAAACATCGGGACTTTTTAGTAGGGACCATTTGCGTATCGATACCTTCTGATATCAGCCATCCATAAGCGCCCGTAATATGACGATGCTTTACAGCTAGACATCGATACCGCTTGAGCCGTATCTCTGCTCATTACTACGCCTCTTTCTCTTTCTTCTTCGTCTCGCTTTCGTTCTGATCCTCCCAGTGCACCCTCGTTCTTCTCTTCATATTCACGAGGATGACTGACGGTCCGTCGACGTTTCACCGATCCGTGCAGCGCCGGAATTTCGTCTTACGCCAGATGGACAATTAATTCCTGGCACGAGGCATTTACGCGCGAAATTGATAGTCGGCACCTGACACGCCGGCCAAGTCGGTACTTCGTAACTGCCCATTACGAAGTTTATTACGGTTTCCATCGCGGCGGTGGTGGCTCTCGTAGCTTCGGCGCGTAACGCACGTGGTAAACGCGTGATTCTCACGTTAGGGCCGAGACAGACCGGGGTAGGTCGAGAAATTGAACCGGCACCGCGACCATTACGTTTCAAGCTACGTAGAGCGTCGTAGATTATGGTGTTTTATAGTCCTGCGTTATCTGCGTCACGTGTGTTTCGTTGGAGACTGTGTCTAGTAATAGTATTACGTGCCATTCTTTGATGCCGGTGTCGTAACATTTCGAATCTTCACGAAAGCGTTATTGAGAAGAGTGAGACAACATTATTACAAGTTCGAGGAATCTACACGATGGGGTTATTCCTTAGGCCATGGGCGGATCTTGTGAAGTAATTGAGATGTCAAACAGTATCTGAAGGATTGCGTGTGAAACTGCACGCGCTAATGTTTAGTATGGGAAAATGTGAGATTGGGTATAAGTGTACGTTCATAATATCTTCTAAAAATTTGCTTTTTCCACTTTACCCCCTGTAAGTTGACTTGAAACAAAATACGGGCGAAATAAAGATACGTCAAATATGACATTACTTCAACGATTGCAAAGCACGAGGCGTTCACATTACAATTCCCCTTAAATTCTCATTCCACATCGTGCTCAAGTAAACTGCTAACTAAAACAAAAGCACGGCACAACGTTCTATGCACAAATATTGCCAAGAAATTTATCGCGTCCACTAAATCTGCACGGGCGCACCAGAATCAATATTCTCCCAACCTACTTCCGTCGCCTCGGACAGCAGAAACAAAATATTTTTTCCCATCACTCGTTCAATCACGGGAAAACTCGGTATGCAAATACGGTTTTTATCCGCTAAACGCGCCCGGGCCCGACATTTGCATACTCCGAGCTAAAAGATCGCTCGCCCGCGCCGGAATAACACTTCTGATTGTCGAACGAGGTTTAAACGGCTTTCTCCGGCTAAATTAGCCCGCGCTCGCAAGCCGGCTCCGCTACGTAATTAAATGATAATCGTCCGGTGCCCACTTTGCGCACACCCACGAGCTCAATCGTCCGACAACAGCACCCACATAGACGCCCGCTGACATTTCGCAGCCGCTAACAATGTCTCTCCGTCCCTGTCTACCGTATCCCGGACCACCATCGTCGCATTCCCGAGATTACTTTCACTCGCTGAATTACTTCGCGGTAATATATTCCCTTGCTACCGAGCGATGCCTTTGAAGCGGTCTCCGCGATTAAATTCGTATTAAATCTTCCCGCGGCGCCGTACGAGCCTAGCCCCGTAATCGACTTTAAGTAACCGCCGTGCCACTTCGCGTGCCACCAGTCGCCGAAGGAACGCGATTCTGACGACGGAGACACGAATTTAACACGTCCGCGGCCGCTCTCACGTAGACGCGACTTTCCCGTTCAGCAGTTATCTGCCGGGATCACGTAGATGTGACTTTGCTTCATCAGGGGCAGCCCACACCTGATTGTGTATAGCGACGGTTACTTAACACGTTGACTGCCACGGTGGTCACCAGTGACCGGCACAAAAGATTTTACTAAAAATGCAAAAAGTTCGCAATGAAGCCTATTTGCAATCTTGCAAAAGCAATTGATATTGCAACGGTGCTTCAATACTTTGGCTTCTAATAATTTTGCGTTACTTTCATTTTGCACAATTTAATCATACTCTGCAGTATTTCATTGCATCGCGGTTCCAACGTAGCAAAATACGCTTGGCAGTCAACCTGTTAAGCATCGAATGCATCAATCGGTAGTCGCATCTGAAAAATGGTCGCAGATGACCCTTGAACATTCAACATTTCGGCGTCCGCACGATTTCGCTTTGCCTGGAATAACACATTTTCGACAGCACACGCTGGAAGATCGACGCGGTGGTAGTCGGGTGTCGTTCACTAGAATGCGCGGCCGTCAGTGCTAAGAGCGAGTGCGCCAGCCGATGATAGAAGGGACCGGACAATGTCGACAGTAAGAAAGCGCGTGAAAAAGCGCACGGGGGAGACAAGCGGCAGGCCGCGCGGATTTGTCAGCCATGTTGGCGTTACGTAAAGCGTTTAAGCGGCGGTTTAGCGCGAGTCGATAAGTCGAAATCACCGTCGGCTCGCTTTGTGAACGTTTGCCGGCCATTTTCCGCCACGTTATTATGCCTGTTTTGCACGTGCCGCGTGCACGACACGGAGCGACGTAAACGCGGCACTCACGTCCATGACGAATCACCTGTTATAGCTACCTGCGCGAGCTCGCGAGCACGTTCGCGGAATCGCGATTGCCGTGTTCGACGGGAATCGTGGAAGTCCAGCCTCCTCGTGTAAATTGCCCGCAAAATATCGCCGTTACGTCCGCGGGTCGGAGGTGCGCGGCGCGAGAAACACGGCTTGGTTATTGGGGCCGGTCACACGATCTTTCGCGGATACTGTGTGAGCGACGCCGCTCAAGAGACCAGCGTAGGACCCGAACTTTGTCGTCGGGCGATGCACTTCTGTACGGATTTCCGGGGGACGAAGGAGAGGGCGACAACTTTCACCGGTAACGAACTTCCCAATGACGCAGTGGTGGTCATCGGTGACAGACGTAACTTTTCGTCAACAACACGTCAAATACGTTAAATACGGCAAAAACGTATAATACGTCAAATTCCCAAACAATAATACTCAGCATTTTTTAATGCAACTTATTTTAGAATAGAAATTCAGCCCTTTGGTCTCTAGTGTACTCGCCTTATATACATTTTGCATAATTCTATTGTATCGTATAAAATTTAATCGCGACGCGGTTCTAATATGAACAATTTCGCTGCGGTACTAGAGACAAAACTAGCAAAATGCGTACGGCAGTCAACGTGTTAACGCATTGACACCGGCGCTGCAATTCATGTATCTTGCCATCGCGCAGTACCGAAGTAAAGAGTTATATGAAATTTTATAGCAACATTTACCGTTATTGCTTTTGCTGTCGCTATTGCTGCCGTCATTTGTAATAAGGCGTCCAGTCTCTCGTGATTAATAAGCAAAAATAAAAGAACTGGCTACTGAAGAACAAATGCTTGATAGTATATACTTTCTTAATTCATACGGTGCGAGCTACTGGTGTCAACGCGTAAAAGTATGCTAGCTACATATATTGAATGTTATATTTCTCTATGCTTACTACCTTTGTCTTTCACTTTTCGTTACTAACTGTCCCTTTGACCTCGTGCTGCTGCTATGGCACCTTAAACTTTTCGTTTGGCATAGCAACGGCACCGAGGACCCGAGCGTCGTCAGGTTGTCGATTGTCTTACACTTCTGCTTAACCGGGGTTTTATGACGAGCGCATTGATCATTGGCACGGCGCGCGTATGTTCGACATTCGGCGGGACACGTTTATTCGAGCGAAAACCGCTGTCTGCCAAACGTCGCAGGCAGACATCGCGAGTGGACGGCGCAAGCACGTGCGTGTGATCTGGCGGATAAAAGCGCTCGTTGAAAGGTGGATGGTAAAATGGGCATCTCGTTAAAGACACTGATTTAGAGCGCATCGCGAGACAGATGCGCGCTGGTTAGAAGTAATTCGATCAAAGCACTTCCTGTGCCGGACTGTGCGGCGATATAAGTAATGAGAGTCGAACATTTTAAATATACCCCCATATCGTCGTGCGTCATCTTTGCGCAGCACGTCATAAAACTGGCGCAGCGTGGAAACACGTAAAAAGCCCGGCACACTAATTGACACCGAACTTCATACCCACGCGCACAGCTTTGAAGCTATTTAACAGCGTCAGAACGTAATCGACGCCGTATTAATAAACGCCGCGCCGTAAGTTGTCCCGCACACCTTCCACCCTCCGTTCGCAAAAATCATCGTCTACAATGTGCAGGCCGTTTGATCCGACGGATACAGCAGTCGTCCAGATCCAGCTTTCGTAACGTCTCGAAAGTCGCGCACGTGCGCCATGCACGCCATCGACACGCAAACATCGGCAAAAAGGCCATCTAAATCAACGTGACCGCGGTAGTAACGTCGCCCGTGGCCCGTAATTGGTCCGCGCGAGCAACGTTCGCCCCCATGTGTGGTCTGTCATCCGCGTATTTTTATTCGACACAGTCAACGGCGGTGTTAAACGACTGACGAAACGGATGACGACTCGCTGGAACACTTCTCTTACGAGTCCACCCTCTCACTCGCGCCTTCTCTCCTCCTTCCTTCCCTTATTTATCTCCCTCGCGCGCGCGCACATTTGCGCATCGTCTAGCAGTCTCCCAACGTCCTTCTCGCTTTTACAGCTTCTCTCTAGCTTCCTCCTCGGCTCGCGCGCTTTTTTATCCCTCTCGCCTTTCGTCCCTCTTCGTCAGCGCGTCTGGCAGTCGGGCAGCATTGCCGACTGACTTTATGAGCGTTGGAGGGAAGCTCGTGAAGTGAGTTACGATTGCGAGTGCCGGGCCGCGGATCAAAGACGTTTTCGGGACAGATTGAAACGCATAATCGTGAGGAAACGCGCGCGACGATCCGCGCTGAGGGTAACGAAACGTTTCTGCGTCGCCGACGTTTCGAACCGACGACGACGACGACAACGAAGACGACGGACGGCCGACATCGCGGAATATCGGCGGACGGTTTTTGCTCGAGCGGGACCCGGCGACGTTTCCGGAGGGAAGCGGCGGGGACGGGCGCGATGGAACGCGAATCGCGGATAAATTTGGATAAACGCCGGTGTCGTCGCGTCTTGCAACGTCAAAACTCCTGCACTTAATGTCTCCGTAGCCTTTATGATTTTTCGGCTGCGCGTTATACGCGCTTTTTGCTTATGTGGCATGTGTTGGCGTTGGTCGGGGTCCAATGGCTAAATAAGTTTTCAGCGCTTGACATTGTAGTGCGCGTGTTGCTTTGATTCTTCGGGAATATCTTGTTGCGCGCTGACTGACGGTGACGTACGAGATGTCTTAGTACTGTTGCGTATGAACGTGCGTTCGAGGTGTTTACGTTGCAGAACGCTGAAGATTTTTCAGGTAGCCGAGAGGCAGGCGGGATTACCTGAACGAAACGAGTTAGAACAGCGAGACCGCCACTCTTAAATCACGAACTTCTGGAAGCAGATTAAAACTCATCCCCGTCACGATGAGGGTGCCCGAGACGGAATAGAGGGGGAGGGAAGAAGGTTCGCGCGGTTGATTTATGATGCGGGGATACGCGCGTAATGACTTGTAAAGTTATAAACTGTCCACGTGGTGTCTTCATAAAAACCGATGTAACGTGTATATCAATTCTATGCGTCAGTCTAATGCACTATAAACGTTCCTGACAAACAGGCGAGCATATGATTGACAATGATGTCGGGTCACGGTAAATATCATTTGTAACATTTCATTTCCGCGTACTCTTCATATCTCTCCTAGCCGGCTTCCAATCAAACCATTCAACCGACGATCTAACTTCTACTTCAATTCATCATTTAATCCACATGGAAACATCGCGTTTAATATTAGTATCAAACGCAATTAGTTTCTTTCAGTATCACAAAAACTAATCTCCTACTTATGTAGACGAAGCCTAAACGACAATCAACTAGATTTTATCGAGCTTCCAAAAAACATGGCACCCACGAAATAGAAAAATGCAAGAATGAACAGACAGTCGAGGTACTGAAAAAGAAATCACTAAGAAACCGTTAATAACTCATTTGCGAGTTGTCCCATGTTGGACACCACGGATGAATCGTGTTTCTCCGACGAAACATCTTGCATCGATTTATGCATACTCATACATTCCATTCGATCAAAACAATGAGGACTAAAGCGAAAACAAGAACTCGCTGCGTCTCTTCAATATTAACAGACCGTGCAAGGTTCAGTCTATTATACGCTGTGACGAAACAGGGAATGACAACTCACCGGAAGTTGGTATATAACAGGCCGCAGGCTACCATTTTACGGGCACTTGCGAACTGAGTTACGATCGTGGATGCGAATCGAAGACATTTAAGGGAGATTGAGACACGTCACTGCGTTCCTGTCAGCCGAACTAAAATGGCGTCAGATTTTCTTCCCAGTTTAATGAATGACAGCTACCTCTTGGCTACCGACGACGAGATATTAATAATAACGAGCATCCTGCGCGGTGCGTGACTGCCTCAGTTCTTTTCGCCCTCTCACACTCCCCACCTTCCGCTCCGTTAATCCAACTTGACTAGCGTGCAGGCACTTTAAGAAATTTAGTCATAACAACCCGCGGCTCCGGGGCAATAACGCGATGACGATAGGATCAGAAATTCAATATTGAATCATTGCGCGGTTCCATTCGTGCAAAGGCGAACGCTTAACATTCCTTATACACATCTTTGCTTTTCGCAAGATCGCGCAGTACGCGAAACATCTTGATCCGTTTTTAATTTCGTCCGACTTCTGCGTTCACGTCGGATTTAACGCATCATAAAAGATGCACGTTTTACTCGCTTTCCGGCAGTCAATTGAGAATGAGATCGCGTTCTGCAATTTTCCGTGACACGGTTCTCATAGAAACCCGAGCAATCGTGATAATTGATTAACAGCGGCCACTACTTTCGCCCCCCTATTTAGACAAAAGGCTCGCTGGCTCCGACTATAAACTGGCCATGCAACGACCGAATCTCCATTAACCCGGGGCCGTTTAACAGGGCGTTTGTCACAGTGGTCGGTCGGGCGAAATTTAAATCCCGGTTCGGCGCGGGCGTGCGCAGCGACGGAAAATGATTTAAGCCGCATTTAGGTTGAATGAATTATCGTCAACTGAACTCCATCGAGTGGCACTCGATTTAGCATCTGAACTTGCCGAGCACGCCGGCGTCGCGGTCGAATTGATAGGTGCCCCGAGTGAATGAAACGAATTTCGTTATCTCCGCTCGGCCAGACTCTCACGTTCGTTTCGCGGACCAAAAATACGTCCATAAAAGAGTCGCCCGATCGGGCATGCGCGGAATGCCCGGAGACGTCCATAAATATGTATCAGCGTTTAAGCGCCGCACGAAATGGCGAACGTCGTTCGACCCCAACGTTGCGTATTGCCGAACGAATGGAAAAATATTCATCCGACTTGGACGCCCATCCGCCCCGTCAGTAGAGGCCGCGCGTTGGGCTCGTATCACGAGCGCAAAAAGCCGGGGAAAAATAGACGTGGATGACGAGGCGCGTTGCATTTTGCCGATAAAAAATTACGCCAGCGTGCGCCGCGCGTTTCGGGGGCGAGCTTCGCGAAGAAGGTAAATTAAGTATTAACCGCGCTATCTGATCACGATAGAGAGCCTTTTCTCGTCGATCAATCAATCTGTCGACAGGTAATTAAAAGAGGCACCTTGTTTGTTCACGAAACGTAAATTAATCTGACCGTGACGCGGTACGTTTCTTCCGCGCTGCCCCGGCGGACATTTTTTGCGTGTCGCTTTGCGGACAAAAAATTGATTGCACCTCGACCGGTCAAGACGTACCGCGCGCGGGTCGATACATCAGCGACGCGATTTTAAGCGGACCACGGCAAAGCCTGCCTACCTTTTTCCATGCACTCCCAAGGAACCGGCCGTAGTGGAGTGGTTAAATCGACGATAAGTTCCGCCGTTTTAGCTTTTAATAAAATAAACGGTGACACGCGTATAAATCCGCGAAAGTATGTTTTTTGCTTATCTTCGGCACGTCGAACGAAGTAATTGTGTGCATTCTCAAGAATCCGCCATAACGGATGCTTTAACATCTTAGTTACTGGACTTTCTGGACTATATCTCTATACGGCAATATTTGATACAGCCTACGCGTGAACAATATAACAGTGCAAGGTATATCTACTATGCAATTATATCAACCCTTAGCGCTCCGGCACATTTTCGCAGCGGAACGAGTGAAACGGAGTTTTATTTTAAGTGAGAAGAATTACACGTGATATACAAAAAGTCAAAAAATGGTTTAATCGTAACATTGCAGAGACTGATCACGTTTTAACTACAGTTATCAATTGCCAACGTCGACGATACGGCAGCATTTTAAGCGCAATCATGTTAAAGACATTCAGCTCCGCAGCGGAGCCTACGGAGCGCTAAGGGTTAAATAGAGCTATAGATAAATACATTTACACAATTCCAACGGTAAATTGACCCGCTGCCGTGGCGTACTCTCCAGGAAAAAGGCATTCCCGCAAGCCATCACAGTACAGTAGCTACCAGATTAACCCCGCATCCGCCGAAAATATTCACCCGCCCCGCAAAAATCGCTCCGTCAAACGGCGAAACGCATTCTTGGCCCGTCCGACACTTGCATCGTCCGAGGCGTTCACGCAATGCCCAAAATGCCTGTCGGCAGACTGTCAGGCGAGACCCGTTGATAAAGCGTCCCCGTGAAAACACGGATCGGCACAGTGTACGTCGCGGGTGGACATAGAAACGGATACATTGGCGGCGAGGCATGTCGAGGCACCTTTACATTTTACATTACACGTATCTCCGCGATATCGTTGGCGCGCGGGCGTGTGGCATGGCAGGAAGGCGCTAACAAATGTCGTTCGCGCCTCGTATTTCAAGTAGTGTCATTTGTTGGTCGCCCGCGCGAGAACGGACGCCGAAGTCGGACGGACCGAGACGAGAAAGCCGTCGAGCGGAAAAAGGAGACGGCGACGAGGCACAAAGGGAGAGGGCGAAGTGACGATTACCCGGGGATTCTTCGTTTTTCCGTCGGAACCGCCGCTGTCGAAAATGGGAGACGTCGACTAATGCCGAGGCGGGCCGGCGGTTAAGACAATTTACAGACGCATTACCCCGTAGGCGCTGCTTCCTTGTTGCGGTGGGCCGGCAGGTACTCTCGTCGCGCCGATACATTCCTGCGAGTATCTTACGATCGCGATAAATTAGGTGCAACGATTCTACGATTCGGCCTAACGGCGCGCGATATGTAACGGTCGCGGCGCGCGTGATTTTATCGGTTGCAAATTTCGCCCGGCAACGTCTTGTGTAGGCAACGCGAGAGCGAGGGGCGCGGAGACTTTATACGTCGGAAGCGCCCGTAAAAGTGGTGCTGTTGAGCTTTCTATAATATGCAAAGTCGCTTGCGCAAAGAGTGTCAAACGTCTTGCGGTGACTTTACAAAGTGAAAATGTGTAAAAGTCACGGAATGCGCGTCGCGATGGTAGGAATTCAAACGTTCCTTGGCAATTTTCGTCATTGCGAATCCCACAAGGTGTCAACTGTTGTCGATCGAAGGCGTGTACGTAACGGGCCTCGAGAACTCGGCGCGTCGATATAGGAAGTACCTAGGAAGCACTGTTATTTGTAACTGCGTACACGTGCGCTCCAATTGACGCGCACGAAAGCAATCAATTTTATTTAAGTAAGAACGCGCCGTATAATCGCAGACTGAATGAACCGTGTCGACTCATTTTAAATGCCCGTCTGCACTCATCTAATAGCGGACAGTCCGCGCCACAGTACTATCCTTCGTTTGGATCCTTCGAACGAGGCGGGTCAGGTGATCTCGATCGCCTGTTATTATTAGTAATTTGCAAAACTATCAGAACGAAGGTATGCGAGTGTAATCTCGTACTCCGTTTACGCCCCTATAATGCATAACGCGCGTATATACCTTCGCCGGTTGTCCGTAGCAGTTAAGCAGCGCGCGAATAGTGATCGACTTTTGAAAATGCACGCGCGAGAGTCGCGAGTATAACGTGACTGACCACGAAACGAGTCATCGAGAAGGAAGGAGCGAATACGTCGGCGGAAATTATCGTTAATTACGAAACATTATTATTACAGCCTTCTGCGAGCGGCTCGATGTTTTGTGAGGGGGGAAAAAATCGATCGTGCCGTACCGGAACTATTTACACCTTGCTCTGGAATTAACACGTTCACTGTCGTTCGATATTCAATAATGTTTCGACCGATGCAGTGAAGTAATAGATTCTTAAGTTCCAGCGGTTGCGATGCAAGAAATTACGATCTCTCCGCGCAACATAGTTTAACACGTTGACTGCCATCTATTTAAAACCACGATGCGATGAAATTTATTAAATCGTGCAAAATGATAATGCAACTACAAAATATTGATGCACCGTTCCATTATCAATTGCATTTAAAAGATTGCAAATAGGCTTCATTGCGAATTTTTTGTATTGTTAGTAAAATCTTTTGTGTCGGTCACCGGTGTCCACCGTGGCAGTCAAAGTGTTAACTTGCGATCATTTTCATTTTAACGATCAGCAACTCAAAATAACCATACAAGCGTGTGCACTTAAGCGATTACAAGTGCGCCTAGCCAAAAAACAAGAAATTGTCAAGTAAAGCATCGACGCCGTTAACATTTACATGCAACCGCGAGCGTATCGTGATCGAAAATCGTCGGCATTGTGCGTCGGAGCCGAACAAAACCGGAACCGTACGAACTTCGCAAGAAATCAAGCGCTCTTCAGTTCGCCAATCTCGGGACGTTTCGGGTGCACTTAAGCGCACGCATATCGTCGCGGCCAAAATCTCTGCGCGGAGAAACAGACCTGCCCCGCCCGGGTTCGTCATTGTCACTGGCCAAAGTCACGTCATCGGATGACCGTCCGGAGTCAACGATCGTTTAAGTGCCAGTCCGGACCAGGTGGGTGCCACGAAGTCGTAAGTGGGACGACACGAATGCGGCATAGGACCTGGATAGGTGCTAACTACGCTTCTTCTCGTGGTTAACATCGGCTCCTAACATACAAGCGCAAAGCTGCGACCGATAAATTCCTGGAGTATTGGTAGAACGTAGCGATGGGTTGGTAATGAAAGTGTGTGTGTGATGCTGTGTTTAGGGCCATGACCAGTGTGTCATCGTACACAAATCAATAGATTTCTCATTAGGCGCTGTTCGAGGAAGAAACATTTATCCCGTCTTTATCTCGTAACGGGTTCTTTTGTAATTGAATAAGTCTGTTTGTTCTTTGAACAGAAAGTAAGAGATCGCTTGAGAAAGTATGGCTATAAGTGCGCTATAAAGTAATGACAGGAATGATGCCTTCATCGCAAGAGTAATGATAGGAAAATAGTAAAGTTTGCCGCAAAGAAGCTCTGCGCTGGAAGGAAGGGAGAGCATCAAGATGGATACACAAGTCTACACGTACATCTAGGGACCGGACATTGGTCAGCGTGTCTGTGCTGCTTTTTCTCAGTGTGAACGCTTGTTCAGCTTGCTGTCGCGCAAGGCATACACCGGCTACGTCAATCTACCTGAGCACGAACTGAGGCGCCCATCCTGCCCATCGGGTACATACCTATATAAACGCAGTCCGGACGAGTGCTATCTCCCCCCGGCATCGGGCACCCGACGCTCGACGCTTGTTTACAAAACATTACAATTTGCCGGGACCTACACGAAAAGCTACCATCAATTTATTAGGAGTAACCTCTACCTCCCTGTCCCATGGACGCTCATTCCCGATCTCCGTTTCTTCTCATCTCGCCCATCCCCCAGCCTCACTCTCATTTGCCTTTTTAACGTCCCTGTTCCTTCCCTTCGCTTCCACTCCTTCCTGCTCCTTCAGATTCCACCGCGCCTCCTCGCGGCTCCTAATCTCTGCGATCCGGCCGATTCCGACAGATCGTAACTTCACACTCGGCACTTGTTTACAAAACATTACAATTTGCCGAGACCTGCGCAGAGCGCTACCATCAATTTATTAGAAGTAACCTCTTCCTCCGTGTCCCACGAGCGCGCATTCTCGATCTCTGTTTCTTCTGATGTTACCCATTCTCTCGCTCTTCACTCTTGCTCGCCTTTTTAACGTTCCTGTTTCTTTCCTTCACTTCCACTCTATCTTCCTGCTCCTTCGGATCTCTGCTCTCCCCCTGCTAGACCTCGTCTCTCTCTCTCTCTCTCCTGCTTCTAATCTCAACGATCCAGCCGATTCCGACCGGTCGTAACTTCACGCTCGGTCGACGCGGTCGTAGCTTCTCGCTTAACTAAGTCATTGGCTATTTATTACGGTTGACACCTCGACGAAACCCTATATGCCCTGGAGTGGTTCCTTCTCTCTTTTTTCGGCCTCTCCTTCTGGGTCCATCTCGCTCTGTCCTTTGATGCCGATGCCACGGTGGCCTCGTGAAAGCGAGCTACTGTTCCCTTCGTGTGAATCGACCGTTCGTGGAGATAGATGGCGCTTGAGAGGCGCTCTTAATGGAGTGCTGCTCGCGCCCTTAAGATTTCGCTTCGGAACATGCGGCTGGAACGAGTTTATTCAAACGCAGGATTTGACGCTCGGCGTGAGTCACTGCCGGTTTACACGATTGGGTTTTCTCGGATGTATATTGTCTCGAGGCAACGCTCCCATTCGCTAAATCCGAGCTGCGAATGGCGCATGAGTGTCTTCGCAACTATCGGTGGTTCGTTAGGAGTGACTGGCGCAGGTCGATGGTGGAAATTGAAAGGAGATACAAATCAAACACGTGTTTTCTTTTGCTTAACGACTCCATTCATCAAGGGGCGAAGTCGTTTCAAACAAGCTCAACTAACAAACGGGTCCGTTTTGAAATAAGAATGTTAAATGTTAAATCGAAATAAGAACGGGGTCTTGCGGTTGTTCGATGCTAAAAGCATCCGCGTTCGTAAAGGCGATATTGTAGGTAGCCGTGTGCGTGCGCGGTGAAACGCAAAAATACTCGATGCCGAACAGTGAAAACAAATCTCAACGAGAGGCGATCATCAATTTCGACGACGCAAGCGTGTCTTCTGCTACTCCCCTGGTTAGGGTCTCATTTAAATTCCCTGCCTGAAGACGCGGGCTGATGATCGGGAAGATTGATCTGAGAAGTTGTAGACTCACGTCATATTTATGTCGTGCCGCTATTCTTAGCTATTAAATGGAGCTAGAGCTTTTTAGTGCGCGCAACTTGTCGCGATATAATTCGAGACAAACGACGGAAATTGACCCGAAGAAGTTTCAACGGCACACTTTATCTCGCCTTAGAATCATCATATAAATCTGCGGGCCCTGTTTATTTAGCAAACATCAAACCGCGCGCGAATTCAATGCAAAAATACTCGATGACGCGCGGCGGGAATAAGTCACGCCACGTATGTTTTCCGTTACTTATCGCCTCGTAAATACTTCGAAAAACGCCGAGGGGATTTTATCAGAACGCGGTAAATTGTTCCAGCGGGACCCGAGGACCGTATTCTATCTCGCCTCATTACAGCCACGAGCGCAGCCGTCGATCGCGCGGATATTTGGAAAATAGTGTCAACGACACACATACGTATGCGCAATAACGGTCACGAGAACATTCGAGCCGTCGGATGCTGAAAAGAAATCTCCGAGCAAGAGCCGTCAATTCCGCCGACGACGCGCGCGCGTCCTCTTCCACCATCTTAACGTCTCACTTAAATCTCTCATCTTTCCCCCGAATCAGTACGGCGAAAGCCGTCGAGGCCGGCGAGGCGAGCGACGAAGATCGATCCGGAAAAATTTCGTCGACGTCCCCCGTCTCGCCTCGTTACCGGCACGACGACGTCCCTGATCGCGATTTATCTCGCAATACATAACGTCGCGCGCCACGCGCACACCTATATACGTGCGCGCCTTACGCTCGATTCATGCCCGCCGTTTACCCAAGTTTATTTGGGAATGGCGGTCCGTTTCCGTGGGTGAATTGCAGCGTGTCCAACCGTAAATTTCAGCCGTGTAGGATCTTCGTGGGCGATTATTCGCCGCGGGCGTCCAAGATACGCGATGATGAAACCGAACACCATCGGGTCTCATTCGGACGTCTGGCTGGGCAGAGAGTGCGCGCGATCGGGAGGGAAGGAGAGAAAGGGAGACGAGAGGTGCCTGTGTGCGTGACAGGGCGAACGGGTGTGTTCCAGCGAGAAGAATGAAAGAGACGACCGGCGGTGCGGGAGGCGGGCGTGGCGGGGAGGGAATGAGCCACGACACGGTCATTTCCAGAATTCCGATGAGACACCTCACCTGGCCTTAAGGACGACGAAGAAGGTGATTCTCTCCGCCGTAATGCTCGCGCGTCAGCCCGGGCGGATTTCATTGACACCCGGGCGCGTTAAATAATTCATTAACGCGCGGACAATTTATGACCGTCGCGGCGAAATTAGTTAACGCGGACGCCGAAAGTGCATCGGCGAACTTTTTTCCCCCGCCGAGCGCGGCCGCGCGTTCGGCTGAATTATCTCGCGGCCGCCTCGACGATGTCGGCCGATTAATTTGCGCGCGCCTCGATTTCCCGAAGATACGGCTGGCTCGCGCACGTATTGACGGACGGAGAAACGTGCGAAAGGCAGGCCGCGGCGTCGCGCGATAAATAATTCATCGGCCGGCCGCTGTAATTACTCGAAACGTCTCTCTCTAGCCGAGCCCCGGCGTGCGCCGTATATAGATCGCGTTAATAACAATTACGCCGCGAAAATAATTGTCGGCCCCGGCGCGTCGGTCGGCCGAATTCCTTCGTTCTGTCGCGGGCCCCGTCGATGGGACCTAAATGTCACCGGGGGGATCGTTCCCGAAACGTACGAGTGGCTCGGCCGCGTCATGTTCACGCGGACGCGAGCTTTAAATTATTCATAAACCCGCAGGTAATTCGTAGTCAAATAATTCAGAGCCGATTATCAGAGACGCTTGGCGCACGTTGAACGTTCTAATCTTAATTGGTAAGGTGTCGCGTAGGCACTTCTATGCCGGAGAACTTTTTCGAAAAAGCGGTAATTCCGTCGAAATGTCCCGGGTAAGCCGGAGTATCGTGTCGGGATTCCACGGTAATGCCTGACACTTTTTGGCGTTCGCGGCTGGCCGTAATTTATCGCGCTGCCGTTGTCGTGAAACGGCTTATGAGAATATCGCGGAATAATTCGACGAGCGAGAGGCGACGAGAGCGGCGGAGTTTCGGCGGGGCTGGAAGAGGGAAGGAAGCAGGATAATTGCGCGACACGTCGGCTGGAATCGCGGGGTCAAGAAACGTGTAAAACGATTCGCGGACACATCGACGCCGCGACTTATCTCGATACGATCGTGAGTTATTCGGCTGCGTTAAGGAATCCTGTCGAAAGTCCGCCTGGTAACGACAGTTTTACCGTGCGACTTCTACGTGGGTGGCACGTCGGGATATAAGAGAGCGAGTCGATACGGGAGAACGGCACGATACGAAATATATTTATTTGGGGAGATATTGCGGGGCGAGTAGACGGACGAGCGTCACGGTGTCTGTCGCGGGAAGAGATAGTTTTTTGCTCGTTAATGGAACCGAAAGAGACGACCATTATACGGGATTGTCGGAAAAAGACGGTCATCGGTCTATTGGCCGTGAACGACAAAAAGGCTCGTTGCGTGTTTTCTTATCTAAAAGAACCGTATCGCACGGATGGGTGCAGCTTGTGAGGAAGAGTAATTAATGCGGCCAGAAGGTTGCATGCCACGTATTCTGCCGACGTAACGCTAACGTGTCCAACGCAGCGTCGTCTCTTGCGCAGGCAGTGATGCTGAAATGCGAAAGTATCAATCGGCCGACGTCGTTATATGAAAATGACCGGTCGGTTACGTCGAGAAAAATGCATGTTTACTCGCGCGGCTCAATCAATACAAACGAATCCGTTTGAAGCGGAACGGCCGGACGATTAGTGCGAGAGAATCGAAAATCGCCCGCGTTACCGTGATGGCTCGGTACAAACGAGGAAATCCGACCAATTTACCGCGATGATTCGAATAAACGAGAAAAAGAACCCGGCGATTCGACGAGCGCGCCTGTTGTTCAGGGGACGGTATTTGTCGCTCCGTCGCGTGGATCGCGATGACGACGAGTTCCGTGATTTTTACGTAATCGACGATCGTGCCAGGTGAGCACGGAATAACGCCAATCCTCGAGTCAAAGTTTATTTCCAACCCATACACTGCGACCAGGCCAAACATTGACAGAGCCTAGTCAAATCATGTCTTTGTCTAGTTACCTTGAACGCAAAGCGCGCGTCTATCGGTAGGAAGTTCAGCGAATTCAATTGCGACGCGTCGCAAAACTTGTCCATCTATTTTCGACTATCTACATAGAAACGTCACTCGCACTCGACTCTAGATCTAACGACGTTAATCGTCGGCGTAAATCAATGCAACAGGGCACGTTCAATTTGCGCTCATGCGAGACAACTTGATAGGAGGTTGAGAACTTTTAAACGGCATACTCGTTCGAGAATCGTTAGCTAAGTTCCGAATAAACACGTGTTGGCCGTTCGCTTTCGATCAGTGTCAGTATTTCAGCGGGGCAATAGTAAAGCGCGGCGCAGCTCGTATAGCATAAAAGATACGCTGACAAGTTTCTGCGTAAGTGATAAAAATAATTAGCCGTACATTATGACGCCCCGCGACGTTTGTCGCGATAGAGTTCGACTCGGACCGCGTATTGGAGTTATTTATACGAGTTCTGTATTTATTGAATTGTACGAGAGCCTGAAATGTTAGCCGGAACTAATTGATAAAGAAGGCGTGAATACGTTTCGCTAGGCCGTTTTGATATAAGAAATGGCAAAGTTGTACCGTGAATTCGCAGTCAGGCACTCCGTTCAAACGTCGTTTATGGAGTAAATTAAATTTAACCTGCCTTGCTAATTAGTGGCACAGTAATATATTTATTGCAACGCAAGCTATTTAGTTTACGTGATTTCTATTAGACGAAAGACTGAAAACTCGTTACCAGACAATTTTTCCGAAAGACTGTATTCGCTGTCGCACTCTATGTTTCATGAAACATCCATTAGATTTGCATGTAGAAATAGTCAAGTTTCACTGATTCATCAAGAAATTAGAATGAAATATACGATAACGACCGAACGTTCCAATTTTGTATGACACATAATTGACGCAACATTTTCTGTTTTATCGCCTTCGCGATGGCTATTAATTTTCCATAAAATATTTTAAGAACGTCGTTTACGTTTACGGATATATTTCCATTCGATGTAACATAAATTAGTAAGTACTGGTACGCATCAACCTAGACACAATTTCAAGAGAGTATATGTAACGTCTCTATCGTGACGCAGCGCATTATACGCAATCATAAATTATTACGTAAAATCACTATAGAGCCGGTCCGATAAGGAAATTAATATGTACCGAGTACGTGCAACGATTTTATAATTAAAGCGAAAACAGCGGTCAAGCTTCTAATAAAAGCCAAATCAAGACTTTCACGATTTACAATCTCGATCGGAATTAATGTTAATTGCAGTATACATCACGCATGTTAATAGTACATTGAACCACATTCTGCGTAGCAACGTAAAACGTTAACCTACAATGACTTACTAAGTCTTTTGATATAAACACCAGCATCCGTAAAGCAAAAAGACAGAATCAAACATCTTAAATGAATCCCAATGACTAAAATCTAGAAAAACCTAATAATCCCAAAAATCACTATAGCGTGTCTTGAATAATTCTTTACTCTTGTATCATATATATTTATATATAAAGTTTTACGTACAAATATGAGCAGCGGATTAAACAGAGCACAATCAAACATGAATAACACGTAATCTCAAAAATCACTAGAGCATATCTTTATACGCAAAGCGGAATGCCCAAGTAGGTGCAGTAGACTCAGTCAAAAATTGTCACTAACATACGCAAGCGTTTATAATGAATTATTTTTACTAGGTTTTTAAAGAATATTGACGCCTTGAACACGTAGCGGTCAAGCCGTGCCACACGTAAAGGTTTAAATGCGGTAGCCATTATATTCACGGAGGCAGCATTTCAAGTCAAACGACGGAGGTAAGAGCAAAGGAAGTCGCCCGAATGATCACCGGTAAGAGACCGTCGCAACGGCGCTCACTCACTGAGCGCCTTCTCGTTTCGCCGCCATAACAATGGCGGTAATAATGTAATGAAACAGCTATTTCAACCTACTGCACGGCCGCTTTAATGCGCGCACTCATATGGAGCGAACCTCGGCTTTTGGTGCGCATTTTATCGCGCAGTGAAAATTGCAGGCGTGACACGGTTTTCGTTAACTCCCCGTACCTTGCCATAACTCCCGGCCAACGGTCACTTTATTATCCGCCATTTAAATTTCGTCTCAATTTAGATGAATTCCCGGACGCACACTTTATCCTTCTACCGAACGAATGCGCGGCATGCGTGGAAGACGTTACGTATGGAGAATACGTGATTATGGACCGGTTGTAGATAACCATCTGCGCTTTCGCGCGCGTGGTCTGGTACAGAAAAAAAATATTGTTTTGTTTCTATGCAATCTTACGGCGAACGGTAAAATGTTTGAACAGTGCCGGGTTCTCGTGCAACTGGCAGGTTTACCTATCGAGTTGCTGTCATATGTTTACGTTTATTGTACCTGCGCGGAATGCGTTTTGGCGGCTCTGCTACTGGCGAGCGTATAGGAATATTCTAAATGAAAGTATTCCGCAGCGAAAGGGTTAATGTCAGAGCGGAGCGGACACGTTAGCGCGGAAATACGAGCGAGTTGGCGCGACGAAACGTAAATAGCATCAAATCTGCACATCGCGCGCTCGCGATTCGTATCGTTAAAACTGTAAACAGCCGGCGGCCTCTCTCTCTTTCTCTCCTGCTCGCTCGATTCGTTAGATTCGGATCTTTACTGTCAGGCGTGCACGTGCTCATTACGATATCGCGAAGCGTTCGAGCGAGTTAATGCGACGATCATTGCGCGAATTATCGCGGCGCGATTGTGTAAATTTTCGAGATCGCAACGACGATTTTCGTTTTTCGCGCGCTCTTTTATTCATGAGCGGCGGGATAACTTCAAACACTGTGGCTCCGGTAATGTTCTGCTTAAACGGGTATCTTTACTCACGCTGCTCGCTGTATGAACGATTTAATCTTACGTGTTGCTGACTTTCTGCTGCTAAACGTGGCAGCGTACTTATACGCGAGGGGTATCTTTCACGTTTTCCACGTGCCATAATTTCGTTTCAGCGAATTCACCTCTTTCAGACCATGAAAGGCAGTGCCAAATGGTCGCGCGCAGATAACAGATAACCTCTGCACATTGTTACGTCAGCTACATCGCGTTGCCACGTTTTGAGAGGTATTCTCTGAAAATTCGTTACCCGAGGGCGCCTTTCACCGTCGCCACAAAGTATCCCAACCCGTCGCTCCGTGCCATCTACACACGCCGTTAAGAAAACAACACGCCAAATCTCATTACACTAAATCACCGACTCCCAGAAATTTCGACTCCTTTACCAGCTACCACATAAGTCCCACCCGAAACCCCTCTGCGCCACTTTTCCTCTATAAACAAAAGTCCCCGATCTCCCCAAATGCCGCGACTCCAACAAATTGGCAAATCGAACTCACCGTGCTGATGCAGTTTTCCGCCGCCGACGGCTTGCTGTTGCGAGTGTCTGTGATGATGGTGCTGCGTCTGCTGCTGTTGCTGCGGCTGCTGTATCTGCTGCTGCTGCTGCTGCTGCTGTTGTTGCTGTTGCTGCTGCTGCTGCTGCTGCGCCTGTTGTTGCCGCGAGTCCCTGGCCATAATCGCCGCGATACTGAAGTCCGTCGCGCACTGCCTGTTGGAGTTGCAATTGTTGTTGATGTTGTTCAGCAGGCTGCTGTTCGGTGACGGGCTCGAGCTGTCGTCGCCCTCGTCCCTGCATCCGGACAAGCCGGTGGGTACCGCGGAGGCGGCGGTGCCCTCGCCCTGCATTTTTCTCCCAAGAAAAAGGTGACGCGATTCTTCGTCGTCTTCCTCACTTCCGGCTCCTCCGCCGCCGACCCCGCCGCCGCCTCCGCCGCCTCCTCCGCCGCCTCCACCTCCTCCTCCACCGACACCCCCGAATGAAGACAGCGTCAGTCCGTTTCTCTTCCTGCCGGCGAGGCTTCGCGACTCCAGCAACATCACCTCGCCCGCTGCTTCGCTACCCTCGCGTCGGCCAATTGTTATCGCACGCCCGTCGTTGTTCGCTGCTGGTCGGTTCACCGTATTTCCAGGCGGCGTGCCTCACGTTCGTCCTTTCGAGCGCCGACACGTCTAGGCCAACCTGCCGGTAGGTTCAACCTGGGTGTCGGTGTCAGTCCGTCTTTGGGTTAGGAAGAGGAACTGAGTGCGGCGGTAACATTGCCACAGTGCAGGCTGGATGCTGATGTCGGCTTCGTTTGGGTGCTTTAGGCGGACTGACAGCAGTCTTTGGGAGAGGGTTGCAGGTAAATTGATGGCGTGTGCGTTAGCGAAGGTTTTTGTTTAGGGGCGTTGGCGTTGGGGAAACGTCACGGTAGAGAATCGTTTGGGTTGTTTGTGACGGTTGTCGGTAAGCGTTGTTAAACAAGCGGAATTAAGGTTGTTGAAGTTCTGCGAGTAAGGGCGCAGTTGTTTGTATCTTAATGAAGAGTGATTTGAGGAAAGTCGATGTCAGCCCGTTTGTTCTCTAGGTAACAGGGCTTTGAAGGTTTTACAGTCACGGCTTGATTATTGCTGCTTCCACTTCATATGCGTGTACGGTTATCGGGTTGTTGTCATAGTTATTAACATTCCTATGCCATCGCAATTCACAGGTTTCGAGTCAACGTACGACGACGTCCTAGGAAACTCGCGCGAAGTAATCAGCATCGTCGAACGGTTCGGATTATCCGCTGAAAAAATCACTTGAAGCGTGGTCCCGGCGAAGGAACACGTAGTTGTCTCTTCATTTTCTCTCAAATGTCAAAACTAAGTCCACACGTGTCAACGGTTACAGATCAAACGTCACCGTGCCGTTCACGAACTTCCACTATCCATACGACCGGAACGTTCGCTTCAAAGTACCGAGGTACCCAAAATCGAAAAGACTACATTCAACGACGTCTTCTCACCAACGGTTACCCCGGCGTCAGAACCGTCCCGAAAATGATCGCGTCGTCAGCCGCATAGGCAGTAACGTCAGCGTTTAAGGAATAACCGAACGTTAAGTCACTCCACGAGGTACGACGATCAGGTACGACGATCGGGCGCGAAGTGTTCTCTGTCACGGTAACGAACAGACTTCCCGCCTCTGGTACGCGTCAGAGTACATGAGCGTAGAACGACGGACATGTACTGCGCGCGAAAATTCGAAATGCCTTGCGTCGGCACGGGTCGTGTGCCCGTCGCACGAAGTGAGACAGAATGGGACTCGCGCGAATTAAGCACGGTGCGGACAGACCGAGGAACAACAGACCGACCGGTTGTCCGACAGACTGACCCGCGCCACCGGCGGTCGCCTCTTGGTTTCGGCCCCCACCCCCCACGCCTGGCCTCCCTCGAACGAACCGGCGGCGGTGACGGCATCGAGGAAGGGGCGAGAGAAAAGCCGATGCCGTGTCGGCGGGTGTACAGTAGGCGGTTCGTCGGCAAGAGACTCCGCCCGGTCGATCAGCACCCGGCTCCGCCTGCGGGCTCTCTCCCGCACGGTACACCTCGAGTTCCACTGGTAAACGTTATTATCGCGTTCCCTCTCGCTCGCCAACACTCGTCGGTCTCGTTCTCGCGTTTTTCCTTCTCGCTTCGCGTCTCACCGTATTCACCGCACCGTCTTTCTCCTCTCTTCGCACGGGGGATCTGTCTCTTCCTTCTCATCCGCCGCCTTTGTCTCACTCGTGCTCTCACCCTCTCACCACCGCCAACCGGGAGCCAGCTCGTGTATACGCGCTCGCGTCCACGGGAGGCGCCCTTCGGAGTAGTGGTACGGACGAAGGTGTGGGTACGCGTACGTGCAGAAGGATCGCGCCCCTCTATGCTTCCGTCTTTCTCCCTTGCTCCGCACCCTTCCACGACTGGGATCCCGTCTCTCGTTTCGTCCTCCTTACTCGCCCTCTAGGCCGCCCAAGCCCTGCGCAACCCCGCGCCCAGCCCCTCCGCGCTCGCTCTCAACGTCTACACGTACGAGCAGGGTGGTACGGTATTATGGTCTCGTACGCGCCATCCAGCCACGGCAGCTGCCATTTTTTCTTACGAGAGGGGGCAATTGCTGACAGGGACCGCTTTCCTCTCCGTGCCCGCCGTAGCCTCCGCCGGTCGAGTGGCGCAATTTATTGTTTTACTGGCGGAGCTTTAAACACGAGCGAGCGGCCAACGCCGGTGGGTGGTTAGCTCGCTGCTGGCTGGCTGGGTGGGTGGGTGGCTTTGGTGGTGGGTTGGTTGGTTGGTTCGTTCGTTCGTTCGTCGGGTGGCTGGCTGGGTTCGCACGGCCGGCTGTATCGCTCGGGTGGGGATGGTAGTTGGACTATCGTCGGTATACGCTGGGAAACCCGTCAGCGTCTACTACCGTGCACCGCGGACGATGCTACACTTCGCCGATTATACCGCCGCACTTCTTATTACCGCGCTTCTCTTCTTCCCTCCTCTTCTTCCCGCCGCGGGTTCCGGCGCTTCTCCTTCTCGCACCTCTCGTTCCGCTCATTCCCGTCCCTGCCTTCCTCCTACTCCTACGCCCTCCTTTGTTACGTTCTCGCGCGTTCGTTCGCGCACGGCTTTTCCTCACCGTTCGACCTGGCCCCCGGGTGTTTCCACTCGATAACGCGGAATTCGCGAGGATTTCCGCTTCACTGGCGAATGTCGCACCTCCATTGCTGTGCGGTGCTTATTAGCTTCGGTTAGACCGCTTACTTCTCTCCTAATCATGGTAGCGAATTTCTCTGCTAATGCACTTTGTGGCTACAATTTATCTTGTGCTTTTTTTCCTCCGCCGCGGAATTTTTTGTTTCGTCAAAATCTGTACGTCAGCGATAGCATTAGCGCAAAGTTCGTGTTGCAATGTTTTATCTTGTATAAGTATGCCGAAAGTCACCTTCTAGTGATGTATTCGTCAGAAAACTTTTTCTTTTGGTACTTTTCAGTGCCAGCTGCAATATAACATTTTACTTCTTATTAAATGGTGCTATTACACCCTAAATGTTTCTTTGTCATTCAAATATTTGCGAACGTGGTAATTAGTCAATCTTGTTTTTTACGTCCCTGTCGCCACGCACTTGCCGTTTCTTTCATCTTAACGCTTGTCTTCTTTAATCTCGCTTCTCGCCCGTCATGCAAATTTACTCTCCATTTCCTTTCTCCTCCGAGATGTTTTCACCGCTCGATATCTTCGCCATTGAAAGATGCTCGAACGGGTCAATCGGACGCTTTTACAGTTGATCTGGCCACTCGCTCGCGAAAGTATTACGGCCAAAATAACGTTATCCTCGCCCCGAAACGATCAAGGAAGACGAATTGGAAATGGATGCGAAGCTGCAGCGTCCGCGTTTTTTTGCGTCAGCCAGCTAGCGGGCGGCGAGCGTTATTTTATCGATGGGCCACTTGAAACGTAATGTTCTGTTTGAAATAAATTTCGCATCTGATTCGGGTCGAATCGTCGCCCGGAGCGGGATATTGATTTTCGTCGACGCTTCTATTACCCGCCAGCCGAGATCCCGAGGCGATTTAAAGCTGACGCGGGAGCAGCAAATTGCGAATTGTCGCGAAAGTCAGGATGCAGAAGACAAAAGCCGGAAAAGAGAAGAAGAGTCCGGTGCGATCTTTGCCGACGAGCAAAGGATGCGGCTCAACGTCGACGGACGGTGCGATATTTTTAACGAACATTTTTTCCCGCAAGGTCATGGCGCCCGTGGTAAACGAATAAACGGCGAGGAGCGGATGAAAATATGTAGCGGCGGCGAGATGCAAAAGCTTGCCGACGCCGCCGCGGCTGGAAGAAGTGGATTGCCCCGGATATTATTATAATAAAGCAGGAAATTACCTTGTGTGATAAATGCGCGGGTAGCGATACGCGATCGTAAATGATATCATCAGCAGATTATTGTAATTACACGCTTCGAGATATCTCGGGAGTAACGCGTCTTATTAGACGATCTCGCACGACCGCGGCGAAACTCGGAACGCGCGCCATTATCTATACGCGCACGCCGAACGTAACCATTTTCGTCCATACCATAATCCGTAGAAAGTAGCTAACGTGAAGCGTGACACAATTTGCCGGATCGATGTTTACGGTCCGCAACACGCGAGTTTAGTCGCCGGCTCTTCTCACGAGATTTCTCACGAGATTTATCACGAGCTCAAAATATCACTCGGGCGAATTGCCGATGATCTAACGTAATGAACATATTTGCTTGTAATTCTGCACGCGCACGGTACTTCTAATATCGGCCTGACTAACGGCGATGCGTGTTTCTTGCTCGGCTAGACAGCGCCGGTTGGATATCTACTAGATGTAGACTCCGTGTAAAGAGAATGCCACAGGGTGTAAACGCTAACGTAGAAAGAAGTCAGATCAGCGATTCCGCTAAATGAACATAAAATACTACACGCGATTCATTAGTTTCTAAACCAACTGTTTCCGAAACAAGAACGTTTCTGAACAAATGACCGGGAAGTCACGGGGTCAGCGTACAAGCCCACCATAATCGTATTCGGAGTGCAATCTATCGTTAGACGAAGCCACGTTAATTCTATTCCTAATAAATTCCACTCGCTGTCTGCCGGCTTCCTCGCAGCCGAGAACAAGAATTAATTTCTACACGCGCAAGGCGGTTCTGACGTGGATACGCCCATCTTATCTAGATGAGCACTCGAACGGAAGTCAGCGCGCGGACTCGATCATTCGCGACGATCGACTGTGAAAGTAGCGAGCCCCCGGTAATTCCTCTCTCGTAAATTCCGCAATTAGCGTCAGAGGGAAGTGTCACGCAAAGGGTGCGGGCATGTAAGTCGGCGCATTTCAGCGCGCCTACACATTATCTCGAATAATTTACAGATGTTCCCGACGTTAGCGCAAACAGCCGGGTGTAGAGAAAAAAACACACTCCCGCATAACGCACCCGGCTCAACTTGCGATTGCACCTAGAGTCGGCGGTTTTGGCTCACGTTTTATTCGCTCGCGGCGATTATCAAGGCGAATAAAGAAGGCAGCGGCGAATAATAGGTAATTACCTAAGTAGTTACTGTTGCTAACTGACGGCCGTTACGTCGCCTCGGTAAGCATCTCTAATTACCGGCGCTACAACTGCAGATCCGATCTCGAATTCATGCACGCTGAGCCTCACGGCCGCGGCACGTGTTACAAATTCGCTAATTGTGCCGAGAATCATTATTCGCCGCCGCTGCGGTCGGTAATAATTAAATGAAACGTTAATTAAGCGAACGGAGTGCCGATATTTGCTAAACGGGCGGCGAACGGTGAGATTAGAGAAGTCAACGTTGGACGTGTCTAGCGACGCCGGTCTGTGCATATTTTACTAACGGGAGTAAGTGTAAAGGAAATAACGTGCGAAATGTCTAAAGTGAAATGTTTATATTAATCAGCGCACTCGCGACATTCTACGCTCGCTATGGGTAAACGCAGAATTCGAAATAAACATGTATATAGCGAATGCGAATGCGATATGCGAATGCAGATTACAGAAGTCAACGTTGGACGTGTCTAGCGACGCCGGTCTGTGCATATTTTACTAACGGAAATAAGTGTAAAGAAAATAACGTGCGAAATGTCTAAAGTGAAATGTTTATATTAATCAGCGCACTCGCGACCGTCTATACTCGCTATGGGCAAACGCACAATTCGAAATAAACATGTGTATAGCGAATGCAAAAATATTGAATAATGATGATCGCGTTACCAGCGTTCTCGATCGAAAATAAAGGAAATAACGTGCGAAATGTCTAAAGTGACATGTTTAAATTAATCAGCGCACTTGCGACCTTCTGCGTTCGCCATAGGCAAAGGCAGAATACGAAATAAACATGTATATAGCGAATGCGAAAATATTGAATAATGATGATCGCGTTACCAACGTTCCGAACCGAAAATTATGTTTCTGCGCAAAGCACACAGGTTTATCGTCGATATGTTTATTTATACCTCCCGTAAAGGCGCGTAATTTCGCAAAGCTACACGCGGTACAATCGCAAGCTGAAACGCGACGCCGAAGTTTCCCTCACGGGCAAAGCGTTAATCATCGTCATTAACAGCTGCAGGACAACCGCAAACGCGCATCTCGCGGCCCTCGATCCTCTGGCGGTAACTATTGGCGAACGAACAATGATAAAATTCCTGCGGTCAGAGAAAATGACGCCGGAAACCCGAGGAGTTTATCCGTAATCATATTGTTCGGCATTCCGACGTTGCGGCGCAAGGGCATCGCTGATCTGCAGAGTCAACACGAGTTTGTCCGGCGTGTAACAAAACATATCTACTTACGGGTGCAGTTGCACGCGCTCGGGCTCTTTCCATGTCGAATTGAATAACCGGAGCTATGTACGTACACGATGGGTATGCGCTGGGCGGCGTTATTCGAAGTTATATAGAACGGGGTTACAAAGGAGTATATGTAGTTCTTTTCGGTCCGGTCATCCTCGACGTCGTCGTGTCCAACAGACTATGCAACCGCTATTATTCTAAACAGCGACGGTTCCGCGCGCGTAAGGGTGGCCGACATTGCGCGCTCAGCGCAAAAACTGGAATCCTTAGCGACGATTGCTGCCAATCGGCGATCCATGAAGCACCGTAACGTGTCGTTTTTTCGCAGTCAAACGAGATACACTGTTCGGCGTGTTCCCGATGGCGAAAGGCATACGAATGTGTATTGCACGCGCGCGTGTCTACTTCGGGTGAGATGTAAAAAACATCCTTGAGCGTCGTGGAGAATTGTTAATGCCAGACGGAGCGTTTGGAAAGGAACGGTCTTTTTCAGAATGCAAATAAAGGTGACGGTAAAAGTATTCCTATGCCGATACAGAATTCTTCTCACAGCGATCGGTATTGTTAGCTAAGCGGCGAATACGATTTTATCCGGTTACTGTGTCCGAGCTGTGTTTGTTAATTGTGCGATATTAGTTTGCCGCGATACTTGGAGAATGCTACGTAATTGACCGTAACGCAAAGATCTGTAATCCATTTCGCGGTTCAACGAGCGTTCAGAATGAAGCGAGCCGTTCCATAAAACGTCGCTGCTTTGTCTCGACGTTGCAATTGCACCCTATTCAATCGCGGTACAAAAGAGCAACATGTCATACATACACGATCTCTCAACATGCAATGTGCAGAAAAAGCGTAATTCTCCATGATTCCTAATCATTCATTTTATGACCGACAGCATGGGTACAGAGGGAAAAATAACATGTGCAAAAACACGAAGAACTATTTTCATACAACCCACAGAAAAATTTGAACAGAAAGCCACTCAAAGATTAGCATTTTGAAAAGTATACTATCAGTACATGGGATCAGTCGGAGTAAACAGAACTGAATCCTTAAAATAAGAACAAAAATTTCGACAAATTTACGGTGGGCATTATACCTCAATAGTTCTGTTTTTCGAAGTACAACAAAGTACTCAACATGCAAGCACATACCTGCACGTGCGCTTCGACGCTGCCTCGAAAACTTGTTAATACCAGACAGGATCTCGCGAGCTCTCTATGAGGGAAATTAGAGTTTTTCCCCAAGTTTTTCCGTCAGCCTGCGTTGAAGTGCCAAAGCGCGCCTTTTACATGGTCCCGGTCACATGTCGATCTGCAAAAACGTCAAGCCTTTATTACGGAACGAAGAAATGAGACGCGAGAGGTGATAGGGAGGAGAGGATTGAATGAAAAAGTCGCTCCCGATTGCCCTTCCAACCGCGACACTGAAAGTTATTTAAGAAACGCATCTCACACGACGGAGATGTCCTTCGGAGAGTAGCGGTGTCGGGCAAAAACGAATATATCCTGCGACGGCAGCGCACATTACTCGATATCTAACGTTGTTGCACGACCCTTCTGCTCCTCCGAGGCAAACGAGTCGGTCTGCTCTGTAACTAAATATACCTACTTACACGCACGCATGCGTGCGTGTCGTACGCGAGGAGAATAGGCAAACGTTATATTCAGAAAGCGCGCAGCAGCGAGTAAGATTGATGGGAAAAGGAAAAAACAGAAATATCGGAACCGGAACTGTGACGGAGGAAAGAAGATTGAATATGAAGTTGTTTAGCGCGCAATAAACAAACAGGAACGAATCCTTAATTGTCCCACAATTGAACTCGACTGTATACGCTTGTTAGTTAAAAATCGGACTGCTGTTTATTACTAGCAGCTTCTATACTATAGCCAAGTCCCCTGCATCAGATTCCGTTCGCGTCTTCAACTGCTGCTGCTGAAACGAATTCCTTTCTTTCGTCCTTATCGCGATTTTCCGACATGCCGTCAGTACATGATATTAATACATTGACTGCCAAGCGTATTTTATTATATTAGAACGACGATGCTATGAAGTACTACAGCGTTCGACTGAATTATGCAAAATGTAAATAATGTGCAGGTATTGCACACCAAAGGATCGAATCACTATTCTAATAACAACTGCGTTTATAAAATAATAATTGCTACCCATTGCGAATATTTTGGATCTTCAGTAAAATTTCTTGCGTTAGTCATCGGTGACCATCATGGCAGTCAAAGTGTTAAACAAACGAGTACACTCTTAAATGCCCTAGAATTAAAGTCAACCCTACACGTTTCCTATTTAAAAGCCAAACGGCTGTTTATCACCACCAGATTCCCCACTACATCCGCGTCTCCTGCATCGCATCGCCGTATTCCATTCACGCATCTGCTTCTACTGCCGCTGTCGCAACAAATTCCTCTCCCTCATTGTCACGATATTCCAAGTCTCCGGTACAGGATGCGTCGCTCCATTATAAACTCCGTCTTATCATGAAATCATGGCCGTCTCCTGAACGGCGAAAATAGGTATTCCGCGGCATCGATTCGCGCGCAACAAACATACAAACAAGGCCAGACGCATGAAGCATACATGAGTTCAAAAGGAGCTCGAAAAGCTCATTCCCATGCACGTTGAAGAGAGGCCGCGAGAGGGTGAGTGCCGATGGAGCGGCGCCGACAAAAGAGAAAGATAAAGCCGCAGAACGAAAGAGGCAGAAGGGAGGATCCTAGTGCACGTTGTCGGCAAATAAAGATACACGGTGTATCACGTGACGAAGCCGCCGGGGGCCGGCTGGCATTCGCGCGCCCTTTGAAGTGGTTTTCGGTAGTCTGCGAGTATTAAACAGCTTCACCTGATCGTAATGCAGGCAATAACCGGCAATAATACGGCCACGCGCGCCTCGCGATTCGCCGCCGAAAAAGACTTGCGCCGGGCGAAGAAGACGCAGGAAGAGCCGAACGACCGGAAGCGGTCGTGGCGGCGGGCTTTGACGTTTCGGCCTTTTAGATGCCGGGCTCAAAAGAACCTTTCCGCGGGTCTGTTGCGTTTCCGCACAAGCGCGCGTGTACGCGCAACGCGTAAACGTATTTCGGAGGAAAGTAGCGAGTAAACAGAGTACGAGACATATATATAAGTACTTAGGAAAATTTTGGAAAATTGACGATTTATTTTTCAACATAGTCTCCTTTTAACTCGATACACTTGATGCGATGCTCCATGAAAAATACGTGAAATGAATACACGAATTATTAACGGTACACAAAGTTAACACGTTGACTGCCAAGCGTATTTTGCTATGTTAGAACTGCAATCCGATGAAATACCGCAGAGTATGATTAAATCTTGCAAAAAGGAAGATAACGTAGAGGTGTTAGAAGCCGAAGTATTGAAGCACCGTTCATATATCAAGTGCTTTTAGAAGATTGCAAATAGGTTTCATTGCGAATTTTTTGCATTCTTAGTCAAACCTTTTGCACCGGTCACCGGTGACCACCGTGACAGTCAATGTGATAAAGAATACGGTGTGGTACATTTGGAAATGTAATGCGACGAAGTACTGCAGAGTATAATTAAATCGTGCAAAATGAAGGCAACGCAGAGTTGTTAGAAGACGAAGTATTGAAGCACCGTTCCAATATCAATCGCTCTTACAAGATTACAAATAGACTTCATTGCGAATTTTTTGCATTCTTAGTAAAACCTTTTGCGCCGGTTACCGGTGACCACCGTGGTAGTCAAAGTGTTAAAAAGTTTTTAACCCGTTTGTTACGAGCGCCGAATCTAGACGGTATCCACACGATGACCTGTATGTACGAGCGCCGGATCTAGACGGCATCCACGCGATTATGAGTGTGATACCGCTTGACCACCGGTCCCGCGATATTCCTGTTTCTTTTGTTTGTATGCATCTTGAACATCGATGGCACGTGTCATTCTACGGTTCGTTTTTGACTTGTTTTACTCCAAAAATAAAATATGCACTGGTTTAGAAGCAATCGGGACAAGAACCACGCTTTTGTCTTCTTTAATAAAACTAATCTAAAGAATATCGACCATTCGCTTCGATTGGCGTACCACGTCTCTCTTTTTACAATTACCCGGTGGACTGCTCAGGTGCTAAGGAATGCAACACCGTCCCATCCCTTCATTCCCCATCCCTTTGCCAAACAAATATTTGTAGCCAAAAATGCCTTTACGCATCACAGGTATTTCGATTGATTCCCGCATTCCGTACAACAATGTTTGCTTCGGTACCGGACAAACTCATTTACATTCACACACTACATGTTTCATATATGCGTACGCGTGAGGCCATACGTGCAAACGTGAAACAAGGTTGCGCGTGTGCAGATGCGCGAGTCAAGTGCGATAAGTACCGTGATGAACGGATGTCGAAACGTGCAGGCGCGGATGCGATAATTTTACGCTGCTGTGACTCACCAAAATTGGCAGGGTAATTCGATTCACTTGGCTCGATGTCGTTCGGCTGATTTCTTATTGATTTTGCGGTTCCGGTTGAGGGTTCTGATGGTTGAGAAATTGCAAGCGATTGGGTCGGTGCGGATTAGGCAAAAATGTGAAAGTAACGGAAGATGGAACGTTTTTACGCGACGGTTCCGCGGATGTTTTATTGCTTGCCGCGCGCGATGCGATAATTAAATATATTGTCAGTAAAGGAAAATTTGATCAAACGTTAACTGTTGAATCGTGAATAAAGATAACCATTGAAAATTGTTTCCAATCTAAATGTACATGTACAATAAGATTAATTTTCTACACTATGAACGTGTTCGTTTAAAGTACGTATGACTACCTCTGTTCACCATTGAATTTCTAGATGCGCGTTCCTATAAGTGCACTCAAGCATTTTCATCATCCCCGTATTATTGATTGAACCTATATTATTTCTTTTAACTCAAAAACGGACAGAACTTTTCGATCGACCTAATACCCACTTACCCGTTATCGCGCCCATTCAAGATACCCCAAACATAACCCGAAGTTGCCTCATATTACCTGAACACACAAGTAACATCACTGCAAACCCTAATTACGTCGCGGTCGCCCGATAAAACATTCCCCGAACTTTACGCGTCCCGCGCCTTCGACTTGTCGCCCGGCCAGATTAACTATAGTTCCCGCACCTGTTATTAATCCCTCACCCCAGCGCGATAAAGTCGCACCCCGCGAGGCTCGAGCCGGCAATTTTGCCGATTTTCTCGAAAAACAATTAAGACGGCACGGAGCCGATAACGGGGCGATTAATGTCGCACAACCTGTCACACTAAAGTCGCCGCAGCGGCGATCACGAGCTACGCCCCCGCACGCGGACGCTTTTATTGGGCCATTCCACGCGACATAAATAAATCGCCGAAGTGAAATTCCGAGGTGCGCAGGGTCCGGCGACGAACATGCGTACGGTTGCGCGCAGACGATTTCTAACAACGACGTTGACGAGCGCAAAACGATCTCGAGATGCCGAAGAGAACCGGCAAGCCGGCCAGTACCATTAATCGGCTGAAAACGGCACTGCCGATAATTGCCCGTTTCGCGGCATATTCATGCGGATATAAATCGTACCGCGTGCCTAACGATACGACGTGCGGAATCATGAGGCGTTTACCCGCGCGAGTCACCTTCACGTCCGATCGCCGATGCACACGCTAACACGTTGACTACTATGGTGGTCACCGGGACCGGTGCAAAAGATTTTACTAAGAATGCAAAAAATTCTAAATGAACCCTATTTGCAACCTTATAAAAGCAAGTGATACTGGAACGGTGCTTCAATACTTCTAACAACTCTGCGTTACCTTGATTTTGCACCATTTAATCATACTCTGCAGTATTTCATCGCATCGCAGTCCTAACATAGCAAAATATGCGGTGACCGGTGCAAAAGGTTTTACTAAAAATGCAAAAAATTCAAAATGATGCCTATTTGCAATCTTGAAAAGCAATTGATATTGGAACGGTGCTTCAATACTTTGGCTTCCAACAACTCTGCGTTACCTTCATTTTATACGATTTAATTACTCTGCAGTATTTCATCGCATCGCGGTTCTAACATAGCAAAATATGCGGTGCCCGGTGCAAAAGATTATACTAAAAATGCAAAAAAATTCGCAATGAAGCCTATTTGCAATCTTACAAAAGTAAGTGATATTGGAACGGTGCTTCAATACTTTGGCTTCTAAGAACCCTGCGTTATCTTCATTTTGCACGATTTAATCATATTCTGCAGCATTTCATCGCATTGCAGTTCTAACATAGCAAAATATGCGGTGACCGGTGCAAAAGATTTTACTAGAAATGCAAAAAATTCGCAATGATACCTATTTGCAATCTTATAAATGCAAGTGATATTGGAACGGTGCTTCAATACTTCTAACAACTCTGCGTTACCTTGATTTTGCACCATTTAATCATACTGTGCAATATTTCATCGCATCGCAGTCCTAACATAGCAAAATATGCGGTGCCCGGTGCAAAAGATTTTACTAAAAATGCAAAAAAATTCGCAATGAAGCCTATTTGCAACCTTATAAAAGTAAGTGATATTGGAACGGTGCTTCGATACTTTGGCTTCCAACAACTCTGCGTTACCTTAATTTTGCAAGATTTATTTAGTCATACGCTGCAGTATTTCATCGCATCGCAATTCTAACGTAGCAAAATACGCGGTGACCGGTGCAAAAGATTTTACTAAAAATGCAAAAAAATTCGCAATGAAGCCTATTTGCAATCTTAGAAAAGTAAGTGATATTGGAACGGTGCTTCAATACTGTGGCTTCCAACAACTCTGCGTTGCCTTCATTTTGCACGATTTAATCATACTCTGCAGTATTTCATCGCATCGCGGTTCTAATTTAGCAAAATACGCGGCGACCGGTGCAACAGATTTTACTAAAAATGCAAAAAATTCGCAATGAAGCCTACTTGCAATCTTGTAAAGGCAAGTGATATTGAAACGGTGCTTCAACACTTTGGCCTCTAACAACTCTGCGTTACACTCATTTTGCACGATTTAATCATACTCTGCAGTATTTCATCGCATCGCAGTTCTAACATAGCAAAATACGCGGTGACCGGTGCAAAAGATTTGACTAAAAATGGAAAATTTCGCAATGAAACCTATTTGCAATTTTGTAAATGCAATTGGTATTGGAACGGTGCATTAATACTTTGGCTTCTAAGAACTCTGCGTTACCTTCATTTTGCACGATTTAATCATACTCTGCAGTATTTCATCACATCGCGGTTCTAACATAGCAAAATAACCGGTGATCGGTGTAAAAAATTTAACTAAAAATGCAAAAAATTCGAAATGATGCCTGTTTGCAATCGTGTAAATGCAATTGATATTGAAATGGTGCTTTAATACTTTGGCTTCTAACAACTCTGCGTTACCTTCATTTTGCACGACTTAATAACATAGCAAAATACACTTGGCAATCAACGTATTAACGTGCACAAGGTGCGCAAGGTGCGCAATATGCATACCGATGCTGCACGGCGCTGAAAGTCTCGACCTGGGTTAATGAACGAGATCACAGGTGAACAGATAAACGCGCTGCGCAGGTTGTGCGCCGCTGAAAAATCATTTGGCTGACTTAGGCAACGCGCCGATTACTCGGATACATGTATGTGCGGATGGGGGGAAATGTTTGGAACTTTCGTTGTAACTGATGTCGACTGTGCGTTTTACTACTAAATTGTGAACGTCATAAGTTTGAATGCGGCTTTTTTTCGACGTAGTTTTGTATGAACTTTTCTAACTGCGTGCCGTGATACGCCGTAAATAATGTAAATCATGTACAGCCGGCGCTTGCTAATTTTATTCTAAGGAAATATTATGAGTCATTCAGTGTAACATTATATTCTAAGCTTCATAATGGAAGAGCTAATATTTGGAGATAACGAAATCACGACGCCATAACCTCAATATTTACGCAAGGTACGTAGACACGCCGCGCAGGGAACAATACGGTAAAGTATACGAATACAAATAGTTCGCATCAATTAATGGAAACTAGAGTGTATTTACCTCTGCTATCAATGGTGTGTAATGAAGGTTGTCTCAGATGCACTTCGTTTTCACACAATTTTCGGTCACTTCATGCAGCATCGGAAACAGCATTCTTGTCTCTGGCAGGATGCACTCCTGTCGAAGAACTGAAACATACGCGCCACAGAGCGAAGTCAGTAAATTATGCAGGTCACTTTGAAGGACAAAAACATACGCAGCAAAATAAGCCCAGAAAATGATACACAAACTATCCTAACGTACCAAACAACAACGTGCGGAACGACAATATATCAATTCAATAAGGTTACATAACCCCAATAAAAATTGACCGACAACTGGTCGGAGTATGGACATACACAAGATTAATATACCAATATAATATTGACAATAAGACAAGCTCGTTGTCGCAGTCCGAAACACCACTAAGAGTAAAATGTAAAATTCTTACAATCTCAGGTAATGATGAAAAACGGCGTCAAATTCTCATACACTGCGTATCAGATCGGCGGTCACCTTGCAACTGAGAAAAAGGGAGGGAAAAATCTCGCGGGTGTGAATTTATCCGTCGGTAATAAAGGAGTCTATGTTGCCAAGCCTTTTGAAAACGATGTCACGTGACCGGCATATTATAAACAGGCAACTAATTGTTCATTTAATGCTTAGAAAATAAATAAATACATAATCGGTATTAAATGACAGGCCTCGTAACAACTTGCCATGAAAATAACACGATCCTTCTAATACGCGAGCATCTATTAAGCACTCGCCTGTTACAGTTCTCAAACTCATATCAAAATTAAATCAATCTTCAAAATTAAATTAAAACTGATATCGCTGACAGTCCTTCTGTCCTGCGTCACTACCGCAAATTTCTTCGACGTTCCCAAGTGATCGGTATGTTATAAATAGGCAACTAATTGTTCATTTAATGCTTAGAAAATAAATAAATACATAATCGGTATTAAATGACAGACCTCGTAATCACTTGCCATGAAAATAACACGATCCTTCTAATACGCGAGCATCTATTAACGACTCGCCTATTACAATTCTCAAACTCATATCAAAATTAAATTAAAACTGATATCGCTGACAGTCCTTCTGTCCTGCGTCACTACCGCAAATTTCTTCGACGTTCCCAAGTGATCGGTATGTTATAAACAGGCAACTAATTGTTCATTTAATGCTTAGAAAATAAGTAAATACATAATCGGTATTAAATGACAGACCTCGTAATCACTTGCCATGAAAATAACACGATCCTTCTAATACGCGAACATCTATTAACCACACGCCTATTACAGTTCTCAAATTGATATCAAAATTAAATTAAAACTGATATCGCTGACAGTCCTTTTGTCCTGCATCGCCACCGTGAATTTCTTCTTTCCCAAGTGATCGGCATGTTATAAACAGGCAACTAATTGTTAATTTAATGCTTAGAAAATAAATAAATACATAATCGCTATTAAATGACAGACCTCGTAACAACTTGCCATGAAGAAAATACGATCCTTCTAATACGCGAGCATCTATTAACCACTCGCCTATTACAGTTCACAAACCCATATCAAAATGAAATTAAACCTGATATCGCTGACAGTCCTTTTGTCCTGCGTCGCCACCGTGAATTCGTTCGACGTTCCCAGCGCAGTTCATTGAACAGCGGGGAGAAAGGTGTCAGCGGACCGGAGCCAGTCGTTTAAAACGCAATAGACCAGTGTCTCTTGACCCAGTCGATCGCAACGGAGGCGTTTCTTCGTCTGGCTTATCTGGCAATGGACCTCCCATTGGACTTTTGGGGTCCGCCGCTGCGCCTCAATTGTTACGGACCGTCCTCGGGGTTGTTGCTTCGTTTGGGGGGAACCTGTAATCTGCTTAGCCTGACGCTGATCCGGACAAATCGCCGCGCGGTTACGCGGCACTTATTCCCGTCTTTCGATGCTCTCACGTCCTCCGACACTCTCGACTTTTACGTTTTCCGTCCACGCGGATCGACGCTTCGACGGGCGATCTCGGCTGATCGACGTTCAGACGGCGGAAAAATGCGCGCCGGAGTGGCTTTAAAAACCGGCGTAACTTTCCATTATAACATGCGAAGGGTGTGGTGTCCGCTGTTATTACGCGCGCACGAAACAGGAACGGGGTTTAACCGTATCAACGCGTCCGCTCGGCTTAGAAAGGTGAGGACGCTGTTTTTCAGAGACACGATTCGACACCTACGTGACTCCGACGACTGGTTTCCGCTAAGACGATCGCGTAGGTAAGGGTATGTTCTCGATAGCCACCTTTTGGCTTCGCTCGTGTTTCGCTGAACATTCTGCATGCGGGATCAGTGGAAACATGGAAACGTAGTCGAGCAGCGCGCTTAGCACGTTAAGCGCTATGTCGGTCCCTGGGGACCGAGACTGCACTTTCGGTTTAGGCGGTGGTGTGTCGGCTTTGCGAGATAATACTTTAATAATGATACAGTATTTAAACAGTTAATTAAATATTTTTTTGTGCATTTCATTGAGACGTTTTGAAGAAAAGGAATGTTTTCTGCTCATTGTCTCTTGTTTATGAAAACGCTAAATTTATTTTTTAACACTTTGACTGCCATGGTGGTCATCCGTGACCGGCGCAAAAGGTCTCACGAAAAATTCAAAAAATATCCAATCGGTCGCATTTATAATTTTGAAAATACAATTAATATTGAATAGTGATTCAATTCTTTAGTCTCCGATACCTTCGCATTATTTTCATTTTGCACAATTCAATCATATTCTGTAATACTTCATCCCGTTGCGGTTTTAATATAGTAAAATACGCGTGGCAGTCAAAGTGTTAACCACTTGCCCTGGAAAGACGTGCCATGCACGTTGTAATGCTTTTGTCACAGAATCGCCAACGACGTGGTATGTACGTTGTCATGCGATTGTCACAGGAACAAAAACGACGTGCACATATTTTATAATCAATCGTTGCTCTATATTCCCTTCAAAAAACTATACAAAATCCTTGGTCGAAAATAAAGTAGTTCAGAAAATATAAATCTTTTTCCGATTTCTCTGAGGCATCGAACACTGTGTGCCGCCCCCCAGCGAATTACACTGGACCGTTCTCGTACAAGCGCCGATGAATTTTTTGCCAGCGCAAGTGGTTAAACGTTTACCTTTTAAACGGATACAACTTCACCGCATTCGGGATGAATGAAAACATGCAAATATACAGTCGCAGTGCGCTTAGCCCCGATAATGTGTTGAAAGAATAAACGTGTTTGAATCGACAGACTGCGCGCTGGTAACGTTTGTTAAGAAGAACATGATACAGTATTTAAACAGTTAATTAAATGTTTTTTTGCGCATTTCATTGAGGCGTTTCGAAGAAAAGGAAAATTTTCTTCTTATTGTCTCTTGTTTATGAAAACGCTAAATTTATTTTTTAAACGTTTACGTTTTAAACGGATACAACTTCCCCGCATTTGGGATGAATGGAAACATGCAAGTATACAGTCGCAGCGCGCTTATCCCCGATAATGTGTTGAAAGAACATCAAATGCGTTTGAATCGACCTTCTACGCGCTGCTAACGTTTGTTAAGAAGAACATGATACAGTATTTAAGCAGTGAATTAAATATTTTTTTGTGCATTTCATTGAGACGTTTTGAAGAAAAGGAACATTTTCTGCTCATTGTCTCTTGTTTATGGAAACGCTAAATTTCTTTTTTAAATGTGTTTACCTTTTACACGGATACAACTTTACCGACTTGCGGATGAATGGAAACATGCAGATATACAGTCGCAGCGCGCTTAGCCCCGATAATGTGTTGAAAGAACATCAAATGCGTTTGAATCGACCGACTACGCGCTGGTAACGTTTGTTAAGAAGAACATCGGGAACCCGGTTATTCAGTGGTCTCGCGCTAATTCGCCGGGCGATTCGCGGAGGCAACGTGCGTGTGAGAATAATCGTACGCTCGCTTTCGTTCGGACTCACGGATAGCCCGCGCGCTCGCCGAATCATTATCATCGGGGCTCGAGAATTAGACGGTCCTTGCGTCTGGGCCTGCGTCGGGACGGCGTTCGTCGACATTTAAGGCGTACCTTAATGCTCGCGGCGAGAACGGCGGACGGAGACAGAAAGGGAAGGAGCGAGAGCTAGAAAGAACGGAGAACGGAACAAAAATTATCAGCGCAAGGAGGAAGGAACGAAAATAACAGCGGACGGAGCGATAATAGCTATATTATTAAGTGCCGCCCGTGTCATTAAGGCAAGTGCCCTTTATCTCTCTTCCCTTTTTATCTCTGCCCCGACTCGCGACGCCCGACGTTAACCGCAGCGCTCGCGTAATTTTTAGTAATTTTATCTGTTGGGATAACTTCATCGCGCCGATGCAAAAAGAGGAAACGGAAGAATTCGGTTTGCTCACGAAACGCTTTCGCCCTGTATGTCGATGGTTCTATTGATGTTTTCGCCTCGGCGCAACGGGGACGAGGATGGCGGAAGGTTTATTCGCGGGCATTTCGCGGGAGCGTACTTTTTTCCCGGATGCGATGGAAAAAGAATCGGCGGGGCGCAGTTCGACCGTGAAATTAGCGGCGTTCCGGAATTACCTGACTTTGGAATTGTTCGTTTTTTTTTTTTTAGTTTTGCATTTCGGTGCTTTGACTGCAATATGCTTTGACTGTTTGCAGGCGATTGGACAGACCGTTTGATACAAGCAAATATTAAATAGTTGGAATGTGTATAGATCGTAAATGATACGTAGGGATAAGATTACTGTAGCTCACTCTGCATTTGAGAACGGTGCGTGTTGAAGCCTTTGAAATATTTTGATTAATTATACTATAATGATATTGTCTTCCGAAACCGCCAGAAGTAGCGCAAATCACCAAAACATAACTTTCACGCTTTCGACGTGTGGCTAAAAATAGGTGGAATATAAATAAAAATTATAATAAAGCAATTGCAGGTAAAGACATTGTACAATCTGCAGCAAATTCAAACATCATGTCATTTGTAAAGTTACACTGAGTATAAACCAAGTCCAAATTTCTTGGCTGTGAGACAGAACATAAAAAAAATTATTTCTATAATATACTTCAGTATCCATATATGTAGTTAGTGACCATTTCAAACGGCTATCATTGCAGTGACTCGAAACAACAGAACGTTCAATGTCCAATCGTACAGATGATCAAATCTATGAACACACAACGTTACACAACAAACTATAAAGTAAGCTGTCCAATTGTATGTCCAATTGTACAAAATAAATCCCGCTTTCATCTTGATCTCTTTAACAACTACCTTCCTGAGCAATAACTGTGACAGTTCTGGCATCAATCCATTTTCTAAAATAGATTTAAAATATTAAGCGAAGGAGTATAGCGGTGTGGGACACGAACCAGTATACAAGCGTACCAGAGGCAACAACGTAGTGTTTCGTAACAAAGGACCCTTGTCCGGGTCCCCCGACCCTATGATTGACGGCTGTTGCTCGACGTCACTTACCAATTCCGAAGGTGGACCACGGGTTGTTGGACTTGCGGTTTCGACGTTGCGACATTATTCGCCCGCAAAATGGCGGGGCCAGTGCATACCAACCTACGCGTTGTAAGGCGCTATCGCGGTTTAAATTTTCATAATATCGCAAGGGAACAGGCGGGCTATAATATCGGACAGGAGGCTAAACACTCCCTCCCGGCTGCTGGCAAACAGTCCAAACACCGTGCTCTTTGATGAACGCCGCTCGAAAGAATAATGGCGGCCAGTGTTTTAAGCCTACCCTCGGCCACGTCGTGTTTGGCTTTGGGCCGCGTTTCACTTGGCGTTACCTTTTTATAATTCAATCGATGATGATCGAGTACCTGCAAAGAGGCGAAAAAGAGTATTAATTGATTTCAGATTAACGAAAATCGGAATTTCAGCGTCGGAGCTATTTTGCGGCAATAAAGAATACTTCTGCGTCGGCAGAAAACGTGCGTACAATGGTGTAATAACATTTTATGAGAAGTAAATTAAAAAGGTTTAACGATACACGGGTGGATCACGCGCACGCACGTGTCTGCGCGGTTTCTATGTTATGCAAAGGCTGTAAAATAGCTGCAAGCGACTGAGGAGTATAACTGTAGCGATCTTGGGTGTAATGGGACAATTAATTGGATTTGCAGTCGATAGCGTTCTGAAGGAAAAATTTCCTTCGAAAAATGTTTGCGCTCTGAGCACTGAGTTTTGATGCGAAAGGAAAATATTTTGACGCGCCCGCTGGCGTGACCATCGTAGATTCACAAATCCGACGCAAGTACCAACGGTCGAGTTACGAATCAGCCGTGTCAAAACGCCGATGATGGATCGGTCATTACTCGCGCAGCGTTTCGGGTTTTAGACGGGCATGTTTGGGGTATTGCGAAAATGGACTAAACATGACGATCGGTTTGCGGTGAGCGTGAATAATTGCCGCCCAGATACTAAATTTATTGCTGAAAAAGGACTATTCACAACCGCACATATAGTAACAGTTGCTCATTGTACGGCCCACGCTTTTAACATATAAAAAAAAGTTCTCAAATCCTTTGCATAACACCTTACACGTATCAAGAAACATCCCTTCAGCAGTCATTATTCATACCCTTTAACGGTCGTTAGAATGGCTTACGCGCAAAAGATGACAAAGAACACTGCTAATTTCACGACTGCCCGAGTAACGAGCATTTTCAACAAAATTCCCCTTAATCCCCTAATCCCGCGTATGCGCGCATTTCCTGCGAGAAAAGAAACTCGGACTCCCTCTCGGCTCGGCCAGTCGCCATAGAAACGTTCGAAAAGGCAGCGGCTTAATTAAAAGCTGATTCGCTCCATCCTGCCAATTTTCTTTGCGGATATCGTTTGAAACCACTTAATCGCCCGACCGCAGAAGTGCCACCAATTTGCCGGGTATACCGCGCGTCTGTTCGGAGATTCTCGGCAGGGTGGAAGGTGGGGGTGGGCTATGGTGGCCGGGGCGAAGGGTAAGGCGAGGGGTGGGGAAAGGGGAGAAAATGAAGAGACGGCAGCGGAGAGGAAATTGAGGGGTGTGTGTGGGCAGGAGCCGAAAGGAACGGAACGATCGCAGTTGGCACCCAGAACCTTCGAGGTAATCCCGAAATCAATCGAGAGGCACGAACGCCTATTAAGTCGCGGTTACCTAAATCCGGGCTCCGCTCTCAGCTGCCAGACTTTTCCAAGTTTTCAAGGCGCTCCCTTGTTGGCGCTGAGCCTGTGCGAATCCGAGCGATATTCGAGTGGACGGTTTCACGGCCAACTAATTAATCTGGCCATTTTTTCTTCTCCCGCATCAGCACCGCAACCGCGGTCTTGACAGTACCTACGATCTTGTGCATAAAGTACGCATCGCGCGTGCGGAAGATTGCTGAACGCAGGATCACTCGCACTTCCTTTTTTTGTCGTGCCTCTGACTGCATTGCGACGTCAACCAACTGCGATTTCTCTCCCGCGCGTTCAATCCCCAGATACAGCGCGTTGTTCGGACGTCGGAAAAATTCCGGCGAGACAGACTGCTAAATCGCCAGCTGTTCCGAGATTAATACGGCGGGCTTGTCCCGGCGATGATATCATTACCACCGCGGCGGGCGAAAAACAAATGAGAGAGCGAGCCGTCCCGTGTCCGCGACCATTTTCCCACAAAACTTTTTCGCCCGACGAAACGTGGCTGCGGCGGCGAGCGTATCGCGCTTTTTCGCAGGAAGCCCCCCGGTCCGCGGCCTCGTATTACGATCCCGTGCCCGTGTTTCACGCTTTTTGCTACGAAATTGCAGCGCCTCGAAAATCGGCTCGAACCGTCCGACGAACGAGCCAGCAGGATGAACGGACGAACGAACCGACGAGCGGACGAAGGAAGGAAAGGACGAACGAGCGGAGGCCGTGGCGTTATCCCCCGGGATGAATATGATGTAAATAAATGATGAGCTGCCCTTAAGGGAGTGGATATTAGGTGGGGGTAAGAAGTGTTATGAAACATAATTAGCGGCCGCCGCCACTGACTCGCGATGATTACAGGGCGGTGAGCAAAAGTCGTGGCGATGGAGAAGGGAGCCGGTGCAGGATAGATTTCCTGGCTACGAGCTACCTTCTTACCTTACCGTTACGCACACCGACGCACGCGCGCGCGCTCGACCACCTACATACATATGCTGACGTGCATTCGCGCGGACCTCTAAGTACAGACGTAGGTGCCCGTGTAAACCGACGCACACGCAGACGGCTGGCCATCGTGAGCACTAATACGCGAACGCGTGCGCATTGTAAGAACGTGCACCAACACGCGAACACGCTCGATCTGCACGTCGTATGCTAGCCGCCTACGTGCCCGCCTAGCCAATGGCGTAGACGCGGAATTGATTGAGTGCCGGGTAGTCGGGATGTGTCGTGCGAGGCAAGTGAGGATAACTGGCCTCGGGAGTGGAGGCAGCGGCGTGATTTATCGGTTATTAATTAAATAGCGTCAAAGCCGCACGCCACCCGCGAGCGTGCGAACTTCCGCTCCGCGGACTCGCACCCGCGGGCACCGTTTTTGCGCTTTTCAAAGCGCGGTGCCGGTCGGACGGTGGGATGTAAAGAAACAAGGGAACCCGCGTAAATTGTCTCACATGCCGCAGTGCGAAGTTCTATAGCTGAGACTGCTCGGTGTAATGTCTTCATTGCTTTACAAAGGTACGTTTGATCCTATATCAGCCGGCTCGATTTGCATACTACTTATCCGGCAGTTACTGCGACTGCCTTCTACTTAGATCAAAAGACTAGCTGCACGCGTGTGTTGCGTACACACTGCGGCTATTGCACAACGTGCGAAATGGGTGTTATGTTAAATTGTGAAGAAAGGAACTATTTGTAACAGCGCACTTTATAATTGCGTATTTCAACATCAAGGGGTTTTGAACCGGTGTAAAGGGGCGAGTGGGTGGAGGCGGATGTTTAGTAATTTTGAAACTTTGCGCTAATGCGCGTTGCTCTTAATTTTGCTTGGAACAGAGACACGATAGCTACGCCATTGCGCCGCGTGGTGTGTACGTACATACGTAAGCTTAATGGTTGCCGGGTATAGTAATTGGTACCGGTGCTCCATGAGGCTGGTATCGGGCCGGTAGGTGGGCGGATCCTTGATCTTTTTTCGAATTTAATGATCGTCCGTTGAAAACGTAGAATATGCGAAATACTTCGTTCTTCCTGGCGAAGGAGACACGTATATGTTATTTAAATAGAGAGCAGAGACTTGCGAATATCCGTGCGTTACACTTGTCTACCGCGCCCGCCGCGAAAAATTGCTCGCTGCATATCGTTTTTCCCCGCTTCGAAATTACATACTGCCCGACGGTACGGGCAGCGCTCACTGTGTTTTGATCGCACCGGCGTTTTAATTTGTGTCAATCAGCGTAATACCAACAGCCGTATAATTTCCCTACGACCAGGGAATGACGCAAACGAGCGTTACCACATATTTTCTCGCTTTTAATTCGACTTCCCGACACTTCATAAGCTAAATCGTTTATGGGCGTAAAAGAATCCATAAAAAAAGCCTCAGGTAGTTTCACTCATCGAAAGACGTAAAAGGCCGTTTCCAGGTTGCCGGTCTCATTCCAAAATAGCTGTGATTTGTGAAGTGTTAATGTAACGAAATGACATTTAAATTGCCACTGACAAGTAGAGTGCCACGTAGAGGTCGGAGCGTGCCTATAGAGGATTAACGCTCGATCCGAGCACGCACGCAAAGAAGAAATATTTCCAGGCAAAAGAAGTACCGAAACGCGGCGGCGTATCTCAGAGGCGGCAGCGGGGTCTAACGAAGCATAACATCGATTAATCGTTACTCACGGGGGCCACCGTATTACGGCGAACGAACGAGAAGTGTAGTCCACTGCCAATCTGTTCGGCCGATAAAATTAACTTTCGTTATTACGCTTTATTAAAAGAGCCCCGCATTAAAAGCGCTCTCACCCTCTCCCGTTTCGACCGCATTCTCCCCCTCCGGCGCCCTCCTCGCGCTCTGTCCTCGACGTGAAGTTTATCGTTATCGGCGGAAATCGCGCGCGGGTTCCCTCACGCTGGGGGAAGACAGGGTGCCCTCATTATCGCACCCAAAGCTACGAGGCAAGTGTCGGAGCGCTGGCGGTGCGACGGTAAAACGACGAGGAGAGAAGACGTGAACGCGGTACAAGGGTATAACCGACTCCGGGGATCGATTAAAAAAGAGAAAGGAACTCGCAGCCCTCCTTGAGCGATATGCCTAATTTATTAGTAGCTATTCACCATAACGTTTATGGCCCGGGAGCGTCCTACCGGATCGTCGTCGTCCTCGCCGTCCTCTCCGACGTATCTCTCCGCGGCTGCTTTCCAGAAAAGTATCCCCACAAATTTTTATGAGCCCGCCCGAATAACTCGCGGTGGTGGCTTTCTGTCGAATGGCCCGTTTAAGGGTCCTTCTTTTCCGCCGCGGTAAAACGCGTCATCGTTGTCGCTGCACGAAGATGAAGCTGCGGATCGAAGTGCACGTACGGGAGGAGATAGGCTCTAATCCGAAACGACCGGCATCCGAAGAGCCCCCGCTTTCGACGGCGCTGCGTGGGATGAGGAATGAGTTTCCGCGCGAAAGATCGGTTGGGACGCTGATGCTTCAGCGTAATTGATTCTTATAGGCTTGAGACGGTCGGTCGGACGATTAGCGTTTGCTAAGCAACTGTCCGTTTCGATGCACTGGATGCAGCTAATTAGGGAAAACGTGAAACATGATCCCGGTTCCATGGCTTTGACGGACGCGAGAAAGTGTCGGTCAGAACTGCGATGAAACGGCAGAGAATCTAATTGTTAAATTACATGGCGCCTAAGACGAATGCCGGCTGTAAATATCTCATCAAAATATAATGCCCATTTAATTTTAAAGCCGGCTCGCGTTATACGATCTGCTGAGAAAGTGTCACGTCCAACAACGACATGTAACAGCATACGTCCCCCCGCTAGTAAAACCTATCAAAGCCTAACGACCTTCCGGTCGGTAATTAAAAACGTTTGATACCCCCCGATCATTCCATCTTCAAAAACTCCTCATAACGAGTCGCAGCCTCGTAACGCGGTCCCAGCCGCGAACGATGAGGAAAGTTCCGAGAAAAATCCAAGACAGCGAAGAATCCCCTAAGTCAGAGTTTTTATAGTGGACCCCGTTTATGGTCAAAGATCGAGCGGAGGGACGCTCCGAAAGTCAGGTTGTCGTCAGTCTGTGCTTCTTTCCGAGAGTAGAAAGGGACGGGATGGAGTCCGTACGGTAGGGCGTAGGAACCGAAGGCGTCTTTCGCATAAAGACAACCGGCCCGGCCATTTCGTATGCCGCGCAACATGACAACATGCTGCGTTATCAGAATTATTGCTCACCCCCGCGCTTCTAACCAATACCAGGGCTAATGCCGCGCGTTAACATTCGTGGGGCGCTCCAGGGCTCGCATCCCTGCAAGCTGTGGCCGGACTACCCCTCCCGGCAACTCCCTCTTCCGCTCTCTCCGCTTCACTCCACCCCGCCCTTCTCTCTTCCTCTTCAGCCCTCTCGTTCCTCTCTCTATATTACCTTCGTGCACGTACGCATATGTCGCCGAACGTCCTCCCGCCGACCGTGGAGCGCAGGGGTGGGAAACGGAAAATCCTCAGGAAAGAGGACGAAGCGAGAGACGGGGTGACTTCCAAGTAGTTGTGTCACGTGGCACACGTCTATTTATTGTTCGAATTCCGGCAGTCAGATTGGCCGCGCGGACCGTACGCGAGCATAATCCGAACCATTTCCACGGGAATGCCGAAGATTTTATTGTTCGCGGGGCACTGCTGTGCACGCCAGACGCGGATGGCGCTTCTTTTTGTAATCGATGCGGTTTTTACGTGGTTGGCTGTTTTATGCGCGGCGAGGGGTGGACGGAGATGGTTCGGTGAAAGGCGTAGGTGGGCGAATTGTGGCGGCACTGCAGGCTCATTTTTTGACGTGAGATTCCTGTCGTCCGGACGTAGCGGCGTCTTGTACGAAAACAATTGAAGTATCATGAATGGCGCCATTAAGAAGCGAAACGAACCTTTGTGCGCATCGATAAAACGTAAAGGAGCGTTTCAGCGAAGTCGATATTGCCCTGAACATGATGAACACGATTGTATCAGAAATGAAGTAGAAGCCGATCGAATAGCTCGTGAAAAGCCATCACGACGCGGTATTACACGTAACTTAAGGCCGAATTCTTTTCTCGTCCGACGGATCGAACCTCGAAAAGGCAATTTTTCAAGTTATACGACAAGGTAGCAAATACATTTTCCGCGCAAGCAATATCGGATCCGATATCGCTGCCGTAAATGGCCGGGATATTATGTACCGGCCTAATAACGATCGTAATAAACTTACGAGTTACTTTATGAGACAACCCGACCACTGCTGAGATGGCTTCGACTGCTTCGCCACAGGTGACGCGTATCGTAAAAATTTCGTCAATTTTATTCCGCGCGCCCTTCGCCCTCCCCTTTTGGCCGCGGTCGAACGTGAAATGCGACACTTGCAGGTAAACCGTATCATTTCGGGACATCAAAGCGGACTTGAAACCTGCTCCGAGATTTATGATGGTGCGCGCGAGATTGAAACGGATCACCGATGCCTGTTCGTCCTGTTCGGACGGGAGAAACAAGGTGAGCACGAACCTTCAATGAATATCGGCGTTTTATGTAGCGGGCTCCGCGCACTCCCAAGCTCTCTGCCGACCGTCATTCTTCTCCCGTGACCGATCGCAAAGGAACCTCGGCGGATTAACGAAGAGCAGCATGCGACCTCGCAAAAACGCAGGCTACCTAATGGCACGGGGATAATGGGAGAATATGTGTATCGAGGATGTGCATACCGCGGTATGATTCCACCGCGCTGCCACAGTAGTCTGCCTATTTTATCATCATCATCCGCATCGCATTACTATCTTCCATCATTATGTCCACAATCGTATCATTATAACCCGACATCTCGCGCCCCGCGTCCGGCGAAGGACGAGTCGGCCGTGGTTCTAAGCGTAAAACGAGATCGTTACGCGAAGGTACGGGGAATCTCTCGTTTTATCCCCGGAGCACCCTCGGCACGCCCAGAAAATCAGAGCGAGCGCTTATGCGCGATGAGTCCGTTGCCTGTGCGAAGCCATTAGCGAGGATCTCGTCAGATTGCGGATCGCGAGTAGTTCAACCCCTCCGTAAAGCGCGTTAGGAAGCCGTGAAGAATCTCTTGTTTTGACGTGGCTGATTTGGAACCGTGAGCCCGCGCGCGCGTTGAAGTGAGAGAGTGGGATTAAACTGTTTACGGTTAAAACTGCTGCGAATTACACGCATCCGCTTTAATCCCTGATTTACGGTTGCCGACGATAGGGGGTGAGCCTCCCTCGAGCCCCGATCTCGATCCCCGTGAAGAATTTAACTGTGGGCGAAAGGAAGGGTCGTACACACCCCTTGACTCGTGCCGTCCGTGGAACCGTGAATTCTTCAAACTCTCTACGCCCGACTCAGTGCAGTAACGTTTGCGAACAGTACCCTGGACCACTCGCTATTCTGCCACCCCATTAGAAAAAAGAGCTCGTATTTTTTAGGCGGATCCGTATTTTTCGTAAGAAGAACTTTTTCGATTTATGTCTCAGTTCATTAGGTATGCATCGGGAAACATTTTCTTTGCATAAAAAAACGAGAAGAACATATATTTTGGAGAATATTCAATGTAACGTAGAGTAGAAGGAACAGAAATAAATCTTTATCAACGAAGCATACTATGCTTTGATGTAAAATATTTACGTCGGTGATACTTGAATGTCTGTCGGAAAAAATGCGTATAAGTGGTTTCACCCCTATGCGTTACGCCCGCTGTCACGTGCATATTGACAGGTATATATACTGGGTGAACATGCGAGTAAGCGCGATAAGTCGCGCGACGCAATAGAAAACCCGATTCTACGGTAGTAAATCTTCCCCATCGTGGGATTTACGATTTGGAAGGAAGCGAAACGGGGCTGCGGAGATGGGAACGACCGTACGGGGAGGGGATAGACAGATAGAACCGAGACGAATTTAATGAAATCTCCCTCGCGATTTTTTTTCTTCCCGCTCTCGACGTCTCTAATCCGCGGATTAGAGATCGGATCGACGTCCGTGCGAAATCGGCACTTTACGATCGCGCGTCGACCCATTTGTCCCGAGACTGTGCTTATATCGCACACGTTGTTCTCCCAGATTTTTTCCCCGGTTTTATAGCATTGCGCTAAATCCATCCGAACATTGACGTGGCAGTTTGTGAAATCGTGACACACGTAATGCGTTCCATAATTTCTTAACGATCACTCACATTACATTGTGTGTCATTTTTTCATCGCTGCACATTCATGTTTACGTGTTCACCATACTGACGCATGAACCACGTGTACCTTCTTTGCTGTCTGCTACATGCCGTCCATAGACAACGAAAAAGAGCACGAACAACACGCAGGATGCCGCAAAAGAAGGTAAAAAGGCGGTCTCTCTAAAAGGTATCGCGTTTAATGGAAACAGTAGATCGTTCGAACGTTACATCGACGGCCTCCGACACCATCAAAACGAGAACGTCTCCCCGCTCCGAAGTCAAAGTGTTACGGGTCAATACAGTCCACCCTTTGGATACCTCCACGCATCGCCGGCACGTCCCGCTAAACGTAAGCCCGAGTTAAGAAAGTGCGCTGAGAGGCCACCTAAAGTAAATTGATTCAAATTAGTTCCCAATAGCATGTAATAACGCGCGTTCCCGCGGCATCTCGGTACCCTCCTATTTTGCCTTAGATACGTCATTATATCGCCCGCCGCCTAATACTTAGGTCGATAGGTGATATAACGCCAGAATTATTGCCTGCATACCGGGTGAACCATCACGTACGCACAGCGCCAGCGAACAGTGAACGGCGCGTTCCTTGCAGGAGAAATTACGCGATGCGATGCAGGAAGACAAACGTCGAATTAAACGCGTCGACCACCATTTTGCGACGCCGACTGCGGCCCCGGCTCGATTTGCGATCGGAAACCCTTGTGCGCGGCACAAACGTAATTCGTGATTCGGAGACTTCCCATTACGAAGGTAATTTTAAGGACGGCACGGCGAAGGGTCGCTTCAGAAGTTCCAGGAAAGCGCAACTTTGACCGAATCGATTTCGCAGTCGCGCGCGATTTGGGAAATTGTATTGCGGGAAAGAAATTTGCCTCGACCATTTGAAGTCGGTTGATTGCATTTAAGAAATCTCGGCGTTTCCAGTAAGAAAACGCTCACGCCGCTTTTATGTTGGAAAAGAAAGATTGTTTAATAAGTTATAGCGCTTTAAAAGAAGGTAAATTCACACAACTTTAGCGCAGGCCTATTAGTATCCTTAGCGCGTATTTCATATGCCGTGAACGTAGCCACAATTTCACCATAATTATTCAAGAACATTGCACCCAATGAATCGCCGTGTCTCATGATTTACGATATCACGGTGCGCATTCGTTAAACGGTCAATTCATTCTGTTTACGAAAAGCGTATATTCCGGGCGGGAAGAACATGCCCACGCGTATTCACGGATTCCACCGTTTCGACATTCAGTTTCGTTCTTTCGTGCTTTTTTTACCCGTCCCCCGACTTCTTTTGAGACATGAATCATACACGAATGGATCCCCCCTGATCTCGAGGAGGATTTATTCGACCGTTGCCCGTCCACGAGGTTTCAACGACCACAATCACCGGGCAACGAAGCGGAATTATTAGTGTTTTCGTTACGGTGGCCACTCGACTCTCCTCCACTGATGCTGCTCGGGAATAAAAACCGACCGTCTTTCGAAACATTTCAGTTCCTGCGATATAAGAACATCCAAGATTTACATAGTGAACCGATCTTCACGCGATCAAATGTTTCTTTATCACCGTCGTGCTTAGAATTCATTAAACTAAACGTTAATACCTCCATACAAATTACGTCCCTTGATCATGTTCAACTATGTTTAACACGTTGGCTGCCGTGGGGGTCACCGGTGACCGGCGCAAGAGATTTGACTGAAGATCGAAAATATTCGCAATGGGTAGTAATAATTATTTTATAAATGCAGTTATTGTTAGAATAGTGATGCGATTCTTTGATCTCCAATACTTGCACATTATTTACATTTTGCATAATTCAGTCAAACGCTGTAGTATTTCATAGCATCGCTGTTCTAATACGGCAAAATACGCACGATAGCCAACGTGCTAATTGTATTCAACAGCCTGTGATTGCATTAACTTACTGGCACGAAATATCGTTCCGAAACAAATTAAGGCAAATCAAATATGCCGCTGCAGTTCAGGAACGAAAAAGCATTTCGTCAAATATTATATCTAAAAAGACCAAGAAGCCCGGGATACGCTTATGTATCTTTCGGCTGTTCAGCTCTGGCCCGAACGACAGGCAGACAGAAGCAACAGGATGAAATTAGTATTTTCGTTAGCGTAACCACTCGAGTGGCTCGTCGGTTCTGCACCGCCAGCGCCGACGAGTGTTTCAGAGCCACTCGAATTTCCGCCCTACGGCGGGCCTCTTCAAATATAGAGAATACCCTCGACCGCGGCGCCCGAAAAATATTGCTCCACGACCCGCGACAATGGCGGCGACGATTATACGGTAGCGCTGAAAACAACATTAGCGCGCTGCCTACTTCAGGAACGGCGCTGCCCGATTGCTGACAAACGATGACGCGACGATTCCTTTCGTCCGGAAAAAAAGAGAACGCCCCGAGTGAACGAGTGTTGCTTCTCTTTTCGTTTTCAAGTGACGGGAGGTATAATAGACCGGGGTTAAACGATTCATCACCGCCTCATTAACAGGTTCACGAACGGTTCTTTTTCGTGAGTGCCTCGCGATCGACGGCTTCAACGGGCGAGTTGGTGTTCCTCGACCGACGTGTGCCAATTCGACTCGAAGTTTTCAGGATTGCTCATTTGCGCCATAATTAGCCGTTCACAGTGAGTCGTGTTACGAAAATAATTTATGTTTTTTAAGAATATCCCATATGTTCCTGTTTTGCTCACGAAACAATTCTCTGAAACGGGTAATAGTATACCTAGATGTCTACGCGTCTTTCAAGTGAGCTCTTCGTGGCACCTTCATCGACCAGCCTTTCCAACTCCTGGAAACGGTGTTTCCATTCCAATGAAGCCACTTGCGACGTTTACCTGGAAGTAACGTGGGATGATGCGAGAACCAAAAAAGCAATTACACGGCCGGGGATCAAAAAATTGGAGAACACGTCCTGTCAGGCGAACACACGAGCCGACGGTAAATTAAATTCGAGGAGGCGCGCATTTCATCGTTTCTCGTCTCGTGAAATCGACGCAACAAAAGTATAATGCCTCTTCGGGGGTGGTGGCCGCACATCACCGACCGTCTACGGCAAACGAAAGTGGGACGTGACTTTTCCGAGATTCCAGCCTGGGGAACCTTGAAGAACGCCGAAATGTTATATTAATGTATGCAGAGTTTCAGCCTGCCTCGCTCGTCAGTCCGGAGAGTTGAAATCTGGCTGGGACCTCCAAAGCGTATCTGATCCCTTGGCACTATGGTGATCCGTGAAACATCTTGTTAGCTCTGTATAAACGGATAAAAGGCAGGCTTATACTGGGTAGTACAGAAGTAACGGCCGACACGTCGATTCATACCTCAGAATGGATTTCGAGTGAAAGGAAAATATTTGCGCGTCGATGTTTTCGTTGAAATCCCGAACTTTCGTTTATCATGATGAAAAGTAAAACGCCGGATGTCGGCATACGTGACTGGCGAGTGTTGTAGTATGCCCACGCATTTATATCGGTGCACGATATACATCGTATCGGTGCATGATATATATACATATCAAAATGGGCTTGCATAATTAACTGAACAGTCAATCCGTGCTTCGTAAAAGGTATCCATATTTTCTAAATTCCGACGGACATACCGCGGCAGCTTGCAAAGCTGCTGTTCTCATGAAAATGATTAGCTGGAAGCACGGGTTCAGCGATCACAGTGTTTTCAGAAGGAGAAATACTGGCCGTTTCCGTAATAAATGCCACTATCGTTAGTGGCCCGACATACCGACGCGCTCTTAGCTTCTAAGAATGGCGTTACGGCTGTTTTATTAGACCGCATTTGCAGCAGCAGGCAAGGTGTATCTGGCTCAACGACGTGTCTTATCCCATTATCGATCTCGCGCGAATTCTCTTTGCGGACGGCAACTAGATGCGCGCTAGTCCGACGATATTATTATAGATAAAATCCACGTACCTATGGATCATCAACATCATTATCATCGTCGTCATCACCGCGATAATCGCTGGCGTTAGCGTGTAAACGTAGCTCGATAAACGGCTGGCCTATCAGAACGCGTCAGATTTCTCTCAAAGGGGAGTTTTTCTTTCCTGCTATCGCGGCGCAGCATCGGACGTTTCTCGACTCGCACTTTCTGCCGTGGCCGTTAGATATTCTCTGTAACGCGAAGCAGCGTTAACAGGGAATTGTGTTAATAAAAGTGGGTATAAACCCGCAGCGCTCTCCTCACAAGCCGGTTATGTTTTCCATGGATGAATATGTGAGTGTCGCTACGTGCAGATCTTTTGACAGCGATGCTCTACGGTTTTACGATTGTACAACAGTTTGTGACTGCGAGATCTCATATATTTCTTTATGTGTTCACTATTGCAATTGTACGGTACGGTAATCATGGAAAATGGATCCAAATTTTATGATGTGTGTATGTGATGAAAAATGTATCAATGTAAAAGGCGTTTTACTGAGTAGTCGTGTGTGTCTCCTATAACTAAGGTGAGGTGGACTTCTTGGGTAAAGTCATCCATTTTCGAAGGGCCTGGCGGTGTACGTGTTTAAAGCTTGCCTTGAACGAACTACACGTAAAGTCTGCATGCAGTTTCATTTACGGCAAAACTTCTGCATGAAATCTTTAATACGGACAAGAGCGCGATGTATTATTGTCTCGAGTCCCAACGTAAAAGCTGCGCTCACTTACTTCGACGATCCCCACTACGAAATCTTAGTTGCTCTTACCGAAGAAAAGTTTCTGCTTTGCCACAAAGTGCACCATGTGTGCTGCATGATAAATGCACTCGCGGTACGATGCAACAGCCAACAAGTGCAGCCGAACAGTTTCTTCTTTTCTCTTGCTCGTAATTTCGATAGTAACAAGCCAACGGAATATGAAGATAAAATGACGACTGCTTGCAACGGTCCCATCTGCAACGCGTTCATTCTCGCTGTCTTCCTCTCCTGTAACATACTATCTGCAACATTTTGAATGCCAGAATATTTCTACGTGACACGAATGATTTACACGTACAACAGAAAAAACACAGAGTAAGAATATTAACACCTTCGGCGTCGTATCGATGTATCACTAATATCGTCATCGAGTTACGATTTTTCGGAAGAATTCGATGAATATTTCATGATCGCTGTTAATCTGCGCTGACCCTTGTGCAGTCTACGTAAATGTTTATCACGCATCCGATCTCCACATACGTAAAATTTAAACCGCACGATACGCACGCAATTGATTGAACGGGAAACGGCTTTAAAATAAGTATAATACGATATAACGAAACATGAACGACCACCGAATCAGCAAGAGCAGCACTAGCGCAACGTCGCAGTCAATCAAAATCTGAGTATCTCACATGAACAGAGTATGATTTCGAAACATTACTCACAAATCCTATATACACAAGGCATTGATGTCCGTCCCGTGTTTTCATACGATTTCCATGCAACGCGCGCGCGTCATTGATTTCCAGAAAGGCACGTCCCACGGGGCACGCGAGACTTTCCAGTGTTCCGTCGAGTGCCGTCATCGTTTCGTTCCCCGGACTTCGGTATCACCGAGTGTACCGGCGCGAAAGCTCCAGCCTATTAGAATACGTCAGCCTCTCCTCAAGGATATATTCTCTCAATTCTTTTTTCTGCCTTTTCCTTACCTTCCGCCCGGCTATCGGGTCCGTGGATCGTGCATTCTGTTCATTCGGTTCACCGATCGTCCCTCCACCCGGGGAGCGCCACTGGTAGCACCGGTATTATACGGCTTTCTACGTCGAATGTACACGAACGTTGCACGCCTATACGTACACGGGGCTCTCGTCATGTAGCCAGGTCTCACATTCGCATCCGTGTATATAAATACGGGTCACATACGTGGCCCGCGTACACATACACAAACGTACGAGGGTGGGCTGACGAGTGGCAGGTTGTACCCGGAATACCCACCGCGGTGCCTCGCTCAGTGGGGTCTCCCTCTTATTCTAAGTGCTGGCGAGCCGAGAAGAGGACCGAGCTGATGTTATCTTCCACGGTTGGAGAGGGATAAAAGCTTAAAGGCTGCAGCCGACTACGATGATACCCCCGGTATACGAGAGTGTCAGGACGCTTGAAGTCTCGAAGAGGCCTGCAACGAATGCGTGGTACGAATGAACGAGAGGAGCTGAACACGGTGAAGTCGGAGAGAGAGGCAGGAGAGTACGGCGAGGGGCTGAAAAGGGGGCCTTAAAAACGGGAGGAGGAGGGGGAAGAGGGCAGATTGGAATGCGGTGACCAGCAGGCGTCGTGAAGGAGTCTCTCTCCTAAATGTTCGTCCGTGTGTAAGCGTTTGTGGACTGAATGAGGGAGAGAGGGGTTCTAACTTCACGTGACCAACACCGGGGGACAGTGACGTACCCCCCGCGGAGGAACGCGCCAACCGTATATATACTCACTTGCTCATGGCGCGTAAGGGGCGGACGCGGCGCGAGGGAAGATGTCGTCCTCGCTCGATCTCTCCTCTTGCCTTATAGCACGAACGTTGATCACGCTGACTGAACGAATGCTGTACGCTCGGGGCCGCGGGGGCACGATAACGAGCTACGACTTTCGACTTCCGAGGGAGTCAATCGGAAAGAGAATTATTACGCGGCGAGAGAGCGGGCTGCTTTTAACGATGGCGAACGAGGGTGCATGCGACGCGACGGACGACGGGAACTACTGCTGTTTTCACGTTGTTCGGGCTGCAACGCGATGCCGGCGTTGCTACGTGCCCTTATGATACCATTTACCAGGCACACTTATGGTTTCATTGCTAACGATAACCTCTGTACCCCATAAAAGAACGCAAGTATAAGTAATCAGACGGCCGCCATCAACGTATCGCTTATCTCATTAACGTATACCTCCGAGACGCTCTGATGAATGATTTTATAGCAATGAAGAAAGCAAATAAATTGACGGATAGCACTGATTAAATAAACATCCCGTCCTAAAAACTGAAGCCGCTATTAAGTGGACCGTCATCGCAGGATACTGTGCAGTAACTTGCCGTTCGTCCAATCAGCATCGTGCGGCATGCGTCCGATCCCTAACGATCTATCCACATTACAAATCGTCTTCATTCTGCAGCGCAATTAAACGATTAATCAATTCGGACGGGGCGGCGATTTATCGGTCTCCGCCGTGGAGCCTCGTTAACCGGCCTCGATCAGCAACGAATTCGAGCGGATCCCGCGCTGACGTTCAATCAAATCGATCCGCGGCGATCTCGATCAGTGAACGGTCCGACGCGGGACGGGCAATAATACAAATAGCTGGTGGTAAGAATCGGCGGAGGCGGCAGATAACGAGGATGATGACAGCAACGATGATTTAGTGCGGCGCGCAAGTTAATGGCCGACGGGGCCCGAGGTCCCCGGACGCTATTCTTCAGGGCCATTCACAACACTCAGGAGGAGCGAGGAGCCCGGCTCATCGTGCGACCCCCCGCGGATTCTGCACGAAGCTTACCCCGAACGTGCCAATTCATTTCCTCTCGTGCCGGCGTTAGGCTTGGTTTATGGTAGCATTTACAATTATAATCGGCCCATTCGGTCGCGATAAATAAAAAATAAAACGGAGGGAGCAAGAGGACGCTTGGTGCATGGCCTTTCTCCATTCTTTCTCTCTCTCTCTCACTCGTTCTCTCTGCATACATCTCTCCTCGTTTTTTTCCTTGCCCTTTCTCACTCGGTTGGCTTGCTTTTCTTACTCTTTTGATCTCTCTCTATCCGCAGGCCCCACGGCACTTTCGTTTCATCGAGTCCACTGTGTGCAGCAAAATTATTGGGGACTCTCCGCGTTCGAGCAATAACGATTATTTACCTCGAAAAAGCCCGATGATGGTCCTGCCACGTTTAAGCATCAACGAATTGAAAGGGGTAACAAAACTGCCCTCGGATGCTTATGTAAATGGTGGGCACCGTCGGTGAGGGATTAAATCGACATTCCTACGTGTTAAATATGAAACCGTGTAAATTCGTGCGGTTTGTTAAATTACAAGTGGCTGAGCGACGATCAGCATTTTATCGCAAATTCTCTCGAAGCCATGCTCTGCTGAAAGAAATCAGAAACTTAGCAAACTCAAATGCGTCTGTTTTTACTCCTTCGCGTTGGGTCATGACTTTAGTTAAAGTACCAAGTGATGTGCCATTTTTTCCTTCCAGCCGCTGCGTCTTGCATGAAAAATGGTGATTGTCCCCCAGCTTTCAGCCGAAGAAACTGTCCGACGCTCATCCCTGTTCCCAATCAATTCTTCGATTGCGCTTCTACCTCGTCAGATAAGTATCTCTCGCTATAAAAGTATCGTGACACATTCGACGTTTCTCCCTTTCCAGTCTCTCCCCCATCGTCACCCTCTGGAAAAAAGGAAAGAGTTTGTTCGGGAATCAGTCGTGCCAGCAGGTCAGGGCCAGTGTGAAAAGGTTTCAGGCAGCAGGTGTCTTCGAACTCGGAAAAGAGACACGATAAGCGAGTCGGAGAGAGAAAGAGGGAGATGAAAATCTCGTGTCAGTATTTATCACCCGAAAACCTGGGCCACGCCCACACTTCACTGCCCACAAATCAATCAATGAAAGGCCGCCTTCGGAAGAATGTGGGATCACGAAACGGGAGGAGAGAAGAGAATGCGCGGGAGTGAGACGGACGGCCGATGGTACGGGAGAAAAGAAGTGATTTGTCACGCTCGAAGCACGGCAGCCGATTATCCGGACAGCGATAACGCTAACGAGAATGACACGTAATCAATGTATTAACGAAGGGCGTGCCAAGAGAGTGACAACCGCGGGAAAAGTGGTAGGCTCTTCGGAGCGTAGTGCGAAAAAAAAGGTCGACCCCACCGTGTATCGAACCGGAGAGTCTATATGGTACAGCAATACCCCGCGGAGGAAGCATATTTTCTCTGGGCAAACACATTTGCTTACTTACTTACTCGCTGTACAGGAGCAAGTACGCCGGAACCGGACTGCGCAATGAAATACGCTACCGGACGCGTCACGGATTAAACTCTGCCCTTAAGGGTACGATCCGATCCACTGCGAAACGACGCGCGAACCAAGAGCACTCGATAGCGCACCTCGAGCGACACCATGCCTCATCGTAAGCGTCGGAAACTACCAAATCCGTAATCGTGCATCGAGAGATACGAGCGGAGCAGAAATCGCCGTGACTGCTCCGACTTTGTATACGACCCGCGGGCGGATCATTTGTCGTGTTAATAATTATAAGAAGGTGTGACCCCTCACTCGCTACACCTACGGACAGCCATATTTATGCATCTCAGGCCGCGAGTCGTGGCCTCGGGCCCCGTATACACATCGGGGCCCCTGAAACCCCGGGGGGCGACGTAAACTAACCGCCGGTTAATTATTGTCCTCTCCGCGGCGGGCCCAGAATAGGCCCCCTCCTGTCCTTCCCTCCCTTCTCCCCTTCTCCCACCCTGTCCTTCCGTCTTTCCTTCCTTCTCCTCGCTCCTATTTCATCCCCACCCCGTTTCATCGGGCCTCTTGCGGACCCCAACTTGGTGGGGAGGAGGGAAGAGGGAGTGATGCCCGATGGGCATAAGACGCGCAGGAGGGGACTGCATCGGGAGGAGGAGAAGCGGAGGACTCCCTCGAGGGCCTGCTAAGGACCAGAACTACCGTGGTAGCATTCAATTAGCCTCGCGGCATGTGAAATATTATTGTCTGCCTCGCTTCATACACTCGATTTTTAAAAGGGGAGAAAGAAAGGCATTACGGCGACCTCCTAACATATTTCACTACTGAATCATCCCTACCCGCGCCCCCTCCCTCTTTGCGCCTCTTTCTTTCTCCTCCACACTTTTTCTTCATCCGTCCGTTTCTCCTGGGACTTTTCGTTTTTCCTTACCTCTCGGTGGCACCTTCTCACTCTGCTTCGTTTTCCTCCTCTCTGTCCTCGCTTCGAGCTTTTTTACACGCGGCACCCGGTCGCCCGGACCACCGCGAGTTCTGAAAATTTCAATTGTACCCGATCGTCCGGTGATTCGGCGATCGCCCCGATGCGCTGCCGTATTTTTTGCACGATTCCTGGAGACGGAAATCTGAGATGTCCGAAAACGGTCTGTCTTTGTGTCGCGGCTGTGGTAGCGGGGGGTCGGTGGTCGGAAAAGATGATCCATTGAAAACGGGTTGTCTCGTATCTTGGATCGTGGTATGAGGATCGGCTGATTATTGGCAACGCGCGTTTGTCGAACGGCTTAGCATGCTGCGCGATCTATGTGGAGGGAAGGGAATTTTCTGTGAGCGGAGAGCTTTGTAGTTTGGCCGAACGACGTGCGTTTACACGGGATGATATAAATTTAGCAACACAATCCGGGTCTTACACGCTCCACACGCTCCGAGGTACTCCTAATTTTCTTAACTCGTATTTGCGCAGAGTGAAATTGCACGCGTTCCCAGGCTCAGACGGTGGCCGTGGGAAGGGACGGTTTTCTCGGCCTCATTGTTTTCGTCGACAATGAGGGAGAACGAAGTGAAATAGTACGTGCCGCTATAAACTTCTCGTTACTTCGGCTGCGCGTGTTGCAGCCGACAATTGATGCCGAAATTTGTGTCGATGCGCTGAGGTAACTTTAAGTTTCCTGCACGTGCAGCGCGCTACGATATCATCGCATTCCCAATATTCCGATAAAAGGCGTAAAAAATATACAATTTTTCATAAAACTGACGTATTGATTTTAAATTACTCACATAAATATGGAAACATGACACGATATTAGCAATCCTGTTTCGAAACATAGTGCATACGTTGTTAACATTTTCAATTGAACATCGATAGTACAGTGCGATAAATCGTCGCAACTTACATAATTAGAACCACTGCCGATGAGACGACCGGAAGGTATTATAAGACAAGGGTGAACTGTTGACGAAATTGCCAGCGATAAGACCGTAACAATTTCGCTAATGCACCGGCAGAAATTGAAATGATCAAGCGTCCCCCGTAGACTATCGTGAACGTGAGTTAAGTGCAGCGGTCACGAATAAGGAAATCGCGGGTCTCAATGTGTTGGGGCAAAACGTTATTGGGGTAGGGGAAGCGTTATTGGCCGCAGAATAAAGATACCCCTTCGCGGATGTAGCGGATATGAATGAAAAATGTTCTGCCACCGCCGACATATCATTCGTCGTCGTATTCTCTGTACTCCTTTGTAGCTTAATATATCTCTCTATCGTAATTTATGTTACGACCGGATCCGCGCTGCTTCGAAATGTATACTTTTACTATCGGCCGGAACGTGATATCCGAAGTGTCGCGGTACTTTGCATGCATAAAATCACTTGTTTTACAAGCAATAACCGTTGCGTCGTCGTGCGTAATAAAGTAACGCGTTGCGCCGTTTTTGGCGAACGAAAGCCGCGAGACTATGAGAGTGTACGGACACGTTCGAGGCGACGGAAGAACGTGAGACGGCGGATGATGAAGTAACCTACTAACTAGGAGTAATTAATAACCTCCGAGCTAGACATCTATAATCCAAATGACGGGTCTCGAACTTCGCATGAGTTAAAGATGAACCCCGTTGAATTAATTTCAGCGTACGTCGTGAATGCCGGAACGAAGATAATCAATTTTCACACCTATCGTTACTAATTGATCCCGCTTTCCGGCATTTGTGTATACGCGCATACACGAGACTTGAGAAATAGCCGTTGTCTTCACGTAAGACAGTCGCTCGTGAGAAAAATTGCACAATATGTTAATGAATGTGTCCGTGTATAATGATTCGAATTTGCAATCGATTTCAATATAGCGCCGCTCATTCCAATAATCTGTCCATATGTCTAGAAACAGCAGTTGTCAATCCGCCGTCGTTTATAAGCGCTACTTTTCTGGACCCAAGCCGTACTTCTAAGACTTCAAGTAAGTCTGCAATGCACTATTTCATAAATAGCTACAAATACATTGCCGATAACGTCAGACTATCTAGCACTCACCGCGCAATTGATTTCGCGAATTTGCTCGGAGTCAACGGATGCTACGGATTCGCATTCATTTAAAGCCGTGCTGCCATCTGGCCACTCTCCTCCCCGACGATAGACCTCACCCTGCAGAGAAATTGCGAGCAGGCGCAGAAGGCACCCTTCTTCGAGGAGGAACCGAGACCGCAGAATTGGCGACGAGAGTTGGCTGAGGTGGCAGGAAGCCGTTCCACTGCCAATGGTGGGAAAAGGTAGGAGATGAGGAGGTGAGAGGAAGAGGGTTGGAGGTGAAGGCGTGTAAGACGAGGCCTCTCCTTGCCATCGACTTGTCTACCAGATCGATTCGCTGGCGGGAGTGTCGGATACGAAACTTCCAAATTACACCATGTTCCCGAAGACGTAGTTCAACGACGACTACCAATAAGACGAGCTAATTCATTTCCCCTGCAAATTAGGAAGGAATCTGTGCCTGGTGCACATTTTGTCCGTGCAACTATGCGTTTCAAGAGCATATTCCATGTGAACGCGAAGTATGTTTCTATCCGACGGCGTTGAAGACAAAATATAGGGCACGGAGGCAATCGTAGATTGAACATGTCAAGACGCAGTGAAAGGCAATTTACTGGGTAACATCTTGTCTTGTACGTCTTCTTCCCTTCGCGAGCCTAGTGGAAGTTCTTATTCGACGTTGAATCGTTCACGATGCTACTCCCACGGGCATGTAACCTGCCAAGGGGATGACAGAAACGACGCATCGCGTGGCTTTCGGAAGGTAGAGGCCTGCACGGTAGTGAATTTTCCCTCGCAAGTCGCATTTTATGCAACGTCACCGGAAACGAACGTTGAGATACAACGAAAAACAACGAATGATCCGTTATGCGACCCATCATTCGGCGTAACGAGAAAAACTCCACTGTCGCGAGGAAAAAGGACATCCGTGTCAACCCTTAACTTCAGTACCATCGGACTGCGGCGATTAAAAACGACCGCACGGGCTGCGTATCCGCGATGTCGTTTCTGCAAAAGCGTCACTTTCGAAAAACAAATCCGAGCCGACGCGATCGTACCTAACCTATCTCGTCGATGCGCACACAATATCCGCACCCACACGAGTGCCACCTCGCACACACGCATATTTCTTTTTTTCACGCTGTAGCCTCGGTCGCGTATCAGTAGACACATCTAAATCGTCGTGAAACGTGGACCGGTTAAGCCGTGCAGGATTGGTGGCAGCGCGGATGGGGAAGAGAAGAAGAGTGGTCCGGTTGTGGGTGGCGGGAGGGCGAGCTTTCGGGTCGTGGGTTGGGTTGAAAGAGGATAGAGTGAGAAAGAGATCGGATCGAGGGAGACGGCCTGCGGGAGCGCGAGAGGAAAGGGAAAAAGAGAAAATAGCAGAAAAAGAGCAGAACAAGATCGAGGGAAAGAGAGGGCCGCTTTAACAGAAACAGCGGCGGTACGGGAGGGAATCGAAGAGGGGAACGGAGGGGAGGATACAGAGTAGGAGAGAAAAGGGGATGGGAAACAGCTAACACGAGGAGCTCGCGACAGGAGCAGCGTTGCCATCGGGTTGTCTGGCTGATTTCCTGCTTCGAGTCGAGCATAGTCGTCCTTTTAGTGATCCCCGGGGAGATGTGTATGTGTATGTGTGTGGAAAGAGACGGCGAAGGATAGAGCGAGAGAGTGGAGGTACGAAAAGGGGTTGGCAAGGGATGCGGAGGGTAAACGGTGTTGGAGAGGGCGTCGAGGGTGGGGTGAGAGGGTTGAACGGAGCCCAGAAAAAGCGAAGGGAGGGGGTGCGAGGAGTCTGCTAACGGGGGTGGGCGCGGCGATGGCGGGAGGAAAGGGTGGCCGTGACGGGGTGGCGCTGAAGAGGGTGAAGAGGATGACGAGGTAGAGAAGGGAGAGAAGGGAGGGAGCGCCGGAGCGTGTAATTGAGTCCCGTGCGCGATCGCTACTTTATCGACCCCCTTATGCCACCCCTCACCCCCTTACGTCGTGCCACAGAACTTGAATGCCACCCGCGCCCCTACCCAATAGCAACCCCTCTCGTGCATCCCCTTCTTTCCCTGCGTTCATTCGCATTCCCTCTCCGTCCATCGGTTCATTCCGTCCTCCTCTTTATCTCTCTCTTCACGTCTCTCTCCACGTCTCTCGGCAACCCCGAGTGCCGAATGCTCGAAAGACGACGACGACTATGACGACTACTACGACTACGATGACTACGGCAACGGAAAGGGTCTCCTCGAAAACTGAGGGGCGGCACTCAAGTGTGTGTCAGCGTTCCGAAAATTGATGAAAACGAGCTGCCGGCCTCTCGCACGCTCCTCGACTCCCGGCGCCATTCGACGGGATCAGTTTGCCGCAGCGCGGATAAGCTGGAATTCTTTCATTTCTCATCCGGACGGGAGTCAGATTTCCCTCTGATTCTAAGAATAAATCTGACTCTGCTTTTGAATATTTCCTAATAGCGCATGCAAATGGAAAACGAACGATCGCAAAATAATTGAAATAGCAATCTCGTAGGGGCGATATCTGGTCTTTAAGCGTATTGAAATGTAACTTTAAATAAGCGTTTAAGAGTGCTTCAATTATTATCGGTCTACTTATGAAAGATATGACTATGGTTCCCTTATTTCTCGGTCGGACACGAATCGCGATTATGTCAACTTTATGCATTTTCTGTTGGAGCTTTTACGGCGCTATAAATCTGGGCGACAACACGTTACTGGAGATCATCAATTGAATTAACCAGCCATCAATATTTTGGCTAATGAGACTTACATATTCTACGACGATTCATATTAACGATTTCCGTTTGCACTCAAGATTTCCATGTTTGTTCCATTACGTGTCAAAACACTGAATAATCATTGAATTCCCGTCAGACATGAGTGTGCAACTTTACTTAACTGTGGCCTAGAATCTTACGCTTTACAGACATCATCGAATATTCAGGTATTAGCTTTCCAGCCAGACGTACATCACTGTCTATGAATCATGGAATACTTACTAAATTGAGCTGTTTGATAAAGTTGAATGAAATTTAACCCGCATAGTAAGAGAAAATCTTAACCTATTACGATTATCAATATTTGTTGCACAGTTCATATCTAGCATCATTGCAACAAACTCACAAATTAATTTGCAGACTTAACCCGAGTAACCAATACTGGAAAACTTTGCATTATTAGCGTCAAAGAATGATGCAAACGTAAAATCGATTTCGTTACAAAAAGTTAAGCACCCCATGATTTATGAACTGAAATGAACATTTATCGTTAATCTACTTTTACGTATACGAGGCGACTTCTAGAAATCAACCGTTAAGAACCGTTTCTAGCTCAGGACAATTTCGCGCCACAGGAAGATATTTTCGCGCAACATTCCCTCTCACGACCGCTGTTGGTACTCGACGAAACACTTATCCCCTTTCTTTTTAGCGGCTCGCTTAATCGAATGCACGGAATCAGTTTTTACGATCGCGTTCTTGCGTCCGCAAGTAATTAACTTATCTTTGTACATAATGGATACCCTGCATCCACTCGCGGCTTCGAAGGAATTTCTCATTTCCTGTGCCCCGCAATTATAGTGAAACTATAATGGATAAATCGGAGCTTTCTCCGTGTAACGATCGATCCTCAACGCGGTCATTAACTGATTGGAAAACGTACGTGTTCATGAGACGTGCCCTCGTCACGACCCCCGCGAAAGGGTTGCAGCAATTAAATTGAACCGATTCGCAAGGGAGGCTGTCGCCTCGTTGGGACAGACGTCACGGCTCGTCTGTCGTCCCTTTCGTGACAACGAGTTGCAGGAAAGAATGGTAAAGAGATGTTTCGGGACGAAAGGGTGAAGCCGGGAGAGAGGAGCTCGGCCGAGAAGAACGCGAGAATAAAGTCGCGCGAAAATGGCAGGAAAAATGCAAAGACAAGAAACGGACGGAGGGAATAAAGGCAGAGAGAAAGAGATTAAACCCTTCGGTCCCGCGAGATCCTTTAAGGCAGACAAGAGCCTGATGCGCATAATAGAGAAATGATTTGATTAAAATGTAAAGGAGCCCGTGCCTTCTGTTTGCGCATTTCACGGTTCGCCTGTAAAAAGCACGGGGCCACCCGTTAGACAGATGGCAGTCGCCGCACTCAATGGCCTGAGAAATTGGATCGCGTTTTAACTCCCTTACGTTTTCAGGTTCGAGGTGCAGATACCGACGTGCAGCGCCAAGCTTATGTACATCGAAGGGGACCCATTTCCAGAGCTACGTTCTGCCCAACCCACCCACCGCTGCCTCTGTCCCTCGTTTTCTCTATCTGAACTCCATCTTTCGCCGGTATCACAATTTGTTACTTTTCCCTGAAATCGCGGACCTTCATTCGTCTATTCGATTCCTATTTCTGACACGTTATGACCTATTCGTCGACAGACACGTAAACGTAAACATCTTTTCTCACCTTTGACTTTGCGAGGACACCGAACGACATACGCATGACAATAAGAGACGTTCAATTCGGTCTTCAACCCGATACGCGACCTCGGCACACGTGCATATTGGTGCGTGACAATGGAGAGTTCGATCGGGGCAATTAATAAGCGCGCGTCATCTGGGCAAATTATACCCAATTGTAAAAACGTAAGCGAACATTCGTGTAATGAATTGAAAGGCAGCACGCATGCGGACGGGGTTAATCGTGGGCAAAGTGACCGGAGGCAATTTTCGTTATGACGACCAATCAAAAGAGCAGAGGGGGTGGTAATTTCAGACAAACCGTCCACCGTGTGCCTACCTCGTCGCATATTTGCGTATCACGCGTGCCAAGCCGCCACCTGTTCACTGTCGGTGCACTGTGAAAGACCGACAATACCTGGTTACTGCTGCATTTACGGACAATAATAGCGTACGGGTGACATGGCTTATTGACAACATGCTGTGCCAATTAGTAGCCGGTCTTCCTTTGATGCTCTAATGACTACTGATGTATTGTAATGAAATGACGTATTGTCTGTTCGAATGATCCTGAAGCCGATAGCCACATCAACCATTGTTGCTGTAGCAGTGAAGTGAAGATGACAAGACAGTTTAATGGCTATTGTCATTTATTGCTAATGACTACTAACGAACATCTTCTGACTTTCTCATTATCGGTCGCTATGACGTTATTACAGATGTCTCGTTTTAGTGGCTATAGATCCATCGCAGTCAACCCCGTTCCGTCCTGCAGCAGTAAAACACTACAAACGATTACAGCAGTCAGCGAATAAGCAATTCACTCACGCAAACGTTAATTCCCTAAATCGCTAATGTGCACACGACTACAGAGTCCTCCGCGTCTGTGCAATTAACAACGAGAAGCCGAGGGTACTTCACCGAGAAAGGAAGAAAATCCGTACTCACGAACGAACGGACGCCGTGATCGATACGGTTACACACGAGAGTAACCCCACGAGCAAGGCGAGCCCTAGGAAAGATCGAGGTAACGTAACGAAGGTTTTCCCATCAATCCCTCTCGATGTACCATTTACAAAATTACACGTTCCGACCTGCGGCCAGGGGGTGGCGGGTGTGGGAGGGAAGTAAAAAAAGAGGAGGGCAGGGAACACGTGTTCGAGCACTCTCGACCGTCCTCTGTCGAAGCGGATTCGCAATCAGCGAGTCCACGATTAGCCCTCCAATCGTGGCGTGCCCGGCGTTAATACCGAGTCAGGCGCTCTTCGATCTCGCGAACGCACGTATGTACGTGCCTAATTGTCGTAAAATCCGCCGGCGTATGCCCTCATGGGAGCACACCGCTGTCGAGAGAACCCAGCAGAGATCCAACGTACACGTTAATACTCGCCAGCACCGACGCTGGTAGTGGTGCTGATCGTACCAGTGGCGATGGCGATGCTGGTAACGGCGATGGCTCTGACGGCAGTGCTGGTAGTGGTGCTGGTCGCGGTTCTGGTAGTGGTGCTGATGATGGTCCTGATGGTAGTGGTGGAGGCGGCGGTGTAACGCTCTGCCGTGTCAGTACGCAGTCGACTTTAGTGGCTTTGCCCACGGTAGCGCGGATGCTCGGAAGTAGTGGCTCCTCGTATTGTAATCTAATCGAATGGAATGACGCCTGCCGCTGTCTCTCTCCCCCATCTTCACCTTCTCTCTTTCGCTTTGCGTTGCGCTTTCTGCCTGCGTTGGATGTGTACACGGACGAATTCGTAAGACACGTGTGTGTATGTGTATATGTTGTACTGGATATAGACTGAGTCGCGAAGATTGAGGGAGACGGACAGAGAGGGAGAGAGAGAGAGAGAGAGAGAGGAGTTGGATTAACCAGAGACATAGAATGGAGGGAGAAAGAGGGAAGAGAGAATCGTGTGGGTGGACGATCCAGGTTCTCGAGAGCAGAAGGTGATACGGAGGCACGGTCGACTCGATCCGGTGGGGATAAAACAGGACACGGCGGGGATAGATGAGAACAGGGTGGGGATAGATCGGCAACGGGAGTAGGGATACCGATGAACCGCCGGTAGTGAGGGGGTTAAAGGGGAATCAGAGGGGGAAACAGGGACAAGCCTGGTGGCAGCAATCACCGTGAGTGGGCGACACGCGCTTCTCGTGGGTTATCAGCCTGATGAGCCACTCTTACCCTCTTCGTTCCTCTTATTTCACTGCGCGCATAGGTGCCGAGCGGGAGAAGGACAAGGAAGTTTATCAGCGGAGCTTTACATCTGCATGCGACTCTGCATACTTGCGTAGACACGTGTACAGTCGCGCATAACGTATACGAGCGCATGCATTTCCGCCAAAAATATTTAGGTCCACGAAATTTCCTTTCCTTACTCCGGCTTCGAGGACTCATCGCGAGTCTCACGGAAGTCGCGATCCGTGTAATCAGGGGTGCCGTAGAGGATTCCTCCCTTTGTTTCGCGGAATAGGTTGAACACTGCGTCAGGGGTGCAAGCGTCGGTGTTGTCAGGCGAGAGTGGTCGCAATGCGCGGAACTCGCTCGACGGAGCTTTGCCATATGACGCTAGCGATCGAGTGAACTCACTCGCGGAGGGGCTGGTAATGATGGCAGGGGTCGCGACGCCTCTCGGCGACATGTGGCGGCGTCGTATAGCCGGAGTCAAAACAATTTGTATTAAAATGAGCGTTGCTTCGCGGTCACGATTCCCGCAAAAGTGAAGAGGAGCGAGGAAATGGAGAGACGGCGGGGTTCGGTGGAAGTGAGAGAAAATGAGGGATAGAGAGAGTAAGAGTGGGCAGTTCAGTCGATGGCAGGTTTGGGGTCGGTTGTCGATGGCGGGCGGAGTGTACGGACAAGCGTGTGTAATTGATGCGGCTTTTTTTGGTCTGCTTTTGTGGAAGCGTATCAGAGGAAGAGAGGAAGAGAGAGGAGAGAAAGAGGGAGTCACGCCGGGTAGCGTGACACGAGTCGAACACGGCTGCATCGATCGGTTCAGGCATGCGTGAAGAAAGCTTCATGACTTTACACGGTTTCAGCCAGTAAGGTCCGCCACCGCTGACCAGCCAGCAGGATCGCCCTCGATCTTGATCGAGCTTAATCCGTGCATAACCCGTCACTTGATGCTACAGGCCCTGTTTCGATCGAGCATGTGAAGTGTCGAGGCACGGGACCACTACTGGACATCGAGAAAAGTGCTTTTATTTGACTTCACATTGATGCAATTTTATCTGAATGGAGTGCAAAGAGGCGCACTGTAAGCATCTTGAAATTACGACCTGTTCTTAGTTTCGATTTAAGCATATCTTACTTTCATATCGTTTAACCCATCAGTGGTTTCTCAATCTGAAGTTTTCTGATATGCAGAAACTGTAGATATAGAATGCTTAGATCATAGACTAACGATCGATTATAAATGACTCGTCTCGCGTCCTTAATTTTTCTTCCTACAATTAAAGTCCTATTTAAAGTACAGTGAAGAACATTATAAAATTTGTAGCCCATGGCAGTCTTTGCCTCTGTCGAGCACTTCATTAAGTCCTTTATCTTCAACCGAAATCGACCTGCCATTATGACACCCACCCGAATATTATTTTATCGCGAACGAATTTGCAAAACGACAATCGATATCAATTGCTACTTGCGTAATTGTCGAACCGTGCCGTTCGAGTTTCCCTTCACGGCTGTCTGATGTCAATATGCGTAATTTCGGTGTGAGCTCTGATCTTACGAAACGCGTGCCACGATTCCGTAGCTACGGTCCCGGGAGGATCGCTTTCACGACCGTTACCCTACGTTGCATTTCACAATACACAGATATACTACGAGGGTAATGACACACGACTCACGGGCGAGCCGATCGATCTCGCGAAAGACAAATTACGTCTGTCTATCGTGAGAATCGCGATCAACAGCACTTAAGAAATCGACGGGAGTGCAAAGCCAACTTGCTTCACCGCAAATCGTTACCATTCAGACGGAACCAAATCGTAAATATGGCTCTGCGCTCCTATCGTCTAGATTCCAGCTAACGCTATATTACAAAGAATATGACAAACGTACAAGTCATGCCAAATTTCTTCGATTATAATATAGCAGACAATTACTTCATAAATTCTTGCTAGCCACGTCAATAATTCTTGTGCCTATTCTGATTGGATGCTTTTATGCAATCCCCTGTGCCGCTAAAAAACATTTATTTAATTTTAGTAGTCTTTTTACTTACGCTATGGATTCTTCACAGATTCTTCCAGAAAAACATTCATCCTAATAATGCATCGCACTTCATCATCTACATGTCAAGCACAGCATAAGAAATGAAAAGTCATCAACATCCGCACCGAATCCTCGCGGCAAATGCAACCGGCGAACAAAGTCTAACCGCGCGCAACCCAGTGTGAGGTCGTCGACCTAATTACGAGGAAATCCGTCCGAGGGAAATTTCAGTAAATTTCCTCGATTCCAAAGGCCAATATACCTTCCCTCTTATTTCCCGATCAGTCAAGATCTGACCCTCGTGGTCCTGCCGGGCGCCCCGCTGTTCGACATCCCCTCTGACCCTCCCGGCCGGCATGCCGCTCAGAAATCCAGATCTTCCGTTCAAACGACGACGAGCAGGACGAGTTCGTTGTCGGGCACGGCTGCCAGTGTGCACGTCTTGTAAAAGTTCTGGCCCGAGAGAAGGGAGGAAGAGGACGAGGAGCAGGACGGCGTGACACACGCGTGTGCGTGCGATCAGCAACGGTGATCAATCACCTTCAAGCCGCGGTCGTACAATGCATGTCGTGCCACCAGAATCTGGTCGGTTGAGAGCTATTGTTGCCACCCACGTTGTCTCTCCGCTCCTGCCCACCTCTATCCGCCGCTTGATCGCCTCTCGAGAGCGAACTCTGGGGGCGCATTCGAACTTCGAATGATTGTTGATTTTGAAGTCAGCTCCCGCGGCGATACGGAAAAGGTACTTCGCGGAAGTTTATGACCAGTTGGCCTCTGCGGACGGTACTTCGCAGGGATCGAATGGCTCTTTACGGTAGAAAAGATGGAATCACTGCTCTGCGAACCTTCTAATGACGCTGTGGCGTGCAACAGTTTTGGGGGATTGGAAGACAAGCTTCGGATGGAAGGCGAGAACTGGCATGATAATGAGCTGAGTTCGAAAATGGAATGGGGTCCTGAGCGGCTGCAGGTTGTCAAGGAAATTGACGGCTGCGGTAGTGAAAGGGAAAGGTTATTTTGTTTTACCGATGGAATGCGATCTGCGGAGATTACTGATTATGGCGTCAATGGTCCCGGAGGAAATAACTTGTAAAGTAGAATTTCGAAGACAGCCCGCGTAATCCGGAAAGGCACTTCGCGAGATTTTATGGACCGTTGGAAGTCGGGGGCGGTACTTCGTGAAGCGTTTTAGCTCGTCTTCGCGTTAAACCGAAACGATATAATCTATAGGGCAATTGATATAACAGATATCAAAGACTGTTTTTCATACTCACGAAAAGTTATTTTCATACTTCACGTTAGATCTTTCACTAAAGTGATTAAACAATATCAAAATAGGAAAAATGTGTCTCGTTAAATGTACTCTACATGCATCAGACCACTGATTCCTAATAAAGAAACTAGTCTCGTCCAAGATACCGTCGAAGTAAGAAATTCGAACTGTTCAAATGTTTACGAGCTCAAAAAAGCATCTGGGAGGCTGGCCGCGTACTGAACACACGATAGCCGTAAATCGCATTGGCCAATCCAAAATCTAAAGTTCAGATAAGGTGGGTATAAATATGTGGAAAACGCTCCCGCGGGAAAACTCCCCTGGCGGTAGGGCACCCGAAGGAAAGACCCTTGGAAGGACGAGGATTAAGAGACGGATTTTAAAGGTCGCTTCGCCAAGGTAAAAGAATGGACATCATAAAACGAAGAACGAATGTTCCTTCTTCAGAAATTACAGGAACGGTCAGGATCTTTGCCAGAGGGTGGATCACCCCTCTTTGAGCATTTTCGAATTCCGGTAGTACGATTCCCGAGACTTGTTTTCAAGCCACTGCCCAATCATTATAATATACGTTGTCAAGCCACATTTTACTTCTATATTACATTATTCAACGAAGGTTCCGAATCCCATATAAACGTTTGGCTTTAGAGACATGGTTCCTACCGTTCGTTTTTGGGACAAGATGTTCTATAGATGTGTTCACTTTCCTACCCGCGCGGGCACACTTGATAAAGACTAACTGAAGAATCTCTATGCAATTGTAATACAGCGCTCGCAAAGTGTCTTCAACAACTATACATCTACCAAAAACGAATATGATATAAAGTACAACAAACCAAAAACCTGCTTCGTGTACCATACCAAATCATAACGCACTCTACAAACATAAAGACGTTCCACTAACCACGAAATTATCCAAATGCCGACATTTCAAGACATCACTCACCGCCCCACGCATCAGCCCCGCTAATTTAACACGCACAAACATTCTCCCAAAAAAAACGACACCCAACCAAAACACCGACGAGAAAAGGGCACGCCTAAAAGAGGCTTCATTAGAGCAGGTCTGGTCTAGACCTAAGAGTATACGAAAAGATCTTAGACGCTGATTCCTTAAGTAGCCACATTGTCCGTCGGTTTAAAAAGAAGCGCCGGCGACACGTGCCACTTGGCCCGCGGTGTTATCGGCACGAAGCATGGCCGACACCAGGAGCCAAACCACTCGACCACCACCGCAGTCGAGACAGTTTTCGGCGGCGGATAAGTGCGTGTAGCTTGTGCCATAATCGGGAGCGCCCCTTGAATCGGCTTTGCTCAGTATCGTTTAAGACCGACATGGACCTCGAGAGATCAAGCAATGACGAGGATATCGCGGCAGAACACTCCCACTTCTGCGTACTTGTGTTCGGTGACCCGTGTGGGTCTGAAGAGTCGCGACAGATCATGGCACGATGGGATAGACGAAGAGTAGAGCTTAATGAGAGTAGATGACTTTGGTACGCACGTGAGGATTTTATATTTAGAAGTTGAAGTAGGGAGACGGTGTGTGTAAATCTTAATAACCGTTTTTACTAGTTTTGGTCTAGTGGAGTTGGGCGGGATGATAATTATCAGATGACGCAAAATGTTGGGTGAAGGATGTGCAAGGTATGTAAAAAATGTTAACAGTATTAGCATGAGTAATGGTAGGGCCTAATGCATATTACTGCCCTGGCACCCGTATTAACAAACAGCGTAAGGTTAAAAGAAGAACGTGAATACGTAATTGCGTTAGCTTGACCACGGCATCATGCACTTTCAATTAAAACGCTGTACGTTCATCACTGCCATTGCGCGAACATCGCGAGACGTCATTATACGTGCCGGAGGGATGTCGATCGTAGAAGACCGACGCCGAAATAACGACATAAAAACCTATCCGATCGTAAAGCGTCACATATTTTATTGCGTCGATCAATAATTTATCCCGAAAGGACTGCCGCGCGAATGAAAAGCGGTCTCAACGTACGTCCTTCGAGCGGTGCGCACAGGTGCAACGACTTTTGCATCAGCAAAGCCGACGGATGCATTCGGTTTTATAATCTGCCGCATAACTTCGAATAAATTTCTCCGGTCCCCGCCGAGTGTGTGGCTCCGTTATCGGAAAAACCTCGCTCAATCTCGGCCGATGCTGTTGCGCGTACGAGAGTAACGTCTCCCTCGAAGAAAACGACGCAGAATTAACGCGGCAACGTGTCGTCGAGGAGCAGAAGAAATTTCCGCGGCGGTTTCACGAGCCTGCACGAAGTCGAGTTAAAAGATCAACAGGGAGGAGAGATCTTTTCCGCGGCAACGTGTTCTTATACTCGGCGCGTTCTTGCGCCGCTGTTCACACAACAAATTTGCACGCAATTCTGTGCTCGCGTGCGTAAGAATAATTACATCGGATGTAGCAACTAGCGCACACGGAGGCATTTTTGCGTGCATCGCCGACTCAGCCGAGAACATGTACTGGGTGAACGCCGAAGAAAGGATAGCATTTTTTGAATGGAACCGTCGCTGCGAACGATTATACGTACAAAGCCGCCGCAACTTTTGACGCGCGAATGTTATGAGAAAATCGCTCCTCGATCTTGTTCCGATTGTGTCATTCAGCTCATTCTCCACGCCGTAATTACATACATTTCGTGACGTTTCAACGGGCCTTATTTCCTTTTATCGCGAAACGCGATTTCACGAAAACGAACATGCGTGGCACGAAGCATCAGTTACGCGATAAATTATTCGCCGCAAAAGAAAGTGTAAAGGCCGCGCAACTTTCCGCCGATCGCACGCCTCGCGGGCTAATTCAATTTATCATCGCGCGAGAGAACGAAGCGTACGCTCTTCGCAGAAAAATTCAACCGCGGCCACCGTAGCTTTAATTCTCGATTTTCCGCAACGATAACCGTTAATTCAGCAATTTGCAATTTCCAGTTTGCAGGACAACCCGCGATATCACGGTTCGACTATCAAACGAGCCTCTTCTCACTTCTTCCTCGATACACTGTGCAGTTCGTGCTCGCCGATGCGTAAAACTAGGTTTTTAACTCGTCTACGTTGTACATGAAGGCCCGTAAATGGCCGGTTTCACGGTTTGACTAACCTGTATGCACGTTCGCGCCGTCGGTCGGCCAGGCTGTTAGGCGAAGAGCCCGGGCAGTTTTGTCAATCGGCGAAAAGGTTCCCAACAGGATCGCGCCGACGCCCCTGACGCCGGAATGAACGCGATCGTCATCTCGCGTGCCTCGACGTCGGCCGCGCGGAGAAATTCATCAGCGGCGAAACGTGTCGTGCACCTTTCTGCGGCGGGAGCATCAATTTATCACGCTATAAAGCGAGATAAACGTCTCGCGCGCGAATCGATAGAGTCATAAAATCGTCCATAACCCTGAAAGGCGGCCGCGAGTCGATTTTATCGTCGCGCCGGAGCGTTAGTGAGGCGACGCATCCTCGTTGAGCGAATTCCGTTTTAATTAGGGACTGCGGGGCCAAGGGAATTAGAGAGGCACGTCGGCACTCATTAGAGCTTTATTAGTCGTTACGGGACCGATATGTGCGTGTCGCCACGTACGAGGCGAGAGGAGGTTGAAGGGCAACGGGACGAAAAAGAAGCTCGCACAACTTCATTTATTGTTCGGCCGGGATCCGCGCTGTCGTGCAACAGGAAGCCTATCGTGACTCGCGTTCGTTATCGCAGAGAGGCGATTCGTTAGTCGCGTTCGTACGCGGCTTCATTTTTCAGCGCTGTACTGCAATTTTCCGTTGACAGCAATATTTATCGTAATGCACGAGACGCGGTTCGTTTGTTTTCGGTGTCTCCGCTGCCAGGCTGCGTGTAATTCGAAGCCCGCCGGCATTGGCTGTCTGTCGTCGGTTAATCGACGATTTATCGTTTTTTCTCCAAATTTTAGTCACATGTATCGTCGATCGAAAAAACGTATTTTTCGTTTAAGCGCAAAAATATACGGTGACGCGACGCTTGTTGAAAGTTCGCTTACGCTCGTATTGGGTTTCATTTTTACGTGATTTACGAGCAACAGGCTGGAAGTTTCGAATGCGAAACCGACTGAGGTACATTTGCCGCGAAGTGTCTTCAAAGTAACATAAAAGAAAACAGGGCCGAACTGAAGATAAATCTTTGTTCCCGTCGCGCGAGTGCGAGGGTATAGTTGTGCAAATGCCTGTCTCTTTCCACGTTTCCTGGAGACTCCATTTTGTGTGTGAGAGCGAGCGCGTGCGGAATTCCCTCTGGCTTGCATGAATCTACATTTGTCGTCTGTCCCTTTCACGGTATTATACAAACAAAGGGCAGGTGGAAATGCTTGACACCATGCATAAACGAGTCCTAAAGTCTACCACAAAAAAATGCAAATTTTCAAAGGAATAACGAGGAACATCGTATCTCGAGGAAGAAAAAGACCTGCACAAACTTCGTAATTTATTGATACCGTTACACGGTTGAAAGTGTAACCAATGAGGGTTGCAGCGTTCTTTTTGCACTGACGAACCGTACTATAGGTGGAAATAAATTCCCGTTGACGGTATCTGATATTCCGCTTCGCAGAAAATTCAAATAATTGACATTGTGAAATTTTCAGGTGAACTGTGCATTAACCATTCGGACGTCTAATTAGTAGAGAGGTATATAGCGAATGGAATCATATCTTTGACGAACTCTACTCTATTATGCTGTTCTACGAATACAGGATGAAATCGTCATAAAAGTAGAATGTGTCATGATCAAGGCCGCATTAGAAAAACAATGGTAATTGTAACATGCTAGCAAAGTCCCACTCTTCTTCGAAATAACAGCTATACGGACATCAGGCACTGACAACTAGTAATTCCGCTTCTCAACAGAAAGTCTTAAGCCTACCAATTCCATCGCGTACTTAAAATTCATGGTTTCATCAAGGTGACGCGTAGCGGAACAAAATTACGCCCTTGCACAACAAAGTACAAGACAGTAAAAATAGCAAACTACCGACAGCCCTACCTGAAGTAAACATTGAACCGTATTACCACAGTACTATATACTTATTAACACAAAATAAATAAGCCAATCTTAAAACTTGCAAGTCCTACGGCCATATCTCAGCCTCACCGCAATACCAATGGCAGATTTTCAAGAACACCCGAATCTCCCGAGCGTCAGCAACTCGACGTTTGCGGATCGGGAAAAACCGAGAAGCGTAGCAACAGCCTCGCAAAGTGAGATTCACGATTTCATCGGGGTGGCACGTAGAGGGACGTCACCGCGGGCGACTAGAATTTCCTTCCCGATGGTATCTCGCACTCGTCGTGCCGGACGAGCACCCCCTCGGCGTCTGCGGCACAGATCTCGCGCCATTACTCAGCCGTCGCTGGTACCAAACCGGCATAAACCAGCATAAACACCCGCGGTCCGCCGGTGCAAGAGAGAGAGACGAGTGCGGCCGCCCATCGTGCGTGGGACACCGCGTAAAAATGAGTTGTGTCAACGTGTGCTCAGGGGCCCCCCGCGCGGATGCCACCAGGTGGCCCCGGCTTGTTTTATAATACGGGCCCGCGAAGGAGAGACCGCGCGCGTTCACGTCGTCCTCCGCTTGTAAAAGGGACGACGAATCGCCGTGTTCAAGTGTCGCGGCTGGATTTATTTCCGATTTTCCGAGAGCCGAAGCTTCCAGAGCGACGCGCGGTTCGCGTTTGTACGAGGCAGCACTGGTAGTGTTAATGTGAGAGTGCACACGGAGCATAATTACGGGTCTATGTAGAAAACTGAAGATATCTTTGAATACTTATGAATACCTGGTATGCAAGATACATTTCTGATAAATTGTTAATCGGTAGAAATCTGTCCTGTTGGCGTTTTTACAGGACGGCACGCTGCCAATGCAACAGTGGACGCTGGTAGTGTTAACGTGAGAGTGTACATGGAGCATAATTACGGGTCTATGTGGAAAAATAAAGATATCTCTAAATACCTCTGAATACCCGAAATGCAAGATACATTTCTGAGAAACTGCTAATCGGTGGAAATCTGTTGTGTTGGCGTTTTTACAGGGCGGCACGCTGCGAATGCGTCAGTGGACACTGGTGGTGTTAATGTGGGAGTGCGTACAGGAGCGTGGTTACGGGTCTATGTGAAAAATTGAAGATATCTTCGAATACCTGGAATTCAAGATACACTTCTGATAAATTGTTAATCGGTAGAAATCTGTCCTGTTGGCGTTTTTACAGGGCGGCACGCTGACGATGCGACAGTGGACACTGGTAGTATCAACGTGAGAGTGCACATGGAGCATAATTACGGGTCTATGTGGAAAACTAAAGATATCTCTAAATACCTCTGAATGCTCTAAATGCAAGATCCATTTCTGAGAGACTGTTAATCGGTAGAAATCTGTTCTGTTGGCGTTTTTACAGGGCGGCCCGCTGCCAATGCGACAGTGGACACTGGTAGTGTTAATGTAGGAGGGCGTACAGGAGCGTGGTTACGGGTCTATGTGGAAAATTGAAGATATCTTCGAATACCTGGAATTCAAGATACATTTCTGATAAATTGTTAGTCGGTAGAAATCTGTTCTGTTTGCGTTTTTACAGGGCGGCACGCTGCCAATGCGTCAGTAGACAGTGGTAGTGTTAACATGGAAGTTGCGCACGGAGCATAATTACGAGTCTATATGTAAAATTGAAGATATCTCTGAATACCTCTGAATACCTGGAATGCAAGATTCATTTCTGATAAACTGTTATTCGATAAAAATCTGTTCTGCTGGAATTTTTACAGGGCGGCACGTTGCCAATGCGTCAGTAGACACTGGTAGTGTTAACATGAGCGTGCGCACGGAGGTAATTAGGGGTCTATGTGGAAAACTGAAGGTATCTTTGAATACCTCTGAATACCCGGAATGCAAGATACATTTCTGATAAACTGTTAATCGGTGGAAATCTGTTCTGGTAACTGACACGGCATAGGACTACGCTTTCACGCGTTACAAGGGGACAATTTACCTTTTCACGCTCCAAAAGCAGGGTACCGCCGAGCCTACAAATCTACTCTCGCTCCTTACATAAACGTAATCGAACGGTGCCCGAACCCCCGGCGCAGCGTACGTTTCCGCGGCGAATTCGTACGAGGAGAAAGTGGGTAAAGGCGAACATCAAAGCACGGTGCGCTCCGGCAAACCTTAGCCAAAGAGCGCGCGCGGCAATGATTACTTTCTGCGTGGGTATCGAGGACAGCGCACGTCCGACACATACCTTCGAACTCCAGTGCAGTCATCGATTCGAGATGATTAGCGATAATGTCAAGGGAGTTCGGAGGCACGTCTGTGATGGGTCCGTGACTGGCTGTGCCTTCTGTTGCCGACTGCACACGACTCGATACGGAGCCACGATTCCACCTAATTGAAGTAACCACAGGGCGCAACGCGCAACGTTATACGGCGAATCGGAATCGCGGGCGAGATAGTCGGAAAGAGGAAGAGCGCCAGAGGTAGAAGGAAATACGGAGGTAGGGAGAGAGAAACGAAGAGGGGCGAAAGTGAGAGAAGGATATTAGACGATGACGATGGGGGGCGATCCACGTCGACGATATCCCATCGGATCGTCAAATGACTGCCTCCCGTTTCTACATTTCTCAGTCTTCCCCCTTTCTCTTCACCCCTCGACAGTATTTCCGTTCGCACGTGCCGGTTCGACGAGGGGATAGAAGGCTCTTGACTCCAGGTATGGGAGCGCGAGACTCCCTCGTACCTCCGAATCATTACCTCCGCGGGATGGAAAAATCGAAGGAGGCTTGCCGGTGGATGCTGCGGAGCGATATCTGCAACGGACTTAATTTCAAACGGATAGCGGGCGGAAATGATACCGGGATGATGGTCGTTTAGGTTGGCTCAGTATGCAATGGGTTCTAGGAAATGATGAGGCTGTGCCCCTTTTTGGACGTGGGGGAGAGGCTCTGCTGAAATGGAGGTTGCTAATTATGTAGGTGGATACATGCGTTGCGTCGCTGATTGAACTTCTCGAAACGTTCTGCGTCGTAAGTGCAATGTTGATAAATCGGCGGGAGCTTACGTTGTTTAGCGACAACGGCGTTTCAACACGGTTTTCGTACAGTTCGAAAGCGATGTAAGACTATGTGATTGACAAAATTGATTACTTTATGCTAAATTATGTTAAGCCTTAAGCACTTTTTACACGTGTAATCGTGCTTGTATCATTTATCTGAGGCCGTGATAGTATGGAGAAGAAACGTTTTATGCATCTCAAAAAGCGTTTGAACAATCACCAAAAATAAAATATACGTACTGTATTGAATGTGCTAGACAGGCGCTGATTATCACGTCAGTGCACCTTGGATTTGTTAACTTAAACATAACGAATGCGATAACCTTTTAATATGGTTGGGAGTGTACGTTGATCCTATCATGGCATGGATTTCAATTTACGTAGATAAGCAATCAATTATTAGACGTACAACGTAAGCTTAGATTGTATCAACATTTTGTTAATGTGTTCAACGCTATTTAAGTTTTCACGATCCGGCAGAATCATGTAATTTTGTAGTCGGTAACTACATAGATAAAAGATGCCGGTATATTTATTACCGTTTGAATTAATTACATGGTAACTTACGCTTTCCTCCGGATACTGTGAATAACAACAGCTAATGCGTACATAGTATAAATATATTTATATGAACGTTTCGTTATATAACCGTGCCTACATAATTTGACACATACTGTGCTAATAAATGCGGTTACTCTCAGTTGGATTTATAATGTAAAAGTTGATTATGAAGGTTTTGATATAATGCTATCTAACTCGCCACTACGTCTGAATAGCGAGTTATACTCAAACGCACTTCGATGTAACTTTTTAATGTCCCTCCGCAAGTTTCACGTCCTCTCCCTCTATCGACTTTTCGTTATATAAAAACCAACCGGTTCTAACCTTACCCAATTGAGCACACTTGAACTCAAAAGAGTTTGAAAAGACATCTCGTAGTTAGTAATGAGAATTCTAGATAGTTTTGTTATGATATAACGCAGTACGTAACGCAAACGAGCCATACTGTTAGAAGTATTCAAATTCTTACAAGATATAAATGCTTTAATTCCCAATTCTTAATTATTGCGTTTAGCCTATATGACGGTGCTCTGTAACTCTGTAATACAACAAACGATATGCATTTCGTTAGATATAATTAGAATTGCCGAAATGTTGGACTTGGACATTTATTCGGTGAAACTAGCTGCCATGCAAATCGCTAAAAGAGTCATGTCAGTGAGACCTATTATTTCAATATTTCATAACAACGTGATAGGACCGTAACGTAAAATTTCGTTTGTTTGTTATATGCAATCAGAAATATACTTAAGCAATATTCCTATAATAATTGTTCTTCTATACATTTAGCGTGGAGCTCCTAATACTGGCGTCACTGGAACTAACGTAATTTCAATTCAGTACATTGAAAAAATTAACGCCATAATTTCGTTTTGTTCGCTTATCTGTGATGGTAAGCGATATCTTTGAGGTATACAAATGTACGCGAATAATAAGAGCACAGACAAAAATGACTACCGACCAGTAGCACCAATCTTTTGAGTGAAAGTGTCGAAGTTGACATCGCCAGATGAAATAATTTTTGACAAATTTCATACAAACCTTCTTACAATTGCTTACAATTTGTTAAAGATTACAAGGAATTGTAAAAGACTTAATGTGTGTATTTGTGTATATATATCCCGCGAAGAGTGTTAGATATTAAAAAAAAAGAAACGTTTGTGCAATACCCCCGTCGCTTCGCTTTCTCAATACGCGTATTCAACGAAATTTGAATCCACCTTCTCGAACTGCAACCTCATAGGACACGACAGTCGCAATTTCTGTTTTATATGGAATGCGTTAACGAGTTGCAGTGACCGAAACGAAAACGCATATTATGATAACCGCAGGTTGTCGCGCTGTTATTGAACGGCTCTTCAGATGCATCCTACCGAGTGTTTCAACGTTTCTTTTCAACCACGTTAATCGCGCTGACGCAATTTTAAATCTATTGGTACATTATGCTACACATAAGAATGATGCCCGATACTTCTTTTAATGGTGTGTGTTCAGACATGCATCATTTTCAAAAACAACTAATTCACCTTACAAAATTGTACACCTCCTCTTTTTTACTGGTTCTGGAGGTTCCAATGCTGCAAGGATGGCTTCATCGAAAACATTCTTCAATCCTTTCTATAAATACAGACATTTGATGATGGCCGAACAAAGTCTCTACGTTATTGATGGTTACGTCTTTACTATACTATAATTACCTGTGTGAGAGCACTGCACTCAACATACTTGACAGCCTTTAGTTCCTTCGCAAGTTTTTCCCCTTGTTCCGCTGATATTGGCTTCTGTTTGTTTTTCGCAAGTTTCTCTATAGTAGCAACATCATCTCTCAAGTCAATTTGCGTTCCGACCAGTAGAAATGGAGTCCTTTGACAGTGATGTGTAATTTCTGGGACCCACTATGACAGATATATTTGTTAAAAAGGCTGCAGATAGGCAAGCAACATATTTCGAGAGACGATAAAGAAAATATTATAACAAACCTTTTCTTTTACGTTTTCAAATGATGACGGTGATACGACAGAAAAGCAAACGAGAAAAACATCAGTCTGTGGATAACTTAGAGGTCGAAGTCTGTCATAATCCTCCTGACCTATGAGTTAAATATGGCTTAATATACACATATATAATAGATAGGAATAAAGAGGATATATAAAATCACTTACCGGCAGTATCAAATAATCCTAATGTGTACGGATCACCACCTATCATTACTGTTACCGCATAATTGTCGAAAACAGTAGGCACATACTCAGAAGGAAATTTGTTTGTAGTATATGAAATCAAAAGACACGTTTTACCCACAGCCCCATCCCCAACTACAACGCACTTTATTGTTTGCATCTTAAAACTCCGTATGTCACCTATAAAATATCATGTGCTTATTTTTACGGTCAATTAACCTGAAACCACGCACATAATAATATATACATATCAGCGATTGAAAAATAATTGTAAAATGATAGTGTTATTGAATATTGGTCAAGACAGAGTCAGATATGTTTAAGAAAATCTATGCATGTCGAATTCACATCTACAGTATAAAAACTAACTGAACGATAGGAAATTAATGAAAAATGACAGTGTTATTGAATATTGGTCAAGACACAGTCAGATGTATGTTTCCGAAAATCTATGCATGTCGGGTTCACATCTACAGTATAAAAACTAACTGAACGATAGGAAATTAATGAAAAATGATAGTGTTATTGAATATTGGTCAAGACACAGTCAGATATATGTTTTCGAAAATCTATGCATGTCGAGTTCACATCTACAGTATAAAAACCCACTGAACGATAGGAAATTAATGAGAAAACGCGTCGGGCAAACATTCTATCATGTTGTGTGCCATACAGATGCATAGCTGCATATATACGCACGCAAACATTAAATTCCGGACGTAGCAAAACACAAATTACTTAAACAGTTGCTTCTTTTCAACGACCACCAACGGAAACGAAACTCGTATGCGTATACGTATCAAAACCCAGAACGTACGGTATGAATGTCAAACGAATTTAGTGTCACAAGCAATCCGCCCTTAACCTCAAACGACATACGTGGATCGTCGGCGTAGGTTGGCACATGCCAATTTCACACTTCACGCTCTATCTCGCCCGATATACGCGTCGCTCGAACCCCAGCGAACGTTAAACCGTCCAACAGCGTCGAAAATAACCCGTCGCGGCGATAGAAAACTCGGAAATATCCTAATATGGCTTAAAATAATTACCTGCAATTGAGTGTCTGTCATTAAAGGTTAAGACCACAATTCATAATCTCAACGTCCTACGAACGTGATCCGAGGTGCTCCGCAAAAAGTTGCCGACGCGCACGACGCACATTTAACTGCGTTCGCAGAATTCAAAGGAAAACGGTTCCGCGATACGTCGCGTCTATCATGACATTTACGATGCTTTCTTCCCTGACGGCTCCTTCAGCACGAGTGAAATTTGTTACACTGGCTACCCTTAAAGCCCGTGGGCATGATAACGTACGCGGGGAAAGGTGACAGAAGTCACTAGTCGGAGGAGAAGCTGCCTTACCTCGGCGGAAAGCAAGCGTATGCTCGATAGGTTACCGGTTAATTGCTTTTCAAGTTCGCCTCGTTACGCATTGCCGTTTTAATAGAGCTGCTCACTGACTTTACGTTTTACCATATCTATCGCTACAGCTAGTTTTGTCTGGTATATTGACATCGAAAAAATTCTCAGGAACGCGTGTCGCCATCTTGTGCAGCGGGTGGCAGGTTGAATGGCGGTGCTTTGGAATTGTCGATGGTGAAGTTTCGCGGTACCGCAGACGAAATGTAAGAGCGGTCATCTAATTATTTTTGTTGTTTAAATCACACATCGGGTAGCGATGAAACTGTCATATTGTGACCATTTTTGGCCAATTGTTCCGAGAGAATGGGACTTTCTTATTATTTTAATGTCACATGCAATGTTATCGGCGGAATTCGGTATGAGATTAGAATGCTGCTCTTGGTGGGAATTGATATTAAATTTATTGGTAGTAATTTGTTTCTAGATTTGAAAAGTAGGGATTAATTTGAAGTACACTATGGCATTTATTTTGGGTATAAAGCTTCAAAAATTCTGTGGCTGGCGGCTCTTTACCGAATTAGTAATTATACAATACACTATTATTCTGTGAAATATTCTATGCCTATTCGTAAAGAAAGGTGCTATACTTTTGGTGTATTGCTAAAAAGTGGTAAAAGATAAAAGAATCTATTTTTGCTTCAGATGGCTACTGTGGCTGGCGACTCTTTACCGAATTACTAATTATACAATACGCTATTATTCTGTGAAATATTCTATGACTATTTCGTAAAGGAAAGTGCTATATTTTTGGCATATGGCTAGAACGTATAAAAGAATCTATTTTGTGGCTACTGTGCTAAAATGTGAATTAGTAATTATGCAATACACTATTATTCTGTGAAATATTCTATGCCTATTCGTAAAGAAAGGTGCTATACTTTTGGTGTATTGCTAAAAAGTGGTAAAAGATAAAAGAATCTATTTTTGCTTCAGATGGCTACTGTGGCTGGCGACTCTTTACCGAATTACTAATTATACAATAAGCTATTATTCTGTGAAATATTCTATGACTATTTCGTAAAGGAAAGTGCTATACTTTTGGCGTATGGCTAAAATGTGGTAAAAGATAAAAGAATCTATTTTCGCTTCAGATGGCTATACTGTGGCTAGCGACTGTTTACCGAATTAGTAATTATACAATACGCTATTATTCTGTGAAATATTCTGTGACTATTTTGTAAAGGAAAGTGCTATATTTTTGGCATATGGCTAAAACGTGGTAAAAGATAAAACAATCTACTTTTGCTTCAGATGGCTACTGTGGCTGGAGACTCTTTACCGAATTAGTAATTATACAATACGCTATTATTCTGTGAAAAATTCTATCACTATTTCGAAAAGGAAAGTGCTATATTTTTGACATATGGCTAAAATGTGGTAAAAGATAAAAGAATCTATTTTCGCTTCAGATGGCTACTGTGGCTAACGACTCTTTACCGAATTAGTAATTACACAATACGCTATTATTCTGTGAAATATTCTATGCCTATTCATAAAAAAAGCTGCTATATTTTTGGCGTATGGCTAAAACGTGGTAAAAGATAAAAGAATCTATTTTCACTTCAGATGGCTACTGATTATCGCGGTAGAAGAAGGTTCTTAGATTTAATCACCTTTCAAATATATGAAACACACTTAGAAATAGCGCAAGCAAAATACCTTTCTAGATACCGCCAAAAAGAAGAATGAAACAGGGAACAGGAATGAAATACTGAAGTTAGATGTGGGATTCGAGAGCGTCGCAAGGAAGAAGTTTATCTGAAACTTATCACAGGCAAGTAAAGAATGATAAAATGAATATCTCTGATAATACAATTTGGTATTAGCTGCCTACGCAAGGACCTGGTGTAGTAGCTGAAGTAAAATATAAATTGGATTAATTATTTAAAGAAAGGAATGAAACAAAATAAAGACCTTATGAACAACAACATAGTACATGAAACAAATGATACATAAGTGTGACATCATGACATTATGAAATTTAGACTTGATTAATAAAGCTGAAATAAAAATTAATTTGCCACTTTGTCTGCTAGGAACTCCAAATGCAGACCAAACTTCTTGTACTGCTAGTCGCGTTTGAAATATAATTCTGACTAAAACTTGTTCGACCAGTATTTAAACAAAAAATAAATATATTCCTCCATAAAATGTTGAGTTTGTTGCGTGTCGACAGACCGGAAAAGTCTATACATTCCAGTTTTCTTCATGGAAGTCTTTTTCTGTTATCACAAATGCTGACCTGTTTGTATAGAAAACATATTAATCATTACGAAAGCCTAAGTGGAACTACATATGATGCTAGTAGAAACATATCTTTGGGTATTGAATAAAAAACGCAAGTCGCAGCTGTTAGTCACTGTGATCCCATTTGAGTCAAGGATCACAGTGTCCGGGTCACACCACGTGGAGGTCGCTGCGAGTTGTGACCTTTACGATTTGTTACATTTTGAGTAGGTATAACGCACTACGCAATAATTAACTGCTGACGATGACTGTTGGAAAAAGTATATTAAATCCAAGGGAGTTCCCACTTACCAAAGTAGTTGACATACACAATATATGTAAAGCAGTGGTATAAATTAATAGAAGTAGACACTGCTGTGATCCATGCTATTGTGTATGCTGAAAACTATTGCTATCACAGCTAACACCATGTATGTATAGATACGTCATACCCACTATTAGCATTTACAATTTAATATCAATTCAACTTACCACTATATATGTATGATGTCCATATGCCTGTCATTATTCAGAAGTCATAATACTTATGAAATAAAAAGGTAAAAATCATTATTAATAACCATTGCCCAGAATTGTAGCTAAAATATACTGCGAATGTTCAGATTTAATAGCGCTGTTAATATTGTTAAAACTGTGTATAATGTTTGGCACGAGTTACTGCTAGTATGGACAATCGAAATTAACTACCACTGTTCATTATTAATGTTTCCATCATTAGAGCACTCGACTTTTACACCGTACTAACCTCTAAAATAATGCTATTTTAGCGGGAGAACGTTTCTCGTTGATGACTGAAAGTGGTTTAAGCTTGCCAAATGACCTTATGCCACTTTCCACAACATTCCAAACTTTCGATGTGTATCCTGCCATGATCAACACAAGACTGAGGTCTCTCGACAATTGCGCATACCTTTCGGACAGATCGTGCGGAAATTCTCAATTTCTCGCATTACTTCGCGCATAGTAAACAACATCTCATGAAATTCGTTGAAATATTTCTTACATGATATTTCAGCCTACTATCGTCTTACGTGCTAAAAACTAAATATCCGAGAACAATTTACATATACCCATGCTGCCAAATTTTGTAATTATGAACTTCTCGTTTAAAATCGCTTTTTAATAATAATTTCCATACCGCATTTTCATCGCGAATAATTATCACAGTGCTGGATAACACGATAAATAATATCGTGTTTATCGCAAATTATTCTCCATATAGTCACTGTTTTTGGTCTGGACCATATGAGCAATATATCTTGTCTTTAATTGCCTCTACTTATAAATACAGTTTATTATATTACCTAAGTATTGTCTTCTTATTAAACGATTCTATGGTTTGAAACTCGGTTGACATTAACGCCTGACCTACTACATAAATAATATAAATATACCAGCTCACCTTTTCTCATTTATATTGTATCATTGCCAGGCTCAGAATATGGCGGTTTCACAAAGCAAAATATCGATTGGCCAGTCTGCCACCAATGACTACGTTCAAGTCTGAGTGATTAAAAAAGTACTGTTCCCGCGTGAAGGTACATTTAATAAGCGGGAAACGCATGCTTACATAACCCACACAATGGCATGAAATTGTAAATCTCAATTTCGGACTATTTTAGCGCACATACAATTAATGAATCCAATATACACTATCAATTACTTGCGCATGTGGGCCATGAAAAAAAAACAAATATGTGAAAATGGTTAAACTCACCGAAAATTACAGACGATCTAGAAAATATAGTTTTCATACCACGGTCTGCGTCGTTTTTCTGGAAGGGACCACCACCTGAAATCAGAGTCGAATATCTCACATAACTTACGGAATCAAGTAAAGGCACATTAGAATATGTGTTGCCTCTTACCAAATGACCAATATTTCAGTAGATTTATACATCGTACTACTAATTTTTAGCAATAATATTGTATGCGTATAATAGCTCATCTGTTAGAATCTGCGTCGTGTTACTACCAACTTCAGAAAGTGATGATTACCCAGCTGAGTAGTGAGATGCTAGTTACGGCCAACGACTGCACTTCTACTAGATTTGAAACATGACGTTGGGTGCTCAATATTCGTAATTTTTGCTTTGTATGCATTCAATGCACATGATTTACAAATGTATCGTGTACACATCCTATGCGCCGAATTAAATACCTGAAGACTATCAAACTCAAGAATATAAAACTGTAGAATGCGATTCTAGGAGCAGTGTATTGCGAAAGTGCCAACCCCCTGTAATCAAAATTACATTTTGGATGCATTTACTATAGTGTGCAATGCAATTTACATAATGTATTGGTACTCAGTATTTGTTATTTTTGCTTCCTAAGCATTCAATGCACATTTACAAATGTATCGTGTACACATCCTATGCGCCGAATTAAATACCTGAAGACTATCAAACTCAAGAATATAAAACTGTAGAATGCGATTCTAGGAGCAGTGTATTGCGAAAGTGCCAACCCCCTGTAATCAAAATTACATTTTGGATGCATTTACTATAGTGTGCAATGCAATTTACATAATGTATTGGTGCTCAGTATTTGTTATTTTTGCTTCGTATGCATTCAAGCCACATGATTTACAAATGTATCGTGCACACATCCTATGCGCCGAATTAAATACTTGAAAACTATCGAACTCACTCAAGAATATATAACTGTAGAATGCGATCCTAGGAGCAGCGTGTTTCGATAGTGCCAACCCCATATAATCAAATTTACATTTTGAAGGCATTTACTGTACTGTGCAATGCAATTTACATGATGTATTGGTGCTCAGTATTGGTTATTTTTGCTTCCTAAGCATTCAATGCACATCATTTACAAATGTATCGTTTACACATCTTATACGCCGAATTAAATACCTGGAGACTATGGAACTCACTTAAGAATATACAACCGTGGAATGCAATCCTAGAAGTAGCGTGTTTTGATAGTGCCAACCCCCTGTAATCAAAGTTACATTTTGAAGGCATTTACTGTAGTGTGCAATGCAATTTGCATAATGTATTGGTGCTCAGTATTTATTATTTTTGCTTCGTATGCATTCAATACACACGATTTACAAATGTATCGCGTACACATCCTATGCGCCGAATTAAATATCTGAAGACTGTCGAATTCATTTAAGAATATACAACCGTGGAATGCGATTCTAGAAGCAGCGTATTTCGATAGTGCCAACCCCATGTAATCAAAATTACATTTTGAAGCCATTTACTGTACTGTGCAATGCAATTTACATAACGTATTGATGCTCAGTATTTGTTATTTTTGCTTCGTATGCATTCAATGCACATCATTTACAAATGTATCGTTTACACATCTTATACGCCGAATTAAATACCTGAAGACTATCGAACTAATTTAAGAATATACAACCGTGGAATGCGATTCTAGAAGCACCGTATTTCGATAGTGCCAACCCCATGTAATCAAGATTACATTTTGAAGGCATTTACTATAGTGTGCAATGCAATTTACATGATGTATTGGTGCTTAGTACTTCTTATTTTTGCTTCGTATGCATTCAATGCACATGACTTACAAATGTGTCGTGTAGATATCCTATACGCTGAATTAACCCTTTCGCTACGAGCGTCGCCTATAGGCGACATCCGCGCGACGACCTGTGTGTACGAGTGTCGCCTATAGACGACATCAGCGCGACAACTTGTGTATACGAGCGGCGCCTATAGACGACGTCAGTTTGATACCACTTGACCATTAATAGAACGACATTTTCCGTCAGCTTATAAATAAGTAGGGAAAAAAGCAAGGAGAAGGTGTGTTGTTTGCCATGCGAACGACAGAAGACGCGAAACTGCGAACGATAGAAGACGCGAAACGCGGGCCCGTACAACGGTGACGCTCCTACGGAAGACACTGCCGTAGCGAAAGGGTTAAATACTTGAAAACTATCGAACTCAGTTAAGAATATACAACCGTGGAATGCGATCCTAGGAGCAGCATGTTTTGATAGTGCCAACCCCATGTAATCAAAATTATGTTTTGAAGGCATTTACTACAGTGTGCAATGCATTTACATAACGTATTGGTGTTCAGGATTTGTTATTTTTACTTCGTATGCATATAATGTACATGATTTACAAATGTATCGCGTACATATCCTATGCGCCGAATTAAATATCTGAAGACTATCGAACTCACTTAAGAATGTACAACCGTGGAATGCGATCCTAGGAGCCGCGTGTTTTAATAGTGCCAACCCCTGTAATCAAAATTACATTTTGGAGCCATTTACTGTACTGTGCAACGCAATTTACATAATGCATTGGTGCTCAGTATTTGTTATTTTTGCTTCGTATGCATTAAATGCACTGAATTTTTACATTCGTATGCACTGAATTAATTACCTGAAGACTATCGAACTCGCTCAAAAATATACAACCGTGGAATGCGATTCTAGGAGCAGCGTGTGTCAATAGTGCCAACCCCATGTAATCAAATTTACATTTTGAAGGCATTTACTGTACTGTACAATGCAATTTACATAATGTATTGGTTCGATTACATATTAGACCTTCTCAATTATTTTAAAGTGACATAACTAATTGTTGATAAGAAATATTGTAATAAGAACTAACCTGCCTTGATTTGCATTCTGTTACCGCCTCAGAACAAGGGCATAGAAGACGAGATACTCGCCTAACGGTTTATTTCTGCACTTACTCCATCTAGGAAGAACCCTAATAAACTTTTCTAGTCAAACGTTCTTCTAACTTCTCATTTCCGCTAAGCATAATGTTTACTTATATATCCTTGTTAACTTATTATAAATTAACTTTACTAAGTCAAATTGCATTAAATAATTTAAAACTAAGTTAAATGCATTTTATAGTTCGAAATAGTAAAATAAATTCCATGTTGCTGTTGATCGTAAACCTTTGTTGAATTGTCGTTTATGACATTACTATCCCAAATGTAAATGTGGAGACTAAAAAATGTAACATCCCACATATTTTTTAACAGAGTTGATCTGATATGTTTTAACATTTATAAAATTATAACTTCATTATTAAATCGTTGTCAACTATTTCAAAGGATGATTCCTTAGAGGGCGCACCCATGTTGTACATTCCTCAAGGATTCAGTCAGTCAGTTACCATGATGGGGTTAGGATCCTGTTTTTAGTGTACAAATAACATTTAAGCAAGTAACATATACTTGTAGCAAGTAATATTCGTAATGATCTAAGGTCAAAAAACATTGTTAATAAATGTTTTTATAAAAGACTGTTTGTGTAAAATTTTGGTATTGTACGTGATACAATTGGTGACATTTCGGGCACAATGCATTTAATCGGCGTCGCTTGGATACTTTTCGCACAATTGTTTATAGACTCAATTTCTACCGTTACTAGTTGGGAGGTAAGTATCTTAACAATTCTATGCTTTGCAACTGAACAATTCAATTATTACATTATCCATTGCAATCTGATTGATATAAATCTTACAGGTACCAGAAAATTTTGCAAAAACTGGCCATTCGAACAATTGGGCTGTGCTAGTCGACACATCACGATTTTGGTTTAATTATAGACATGTTGCAAATGTTCTGTCAATATATAGGAGTGTTAAACGCTTGGGCATCCCAGATTCACAAATCATTCTTATGATTGCGGATGACATGGCGTGCAATCCAAGAAACCCAAGACCAGCGACTGTGTTCAATAACATTAAACAGCACATTAATGTTTATGGTGACGACGTAGAAGTTGACTATAGAGGCTACGAAGTCACTGTAGAAAATTTTGTTAGACTATTGACTGGGAGATTAGCACCAGAAACTCCAAGATCCAAAAAGCTATTGACAGATGAAGGTTCCAATATTTTAATTTATTTGACTGGTCATGGAGGCAATGGTTTCCTGAAGTTTCAAGATTCTGAAGAAATTACCAGTCAGGAACTGGGAGACGCATTGGAGCAGATGTGGCAGAAACGGAGATATCATGAAATTCTGTTTGTGGTTGACACGTGCCAAGCAAGTTCTATGTACGAGAAATTTTATTCACCAAATATCTTAGCTGTTGCTTCTAGTCTGGTTGGTGAAGACTCACTTTCTGTAAGTACCTAAAATAATCTCTTTTGATACTTTTGATTGAATATATAATGTGCATTTTCCATTTTTGTAGCACCATGTGGATCCTGCGATAGGTGTCTACATTATAGATCGTTATACATACCATGCGTTAAACTTTCTAGAAAAAGTTGAACCCTCTAGTAATAAGAAGCTTAGTCAATTCGTAAGTGACCTATTTCATTCACAATTTATTAGCAATTCCTGCATTGTTGAATACTGCACAATCTTTCTTTCAGCTTGAGGTCTGTCCAAAACATTACTGTTTGTCAACAGTAGGTGTAAGGAAAGATCTGTATAACAGGGATCCTAATAAAGTGTCGGTAACAGACTTCTTCGGATCATTAAGGCCCATAGAACTGACAACGAGTGTACTAAACGTCCTACCTGAGAAGAAAAACAAGACACAACATCATGATCCAGAAAACAAATACAGTTATGTTAGACAGTTTCCTGACATATCGCAACTTACATAATTTATGAATTATATATGTTGATAAAAAGAATTATATTTGTGTGTATTATTTCGTTTTAACTAATCTGTAGAACGTAAGCTGAAATCGGTGGAAATTTTCATTCGTGCGTACATGTGATTTCGCAGTATTGCAGTGCATTGTAATTGAAAAAAGGATATTATTATGAAATGGATTTTAATGTGACTTTATCTCAGTCCATGTGTCGATCATGAAGCTATGACGCTATTTTCTCAGAGATGTAGTCTTCCGTGAATCGAGACGTAATGAAAACTTTCATTGCATAACAATCTAGCTAAGTCCGGTGCTGACAGTATGGGTGACGTTTGCCACAAACTCACATAAATCTCATTACGTAGACGATCCGAAAATGTTTACGACGTTAAGTAATTGCCAGAATTATTACCCTACTAAGTAGTCACACAGTTGTGTACTTTACGATAGAAAAGAAAAACGTAGTCTCGAAGATTCATGGAATTCATTGCCTTCGCGCAATCAAACATTTCGATCATAAACGGCAGTCTAATTAATGCAAACACTGACAAATATGCCAAGCACGATACCACCCGCATGATAGATGGCATGAATCACCGTACTCTTACGAGAGATAAAAACTCCGACTACGAGGCAAAAATTTGAATGACTTCGGATTCCATTGATTATATAAGGATTATTACACACCACCGATAACAAGCAGCTTCGCGCAAAATCATAAAGTGCTGTGCGAAAAATAGGTCAAAATACACTTCCACATGACGCAGAGTGCAATTTGTATAGCAACATGCATTTTCGCTAATAATTAAGGGAGCCACTACGATACGTGAGATAAAGATAAATCAATCAGACAAATACAGCTTCGTAATGAAGATGCGGGAAGTATTATTGATAATGCCCGCTAGAACTCTTCGCCTTGTCCTAGACCCCCGAACGTGGTCACGGTCACAGTTTTTTCCGGATTTATCACTACGAACATCCCAGCTAGAAGAAACGGGAACATTGAAAGCTAGAGAGCGACGTAAACAGTAAACATTTTTCATATCGCATAAACTATTGCGTAGAGTACGTAGAATTTCATGACAGTTCAGCAGCGAAGACATATAAATACGAACATTGGGATTGAGTCTTCAGTACCTAAATTACACTGCGCAGCATCGTGTCGTCGCATATTCAAATATTCGAAAGTTACTTGCGTGTGGTTCAGATCGACAAGTTCCAGTAGCAGATTTATCATATCAAGCGTAACTCCAAATTCGCATTCGACAACTAATAAAACGTAAGTACTAACAACAACGCAATCAGAACAGGAAGAACAAGTAGAGATTTACTAAAAAAACTCTTTATTGAATTACATCTTTACCGAAATTTACAAATGTTTTAGATGCAAGCGGACATGTTGTTTTATACCGTGCTCATTATGAGTTGCACCATGACGATTGCATACAGGTCAAATGATGAGAATTATGTAGAGGTTCACAAAATGGAATCTAACGAATTATCACGGATGGACTATTTGCCTCCGCAGAATCCAGCTGTCCATGAATTTCCAACAGTTCCGACAGTTCCATTGTTGCCTACGTGCGCAAAGACGGGTTATTTCCGTGATCCATTCAATTGCGGAAAATTCTATTACTGCCAACACGCTCGAGCAGTGCCAATGGCCTTTTACTGCCAATACGGTTTAATATTTAACACAATTACGGACACGTGCGACGATCCACGCGTTGTCCAGTGTTGACGCGGAAAGATGCTCGAGACTTTCTGGTGATAACAATGCACCTATTATAGATGATAAGTATTTATAAATGGCTGTATTTATTAAAACAGACGCTATTATATTCTTGACGACGCTGATTAGCGGATGACAGACGATATGATTCGTTTACGCCCACATTTGTAAGGCATTTCACGTATCGTATGAGCGTAACATGAAGTGGCGTTAACTGCATGTAAAACACCTGAGTAATAAATAATTATCTCTTTTTACACACTCGTTCTCGCTCAACTTTCACACGGCCCCTTATGAAAGTCCTGTGGACACCGTTCGCTATAATTCCCGACAATTTGGAATGTAATGCTGAGGATGGGTTTGAACGGAAAACACATTGCGTTATTTTATGATCAAGTGTTCTTTATTCTACTGAGAAAGTTCACGTTGATCGTGAAGAGAAAGTCAGTAAAGTCCGTAAATCGTCGTTTGCACTCATTGGGATGTAGCCAGTCGCAGTCTAGCATTGTACCAGGTTCTTCCAATTGCAGACATTGAGGTTGGGGTCGAAGACGAGACCATCACCGCAGAAGAAGGGCGTCGCTTCATAAGCGCCATTGACGATCTGGCACAAGTAGAATCTGCTGCAGTCCTCGGCATCACGCACGTACCCCTCCTGTTTGCAAACCTTGGTGGCTTCTACTGGTTTTGGAGGCTTGGTGGGTGGTTGGGTGGGTGTGACGGGATCGACTGGGGGCTTAGTTGGGTCTACTGGGGGCTTAGTTGGAGTTACTGGAGGCTTACCGGTTGGGACGGGGGCGCCGTTCCTCAGAACGTGGTTGAGGGTCTTAAGAAGAGGATACTTCTCGCCGCAGGCTCCTTGGAAGTCGTCAGTTTCGATACTCCAGAGCATAGCACCACCAAGGCCGAGCTTCTTGATGTATTCGGATTTCTCAGTCAATGACCTAGAAGTAGAATGTAACGATTTCAGCGCTGTCATCAACTGAATGCTGTCATACTGCATTTGATAGTTACGGAAGGAATTATTTCGATGTGATAAAGCGACGGACAGGGCAGGTCTTGCGTAACGCAACGGCGTTAGTTTTCATATTTCTGATTAGGAGAGTTTAGTACGGTGTGTAGTTAAATGTACACATAACACATACCTTTCATTGTCATAACCAACCCATTGATTGCCCTTGACGGCGTATGGCACGCGCTGTTCCTCGTCGAAGTGCTCGGTCCATCCCTTGTTCTTGATGTTCACGCAGATCTCGTTGTATCCGAGCATACCAGGCTCGCGAGTGAAAGGTCCAGCGGATGCGGCTCCAGTGGTGGGTGCTCCAATTCCATTGTTCTGTGCATTAGCGAGGGTGAAGCCTCTGCCGTAGAAAGGAACTCCAAGGATGAGCTTCTCAGCGGGAGCACCGTTGTCAAGCCAGTATTTAACGGACGCATCCTGACGATTAAAAAGTCCACAATAACAAACACCCATCGACCCATCCCACATGCTTCTAAAACACAATTGTAAATTACAAAACCACGTCCTTATCGAACCGCATACGTACGACGTTAAGTTTAAGTTGGTTTCCGCTTTCGTGGGAGGCGGGGTACAGAGGAGCGTTAAGTCCGGTGACCGATTCCCAGGCACCGTGCAAGTCGTAGGTCATGAGGTTGATGAAGTGCAAGTGCTTCGACATCTCAGCGATGATGTAAGACTGGCTGGCGGAGGTTTCCGCAGCACCAACGGCAGCAGAGAGGATGAGACCGTGTTCGTCGAACTTCTCTCTAAGTTCCTTCAGCAAAGCGACGTAGTTCTCCTTGTCGGAGGGTTTGCCACCACGCTGGTTCGGGTATTCCCAGTCAACGTCGAAGCCATCGAAACCGTATTCCTTCACGAAGTTGACCACGTTGTCGACGAACTTGGCGCGCAGACCCGGGTTGCTAACGACGTGGGAGTACTTGGCAGATCCCTCGTTCCATCCGCCGATGGCGATCAGAGTCTTGGTTCCAGGGCTCTTTTCACGGAGCTGATTAAATCTGCCGAAACCGTTCTTGCCGTAGTCCTTAGCAAGGTCTTGCCAGGAGTCCAGCACCCTCACGGAACCGTCCTCGCCAATGCCAACGAAGGTGTAGATCATGTGCGTGCAAAGAGTTGGGTCGATGTTCTCGATTTGGAATTTGCCATCGCCAGGGCGGTAGACAGCCCAGCTACCGAAGTAGCAGACGATTTTCTCTGCGGGAAAAAAATCGGATTAATAAGAATTTGGAAATCGGAGAATGAAATAATCTATTGGAAGATACTCACTGTCAGCAACAGCGGTTGCAGCCAAGGCTGCGAAAGCCGCAAGGAATAGGGTCCACGAGTTCATCTAAAATGCGGTTTAGTTATTTTATGAGCTGAGCGGCTGGTTATATGAATTTTGCCAAATGATCTTGCCGATTATGCTATGCGGGTGACAGTAATGACACACATTTTGAAGAGTTTTTGGGAGAAACGAAATAATGAGTGTTTTATCCGAGAATATGGATATACATTACGTGATTCAACTTGTGCGACTACTATTTTGCAAGAAACAAGTTGTATTGCACTCTAATGAGGTATTCAGTGTTTTGATGATATGCTTTTCACGAAAGAGAATCTTATGCCTTTACCTTATCTACCAATTGTCAGCTTCGTCGTTGGCACTTGGCCGTCTGATACTGAATTTTGATCTTTCGAAGGTATTTATACTTTGCGCAATATTCGATAACGCTTTCAGCACATCGCCCGTGAAGGACAATGAACAATAAATTAATAATATTCAGGCACACGCGGGTATGCAAATCATAAAGTTTGTATTGCACATTATCAACAGCAAGGGAGTCAAGAGTAAACGCACCTGTAACATTATACGCTCTGTGGCCAACACCTGACTCCACAATTAGTTGAAATTAACGTCACTGACATATGTTCTGATTGTGTATCTTGTACAGATGTCATAGCTACCACCGTAGATCGTAGTGTCAATGATTTCGTTGCTATTCGTATTAGTAAAGTTTCGCACTCTCCGGATGAAAACAGGAAGTCGTAATTCACTTCATTCATAATTCTTGTCTTCTACATTTATGTTTGTCCGCCGGAAGAAGAATGTCTTGTTCCAAATTATTAGTAGTAAATTTAATAGTTACGAACCCCAAAGATATTGGTAAACGCGCAAATTGTTTTACAGGAAACCCATAATTTTATGCGTTACTACGTAGAAACAATAATAAGGTTCTGACATAACAACGAACGGACTTGTCACCTGTGTTTAGAAAACGTAATTTGGTATTTGCATGAATTCTATACATGTACATTGGCCTTCAATTCGTGAATGGCACTGAACAGGAAGGAAGCTTCATAGAAAATAACTTCAATTCATAAAACTTATGCAAATGTCGATAGAACAATTAAGGAATATGGAAAGAGAAAACACAAGTGTTCCGATGTCCTCGGACAGAACAATGAACTCTTATCAAGCTGCTTATAAGGCCACGTTAGTATCAAAATACTTTCGATATAGTATCACATTTCCCTTTATCGGAATATCTATGAAACACATGAAACTTAGAACGAAAACAAACAAAATATTTTGTTATAGAGATTCCTACGGCGTACGTCGTTGGAAATCCGGATCTGAATCATTGTATACACAATGTGACGTACACACCTTAGGAACGAAGTTTACCTGATAAATCTGAAAACCGATAAACCTCGTCCATGTCAGTACGTCGCAGTTATAATCCAACGAATATGTGCAATATAATAATTCTTAACTAAAAACAAGTAATCGATGTGTTACAAAAATTGAATCATAATAACAGTCTAGTCAATCGTGCGACTTCTTAAAAAATTCGCACCATGCTTACTGCTCATAGAAGAATTTAACCTTTTAAATTTTAAATAAATTCGCCTAAATAAAAGTGTAGTTAATACTAATTCAGTTTTGTCGTATTTGAAGTATGTGAATCTAAAATATAAACGCATTTTGAAAGATTGCGGTGTATGCTACCCCGGTGTCGTTTTAAATGTATAAAAAAAAATAGTCTAATGAAATTAATTTCGTCAAATTGTTAGTCTGTTTCTTTCTACAGAATGGTTATTTCGTATATCAGCTTAAATTGTAAAATAATTCTTGGTTCACTATGTTCGGAAATCGCTGTAGAACAATACATTAATTTTGATAACAATTAGCCGAAAATACAATTCCTTACCATACGTGCCGTATATATTATTTATTATATACTTTACCGTATATATTAATGGTGAATTTGGTAAAATTCTTGTCTCCGTTTCACCTGCCTAGTAAAGGAAGAATGGGTTGTGGTGCACGTTTGTCTCAACTGCAATCGGGAAATGCACGGGTACGGCCCTTTATATACATCTAGCCTTCGAAGTTTCCTCACACGTAAATCAAATAAAGATCGCGTAGTGTTTTATTATCATAATCTCTTGTTCTTTCTCGCAAGCGATATCAGACAACGCCCAATTTGTCATTAATGATGAATACATTTTTATGCGGCGTAACGCTGATTAGGCCCGTGTTGTCTGTACACTTAGCGACATTATCCCTTTTAGCGAGTATGACAAATCGTTCGAATTTCCTAGCAGATTTGCGTACAACGTATACGTATTCTGCGACGATAGTGTTTGAGAAGGCTTCGTCTAGAAGGTCACGTTCTCATGAAGGAGTTGTCGGTATATCTTCTGATTTATGAGAATTTTTTCGGGACTTACCATCTGATGATAGGCAAGCGGCGCGGGTTGTTTTTTGTGTACTAAATAGCACTATGAGAATGATAATTCAATTTTTATTCTCATTACAATCTTCTCTAGCCGCAAACAATATCATAGGATTGCACTGGAATTTACTGTGTCAGTATAAAACTATTAGTACATCCTAAATTGATCAATACAAATCTGTGCTTTCTATAATATTTATTGCATCTTCAGATAAGTTATATCATTATGCGGAATACCTTATGTGCGTATGTTATATTATTCTAAAAATATGATTCTATTGGTACTATCTATTTAAACTAACGATCTTTATATCTCAGCTTCTTCAAATTCCTTTGCATTTGGATCTTACGTAGTCTTCTCCAATATTCTAATGTATCTTTGTCTATATCCTCAATAGGTGGCGGAGGACCAGTTCTAAGATTCCACAACCAACTGGGATATTCTGAATCTTCTTTTAGTTTAACATCTTCGCCAGTTTTGTAGATATTTGATCCGCATACATGGGTCACTATTCTACTGGGATCTTTTTCAACTTCAAGAACAACTGATTTTGATTTACCTCCTTTTCTGACTCCTTTTTTCAACAATCCACCTAAATAACAAAATATTGAAATAGTTTGCTTCAGCTAGGTATTGTGATATATCATGCATTGTTTAATATAATACTGTTATACATAATATATATTTATATATACACCCAGGTACCTTAACCTCTTCATGCACGTACACGTTCGAATACAGGACAAACTAAATTAACAGATGATACATGAAATAAATCTGCTTACCTGGAGCAGCATAGCATCTAATACTCTGCGTAATAACCCCTACACATGTCCGAAGATTAATTTTGGGAATAAAGTTCATTTTCTATTTATTTCCCAAGCGTGACTGTACACTAGCGAGTGCCATCCATTACTGTATACCTAGATTTTACCGACATAAATACGATTAATGGATGTACACACTTTTACAACATTAGTTTCTACATGAAGACAAAGTGTAGGCATAATTAATTTATTTTTTATGGTAACTATATATATGTCCTAACATCAAAGTATCTTTACAATAAAAAACTGTTACCGACTTATGTGACCAAATTGTATAAATTCCGTCTATGCGGAGTATGGATCATGGTTGAGATGTTTTAAAAGTCTTACAACTATTTGTTAATAACAACTGATGTGTCATGTCTGTCCAATTAATGATTTCTTTTGAAATCCGTATTATGAGTAAATTTGAAGAGGGTAATTGTGCCTGTATGCGTTATTATGTATAGGAGGGACCAATAACGTCAACCCTACACGTGTGCGCGCAATGACAAACAAACAGTAAATACTTGTCCGACCTGTTTCGATCACAAAGCTCGATTACCACGGCACATCATGAATATGTCAATAATCTTCAAATGATTAGGAGGAAATTTGCCAATTCGTGGTATAATCTAGTAATTGCCTTTTTATGTTATGGTTATGTAATGCCAGTAAGCAACAATACACCGGCGCGAGTACGTGCTATCTATTCAAAAAACTAATATATATTTCGTCTTCTGATTTCAACGATTAAAAAACATTAAATTTAAACGGCGAGTTATTGCGTTTCGTTGTGATGATGTACTATACAAACTACGGACTTTAGTTTGTAATGATTGTAGGTAAAAAAGGTAACGTTTGGTATAAAGGGAAAGTCACCAGTGAATCAAGGGGAAAGTAGAGGAGAGGATCAATTTTTGACCATTGCTCCGGCTCTACCTATTTTGCCTGGTGCACCTGTCCCAGCTAAACTATCTAAACGACCTTATAGCTCCTTCAGGTAATGTTTTGGTTTAACACATTACAGACGGCGTACTTGCTTATCCAGACCTCGCACATTTTTCAGCGTCCTAAAAACTTGAGTACAATACATACAAGGTTTTTTTAATATTGACTGCTATGTTCGCACTTTTTCAACATTTTAACATTTATTTACTTCACAATTATATTATCAAAAATTGCTGCAAGGCTTCATTACTTTAGCAACGTACCGATAAACGTTAAAACGAGAAATCTCGTGACCTGTCCGCAATGTGTTAACGTAGCCAAGGCAAATAGCTATGTAGATACGTTTGTATTCATACGTTCATTTTAATGCTCAGTCCCAGTGGATCGTCTTTTGACACTGAACATGCTGAAGTTGGAGGCTGTGATGCGGTCACACTGCAGTGGACAGGAGAAGGGAGAGCAATTGTTGCGACCAGGACACCTACAGAGCGTGAAAAAAATCCTGATAGAATATGCCTTGACAGGCGAGGTCTGACAACATTTCCCAACGTAATTGGGGAACCAAAACTACGGTTAATGTCCCTCCAGCATAATCTTCTTACAAAAATTGGAGGCTGCAATTTTGCTCAATTGACAAAGATAGTCTTTCTCGACTTGTATGACAATCAAATTGAGAAGGTGTCCAATCTCGACCCTTTAGAAAATCTGAGGGTACTGTTGATAGGTAAAAACAGAATTAAAAAGATTGAAGGATTAAAGCGGCTTATTAAGTTAGAGGTGTTGGATTTACACGGCAATCAGATCTTACAGATCTCAGGCCTGGAAGATCTGTCATCTCTGAAAGTGCTTAACTTGGCAGGAAATAATATAAAAGCTATTGGATACAATGATTTTGAAGGATTAGTATCACTGAAGGAGTTAAATCTTAGACGTAATAAGATAAAAAAGCTGCTGGGGTTTGGACAGACTCCACAACTGCAGAAATTATATTTAAGCAACAATGATATCCAGAAGTAAATTCTTTTTAAATGCTCTGTGCAGACGTACCAATTTTTTGTGATATGTCCCTTGCATTTGTTAATTACGTTTCAGGATCGAAGACATGGGAAGTTTGGCAAAGGCTTTACAAATCAAAGAAATTACGATTGACGGAAATCCAATCACTTTGAACACTGATTATATATCCTTCCTGGTATCATATTTGCCGAATCTTCAACTCTTGTCCACTACACAAATTAATGATCACATGAGAAGAAGTGCTATGGCTTGGCGAACTAGCAAAGAACAGTCCAATTCTGCGTTTCTTGATCTTAGTACACAAGTCTGTATGAATGTCCGGCGAGAAGAAGTGATCTCAAATGCGAAAATAAATTGGGAACTTCTTAGATCCCGAAGTAATTCCTTCGTTGGAAATTCCAACAAAGCGGGTACTGTCAAATCTATGGATATAAGTAATGTTCGCACCCACGCTCCGGCTAACTTCAACACTGTCAAACCCAAGAGTTTGGATAAAACTAAGTCGAAAGGATTCGGAAGTCTAACGTCAGTAAACGAGAACGTTGAAGCGAGGAAAATACAAATAAAGAAAAGGAGTAATTCAACAGATAACTTATTCGCATCAGAAGATGCTTCTAAAACGTTTCCTTTGGAATTTAAGTTACCGCCTATTGTAGGTTCCATTATAGACAGCTTGACAACTGCAAGGTTTGAGGAAAGATTGCATAAAGATCAAAAACACAATATTGCAAGATCAGCCATAATCGACGATGCTGAAAGTGATTCGAACACTGATTCAGATACCTCTGAAAGTCACGAAAGCTTGAAAAGTGGCTTACGATGTCATTTATTAAATTCCAACGGCCGTACTTCTTCCCTAGACTCCGACAAGCAGTTCGCCTGTCACAACTTCAATATTCCACGAAGCAATTCGACATCTGCATTAAAAGTGCTGGATAATGAGAGGTACATTGCGAACAGACCGTCCAATAGTAAAAACCACAAAACATTTAAATATTGTGATACGATAACGAAGAGTCGGGCCGAATTATACGAGAAATCGACATATAAAGCTGGGAAATCTTTTTTACATCAAAGTAATAATAGTAGCTGCGAACAAAAGTCCAGTATGAGTTCCTCTGGCTATTGTTCCTCGACTTCGAAGACCAGTAGTTTAGATAGCTGTAAGTCGTTGCTAAGTGATTCCAATAGTTCGTTGACAAGTAAGAACCTCATTCATAAATCTCAAGACTGGGACCGTGAGAAGGTCAGAGTAAAAAGCGCACAGGGGAAAAAAGCAGTGTATTATAAGAGTAATCGAGCCGCAACCGCCAGAGCGAAATATAGAGCTTCAGCGCCTCAAAGTCCGCCTACTGAGCAAAGTCCACCAAAAGAAAGGGAACAAGGTAAGAAATAAGCATCCGCCTAGTTACACTTAGTTTTATGAATGAATCTTTATTGACAGGTGGGGATTATTTGATTGAAATCGCTGGTCGATGCTTGAATGTATACGGTCAAGGTGCATTGCGCTTCATCGACCGTCCTTGGGATACAGTAAAAGCTCAGGATGTTACTATAGTTAAATTCAATTATGTACAATTCAATAATGTGGCGACGATTTTAAGTAAATTAAAGAATAGGTTCCCGAATGCAGAACACTTTATATTTAAGGAAACTAATATTAGCTATCTCGGGCAAATTAACGCACTAGCAGAGGTCCAGGGATTATCCAGTATTCAGGTGGAAACGGAGGGTAACCCCATTATATCCAAAGATTGGAGAGTTTATGCTATATTTCGATTAGCACATTGGGGGCTTAAGACCATTAACGGCAAGCAAGTACGATAATCGCACCGTATTTATAGTAGGCTATGCAATCAATTGTCAAAGACATTGGTATACGTTTTTCCTGCAGATTACGGATAAGGAAATTGAATTCGCGAATCAGGAATACGCAGGTCTTGTTGATATTGTTATGAGTTCACTGCCAGAATCCTTATTACAACCGTTGCTGCAGAGGCTGCACTTAGAGAAGATGCAGAAACAGAATGGAGAACAAATTACTGCCAAACAATTTCTGTTCAACAGTGACCCGGCTTTGAGAAGTGTCGTTGCGAAGGAAGCGTTGCAATGGAGAAAAGGGAACGTCACGCAGGTAATAAGCATAAACATTTTTTCAACGTGACAAACTATTTAGAACACATTTTCCTGGTTGTGTTAACGATGCTTCGAATCTAGACATACTATTTAATATTAATTATTTCTACAGTCACAAGAACGCCTCGATCCTTAATTGTGCTTAATTCTTTATAGGAAGATTTGATCTGGAGACATAAAGGAAAAGTTCATTTATTGAACTTAATTAATTTGACCGTAGACGCGATACATAAGTTGCAAATTCTTGAAAGGGAATGGCCAAATATATTGTATGATATTATACGGAACACGTTATCTGACTTTTCAGAAATGGATGTTTACATGAAACGTTGCAGCAGAATGCTTGAAACTGATAAGTAACGTTTTCGCGTAGGATAATCGTGCTCTAGCGACATGTTGAATGTATGACTCACATCATCACATATCATGCATTTGCGTAATTATGCGTTGAAAGACACGCAATATGCATGCGTCCACCACACGAAACGATATTTTAGGTGCAGTTTTATTAACTTTGCTTCTCATACCTGCAGAACTAATGCATATGTACATAGAATTATTTATAATAGGTCGAGCAGATATGAAAGTAAAGAATATCATCGCGATTATTGATGCAGGACGTAAACGTGATGAGAACCAAGGATTATTCCAATGTACTGTTTAACCTTATCAAACGGTGATGCATCAGTCTAATTACTCATAGTTCCGCTTGGTCTTCTATCATTGTTAATACTGAACGAGTTTATTATGATGTTGACGTATGATAACCAATTTTATATAGATATTGCATACACGATATAAGTCGTAGCAGTAAGTGGAGAACTTATGTATTGCAAGTAATTCATATAAAACTGAAATATACAACGCAGACTTCTCTATCAACCGATCACGTAAAACATTTCACTGTTCGTTATTTTTAAATAATTGGTATTTAGCGCCTTCTAATTTTTATGAGTTCCTTGACTCATACGTACGATAACAATACACTCATAAAGGGTAAGTAATATGAAATAAAATACGGAAGTTATACATATTTATGCCTCGTCAAGTTATTGTCGCTCTCTTATTTTCTACCTATAATAGACTCTACGCTGAAAGAGATTGCTGCTTTTTTCTGCAAACACGATTCATCCTTGCCAGTCGACAAACTCCGTATATCGTGTTCCGTAGAATCGTAATTACTGTGACTTCCTTTCGGTTTGCAAGGTTCCGACAATTGTTCGGGCCACGGAGTGGGTGAGTACGCAGAGTAAAAAGTTTGTAACTTCATTCCTCGTTCAGGTTCTTGCGACGTGTTTTGCCGAAGGGGTGATAAACTACCGAGTAAATGATTATCCGACGTAACTGTAACACATCATAAAACGTTTCATGCAATTATTTATCATACAGATGTAGAGCGGATGAGAATATCTACAACTAATAGAGGAAAGTTTTGAACACAATGCACTGATATTGCATAGCAAGACATAAATGAACACGCAACAATTTAATTGGTACGTTTCAAAATCGTAAATCTTATAGCAGAAATAAATTAAGCTAGAAAACGGAAGCGAAACACCATATACAGTCGAATTTATAGTGAGCAGTAACCGATGCTATGCCCGAAATGATGAATCTCCAAAAAGGAACAGAGTTATTAAATACGTACACGCAGTCGGCAAATTATGCATTGCATTTAATCCGTAAAAGCCTTGGGTCACGCTGATGCTCGTCTGCGTGAAATGCAACTGATGCCTTTGAAAATTCCTCGCCACCCTACGACTTGCCGATCTCTGTTCGTTCGCTGTCCCATAAGTGTTGCCATTGGACAGTGGCATTCGTGCTGGGTTGAAACTGTCGGTTAGATAATTGTTACGTGCCTGTTGTTGTCTCCTTAAAGCGACTTGCGCTGCCATAACCCGTTGGCGCTCAACAACAAGTAAGCAACAAGGACAACGGCAGTCCTTCCACGCGCAAGATCTCTTGTGTCCTTTCAGGCCGGATATCACCCCATGGTTTCGGCATCTAGCGCACTTAGGACTCCTCAAACGTTGCTCGAGTCCCGAACTCATTTGGCCCGCGGTTCCGTTGTCAGTCTTCATTTCTGCTTGTTTCTGCGCGCACAAGATTTCCCGTACACCTAGGTCTCCGTATGTGTAAACCACGATGATTATGTTACCCAAAGGTAATAAAGATTCGCCGTGTGTATCTTGTTCTACGAAATGTCTAAATCTTCGGATAACGCGTGAGAATCCTGATGGTATCACTCGGCATCTTGAAAGTTTTTAGATTATAACAGTAACATTCTGTATCATGAGCTTCTAGAACTTCGCTTGTGACGTCTTCTAATTCATTTAGTCGCACCGATGAGTTACAGACAGTTTGATAAGCCGAAGAATGAGTGGAGAAAACTGTTTCTTCAGTTCATCATTTAGGCGATTGACGAGGTGGAAGAAGTCTTCAAAGTCACACACTGTTTTGTATGTTATTCAGGGGTGTCCGATATGAAATCTGAGGTATAGAGTAGAATATCACTTTGTTGTCACTTAATTATGACAAGCTTAAGACACTAAGGCAAAGGTCGCCCAGTCACTCCGTCTCTTGATGGAAGGAAGTCGTATCCCGATGAGTTATATGCTCATAAGAATCTTTCCTCGCCGACGACGAAGTAGGTGTTCCTCAGCATCTCCTCCTACTGATCCGAAAATGTATTTTTAGATAACCGAGATCATCTCATTGGCTCGAAACCCGAAGAAACTCCGCCAGTTTCATAGGCCTTTAGCCAATGGACCACGAGTCCGGTCCTCGTTTTCTTATTACCAGTCGTTTGTAACATCCTCGCAAGGAGGAGGAAAAGTGTTCTAACCGGCAATCTCTTTGATTACGCTTCGTGATGAATGCGGACCACTTCTTTAGACAAGATTTGACGTTTGCCTTCACGATTCCTTATGCAAATACACATTTATGCCTGTACACAATGAAACCTTGCCAAGTACGTAACAATGGATAATTTCTGGAGCCCTGCGCTGCATTTATTCCATGTCTTCCGAACAATGTATGTACTATAAAACAGCAATCTACCGACTTGTATGTCGGATAAGAAGCAACGTGTGATCGTTGAATGACTTTAGAGATGGAGATATTAATGCACCGGAAGCGAGTGCATTAAAACGTGTCTGCGCTAAGAGAAGAAGCAACAATGAGAGCGAGGGACATTAGCCAGGTGGGAATACAAGATTCAAGGAAGAAGAAGAGGACCGCCACGGAAGTTCACGGGGCCATTCATACGTTACGAAAACATACTGGAAACTAATATTAACTGTGTGTTGGCAACATCCGAGAGGATCGTATTAACGAGCTCTTAGAGCAAGATCACAGAAAGAATGCCATGTGGTCACAGCTGGCGGTGTATACCATTGCTAGTGAAACGGGATTGTCTTTCTTCTATTTTTGCAGTATGCAATGGACCGTTTACGTGGGCGAGGATGAAGGGTGCGAAGCGAAGAGTGGAAAAGAGAAAGGAGAAAAGGAAAGAAGAAAGTTCGTGCAGTACGTCAGCGGTCAAATTTTGATTAATACTTCTGTTTACACCCTCTTACTGTTGAGCTCCCGCTTTGAGCACCGTGACTCTCGAGTAATGTATCACGTGTATGCATTTTCGTCTGTGTTAACACTTTCGAGCACTCAGTTTCAAGTTGTACGCTATTCAGAGCAAATATATAGATACAAATCTTAAATAATCTTCTGTTTCAGGTTGTATGCTATTACCGACAAAGATATGAATAGCCAGATACAAATCTTAAAGAATTTTTAAGTTTACGTTCTATCGCCATAGTTCATGAAAGCTATCCAATCCATTGTGTAAATGATTAGCACATAATTATTCTCTGCAATCATTACCTTGCAGTACTTGATCGATAAATGTTACTGTTGAGCGTCATATCATTCACGTAAATATCGTGTCGTGTAAATACAGTGTTTTACCGTCATCTTCGTAAATCGCTCACTAATCTTGCCATACGAAAAATCTTTCAGTCGTCTAAGGCAGACGGAAAGACGGATGGGCTAGTTACAAATCTTAAACAATCTTCTGTTTCAGGTTGTATGCTATTAACGGCAAAGATATGAATAGCCAGATACAAATCTTAAAGAATCTTTAAGTTTACATTCTATCGCCATAGTTCATGAAAGCTATCCAATCCATTGTGTAAATGATTAGCACATAATTATTCTCTGCAATCATTACCTTGCAGTACTTGATCGATAAATGTTACTGTTGAGCGTCATATCATTCACGTAAATATCGTGTCGTGTAAATACAGTGTTTTACCATCATCTTCGTAAATCGCTCACTAATCTTGCCATACGAAAAATCTTTCAGTCGTCTAAGGCAGACGGAAAGACGGATGGGCTAGTTACAAATCTTAAACAATCTTCTGTTTCAGGTTGTATGCTATTAACGGCAAAGATATGAATAGCCAGATACAAATCTTAAAGAATCTTTAAGTTTACATTCTATCGCCATAGTTCATGAAAGCTATCCAATACATTGTGTAAATGATTAGCACATAATTATTCTCTGCAATCATTACCTTGCAGTACTTGATCGATAAATGTTACTGTCGAGCGTCATATCGTTCACGTAAATATCGTGTCGTGTAAATACAGTGTTTTACCGTCATCTTCGTAAATCGCTCACTAATCTTGCCATACGAAAAATCTTTCAGTCGTCCAAGGCAGACGGAAAGACGGATGGGCAAGTTTAAATTTATATACGTCGGCAAGCACGCATGAAACGCACAGAGGAATTCACCCTAATGAGCGTGGAACGAAGGGGTGTCATTTCAAACGATTTTTCCTCTCGTTTCTCGCCCCACATCGGTTAGCCTTCGCCAAGGATGTTGTCAGTGCAGCAAATATGTTGACAGGCCATTCAACATCCTTCGTGCGTTAGTCTCACCAATGTCGAGAGAAAGATGCGTGACTAAAGCGATGTTACAGCTCGCCCGTACATATCCAAACTTATCTTTCATCGGAGGGTGTTGTGGTGTAAAGCAGGAATAAGCGAACATGAAGAAAATGCTTCACCGATACAAAATTTTATCTTCGAATATTCCTTCAAATGCACAGTTAGAGACTAATGAATAACAAATTGCGATAAGAGCGGTTGGTTCGGAAAATAAATTTTATTTATGTTATCGTTTCGCATCGTATATATCGTATATATCGTATTAATGAGTTTTGAGGATATTACTCATTTGTTTGCAAGTGTAGTGAAGTTTCCCTTTCCGTTTTAACTCGCTGCGCGTGACGTATAAGCGAGAAGGAAGAAATAATTGCTAAATCGATCTGACAATCGAATAACCTACAGCGAAATTTTTTGCAGCAAAGTCGAATGCCACACAAAAGAACCGGACGAACAGCCGATATTTTAATGTCAATCATGTTACAAAATTGGAAGTCGCAGCGTTAGACCACCACAGCCCGATTTAAAGGCAGTGTCAAACATAATCTTGATCAATACATCGCTAATGGAAATTACTATTTCGCCAAAATACTGCAATCATCACCATACACTTTGAACTTATTCGCAAGCCTTATAGCACGTACGTTTCTTTGAGGATGAATCATGGTTTTAAATAGCAATCGTTTCACGTGTTACTCAACATAAACAATCTAGCCCCGAACAATACAACTAAACAGAGAACCTAGTTCAGTGAAAAATCCTTCTACTTCGTTATCAAACCTGCACATTAACTCGATGCCGAAATTGTGGGAAAACCCGGAGTATATAGAACACGTAATGTAAGTAGAATGTCTTTGAGTCATCCGATAATAAGAAAGCATGGAAACAACTGTGTGAGAGTGCAGAATTGTTGTAGAAGTTTCAATGGTTTCTTAAGCAGCATCAGATCGGTGTTATAATTAAACATTACTAGTTGTCCGTCCAACTGCAATGCCACACTGCACAACCAACTTCGCCTGGTATCTGGGAAAATTTATCGTCGGATTTGCTGGGATGTTAGTTCTTTATGTTGGACTTTTAAAGGAAACGTAAGTGACCGATGAACAATCAACCTGACACTTTATACTAATGTGGTTCTCTGTTTCTAGCGAACACAGTTGCCTGTGCAAGCCGAGGATGAGGGAGTTTAATCGCCGAAGGGCGGAAAAGTAAGTTGCGCTGGTCATACGCCTGAAAAATTGATAAGGGAAGTAGTTGACATTAAATAGTGAATTAACCAATTATTAGAGCAAGAGTTATACTTGAGAATCCCATTCCCAATCTTTTTTTTGCTAACGGGAAAGTACACAGGCTTTGCAGATTTTTCGTATTCGTATGACCGGCTGCGTCATGCTTTTATATCAAGAAAAATTACTAATACCCAGTCTTTGCCCCCAATTAATAGACGAACCGATAGATGCGATTGTGCAGAAGGGTAAGTTTGATATCTGGCTAAATATAATTATTATTAAAAACGTAACAAACAAAAGTTAATTACATTTATTTCACAATAGATTACGGAAAAAAGTGTACGGTTGCGGCTGCAAGAAGCAAATACAGCTGTAAGTATACGCTAAATCCACATCACTCCCAGCAAAATATCTTTGGCAAATTAAAAAATGATAGCCGCGTATCTATTAATCGCATTTTGCACAACTAACATTGTTCAGTGTGATTACATACGAAAAGTAAATGTACAAGTATCAATAACCATTTCCATAAAAATATGCACAGTGCAATTCTATGAAGCAATTGTAGTACTACTGTATACAAACAATTACGTTTCATTAGTTTTTCATTAAAGAATGAATTCTAGCGGTTTCCCCAATCGATTACTTTTATCGAATACATGTTACGACACTCGTGCACTTGCGTATGAATAAAGTTCAAAATTAAAGTCTCCGTCTTTCGCACGCCGAAAGAAAAGACGGGAAGCGACATGACCGGACGAATTTGTGTTAAACGCAGAAACCGTTTCTCCATATCAGGGTGCAGGACGACGACAGAACCTCGGATGCACAAGCAGGATTCAATTCCCTCGACCCGTGTTGCTGCACGGGGAGGCGATCATAGTAAGAGCGATAATGGTAAGTGAATGAGTCCCACTGAATTTGTTGATCACGATTAACCATAATCGTGCCCCGATTATCATATTCGTACAGCTGTTTTAGCATATGCCAATACGGAGTCGCTCGAGCGTAAAAGCAGGTCAGGCATCGATGAAAATTCAAAGGTAAACAAGGCAGTAATGCCTTAACAGACATTCCTATATTTAATCTTGCCGATTATACAATAAGATACGCTTCGTCTTTGTACTCTATGTGCGTACGTGAAACAATAGTTACAGAAGTTTTGCCTATTTATATGTTTGTGCAAACGTTTGTCATGTTCATATGGCACGGTAATTTGTTATGCAGAGCGTAAAGCAGAATATTTGTGTACACGTAGATTTTCACCTTCGCTTAGCTGTGTGTCATATATATGAAAGAATACGTGTAGCAAATTCATAGTCTGGGTAGCTAACACATATTTTTTACAAGTTTGTATGAAATTATAGAGAACAAGGTCGAGTATCAATCTGCAACAGGAGAAGTCCCAACATCATCAATGTTGCTGCGGACGAGTTGATAGTTCCACAACCAGACAAAGTAGGCGGACCCCCAAAACAGACCCTGTCGCAAGCGACGAGTACGCGAAAAGTATCACGGACACTTCTGCACAGGCAACGCCGAATGCAAAATATGATCACGAGCAGGATCTAAAAATATCGCCGAAAACAACTGAGAAAGGTTCCCAAAGGAGTAAATCTACGCTAGGAGTACAGCGCATAAAGTATCGTTGGCATAACACGATGAAGACTAAAAGAGTCCTCAATAGAACGGTTTCGACCTTCGCGAAAGACGAAACACCGTCGACCACTTACTTCGACGCGATTAACTCTTCCACTCACAACATTCAGAAACGAGTAGAATCCGATTCCCACATTATTCTTGGGAGGCACGAAAGAAGCAAGAAAGCTTCTCAAGCGGTTGAGACTTTATGTATCGGATGTCAAACAAAGGCGAACGGTTCCACTTTGCGTCCTTACGCAAGGGCATCAAAGTCTGATCAAAGGTTGGGCCGCGAAGAAAGTGCAAGATCTAGAGTGGACTTTCTACGTGCGAACGCGATGCACATTAAGATGAAAGACAAGGACGAGGACAAAGTCACTCAGTCAGAACTTAAACTCCCAAACGCCTATACCGAGAATCGTTCAGATCGTAGGTATAATGCCACAGACAATGATTGTTTAAAGAACGGAACAAATTGTTGTCCCTGTTGTCGCCAGCGAAGAATGTTTGCATCGCCATCGTTCAGGGGAAGGAAAAACTTAAAGAGCGGAAGCGGAGTGTTCAAGTCCAGCTCTCAATCGGACGTTGACTCTGTTGGGCTTCGGAATGAACAGTTTAAGAATTTTCCCGACCGCCGACGCGCACCATGGACTTCAGATCGATTGACGTCGACCACCACAACAGCCGACGCATCGTTTGACGATCGCAATCTTCACGCCGTGTTCTCCAACGCGCCTACGAATTTTACGTCCAAGTCGAAGAAGTACACCCGTCATTCGCGGCTACCTACACCATTACAGTCTCACGAAAACATCAGGAATGCTAGTATGGATGAATTATATGCTGCTGAGCGTAGTTTTCAAAAGAAGAGTGCGTTCCCGAAAACGCAACTTGCGAATCATAATAAACTGACGTACGTACGAGATTGTTAACTTACGGATAAATATTTACGTCATTTATATTTGTTTGTACGTAGGGGTTTGCTCTTTTATTTGTTTTTATTTTCGTCTGCTTTATGGAATAGTTATTACGGGTTGTTTACTGCAATTGTATTACTGAAATGTTTTTAATATTTAATGATTACAGTACTTGTATCGAATATATTCATCATTGCAGAAAGTCCAGTCGCGTAGATAGTCAGAGATCGTTATCGCACCACACAACCCCCCATATGCGACGTGGAATAGAAAGAAAATGCACCTGTGATAGAAATGTCGCCGTACAAGACAAGATAGTTCAAAATCCAACGAGCGGTTCATCGATCGAAATACGCAACATGTCCGAGGCTACCCTAAAACACCGGCTCCAAGCGCGTAGACGGGAATCTGCTTCAAGGAATCCGTTGTCGAAATCAAAATCTTTTGGAAACGAAACAACCGACACGTTCGACAGTCAAGCCGAATCAGTCTGCAGTTTTTCGAGTTCTTTTATTACCAGCCCAACCGAAAACTCCAGCCAACCAGGTCACGTACGACGTTGCTCTTGCTGTAAGCGAACGCGAGATAGAAATGCATACGTGAATTCCCAGAAAACATATAGAACCACTTCTTCATCAACCTCAAATCTTTCTCCATACCTTCCGTGTCGATCATTTCCCACTGCGCCACGCAAAACGAAACATAGAAATCCGGCGTCGAACTTTAAAACGTTGTACGCGAGCACCTGTAGTGAGAACATTATGGGAACATCAGGGTTTGAGGCGTTGAAAGAAGATCGGCGGACGAGCTCGTCATCTTCGCCAACCCCAACGAGATACGTAAAAGAAACCAGCAGTAACGATTCCTTCCTGGCGGCCGTCAAGAAGAGAATTCGCAAGCGTGATTCATCGTTTCAGATGAGAATTCGCACGTCGCGAAAGTGGAACAGAGGCAAAGGACGTTTAAGAAGAAAGCGCCCAAAATCTGGCATTATCTTTGAAGGGAGAGACGATTATGACTCACACGAAAGTATGCCCTGCTGCATAGAGTACTATGAGGAGGTTCAGAATTCGATGTTTCTAACGGATAGAAACCAAAGACCATTGCCAATGTTGGAAGAAAGCGATGGAATGTCCGATGATAAAGAGCTGGAGGACGAAGATGAAATTATTGAAGATAACTTAGTGACGGATACAAACGCGATGGCAGAAGATTCTTGGAGAAAGGTACGTTTCATCGACGACGGAATCCGGTGGGAATATATCGTAGACGAAAGAGATGATTCTAATGAGTTCGACATTGAAAGATGGAGGCGGAGACGCGTTGGGAACAGGAGAACAGTTTTGAACAACACTTAATCGCATGAACTTGATAGACTCAATTGTGAACAGAAAGGGTTGACGGTATTGATGGATTATAACATAGGCACCTGCAATGAGTAAATGAAGGAAGTAGTTACATATGAAGTCCCGAACGACCAGGGGTAGATATAATACGCAGTCGAAGAGCTAACATTACCGCAATACTGTTGCAACAGAGAAAAAGGCGATTCAAACAAACATATCGGTAAGACCCGCAAAAGCGAAGTTTATATCTCCGCAATTGTATTACGCGTAAAGAACTATTTTTCAGTTAACACTGCGTTACACGATAACAAATTGGCACAGAACCGGTCGCTGATGGTAAAGGGCGTCAAAGGAATGGTTCAAAGGTTGTTTGAACACGTGATCGGATGATTCTTGAGAGAGTCAGCGAGTACATAGAGCATAGTACAACGACATGTAATCGAGACTGGCGAGGGACAACAGTAACGAGTACGTATAATTGGCAAACGGCGAGTTAGTGGCGAGTTTGTCTATGAATAAATTGGACGTGCTTGTAAGGAGAGTGACAGAACGGATGAGAAGAAAAAACGCGCGACAGAGAGGCAGGCCACGTAAAGAGGACTTGGACGCACGGAAAATCTGAAACTCGATTAATATGCGTCTCGGTCTGTAGGTGAAGAGTCTATAAGTAGAATCCACCGTCGCGGCGCACGGCGTCACTCATATTCATATATTATTCTCTGCCCCCGGTCGACGAAACCCTCCTTTCTGCTAACGAGATATGCCCGTTCATATACTTTAAGCGTCTTGTCGCCAAATTACAATCCCGGAAATATACGTTGCACCGCCGTCTTCTGCTTTCAGGCGCCGATCATCTCTTTTTATAAACGAATGTATTTTGCGAGTTGCATCCAACGGTGCTGCGTCGACACGGTCCCGTGGACAGTAGTTATTTTCTTTTCTTGTGCAATATTTATTAAATTAGTTGCAACTATCTTCGACCCCGAAGTGGAGTGTTAAATGTATTCTCACGTTGATAGACTTGCAGCGAGTAAGACTGAATAAATTAAAGCGACACCGTAGGGTAACTTGTAATATTTAGAAAGTACTATGCGTCTAATGGTGATAATTTAAGTTTCATATACAAGTCCTTTGTAACTGTTGTATTTGTAACACGATGCATCTTACAATTTTGAACATGTGCATGTTTAAGGATATTCCATTTGGCCAGAATAAAAGAACGTTCAGAAGCATTGCGTAATCACTCTTGTCAAAAAGATACATTCGACGGATTCGGAATTAATGCATATGGCCCGCAGTACAATTTCTGATATCACGTATCGACAGATGTTGATAAGTATAGCGGTTCTTTCTCGTTTCTTTCCCATCGCACACTTTTCTTCGCTGACATTCTGCATCGATAAGAAACTCGGATCAAATACACCGTCAGCGTCGCACAATCGAGCGTCTTAATTCAGTGTAAATAAGACATCGGAAGCGTGGGTAATTTCATCGTGCAGATTCACAGTCCATAAACAGTGAAGTGTATTTGTAAACTCTTCCCGATCTTTTCCCATCTCAATCTACGCGGGAATCTCGCTGAATGGCAGGCTTTGTGAGGGAAACGTCGCAGCTGCGCCCCTTTCGCCTCGCATTTTGCACGCATTCCGATGAAATAAAACCAGAGCGACGTCGGTGTCGGCTCGAGTCAAGAAGAAATATTTCGAAACGGGAAGATGTTAAATGAGCGAACTGTCCAACTGTCACTCCGGGTAGTACCCAGTGCCTTAACTCTTGGTAGAAACGCGAGCCAAAATAATTTCATAAGTTTGTAGCATCGTTGGTTGAATAACACATGTATCGCCTTTCGTACAGGAGATGGTTAAAATATTTAATTGTTCGATGCATTATTATATTTACGGTTTATTGTAAGGTACCAACTTAAGTATATACATAAGCTACTTATAAAAGAACATTTACAATGTTACTGTGCATCCGATATACATATATTACAGAATGTAGAAGTAGTACACATATTTGTTTATGCAATTAGATATTCGTCTATTGCAATAATGTGCTGATTGCGGAAACAATCATTGATCCAATCACTTTTTACGATTTTGAATAGCGTTTGTTCCAGGTCGGATCTGCTTCGGTATTCCATGACCCGAGAAGAATACTTATCGTTGACGAAGATATGTGTAACTGATTTGTCTAAAACTTCTTTTACCGTTCCAGCCATGAAACGAAATTGAAACTGCGTCGTATCCGCAGGATCATTAAAATATCCTATGATATTTCTGAATACTGAAAAAGGCGATTCACATTCAAATAATTCCTGATCCATTTCGATCTCATTATCGATTGTTAGGTCCAGATCTTTCACCTGACAATTGAATGCATATTTTATTTTAAAACGATTGTCTATGCGCATCGTTTTAATACCAGAATTTCCAAAGAATATGTTTAACGATGACAAATTTTGCGTAACAAGTAAATAATACCGTTTCATTAGCCTTTTCCAGAGAACGCGCCAAACTCTCTTCATCTGCGTCAATAGTAAAACTGTCGTAACATTCATCATATTTTTCACTAAGCCGGCATCCAGTTGCTTCACGGCTACATATTAAGTCCCATGGCAGAAAATCTTTAAGCGACGACCAATTTTCCTCTTTTGTCACGTACTTTAGCCAATTTATACCGACCACATCGTACTTTTTACTTCGTATTATATTCTTTGCTTTTGCCTGAGAAAATTAGGTATTTGATAAAAACGTTTCTAGTATGTGCCTATGTTGTTATAGTTAGACATAAGTGCTCGTACCGTTTTAGGATTTCCAATAATTATACAAAAGGTCTCTTTTCCTGGGCCTTGAACTACTTTCGCTCTGTGTTCGTGAAGAATTTCTTCCATTTTTTCTTTTGATAATTCATCGTTACCATTTATCACACAAATCTCTTTGCCGTGTAATAGTCGTGTAATTGGTACAATACGATTACTCAACGCTTTTGATTTAACTGTCTTCTCATCAATTTTGGAGAGAATCGACATCGGTAACCTGGGTGCTTTATTCGCCGGAGATCGATCAAGGTCTTCATGTGGAATAGAACGTTTCGTTAACTTTTGAACAATTTCTGTATCCTGCAAATTTATCATAATTGCATCTATTATTGTTATATCTGGCATGTTCACGTGTCGTACCTTAACGAGCGAAACAAGTTCCGTCATTGTGCATGCAGTGTACCATGGTTTGTCTTCTCGAATCTTAATGATTCTGGGAAAACGTAAAGTGTATCCCGTTGGATATGAAGTAGTCTTTATCATTTCGGATGCACGTATTGTTAGCACCACAGAATTTTCTGGGGAAATCCACAAATTCGGTGGATCAGTCTGCAATGTACCAATAATATATTATGAGTACATTTCTTTTATTTCCTAATATATTTCCGAAATATTTTCCGCTCTTTATAATGTTCGAACAAAGTACCCTGGGGGGAGTCACGTTGGTAGGACATTCCTTAAGCCAATGAGGTTCAAATTTTGTTTGCAGTTGACTTAACTGCTCCATCGTAAGGCCATTGCTTACTGACACAACTGACAAAAATTTAGACGGGATTTCACCCCGTGCAGCTGGCACACACGCGACACCCATCATAAAACTTTTTACCAAACCTGTGTATCTACCCTCTCCGTAATATCCTCCAAGAATAAGTAGATCAACGTCGTCCACCAGATCGTCAGAAAACTGTAATACATTATATGTTTGTGTGCTGATGACAATATGTTCTAATACATATGTGACTTATTACGTACTTCTGCTTTTATCTTATAACATCCGCTACCCTCACGAACATTTGGCTTATAGGTCACGTCACATTTTTTCAATACAATCCCTTCTTCTTTTCTTTCGATGCATTGCTTGAATATATCTGCCACCTCGGCGCTTCTCGAAGAAAAAAAAGTCACGAAGGGTTTTGTTATAAGAAATATTTTTCTTAGAACATTTTATACAATAAAAAACAATATACCTGTTAGAAACCCTTGTGTTGTCGCATCTAACGAAACAACCAATTTCTTCAGTAAAAGCTTCCTGTAAGACATTCCACCGTTCGGAATAAGGTTTACTAAGAAGTACCTCATCATTGTACATGAGAATATCGAATGCAACAAAGCACGGTTGATGATGACTACTTTGTGTGAGTTTCTTGACATCAAAGCCCACACCTTTCGAGCTATAGGTTTTCTTCGCCTTGTGCCAGCCCATCAATTCTCCATCAAGTATAATGGATCGGCAATTGGGATTTAGTAACGAAGCAATTTTCCTTGTTAAAAAGCCCCCTAATAATGCGTATATGTTTATGTGTAAAGTTTTTCTAGCTTATACTGTTTAATTATAATTGTCATACCAGACGAACTGGTCTGTCCGTAGTATGTGTTATTCGAAATATCAAATCCTTGGCGTGAGAAGTATTTAAAAACTCCATCCTTCATATGTAATTGGGAACGTTCACCGTCGAACTTCAATTGCACGTAGTAATCTCCATTATATTCAAACAACTTCTTCGTATCCTCAATTCTGCACCTCTCAAGAAGCATCGGCTTAACGTGGTTAAATATCTGAATACCGTATTCAAGTCTTATCTTGGGATCATACAATTTTTCGCACAATTGACGCAAATCAGATGTAACATCGGTAAAATAAACCGCATCTCTGTGATATGCTAAAAATTGGAGCACATATACTTTAACATTTAACAGTAACCAGGCATTGAGTACATCTGTTACGTATGAAAAGACAGAAACCTTTCAATATTTTCTTTTTTCCTATACCAAGTCTCAAGTCCTTTAAGATAATTCGCGTTACCCATTTAAATTCTAACGCGCTTATATTCTTCAAGAGAACTTTAAATACTGCGTCTTTGTGTTGGGGTATCTCATTCTTTTGGGATATCTCATCCAGAAACAAGTTGATGTGCTGAACCGTATATGAAGAAGTCACTGATGACCATCGGTTTCGTAGCGTCAAATATGCTGTCTCTGCAAAGTCAGTTCCAATAGCTTTGCCAGAAACTGGAGCTCTAGAAGAAAACAAAGTAAATACGGGGTTGCTCTAAATATATTCGTTACCATAAAATGTTATGGAGAATTCTTACGAGTATTGTATTAATCGATTAGCATCTCTACTTCCTTTACCAAGGCAAAACACACGAATATAAAGGTTCGCTAATAGCTTTTGCTTCAAATTGTGCGGCCCACGTTCTCGTTCGAGGTCAGGTAGCAATAATCGTAATAATGGATACAACGATACATCCTAATAAGAAAATTTTACTTTAAATCATTGATCAAACCAAATTCATCATAATGAATACCGTTACTTCATACCACGTCAGGAGAATTTTGCTTCAGTTCATCACCTATTTTTCGAACATTTTCGATGTATCTTTGCAAAATCTCCTCCTTTTCCGATGCACGTGCTTTCTTAATAAGTTCCAAAGTATCGCAAAGTTTTGCAAAATTAATTTTCGACGCCAGCGTTTCGGCCATCTTGGATAAGGCAGCTCTTTAATTGTTGGTTGATGTCTATAAACAACGATGTCGCTTTTTCAGAGCATGTATAGAGGATGTACTTGTAAGAAGTGAAAGGAGAATTAATAAGATAATCTATAAAAGGTTTTGTTTAATTGTGACCATCAGTATAAACAGGAACAATAATACAATGGAGGCTTTCTCAATAATAAATTATGCAGCATGCTGTATTAACAATGTATACATATACTCGTTTGTCAAGGATACTGGTAATTCACAGAATTTTTGGTGTTTGTGTTACACTACAATGTACTTTTCAAGGTACATTCTAGCAAGAAGATGATTATCAGAGTGTAAATAGATAAGATGCAGATTGAAGGCAGCTTCTTGCTTCAGATCTAGAAGACTGGAATTCTGGTGTATTACATCGTCCGGCTCCGATTCAAGTACTTTCTTATAAAAATACACAGCTCCAGGAAGAAGACTCAGCTGATGAAACGCCCGCGCCATGTTGTAATTTACTTCTTGCGTACTGCCTTTTCCTCTCAACTGTGAATACTTGCTTAGGAAAGCCATAGCTGAAAATAACTCATACAGGTAAGCACAGCTTAATATTTTTTACGTATATTATCTACTATATTTGTTATCTGTCATATTAACTTCGCCATTTGATTAAATTTATATTCATTACGTTAAATTACCTTGAATGACAAGATGATTCTTCTTCGCGGACAACTTTTGGCATGCCATTTGCAACATAGTCACGGCAATGAGCAATGCCAATAAAGCACTCGGAGCGACTCTGAACAGCGACACGTAATCATTCAGAGCATATTTGTACGTACCGGACACGAGACAATTATTTGCGTGCATAATATGCAAATACGAAAAAACATCTTCTCGGCCAAGCAATCGCAGCAGGAACCTATTATGCCTGCAATCTTCTGTTCTCTGTATAATTATGTTCAGCAGATTCCATGAATGTGGAGTCTGATAGAGTCGCACCAACTCTCTCACGAGGTTGTAACCGTAGTAAGAATCGTTATTGTGGATGCACGATAGTAAACACAGAAATACGAGATGCGAGTTTCTCTTGGCGAATTTCTTCGACGTCAGCGCGCTGAAGCAGATCCTCTGAAGTAAACCGTATTTCTTCAGTTTGCAGGCGAGTTTGCACATCTGCAAGAACATCGAGAACTCTTCCTTCTCGCCCGGTTCCGCGCTGTTAACAAACGTCACCGCGTTGTCGTCCGAGATTTTCTCGCCGCAAGACAACCGATGCAACGACAAGATTTCCAGACGTGGCCGAACTCCGTTCGCTCTCGTCAAAGCGTTCAACTCAAGTTTGTTTCTAATTGTAACGCAGTGTCGTGAAAGGAGCAGCATGCCTGATCGGAAGTACTCGTCGTATCTCTTCACTTTATAAAGTAAGAGTGTCCTCTGATACACTACGTTTGGATCCAAAGCATCTACGTCGGGATCTTGGTCCAGAACTTCTATCGCCTCAATATATCGACCTTTCAGCTTGTACATTTTGGCCAGGGCTAGTCTCGCGCCTAAATGCTGGGGCGACAATTTCCTGACGACCTCGTAAGACGTTATGGCTTTACTATAATCGGCGCAAGCTTCCCAACATTCAGCGTGTCGCAACCATACAGCAGCTAAACTAAAGTTCTGACTGTTGACCAACGGATCTAACAAGATCAGGGCGCGCTCGAATTCTTTCTTCCCCATAAGAGCCTCAGCAACGTCGAGGAATAAATCTCCTGAAATCTCCGGGTTCTCCTTCTCGTACAGTTTGGGCAGAAGTCTGTCTGCCATTCGCACTTCGTTTAACTCGATCAACGTCACGAGGAACTTTGCTTTTAGATCCACGACCACGTCGTCGGGAATGTCGCAAGCTTCGATTTCATGATTACTGGACTCTTGTGTTTTATCTGCAGCCGAATTGATGGAATCTGTGCCAGAAGCCGATTTTCGTTCACTGTCAACGTTCTCAGTGTCCGCCGAACTTGCAGGAGTCTTATACCGAACCCAGATGCTGGTGTATTTGGTCAAGATATTTAAACAGCGCTTAAATTGCTTTAATGCTATCAGCAATTCCGTCATGACATTGACTTCTTCCAATGTAATAAGATGTTCACACTTTGTGAAGATATTCTCCATCGCCTCTAAAGCTTGCTCGTTGTTATTCTCTTGCATGTAACGTTTGGCTAACATTTTCGCGTACTTCACGATATTTTCGCCGTCGTCTGGTTCCAACTGATGAACTAACTTTGCGTACGCTTTCAAGTAAGCTCTTTTATCACCGTTTTGTTCTTGTAAAAGTGCTCGGGTCTCGTACAATTCGATGTCCTTTGGACTACCCTGAATCGCTTTGGAATAACATGTTATAGCTTGTTTTATATTACCGCTCTCTTGCGATAATTGCGCCAGTCGCACCCACTGGTCCGAATCCTTTGGGCTAAGATGCGCGGCGATTAAAGCAAATTGTAACGACTTTTCCGGTTGATCATTCTCGTAAATCATTGCCAGAGTGTGGAATGGATCCGGCGCGCTTGGTACTTGTCTAACACAAAAGAATAAAATCTTATCTCTCATTCTTAGTAGATCTGTCTCCAAAGAGAATTTTTGCATCATATGACTTGCCTAATGATTTCCATGCATATCTGTGCAGCTAATTCAGTCTCTCCTTTGGCAAATCTTAAATTTGCCTCACCCATAAGACCTTGCAAGACCGGTGGTAAGTTTCTTCTTTTCTTTCTTTGTTTGTACTGTACAGCTTTCTGCACTTTTTTGTTATTGCTCATTTGTACATCTGTTTCCTCATGTTCAATATCCTTTCTGAAATCAATTTAACAATTCAGTGACCCATTGCATGCAAACATGGTCTTAGATTGTGTTATCTACCTAGAAGATTCAGTTTCCACTGTTTCTGGATCATGATCCATCACACCCTGATCCATTCTTGAAGAATATTCGCTGAATGTGAGTTCTCCGTTTAAAAATTGCTTTGTTAGCTTATCTTCCTCTTCTGGAGCCAGTAAACCATCTTGATCATCGGCATCCAAAGTGTTATCTGTTGTGGAAGTGCATTGAGGGGAATACCCATACTCTGGCATAATTACGTCATTCATGTGTTGTACTTGTAATGCCTTTGCCTCTACAAATTCACTTATGTCCACATCCATTGAACTGATTGCATTTTCATCTAGTTCTTCTATGATCACTGGAACTATGCTAGTGCTTTCGTCGATGATCATGCTGTTGTCTTCATAATCAAAGTGTTCTTGTTCACCTTCTGCATTCGGTTGGTTATCCATCTTGACACTCAGTCTTTCTAACAAATTCTCTATGCGAGATACCTTATTTTAATTATACGCTCTATGAAATTTATTTATAGATTAAAAAATTCTGCCTCATATTTACAGGTATATGTTCAGAATTGTTGTTAAGACAGCATACTTACTTACAAAACAATAAATATTAAAACCATTAATATCTTACAAATGTTTGCAAAATTCTCCAGTGTTATTAAATATTATACATGAGAAATTTTTAAATGGTAAGAAGCAGTGTTTCAAACCTGTGTACAAAACTTAATACCCACAATGATAATAACAGAGATTTACGTTGAATGCAAGTTATGCTTGTTATGTCACAATGTAAAAAATAACAGAGTAAAAAAGTTCATTCGTGGTAATAAATAACGCAAATATGCGCGGATAGAAAGGTTTCCTGGAGAAGTATAAAGGTTATACGTCAAGTCAACATACCTCGGTCGTACTGTATTGTCGTGTTTACAGAAATCGGAGTATTGACACGCGGAATCTCGTACGGGCACGCATTCAAAACATTCTACATAAACTCGAGACACTTTAAATATAGAGCACGTGTGTCAGTAATATGCCCACTTTTTATTTCGCTGACAGTTTCGTCTACGATAAACAACAGTCACCCTCGTGACAGGCACTTTAGAGGTTCGTAAACATCGCACAACACATTCCGATATGAGCGCAACTCATTCATCTTTATCGCACGGTAAAAAGTCGTTCGTTGTTTAGCGAAACGATAAGCGTGTATGTTCAACGAAGTACACGGTGAAAGGTGCCTAGATGAAAATGTGCACTTCAAACGTTACAACATGGATTTACGTTGGAAAAAATTTAAGGTTATGACGTGAAGAAAGACACACTATTCAACGAGTAAGTAAACATTCATGTATATCCGTCATTCATAGCCCTGAGAATTTTTTCAAGGTGTCATTCACGAATGTCAATGAATGATGCTTACTTTTTCAGGTGTTACCAATAGTATGAAGCCACACACATGTTGGCTTTATGTCTCCTTATTACTAATACTCATACTTGGGATTGACTCGAACAATAATCAGCCTAACTGCTCCTACCATCAACAAGATTCCGATGGTCAGGCCACAGGAATTCCATGCAGTAGCGCTCAACAAGTAGAGATTCAGTTCTCTACTAAGGTTATCAAGAACGAGTATATCGTCGCCTTCAAGGGCTATTACAAACCACGGGCAAGAGAGAATTATATTAAGGCTGCTTTGAACGCCTCTGGCATTCACAAGTGGCAGATTTTATCTCGTAACAATTTAGCGAGTAGTTTTCCTAGTGACTTTGATGTTGTCTTACTGGAAGAGTCTGATAAGTATGATGGACTAAATGCTTTAAGCGACCATCCTTTGATAAGAAGAGTAACACCGCAAAGGCTTGTACGCAGAAGCTTGAAATACATTAATGTAACAGAAGATGGAGTTGATAATCCAGAATTCAAAAACTTCAAGAGAAAAATCAACAATTATGTATGTTTTCATATTTGCATTTGTCAATTAATTTGTCAATTAATTAATTCACCTATCATGCATAATATCATCTTAGGATCACCAATTCTGGCAGCCAACAAATCGACATACTTCGAGAAGACTCTTGCGAGCGATCCCAAGGCAAATTACAACTATACTACAAGCTGATGCTCTATGGGGAATGGGTGTTACCGGACATGGTGTTAAAGTACATGCTTTTACCTAGAAAATATTTTTGATGCTGCAAATGAAATGGACCAATTAACTTTATAACATTATTAATATTTTGTGTACCACAGGTAGCTATATTTGACACAGGTTTGGCTGTAAGCCATTCTCACTTCAAAAAAATTAAGGAACGTTCAAATTGGACAAATGAAAAAACGTTAGAAGACGGTCTGGGACACGGAACGTTCGTCGCCGGTGTAATAGCATCTTCTTCGAGAGATTGCATGGGCTTCGCTCCAGATGCTGAGCTTCACATCTTTCGAGTATTCACCAATGCCCAGGTTGGTACATTCATTCACTATACACCTTGAGATTGCCAATTTTTGCCTTCTCTTCGATTGTGCATTTCTCCTTTCATGCAGGTTTCATATACATCCTGGTTTCTCGATGCATTCAATTATGCGATACTTACAAAAATTACAGTACTCAATCTCAGTATAGGCGGACCCGATTTCATGGATCACCCATTTGTTGACAAAGTATGGGAGCTCACGGCTAATGGTGTAATAATGGTGTCAGCAATTGGTAACGACGGACCATTATATGGGTAGGCATATACTAATATATATAGTCTTACATAGTATAGTGTTATATTAGTATTATTATATTAATATTATTATATTAACCCTTTCGCTACGGCGGGTCTCGCCGCGGAGTTCCTCGCCGAAAATGGGAACATTAAACGCACGCATTCGGGGCCACGACTTTTGTCTCAAAAACGACTTTGTGATATTACTTTTAGAAGGAAAATGATTTGTGTTCATAATTTTCTCATGAACGTATTTTTAATTCAACAATATAATTGATATTTTTACATTACACAACAAAATATATATATTAATTATAACATAATACTGAGCAATCATTTTGTAGCCGGTGACTATAGTCACCTGTCGTATATGGGTGTTGTTTTCTATAGTCACCCGTAGTAGCGAAAGGGTTAATAATATAATAGTCTTACATAAATACTCTATCCTGATAAATATGAGCTTACGTTGAACCTGTCTTGTATTCTGTGTAGCACGTTAAACAATCCTGCTGATCAAATGGATGTCATCGGGGTGGGCGGTATTAATTGGGAGGATCAAATAGCTAGATTCTCGTCACGCGGAATGACAACATGGGAACTACCAGCTGGTTACGGACGAGTGAAGCCCGATCTTGTTACTTACGGTTCAGGAGTACGGGGTTCTGCTTTGCAAACTGGATGCAGGACACTATCGGGTACTTCTGTTGCTAGTCCCGTTGTGGCAGGTGCCGTAGCCTTATTGGCTAGTGGGTTCGTACCACCGGAAGGAGCCCAGAATGCTAAGCAAAGAGTAATACGTCTTGTCATTTTCTTTAACACTTTGACTGCCGTGATGGTCACTGCTAACCGGCGCAAGAGATTTTACTGAAGATTCAAAATATTCGCAATGGGTAGCCATAATTAAATTATAAATGCGGTTATTGTATGAATAGTGATGCGATTCTTTGGTATCAAATACCTGCACATTATTTACATTTTGCATAATTCAATCAAACGCTGTAATATTTCATAGCATCGAGGTTCTAATACAGCAAAATACGCATGGCAGTCAAAGTGTTAACTACTTGCGCTATAAAGACGTGCCACGCACGTCGAGATGCTTTTATTCCAAAGCCGCCAGCGACATGTATACCACGTCGATAGGCATTTGTCGCGGAAGCAAAAACGACCTGTCTTTTACATAGACGCTGCTACTACATCAATAGCTGCTACTAGGCTTTATGGCGAATTTTTTGCATTTATAGTAAAATCTTTTGCGCCGGCATGTTATATTGTAGAGCGCGGCAGCCGAAAATGAAATCGTAGCGCAAGTGGTTAAAACGACCTTCGTCGCAGTTACATTGCGACAGATGAAAAAAGATAAATTTTTTAATGTGTGAAGGTAACACCAGCCAATATGAAGCAAGCATTGCTAGGTTCCGCACGCCGTTTGCCTGGAGTTGGAATGTTCGAACAGGGTGCAGGAAAGTTAGACCTCTTACGAGCGTTTCATTTCTTACGCTTGTATAAACCTATTGCAACACTTAATCCAAGGTAAATGCCTGTGCCATGTTTTGGCGTGTGGATACGTTGCTTGAAATTGAGAACAAATTTTCTATGCTCCTCACAGTTATATTGATCTGACCGAATGCCAATATATGTGGCCGTATTGCACTCAAGCAGTGTATCATACCGGTATGCCGACCATAGTAAATGTGACCGTGATCAATGGTCTGGGGGTTTCTGGCCATATTACGGAACTTACTTGGCATCCGTATACAGGCAATGGTAATGGTGAGCGAATTGACGTCTCCTTAACATACAGTGATGTTCTATGGCCATGGTCCGGTTGGTTAGCGGTTGCTGTAACTGTCCCCTTAAGTTCTCGAGATTGGCAAGGCGTCGCCCAAGGTAAGGAATTAGAATTCTATACAAGTTTACACAGTGTTCAGATAATTTACATTATTAAAAAGGATTGAACTTACAATGAAATTGCACATTGCTATAACATTAATTCGAAAATAATTTATCTTTGTCAAACTTAGGTCACATTTCTGTAACTGTCGAGTCACCGCCGAGTGATGGAGAAAAAGAACCAAGGCAGTCCACTGTCGAATTGCCGTTAAAAGCAAAAGTCATACCCACACCACCACGCCAGTAAGTATTAGTAAGTAATAAACGAAATAACAGTGGGAAGTTGTGTGCATTGCAATTAAGTATGCATGGCATATAGTATTGTAATACGTATTATGTAACAGCAAACGGATTTTATGGGATCAATACCATAATTTGCGCTATCCACCCGGATATTTTCCAAGAGATGATTTACGCGCGAAGAACGATCCCCTCGATTGGAACGGGGATCATATTCACACCAACTTCAGGGACATGTATCAGCATTTGCGCAATGCGGGATATTATATGGAAGTCCTTGGACAACCGCTTACTTGCTTCGATGCGAAGAATTACGGAACGCTTCTTATTGTAGACACGGAGGAAGAATTCTTTCCAGAAGAGGTATTAATCATACATAGTCATTGATCGTTAATGCCCATCCTTTATCACCTTCACAGACACAAAATATGTCTTAATCGGAATATTCTACTTTGTGCTCAGGTAGCCAAGTTAAAGAGAGACGTTGAGGATGAAGGTCTATCCGTTATCGTCTTTGCAGATTGGTACAACGTAACTGTTATGCGTAAGGTGAAGTTTTATGATGAGAACACTCGCCAGTGGTGGGTTCCAGATACAGGTGGCGCAAATATACCGGCGTTGAATGACCTTTTGTATCCAAACTGGGGTGTTGCGTTTGGAGACAAAGTACGTGATGGTCAATTTACACTTAGACAGCACCCAACGGTAACTTTTGCATCTGGTAGTACTATTGCACGGTAAGAGATTCGTGATGACGTATTGATGTCTGCATATATACACGGAGAAGTGCATAGTTCTATAAAATTAGGTTTCCGGAAGAAGGAGTCGTCCTCTATGCAGAACTGCGGGATCAAGGGCAAGAACTTCTAACCGAATCAGATGCAGGATCAACGACGCTCGTACCTATTTTGGGTCTATTACAAACTAAAAGCCGCAGCAGTATCGAGGATGCGTATCCCAATAAAAATAATGAAGTGCCGGAAACCGATGAGAATGACGGAAAGCATCACTTAAAAGACCAGCTAAGCAACATGTCTGGCAGACTCGTTGTTTATGGAGACTCGAATTGCATTGATGACAGTCATTTGCAAAAACGCAAGTATCAATGAGATCAATTGCATAACATATATCTAAGTGTTCAAATATCAGAGCTACAAGTTACTACTTCCACTTTACAGCTTGTTTCTGGATGCTCGACGCCCTCTTAGAATACACAACCACGGGCCACATAGCGAGTGTATTCTTGGACGAGTACAACAAGAAGAAGCCCGTTCGAAAGTCGAGCAACTTGGAGACCGGCGAATTGCCTCAACGAATGTCAGGAAGTCATTTGAAGCGCCACAGTAAAGTGCTTATTCCCGAAAGTATCAGTGGGGAACATTTCCGACCACTTCCGTCATGTCCCATTGCCACTCTAGCTCCGCCAAAGCCAATCAACGAATCAGCACCAATGTAAGGGATATTCTGCAAAGCCACCATAAAATGTAACCCACACTCTGTTATATTATTAACCGGGCGACGCGCATTGTCACAATTCATTTTAATCTGCTTTCAGAAATCTGTATAAACCGCAGAAATTACTCTCTGTAGGGAGTGCCATGGTTCCTGCTAATCCATTGCCGCACGATCCAAATTCTTTATGGCTTAGAAGGCGGGTCGGTGGTGTAAGCATTCCTACGTTGTATCAAGCGGAATCAGGGGCCGCAGTTCAAAGCGCGGAGAGGGATCAACTAGATAGTAATCGTATCGTGGTTATGATACGATGGAGTTACATTACCGGAGTTATCTTCATTAGCATAATTATTTTCTACTTTCTAAATCGATGGAATTGCCTGGTCTCGAAACGGCACTCGCGCAGGAAACGCACCGTTGGCCGACTGCGCAGAGTTATTCAAGCTATAGCTGTACGCAGGGTACCGCAGATGTGACCGATACGGCAAGGTAATTTCATTTTCAACAGTATCAATTTTGTATACGTCATTTACATTATGTTGCACCTAGCGGAGATTCTAATATTGTCGAATAAATTGCGACGTGAATTTATCGTCATGAAAACGTACAACTGCGCGGATCGAAGACTTACAATTCGATGTCGGGGGATACGTGTTTGTGTCTTGTTGAATGTGTAAAGAACTGTCAAATCTTTTTCGTCATAAACATAATATGAAATCGCGTGATCTAAAGGAATTTGAGCTAATATAAAAGTGTCGTTGCATGAAAATTGAGTCCAGTGCAATATCTAATAGGAATCGTGACGATGCAATATAATCGAATGTAGATATTTCGTCATGACATTTTGGCATGCTATAAGCATAAATTTTATACCTGTTTATATATACGTTATTAAACCTTATTAGATTTTGCTCTTAAGATTTTCATAATTGCCAAACAAAGTAAAGCCTCTTATTTCCACTATACAACCAGAAACATAAGCTGCCTTCCATAACAAGTTCATGTAAATAGTACAATAAACAACACGTTGAAAGATTTGTAAAAATTGCACTTCTGGGCGTTCTTTATTTTGACATTCAAAAATAATCTCTCAATGTGTATATTTTAACGTGAATTACGCCAAGGAAAATGAATGTTTAACGATAATAGAGAAGCGTCAAAAGTTCACAGATATTTCAGCAATGTTTAAAGCATGGAAATTATCTTAGATACTAGTGGTTAAGGGCAGACGAAGAACAAAAATATCTATTTTTACAAACTGCTAACAATTACAGAACACATGTAATTCATGCCATATACAAGGTTTTTTTTAGTGCTTGTAATCAGCGAATATTTTGAAGATTAGCTTTGTTCGAAGTTAAATATATGCAAGTATTGTTACAATGTAAAAGAAAATAAATTAAAATCAGGTCCTTATTTTTAAAAAATCTTTTAGTGTACTTATGTCTTATAGTAGCCATAAAAATTATAGAAATATACATTTATTTCAATGTCTACCAGGCATCTGGTAAAATTTATAGTTGCTTATTCAGTACAGAACATTAATGTAACTATTTCAATTATAAAATGGGTTATATGTTACCCAGTGTGCTCTATCTTGGTGTACAGCAGTTTTATGCGTTGTAAATAGACTCTTAAAAACTTCAGATGCCTTAGGATCCTTTGCAACACTGTAAGCATCTTTAGCTTTTTTATATGCTGGATCTTCAGCTTCAGCTTTGCTGACATTCATCTTAACAGCAGGAACTTTCTCTTCTTTCTTAATCTTCTTCTTTGGAATCTCATTCTTCTTAGCGTCATCTATCTGTGTTTCTGCATTGTTCTTCCTCTTTGATTTCTTCTGAGTGCTTTTTCTGATCAATATACGCTCCTCCATCAACGTCAAATCATCACCATCTGCATTAAGTATAATAATGTCGGCTTGCGTAAAGGGTTCTTGACACTTATGGCATATCTAAAACCAAGAATCAAACTTTAGTTTATACGTCATATAATATAATCAAATATCAATATACATATCATATCATATAACAAATATCATAATAATATAATCAAACGTTAGTTTATATATACTAGTTACTAGTATACTAGTACTATTATATAAACTATATTTAGTTTATGGTGGCAACATAGAATATTATCATTTCAATTACTAATTCCTTACATTAGTCTTTACTTCTTTCAAGGCACGTTCGCTCATTACACATCCGCAAGTCCATAGGAAGCAGAATTTGTATTTTCCATTCATTTCCAGACCAATCACGGGGCATATGTACGGACTCTTTCCTCCATCTGAATAACAATCTCCTTTCTCAGCCTTATTGGCTACAAAGGCTGGGTTCGGTGTTAGACTCAAAGACTTGACATCCTTCAATGCTTTGATATGTGCAGCCGATTCCGGGAGTGTATTGCGATCCAGCAGACCTTCAATCACTGATTCTTTACTGTAAAGCCGTCCCAAACCACAAGCCACTATAGGTTCTTGCAAAGGCAACTGCCGAATGCTGCAATGCCTCCACCTAAAAGCCAACTCTGCATCCTTATCTTTCTGAAAAACAAATGCACATAAACAATAAGCAAAATGTTGGAATACGACAAAAATCAATGTCCTTCCTTTGAACTGTTTATGCTACGCCTCAGACTTTATATCGAGATGACAACTCGATTCCCTTCTTTTAAAACAAATGCATGTCGAATGCATGCGCGTCGGAGTGTGATGCATGGCATGAGCTGCGACGCAAATAACAAAAATTGAACACACATGTTGTTTCTCATATGAGTCAGTCGAAGCCCTACGTTCAAAAGGGAAAGACCATCATCTCTTAAAAGTATAAAGTAGAAGTTATAACAAACGCAGAAGAAAATTATTTCATACACACTTCCAAATCCCAACACAAAACCTGAAAATACTAATGTTTGTCAGAGACGGCAAGTTTTAACTAGATGTTTTGACGTCAAAAAACCAGCGACGAAAAATTGATAGAAAAACAAACATTGATATACCTGCTCCGGCTTCTTTCTCACTCTAACAAGTTCGTCTCTACGCGGTATAGTTCCACCGTCACAACCCATAATGAACGATAGCCAGCAATTACAAAATCACAAAATAACAATCACTTCGCCGTAGAGCCAAGTTAACCTTCGCGCAACAAGCCTAAGTGTCAAGCCAACAGTGACGAAGTTAGTGATGAAAAAGGAAGAAACTCATCCGGCAGGGGTACCAACCCTTACCCACGCCAGGCCAATCCCTAGAATAATCAATTAAAAAACAAATTCGGAACAATGTTACTCCACATTATTTTTATGTTACAGCGCAAGATAATGAAAGCAGAAATGTTAGAAATAACTTTGCACGTTTTAATTCCGTGACTTCTTGCAACGGATCGGTTAGAGTAAGTGTTCTTGTATATATTGCAGTGCAATGGTATTTACAATAAATGTGCAAATAGCTTTGCACATTTTAATTCGGTAACTTCTTGCAGCGGATCGGTTAGAGTAAAAGTGTTGTTGTGTATATTGCTGTAAAGTACATTGGTTTGACTATTAGGATTTGCAACGTTGTCAGGCTTGCTGCAGACAGCTCACAGTCAGCTGACCGTGTATCCTCCACTTAGTTTATGGTTTAGTTGTCGGGCGGGTCGTGAGGCAGCAGCACACAATTGTCATCACGTGAGGTCACAATGGTTTCTGATGGTTTCGGCGACAAGCTAGTAGGCAAGTGAACCTTTTGAATTTCGCCCGAAATTCATCGATCTCCAGGCCTAGCCGAGCAGCAGCAGGGTTCGACGTGTCTGGTACGTGCCTAAAAGCGTCTCTACCTCTTGCGCGTGCTGAATCAGTCTTTCCCTGCGTAGCGATATTCCGGAGAGTGACATTAAAGGGGAACTTTTATCGCAGAAACGGAGTCGGTATTCGAGAAAACCGAGCCGAAGGGCTCCCTGTCAAGGAACGCATACCTTCGCCGTGACACGAGTCGACCGCGTTACACGAGCTGTGCGAAAAATCCGTCCCCGTTTCACATACATTTCGGTCGAACCGATGCGATATGTTATATTATTGATTTTACGAACGCCTCAATGCCAGGCGCCATTGAGTTGCAAACTGGGACTGTACGGGCCGACTTCGAGGCAATAAGGTGTTCCTGCATGTTCGCGTCAATTCAAGGACGACCCTTTTCGCAGACGCCTTTACCGGACACTTGTCACTTTTCTATATCGATCAGTATGCAAGTTCTGCGCGCCATTCGTGCACTTGCCTGCATGTCACGTGGAAAGCGCGCCTAATTACATAATACTGCGTACGGAGACGAGCGAGCCTGCCACACCCCCTTTTTTCTTTTAAATTATCCGGGTCCCGGGTGACAGTTTTAATTGTTTCGCGTTCTCGCGGCGTTGGGCAAGACCTTTGGCTTTTTCGTGTCGAAGGAAATGGGGAACAGGTGCCGATGGAACCGTCCGCGAATTCAAATCGCGGGACCCTTCGAACGTTGCGGACTCTTAGAGCAGGTGGTTGTTTACGGAAAAATTATGTTATATCGTTTGTATCGGTACTGCGATTTGTTTCGTCGAGTGTCAGGAAAATGGATGGATTTGTTCCTAATTGTGGTTGTTCACGATGGTTATACCGTTTGTATCAAAAGTAAAACGGATTTGTCCTAATTCGATGGGCAAAAGTAAATCGGAACGTGACATCTGTGTATTCGGATTGACCGAACGAAGTTACGAAGTTCGTTATGTAGTTGTTTAATATGTGGTTGTTTACGGAAAAATTATGTTATGCCGTTTGTATCGGTACTGCGATTTGTTTCGTCGAGTGTCAGGAAAACTGAATTGCCCTAATTTGATGGGCAAAAGTAAATCGGAATGTGACATCGGTGTATTCGGGTTGACCGAACAAAGTTACGAAGTTCGTTATGTAGTTGTTTAATATGTGGTTGTTTACGGAAAAATTATGTTATATTGTTTGTATCGGTACTACGATTTGTTTCGTCGAGTGTCAGGAAAACGAATTTGTCCTAATTCAATGGGCAAAAGTAAATCGGAACGTGACATCGGCGTATTGGGGTTGTCTGAAGTTACGAAGTTCGTTCGCTAATATGGGGTTGTTTACGGAAAACTTATGTTATGCCGTTTGTATCGGTACTACGATTTCTTTGGTCGAGTGTCCGGAAAACGGAATTGTCTTAATTCGATGGGCAAAAGTAAATCGAAACGTGACATCGGTGTATTGGGGTTGACCGAACGAAGTTCGTTATGTAGTTGTTTAATATGTGGTTGTTTACGGAAAAATTATGTTATGCCGTTTGTATCGGTATTACGACTTGTTTCGTCGAGTGTTAGGAAAACGGAGTTGTCCTAATTCGATGGGCAAAAGTAAATCGGAACGTGACATCTGTGTATTCGGGTTGACCGAACGAAGTTACGAAGTTCGTTATGTAGTTGTTTAATATGTGGTTGTTTACGGAAAAATTATGTTATACCGTTTGTATCGGTACCGCGATTTGTTTCGTCGAGTGTCAGGAAAATGGATTTGTCCTAATTCGATGTGCAAAAGTAAATCGGTGTATTGGGGTTGTCCGAACTTATGTGTTACGAAGTTCATTCGCTAATATGGGGTTGTTTACGGAAAAATTATGTTATGCCGTTTTTATCGGTACTAAGATTTGTTTCATCGAGTGTCAGGAAAACGGATTTGTCCTAATTCGATGGGCAAAAGTAAATCGGAACGTGACATCTGTGTATTGGGGTTGACCGAAGGAAGTTACGAAGTTCGTTCGCTAATATGTGGTTGTTTACGGAAAAATGATGTTATGCCGTTTATATCGTTTATATCGTTATATCGTATCGGTACCGGGATTTGTTTCGTCGAGTGTCAGGAAAACGGATTTGTCCGAATTTGATGTACAAGAGTTAATCGGAATGTGACATCTGTGTATTCCGGTTGTCCGAACGAAGTTTTTTCGCTAATATGTGGTTGTTTACGGAAAAATTATGTTATGCCGTTTGTATCGGTACTACGATTTGTTTAGTCGAGTGTCAGGAAAACGGAGTTGTCCTAATTCGATGGGCAAAAGTAAATCGGAACGTGACATCTGTAACCGAACTTATAAGTTACGAAGTTCATTCGTTGATATGCGGGCGGAAAATGTTGAAAAGTGTGATCAAATAAAGGAAAGTGGCGGGCGACGTGTTATTATTCGTGTTTCGTAAAGTTTCGTAGATTGACATTGATAATCAATTGGGTAACACCGTTATGTGGTATGTCATCATTGTTATAAAACAGTTGTTGTACTATTCTTGTCATTTTCAATGATACCTCCAACATTTCAATGTATTCAGTACTACTTATGTTTAATTTGTCTTTGCTGAGTTGTTTGATAATAGTTGCTGTCTTTGATAACTTGTTTGTTTTTTAAATAAGTGTAATTAAGATGGTTGTGCTTTTCTGGAGAATATGGTATTATATTGATTCATGTGGACTATGCTATGTGTAGTCAAAAATTTAAGAGTCCAAAGGCATTTACTGTTATTTGTAAAAGCTGACATTGAAAAAAAAACAATTAATTAGTGCATATAACTATGCTATGTATAGTCAAGAATTTAAGAGTCCAAAGGCATTTACTGTTATTTGTGAAAGTTGACATTGAAAGAAACAGTTAATTATTAATGCATTTACAACTTTTGCTAACATATTGTTCCATATTGCAGGTCAATTGTAGTAGCAAATTCAAACCACAGCATCCAAGATGACCGAGTATTGGTTAATATCAGCTCCTGGAGACAAGACTTGTCAACAAACATGGGAAACCATGAACAATCTCACATCAAAGCAAAATTCCCTGTCCGAGAATTATAAGTTCCATATACCTGACCTGAAGGTGGGAACTTTGGACCAGTTAGTCGGACTGTCAGACGACCTTGGTAAACTCGATGCCTTTGTAGAACAAGTGACACGCAAAGTGGCAACATATTTAGGAGAGGTCTTAGAAGACCAAAGAGACAAGCTGCATGAAAATCTATTGGCCAATAACAGTGAGTAAAGATGACCTGTTTTAACTGGAACTCCCTTCCTTTAAAGATTTCTCTTTTATGTCAGGATGACGGATTACATAAATGTTCAGGGGTCCAAAATTAGTTTACTACTAGCACGACGATGTAGAGCAGTTTAATCTCTCTCTTCTGAAGCATTTGCCATCTCTCATTGTAGCGCCTTGATCATAGAGAATTTTGGAACTTAATTGACATGTCATTTTTAATAGCACCATTTTATATTGCTAATGAAGAATATTATCTTTTGGACCCTTGCAAACAGGTATCGATCGATTCATCATTCTATGATGTTCCAATGTAAATTAGCATCAATTACTGGATGCATAAGCAAATACTGTACACGACACAAAACATGCACACTACTTAGAATTCGTTTTTTTCCAACAGCAAATTCTAATATGTGTCAGTTGATTTATTCAAGTTATCATTTATTTCATCGGATTGATGAGTTTCGAGTTTAGAGTCTATTATCCCTATTCTCCTAAGTACCTACAGTTATTCAATCATATAGCAATATCCAGATAATTTTGTCTGTGTACACTAATAGTTGCCCAAAACAAGAATGATTATATGATTGCTTAACGTGAAACTGCATCCTCATTAACAACTATGTGAATGCAGGACAAAATTCTTGTTGCTGTAGCATACAGTAATCAAGACTTCCATATATGATGTGTACCAACATTCTCTTATCGATACATTTCACTGTTTTAATTCCCATAAGCATTTTAAAACATCATTACAAAATACAAAATGTGCATGGTGAACACTCCATTTTTTATGTTACCGCAGTTCAATATAAAATAGTATCATGTATTACCCCTACAAGAGAAGAATTTGGTACACATGCATATTATAGCATATGGTCAATATACATGTAGAATGCTTATTTCTGTACTTGGTTTACATATTCTTTATTTATTGTCTACAAAAGATAATTTTGGTATTTGTGATGTTGCTTGGCTTGCTTTCATTAATTTTGACCACATTAACCCTCTATCCCTACCTTACTTATTATTTTGATTAATAAATGCTCATACATGTGCACTATCTCCAAAATTTCATACAAGGCTTCAGAGAATTTTCGAAAACACAAACACGCAACAATGCCTAGCAAGATCAAACAGAAACTATTAGTAGACAGAATCTGGACGTGTGGACCACGCATAAAAGTAAAACCTTCCAGAGGACGCAAGGAGTTGCTTGGGTTACTGTGGTCACCAAGCTCCTATTAACCATCACAAGGTTCCTTTATTTTTCATTATATTGTATCATCATACCCAGATTTAGTATCCTTAGCTACTTTCTTGTAATGCACCATACAATCTTCAATTGCCATCTTTATTTTGCTGATTTCTAGTTTGACTGAGTTTATGATTTCTCTTTGTTTCCTGTTACTTACTATTATTATACTTTCTGTTGCTTATTTTCTCCTTCTTCATTGCTTTGTAACATATCGGAGTATTTAACGAAGGAACTCATTTTTACTAACTCCAAACGGTACCATCAAAACATATGGTAATGCAGCAGTATGCAAGACTGGATTGTCATCCAAGGAACATAGTCTATCTGACAGATTGGCAGACCGGCAGACTACATCGGTTAAAAGAAGTGTAATTGTTGTCGTTCAACTGTGCGGAGGTGTTAGCGTGCACCACAGTTATTCTTCTCCATTCAGGAAGGGTCAAGCGTTCGCACTTAGTCTCCTCTACGCCGTTGTAAAGTCGAAAGTGTAGCGAATCCAGACGTAGACGTTTCCCCGTTCTTCGAGCATGAAAGATAAGAAGCGCACCGACTTGTGCGGCCACGACGCTAAATACTCCGTCTTTTTTCCTAAGTTCTTTTGATTCAGTTTCGTCAGCATTGTCGTTAGGCATTTGCGTAGGACGCAATAATAGTTGAAAGAGACGTATGAAAAATTCGCGAGGAGATTGGGACTGGGCTGTAATGGATAGGTCAAACGTCAGTGGATGGGGAGAACTCGAGCCCCGAAGGGGGTCCGGACACCCCGCCAAACACCCCTGTTACTCCATCACACAAGACTTCGAAGGAGCACTGCAGGCAGTGGAGGGAATCGGAGAAGTCTGAACCAGATCTGGCCGCCTGTTTAGGTCAGCATCATCACCAGCGTCACCATCACCACGACCATCATCATAGCCACCATAACCATCATAACCATTTTCCCAATTTTGAAAAGAAGTCATCGTACGGTTCTCAAGGCGCCTGTGATGTCCGACCATCGAACGATCCTTCGTCAATGTATTCATGCTACCATGCGCACTGGTGCGCTGCTTCTACTCCTTCGACACCCCCTGCCAGTCCCACCCACACAAGTCCAACCCTCTCCTTCTCATCAAACTGTAGCAGCGAAAGCGAGACCAGGTGGAATTCGCCGACGACGCGCCAGTCGCGAAATACCGAGAAGGTACACCACCGGTCCATCCACCAGAATTGCAAGTCGTTCGGCGGTGACAACGATGATCACGCTGACAAGAACGACGACGACGACGACGGTGCGGACGAAAACAGCGACCAAGACCAAGACCAAGACCATAGTGGCAACTTGCCCAATCCAGGTACCCATCCTACCACCGCCACATGAGCCCATCAAACCTTTTCCTGTGACATAGCTGTGCGGATCGTTCAACCTGTTGTCCCGCTCATCACGGACTCATTCCTTTAGCGTTCAAACTTGTCTTCTATAAATATAGATTGAATACGCAAGAGAGAAAGAGAGAGAGGTTGTCACTTTCGGGTACCATACGATTACTGATCACGTCTTTCGCGTCGTCGCGCGTTACGACTTTCGCATGTGTGGCTTTGTCGTTGGAGGGAAAGGAGGCTGATCGAAAGTATAGCCGTTGCTACCGATTCGAAATTCGTTCACCGTATCGAGTTAAAATAAGTATTCGTCGGCGACCGATGATCCTAGTGCGCATTTCCTTAAGTGTCAATTTCGCACAATTGCACTAGATATGCAGTGTCTGTATCGCTAAAGTCTTTTTTGCAGAGTTACGCAAGTGACTATTTGAGGCCTTCCTTTCATGTTATTGTGCTGTCACAAAATGAGAAGAGGCATCGCTTATTACTCTTATTTTTCTTTTTTGTCACTGTATTTCAATTACTTGTAACGTACCGTGTCGCTGTGGCTAAATAGTGCAAAGTTGGAAATAGACATACTTGCTCACAGTCACGAGTTTGCAAAGTACTGTTAGTCAGTGAATACATCATATCATAAGGGATAATCGGTTTAAGAAAGTCATGACAATCTCTCTCCGTACATCGTGTACAGTGAGACACGTCCCGTGTATATTGAGATAAATTCAGCATATATCACTGGGTTTTGTAGACCGAGACGAAGCGATATGAATAATTGACTGGGTGTAAAACATTTTCTGTTCAGTACGCTCGTAGTGTTGTGTAGAAACACGTTACGACCGAAAGTTCAGAAAAAGGGGAAGGATTACCCTATACTCAAATTATAACAAACGAACGCATATGGTTGTGAACTTTACACCTTTGATAAACGTTTTAACATCCTTTGAGAAGCTCTGGTAATATTTCTCTTTACTCCTGCGTCCTGTTTACTGGTTGCGTACAAACGGTGAACAAGTGTCTTGGAGCAACCCTTATCACGGCTCTTTCGAAACATATTGACTATTTCTTCGTCATACCATACGATCACCGTTTCTCTGTCAATGTCTTCTAAGTTCTTTCTTTCACAGCCTTAGACGCTAAAGAAATCCAACTACTCCACTTGATATGAAATGACACACAGTGCACAGTCAATGTAATTTCCAGTGGTTTCTTTTACACTATTACAACACCGTTTATTTCGCATTCTCAAGTGCAAACGTCTTCCTATTCCCGAAAATCGTTTTCACGTCTATTCGTTACTATCTATTGATGTAATTGTTGAATACGAAAATATGAAACGTACAGAGTTCATTTATTGTAAGACGTAGCAATAGGTTGAAAGCCTAACAAACCTTCATCACGTTTAGTACGTACCTCTGGAAAACAAAACGGTGTGTACAATTATAAAGTTATAATAACATTTGCTTTTTTAGCGATATTTTACGATATCGCTTACTGCTTGAATTCAAAACTAATCTCTCAAACACAGCAAAAGCCGTATACTTCGAACAACATATCGCCTTAAACTAACTGATAAACAAGAATAGAAAAATTAATTTAGTATCGCAACTTTTAATATGCAGAACTAAAGCCCTATCCCATGTTGATTTAAATCCATAGCATTTCCTTTCTTTCCTGAGTGCAAAGCCTTCATATTGCTTTTTAATTGCTACTAATTGGTTTTTCGTAAACTGGCAATACTATACATATAATAGTACCAAAATAATATGAAAGTGTTAAAGACAAATTAAGAGAGCACAATGTACAGCACAGACACAATTAACAAGAGAGAATATATATCTATCGATCGGTACATGAATTAATAAGACATTCTCCTGCATGATAAGATAGATTCTGATACCCGTCTGTTGCATAATATATAACATTATTCAGCATTGATATGATGAGTTCTTACACTATGTTAATCGTTTTCAATCTTTTCTTTTCATGAAGTGCATCCGTTTGATTAATGGTAGATGATAAGACCTTTGTAATATCTGCATCTTCGCATGAAATGCTTCTTTCGATTAAGCTGCTTGGGCTTGTTTCGTTACTTTATTATTACATTACTAAAACCTCTTATTGTTCTCGTCAGGATATGTTACGGAAACGTTAGCCGCTTTCGTGTGCTTAATGTATCGTTCACTTTTAGATTTATGCTCACGCATGTCCATTTAACGAACAAATTCGCTCAAAGTGTGAATAAGCAATTAATGGGAAGAGAGAAAAGTTGCGCCACTACTTCAGAGTGTATACTCATTGGTGTTCCCTTTATAGAATGATCTTTTACAGATTAATGAGCACTAATTGTGTTATACCAGTATAATGCATAGTAGGTAGTTGATTCGTGTGCATTTTGCGCAATCATTATTTATACATCTTCACAGTATACTTAGATTGATGCTTCAGTTTGTCCATATTGCACTTTATCTTCTTTAGAGAAGTTGGTCATTGTACGCATACAGCCTTATATGTATATCCGACAATTTGCATCGTTCATGCAAGAATATTATTACGTACATCATCTCGGATTCTTTCAGACGATACTGTTTGCATGTTCTGTTTCGTTGATATTCTGCTTTCTTTTTCTAACGCTGCCAATACGTAAAGGAGCGTACTAGTATCGAGAGGAATGTTCGGTTACGTAGAAAATCTTTCTCTGTTTATCTCACCATTTTTGTTATCTCCTTATCATCGAATCATTTTATAATGTTTAATCAAACCCATTGTAATTAAACATTATATATTTATATATATACATATACATAATGTATCCTGCAGCTCCCGCATCTTGTAACAGAGCTTTAGAGGTTCCAAGCTCAGAATTGCGTTAGATGTCCTGAAACACATGTTGATCAAATAATATACAGGCTGTATAACTTAGTTATCGATTTTCATCATTACTACAAGATGTAGTTTTTGCCAATATATCGTAGAGAGATGAGAGAGTGAGGAGTAATGCGTCGTGTGACTTAAGAACTGTTAGAGCTCTGTTAAAATAGCATAAAGAAGTAGTACTAGACGGAGGTGTTACATGAGATAGATGCATTAACATTTTTAATTCATTAGGTGATCTGCCATCATATATAACTCGATTCCAGTGGGACATGGCCAAATATCCGATAAAGCAGTCGTTGAGAAATATAGCGGATATAATCAGTAAGCAAGTGGGCCAGATCGATGCCGATCTGAAAACTAAGTCGACTACGTACAACAATTTAAAAGGCAGTTTACAGAATCTTGAGAAGAAGCAAACGTGAGCATGTCAGGGTGTATTATAATCTTGTCTCGATCAGTCGGTATAAATAACATGCTCTTTTTACAGAGGGAGCTTACTAACGAGGAATCTTGCAGATTTAGTGAAGAAAGAGCATTTTATATTGGATAGCGAATATTTGTCTACGTTGCTTGTGATAGTTCCAAAGTAAGTCGGCTGTTAATATGAAGCTTTGGCATTCTTGCCGAAAGTTGTTTTTAGTAACGCGTCTTTTTCGTGCATTTGAAAGGGCCAGTTACCATGAATGGTATACTGTGTACGAGAAGTTAACGGATATGATCGTGCCGCGCAGCACGCAGCTAATTACTCAAGACAATGAATACGGATTGTTTACCGTTACATTATTTAAGAAAGTCATCGAAGAATTTAAATTGCACGCTCGGGAGAAGAAGTTTATTGTACGCGATTTTACTTACAACGAAGAAGAGCTCGCAGCAGGTATGTACTTTGAATTGTATTAACCCTTTGCACTCAACTGTCCCCTCTGAGGGGACACGAAGATACTTCGTGTTATTACTGTGGAAAATGTATGTACAGAAAACGTTTGTTCAAATATTTGTTTGCTTAAGATTTTTCCGGGGAGTTATAAGCTAAGGCAATGAGATAGAATTAACACATTGCATGCGGGTATATTTCGCCACGGATTTACGCGTGTTTCGGATGTTTTTTAATCTTAAACGAAACTTCTATAACTTGTTTCTCTTCTCTGCCGCCTGATAACACAAACATCATATCTACTTACAATGGCCATCGTATTTACACGATAACTGCTGCCAGGCAGAAATCTATTAAATACGTACTTTTAGGTAACAGACTGCAAAAAAACATAAAACTACGTTTCCCGCATACAACGTGTTAATAATCTGTGTGCTATTTAATATTTAGTAAATGCGTGGCCAATAAACTGAGAGATGAATTCTAGCGACTGCAAGAATAACCTTCTATATATTCCTGCAATAGGCTGAATGATAAACAGCAAGGTATTGTATAAAAATTGCATATGCTCGGAAGAAGAAAAGGCACGTAAAAGATCATAAACAAGTTATTACTGCAATATGTGTTTGAATAAACCCGCAATGAACTATGATGCATTCGAAAAGAATAGGCTACAAAATTTCAATTTTGTTTCAACATAAATGTATCAGCAAAGTTGTATGCAAAACATGATTTGAGCAGAGTATTTTTTTTCAAAGCTATACCATTTTAAACGAAACGTTGCGCTATTCGCTACTTCGTGAAGATGTATGAGTGTCCGAGTGCAAAGGGTTAATAGAAAATCTTTGCATGTACCGTTAAAAATCGAAACTGTATAAATAAACTCGGCTCCGGCATATCATAGGCAAGAATGAAATTACGAAATTGGTAACTGATAAGAAGAAGCAGTTTGGACCACTCGTACGATGGTTGAAGGTGAACTTTAGCGAATGCTTCTGCGCTTGGATTCACGTGAAAGCTCTGAGAGTCTTCGTGGAATCTGTACTTAGGTGAACTATTGCACTGATGCGACATAAAATATCGTACCTTCGTGTTAAGTACATCAGCGAAAATATTTGCTCCACAGGTACGGCTTACCTGTCAATTTTCAAGCAATTCTCTTGCGACCGCACAAAAAGTCCATGAAACGGTTACGAGACGTTTTGAATCAGCTTTACGCCCATCTCGATTCATCCGCCACGGGGTCAACTGCACAAGCGAATCAAGATGTGAGTTAAGAATACTATCGACTGAATTATAAACTATCGGTTAAATTTACACGCACCTTAATCGATTTTATTGATTTACCGAAAACAGAGCGTCGACATACCCGGATTGGGCTTTGGCCAAAGCGATTATTTCCCCTATGTGTATTATAAAATCAATGTGGATATGGTCGACAGCAAGGTGTAATCGTCTACGTTAACAATTCAACATTCTTCCTCTGTACATCGACCGTGCTTTATTTGGTCCGACAAAAAAAATCCATGTGTATTATTCCAGATGCCTTTCAGCAGGTGCGTAATAATCCAGAATTCTGTGTTTATGTCAGAGATGCCGTTTCCTTTGCTTTTATAGAATCACTAATTGGAACCTAATGCCGATGAACGACGAAATGATTATTCTCGATTCACTTCCAGGAGAAAAAAAAACACTAAGCGACATATTTTTTGTCAGAAATTACTATTTTTATAGCGAGTCAGAACATCTGGATATGCATATAAAACTCTGATATCAACTCAGTATAAGCTGTGCATAATAGATTGTGCATCCACCTGTACATAATTTGTGTGAATGTTTAGAAAAAGAAATTAGATGAACTCCTAATTTGATTGTTGTTCTTGTCTTTTCTGCCAAAGACTCCGAGTAACATATGGTTTCGTGCAATATACACACGGTGACGCAAGATAACGTCGTCGTGTCACGAAAGGAATTTTCATTGGATTTGACGAGCAATTATACATTTATGTCGAACTCAAGCCTTGTAAGCGAAAAACGGTTTCATTGTTTTACATAAAGTCTTGCACATTCTGTTCTACATCGCCATACACGAAAGATCGCCAATCTATTTTACATGGTGTCATGATGTACATGGAAACCCGGATGCATGCTATGTACAAACGACAGTTTTGGAAATCATAGCTCAAGCGCTTTAAGTATTACCGAAAAGTTTTAACAACAATGTGAATATTAGGTACGCCCCATAGGAGTATTATATAAAGACAATTCATTATTTGTTGATCGCCTCAACATATTTATCGTTTTGTTCTACTTTTAAGGAATCATACACTTAAGTGTGTCGTATGGTAATCGATGAGGTAAATGTTACCTATTTGTCGGTACTAAAAAAAACTTTCCAATCGGGGAATGTTATGTGGGATACGTTCGATCCGATATATGTTTTCCTTTTTTTTTCTTTGCTGAAGGAAATTACAACGTCAATCGGCGTTAAACGCTGGATGATTATAAAAAATGTTTCATGAATGCTTACTGTGTAAAATGTTGTCCCGTGCAACGTCGCTATTCTAAAAGCTATATCTGGCAATGGCATTTCGTTGTTACCGTACTCTGTAAAGATTCTGCATCTCGAAGAATGTAGATAGAAAGTCATATGTCGAAAAAATGCAAAGCATCAGTCCCTTGTTTCCGATAATTCGTAGACACGCGATATACATGAAATTTTTCCAACATTCTGCCACGTGTGTACGCTCATGTAATTTCACTGTATGCGGTGCAAGTTTCGTTTTAACGTGAAACACACTAGACTAATAGAAATCGTTAACTACATATATAGGGGTAATTGAAAGGAAAGAACGTTGTTATTTTTAGCAGTAGCCTATTGGAGCAGAGACTGAGTGCAACGTTTTTCTGCATTAGAACATATACTTGCAAATGATTTATTTCTATTGGTGCAATACACAAAGATACTTTCATTCATGAAATGTCAAAATATATTTCCAACAGGAGCCGTCGCATAAATCTTAACAGTAGGACATATTAGTTGTGCGTTCTTGTTTCTATTGGAGCGTTAACGAAACTTCACGAATAAGTTAAAATTTGTCGTAATTTTCTAATGCAGATAAACGAAATAACGCTTCAGATGTACGGATGACAATACTGGGAAAATTCTATCTGCTTCTTAAGTCAATGAATGAATTCATACCTACATGTGATCAAGAAAAAGAAATACAAAGGCAAAATTATATAAATTATAGATATGTTCAATGAACTGACCATTCAGTCGTTTTGCCTTTACTAAATATATAGGTAAATGTAATTACAAAACAATAAATGCTAGTTCTATTATCACTGTCATTGTATTTATTCATATAGCAAACTGCATCCCATTGATTGTATACATTTCAAAAAGTTGTTAATCGCAATAGAAAACTCCGTAATGAGACAACTGTAATTCTGATACGGCTGCATTAATTCTTCAAGCCGAAAATGCACCGTTTAACGTGGCTGTTTTTAACTTTAAGGGCACGACGACACGTTGCTGGCTTCAACCAAAGCCTAAAAAGCATTATTCCATATGAAGTATTCCACTACACAAAACTGGGTAATATAAAGTATCTAGCATAATTCTATTCAAGAACTCGAGTACGAAATCTAAGTATTTATTTTATGCAATGTGATATATTATTTCAGCATAAACAACAAGTATTACGTAAGCATACCTTCAGATTGTCAATGTCTTCATCCCAGTCCTGATTTCCAATGAGTTCCACCGCTTTCACAAGAAGTGCCGTTACTTTACCAACATTTTTCTTAAACACTGCTATCACATCAGCTGCAGTCACATTATCTTCACAGTCCTTCCAGGAATCATAGTCAGTGGCCATTGCTACAGCACCATATAAGAGACCAGCTTCTTTTGCAAGGGCAACCTTGTGCATAAAAATGAATACAATTCCAGGTGATATTTCATGTCCAACGGAAACTTGTTCGGTGTAATCTTTAACACGTTAAGCGACACGCCGGGCCCTAGGGACCGGCGCTAGACTTTTCGTTCGGGCCTCGTCGATCTACATAGACCGGTGGCGGACTTTTCGTTCGTATTATCATCGCGCATATGTCTGTTCTTTCGTACTTGTGAGACTGAACGTTTAACCCATTGACTGCCAACTACGAGATATCTCGTAGTAAGCGTCTGTACCAAAACTGCCAGCTACGAGTTATCTCGTAGTGTTTTTTGTTTTCAATAAAAATACTGTAAATGCCATTACACTATTGCGTCAGTAACTTAATATTATTATATTTTGTAAAACTTTATGTCTTCTTTAACACTTCGACCGCCGATCGTATTTTGCTGTATTAGAAGAGAGATACTATGAAATACTACAGAGTTTGATTGGATTATGCAAAATGTAAATACTATGCAGGTATTGGAGACCAAAGGATCGCATCATCATTCTATCAGTAGCTGCATTTATACAATTATTATTGCTATCCATTGCGAATATTTTGGGTCTTCAGTAAAATATTTTGCGCCGATCACCGATGACCATCATGGCGGTCAAAGTGTTAATATAAAACGTGGCACCCAGGGCAAGACGCGCTAAATTTGCGTGGCAGTCAATGGGTTAATTTAGGCGGCATCGTTTTTGTTTGGTCAATGATTTAACACGTTCACGCCGGGGCCGATATTCATGTTTTCCGCTGTGAGGCGGCGCTCGAATTCATGCAGCACTTAATTTGGTGGCGCACGATTGTTGCTTGTTTCAATTATTTAAAATTTATTATTTAAATGTTCAACTATACGGCAATTTTGTCCACTTACTAAACGAACTATATTTTTTATGGTGAGCGGCGTGTAAACAAATGTTCAAGCCCGATGGGACAGTCGAGGCGTGACCGTGTTAAGGAAAACAATATAATACATAAAAACATTAATGTGAAATGGTATCGAAAATTGGCTTTTGAATTATTATTGAACACCGCCGTTGTATGTTCCTTTTTCATACACCAAGAAACAACGACGGGCCAGAAGATGTCTATCACAATGTACCATGAAAAATTGATAGACACACTTCTGCAGAAGGAAGAACAAGTGGACACCCGTATAAATCCCTAGGGCCTGGCGTGGTGCTTAACATATTAAAATTGCATACGATAATACCTCAGGACATGTAGTCATATTAACCAAATGTCCACCCATGAAACGCAGTGCATTACTCTCAGCCTTGGAAGAAAAACGAGGTCCTTCTATGGACACTATGGTCCCACCATTCTTCACGTCATGTCCCAATTCTTTTGCAGCCTGAAGCAATACCTCTGACACTCGTGGATGGAACGCTGGCTCCATTGGTACATGGCATACGCCTATTATTTTAAATTAAGTTTTATACCCAGTAATCTACGCATCAAGTAATAACAGTGAATGTGTTATTGTCTGTACCCTTGTATGCAGAGGATGTTCCATCAAAAAAGGTTCTGTGCCTGCTGACAGTTTTATCCAGAAAACTGTCGGGTATAACTAATTGCCCTCTCTCAATAGATTCTGATAATGAGCCACAAGCTGTGGATGCAAGAATGTGTGTGCATCCAGCTTGGCGAAGCGCTTCAATGTTTGCCCGATAATTGACTGCAGTAGGACTTATTGTGTGGTCTGGTCCATGCCTATAAATATTAATACAAAGATGCTTCAAGCATATTGCCATAAGTACATTTTTAGAGTCATTACAACTTTATGTTTAACAACTTTGTGCAACTAACAAATTACATAAAATTGTAACTAATATCATACCTGTATATCACATACCAACAATAGTGGTGTCCAGTTTATCTTATTTTATTAGAAAAAAAATTAAAATTTACCTAGATAATAGGACAACGTCGACCCCAGAGATGGATCCGTGAAAAAGATTGCTGGATGGTAAGCCAAAATCTGTTGCCGCATCGTCACGTTTAACTTTCCTGCGCGGCACAACTATTTGATCTTCTGGATTATCCAGACCAGAACCGCCGATTATTCCGATCTAGGCGACATTATTATTATTTATTTTAGCTGGAGATAAAAGTATATGCGAGTTACATTGACCGAGATGTTCAAGAATAGAGTTCCAGGATCTCGTAGTCTGTGAAAGTGTTTATTTATGCAATTTTCAAACTTCGTTGTCAACTGACCGGCTTGACAAAACCGGGTGTGGGTGCCTCATTTAATACGGCACGGAGCAAATGTAGATAAAACAATTTAAGTAGTACTCACTTTGACCTTGTATTTGCCCATGATAAATCACGAAGTATTCTTTTATGTATTCTCGGCTTTACGTTTCTCCTAAAGTTCAAATTGCGAGGAAAAAATTGTTGCGGTTTCGATCGACGGAAATTTCTCAATGAGATACGCACATCGTACGCCTTTCAAACGTGTTGCGTCATCTGGTGGTTCAGTGTGCAAAACATCCCGGAACATTAGGCTCAGTAAACGAACGTATGCCTTCAGCACGTGTACATTACGTGTTACGCCTGACATCGGATAAGACTTATAACGAGCGACATTGATAACAGACTGTTCTCACTGACTGTCTTTGGTCTATGATATCGCATAATGTGAAAGATTCTAACCCTCATATCATTTCCCATGCATCCTTACATTAGTAGCGATGGATATGAATGTACAACATTTTCAGCCGCGAGAAAATGCAGAGTAATGAACACAAAATGCCTGTTACGTAATTAAACAAATATCACATTTCTGTAATTTATTAAATTCATAACACAACAGACAATCCAATTCAATAATCCATGCTTAGGTCATACTAAGAACTCAGTGCCTCTGTAAAACGTTTCAAAAAGTAAAAAAAGATTTTTAACAAACATTCTCTTTCATTCATACGTTCACACGTGCATGCTCGTACGCACGCTATGGATTCCTTTCAAACGAATGTAAACAGTGAATAAATCAATCGAGAAATGATTTGCGTATATGAACGGTTTGAACAAAGTGTTGCTGTACTGATACTTATTGTGTAATCGTATCCAAATATAAAAAAACATGAATTTAGCTTCACAATTCGGCTTCATCTTCTAAGCGTTTCACGACTTTTTTATACTCTTCTTCTAGGAGTCTGTATTCTTTTTCAAGTGTCTGCATATGTTGCTCAGGTGGGGGCAGTGTGATATTTGGCGGACGCTTCTCTAAGGTCTTCAGCAGGGATTCCATTTTCTTTTGATCATTTTGCTCGCGCCTGTAGGGAATGTTTAACCTTCGCTTCACGTCTAACCGATATTCGCGATATTCTTGCTCGTTCGATGTGTCCGTCACAAGCAGTCTCATTATTTCGTACACCCGTCGCGCTTGTTTCTAAAATCATAACAATTCTTGCGTTATATTCCAACGAATGTTAAGAATAGACCATAGATACTAACGACTTTATAAATATATAAAATAAATATATATATATAAAGCATAATATAAAAAATATATATAAATATATATATATATATAAACAGCGTACTTTATTGATCTTAAATTTGTCCCTCGCTTCGGTAGCCATATCTTTATTAAACCCTTGCAGGAGACAGGGTCGTGCGAAACTGGGTAAAGTGCTGCAGTTTATCGCATCCACATAATCTCGTAATCGTTGGAAATTCACAGATGGATCTTCGACTGAAAGCGTTAAAAGATGTCTTATTATCGTCTCACTGATGTACCGATACAGTTTTTGTGGTATTAACGCGGTGACTACCATGGTGGTCACCGGTGACCGGCGCAAAAGATTTTACTAAAAATGCATAAAATTCGCAATGAAGCCTATTTACAACCTTGTAATGGCAATTGATATTAGAAGAGTGCTTCAATACTTTGGCTTCTAACAATCCTGCGTTACCTTAATTTTGCACGATTTAATCATACTCTGGAGTATTTCATTGCATCGCGGTTCTAACATAGCAAAATACGCGGTGACCGGCGCAAAAGATTTTACTAAAAATGTAAAAAATTTGCAATGAATCCTATTTGCAATCTTGAAAAGCAATTGATATTGGAACAGTACTTCAATACTTTGGCTTCTAACAGCTCTGCGTTACTTTCATTATGCACGATTTAATCATACTCTGCAGTATTTCATCGCATCGCAGTTCTAACATAGCAAAATACGCGGTGGCCGGTGCAAAAGATTTTACTAAAAATGCAAAAAATTCGCAATGAAGCCTATTTGCAATCTTGTAAAAGCAATTGATATTAGAACGCTGCTTCAATACTTTGGCTTCTAACAACTCTGCGTTACCTTAATTTTGCACGGTTTAATCATACTCTGCAGTATTTCATCGCATCGCGGTTCTAACATAGCAAAATACGCGTGGCAGTCAACGTGTTAACCGTTTGAGTGCGGCGAAGTGTTATCGCGCTTCGCTTGTCCTATGCCAAAAGTGGGACTCCCTTATTTATCCAGGAATGCGGAGACGCGTGACCACGCTGCTGTTCGTTAGTATAATTTTCGAATTAATTGAGAGCAGTTGTATTTATATCCATAGTCACGCATTTCATCTCGCACTTTTAGCATGTACATAAGAAAATTCTTCCGCACCCAAACGGTTAAGTCCTTCACAATACCTGTGATATCTTTTACTTCGCTCCTGCCGATATATTCTTGGTAAATAGCACGCAACAAATGAGTGCCAAGGCCCATACTTTGGAATGGTGGCAGGACTAAAACTTGCGCAATACGCGGTCTCGTATGATGTGGATATGCGTAATATTGATAGACCGTTGCGAATCCAACTGTAGCATATCGAGTGCTGCCTTCTGTGGTACTGTACTTCTCATACCTGATGCATAAACAAAATTATAATTGTATTCTACTGTACAAATATATATATGGTAATGAAACGTGAAAATTAACTTACATATTAAAGTAGTGCCACTGATCGTCATCTATGTCTATAAAGTTGGCTGCATCAACATACCAGAGGACAAATGTTTGAAGCCGTTGGTGGTATTCTCTGAATCCTTTACAGCTCATATCTGCTTTGTAGACTTCAAAATGCCTTGTGCCCTCATTGTCTGGTATGACAATCATATAATTAGTTACTGGCTCAGTTTCATATGACAGAAGTATTACGTTGTATCCAAAGATTATGTTACCGTGAACTGATGCTGAGTGTATTAATTCTCCCGGTGGTCTAAACGTGTCATCTTTATTGAGTGACTTGATGAAGGAGTCTAAGTTATTGTGAACATTTGGTGCTAGCTTCTCAGCAACTTTTGACAATACTTCATCCGGTTCAACTCCTTCGCATATAAGCTTATTTACTTTCTCTGTATATGTCATACCCAAGTAAGTTTCCAAACAACCTGCTGAATAGTATAGCTTGACTCTGAGATCCCGGTAACCAAATATAGTCTCACTGACAAATAAAAAGAATATTGTAATTTTAATAGATACATACAGGGATTATGAAACAATGTGATAATGGTTCTCGTCTTCTCTATCTGCAAGTGTTTAATTACGTATATACAATTTCAACGTACAATAGCGAAAAGGATAATATGGAAATTAAGTACATTGAACGATTAAGATACAAGAAGTATTTAGGATTGAAATTGGACATAGATATTATTTACTACCGCTTATATGAGAGAAACAAACCTATCTCCAAAAACTTGATGTGACATTTCTGGCTTAAATGTTGTCTCATCATCTTCCAGCTCGTCGACATGCCGGACCAATTTAAACTCTAAAGCGTCATTGCTGTTTATCACAAAGTTCTTCAGACGTGCTGTTACTGAATCCTCCATATTCCTAAAATAACAATTACACATTACACATCACACATACATTAATTTATTTACACGAGCAGCAACCAATCACCAGAAATAACAATATATAAGACTGATACTTATTTACAAATTCGACAAAAAGTAACAAATAGATTTCTGGACGCGGATAAACAAATACACGTTTTTCAATAAAGCTCCACTCCAATTTAACACCGAAGATGCGACCTTGGAGAGGAGAACGGGCAGAATGGAAATCTATAGGTTATAAGTGCACATCTGCCAAGTAAAATCTGCATTCAACTTCGGCACATCAATTATTTCCCGTCGACGGAAGTCGGAATACAAAACTCTTACAGATCGACCGATATGCACCGGCCGAGCTTTTGATTACTTCTGATTGCCAGCTTAAAATTCAATTAACGCGCACACTATTGTCTGAAACGAGCGTGTCTCACTTGCCTTCTTCCGCCGCTCTACAAAACTTAGGAACTGTTCTTCGGGATCGTGGCACTCGGCTTTCGTAATACGTTCAGAAAATGTAACGAACGCCCAGTCGAAAGTCTCTGCTTACACCCTGTCTGTTAATCGGTGTCATGAAGTAACTTCGCGCCAAAAGCAAAGCGACGGTCACGACTCGTTTAAGTTCGTTACTGGGACTTGTGTTTGACGTGAGCGGAAAAGAAAATTACAAACTGACAGACCTCGACCAATGAAAGGACGGACGACACTAACCTGAGGCACTTTCGATTGGTCTGTTCTCCTAGATCTGCCCGATGATACGGAGCATTTGCAGATCGCTTCAGATAATATGGGACGAGGGACCGGGAATTACAAAAATTTCGGGAGACGGTCTAATGGCGATTTACGCAAAAAGATACATGAGCCTGACGCTTGAACGATGTGAAATAAGATGAAATGGGTAGATTGGTGTAAAAGGCACGTTAAGATTTACGAATGATGCGCTTTGGGTAAGATTTAGCTTCTGAGTTGAAATTGCATTATTCAAGAGTCGATCGTTATTTTGAATATAAACAGTTGAACCGCTAGGGAGCGCGGGGCTGTCGAGGAATTTCTATTTAATTGCACTTGTATATATGAATCAGGTTAACTTGTTTATAGATAGAGGAATGAACGTGTAACGTTGTTTAGTGTGATGCAAGTAAGCGGAATCCATGAAAGAACTATCGTGATCCACCGTACAAATTATTTGAGGGAATCGATTGTAAAGTATGACCGCCGGCGAGGTGAAAAAGGAAATTGCGCCTTTGGTTTACCACACGTACCCTTTATGCAAGGTACGAACCTCGATGTCAAATTTCAGTTTAGGCCAGCGAAGAGGAAGCAAACGCAGAGTTTTGACAGTGGCGATTAACACGTTGACTGCCGTGGTGATAATCGGTGACTGGCAAAAGAAGGTCTCACGAAAAATTCAAAAAATATCCAATCAATAGTATTTATACTTTTGTAAATGCAATTAACGCGTTGACTGCCAAGCGTATTTTGCTATGTTAGAACCGCGATGCAATGAAATACTGCGGAGTATGATTAAATCGTGCAAAATTAAGGTAACGCAGAGTTGTTAGAAGCAAAAGTATTTAAGCACCGTTCCAATATCAATTGCTTTTACAAGATTGCAATTAGCCTTCATTGCGAATTTTTTGCATTTTTACTAAAATCTTTTGCACCGGTCACCGCGTATTTTGCTATGTTAGAATTGCGATGCAATGAAATACTACAGAGTATGATTAAATCGTGCAAAATGAAGGTAACGCAGAGTTGTTAGAAGCAAAAGTATTGAAGCGCCATTTCAATATCAATTGCTTCTTAAGATTGCAAATAGGCTTCGTGGTGAATTTTTTGCATTTTTAGTAAAATTTTTTGCACCGGTCACCGCGTATTTTGCTATGTTACAACCGCGATGCAATGAAATACTGCAGAGTATGATTAAATCGTGCAAATTGAAAGTAACGCAGAGTTATTAGAAGCCAAAGTATTGAAGCACCGTTTCAATATCAATTGCCATTACAAGATTGCAAATAGGCTTCATTGCGAATTTTATGCATTTTTAGTCAAATCTTTTGCACCGATCACCGCGTACTTTGCTATGTTAGAACCGCGACGCAATGAAATACTACGGAGTATGATTAAATCGTGCAAAATTGAAAGTAACGCAGAGTTATTAGAAGCCAAAGTATTGAAGCACCGTTGCAATATCAATTGCTTTTCAAGATTGCAAATAGGTTTCGTGGCAAATTTTTTGCATTCTTAGTAAAATCTTTTGCACCGGTCACCGGTAACTACCGTGGCAGTCAACATGTTAAATCGTGAAAAATGAAGGTAACGCAAAGTTGTTAGAAGCCAAAGTATTGAAGTACCGTTCCAATATCAATTGCTTTTCAAGATTGCAAATAGGTTCCAAGATTGCAGCGAATTTTTTGCATTTTTAGTAAAATCTTTTGCACCGGTCACCGGTAACCACCGTGGCATTCAAAGTGTTAATATTAAATAGTGATTCAATTCTTCGGTCTCCGATACTTTCGCATTATTTTCATTTTGCACAATTCAATCGTACTCTGTAGTACTTCATCACGTTACGGTTTTAATATAGTAAAATACGTACGGTAGTCAACGTGTTAACTTTAATTTGGAAATGCGCATTAAACTTCCGATTTGAAATGATGCTAGATTAAGAAGCAACTCGCAACGACAACGATGTGTATTTGCAGAATTCGGACATGCTGGAAGAAATGAAGCAGGAAGCGATAGAATTATGTGTAACGGCAGCGGAGAAGTTTTCAGATAATTACGAACAAGCGGCTCGGATGATAAAGGATAGTCTTGATAAACGTTTTGGCGCGCCATTTCAAGTGGTAGTTGGCGAAGCCTATGCATGTGCAGTAACGTACCAAGAAAAAACATTACTGTATATGTTTACGGGTGGCAATTTAGCAATTCTGGTATGGCGAACTGTCAGTGGCTACACTTAAATCGTGCATCGATGTTTTTTAAGTTCCATTCCTCCTAAATGTCATTTAATATTGAGTCCGAAGAACACGGATCTTCAGCTAATAAGTGTTTGACGATGTCTTTCCAATTGGGACGAGATTAATTCTGAAAAATGGCAACCTTCGCGTTTCTTTATTCAGAAATATAATAATTGGTCATAAGTATATATATATATATATATATTTACATTGCGGTAAAAAGTTCTGTGAAGTGTTGCACGTACGTACATCGAAAGGCAGCTTCATTCGTTTACGTATTAACTACGTCACAAATGATAAGAACAGTTATCGTTGTCGCCGTGTGTAAATTTAAGTGACTCGATTAAGTACGAGTAAAAAGAAATTACGTACATCGAAAGGCAGCGCTACAATTTTTACGTATCGACTACATCACAAATGATAAGAACAGTTATCGTCGTCGTCGTGTGTAAATTTGAGTGACTTTAATATCGAACTAGAGTCGAAATAAAAATCTTAAAACAGTGCACATAGTATCTAAAGTTTGCAATATATTTCTCTGATCATATTGGTAACGCACATTATATTATCGCGTAACACGCGACGTATTCTGTCGATTACAATTCTAAGGCTTCACCGGCCATTTTTACAATGGAAATCTTCGCCGGTTTCCAGCTTCCAAGCGTGTACTTGCTTTACAAATGTAATTAGTTTACAAATGATCAGTTTGAAAAAAATGAATATGCGTCTGACACTGCTTGTACAAAATTGGTGGGAGGATTATTGTAAACCAACGACACGTGCCCAGCCCGGAAACCAACGAAGTTCTGACGATTCGTCGACATTTGCGTTAAATACTGCAGTAATTTCCATCCGATATCGCGTATAAAGCGTTCGTATTCTGTCGATTACGATTCTAAGACTTCACCGGCCATTTTTACAACGAAAATCTTCGCCGGTTTCCAGCTTTCAAGCGTGTACTAATTAGTTTACAAATGATCAGTTTGGAAAAAATGAATGTGCGTCTGACACTGCTTGTAAAAATTGGTGGGAGGATTATTGTAAACCAAAGACACGTGCTCGGCCCGGAAACCAACGAAGCTCTGACGATTCGTTGACATTTGCGTTAAATACTGCAGTAGTTTTCATCCGATATCGCGTATAAAGCGTTCGTATTCTGTAGATTACGATTCTAAGGCTTCACCGGCCATTTTTACAATAGAAATCTTCGCCGGTTTCCAGCTTCCAAGCGTGTACTAATTAGTTTACAAATGATCAGTTTGGAAAAAATTAATATGCGTCTGACACTGCTTGTAAAAATTGGTGGGAGGATTATTGTAAACGAACGACACGTGCTCGGCCCGGAAACCAACGAAGTTCTGACGATTCGTCGACATTTGCGTTAAATACTGCAGTTTCTCCATTTCTAGTCACTTTTTATCGTAATAAGCAGTATCGCAACCATTATCCCATCGACATCGTTCTCACACACATCTCACAGTCAGCCACACAATTGGACCCAAGTTCGGAGCCAAATTTGTCGAGATGTTAAACAGGTACAACATGTTTTACAACGAAAGCCTAGTATTGCACATAATGAGTGTTATCCTGCCTCTCAGGACCCAGCTACGAAATTTGCTATGCGGACTTCCATATGCATATAGCCAGGTTGCCGGCACAGTACATGTACAGCAAGTGTTTCAGCTGGTAAGTGATCTCGAAGCCGTACCCTTCGCCGACTACGGTATGCCACGAAGCCCCAAACTTTTTGTCCATCGTCTCCTTGATCATTCGCGACACGCTTTCATAATTGTCGGCATATTTTTCGGCGGCTGTTACACACAGCTCCATTGCCTCCTGCTTCATTTCCTCGGTCATGTCACATTTCTGAAAAAAAAAATGATTAAGAATAATGAGAGGGGTGACGATAATAATTATGACAGAACGACTGTTTCTTAAGTAAGCGCGAATTTAATATGTTGACTGTCGCGCATATTTTGCTGGATTAGAACGGCGATGCCATGAAATACTACAGCGTTTGATTGAATTATGCAAAATGTAAATAATGTGCAGGTATTGAAGACCAAAGGATCGCATCACTATTCTGACACTAACTGCATTTATAAATAGTATATAATAGATAGTTGAAATAGAATAATAGAAATAGATAGTTTGTTCGTTAGCAATCGGAGCAGTGTCTTCGTGTGAAAAGTTACTGGAATAAGTTTTAATCGCGCCGTAATTTGATATTTTGCCAATATTTTGCTGTATTACGGATGTATTTTGCTGTAGAACGGCGATGCTATGAAATAATATACTACAGCGTTTGATTGAATTATGCAAAATGTAAATAATGTGCAGGTATTGAAGACCAAAAGATCGCATCACTATTTTAACACATTGACTGCCACGGTGGTCACCGGTAACCGATGCAAAAGATTTTACAAAAAATTCAAAAAACTTGTAATGATGCCCATTTGCAATATTACTATAATACTACAGCGTTTGATTGAATTATGCAAAATGTGTAGGTATTGGAGACCAAAGGATCGCATCACTATTTTAACACATTGACTGCCACGGTGGTCACCGGTGACCGATGCAAAAGGTTTTACAACGAATGCAAAAAATTCGCAATGAAGCTCATTTGCAATTTTGTAAAAGCAATTCATATTGGACGGTGCTTCAATACTTTGGCTTCTAACAACTCTGCGTTATCTTTATTTTGCACGATTTAATTATACTCTGCAGTATTTCATCGCATCGCGGTTCTAACGTGGCAAAATACGCTTGGCAGTCAAAGTGTTAACAGCAACTGCATTTATAAAATAATAATTGCTACCCATTGCGAATATTTTGGATGTTCAGTAAAATCTCTTGCGCCGGTCACCGGTAATTTAATATATCACTGTTTAACACGTTGACTGCCAAGCGTATTTTGCTATGTTAATTATACTCTGCGATGCGATGAAATCGCGTATGATTAAATCGTGCAAAATGAAGATAACGCAAAGTTATTATAAGCCAACATATCGAAGCACCGTTCCAATATCAATTGCATTTACAAGATTGCAAATAGGCTTCATTGCGAATTTTTTGCATTATTAGTAAAATTTTTTGTGCCGGTCACTGGTGACCATCGTGGCAGTCAAAGTTTTAAAGAAGTATATCTAATGTACAGACTCAAAGTGCGAGTTCAAAATCAGTTCCGGTTGTGGACCGTACAATAACACAGAAAGACGTTAACAAAAGTAAGACGGCTGTGTGGCTTATCTCGTTTTCATGCAATCGAACCCTGTGGATGTACATTGCTCAATCAGTTGTCCGCAACATTCTGTTAAAATCATCGCAAAGGGACCCCAAGTCTTGCATGCCGAGAGAAGAACGTTCGTTTAAATGCAGACGTTCATCCCTTATTAGCATGAAAGTCTGCCTTATCGATTAAACACTCTCGCTGTTTCTTAATACGGCCACGCACAGAATTCCTAACGAGAACATTCCGTACTTACTCTGCACAAAGGGTATGTGTGAAGAATCTTCACAACGTCGTCCTTCTTGACTTCGGACATCGCCTCGATGATTTCTCACATGTGCCAGGAGAGAACCGAGTAGTACTACTCCCGGTTTCGGCTGACAATAGAATGGTTGCAGCTTGCCAGGCGCACGCACCCCATGACTCATTGTAGGGGGGAGTGTTTTGATCGTAGTTTTCCCTTAAAGAACCGTCCCCTCCCATGTCACGCTAAACGACTTCGTTTTATCACCCAAGATTGAACGCCTGTCGAGTTACGAGGTTGTTATAATCATTCATGTCGTTGGTTGTCTGACCCAAGTTGTTCTTCCACAGACCTTATGCAAGTACGCAAAATATTCGGAACTGTGTTGACGTGTCATGCTTACGTTTCAACGTGTTGTCTGATGAATTTCTAGTGTTGCAGTAGTACCAGATAAAATATGAACATTTTGGTTTGCCCGGTGGCCCGTTGATAATGGTTAAATAAATGTACAGTGTGGATGCAGAGAAAGTACATTGAGTAGGAAGGATTAAAGGGAATAGTAAATAGGGGTGTTTTTGTGTGGTAGGTTTTCATTTGAAACGATGGCTTCACGATTTAGTGGGGCTTTGCAAATTACGAATTTGGATGATTTTATTACTCCGTCGCAGGTGAGTTTGATTGGCGTTTTTTATAGGTTAGATTTTGGTCTATTAGTTGTACGTATGCTATATACTGTTTTTTTGTTGGGAACTAATGTCAGCTAGTAACATTTGCGTGGAATGTTGTTGTTATGTTATTGTTCCATTGGTTTGATCAGGTAACTTCTTTTAGGAATGTATAAAGCCAATTGAGATACAAGCATCAAAGAGCAAAACTGGTGCTAAAATCAAGATTGAAGAGGATGGATCCCATGTGATGTTAAGCGAGGTGATTTGCAAACATATCAACTACTTATTACCTTAACTTTTATCTTTGAAATAACATTATTTAGAATGTTGCAATTTTATGTTCTATTCAGGATGGGAGAACAGAGAAATTGCAGAAGGTAGAAATTACTCTTGCAGATTGTTTAGCATGTAGTGGCTGCATTACGTCTGCAGAAAGTGTTTTAATCACCCAACAGAGTCAAGAAGAACTGCTTAGAGTATTTAAAGAAAAAGTGGCACAACAAAGAGTCAGTAATTAATCCAAAATATTTTCCTACCATATCATCTGTATTTAGTATTGTTTAAATATTCTTTATCATTTTAGGATGACAGTAATGCTGCTACCAAATTCATTGTTGTAAGCATTTCCATTCAGCCAGTACTATCACTGGCTGACCATTATAATTTAAGTCCAAGCGAAGCACAAAGGAAGCTGGCAGGGTACTTTTACCAGTTAGGTGCAGATGCAGTTTTAGATATGACAGTAGCGGATGATTTTGCTCTTCTGGAAGCAGCAAAAGAATTTTTAGAAAGGTACAAGGCAGCAAAAGAAGGCTCAAAGAATCAGTTACCAATGTTGGCCTCTGCCTGTCCTGGTTTGTTTTAAGTTACAGTCATCATATTCATAATCACACTTCTACATTCTTTATAGACCAGTAACTTACATTTTCTTATTAGGTTGGGTATGCTATGCCGAAAAAACACATGGGAATTTTATACTACCATACATCAGTGTCACAAAGTCTCCTCAGCAAATAATGGGATCCTTAGTTAAGTATCATCTGGCAGAAAGCAAAGGTTTGTCTCCAGAACAAGTGTATCACGTAACCGTAATGCCTTGTTACGACAAAAAATTGGAAGCGTCGAGAGAAGATTTTTATAACACGCAAAGGCAAACGCGAGACGTGGACTGTGTTATAACGTCAAGTACGTAATTTTATATATTTTTATATATTTTATATATTATATCATTATATTTTATATATTATATTATTATATTTGATATATTTTATAATGCTCTCCATCAACCGGCGTCTCGTAAACTATTTTCTGTTTTTAGTTGAACTGGAACAAATGTTAAACGAAGCTGGTTTGCGGCTAAACGAAATACAAGAAGGCGAAGTTAGGAAGCCTTTTGTATCATACGACGACGCGATTGAGTCGCAGTTAAAAAGTCACAAAGGCTCTGGCTCGGGGGGCTACGCTGATTTTATCTTCCGATACGCGGCAAGGCATCTTTTTGACGTGTCGGATCCGACAGTCGAGTTCAAGAATATCAGAAACCCAGATTTCAGAGAAGTTACGTTGGAGAAAGACGGCAACGTCTTATTGAGGTTTGCCATTGCGAACGGATTCAGGAATATTCAGAACCTGGTGCAAAAACTCAAGAGAGCCAAGTGTCCGTATGATTATGTTGAAGTAATGGCATGCCCTTGCGGTAAGTAATCTATTCTTAATATAATCCGATGTGTAATGTAGTGGGAAAGTTTGTAAACGTAAATGTGTAACAGGTTGCCTGAACGGCGGTGCGCAAATCAAACCGTCGAATAATTCTCAACCCCGAGAGCACGCTACGAAATTGGAAGCAATTTATCGCGAGATTCCGGAAAGCAATCCGGAAGAGAACGAAGTTGTACAAAAATTGTATAAGGACTGGCTGGGAGGAGAGCATACGGACAAAGCGGTGGCTTACTTCCAGACACAGTATCATGAGATCGAGAAGATGAATACGGCCTTAACTATTAAGTGGTGATTTGAGTAAAAACGAGCCAGTCGGAGCAAGTATGTGAAATGACGGATGTGTATATTTTAACACATTGCGGACCGGGCATTCTATCGCTAAGCGTATCCAGTGGCCGTATTTTGTGAGTATTTTTTTGCGTCAAAATTTTTAAAAATTAGTGATGATTTAATAGTCCATTAAAAATCATGTCTCGCGTGAAATATTTATTTCAGATTCACTTTAAAAATGAATGATTTTTAATATTTTTCAATGAGTAAAAATCTGTACAAACAAAACAGTTTTGTTCGTTGATATTTCGTAAAACATGAACTTATCTTCACTGAAGTGGAACACGTCGAAAGTTTCAAATATTTCTGTAATATTAAAGTACGTAATTGATCTATACAAAACCAGAGAAGGGCATTCGAGAATTATATTACATATTATTTGTCTGCTTTGAATCACTTCGTAAAGAACAGAACTAAGCAAAGTATGATATTTCGTAAAACATGACACTCAGCGAAGCTGGAACACCAGAAAGATTCAAATATTTCTGTAATATTGCTAATCGTTTTGTCGCTATCCATATTTCAGGGCTTCAAATAATTAATTCGCAATACAAATTACGAAAACTGCCGCTGACAATCACGTAGCAACTGTGGTATCTCGTCACCTGTCTCGAACGACAGAATATGCAAGACGATATATCTCGTCAACGGCCCCGAACGACGAAATAAGAATGACGAGATATCTCGTCATCCGTCCGCAATGTGTTAACAAATAATTCCCAACCCCGAGAGCACGCTACAAAACTGGAAGCGATTTATCGCGACATTCCGGAAAGCAATCCGGAAGAGAACGAAGTTGTGCAAAAATGGTATAAGGACTGGCTGGGAGCATACGGACAAAGCGGTGGCTTACTTCCAGACGCAGTATCATGAGATCGAGAAGATGAATACGGCCTTAACTATTAAGTGGTGATTTGAGTAAAAACGAGCCAGTCGGAGCAAGTATGTGAAATGACGCATGTGTATATTTTAACAAATACACCGATATATTGTTCGTTGTTTCTTCATATTACTACAATTTACACATTGACCAAGTTACAAATCGCATCTTTCAGTGTTCGAACTGTGACGATACAAAAGTGTGAATAAAACAGTCATAGTATGATCATTTACCACATCATTCAGGCAAAAACGATGCGCCACTTGAGATATGTCGCCATAAATATTTATAAAAAATTAAATATCCCGCGTACAAGCTGCCGTATACGGTGATTCAATAAATACGGAATATATATTTCGATACAAAACAATTCTCTTACTAACTAAAATTTCGCACAACGTTGTCAGTGTATATATGCACTTATAAAAAGGATACCGAGAAACGAATTTGTCTCGCATCATTCCGCTTTAATAATACACTCTCGCAACTTTTAATATGGCATAGATTGTCTCGTCGGATTTTAGTTTCGCCAGGTTGGCTTCCAAGGTGAGTGTATCAAATGAACGTCCATCGTGGTTTCTATGTGTCGGAGACAAACCGCAGACATGCTTTTTTTGCCCAAATATAAAACATCTTTAGAAATATACAGTGAGCTGCTCCTAACAAGTACAGCTTATGATTGCTATCCGTTAAATTTCGCGATATTGTTATATCGGCTTTACGAATCGTATTTGACAAAAGTCAAGATGATTACCTTGTATAGATCCGCTAGAAATTGATACTATTCTTTGTTCAAAACGGGACACTTACACTTTGGCTCTGTTAAATGGTATATAAACAACGTTTACTGTAAATGCGTATTAAATTACGTGTGAAATTAAATTGTTCGAAATTGCGTGGAATATAATAAGACCGTAGCTGATGCAAAAAATACTTTGTTCCCGTGACGGTGTAATACACATGTTTATACGTTTTTTAGTTGCAGATAAAGGACATTGCGTGACTTTAATAACACTGAAACAGTTTGCAAAGAATTATCTGCAAATAAGTAGACATTACGGTTAATGTTTGCAAAATAGTGTACGTGAAAGTATAATACTGTTTCTGAAGAAATTATTTTTATGTATTAGGTGTACAACTTTGCTCCCGCCGTTTTTTGCATTGGACGAAAGGGAAAAACGGCGGGAGCAAAGTTGTGTACCTATTAGTATATTGTTCGATAGGCATGATGTCGATATAAAAATACGTGAATCAGAGTGAACTACGTCGTGTAGATGAACGGAATGATATCCAGCGTGATTTACGAAAATATAAATAGATATCATAAACAACGCATTAAGAATAAACAACAACGAAACATCTACAAAGCGCAACCAATAGATGTTCCTCAACGTGAATACTTATCGCTCTCATAACAGAAAATGGTAATGTAAATGCTAATTTATTTTACAAGAATTCCGAAACATCAGGAGCATCACAATCGATTTTTCACAAATGATGTTTCCCTTTTTTCGCCGTATTACACTTACAAGAACGCTGACCTCGTAAAATACAGTTAACACCGGCGCAACAGCCGACAAACTTAATGTATCTCCTGAAAGATTAGCAGTTCATAAGTCACAATAATTTCTCTCGTTTCGCATTTTCAGACTCATGGCTGTGCATTATACATATACAACTTAACAACATCCACGGATGCTTTAAAATTAAACGTCACTTTTATATTTACATTTCCTAAATGTGGCGGCACGGTACGTGTCGATTTCATTGGCATATTTTTGTCAATAGGTCAAAGATGACCGTCAATTAAAATTCATTTGCAGGTAACGAATGTCACAAAACGGAGCGAGAAAAAAGTTCGTTATTTCCAGTACTCGATGAACAAAGTTTCTTTTTGTAAGTTATGCTGAGTCTACTGTTTCAACATCCATGACACTTTTATTTCGCTTCTAGATTTAGCATACCAGCTAGGCCTGTATCGGTAATTGTTGACACAATTTTGATTACCTGGAATTCTTATTACCTATTAATTCTTCGTTATCGTTCATTTCCTTGGATTCTGTTTTTTTGAAGTCTATGTCCGGGTAACCGTCCTCGATATATTTAATCGATCCACGCTCAACGTTATTGTCCTCTTTGTTTTGGCATGTCTCTATTAACCAGCCTTGATTGCTATCTATTTCTCTGGATACAACAAGGAACAACTCCTTCTCCTTGCTATCTATTTGGTCTTTTAGATAAACAAGTAATTCATTATCCTGCAAGGATATCAATATTTATAAGTGAACATCCTGTAACTAATTTGCAATGAATATCATGTATATTGTGCACATCCATTATATTACCATAAATTTAATGAGTGTGCTATAAAAGCCATTTACTTACTTTGCCTATAAGTTGTGGGGAATCCAGTTTTGAGTCCAAATTGTAAAAGGCACCGTCTATCTTCTTTAGAGCAATCCAATGACGTCTTTTCAATGGTAATAATACAAAACCTAACCTATATTCTGTTGGAACATTTAATATAAATCCTTCAATGTTGTCCAAACATAAACATTTAGGATCCCTGATCAAACATAAATACCACAGTAGTATCAGCTTTCAATTTGCAAGTATAGCAGTTGCTTAAAATAGAACAATAACTGAACAAACCTGCGTTTATCAAACCAAACTGCCTCACGTCCTCTTGTTTGCAATGCAGCCATAATAACATTAATGTCATAATTTCCCAGGCCTAGCAACGACTTATGGGGATTAATCCATACATCCGGACTGAGACTATAACAAATTTGATCTAATTCCTGTTTGCTAAATCCCCTCTCTTGGAATAAATTATTCAGAGCGTGTAAAGCACAGAGCTCCTTTACCTGGAACACAATTTCGTTGTGAGAAACACACACATGTCCACTGACAGTGCAACCAAACTAGCACAACCCGCGGTATTTATATCCAATATTGTCAATTGAACGCAACGCTCGTACCGATTTCTTTATTTCGTTCAACAATATTGACTTAACCTAAAGTGCATCGCACATAGTGCTAACTACGTGTACACATATTGCATTTTTGACAGTGAAATCAGAGTAGAAGGTGGCAGTAATAGTCGTAGCCTGCGATTGCAATTTAGCTTCGTCTTAATTTCAAGCGTGTGGTTCAATAATGGACGTTTATTATCGACAAATAAAATCAATTAATTACTTGTCGTTCATGGTAAATTGATTCTGTCATATCAGTTGCTCCACTCGCGACCATTGTTACTACATAATTTCGGCGGATGTCACGATAACTCGTCAATTCGTCATCGAACCCCTGAATCCAGTTGTCGTGCGGAAACGCACGTAACAGGGTAACGGCACCGTTTATTAAAGACAGTTCACTTATTTATAACCTCTTCACGGATGACAGCTCCGCCGCACAGAAGCAAAGCACGAAGCAGACTACGTTTTCCGCATGTCAATTGTCAACACCACGGTCGCAGACCATCCGTTCACTAGACAGGAGCCGAAGTTGGATGGTCGACTGAGTTTGAACGGTTTTGCATGCGAGGATGTGCGATGCTAAGTGCAATTGCAGGTCAAGCGGTTTGGACGGGATTCGATTTCTTTCGCAAGGTTACAGACGTAATTGCGGACAAAGAATGTCATTCATTCATTAGTCGATTGGTGTTATCCACCGCGTTGATATCAGATTTAACACCTTTGTCCGCTGGTGGCAGCATAGGCCGGGTTGTGGGTGGTAATGTTAGGTTGCGCATCACAGGTGACAATTCATTTTTTTTGGTCAAAACAAGACATCATCCATTTTAACACTTTGACTGCCAAGCGTATTTTGCTATGTTAGAATCGCGATGCGATGAAATACTGCAGAGTATAATTAAATCATGCAAAATAAAGGTAAGGCAGAGTTGTCAGAAGCCAAAGTATTGAAGCACCGTTTCAATATCAATTGCTTTTACAAGATTGCAAATGGGCTTCATTGCACATTTTTTGCATTTTTAGTAACATCTTTTGCACCGGTCACCGGTGACCACTGTGGCAGTCAACGTGTTAACAGTGACTGCCGTGATGGTCTCCGTTGACCGGCGCGAGAAATTTTATTGAAGATCCAAAATTCGCAATGGGCAGCAATAGTTATTTTATAAATGCAGTTACTGTTAGAATAGTTATGCGATCCTTTGCTCTCCAATAGCTGCACATTATTTAGATTTTGCATAGTTCTGTCAAATCCTGTAGTATTTCATAGCCTCGTCGTTCTAATACAGCAAAATCCGCACGGCAACGTGTTGGATAATAGTATGTGTATTCAAGAAAACGCATATTTCTTTATTATTTTCACGTATTAGCGAAAGGAACGCCGTTATCCATGGCGTTGATATCAAATTTAACACCTTTGTCCGCTGGTGGCAGCATAGTCCGGTTTGTGGGTGGTTTGGTGTTAGGGTTCCGCATCACAGGTGGCCATTTTTTTTCGTCAAAACAGGACATGAAACATTTTAACACTTTGCCGTGATGGTCACCGTTGATCGGCGTAAGAAATTTTGAGTGAAGATCCAAAATATTCGCAATGGGCAACAATAATTATTTTATAAATGCAGTTAATGTTAGAATAGTGATGCGATCCTTTGGTCTCTAATACCTGCACTGTATTTACACTTTGCATAATTCAGTCAAACTCTGCAGCAACTTCTTCAGCAAAATATGTACGGCAGACAACGTGTTAAGTAATAGTATGTGTATTTAAGAAAATACATGTTTCTTCATTATTTTCACGTATTAGCGAAAGGATCGCCGTTATCTATCGCGTTGATATCATATTTAACACCTTTGTCCGCTGGTGGCAGCATAGGCCGGTTTGTGGGTGGTTTGCTGTTAGGTTCCGCATCACAGGTGGCAATTCATTTTTTTCGTCAAAACAGGACATCATCCGTTTTAACACTTTGACTGCTGTGATGGTCACCTGACCGGCGCGAGAAATTTTATTGAAGATCCAAAATTCGCAATGGGCAGCAATAGTTATTTTATAAATGCAGTTACTGTTAGAATAGTTATGCGATCCTTTGCTCTCCAATAGCTGCACATTATTTAGATTTTGCATAGTTCTGTCAAATCCTGTAGTATTTCATAGCCTCGTCGTTCTAATACAGCAAAATCTGCACGGCAACGTGTTAAGTAATAGTATGTGTATTCAAGAAAGTGCATGTTTCTTCATTATTTTCACGTATTAGCGAAAGGAACGCCGTTATCCATCGCGTTGATATCATATTTAACACCTTTGTCCGCTGGTGGCAGCATAGTCCGGATTGTAGTAAATCTGCTGTTAGGTTCCGCATCACAGGTGGCCATTTTTTTTCGTCAAAACAGGACATGAAACATTTTAACACTTTGCCGTGATGGTCACCGTTGATCAGCGTAAGAAATTTTGACTGAAGATCCAAAATATATCCAACGGGCAGCAATAATTATTTTATAAATGCAGTTACTGTTAGAATAGTGATGCGATCCTTTGGTCTCCAATACCTGCACTGTATTTACATTTTGCATAATTCCGCCAAACGCTGTAGTATTTCATAGTATCGCCGTTCTAATACAGCAAAATATGCACAGCAGTCAACGTGTTAAGTAATAGTATGTGTATTCAAGAAAACGCACGTTTCCTCATTATTTTCACGTATTAGCGAAAGGGACAGAAATGAACACGTGAAAATAAATGCTGCCTTATATTTTTTTGGAAGGACAAATTTACTGTAGTACTCGTGGTGTCGATTTGAAACATGTATGAAATTTCAGGGCATCAGGGCAAGATTCTGGGATTTTGACGTGGTTCTTTTAAAAGATGCAGGTTTGATGGTTGCCGCGTTTGGGCGAGTGTTGATGGAATGCGTTGGTTGGATGGGAAGAAAGTAGGCGATGTTTATTGAAAGAGTGCTCGAGCTTATTAGGAGAATGTTTGGAACTTGTTGATGGAATTGGCTGGCTTTGGTGGATGATTTAGTAGGTTTCGTAGACAGGTTTCTGAGCATCGGTGGAATATTGAGACATTAGTTTATTTTAGGTTATTTTAGTATGATACTGATGAGTCTGTAAGCAGATCCGAGACGAAGCGTTCACCTTCCGTTTCTTTTTTCCTTTTCACCATGCCTCAACTCCAACCCGAATGATTCGATGCTCTCCTTAAGACGGATTTTAGAAGTGGTGGCGAGAGGGCGTTTAAACACAAAATTAATATTCAAAAACATCAGGACCTAATAATACTTGCCAAATTTCCTAAATCTTAATCCTAAGCGTCTTGGTTAGGATTGTCTGCATTAGCCCTATTGATGAGTCCGCAAGCAGATTCTAGACGAAACGCTCATCCCTCCGTTTCTTTTTTCCTTTGATCCTGTCTCAACTCTAATTCGAAAGATTCAATGCTCTCCTAAAGGATATTTTAGAAGTGGGAGCAAAAGTGTGTCGAAGCTCGAAATAAATATGTCCCGTTCTTACCCTAGGACATCAGGACATCACAAATAATACTAGAACCCTAGATATGGAACAGAAATTAATGTAGATTATCATCAAACCTTTCCTTATATGCCCTGTAACTTATACGTCCGGTATCGACAAAGTTATTCAGAACTTTAACTTAGTTAACCGTTTGAGTGCCAAGCGGCGCGATCGCGCTTCTTCTGTCTGTCCTCAAAACTGCAGCGCTCTGGGCTGCGAAGCCCATAATCACAGCAGGCTCGGTTTCTCTCGATCGCACAACTTTACGGTGACCTTTCAATCTTAAGTAAAAAAAGATAAAATTGGAATAATTGTACACTGTATAGGTCTACGTGCTTTTATTCATATAAAAAATTCATATAAAAATTAGTTTAGCAAGTTTCGACACGGAATATAACAAGCGCTATCGCGCCGTTCGGCGTTTTTCGGCACGGAATATAACAAGCGCTATCGCGCCGCTTGGCAAGTTTCGATCGGGAAATGAGAAAGACCCGTGGCACTCAAACGGTTAAATTTCTATCCATCTCAAAAGTAGAGTGCGTTCTTAAACCCTTGATTTTAGTATCGGTACTACAATCTCAAACGGGACACAATATCCCATAAGGTGGTATATCTTATTCTATATAGTCTATGGTATTGTAATCATCGAATGTGCACCAGTGAGAAAGTTGAAAGTATCGTAAGACACCTGCTAGCAAGTGACAGAAATATATTTTATAACCTATCCACGTGCACATGCGTTGTTTGGTAAACGAAGTGTATGTTTGCGTGTTGTTGGAGCGGATTGTTGACCGCTGTAAATAATAACTTGTTAATAAAAATGTTATAGTACATCAACGTAAATCTTATTACGTTTTGTGTGTGTACAGCGTGTTAATATTGGGTGTATTCGTCAGGAATACGACGTTGACAGGTGCACAAACGGCCAGGCTGGTTTTGGAGTATTTTTGTAAATAAAATGAGTTTGTTTGTTATAAATAGGTAGGTCAGCAACATATTTCGTCTGCATGTGGTTGTTCAACGTTAATTATGTTTTTGTGAACATAACAGGTATCAGGGAGAAGATCAAGAAGCTGACCCTAATGAAGAATTTTCTCACTTGTCTGAGTTGCTTAAAAGAATCGAAGAACGTAAGAGGCAGAGGGCGGCAGAAACCGAATTAAAAGATTCTCAATTAAATGAAGAACCAAAAGCGAAAAAAAGAAAAAAGAAGAGTACAATTGCTGATGGTACTTCAGAGAATGTCTCTCAAACAGAAGCTGTTGAAGAAAGTCATGAGATAACATTGGACACTTCTGCAGAATTGCCAGTGACAAAGGCAAAGAAAAAAAAGAAGAAAAGGAAGCTTTCGGAAAGTGAGGCAACTTCAACTAAGGATAGTGCTCAAGACGGGTTAGCAGATGAAGATAAAACAGTGCCTACACCATTGAATGACGAAGCAGAAAAGAAAACAGAAGAAGAGCAACATGAGTATATAGTCTTGGGTGCTAAAACTGGAAAAAAGCAGAAAGAAGTTCAAAGACGGTTGCCTGATTGGTTAGCACATCCAGAAATAATATCTGCTGATCTGAGTAGTGGTCCCAAATTAAAGGACTTGGAATCCATGTTAGACCCAGAGCTGGAAAAGGTTTTGAAAGCTAACGGTATCAAGAGATTATTTCCTGTACAAGCAAGTATACTATCTTGGCTTATAAAATGTAATAAGGATAGAAGATTGGGATGGTGGCCACGTGATACATGTGTATCAGCACCAACAGGAAGTGGTGAGCTTTAATTTCATTGGAATTTATGCAATATTGGGTTCAACAAGGCAGTAATGGATGTTTATTCACTTTCTATAGGCAAGACATTGGCATATGTTATACCTATTGTACAGGACCTCCAAGATAGGTTTGTACCAAAGGTCCGTTGCTTGGTAGTCTTACCTGTACAGGAATTAGCTGCACAAGTATATAAAGTCATGCGTACCTATACAGCGCACACAACTTTGACAGTTGGATTAATAACAGGTGCATCATCCTTTGAAAAGGAGCAAAGTAACATAGTAAAGAAAAGTATGTTTTCATATTTGTTAAGTCCACTGATCTCGTTGTTCGTACCTTTATATATATATTTAAGAGTAATATATCTTTATCAAGCTAATAGGGGTGATTATATGAGCAAAGTGGACATCCTTATAGCGACACCAGGTCGTCTAATCGACCACTTATTAAAAACACCAGGATTCTCATTGGACGCTCTTAAATTCCTTGTTATCGATGAAGCCGATCGTGCGACAGACTGGCTGCAAAGTCTTCCAGAACCGCATGCCCGTGCGCCATTCTTAACTCTGGCAAATAAGCACTCCAGGTTGTGTTTTGCTTTAACTTGTAAATTCTACGATATAAGTCTTGCATTGTGGGTTGCACCTCAATCAGTTGATTGACAACTGTTACTTACACGTTTCTATAATTACACAGTGAAAGGCCACCTGCACAAAAATTACTGTTCAGTGCCACCTTGTCTCAGGATCCAGAGAAATTAAGCAGGCTGGGTTTGTTCCAACCGATCTTATTCACGTCCGTAACTACAACAGGCGACGACGATGTCAACTTAGACGAGAAGGTCGGCGATTTCGTCGGTCGTTATACGAGTCCCGAGGAATTGACGGAGTTAGCGTTCGAATGCCCCGCGATATATAAGCCTGTTGCGCTTTATCAGCTGCTGACAAGGGACGGAACCATATCGAAGGCACTCGTGTTTACGAATTCTGGGGAGTCTGCCCATAGGCTTTCGTTACTGATGCAATCTATTCTATCTGAAAAGAAAATCACGATCGGAGAAATTTCGGCACAGTTAACGCCGAAGCATCGTGAGGACGTTCTCCGTAAATTTGTCACCGGAGACATTCATGTGTAAGTACACATACAGGAAAAATTCATCAAATCATAGTGGAATAATATTTTTTCACTTGCGTTGATTTGTGTCGGTTTTAACACGTTAAACGCCACGCCGGTCCCTAGGGACCGGTTGTCGACGTTCCGTTCAGGCCCGCAAACTTTAAGTTCATATTGCACGACCGCGCGTGTCGGTCCTTGCGCACAGTTGTCAGACAAAGTATTTGGTAAGAAGGGAAAAAAGGTCCCGCGGGAAAATTTTTCTTAAAAAAAGGAGGGAAAGTATCATGCGTAAAAAATTTAACATTTCTAAAGTGTTTTGTATTACTTTGTAGTAACCTAAGCAAAGCTCCAGCCGCAAAACGATTTCAATGTAATCTTATCTGGCGCTCTAAACGATATGCAAGACAAAACACATTGAGCGCATAACGTGTAGATGAATGCCCATATAAGCGTTTCCTTCCAAACAGAAGTATCTTCCACTACGATAAAAAACAATGGTCCTAAACACTTGCATCGAGTAAACTTTAATATGGTAGTAGTGTGCTTCGCATTGCTGTACCATGATACCAGCGCGCGTGACCTGAATGGGATTTCGTTATAAAATCGCGTGGCAGTCAACTTGTTAACACGTTGACTGCCACGGTGGTCACCGGTGACCGGCGCAAAATATTTTACTACAAATGCAAAAAATTCGCAATGAAGCCTATTTGCAATCTTGTAAAAGCAATTCATATTGGAACGGTGCTTCAATACTTTGGCTTCAGAAAACTCTGCGTTACCTTCATTTTGCACGATTTAATCATACTCTGTAGCATTTCATCGCATCGCGGTTCTAATATAGCAAAATACGCATGGCAGTCAAAGTGTTAACGGAATGGAGGGTGAAACCGTTGGATTATGCGTACGTAGGTAATGAGGATAAATATTTTTTCTTACTGTCACCTATAGGCTTGTCAGTTCAGACGCGCTAGCCCGAGGATTGGACATTCCAGACGTGCAGCTAGTCTTTTCTTACGATCTGCCGAAGCACATAAAGGGCTACATACATAGAGCAGGTCGAACAGGACGTGCGGGCAAGCAGGGTACGGCCATTTCTATCCTCACACCTCAGCAAGTGGGGGTTTTCAAACAGATGTTGACTAACGCGCACAAAGCCGTTCCAACCATTGAGACAATGGAACTGGACGATCTTGCTGAGACGATCGATTACCAGCAGCATGTCGAGACATTAAGGAACACGCTCGAGAAGCTAAAGGAGGAGAATCTGCAGCGATTGAAAGCAGCGAAGCGTCCCCCCAAAAAGAAAAACGCCAATAAGTAATTCCTTCAGATGTAATCCCGACAGAAAATGATCTTGTACATACTTGCGAATAAAGAAATCATACCTCGCTTGTGCATACGTTGAGTGGGTATCAGTAGATTCCGCAGAGTACACCTTGTAGGGTAACATCGATAATAACATTTTATTGTCTGAAGTTAATAGTATCGTACATCATGCTCATTCCCTACCGCAGTTTTTTTTTTCATTTCTATGGGTTTGTCGCGGATATTTCGTCAAATTATATACTAGTTATATTCCATGGTTTTATTCGGTGAAAGGCAAGTATTCACATTTTTTTTTGTCTTTAATTTATAAAAGATAAACGATTCACCGGAATAACGACACACAGATACACAATTTTATTACAATTACCTGCTGTGTGTAACTTCATTGCTTGTTACCGTCGATCGTGTCATGTTGAACGTGCATGTAAGATCAAATTTTGTTCAGATGTTCTGAGGGAACTCTGACGATGCCGAGAGGCTTTTGAATTGTGCAACCCTCAATCCCCATGTCTGCTAATTCCACTACGGCTTCGGTGTCTTAGGAGCAGGCAGCATGGAGGTAGACACAGCATACAGTTATAATCGCAACAGCGCACAGTTATAAGTTTAGGTTTTTAAAGCTATGGCATGTTCGATGCTTTCGGGGTCCATAGCTCGATTTCGCTCACGCCCCACAGACGGGCAGATTTTTCTTAGTTTAACGACACGTAGTCATAGTTGGAGTTTTTCCGGTTGTGCTTTGTAACCAAAAATGAAGGAGAGTAACGTTTCGTTCAATTCGTGCCCGAAAGTTGAACAGCTTTAGCAGTAATTAATATATCGCGCTCGCGTCTTCGTTGTGAGAAATCTAACGAACGAGCAAAATTTACATTAATTCATTATGTATAATATATATATATATATATATATTTAGGTATACGTAGATACGTATTTGCAACGGGAAATCGAACGGCGCTCAACCCCTTTTCGATCCTCGCTTTTCAGTATTATATATGATACAACTTGTCGAGCCCACTCTCTCACTTCCCATATATGTATGTCACATTATACAAAATCTAGTCTGATTTTGCCGATATCGTCAATGCACGCCTGTAAGATGCATTACGTCAAATCGTTCATCACGACATTCGACTTGATAACGTCTCTCGTTTCTTCGTCTTTTCTTTCCTCTTTCGTCAATATTTGCACGCATAAAGTTATAATGTGTATACGGGTGTATTTACATACATAAAACGTGGTCCTATATGATTCATATGTCTCGTTGCCATACATATGTATCTTATATATCCTTGGCGTTTGACACGTCCGCCAACCCCTCACATCATTTTCGATATATTAGTCTTCACGATACGAGGATTCAAGGATCTTCATATGTCGCAAACTCGCATACGATACACGGATATATCTGTATTTACAATTATGTATATATTTAATATTTATAGAGTGCGTCAAGCAACTTGTTTTCCGCTCGGAGATCCGCTGGAAATGAAAGTCGATTATTTCATCCCATTGAAATGCAACCCAACAATAGCGAAAGGAGGCGCATAGTCAAGAATGAACGTCGGGAAGCGGTTGCAAGACATTTTTCGTTATTGCATTTCTTTTTTTTTTCTCAAGGAAAACAGCTAATTGTATGAATCCGATTTGATTTCCAGCGTTTCCTCGAGTCGACCCGATTCATACTCCTCCGTCAGATGGGACTTTACTATACTGTATTTATTGTCGTGCCTTCTGTTCTGCGTACAGACTACAGTATATCAGAAGTTCATCTAATGTATAAGTCGAACGCGATATCGGCGCTCTTTGTATACTCGATCGCCTTTTAACTGTCGCAACTGATTTATATACGACGCATCTCTGTGATCTCTTTCTTTCATTCTTTCATTCTATCTTTTTTTATCATTTTCATCACGACAGAGGTTCCTGAAAAAGTAAAAAATATGGAAGACGAAACAGGGCCACAGACGGTCGTGGTTCAATCGGAATCCACATGCAAAGCATTCTTTTTGACTTCTTTGAATTATGTGGAAATTCAATGTTTGCGTCAGCGTGTCCGTTTTTTGACTGCGGGTTGTGCCGTAATAGAAACTTAAACACTATCGGATATTAACGTGATGGGTTTTTCTTGCATGTACGATTGCATGAATTAAACCCCCTAACGTGCAACGAATTTATGATCATGTGGTGTGCGATTCTCAGGTGTTACAAGCAGAGACAGCGTTGTAGAGATCATGGTAGGTGGCCTTTGTGTACGAAACGTGTTGTTATTGTGTAATATGCAGAAACTGTGTTGAATGCATTTAGATGTACGTTTAATTCAGTTATAATATTATATCGTATATGCTTTTTTTAAAATAAGTATTTCGCAATTTCTGTCTTTATTGTAAAGCGAGATATGTCAGTATAGGCAGACGTATGGTAGTTGTGCTGTTTGAAGTACAGACTTGCTGAACGTTGAGGGTTTAAGCCATTCCTCGGGATACACTTGCACTTTTAATTTGGCAGCGTTAATTAGAGAATTGGTATACAGCAATGGTTTAGCTTCCAAGACGCAATAGTAATTGCTTAAACTCATATGGAAGATTCGAGAAAATTGTAAACTTTAATTTGTTCCAGTGCCGTTGGCATTAATTTAGAATTATAGAGAATTAAGTATCAAGTCATTGTAAGTTCATAGCAAATTACGATTATTAGGAATTAAGAAAGTACCGATATCTCGGTAAGCTTGATAGTTTCTTATACATTTGCCACTAATGTTATAAAATACGAATACTGAAATGAATATGCGCGGTCTTGAAAATTCTCGTTAAACTAAAATTCTTTCAGCTTTCAACGCATATCGTGGACCCACGCGAGCTACCTGTTGAAATACGTTCACGGGACATCGTACCTTACATTTATTAATCATTCGAACGTGTTAAGAGGTGAATCGAAACTGGGAATGGAACGTGCTGATGCGGCATCTCAATATTTTTTCCGTATCTACGATTTCTATATTCGCACGGTTAATCGAAACGGTAGGCCCTCTTAAACAATAATACTTCAGACGTTAATCGGAATTTCGTCGCCTAATTGATTTTCGTATTTACAGAAACTCGTCCTCATCCTTAGTGGTATCTTAAATGTGTTTGTTTAAATCTGTTGATCTTTGCGTTCTCGGAGCGAAGGGAAGACCTGTTCATTCTTTTGCACCTTCCTCTCTCTCCTCACCCTCCTCAGTGGCCATTTATGCATAACTTCTTTAATCGTCGCAGTTAATTCCTCTGCCCACTCTTCATTCATCGTCTAATTGAGCGTATTTACACAAGTTCATCGAGGAAACAATCTTTCATCCTACATCCTTGCGGGCACTGCAAATACTTTTACTTTTACGCCCCAAGCGAGGAGGAAAGATATGTTATTCCCAATTATTTTCGTCCGCCTCTTTCTTTCCTACTCTCTCTTTTTCTTTCACTTTCTTTACACCCATTTTTACTGGAAATCTCGATTTCTCCGCTCGTCGTCGGAAGACCATTCGCGTTTCTGCACAGTGTTGCTGAACGTCCGACGTTGTTATTCCTCTCTTTCTCTTCCAGCGGCACCAGCATTCCGCTTTTTGTGCGGCGAGACACTTGCCGACCGACCGCGAACAAATGACGCTTTAAACAAGCTCGCCTTCTCTGGGCGTTTCCGTTTTGACGTCTCAAACTTTTTGCGAGCGGCGCGCTGAAATACTACCCCGGATTTCTTTTTCACGGTTCCCCGATTAAGTCTTTTTCCTATATGGCTTTAGCTACTCGGACTGTTTCATTTACGCCTACTGAACGGATCCGTCTAAATGCAGGGTGACAATTGGATAATGGTGGCGTTGTGGATTTTGCGTTTTGATATAATTGAGCTTCCCGGACAAAGTGCTATTCACGCGTTCTGTCAAAATTACCTGTAATCGTGTGTATGTTGTTTTGATGTTAGACCATATCTACTCAGTTAGTGATTATAGATTCAATATTGATTCAAACGTATTAATAACGTGCTGACTTAGTCACGATGCCATAGGTCTGTACCCATATTATATTTGTAATAGTATCAGCGCACTGCAACATCAGCGCACAGTTAGTTATTTCAGCACGTGCCTATGAATTCTTTATGCTTTATGGAAGATTTGTTATAGTCATATGAGTTTCAATGAATTGAAGACATATTTGAGTCGCCATCACTGAAAATAAATAAATATCACCACCATAATGTTGGTACTAAACACCCAAGTACGCCAACAAACTGATTTTTAACATTACTGTTCGTAACGAAACAAAAACGAGAGCTTCATGTGAGCCAAATGTAGGTGGCCCGTTTTAAGTGATTTTCTATGAGACAGTTTAATATAGAAACTCTATATCTGGAATGTCGACCGGATGTCGGGAAGGGGTGCTCGTGTGGTACGAAATAATAACTGGTTATCATCCATCATGTACTTAGCTATTCTCCTCTCTCGTATTTACAACTGCATCCAATTTCCGGAGGGACTGAGCTCACCCAGACAGGATTGTCTCGTACGCATAACGCGTCCTTTCGATCGTTCTCACCCATAATATCTTTCTCCTATTCCTCCTATTTCGTTTCGCGTTACGTCCACTTCGGCGACTCGTGGGAATAACTTGCGCTTCTGTCGACGACAAACGGCGAGAGGATATTGGTGGGACAGGACAGAGAAGAAGATGCCAGACGAGGAATAGAATTGCGAGGACATCGGTGCAATGATGATCGTAGCGATGCATTGGTCGTCTTCAGGAATATCGTTCTCAATCCTTTAGCAAACAATGCGATATGATTGAAGTGTTCACCAGATAAGATTCTTAGACAAAGTGCATCGTATGTACATAGTGAAAAATGAAAGGATGTTATAAAAGGGCGATACTAATTCTTCGTCTCCTTTTGCCAAACGTGTATGGGATATAAAGTAGGGGCTTAGTAAGCGTTTTTAAAGGTATCAATTTGAAGTATAGATTGAGAGCTTGGTTTAAGTGTATATATAAGAGTTCGCATTGTTACTAAAGGATTGTGAGAATGCAACATGAGAATGTTGGTGAGCTGATAGATAAAAATTCTCATCAAGATATACTGTTCATTATTTTCCGATACTGCTCCACGTGGGAGATCCTTCGACTACTACTCTAAAGATTCGCATAAATCTCAGAATAGGATCCTACAAAAGACGCATCGCAGAAATCTTCGCAGTCATCGATCGCCGTCGCTGATCACAGCGCAAGTCTAAGCAACTGCGCGCATACCTTATTCTTCTCAAATTCTCACGAATCAACGCACATCAGCTTTGTCCGCAGAGCATCATGCGGATTACAAGGTAGCCTATCAAGTTCGTCTTAGACCGTCCCTTTCATACGAAACCCATTTCAAAATCAAATCACCGTTTCGTCATAGATGACTACTGCAAACCATCGATCGTCACAACCAACGTCAATGTAATCCACGCCTGTTGCCGAGCGTAATCCACGCGGCGTCGATGTAATCTCATTGGCAGAAACCACTCCTCTCGGCAAACCCATTGCACGGTTTATCACCGTTCCTCTTCGCCGACAACGGCTGAACATCAAAGTGGATATCACGATCGGACACCCCAAACGTCGATAAGAAGAAGAAGAAGAAGAAGCAGAAAAAGAAGTCCTTTCAGAGAGTGACCCATTGCACGGCCGGTCCTCGTTCCTCTTGCCCGATATTGTGATCAAACGTCCAAGTCGATGCGTCGATCGAACCTCCAACGGCGTGGGTTGAGAGAAAAAGAAATGGGAAGTCCGTTTAGAAGGCGATCGTCGCCGGCGAAATTAGAAGCAGAAGAATCGTGGAGCATCGTCTGACGCTGGCGGCGTTCACGATCACCCAGGGTGGCGGAAGGGATGGAATTGCGAGTGGCCTGTCCGTTCTGTGATTCTCGTGCTGCGTACTGCCGGCCATTATCTGCGTCGTGCCGAGATCGTCGTCGCTACCCACAGAATTCGCGTCGTGGATTCCGCCGGAGCTGTGGGACTTTCGATTGCCTCGCGAGTCTTTCTTCCTATCCTTCGCGACCTTCCGCGGCCGCGTGTCCGTGTTCCTCGACAGGGGCGTCGGTGTAGTTTGCATTGACATGTACAGCACTGACGGAAGAAGAAAAGTTATGGTTGCATATTAGTGTAATGGAACTACACGAAAGGTGGCTGAGTGACAGGGTTGTGGCGAGCGTACGCAAGAGAGCGAATGTTACGGAATATGTGTGGTAAGATGTTCCAAGAAATGTACATTTATCTGAAGACGTACGGATTTTCTCAATTTGGCATTGGCCATTTTTACACGCGCTCATGATATTTGAAGTATTAGATGGTGTGCTTTGTTTCAGCTTTTGTTTAACATTTAGTTGATCAATGAAGGAATATGAAGTCTCACACACAATAGACCGAAACATAGGTGCGCCTCCACTTCTGCACTTCCGCAAAACACGTAAGCTTTTTAACACGTTGACTGCCGTGCGTATTTTGCCGTATTAGAACGGCGATGCTATGAAATACTACAGCGTTTGACTGAATTATGCAAAATGTAAATAATGTGCAAGTATTGGAGACCAAAGAATTGCATCCCTATTCTAACAATAACTGCATTTATAAAATAATTATTACTACCCATTGCGAATATTTTCGATCTTCAGCCAAATCTCTTGCGCCGGTCACCGGTGACCCCCACGGCAGCCAACGTGTTAAAGAGAGAATAATGATACTAGACATGTCACTTTCAAAATTGGTGAAAGCACCGTGCAAAGTGCTGAGACTGAAGAGTGATTAGCAGAGTTACTGTCCGTAAGTCCCAAAAATGTATGCAAAATAAAAATGTTACAACACGCATACACCTGTTGCAAACTCCTGAAGAGGAGACACCAGTAGTTCCGCAACACATCGAGAGTTTCAGTAACAAAGTTCTCTAGTCAAGCAGTTTCAATCAGAAAAGAACTTTATATTCCTCCATTAACCAAGTAAGTAATCTTTCAAGCACCCAGCAAACATTTACCGTACATGCGTGAACGTCGCAAATAAATTATCCCTCTGCGTGCCCACATGACGAGGTAATCAGAAGCATCAGTGGCAGCTTAAACGTTTCAGTTTCGCCGACACGCGACACTCGGAAGTCTTTGAACCGATAGTTTTCCTTGGAGAACAGGCGGCAAAGGCATTCGCGCGTTCGCCGTCCGACGGCGCGAATAGTCGAGATCAGGTAAGCAATTAACCCTGCGGCCTCCCCGGCGACGACGGGCACCTTTCGGGTCTCTACAATGCGGGTGCGAAATCGTCATCCTCTTACCTTGCAAACGCACCACGCCGTCGGCCTTGCCGAGGGAATTCACGGACGAGCACACGTATCCCCCGAAATCTCTCTTTTCGAGGGATTTGACAGTGAGATTCATCTGCCACGAGTAATCGCTCAGCGGAAACTCCGACATCGTGTATTTGTCACTGTTCAGCAGCTTTTCGCCGGTGCCTGAAACGAGAATATTGCGCCGCTTTTAATTTCGCCAGGGGCCCTCTATCTCTTACTCATTCCCCTGTCCGCCACTACCCTCTGTAACCCGTGCACCCCCGGAACCGACCGGCCCGCGGTTATTTCGCACTCGTTCATCCCCTTTTCTCCTTCTCTTTCGAGCGTAGCCGCGCGGTATACGCCGCGGCACATATCGTTCATTTTACGAACATTCATGTCGCGCTACAGGTAGATTCGCAACCGATAAAATATCACGGCTAAGCGAGAAAGTGTTGAAACAAAACGATGCGTGACATCTGGAGTGATCTTCATTGTTATAGGACTGGCTGCATTGGTCATTCGCGTAATTGTTTAGTTCTTACGAATGGATCGAACGTTTTGGCATCGGTGATTGACGAGTTGTCGGTGGTGCTTTTTTTGGGGCGGCGGTTATAGGTGCGGCTCGATTACGGATTCTGAATTCAGAACATTTGTGACGTGTGGTTGATGGCGGGTACGGCGGATGTTTATGTTATAACGTTATGCTAATTTGATTTGCGTTGTACACGGTTAATGTAATGATGCGTTTCACCGAGGAAACCCACGCTGCGAGGGTTTATTGTGAAAAGTTATCGGTAAATAGCATTGAATTCCCGCTGCGATTGATCAGCGACAGTCATGCGGTAGTGTCCTTTTTTCCCGTGATCCAGAAACTCGACAAATATGGGTTGATCCGCGTGTATTGACATTACATATCAAAACAAACTAACGAATCAATGTGCGCGCGCGCACGTTCGCTTGATTGAAGTGTAATTAAATGAAAACAAACTCGGGGCCATGCATGTCGAGCATTAAACCGCGCAACGTTAAAATGACCGGTATTATTAATGTTTCCGCAAACAATTAGAGCGTAGAATTAGTATGTCATCCTTATGTTGCCATAAACGATTTCGCGATGTTCCCCGATCCGCTCGCAACCGCCAAATACTTCGTAGCGGTCACAACATCGTAATTTTGTGATACTATTGATACAGTTTATCGTAAATAAACGGCGGCAGTTTCCGCGGAAATAATTCAGCGTATCGATACGCAACGAACGATGCATTTTTCAGCGATAAACCCACTGGATAACAGTCTGAATTGATCATTGATGCCTGCCGATTGTCTGCGTATGTGCACACACACTGATGATTATGGCAGAGGCGTGATTCAAACATCCAATAATTTGTGAAGTACAGTATTGGAGATTATTGGCACTTATATGTATAGATATAAGTATGATTTATACTCATATGTATTGGTAGTCGTATGCGTAGAAAATTATTGGTACAGACATATAGATATGCGTCTCCTTTTTCAGTTTTTTCCCTCACCTGTGTCTCTATACCAAGTGTTCATCGCATGTGGTGATGCCTCGACGTAGCATTGAAGAACAACGTCGCTGTTCAGGGGTGCTGCGACCAACTGGTTTGCCACTTTGATGAGCGGTTGAACTGAAAAGACAGGAAGACTTATATGAAAATGTCATGACATTGTTGTAAACTATGACTAGATATTACAAACAGGATTAACGCTGGATTAAGAAGAAACTAAGGACGAAGAAAGAAGGTAGAAGTAGGCTAAGGATGAAATAAGGTCAAAGTTATGGTAGTTCAGGTATAACTGTAGGTGGAAATTAACGAAGGTCTGATCAGGATCAAAGAAACCTACAATTGATACGTTGTGTTTCCTGTAAATAGATAGTAGTGCGTAAACAGGCAGTTCAAAACAATCCCTCATGATTTAATCGAAACCGGTGATCATGAATTTCCATAACTTCTTTCGTTAACATTTTGCGTGGAAATTCGCTCTAATCTCCGTAACACTGCAAACATCCGATTTATAATGTATAAATTTCACACCGTGTACAGTGAACTCCGTGCAGGTATAAATTCCGTTATGTAAACGGTGTAATACGAGGGCATGTTTCATGGACAGCAACAGTGGTTTGCGCAGCGAATTTTGGAAAATAAAGCCGGCAGTAGTGGGAGCAGTAGGAACTGTCACTCTTGTCTGTTTACGAACCTGTCCGTTCGTCGATGTATCCGTAAAACGTACGCCCGCGTATTTATGCCCGTCTGCGTTTCCGACCCGTCTAGCGACACTATAAGATGAACCCGTGGCTATTTACTATCCTGCTTCAGGCGTCAGATTTTCCTCGCGGCGAATTAATGCGCGTAGTTTCAGCGGGTAAATATTTACGTGTCGGTAGCAATGCGAATAAATCTAAATGGGATAGCTAATTTTGGAGCCATCCAATTTATCACTCACCGGCGAGCGTCGGTTATAAGAGTTCTCCTCGCATCGGGACGTCAGTCTGAAATGAGTGCACTCTGTGGTTCACTCATTATTTCATAACGGAACGCGCTGGCAAGAAATCCGCGGTCTCTGTTTATCTGAGAATATTACCGATGACGTCGGGACGATCGATGCGATCTTCATACTTTTTCGAACGGGCTTCCCATTTCTAACTTTGCAGCTGCGACGCTGTCGAACGTAAGCTTCCGGAAGGTTAGTGGCAGACGCCAGCTTTTGTCGACTCCCCGGATTCGAATCGTTCGCTCGCAAACAGAGAACGTCTGTTCGGCAAACGGGCGGAATCTTCATTAGTCAAATTGTCGACTTGTCCGCAATTGCGGATTCTGTTCTCTCTTCCGCCAATGTCTTCGAATTAGTTTGCTCGATTTAGGGAGGTAATTGCGTTAATAGGATTTTGATGCAATTAGCAGATGAGACGGTTGATACTTTACAATGCAGCGGTTAATGCGTTTAAGAGAAATTCAATGTTCAACGATGACAGTACTGCGATTCCGTAAGTAAGTTAGCCGCGGCATTCTTCAATCAGTTACAAAATGCCGACATCCTCATTACCTTGCAATTACCACCAATCGCATGACACTGAAAGGTAACCCCAAACGAAGAACTTGCGCGAAATCCGACAACCACGGTCCCGCAGTCCTGAATCCAGCTTCCTCTCGAACCGTTAACAAAGCAGTCAATCAGCTAATTGCACAACCTACTCTATTTCATCTACAATAATATCGCCGCCGATAGTGGGAGCGCGATCGAATTGGATTGAAAACGTAACTCCAAACACGCGCTCACCGGACTCCTGTTGACCTTGCGATCTTCTGAACATCCGCGATTACACGAAGCGCATCATCCGGCGCGCGTCCAGAAATTTGACGCTGTAAATCGTCAATGCAAACAGCTTGACGTTGCGCCCGCGTTGTCCCGCGATTTCGAGATCAGCTGGCCAGCGGAATGACGAGAGTAGCTCGCGTATTGCCTGCTAATTTATACGTCGCACAGAGTCGGTCAGTTCTAATTAACGGCAGCGGGCAGGAGTGTAACCGGCCGCACACGCGTGACAGTCGACGTGCAAAGTGAATGCGGGGGCAAGCCTCAAAATCGGCCTTCATTCAGTACAGACATTACGACGCATCGGTGTCCCATTATCGGAGTCGTTAAAGGGTATGGACTCATCTTACGGCCCCTTGTTAGTTGCTGGTTCGCTGTTGTGGGCACAGGGTCCGCGTAAACGCATTGTTCGTAAAGTGCGGATCGATGATGCTTTGTTAGAGCCGCGAAAACACTTTTAAGTGCTCAATGTTTTTCTCGTTTCGCCGAAGCGTTTAAGTGGATTTTTATTGTGACGAAAACTGCGCACTTTCGGCAGTGCAGCAAAAAGTAACGAAAAAGTGTTCTTTAAAAAACACTATTGCCGGCACGTTGCGGGATAAATGTTTGCCTATACACGGTATGCCGCGATAAATTAGCATTTCAAATCCTCGAAAATGTGTCTATGCCCACGACAGAGATATTTACCCCTTAGCACAAGCAACTGCACGAGGCACTCTTTAGCATTTATCGTTATCCACCCGTCGCACTTCGGTTGCCGAATAACGCAACCCCTAATGAATCTTTCCAGAGAGCCCCACACGTCTTGGGGCATTACATTATGGATGCGACTATAATCATAGATAAATTAGCATCTTAAATCCTCGAAAATGCGACTATGTCCTCGACAAATATATTTACCTCTTGGCACAAACAACTGTACAAGGCACTCTTTAGCATTAACTGGTACCCACCCGCCGCACTGCAGAATAAGGCAACCCCTAACAAATCTTATCAGAGGGTCTCCACGCACTTTGAGACATTTCATTACAGATGCCCCTATAATTACAGATAAATATGCATCCCAACTCCTTCAAAATATGCCTATGTCCTCAATAAAAATATCTACTCCTTGGCACCAGCACCATTATAGTTGCAAATTATAATCATACATAAATTAACATCTCAAATCCTCGAAGATGTGCCTATGTTCTCAACAAAGTTACAGACCCCTTGACGCAAGCAACTTCACAAGTCATTCTTTAGCATTTATCAGGTAACGGGTAGGTACCCTATACGTTACCAAATGATGCAGCCCGTAACGAATCTGGCTAGAGAGCCCCACACGTCTTGAGACATTATATTATGGTTGCAAATTATAATCATAGATAAATTAACATCTTAAATCCTCGAAATATGTCTATGTCCTCAACAAAGTTACATACCCCTTGGCGCAAGCAACTTGACAAGCTACTCTTTAGCATTTACCGTTACCCACCCTATACGTTACCAAATAATGCAACCCCTAACGAATCTGGTTAGAGCGCGCATAAATGTACATCCCAACTCCTCGAAAGTATGCCTATGTCCTCAACAAAAATATCTACTTCTTGACACCAGCACCATTATGGTTGCAAATTATAATCATAAATAAATTAACTTCTGAAATCCTCGAAATGTGTTTATGTCCTCAACAAAGTTACATACCCCTTGGCGCGAGCAACTTCACAAGGCACTCTTTAGCATTTACCAGGTAACGAGTAGGTACCCTATACCTTACCAAATAATGCAGCCCCTAACGAATCTGGCTAGAGCGCCTCGCACGTCTTGAGACATTATATTATGGTTGCAAACTATAATTAAAGATAAATGAACCTCTCAAATCCTCGAAGATGTGCCTATGTCCTCAACAATTTACATACCCCTTGGCGCAAGCAACTTCACAAGCCACTCTTTAGCATTTACCGTTACCCACCCTATACGTTACCAAATAATGCAGCCCCTAACGAATCTGGCTAGAGCACGCCGCACGTCTTGAGACATTATATTATGGTTGCGACTATAATCGCGACAACGGTTCGAGAGAGCGTCGGAGGGAACAATTCCGAGATCAGCCGCTGACTAGGGTCGCGCGTGCAAGTACTCAGCGTTGTCCCTACTAATTTATGCGCCGCGTGGGCAACCGCGCCTAATTAACGGCTACGGGACAGAACCGTAGCCAGAGCACACGTGAGTGTCGATACGTACAGTGGACCTGAACGAAGTAACGCCTGCTGACCGTTGGCGGTACGTTGTTGCTGGCTATGCACAGATACGGACCCATCTCTTGCCGGAGCACGCCGTTCAGTTCCAGAACCTCGCCCTCGTAGATCTTAAGGGCTGCAACACATCGACAGGGTTTCGCTTTAGAGGCAACGTCGCTGACTTAATGTAATGACGGAGGAAGGCATTCAAATCAAATTTACATGCAGGGAGGAGCGGAAGTGTTTCTTATGTGATGCGGAGAAATTGCTTTAGAAAATTGCTAAGGAAAATTTCTTTGGAATTAAAACCTATTTGCTCTACGTGTTACGGTATCGTAAGTTCTGTCTTCAGGAGTCTATGTATATATATACAATGTTTAGATGTGATATGCTTAATACTAGTCTACTACTAGTTATTTCTTTATACATATATGCATCTTTTGTATTACATTTAAAAGGAAAAGCAGTTTTGTCTGAACATTTACATTCTTATGAATATATATGGTGTATATTTATGTATTTAAGATGGGAAAATGTATGGTCTTGAAACCAATAGAATAAATAGGTTTCAATTGGAGAAAAAAATAAAACATCTCAAACCCAGAAAGAGGCACCTGCATTATATCACATGTTATACAAGGTTGAGTATAAAAATCGTAAATGTTTTTTACTTCGTGTACGATGGACTGCGGTCGATGAACGGGAAATTGCGTATTTTTGTTTCCGTAAATATTTTTTAGTGCGAGTGCGTTGGACGGTGGTCGACAAACGGGAAATTGCGAGTTTTTGTTTTCATGAACATAGTGTACTGATGCCGACTGCTAAGGCTGAAATATAAGTAGCAATAAACCACATCACTGAGCACATACGTGACGAACAGTACCGTATGTGCGTATTCGAACAATCGCATAGTTGATAAGGGTCTACATATCTAGCATCCCGAGTATTTCATAAATCTGCCATTGCCCTTACGGCAGATCGTCGATGGCGAAACTTAACTATCTCTTCCCTCCCTTCAATCCATCTGCATGTCTGTTGGTGCCAACGCGGACGGTGGGAAAAGGCAGAAAAGTTTACGACTCTCTGACAGAGCGAACGTTTCCGCGCTCCCACACGCCCCGTTCGTTATCCTTCGCCCTTTTTTCTATCTTGTCGAATCGCCTTCAAATCGCGTTTAACGAGTCACCCCGGGATCGCAGGTGTCTGTTTTTACGACGCTTCCGAGAGATCAGCCCCTGACACAGGTCGATGGAAAAGCGTGCACGCGAAAGGGTGGGAATGCCGAGCGGGGGGTGAAGGAAAAACTGAAAAGAGACGGAACACCGTGAATGGAAAGGCGACGTCGAACTGTGAGTGCAATCGAAGGATTCTTCTTCTCACTTCCTTCTCCACGTTTTCCTCCCTTGCCCCTCAGAATCGCCTTTCGTACCCACTGATTCCCGTTCATCTTCTCGTTCTCTCCAATTTCTCCGTTTTTACTCCTGCCGTCCCCTCCTTCTTCGTTATTCGCATCGAAAAAACTCCTCGGCGTGATCTCGACCCAATGACACTAAGAGGACATTATCCAGGGTTAAGGACTCTTTAGACGCTCGTTCGCGTCGGACGGGTAAACGCGTACACTCGCTGAACGTCATATACATACACGTTGGCGATAATACTATGACACTTAGAAGACGTGCAGACATTTTATGCAATATAGATGGGTGGTTTTTGGCGTTTTGAGTACAACGATGCGGATCATTACGTACATATACATATATATTTGATACAGACTTATACTTGCACATCATGAATATATATGTGGTATCGCGATATGAATTGGCAACACCCGATTGTGTGTGTGTGTGTATGCATGTGCGATCACACGTTTGGAAGGTTCTAGAGTAAGTTGGTTGCTAGGGAAGCAAATCAGATAAGCGGCCGATGGTGTGATCCGCGATTTATTTGTTTATAAGAGAAAAGAGCGACAGCTGCAGTGGCCACGAGACCATCACGAGGAAACGATCACGGGAAAACGATTAGGCACACGCGAAATATCATATCTTGTATTGTTGTTCATTTCATTTCAATAAACATCTATTGTTATCATTAAATTCCCATATATATATATATATATAAAAATATATATATATATATAAAAATCCGCGCATACCGCACGTTTCAAGAGCCGTACGTACCATGTTTCACAAAATATATACGTACGACATCTTCCAAAAAACATGCGCACCTATCAAAAATCAGCATCGTCATATCCAAAACACTCAATATATATTTATATTGTATTATTATCGCCAACGATATCCATATATCGTATGATATTAATTAAAACAATTTATTGAGATAACTGAATGCGAAACAGCGGGAGACTTGGCAAACACTCAATTGTTTGTAATCGTTGATCTGGATAGTGTGTAGAGAATAGCGCGAGTTTTAACCCTTTGACTGCTATGGGCACATATATGCATCCGCTGAAATATATCCGTGTCGACTATGCGCGCATATATGCGTCTTCAATCGTTTCGATTTCTTACCTATTGCAGCCACAATTATCAATGTACGAGATGAATACAGATGCGTTAATTATGAATTTAATTTTCTTGCATTATTTAATTTGGCGTAAGTGAAGAATTATCATTAGAACTTAATTACGCCTTACATAGTCAATCAATAGAGTTCACACTAGCGAAAAGTGTTTAGGCGTTAGCGAGCGCTTCGGCCGGAAGTAATATATTCAGCAGTCAAAGGGTTAAATACGTCATCAGTGACTCTGAAGCATCGAAAATAAGGATATTACTTATCACTTTTTCCAGATGCCACACACAATTATTCTTGAGGGGAAGACAGGGTGCGCGTCGTGCGTAATATGTACTTCGTCAGGGTGGGTAGGCTATACGTATACGACGAGAGGTGAATTATCGTCTGCGTCGTTATTAATTATCGGCGATGGGCCACGGGACAATCGATTATTCCGCGTTGATGCGCTCTCTCTCCACCCCCGGGTCTCTTCATTCTGTTCCCCTCCATCCTCGGGGACTTCAACCTTCCTTAGCCCTGTTATTTTTTCCTCGACGCAGCGAGAAGGAATAGTCCGCCTTAATGAGGGAATCGAGGAAATTATCGTTCCCGAGCCAAGCCTCTGCTTGGGCCCATATTTCAAAGCTTATGGTTTTAATTAACTCCCTTTAAACGTAAACCCGTTTAACGATGCGGAAGGAGGAACGTGGGGGCCCGGCTTTCCTTTTTCACTCTCGTGCGATTTGGCAGGCAGATATCATTGGTGGTTGTTGGGAAACAATTGGGTCAGTGAGTCGGTTTTGTTCTTCCTGTCAACTATCTTAACAATTTGACTGCCAAGCGTATTTTGTTGTATTAGAACGGTGATACTGTGAAATACTACAGCGTTTGACTGAATTATGCAAAATGTAAATAATGTGCAGGTATGGGAGACCAAAGGATCGCATTACTATTCTAACAATAACTGCATTTATAAAATAACTATTGCTACCCGTTGCGAATATTTTGGATCTTCAATAAAATCTCTTGCGCCGGTCACCGGTGACCGTCACGGCAGTCAAAGTGTTAACACTTGGTGGTTTCACGAAAAATTCAAAAAATATCCAATCGGTCGCATTTATAATTTTGAAAATGCACTTAATATTAAAAGTGATTCAATTCTTTGGTCTCCGATACCTTCGCGTTATTTTCATTTCGCACAATTCAATCATATTCTGTAGTACTTCATCGCGTTGCGGTTTTAACCCTTTGCGGTCGTATGTCTACTCTCAGACACCAAAGCCTTTTTACCGTTCCGGTCGTATGTCTGCTCTCAGCCACCACAACAGAAACCGTACTAATCTTATACTGTATTCATCCACGTATCAGTTTACAATTTATCTGTACAATCATAAATATCTAATGGACCTATTGACGAACTTATGCGGTGCTCTTATCAATTGGAGATAACGGAATCCAGTGCGAACAATAGCTGTTACCTCTCGCTCGTCGTGCAAGACGCCTCTTGTACGTGAAGGTATGGACACAGTTCGAAGGTACTTCGTAAAATTCCAAATAACATTTCCCAAATTGTATTTAACTGTAATTAGTCATTCCCGCTTCTTACAATATTTCAAAATAATATTCCAATATGGCCAAAAGAAAATTAACGACAGAAGTTTACTGTTTTGAAAAATACTACACAATGGAAAGCCATAAAATATAATTTTTACATGAAAACATGACATTAAAACATTATTGTGTAAACATATGACTAAAGTTGGCCAAAAAATTCATAAATCTTGTTTATTTTTCATAATCTTGCATGTTGTGTATCACTGCTTTTTCAACGGAAATTAATTCCGACCAGTACGACACCCACGACCAACTTTAATACGTCCGAAAAGGGTTAATATAGTAAAATACGCGTGGCAGTCAACTATCTTAACCGAACGATTGCAATCTTTGTCCTGCGGTAACCGGCAAAAGTGCGAATAAACTTGAAACAGACGCGCGCTTGATACTTGGGGAAAATTGGAAAGGACTACGTGTTATTATAAATGTCAAGAGGCCGCGCGGAAATGCTGTGATCCAGGAAAGCAGCGTCGTACGTGGAAAACGTTTCGACTCCCGATTCACAGAGAACGACTGTCAGATCGTGCGAATAGAATTTACCGTTTCCTCTTGGGTATTTTCCCGTGGCGACGCGTCGAACTTGCATTGCACTTTCAGCGCGTTTTTCGCCTTTCGATTGTAGTACAAACGTAAAAAGGTCAGGCGAAGCATGAGGACTTTTTGAACTAATCTTTAAATCCTTGGGCAAAATACGGCTTCACCGTGAGGCTGTCAAAAGTTATTTGAATTGTATGTGACGTCAATAAAAGATTTAATTTTGAACGGTAACATCGTCGGCGATGGTTCTGTAGATGCAGCGATAAGCTTCAAAAATACTGTGTCAATCAAAATGCCCTTTTTCTACGCATTCTTGTTTTATATTGTCATAATAATTGCGCGATCAAGATAACGATCGTTGCCGCTATAAACATGTTTTATATTATTTATATATGAGCCGTTTATTTTGAAAGTGGCCTAACTCCATTTATCTTCAAATCGAAATAAATAACATTTACTGATAAATAACATGAATTTGTACATGTAACCATGGTAACCGGAAAATATAGAAAAACGGAGTTAGGCCACTTTCAAAATAAACGGCTCATATATGTATATATTATACGTTTTATATTACACGTTATATAATTGCTTCACGCGAACCTTTATGTCAAAACATACGTCGCAAACGAAATTGCATTGCACTAAAACATATTCTCGGCGATTAACGATATCGTGCGACATTGTAAGAATCTGAAGAATCGCCTGCATTGATTCCTTCCAAGATTGACAACAAATCGACTGCGCGCTCATTGTTTTCGTCTCGCGAGCATCTACGCTTCGTCGTCGAAGAGACAAATCCCACGATTTCGATTCCCACGGAACGTCTGTTGGAACGTGCCAGATAAAATTTACCGCTACCACCGCACGTGTTGTGTCGTGTGAGCATCGAACATGCCTTTACAACCTGTCCTACGGTACTCCTTGTTTCCCCTTTCCTCAGGTCAGTGCGACGTTCATCTGATCATCTCTTGATAAATTCTGGTCGACCGAAGACAATATCACGAAATGATCGATTTCTCAGTCGTACACAGCCGTCAATTCCTACGTAACATGCTTTTGTTCGTTTTGACTTTTTGACTACTGAATAGTCTCGACCGAAGTGGGTGTTGAGGACAGAATATCTTTTCTCTACTGTGAATTGCGTTGATTGATTATACAAGGCGCAACAAAGTTATAACCATAACTCTTCGATCCCGCCAAATTAAATAATGCAAGAAAATTACTTGGTAAAAATCACACGTGTATTTTGCCCCACATATTTATAGTTGTGATTGCAGTATGTGAGAGGAACAGTAGCCGAAGAGTTAAGGAACGCAGAGAAACATAATCATATAACGCTTTGACTACTATGGACGCATATATGAGTCCGCCTAAATTTGTCGGTGGCGACTATGGGCGCATATATGTGCTTTGCAACCGTTTCGATTTCTGACCTGTTGCAGCCGCAATTATCAATATATGAGATAAATACAGATGCGTTCTTTATCAAATAATATACTTGCATTATTCAATTCGGCGTAAATGAAGAATTACCATTAAAACTTCGTTGCACCTTATATAATCAACAAATAAAGTTTAAGCTATCGGAAAGTATCTTGTCCACAGCGAACGTTTTAACCGAGAGTATTCAGCAGTCAAAGGGTTAACCAAGAAGCAAAGGTAAGGCGAATATTTCCCGTCACGCCACGTTTCAAGATATTTCAAATGCAAAACTACTACTAAACGCGCACGTTTGGATCTCGTATTAACCGGAAACATCCATGCACCGTCAAACACTTCATGGAATGTGCAACAATGCACCCAATAGCCAATTTACAATTCGCACGCTGTCAAATTGGCCACTTCTCACCACTGTGTTCCTTCCACCACCACTTGTACGCCCAGATATTTCGGGCGGCTGGAAATATTTCATCAAAGTCTCGCCCTGCACCCGCGTACTTTAATCGCGACGAACGACCACAGGACACCGGCGAAGTTCTTCGTAGTCATCCGAAAGTGTAAACAGTGTGCTTTTGTTCGTTTTCACTCTTTGACTACTGAATAGTCCCGACCGAAGTGGGTGTTGAGGACAGAATACTTTTTCGCTAGTGCGAATTGCGTTGATTGATTATACAAGGCGCAACTAAGGTATAACCATAATTTCGATCACGCCAAATTAAATAATGCAAGAAAATTACTTGCTAAAAATCACACGTGTATTTTGCCCCATATATTTATAATTGTGATTGCAGCACGTGAGAAATCATAGCAGTCGAAGAGTTGAGGAATGCAGAGAAACATAATCATTTAACCCTTTGACTACTATAGATGCATATATGAGTCCGCCGAAATTTGTCGGTGGCGACTATGGGCGCATATATGCGCTTTGCAATCGTTTCGATTTCTGACCTGTTGCAGCCGCACTTATCAATATATGAGATAAATACAGATGCGTTCTTTATCAAATAATAGACTTGCATTATTTAATTCGGCGTAAATGAAGAATTACCATTAGAATTTCGTTGCACCTTATATAATCAATAAATAAAGTTCAAGCTATCGGGAAGTATCTCGTCCACAGCGAACGTTTTGACCGAGAGTATTCAGCACTCAAAGGCTTAACCAAGAAGCAAAGGTAAGACGAATATGTCACGCCACGTTTCAAGATATTTCAAAGGCAAAACTGCTACTAACGCGCACGTTTGGATCTCGTACTAACCGAAAATATCCATCCACTGCCAAACATTTCGTGGAATGTACAACAATGTATCCAATAGCAATTTTACAATTCGCACCCTGCAAATTGGCCACTTCTCACCACTGTGTTCCTTCCACCACCACTTGTACGTTCAGATATTTCGGGCGGCTGGAAATATTTCATCAAAGTCTCGCCCTGCACCCGCGTACTTTAATCGCGACGAACGACCACAGGACACCGGCGAAGTTCTTCGTAGTCATCCGAAAGTGTAAACAGTTTCGCGCATACTTCCGCGCAGGATGCGAGCAGCGTGTAACGTTGTAAATTCGGTAGACAAAAGAAGAAGCGAAAGCGGAAGGGACCGGTGCTAACCCGTGGGGTTTTCCAACGTAGACGCCGGCATAGAAAGCCACGGCGAGCCGTGTGTGCCAAGATGTCTGCCAGTACATTCGCGGCGATGGTGGTGGTGGAGAGAATTTAGCATCGTAGCTCGAGCCTCGCATTACGCGCCGGAGAACCTCACGGCACGTACGTACGTGACTCTATTTCCATGAACACGCGAAATTTTATTCCCTGCTCGAGCTACCTCGTCCCGCGAACGATACTCACGGGGGTGAAACGGTGTTTTATATCTTGTAGGCGATCTCTTCCGATTAACGCGCTGATTTACGTAATAGGTAATTGGATCTGGGTTCATTGCAAATTCGAACATTTTTGTTAATGTTAACACTTTGACGTCCGCATATTTCAGCTAAATTTTTATGCTTGGCGTCGGAAAAATTGCTATGAAATTTGTAATTTTCATAGAGGTTTTTTAGAAATCAGATGCAATATAGGATCTAAGTTTAATAAAAAAACATTTAAACACCCAAGTTTTATATTATTAGAAAAACGAAAGGCACAAAAGGTGTTTTTTATGGGTTTTTGGCCTTCAAGCGATATTTTGCGAATGACACCAATGTGATGTCACCGGACGGCAAAGTGTTAAGCATTTTTGTGCTTGTATTGATTGAATGGTTTCGAGACCCATGGAGTATTTGTTCAGGAGTCGATTGTATAAAGGGTCTGCTTTAATTATATTGTTCGGGGTGAAACATTTTTATATTGTAGGCGATCTCCACTTAACGCGCTGATTTACGTGCAATGGAATTTAATCACAGTTCATTGAACATAGCACACACTTTTATTAATAAAACTTTGACTACAACTTGCAAAAATTTTTATGCTATTTGGATTGTACCTGATTTTTGTAATTTTCTGGATTTTATCTAGATTTGCAATTAGATTCTAACGTTTTAAAAAAAAACATTTAAACACAACTTTATATGTTAGAAAAATCGAAAGCATAAAAGGTGTTTTTTATGGGTTTGTAGCACACCCACGCGATCAATAGAATTAAAACAATATGACACCAATGTGGCTTCACCGGAAAAGTGTATTCAATCAATTGAATGGTTTCGAGGCCCAAAAATGTTCAGTAATGGTATAAAAGGTTTGTTTTAATTATATTATTCATGTGTGTTGCATTTGGAACTGTGCTTGAATTCCACTTACGCTAAAGTGCAGTGGAATTTAAGCACAGTTCCGAACATAGCACACACTTATGAATAAAAGAATTACTACAACTTGCAAAAAGCTTAGATGCTATTTGGATTGTACCTCGATTTTACCTGGATTCTATCTAGATTCGACTTAGATTCTACATACGCTTTAGTGTAGTACAACTTTACAAGCGTAAGTAGAATCTAAGCACAATTCCAAATGTAGCGCACCCACGCGATCAATAGAATTAAAACAGACTCCATGGGCTTCGAAAAGTGTATTCAATCAAAACGGGCACAAAAATGAACAGTAATTGGTGTAAATGGAAGAGACATCTGCAACGGGGCGTGTTGTTTATGATTGCGAATTAACGGATTTGTATCGTCATTAAAATGATACTTTAGTGAAAGCCCATAATTGGTATGTTAACGTTACACAAATGGTTAACGATAATTGGGGTGAAAATGTGGATGAATGGACTGTTCTATCGAGGTATTCTGTAATATTTATAATTAATGGTATTTAGTGAAGATGTGTGGAAAGAACTCAATTATGTTACATGAGCTGCTTCAGCACTTTATGTGACTTCAGGGTTTGAGAATGAGAAGGCGAGAAAAAATAAATATTGCTAGTGTGTCCACGAAGCTCTGATGAAGTAAACTGCAACGTTTGTGCCTTCTCAGCAAAATAAGGTTTAAACTCGCGGCGAACATTTGGGAGCCAAGACTAACAGTACGGGGAAAAAGGTAGAAACGTAACTACTTCAGACTCGTGCGATATCTTTGTTTAACTTGGCTCGATCCAGCCGAATCAAATGCTGAGAGTTTTGTCACCCTTATGTAACCAATGCAAATATCTAAATATCACACTTCGAAGTACGAAAATCATGCTCAATAATTTCTACGTCACGAATCGGTCATGCAACATCCCTAATGTTTATCCGAAATAAAAGGTTAACATCGCCTGAATATTAACCTGTCGAAAATGGGAGAAAAGGTTAGCAGTTCCATAGGTAAGGATTTATACTTTGCAGAAGGTCTTACATTGCTTTTGATCTCCCACCCTGAGGATTATATTTCGTCCATCTTCCCGCCTCCACGTGACAGTTGGTTCTGGTGACCCAGTGGCCGTGCATTTCAGTCTTACGTTTCCACCCTCGCGGGTCAGACCGTTCGACGAATCATCGTCCAGTATATCCGGCGGTATTACGACGTCCATGTAGCCCATCTGGAAGCAGAGAAAAAATTGGATTCTCGGGGGATCCGACAGAAATTTCCGTCCGACAATACCGGCACTCTTCTCCTCGGAGACGAAGTAAATTTCACAATGCTCATATTGAGCGAGTAACGTCTTGTCATATTAAATTCTGCGCCGGTCTCCAAGTCGATTATATACCTTCATAGAAAGTTAATTTGTTATTTACGTCCGAACGTAGATTCAATGCGCCGACAGGCATCTCCGACGGCGTAACGACATCAGCATTCATAATCTTTGACAACGAAACTACAAAGTGAAAAGTCGCGCGCGCAGAATGGAAAATATGCGCCCTTTTCATGCGTCAAAGTGAAGAGAGCAAACGTTGATTAACGCGCTCTCGCCCCTTCACATAAAGAACGGAATTATATTCACGCGCCGCCGGGATCCGATGCGCGGCGAATAAAAATCCTCCGCCCGTCCCGCCCGACGCTAATATCGCGCGACGACGTTAAAACACGGCACGTAATAAAAATCACCGGACGGCGGGCGACTGATTTACTCTAATGTAGGCCATAAATCGGCTACACGCTCACTGTTCCGATCGGATCGGCTTTGCTTCGGCTAACGACGCGGCTAACGGACAGATCGAGCGGGAGTGACACTGTGGGAGTGCGTTGCCAAGACAGCGAGCGGGACAGAAGACCGAGCCCTTATATCCGAGCCCGGAACTCTCCGATTTAGCGCTGTCTAATCTCCTTCCAGAATCTCGCGGATCCCGGGATTTAAGCAGATCGAATTGGAATTTTATTAAGTATAGGCGTCGGTTCGTTTCACGCCGCCAAATCGCTTTCAAGAGACTTGGGAGTCGCTCGCTTCGGAGGGGAGATCAAGGGAGAGAAGAGAACCCTCGGCTTGAGTGCGCAGAGGCTACGTTACGCAAGGGCTGCAGGGCTTTGGCGAGCGAGAAGGGTCGCCACTCTGAAAGAGCGAGAGATTATCCCTACCAAGGCTCCGGCTACGTATGACGAGAAGAAGAACGGCGAAGCCAACCCCTGTCTGCGCTAGACGTTTATTTCCGCGCGTGCTGCCGCGCTCTGGGGGACCGGAGACGTTTCAATTTTAATGCGACTTTTTAATGTAGCATCGGGAAAATTTGTTGAGGGTAGAATAAATTCTCCGCGACGGCATCGACGGCCCTTTGCGAGGGAAAGCAGGATTCTGGATATTGTTCGACGAGACTATTGCAGGCCGAGATGGAAATAGGGCAAAGGTGCAATAAAACGCATGCGTCGTAGGCCGCGTGTTAGTTTTCCGAGGTAAACAGCGTCTTTTTGGGATGCAGTGAGAGAGTGAGCAGGAATAAGTGCAAGGAAGAATGTAAGAGATGTGTTAAGGAGAAGAGAGAAACGTTTTTGTGGTAGCCTTTTTGCGGTACGGAACATTAAGGAGTGTTATATGATTATAACGGTGTAGTAATAGAAGTGTTTGTGTTTGGTTTTCGCGTGTCTATCAATTATTTTTAAGTGTGTAAATGGTACCATATTATCTTCTCTATAAATATGAATATATACATATTTTTTATATTTAACACGTTGACTGCCAAGCATATTTTACTATATTAGAACAGCGTTGCTATGAAATACTACAGCGTTTGACTGAATTATGCAAAATGTAAATAATGTGCAGGTATTGGCGACCAAAGGATCGCATCACTATTCTAACAACTGCATTTATGAAATAATAATTGCTACCCATTGCGAATATTTTGGATCTTCAGTAACATCTCATGCGTCGGTCACTGGTGACCATTACGGCAGTCAAAGTGTTAAATAAGAATACAGCCATCTATACTGATACACCAAATTCCACATTAATGTACTTGCAATTTGAACATGAGAAGTAGTATAGCCGCTTTTTCGCGTATATCATTGGAGGCGTGGATTCTGAAACAAGGATACGGGTCTGTTTGTATAGAAAAGTTGGGATGGTGCGTTTAAAAATGGGTGATGGCAGATATATGAAGTTTGCTGGAATTAAATTGGTATGTGCGAATATGTGTTTATTGAAAACGCGATCTGCGTTAAGCTTTTGTTTTTATTCATGGATTACGTCGCGGTCAACTGAAGCGCTGATAAGGGAAATCGTAGGAGTGTGGTAGTATTGAAATCATGGGATATCAAATTCTGTGCCAGAGTGTATATGATATTATTGGCAGGTATCAATTATTTCGTTAATGATCGGATAATGATTCATTAATCCATTGTTAATAGCGCTCAATCCTAATGTATATAACATTTATTAGTTTCATGTCTTTCATACCAGAACGCAGATAACATTTCAATGTCCAAACTATATCGATTTCAAACCCGCGAGTAAATTGGCATTACAGTGTTGATATGTTTCTTTCTTTAGCTCGCCAGCGTGTGCCGTATATTATCTAAATCTCCAACGTTGTCATTTAAGCAAAACATAAAAATATCATAATCACACGACAGTATCACACTCATCCCTAAATCAGTTCGTGCCTTATTACATCCGAGTATCGAGTCCTCTCGAAAAAATAACCGCATTTTACTTTCTAAAAAGCAAAATCCACGCACGTGCGATCTCCCGCGCACAATGCGCTTTATTACGTCACCGCCGGCCGCTGTTAATTCGATTGCTTTGTCATTTCCGAAAGCTGCGCCGACTAATTTTCGTTCCGTACCATTTATATGTCCACATACGTACGCGAGTCTGCACGCGTATGTCGAGCGGAAATGTTTCGTCTGTCGTCGCGTACGCAAAAAAAAAAAAACATATCAGACAATGAGAGCGTAGATATACGCGCGTTATATGACTGAAGGGCGTATGTGCGGAATATATCGACTCGGGACGAGCTGTATTCTATTCGCGTTGAAATTGGGGGCGAGCGCACTCGAGGTTTAAAGTGCGGGAATAATAGTTGTAGTTCCAGCGTGATCAGTCGCTCCAAGTAGATACGTGCCTCAATAGTCAGCCGCATAAGGAAGACGTCGCTTTATGATCCTGGACACGTGCGATATGAGGGGCGGTTGAAAACGAACACACGGAGGACGTACGTGTGGAGATCGCGCGGGGTGTGTGTCAATAAAACGTGAGCAAAGGAAAATTTCGCCCTTGAGCAAAAGATTATACACGTCCTCTTTGCACGTCGCGACGTGACGCGACGCGAATGATAAACGCTCGCCGACTAGGATTACGTTTTGTGTTTATCCGGTCAAACTCCTTTCGCTTGCGTAAAGTTTATTTTCAACTTATGGGATTCAATCTGCTTGTATGCAGCGTTGCGCTTCTGTGTCAGGTAATGTGAACTGTACCAATAGGTGTACAGAGGTATTTGTTTCGTTTTGCAACTGTTCGGCAACATTTCGCGCCTGTGCTCTCTGAATTCCGATCCTGTGCATTAAGCGCAGACGATACGTATTATTTCGGAGTTGTTCTTATTATTTCATTAACGCGAGCGTCGGAGGTGACAATTTAATTATTTTAGCGAACGTTACCTCTCATTGCCAGGTGACGAGCACGGGATGAAAAAAAACGGGCTTAAAAGGTTAACTAAACTGTCAAAGCGTCGGAATGGGGGATGTAGGAAAGCGATTGCGAAACAAGTGCTGGAGTTTTAAACGCTAGGTTGAGTCCCACGGTTTTCACGGAATCGTAGGGCGAGGATAGATTAGAAGTGGAAGTGCGTCGACGAAGCGGGAACAGTAGTTTGAAGCCCCCCGATGCGTCGTGGACACAGACGAATTATTATTTCACTCCACTCCGCTATGACGAAAAAATGCAAATCCTCAGAGTCGGCAAATTCAAGCACATCAAGGATGATGCTATGAATAGCTGAATTTGCTAAATGGATTGGCCAAACTAAAATGCACTCCTCCTCAGTTAGACTAATGGCAGTCGTATTTTTAAAAGCATTTGTCAAAGAAGGCTGCTTTTAGAGAAACAGTATAGATGCCAACAAACGTACACATTTACCTGACAGAATATTAATAAGACCTGATTCACAAAACGTGTCCGATATAATGCAAAGTTGATTAAATACGAAAATATACGAACCACGGTTCTTTCTACCACTTAATCCTCTCATTACCGTCGAAATGACCGAATCGGACGTACCAAACATAGATTTCACGTACAAAAATCTTTCGTCTGACTGTTTTTAGTTCTCCACCCGGCAGACCAGATGCATTACTTTCCATGCTCATCCGCAATGCCTTCACCTCGTATCACCGATACCCATTACTTCCCCACCTGAAATAACCCGTCGTCCGACCCCGTACAATGCACCTACGTCGACAAACGTTGACTCTCAAAATAACGTCAACTCCGCTTGGGCGCTCGTCGCCTGCAGCTTGCAACCACGTAGCCTGTAAGGTATCCTGAATATTCCGAATTATCATATGTATATAATAACCGTAGTTTCAGTGTGAAACATTGCCCCGTAGCTGGACGTCCGTTTCAACGTCCTACGCTGCAAGGAGGGCACAGCTCGTTTTACGGCCCTGGGCACGTACGCGATGAGGGTGTCTCGCGTTAGTTTAAAGTGCGCGAGTGCAGGATGGGTTTCGGGATGTGGGCGGCGGGAGAATTTACGGGTCGAGCTCCAGCGAAACGCGTCTCGCGGCATTCAATGCGAGAGAACGGCGAGACAGCGGGAGTGTGAAAAAATCGTCCTGCCGGAATGAGGCTGAGCGGCGGGACAATGGAGAGAGATTGTACTCTGCGGCGATACGGATAATCGGATCTGTTTCGAAGAAATCTCGGCTGCCTTTGCTGATGAGGCCGATGAGGTCTCTTGGGAATGAGTTTCTATTCAACAATTGAAAATACATGTGCGAACGTCTAATCGGGCACGTTTTGTTAAATCTCGAAATATTAACCCCTTGCATAGCTCGCATGTGTCTACTACTGTTTCGAAGAAATCTCAGCTCCCTTTGCTGATGGGGCCGATGAGGTCTCTTGGGAATGACTTTCTATTCAACAATTGAAAATACATGCGCGAACGTCTAATCGGGCACGTTCTGTTAACACGTTGACTGCCACGGTGGTCACCGGTGACCGGTGCAATGAAGCCTATTTGCAATCTTGTAAAAGCAATTGATATTAAAACGATGCTTCAATACTTGGGCTTCTGACAACTCTGCGTTACCTTTATTTTGCATGATTTAATTATACTCTGCAATAGTTCATCGCATCGCGGTTCTAACACAGCAAAATACGCTTGGCAGTCAAAGTGTTAAATCTCGAAATATTAACCCCTTGCATAGCTGGCCTGTGTCTACTACTATCCGCGGCAAATCAGTTAGTTGCTATGGCATATTTCTATGCCATCTATGCTTCGGCCCATGATACGGCATATTTCGCATACATTCGCACGCCCACCTCGAATTGTTACTCCGCCCGACTGAAAAGTTGGCTTCACGCAAAAGTTAAGCTCCATTTGCCTGTTGAATTGTCTCAACGGGGGGACGGGACCAGCGGACTGACACTCATTCAGCAGGAGGCAGTATGGGATAGTCCGTACAGGCACATGTCCCCAGGACGAAGAAGGGCACTCGGTTACGTCGGCCCTGGCCGTGTATACGACGTAGGGGTGTCTCGCGCAGGGTTAACGTGTGGGGTGCAGGATTTACTGGTCGTGGTGCGGCGCACATGTCCCATGGAATTCAATGCGACCGGCGGAGGAGGAAACCTTCCGATGCAATATACGGCCCTGGCATGGGATAAAGGGCCGAGGGATCTTGTCGTGTGGCTGAGAGAGATGGGAGAGTGGGTGACAGTGCGAGAAGGATAAAGCGAGAGACGTGTGTGCGGGGTGAGTAACAGAGGCAGAGATGGAGGATGGCGAGGAAACTGGGAAGCGAGAGGGATGGAACCTGGACCAGCGAGCGACGGAGATCGGCACTGGCTGGAGAAAGAGAGCAGAAGCGATGCGTGAGAAGAGGCTCGAAAGGGACAGAGGGTGGAAAGAGAGCGCAGAGCAGAAACCGTCCCATCCGGCCGTGATTAAACGCATTTGGCCGACGATAAAAGTGCCAGTATTACGTGGTCGCGTATGTACCCCTCACGCTGCGTGCGCTCGCCGCGTATGCGGGCCAAAATTCGACCCTACGGCGTCAAAGTGAACCGTGCGGCGCAACAGTGTAGGCGTTTTTTTCAGAAGAATGAGGGCGCAATTAATGCGAGGCTCTTCGAGAAGTGTCGTCACGGTTGTATGTACCGTTGCATGTGGTAAAAAAGTATAACGCGGGTTTGGATTTCGGGTTTAAAACTGTTGAGACGGTCGCCGGAAATTCTTAGTGGACGGTGCGCGTAAATTTAATTATGGCATTTTTCGGTATAGGATCAAAAGAGAGAAGGTTTTTGGAAAAATACGTCTAATACGGGTTTTGAAAAGACCACTGGTACTGAATCGGTGAGAGTAAACTCGCAAATACAGAAATAAGTGAATGACGATGAAGACGTAACGTAAAACTATAATTTACGATCAAACTTTAGTTTACGATCGCACTTGTACGTTTATTTGTTTGTTTCAATTTCACTCTCAAATGATACATTCGCACATTATTTCTATTAATCGCTTTCCGACTACTTATTTACTCATTTCCACCGTGGAGGATTTGCAAAAGGACCAAAACGTCCGGATAATGTTCGTTCACACGCGGGTGAGAAGAGTAAAATCACTTACAGTCAAGGGATTGAATAATGCGCCGTTACCATCGTCCGCGAACATACACCAGAATAGCTATGAAAAGCACAAAACGTACCCCGTTGTTGTTCTTCCCGGATAGCCCATAACCCATGGTTAAATATTAGCCAAAGTTCCACATTACACTTTGTTTTCACGCTCCGCCGGGAATATTTTCCAATTCCACCTAACGATTACACAGCACAGCCGCATTTTATCTTTGACCTCATCACGATAAAAACAACGAGACCATCTCACCGGCGGCCCATCGACGCGCTGATCAGCGTATCGATTCGCGCAACAAATCAAAGAAAAGCGCCAGCGCGTCGACATTAAGTAACGCTGTCATTAATATCCATTAGACCCAAACAGATGTCCCTTCGCGTCGTGATTTACACTGGTGTACTCTTTCCGCCGGACACGCGGCGCAAAAATTCGGAACAGCGTGTCCGAGCTCCCATCGTTCGGCGCCGTTTGTTAACGTCTGCAGGAATGGCAGGGGTCGGGGCGCGTTATAAAACTTAATAACAATTTCATGTAACCGCGCGGATCGAACATCGGTGTTCGTTTCAAGCATTGCACGTATCCGACCGGCGCGCACAATGCGCGTTTAACCATCGGGGCATGTCCCGCGTTGGAAATTAACTTTGAAAGTGCCCGTCGAAAAGCCCTGTCGATAGTCGCGATGCTAATCCCGACGGGAGTCGGGGGCAGGGTGGCGGACCATTTCGTAATGTCGCCTCGGCTGCCGGCGGGATATAAATATTCATTTAACAAACTCGCAACGAGCGTTCGCCGGCAACGAAGAAGAACGATAAATCAAGCAGGCGCCTTTGTCCGTATTTGCCTGGGACGCGCTTACCAGCCAACCGGTGGGCTTGCCGCCGTGGGTGTAACTGCTAAGGTGGTCGAAAGTTTCAAATATTTCGGGACATGAACTTCGGCGCGGCCCGACGATACTTTCGCGACGGCTTTCCGGCGAGACGGTCGAATTGTGGGAAGCGCAGCTGGTCACGCAATGTGCTGGCAATTATGTCATTCGCTTTATGGGGAGAGTGTAGGGAAAGAGAGGGTTGTGATATTTGGTGCTGAAACCGACGCGTTCTTTTAAGGCGACGGCGATGCGACTCTTGTACCATATTTTACATATGGTGCATATGTTATATATGTGTGCATATGATAAGACATGTAGGGTGCATGGCTCTCTAGTTCGGGTTAAGATAAGAGTTCGAATGTGAGAGGAAGATACAACATGGTCAGCAAAGGTCACTTATGATCCTCAATTATTATATTGCAGTATCATAGGTGATGAGTTTGTTTAACACGTTGACTGCCAAGCGTATTTTGCTATATTAGAACCGCGATGCGATGAAATACTGCAGCGTATGATTGAATCGTGAAAGAGGAAGGTAACGCAGAGTTTTTAGAAGCCAAAGTATTGAACCACCGTTCCAATATCAATTTCTTTTACAAGATTGCAAATAGGCATCATTGTGAATTTTTTGCATTTCTAGTCAAATCTTTTGCGCCGGTTACCGGTGACCACCGTGGCAGTCAACGTGTTAATAATTGTGTTATGTGGCGGCATGGAAACGCCAAAACGAAAGTTTAAGAACCACGAGTGTGTTACTATTGTTTATAAATATTATAGTGATAGCCCAGCCTCTATTTTCATCCAATTAAATTCTACATACAAATGTGTGATATCGAGTGTGTGGGAGTGTATATCAAGGTCCGCGCGATTATTTGGCCGACTGTACGCGCCACAGACGTTTATCCTATTTAAAGATTAAGGAATGCATGCATATATGTGTGAATGCATAGGTATGACAAAGAGGAACGAGGCCGGCACTTTGTGCTATCAACAAATTCGACGGTTCAACGTCCATCAGACCTCAAATAGTCTATCACTCGTTTTCTTATATCTATCAAAAGATCACCCGCTTCATTGTGACCGCCGCGATTGATTGTCGGGTTCTAGAAACTCGTATTCTCGCACAGTCTATTGTCCCTTTAAGCCCACGACCAAAAACGGTGCCACCAGTTGACACCATGCGTAATGGTGAGGGGGGGGATATCAGCAAGCTAGTCAATTGATGAATAAAGCGCATGTTCGATATTGAGCGCGCAGATAAAATCACCGTCGCGATGAAAGTACCAAAAAAGTTATGGGGTCAGAGATTTAAGAAAATTCAGTTTTACATAAAGTACGAGGGCAAACACGCTCCGTTCAGCTGGAAAACGGGAGAGGATTTCTCGGTCAAAGGAAAGAATAGATAAGAGAACTTATTGTCAGAGTGGGAAGAAAGGAACTCTGGGAAGAGCGTAGAAAATTTGCATAATTAAATACGTACGCAGATCACGCGTACTTTCTGTGTGGCCGCTATCTGTCTCGTTGATCTTTGTGTCTTCGTACGATTTCTCGATTGTAAAATGATACGAATCGCATTTCTTTCTCTTATTTTCCGATCTCACATCCATTCACGTTTCTCCAATTGACCCAGCTGCAAACGAGTCGGGTTGTCGAACCGAGTGTGTTACATGACAAAACAACCATAGTGCGATCAAAATTTACGATCTCTCATCCGTAAGAGAAGTTCGAGGATCATCACATTGTCGGCTGATACTTGTTAACACGTTGACTACCATGGTGGTCATCGGTGACCGGCGTAAAGGGTCTCACGAAAAACGTAAAAAATACCCAAACGGTCGCATTTATAATTTTGTAAATGCAATTAATATTAGATAGCGATTCAATTCTTTGTTCTCCGATACCTTCGCATTATTTTCACTTTGCACAATTCAATCGTATTCTGTAGTACTTCATCCGGTTGCAGTTTTAATATAGTAAAATACGCATGGCAGTTAAAGTGTTAATAACACAAAATTCAATTTTTCACGATCGACTGCAACATTCGTATGCACCCCCGACCTGTCATTCAATTAAATGCCATTCAAACAGAACAGTGATTACTAACAGAATTACGAAATCGATGTCGCGTGTAGTAGTTAGTCCCGGATGACGGACGTTCCTATCAATCGACTGTTCTGTACTTCGCATATAGGGACATTTCATATGAAACTCCATTGGTACAAAGTATCCTCATATGAAGGTCTACATAATTGGATTTGATGTTTGGAAAATTCATTAAGCATATACAGTCAATTAATCATAAATATACAGTTTAAAAGTCTAACGTTTGTAGATGTGTGCCCTTATCGAAGGATTAAACTTTCCGTAATAATTTTGCGTATATATTAGGTGTTTAACACTTTGACTGCCATGATGGTCACTGGTGACCGACGCAAGAGATTTTACTGAAGATCCAAAATATTCGCAATGGGTGGCAATAATTATTTTATAAATGCAGTTCCTGTTAGAATTGTGATTTTCAATACCTGCACATTATTTACATTTTGCATAATTTAGTCAAACGTTGTAGTATTTCATAGCATCGCCGTTCTAATATAGTAAAATACGCTTGGCAGTCAATGTGTTAAACAATACAGTTCAAGCAGATTAATTGACCGTATGCGCCAATTAAATTTGCAACAATATTACTGTTACGTACGTTCTCAGAAGTTAAAGTACAAATGAATAATTGTAGTTACGTGCACACATACCTGACTACGCATTGGGTCGGTGTTCACCTGGCACATGTAAGTGCCCGAATCATTTTTCTGTACATCCGATACATGGAGTTTCCACGTATTGTGTCCATTATGCGTGACTGATAGCCTAGGATTGTGGGCGATCATGCGCGTGTGTATTGCCAGAATTGCCCGCGAGTCGGATTTTATCCAGGCTACCTGAATAAAGAGAAATTTGCAATATCATTCTCCATAATTTGATTCCACGTTCCCGATGTATGTGCACAATTGCATATATCAACAATTTCCGCTTCAAATGCTGAGATAAACTTCGTTCAAACGTCTCTATACGTATTGCCTTCACGGTTACAAAGTTAAGGAATTTGTGATACTAAAAAATGTCAGGTAAGGAAAGGGTGGATCGTTTTGCGGGACTCACTCTGTAAGACTGCAGATGATTCACGACACAGGTGAAGAAGACGTCACGTCCCTGGATCACTGTGTGATTTTCCAACGGTGCTAGAAATTCTGGCAGTACCTCCGGCGTGATCTGGCCTGAAAGTTAAATAGATGTTACCAATAAAATCCATAACCTGTACTATACATGCATACTACATACAATCTACCAAAATGATATCGTCGAAGAATCAGTTCCAAACTATAATATCATTATTTTTATTAAATAAGTCAATGTTATTATAAATATTATATATCAACATCGTTATTCAAATATCGTTATCATTAATTCATTAACTCTTTTGATACAACATACATTGCCACCAACACGCTGTTCTTGCATAGGTTAGTTAACGGTTTCAATGCGAAAAGTTTCTTTTTAAATTCTTTTGGCTAGTCCCACGAGACGCGGTAGGCCTTACTTTATATATTTGAAAAAATGCAAAACAGTGCGGTTGCGTTCCTTTGATTCTGTACCGACAATGCTACAATTAAATTTGAGCGTACCGTTAACCGAACATTGCCGACGAACGCCGCAGCAATTTTTTTACACGAAATCGAAACAGGGCGATCGCGGTGCATGGCATTAAAACGGTTAAAGCGTAAACATACGCTATTCCGTGAACAAAGGGCAGTATTTTATAGTTTGTATAAAGCAAAAAAAGGAGTGTGCTTTTTTTCCGGTTAACAAGTTTATTTTTCAATTTCTCTTCATGTTTCACGTCCTGCGTCCGATTCAGGAGTGAATAGTGCTGGGCTAGAGTGATTGTACCTCCAATTGGATCTATTGTGTGCCGTATAAAGACATTATGTACAACATGTGAAACATGCGGAGAAATTAAAAAACAAACTTGCCTACCGAAAGAAGGTATACTCCACGTATATAGTTAATCACGGTTGATGCCCACCTATCCTCACTTTATACCCTGTCATCGATTTTGTTACGAATATTCATATCGTCAATATGCGCAGTTGTGGAAACATTGAAACAAAATAGCATCGGTTATCTCGCAGATAACGTGTCATTTTGACGGGTGACTGTAGTCACAGCCAGTACACGGCGAGCGCTCGACGTTGGCCGACTATAGACACCAGTAATGTCAAAAGGGTTAAACATCTGTCAAACGTCGTCTCCACGTTTTCCCCAAACCAGCATCCATCTGGCATTTATCTAAACGTCTCTATGAAAAACGTTTCCCCGACTCAAAACACCGTCAGCGGCCCATCTTTCCACAACAACGCATTTATTGGTGTTTGTTGTGTTTGAGACAGGTCGCCTGTGTAATTATTTTACTGTCTCAAGCATCTTAAACGGCGTACACCAACACCGTTCTGGTTATATATTATATATATATACTATATTATATAACTGGTTGTCGTTGTTATTGTTGTATATTCAGAATTAAAAGCAATCACTATTTTATTGTAAAGAAATCCACGTCTACAACAGATATTACAGTTCTGTTTGAATGTCCTACGCGTGATGGACTATTTGCTTAAAAGATTGAAACGAACTATTGCTCTGAATTGTGCAATCGAAATATGGTGCGAACGTTGGTACCGGACTGTTTTCTATGGACGATGAAACCGTACTGACTGTTCGATTCCAAAAAGAGACATGCCTTGTCCGGGGCAGCATGTCACGCGCAACTCTCACCCCCCGCAATAAATTGCTGATGCTTGAACGGGATTTTTCCCCACGGCACAGAAAGCGTAAAATTCATGTCCCCTGAAATTCTTGGAGCCCAACACCTACTGTCCTCGGCACGACAAAAATCACGCGGCCATGCCGCTGGCGTGCTCGCGAGAAATCCGCGTAGTTCGCACATCAGAAAATGCGTGCGCTAAAGAGCACGCAACATTCACCCCTTCCCCGTCCGCTGCAACCGGACTGTTTTCTATGGACGATGAAACCGTACTGAATGTTCGATTCCAAAAAGACACATGTCTTGTCTGGGGCAGCATGTCACGCGCAACTCTCACCCCCCGCAATAAATTGCTGATGCATGAACGGGATTTTTCCCTACGGTATAGAAAGCGCAAAATTCACGTCCCCTGAAATTCTTGAAGCCCAACAGCTAGAAATCCGCATAGTTCGCACATCAGAAAATGCGTGCACTAAAGAGCGCGGTTCAGCATGCAAAATTCACCCCTTCCCCGTCTGCTGCATCCGGACTGTTTTCTATGGACGATGAAACTGTACTGACTCTTCGATTCCAAAAAGAAACATGCCTTCTCCGGGCCTCATGTCACGCGCAACTCTCACTCCCCGCAATAAATTGCTGATGCTTGAACGGGATTTTTCCCCACGGCACAGAAAGCGTAAAATCACGACGCAACTCTCACTCCCCGCAATAAATTGCTGATGCTTGAACGGGATTTTTCCCCACGGCACAGAAAGCGTAAAATTCACATGCTCTGAAATTCTTGAAGCCCAACACCTACTGTCCCGGTCACGACAAAAGTCACGCGGCCACGCTGCTAGCGTGCTCGCGAGAAATTCGCGTAGTTCGCACATCAGAAAATGCGTGCGCTAAAGAGCACGCAACATTCACCCTTTCCCCGTCCGCTGCATCCCCACGTCACCGGGACTCACGTCTCAGCGAATACTGCTCCGTGCGCGCGTGCATAAACGCGCCTGGCAGATTAGATATTCAACGACTGGGTCGAGCAAAACACGGAGCGACAGGGGCGAAGACCGTAAGGCGTCCCATTCCTCTCCGTCCGCTCAATCTCACCCCTCCAACCCCCGCCCCGACCTACTCCCCCGCGCGCGCCAGGAAAAGCGGAAAGCAGCGCACGTCCATATTCCCGTATCGAATTCTTGTATGCGTTCATGCAAGAGAGGCGATAAATGGAAAAATTCTTGAGCCTCGCACTCGTAATCCGGACGTTGAAGTCCCCACTTTCACGGGTGGCTTTTACGAGCCGCAGCCTCGGGTCCTACCGCCAATGTCACGAGTTCTTCCGGACCTAACGGTCCTTCCGAATCTACAATAGGGAACCTTCAAGATATAACAGTTCTTGAAGACCATAAAAACTAATGGATATTTTTAATCAGTCCACGGTCGTGTCGTTTAGGTCCGTGTCCGCTAATCCCATAATAAACCATACTCAATAATTCCAATAAACCATACTCAAGAATTTCCCGCATTCCACCTCGTGCACGGGCAACCGAAAAGAGCCGCAAGTCCCAAAACGCCAACCGGCGATTTTCCCTCCCACCAACTAAAATTCACCAATCCGCAAACCAACTCTACCAATCAGCTGTAGGCCACATCTACATCAAATTCCTTATATACTGAAGAAAATTCACCATAGAGACCAGTTCACATTTTAATCAGACGAGATCACATCTTAACACATTGCGTACGGCGTTTTTGCTCACACAGACGTCGTACATTTTTAAATGTTGTAAAAAGTTGAGTACAATACATACAAGCGTTTTTTAATACTGACTGAAACGTTTACACTTTTTCGACATTGTAACGTTCATTTACTTCGCAAGTATAGTAGCAAAAATTGCCGCAAGGCTTCATTACTTTAGCAACGTACCGATCAACATTAAAACGAGATATCTCGTGATCCGTACGCAATGTGTTAACCGTACCTTACATTAACACGTTGACTGCCAAGCATATTTTTCTATGTTAGAACCGCGATGCGATGAAATGCTGCAGACTATAATTAAATCGTGCAAAATAAATATCGCATAGTATATAACAACTATATATAGTATCGCAGAGTTGTTAGAAGCCAAAAGTATTGGAGCACCGTTCCGATATCAATTGCTCTTACAAGATTGCAAATAGACTTCATTGCGACTTTTTTGCAAAAAAGTAAAATCTTTTGCACCGGTCGACGACGACACAGGAAAGTTCGGACACGAGTTCCACTTTCCTATCGCAACATAACACTCATCTCTGTATATATTGTAAAGAATAAACTTCACTAGGTACTCAAATTATTCTTATCTTTTTTTCTATCAACATATATTCACTTTCGTAAAATAGTCATCGAGGAAGAAATTCCTCTGTGACCTATGTACGCGCTTCAACGAGTCCGTACACGAGACCCCCTGCTCGCCATCCAGCCGACAGACCACGCTCGCGCAGGAATTCTAATTCTGCGTTAAAATTCTTTATTCGGCCCCGTCGCGGGCGGACGTGGTTGGCTGCAATTGGGCGCGTATCTGTTTGTTGCGCGCGAGTGTGTTCGGCGCCGAAGGAGAAAGAGCAAAGCGCGGGCCAGACGCGGCAGGCAGTGGAAGAGAGAGCGAAATGCGCGACCCCGCTTTCCGCGTTTACGTTTGTGCACTGCGAATGGGCGGGCGACGGAGGCTGGGCGCAACGGTGAGCTTTTATTGCGGGGGAATTTCATTCCACGTGTAATTGTAATCAGCGAGACATAACTCCGGCAATTTGTCGTAGGCGTATTAAATTAATTAGGACCGCTTTCCGGCGGTTATGTTATTCCGAATATGTACGCGCGGCACGTGTTTACGTTCGTGCGGGGGGAGGCATGGTTGCGCTAATTTGTGCCAAGTTGACGGTGGGCCGGGGGTCGTGGGGTTTGTTGGGGAGGAGTCGGGGCTTGGGAGAATTGAAAAACCGCGGGAGTGGCGGAGTGTGTCTGCGAACCGGGATCGCGGAGGTTTGGCTGACCGAGGAGAAGAAGTAGGTTAATGGGACTTTTAGTTAGGGGGATTATTGCGTTAAACGGCGCGTACGCGCGTGTTGGCTTAACAGATCGCGTTTTTTCTTAGGGCCTCAAGTGTTGCACGTTGCTCTTGACTGAAACAGCGTACAAGTAACACCCGCCCGGGGCTTTTGTCCCGGCGCTGTGTAGGCGCGTCGGTGTGAAAGTGCGCGAATCACCGTAATGAAAAGCGGAGAGGTTGAGCGAACAATGTGTCGAGAGCGTTTGTATGATTGCGAGAACTCGTCGAGCCGGGACGATTTTGACAGTACCTCTAAGCATTCCGTTTCATCTGCCGTCACTTTCCGAATTTACCAACTATAACTTGTCAACATTGCATTACATCCCCCTCTCTTCCGCCTCGCCAGGTTAAATATAAGCACGCGCGATAGTAAATCCCACAATATTGAATTTCAGATAAAATTCGTGGAGAATGTTCGGGGCGGTACGGAATATATTTCAGCGTGCATTCTTTTGCCGTATAAAACGCGGGAAGTGAGCGACATCGTATGACAAAAATTCGATGGTCAGCTGCGAGCGCGGTCAAACGAAAATAATATCAGCTAGTCGACCGCCATTGGTCGACGCGGGAACGGGCGAAAATTATATTAAGATGCAACCGCGCGCAGAAAGAGCGTCGGAGTGCGGAGGAGAGCGCAAAACAAATTGAGAGAGACGAAACGTCGGAGGCAGAGGAAGGCGAGCGACGCAGAGATCAGATTTTTGGTGCCGGTAAGTGAAGCGAAATTACGTCGACCTTTCCTTTTATCCGTGGCCGGTGGCGCGCAGGGCAGCGGGCGGAGGAGGGGCCACGAAGAGAAAGGGGCAAATATCCAGCTGGATTTTCAGATCACGAGAGCTCTGCGCTAACTCCGAAAATTCCGTGGATTCCTTTAGGAGAACGCAAGCGGGGGATGAGTGGCGAGAAAGAGGTCTGAGAACGAACGTGGGAGAAGAGCGGAGTGAAAGGAGGTGAGGGACGAGGGCGAAAGACAAAGAGAGTCGGCTAGAAGGAGAGACAGAGACTTGCGCGAGGTCTCCTCTCGGCCTCCGACTAAAGACAAAAGTACGGGCAACGGAAGTTGCATCACGTGCCGGAAAACTCCCTAACCTCCTAAGGAACGGTATCTTTTCTGTAAATGTAGGATTCTCGCGGGCGAAGTGTGTACTGGATTTTCCTCGAAACGGTGATTTTCCGGAGAGACCCCACCGATTCGTTTCGAGTTCAGCGAATCGAGGACCGTTGAACTTCGAAGACCTTTGAGCCGAGACGAAGGGGCCTCGAGAATCGTCGCCCCATTCGTACGCGCCGCCGTACGATGTTGTGTTGTCCACCCTCTTTCGCCGGGGATTCGAACGTAATCGCCGCGTCGAGGGGTCGGCGAACGAAAGAGAAATTTTCGGCAAAGAGCGCGTCAATGAATAATCTTTCATTGAGGGCAAATTGCCGTTTGACACCTGCAATCAGCGCACGCCCATTGTCCGGCAAAGAGTTCGGCACTATTTCACGGGGCCGGACGTTGCGTGTGTTAGCGGAAAAATATTTTGAGGCGAAATTGAGAGGGGCCTTAGTTGAGTGTCCGGCACTGAAGTAGTCATTGTACGAAATGCGATGAGTCATAATCAAAATACCTGTGATGCGCACCTGTCGCGAGAGGCCTCCGTCGCTACGGATTTTGTTTGGAAAAAAAGGAAAGGGAATGAAGGGGTGTGAGATCGTCGCATTTCTTCGTATCGCGACACATTACCTGAGAATTGTAAAGAGTACGGACGTATCGGTGTAAAATAAAGATTTCTCGAGTTTTGCTTTGATTATTTCTAACACGCGCGTCACGCTGTCGTGATAGCGCGGAATAAACACAACGACATAAAATAAATGAAGGTTTTATTAAAATAATTAAAACTACTGACAAGAATTTACACTAGTGTTAGATATTGTTCTCTTAACGGATAGAGTTTCTGCGCTTAGGCGTGTATTGTGACTGAGGCTTGAGGCTGGACATCCCTCTTTTATATTCGGAGGGATGATGGGAAGGGATGAATTTTGGAAGGTTTTTACTGAGAAGTCTTTTCAGTTAGTAGAGATTCTTGGAAGGATAGGTGACACTCTAAAAGGTGTTTCGTGTTGGGTGCATCGTAGATCAGTTCGTTAGGGAAGAAAAAAAAAGGGAAACCGGCGAAGGGATGTGACCTGGACTAGTCGACAACGCGTCCGACTCTACAAACCCGGCAATGCGGCGTAAACGCAGAAAATGCGTTTGTTCGAAAAATTGCCAATAGTAATGCGCGCGTCGATTGCCGACAGTCAACCGGCAATAAAACGATACACGCCAAAGGACGATTTTTTTGAAGCACCACTCGCGTTACACTCTGGAAGACTCCCGTGAATATCGTGTTGCAGCGTTGTGTTTCACTCGCGTCGCGGGACGTTAACGGCGATAGAAGTTTCCAGTTTGATCGAAATCACCTGTCAGCGCCTGTCAAATAAAACATCTCGGGTTGCGCGCGACGACTTTTACGGGCCGCGTTCTTTCCGGTATACTTAGCGATATTTATCGGCGAGGCAGGCTCGCTCCGCAGTTGCATACTTCCGTGCATACTTCACACGAAGACCTTCGAGCCACGCGAGTCCCGCAGGTGCGACTACACGGGGAACTGCGTTCGCGAGTGTGCTAATTACGTCGGCGCATATTTACAACTGATATTTCCGGCGATAATCGTGCCGTCACACGACCAACTTGCCGCCGTAAATCGTGCGCGTCGTGCATATCGCGCGCGCGAATTTCCGAAATTCCGCGCCGGCCGAAACTTTATTCGGCGTTAATAGTACTCGGGGTTGGCTGAAATTTTCTGGGACCAGGCGTCGCCGTTCACCGATCGATCCCGACGAAGAATCGTTGCGCCGCGTTCTTGTACGGAGGATTTCGTTTGCCCGAAGCAAATATATGAAACGCCGAAGGTATTCAACGTACACGGGAATTATTGCTTTATGACTTGCGGCTATAATTTTCGTTGTTCTGCTGTTATTCGGTCGATGTTACGTTTGGTGTGAAGTAATGAAAAAATATTGAAGACCTTGTTATGATTGAAGTTTGTATATTACATTTTAACACTTTGACTGCCATGATGGTCACCGGTGACCGACGCAAGAAATTTTACTGAACATCCAGAATATTCGCAATGGGTAGCAATTATTATTTTATAAATGCAGTTGTTATTAGAATAGTGATTTGATCCTTTGGTCTGCAATGCCTGCACATTATTTACATTTTGCATAATTCAGTCGAACGCTATAGTATTTCATAGCATCGCCGTTCTAATATAGTAAAATACGCTTGGCAGTCAACGTGTTAAAGAAACCATATATGTCTCAAGACCCTTGGGCCCTCTCTTCAGGAGTCTATAATTGAGATATAACGCTAGGAAATAATTTTAGACACCTGAAGAAGGGACTTAAGAGCCTTGAAAGATGCAGGTAAAGGGTTGTAGCATTTTTTAAACTACCGAAGGTCGAAATAAATTGAACAAACCGTTCGGTAACGTACTTATTAACGCAGCGCACGTACGCTCCGTGTCACTTGACTTCATACTTAATACCGATAAGAAGAATAACGTAACACGCAGAAACCCGGCTGAAACGTAAAACGTGTCTCTTCGGGATCAGCATTTCTCAGTTGAGACACACAAAAATTTACATTCCGCCCCGTTCCCTCACGTATCAACTCTCCCCGATTCGTCCGCGTGATATACGCGTGCCCCACGATTAATCCTGATATACGCCGGCGCGTTTTTACGACATAAGAAAACTGCGCGTACCCTCCGTCGTAACGGTCGCGTACCGCAAATTCGAAAACGAAGGGTGATGCACACCTATAGACATTTCCGCCACTCGACGAAAGCCAATCGAAGACGCTATCGCCTCGAGGAAACTTCGTTCACGGATCCCGCGGAATCTCGTGCCCCGGGTACGCACATATACACTTTACTGCGCGCGGATTGTACATGTATGTAGACTATACATAGTATGCCGATGTATATAGTACATACAATTATACGCACAGACAGACAGACACTCTCCTATGACACACAGATGTATATATATATACGTGGAGATACGTATATACATATATATATATATAATATGCACAAGTATATATATAATATATACTATTATATATATATATATATATATAACTATACATGTATAAACCAAGAGGATTCTCCTGAACAGAGAAGCTCCAGGGAGAAGGGCCCCTCTTCGGGATACTTATCAGATCGGAGCACGCGCCTATTGATTTTGGCTTAAACTGGGAAATCCGGAGGTAGATAGAAGTTAGAGTTGAGAGAGACAGAGGGTGGTACTATGAAAGACAGAGAGGAAGGGCGAGCGAGAGGGAGACGGATATGGGGATGGAAAGAGGGATGGCAGGGAGGTCGGGTGGATGTGGACCGATCTCGTAACGCGAGTTTCCAACCCTCAAGTCCGCGTCACTGTACCTGTACAGCGAGAAATAAGGTCACGGAGTGACATCGCCGACGTTTCGCAGTTGCTGTCAATCTGAACTCCGTGATTGGTTTGCTCCTTGTGTGTGTTTTATCGTCCGCGAAATGGGACGTTCGCGGTCCGGGGTAAATTAAGAACTAAATTGGACGGGGAGATTCGGGGTAAAAATGTTTCGGAGGACTGCGTAATGATGTGCGCCGATAATACCGGTGAATTGTTACTTTATGGAATTGCGAGGGGTCACGGTAGAGGGGTACGTTTGAAAAAAATGCATGCGCTTGTGACAGAAGGACCTTTGGGGTGCGCTGATTTTTTTTTGGGTGATTGGGAAGGAAAAGAGATGTAGTGAGAATTCTAACGGCAGAGGAATCGTGGAATTGGAATTACATCGGTATGCAAAGCGGCAATGCAAATAACCCAGTTAAAAAATTGAGAAGATTATAGAAATATTAATAAATGCGAATACTCGCGGCGGGTTTATAAGGACCATTACGCCGTGGTCATTTGCGCCACAACGCCTTACAATATGAAATACAACTTATTTACACCGATGCTAGCTGTCACCTATGCAAACATTTCTAAATCAACGTCTCACAAAAACCACCCCATTACTCATTAACCGCGTGGACAATTTGTCCGCTAATCAACCAACTTCTTTACTTCCAAAGAATCATCGCGCCCTTAGCCTGCGCGCAATACGTCGAATCACTGTTCAATTCCGGCTTTACACGCTCATCTCCGTTTATAGTTTCCCTTCCGCCGCGTCCTCTATTTTCCTTTATTCCGACATCTACTTCGCTGCAGCTCACGCCGGCGCGCGGGTCGATTTCGGTCAGAACGATCAGATATCGTTGCACCTGCGATCGCGGAACGTCGGAATGTCGGAACTCTCCGACGTATTTCCTCTCAAGGCTCATCGCAATACTTTCATTCCCACTTTCGGCACGAGCTCTCCGCCCTCCCAATCACCTCTTCCCTCTATCTCCGGCGTCGTCCTTTTGTTCTTCTCCCGAAGCCATCGGGAATAGCCGCAATTCCGGATACGTTGGGTGTCTCTCGCAGGAGTCCCGGAACAGCGGCGTAGCGGGATCTTCTCTGAACGAGAAAAATAAAAGAAATAACCGCCCGTCGGTTGTGCCTCCAGTGTACCGTGGGGATTGTCTTGTTAGCATAATCTGCCAGAAGAGGCTGCGACTCCGACGGTTCTCTCCGCTGGCTTCCTTCCTTCGCGCCCGCTTTGGGTTCTCTGTCTTTCAGGCTCCCATTTTGTCGGCGGCACGCCTTCCTCTTGGCTCGCCTGCTTCAGATCGTTTCTTCTTCGTTTACGCGTCGTGCGCGCGACCCACCGTTGCGGAGGCGCTGCTATTTTTCCGATACGTCCAGGGAGCCGAAAGAAATGAAAGCCTCTTTCGCTGCCCGCAGATCAGTTGGCGGGATCGTTAGCGGCCGTAGTTTGTTTAAGGGTGTGACGTTCGCATGAAATTGCGAAGTGCCGTTGCACAAAGGTTGTCGTGCGCGCGAGGGGCGAACCCCGTGTCGCGGTTCTTCGGAAACTTATCGTTGCGTGCGATCGCGTAATGGCCGCGATGGCAGCGACGTTGATATGCGCCGACAAATCATTTGCAGTTGATTTACGGGCTCTGTGTTTTCTTCACGTTATCTGGCTTCGTTTGGCGCGCGGCACGTTTGTGCCTTCGCAGGGTTCAGCGATTGTCCTTAATTGGATCATAGGGTTTACCGGGAATTAAAACTGCAGACTCCCCTTCATAGAATGCCACGTCGCGAGCAATTATAAAATTATATCCCTCTATCTTTGTTTCCGCGTAATGTCGGCGCTTATGTCCTGTCCCTGCCAGCGTCGTCTCCCGTTTCATTTTTCTCCGCCCTCTTCCTCGGCGGAGTCTCTCTTCTTTATGACAATATTTATCCCTTAAATACTTATTCGCGTGCTCGTCGCTCGTGTCCGCCGCGGCCCACCTCTTTTTCTTCCTTCCCATCGTCCCTTCACTCTGCCTCCAGCCTTCTCAGTTGTTCGTGTCCGTTTCAACTCATCTTTTTCCTCCTCCTCTCTCCCTTCTGCGCCATTAAATGAGTTCGCCCGGCGCAGGCGGGTCAGGTCAAGTTTTAAAATGCGAATTGTCGGCGTATATACCGCCGCAGGAAAGCAAGTCCGAGGTGAGAAAGGCAGCACCCTGCTGTTGCACCTACTGCCGCGTCAGAGGAATTCTTACGGGACATTGCGTTTCATTTAAGCAAGCCGTGGTGTCGTATTAAGCTACCCTTCTTTCCGCATTCTTCGCCGTATTTATGTTCAAAGTTAATTCTTTATCCGTCTGCCGCTGTTCTCGGGTGGCTTCGTTGCCTTGGTTTTTTGCGCAGAATTTTGTCGTGCGGTTAAGCTATGGGCTAAGAGCGTGTCTTATGTTAGGTCAGTAATTGCGTTTCATACGTAGCGGAGTGTGGATTGTCGGCCGTTAAATGTATTTTGCCTGTGTGTTTAATTTGGCTCGTTGGTTGGGAGCGACACTTTCATGACTTATCCCTAATGCACCACACGTACATATACGAGTTGATACGTAATTACATATCACCAGGGAATTCCGGTAACTAATCGAATTCTGCACGTCACTGTATTAAGAATGACAAAATGTTCAAATAATTGTATATGGCAATTAGAAACAGAAATAAATAGTTACTGAAAAATAACTTTTGTGACTATTTTGCGCTAGCCACATTTAGTTGGTTTCGCGAGTTTGTGTCACGTTCATTCATACCAGATTTTTTCGGTCTTAATTACAAGAGACGTTTTTAACTTTAACTCAGCTTGCACTCTTTTTACATGGAGTCGCATCCGATAATCGTGTCGAATCTTAAAACGTTGACACTGAACGGAATAAAACGCCAAGCACCGTTCCTCTTCATACTATCGCGCCGGCAGGATTTTCACGAGGCGTCGTGCTTTATTTAAGACCACGGCGGCCTGTATTAAAATCGTTCCTCTCAAATCTTTCCTTTCCCCTTCCCATCCACTCCATTTCCTGTCGCTTCTGCTATTCTATCCATTTTCCAAGCCTTCGTCCCGTCCTCGCCACTCTCCCCTATCTGCCCCAGTTCATTTCGTCCTTTTTGTCATCAATCGTACGACGACCTCCTCCTGTATCCACGCTTGTGATCGATTCGAGTTACAAAGCGTGTTGACATTGAGCTTCGGGAAGAGTCCGCAGCAAGAAGTCGTACCAGCATTACTTCCTTTACATCCTTCTATTTGCCTCCTCCCACTTTCTCGGTCGCTCCGTGCCTTCAGTCTCTTATCCCCGCCGCTTCCTCGCTCCGTCTTAGTTCCCTTTCAATTCGCCCCTCTGCTCTTTTTTCCGCGCCGCTGTTTGCCCGCCATAGCGCTGGAAGAATTCTCACGGGGTCGGCGAGCTTTATTTAAGACAGCGTTGGCCGTATTAAAATAGTTTTTCTTCGCTTCACCGTTCCTTTTTCGATCTCACCCCTTCCGGCCCGCCGCGCATTTCTCCTCTTTCTCTTTCTCCGTCTCGCACCACCCGCTGTTAAATTCCAACCCTGTACACACCGCGATTCGAGATTTAAGAAGCGCGCCAACGACGGAATGCAGCGGCTCTCTCCCTTTGCCCCGGTTTCTTCTTCTGCCTCAGACTCCTCGTCTTACCGATCTCCGCGGCGCTTCGTCCTTTTTTCTGGCGAGCCCCACGACGTATCGCCGTTATTGCCCGCTGCGCGAGCATCGGACCCGGAAACACGGACGCGATTACTTCTGGCAGTTTCGAGGACCATGAAAATGCGCGCACGGGGTCACGGCGAGTATTCAATTTTGTCTAGGGAATAAGGACCATTCGGCCGGGATGAATCCGTGTAAATACCGGCGCCGGCGGATTATACCGGCCGCGACGCGGCAGGACGTGCAATTACACTAAAAGTGTTATGACATGCTCTCCCGCCGTTGCGAAGAGGCGCACTTTTACGCCCCGCGTGAGTTTTATTGGAGAGAATGAGCAGGTGGAGAAAGCGGAATTTACACGCGCGGATGCTTCTGGCGGATTGCGGTCGCGGCGACGTTTTTTCTGGCTTTTACTGTGCTTTCTGTTTGCGCTAACGTTACGAATGATTCGAGAGCGTGCGGATGCATAAATGTCAGTTTCTTAAACGTTATTACCGCGCGACGGCGGTTAACGACGGAGTTTACCGATCTCGGTTCCATTCGAGTTTACGCGGGTTCGCGGTTTAAGTTGAGATATAAGGCCACGCGCGATAACACGGCGGCAAGAAAGAAGAGAGCTAAAGTCAGGATCGTAACAGCAGATATTGGTACTCCGTATCTGTAATACATACCAATTTGTGGACGTTCGCATTCTTACCGTTTCAGTAAACGGCGCATTCAGAACGAAAGGAGAAATGGCAAATACCGTACATTCTTCCAATTACGCCACGATGTTCCGCCATCACAACGCGAATCAATAATCAAGCGGCAACAGATAAAGTCGCCTCATAACTCATAAAGGGTGACCCAAAATTCACGCAAGATTTGAAATTCGTGCTATGTACGCGGTAAAGTGTTGCAAAAAAAAAGACAGCGTGACAGCTGACATGATTCTTTCGTGTAGCGCTTCATTTTTAATAACAATGAACTGCCAGCTATGAGTCTTTTATTGGCAACACTTTACATTCTCTTCTCTTTACATTAGTGCTTCACTAATGATACGCACAGGAATTTATTTCTGTATAATTATAATATTATATAATCCTCCTAGTATGCTAAATAGCTGAGTATCCCGAAGCATGAACATTTCCCAACGATCGTCATGACGTTTCACTGTACATCAGTGCTCAATTATGGACACATATGCAGACCACTTCTGCACAATTAAAATAATATCCGATCAGTAATCCAAATATCACGACTCATGCATATTTCCCGACCATCGTCATGACGTTTTACCATACATTAGTACTGGATTATTAATATATGTGCAAGTCAACTTTGGCTCAATTACAATAAAATCCCGTCATTACACCTTATATTTGAGTATCAGAAACCAGAAATCGTCATGACATTTCACCATACATCAGTGCCGAATTAATGGTACATGGCACACTTACAGTAAAATCCTGTTCCTACGTTTCATATTTAACACTTTGACTGCCGTGATGGTCACTGGTAACCGACGCAAGAGATTTTACTGCAGATCCAAATTATTTGCAATGGGTGGTAATAATTATTTTATAAATGCAGTTATTGTTAAAATAGCGATGCGATTCTTTGGTCTCCAATATATGCACATTATTTACATTTTGCATAATTCAGTCAAATGCTGTAGTATTTCATAGCATCGTAGTTCTAATACAGCAAAATGCGCTCGGCAGTCAACGTGTTAACCCTTTCGCTACTAACGGTGACTATAGTCACCCGTGAAAATGTCACCGTATCTCCAGAATAACCGACATTCTGTTCGATTGTTGCAATAACTGTCCATATTGATAATAACACGTTGACTGCCAAGCGTATTTTGCTATGTTAGAACCGCGATGCGATGAAATAGTGCAGAATATGATTAAATCGTGCAAAATGAAGGTAACGTAGAATTGTTAGAAGCCAAAGTATTGAAGCACCCTTCCAATATCAATTGCTTTTGCAAGATTGCGAATAGGCTTCATGGCAAATTTTTTTGCATTTACAGTAAAATCTTTGCGCCGGTCACCGGTGACCACCGTCGCAGTCAACGTGATAAGAGAATTAGTAATGGCATTTGCTAAAAACTATCAAGTGTTACCCTTTGTTTGCGGCGAAGAATCTATTTATATTTTAACTAATTTGTACCGTAACTGTGTATACGCGCCAAACTCCGCCATAGCGAAAGGGTTAAGTATTGTAGGATTTTTTGATTGGAATGATATATTAAACGGTTTTAAAGACAAAAGTAATGGTTATAATGTTTCTCGCACTTCACTCTGTATTAAACGCTAATAAAGGTTCGCTGAAAACTCACTAAACGCATTCGCTGATAATCTCTAAATATTCGCTAAGATGCACACACTGTTACGCTTGAAGGTTTCGCAAAGACTCACTTATTTCAATATCGTGCTCAACACTTTTATACTGCTTGGTTTCTAGAACATTCCTAATAACAAATATAGATACATGCATTCTTTCTCACTCTCTCACTCTCGCTTTCTCTCTCTCATACGCACACTTTCTCATTGTTCGTTCGTACAAAATCACACATCCTACAGTATGAACGTTCCTCCACTCCAATAGCTGTGTATCAAAAACATGAAGATTTCTCGACGATCGACGTGACATTTGACGATCGCAGTGTCCCGACCCAGGCCTCTCGGTTTATCGCGCTCTTGCTCGTAATAAAAGATTCCGCGCTGTATCACGGCAAAGGGCTGAGAAGCGGCTCGAGCAGCATCGTGTGATGCAGAATGCGTGCCGTGTCGGTGTCAGACGTCGGGACCCTCGGGGATGCAAGTCGTCGGTTGGGAAATGTGCGCAGAGGACGGAGAGAACGGCGGGAAGAGACGGTGACGGAACGATAACGTCGAAGTGTTGACGGACGCGCTCGTAGTCAGACTCGATCGACCAACTGTCGGCGCAATATTGAAAATGGAAGTCGTCACTCGCCCCCCGAGTACGCCGCAAGGAATGGTACACGCGTCTACGAGGGCTGGGACCGAAGATCGAGACGGGATCGAGACAGGACCTCGACGAATTGAGGATTCGCGCCAACGCTATATAAAGGATTTTTGCAAACTCAACGCGCTCGTAAATTTCGCACCGAGCACCCCGCGAGCCGATCGCTGACGTCGATATGAGTCACCGGCATGGTCCTCGACCCCGACGCGCTGACTGTGTTCGTAGAAACGGCATAGTGTATGAATTGTCACAATTTTGTACAGAGAGAAAAGTCTGCGATTCTGAGACAGTCAAACGAATTTGAATGGGAACTTGGTGTGGCGCTTGTTAAATGGTAATTTGCTAATGTGCGTGATATTAACACTGAAGAATGTAAAATGGGTTCGAAAGTATACGACCGGTACCTAACGTGTGGGGCAATTTGGTGTTTTTGTGGTTGCAATGAGCGGATGAGTAGTTACGAATTTTTTAATGATTTCTTTTTATTAATTCAACTGTAGCTTCATTCAGTGCCATGCGCATTAGAAGCTTATTAAGATATGTTTAACACGTTGACTGCCAAGCGTATTTTGCTATGTTAGAACCGCGATGCCATGAAATACTGCAGAGTATGATTAAATCGTGCAAAATGAAGGTAATGCAAAGCTATTAGAAGCCAAAATATTGAAGCACCGTTCCAATATCAATTGCATTTACAAGATTGCAGATAGGCTTCATTGCGAATTTCTGGCATTGTTAGTAAAATCTTTTGTGCCGATCACCGGTGACCACCGTAGCAGTCAACGTGTTAAAGAATACGGTGTGGTATATTTGGAAATGTAATGCGATGAAATACTACAGAGTATAATTGAATCGTGCAAAATGAAGGTAATGCAAAGCTATTAGAAGCTAAAATATTGAAGCACCGTTCCAATATCAATTGCATTTACAAGATTGCAGATAGGCTTCATTGCGAATTTCTTGCATTGTTAGTAAAATCTTTTGTGCCGGTCACCGGTGACCACCGTGGCAGTCAAAGTGTTAATGGTCTTTGAGGCTTTCCCTGCGCGAATAGAAATTCATTGTTTGAATAATGAGAAATATGTGTTACGTGGCGATTCGGATTTTAGAGATGTTTAAGTGGACCATTAACAAAAAAAGATTGAGAATCATCTGTGGGAATCCGAAATGGGAAAACTGATATGTGTTTTCTTATGGAAGAGTATCATATGAAGAATCGATTGTTATTGCCTTTTTGGCATGAATGTTGGAGAGCGTTACTAGTTACCGTAAATATTATACGTCGATTTTCTGTGGTTTTTGCTCTATCACATATATCTTATTTTTGATACCCGCACGAGGGTTTTCCGCTGAAACCGTCAATCAGTATTCTTTTCTTTGCAGCGTTGGTGCTGAAATTGACACTCGCGAAGAGGACCTTGATTGCATTTTCATGGTTGGTAGTGAATAGCGGTGAAACAGAGTGTATGATGAGTAAACCCGTAAAATTTTACACGCTTTCCGAAGCCATTGAATCGTAACGACGTCGTAATCGTGATTTTGAGAACGACGTTGCGTTGAAGGTAACGTAAACCTTATGACGAAGAAGTGCTGCTACTTCACATGCATCCGTGAACCAGGAAGTTAAAAGGTAGTTTATAAATATTGACATATAAATTGTGTGCACATAATCATCGACTCCGTAAACTAATTTTAAATGTATAAATGTTGAAAGACTGAACGGTTGTATTGAATGAAAAAAATGCACGAACGTTTCTTGACTGGAATTTTTTCATTTAATTTCTCTTCGTGAATTCCGTGGGCACGTGGGTATAGATTACAAGTGTCAACAAAATTAATGGGTATAGGGTGTAGAGATTAACGAAGAAGGTTTGATAGCACACCAGGTAATTGCAATAGAGTGACAACGAAAATACACTTATGGTGATAAGGTTGTAATAGAATTCTTTGCACTTCTCTCAATTTTCTCTTCTGGGTCAGACGGGTGTGGAGGTAAGCAATTGTGGTCTGAATCTAGTTAAACGTGAAGAGTTATCTCGACGTTGATGAAGCCTGCGTTTAACCTCTATTTTGAATACCCGTAAACAGCAGAACGCGGTAATAGAGATTTTGACCCAAAAATACCGGCAATTATAAAATACAGAAGCTCACAAACACGATGCAATAACATCATCGTCAGAAAAGCGTGAGAAAGCCGCGAACAAACAAACTTTTTCAGATTTAATCGACAATTCAATGTATCAAAGGCAGTCAAAATAAACTCAAAATCACGCAACATTTGGAATAGTTTCAGAGACGTGATCAAAAACAGACCAAAAATTTGTGGAAAAAGCTGCAAAATGGGATTAAAAAATAAATCTTCCCCAATCGATACGATATTTTACACATTTGAAAAATATACGAATAGTCTCAGAAAATGTAAACCACGCCGGAATATTCAAAATAATTTTGGAGATATAACGAAAAACAGGTAAAAACTGACTTGAAAATAAAAACATATCTATAATCCATCCATATATCCACAAATGTGTGAGCTGACAATTTCAAATTCTATCTTCGCCGCAAATCGGTACGACAGACCGTTCAGCCTCCCACCATTCCACCCGCAAAGGGTTAAGCGTAAAATGACTCGAAATCTGGCGCAACGATGGCTCACGCTGTGCACACAACAATGCCAACGCCATTCTTAGCTGGTCCTTCGCCGGCGAAGGTTTCATGGTCGCAACATCACAGGCGGTAAAGGCTCTTGCCTGCCAGGACAGTAAAATTTATCCCTCTCTCTTGGTGGCCATAATTAAGTGCCGTTGCGGTGGCCACGCCGTTGGCGGGTAGCTTTTTAACGATTCCTATCAGTCTAAAAAGCCTGAGTCCGGGAGGGTGGAAGATGAGGGGGTCCGGGGTTACAGGCCGGGTGGAAAGTAAAGGGGGTCGTCGGATAGGTGGGGGGTTACGCTACTTACTGCGGATACGGTGGTATCCGGCAGGAGGCCGCGTGCCCAACTAAATCACGCCGGGATTTAAGTGGATTCTACAAACTCTCCCCCCAACGGCTACGGCCACGACGATGTATTGCCCTTGTAGGGTCGTTGCGGTGCCATTCTCTTCCGCAACGCGAATTTACTCGCCTAAGAGACTCCTGGCCGCCTGACTATCCGAAGGTCGTTCCGCGGATACTTCCTGTCCGCCTTATAACGAGTCAGCCGGCTTAGGGGACCTTAGCCGCGGAGATCCCTTTCCGCGGTCTTCTGCACTCTTTCCGCAGAGCGCAATGAATTGCCGATTTAAGGACCGCCCTCGATCAAGGACAGTGTCGATGACATCTCGTTTGCGTAGCCAATATTTTCGTTTACGCGGTAAAGTTTTGCCGACGACTCTATGAGGCTGGTTATGGAAGACGGGGACTTCCATCATTTCCCCGGTGGGATGTTTGACTTGACACTTTAATTGCAGTTGGCAGGGCTTCGAAAATTGTTTGTTTTGCCGCCGCAAGATCGCACCGTCGGAATTCAGTTAGGTTCTGTTTGTTCATCAACGTGAAATGGCCGTGTTTCTGTTTGGAGGAATTAGTTCGAGATGCTCAGTACCTAAATTCGTCAGATGGATCGAACGCGCACGATTCCTGGATCAGGGCGATCAATTCCAATTTGTATACTACGGTTGACTTAATGGCTAGGCAGATTGGCCGCGGGAGCGAATCAAGTGAGCTTAAGACGAGATTAGTCCACATCAGACGTATTCGCTTTACGCGAGAGCGAGTCAGTGATCTCCTCCTTTGACCAAATCGCTCCGCATTCGTGGAGCGATAGATTTCGTCGTCTGGTCGCCCTCTGTCTTCGCCCGTCTTCCCCTTATGCCACCCTCTCGGTGTGTCTCGCCGTCTTTTGTCTGCGTCACTTCCGCACAACGACCAAATCATACGTTTTGTTATTGCCATTACCCCTATTACCGTTATTAAAAGCTCACGTCTCTCTGCCAAGAGAACGACCGTCGCAGGATCCCGAACATCTGCGGCTTTCTCACGAAAGTCATGCGGCGGAAGTTGCCGCAATCGCGAACGCGGACTTTCAATTTGCGTCTTCCACCTTCAGCCAGGCCCCTGCACCCTTCCTCCTTGCCGCCACTCAAATACCGTCGCCTTCTTTCTACCCGCCCCGCTCACCATTCTTCCTCTATTCTCCCTTTGTCTTTCATTCAGTTGCACTCGGTCCCACTTACTCTCCTTTCTTCCCCCAATATCGCCGTCTCTCGTCTCCGTCCTCCATCATACTTTCTCCCCGCCCTTCGTCACCGTCCTCCGGCAGAATTTATGGGATCTAGCGCGATTTCTCGGTCTTACGAGTGCGGCGACCTCCGCTTCGGATACGCTCGTGGCAGGTGGATGCCAAATGGATCTCGAGGAAGGCCGACGCACCGACGATAAAGCGAAAGAGAAACTCACTCACATAGGCAAAGTTGCAGAACTGCGGCGAGGAGGGCTGCGAGTTTCCGTGCTGCCATGAGAATCAACCAGTTTTGTGATGAGTCTTCGGGACACCACCAGCCGACGATCTGAAAGCAGAAAGCGTTCGGGCTTTATTTCACTGCCATCTTCGGCGTATCCCACGCTCCGGCTCCATTCCACGCGCACATTCGATTATATGACGAACGCGGCCGGGCCGTATCGAGGTGCCCGGAACTTCCAGACTGGGGCCGGAGTAAGATAGTATCCCGGGGGATACGGCTCCAAAGGAAAACTCATTACTCTCATTCCGCCGCGATAAAACATGCCCGCCTCCATCCTTTCGCCCCTCTTTCGGCCCGACAAGACGTTCCCGCCTCGTGCATGTTAATGCAAGCTTTTTGGCCGGGCGAGGCTAATGGGAAGAAGAGAGAACCGGCCCCGCTGAAACCACCAAAGGCCTTTCTCTCACGGGAAAATCCCGAGAACCCTTCAACCGTGGGCCGGACTCGTTTTAGGGTCGTGACTGCAGCAGGCTGAAGGACTGTGCATGTATCACTGCACGGTCAATGTACTGCGGAATCGTGCATGTGTCAGATGGTCAGCGTACTAGACGAATCAGTTGGGGTGGCGCAATAAACCACGTTCGTTGAATAAACATGCCAAAGTCTAGTATTACTTTAGCACGCCGTCCACCGCACTTATTACGCATACCGCGCCCGTACGTTCATCATGTTGTTACATTGTAACAAATGTGAATCGAGATATCTCTTGACTGAGTCTGAGAGCGGAATACTAAGTTCCACGGAAGACGTGATTTCTCAGGACGCGATGTGCCAAGGAAAGCAAGCGAGCGGGTCGGTAAAGAATAATTGAAAGATTGGAACGTATTACGGTGGGCTTTGTACGGATTGCAATTATTGTGGCTGCATCTTCCGCTAAATCGTTGGGTACATTTGGAAACGCAGCAAGACCAGTAGCTCCGACGGTACGCCCATTTGTTAATTAACCCTCAAATTCCCCTACACTCCATTGCAGTCCAACCTATCCAATAGCCGGTCACTTCTTTTCCCTTTTAATTCTCATTGCACACCCCCCAGAGCGCCGCGACGCCCGTTGCTTTCCGCAAAATTAACCGCCATCGGGCGTAAATTCGTGAGAAACGTTACTTGGCCACGCGACCGTTAATTCTCAATTTCCACTCATTCGCCCCTTGTGCCGGGCCGAACAAAAAGCATTCAAAAAAGAAAGCCGCGGTCCGGCAAAAGGCGGCAAAGGCTAAAAAGCTGAAAAAAGCCTTCCTTCGACCTCCGACGCAAAGCTGGACACCGTCGTGAATCGAGGAGCGCACCACGGGGAGCTTCGTCGTGTGTAATTAATGATCCCCATAGTTATCCCATCACCAATTAAAGGAGCCACGGCGCCTCGTTATTTCGCCAGCGTCGGAGGCGTCGTGCACGAAGGGCGCCACAGCGTCGTCAGGCGCCGACGCCGGTTTCATCCATGTAGTCGTATTCGGCGTCTTCCTCGGCCAGGCATCCCTGGCGGGCCTTAACGAACGGGCGCGCATGAACAATGAACCGTAAAATGCAATTAAGCATTAACGACGCACGCGAATGTCTATTGCGAAGCTTTTCAGTGACTGGCGCTACCCTCCAGCATGGAACGCCAGTGAGGAAGGGAAACGAGCCGGATGAATAAAGCAGCGGAGGGGGAAGTTATAAGCGGGGATAAGACAAACGGGAGATGGAGCGCGCTGGAAGTAAGAAAGCGAACGGCAGAAAGGTGGATGGCCGATATAACGGAAAGAATGAGAAACACGATGAGCGGGAGTGTGTGGGAGTGCGCGAGGAGAGAAGCCGGATAGAGGAGATGAAGGATTGAGAGGCTGCGAGCAGAAGCGAGAGGGATGGACGTTGGGGAGATTTAAGAAAACGGAGATGGGGACCAGAAAGAAGCGGAACGGAGGGGGTATAAAAAGATCGCGGAGAGCGAAAAGTGAGGTGAGACTAGAGAGTTGGGAGGAAATCGGCGAAGAGCATTGCCTTTGAAGCTCGAGGAGGACTTGTCTTTATTCCGCGAGGCGCTTCTTAATTAGTTCATTGTAGCTTCGATTAATTCAACCCCCTGGCTGTCCCTGTGGGATACGGCGAAAAGAGAGAGATCGATGGCCCTGTCGGCACTCCGCGCGTACGTCAAGAGTGTCGTAAATCCTTGCCTGCGGGCTGCTCGATAAATCAAATTATCGTGGACAACGTGACTTCGAAAGTCGTTGGGATTAATCGGATTATTTCGGTTTGACGGACCGCGACGTGGAACGAGGGTAGGACGTTTATGTACTCGCCGATACATTTTTTCTTTTTGCCGAATCAAGACAGTTAACTAGAATAGATCGTTAGCGGGCACGTAGTCCTTATGTGTATAGACTTAGCGGATTTTTAGCTTCGTCGCGTGTAATTAAACGCGACGGTCGAGATCGCGGTCGATCTTCATTTGCAGTACGCGAACCTCGTCTCCTTTTCGAAAAAGCAAAGTGCTCGGCCCATGATTTTTAACCTTTGCGTACAAGCACGTGCAGAGAATGTAGATCCATTAATCGAAGCTCGTGCCGATTATTGAGAACTATGTGTATCACGCCAACAAGTGGCGCCCAATATATTTCTCATAAAATTCATTGGTTCTTCAGATACCATCGCAATAGTGTGTAACCGCTGAAGTCGATACTGTCGACCCACATCGTCGATCCCTACAAATTGAGCCGTATTCAATTCGCATCCGACCGCAATTTCGCTATTTAACGAGGCAAACCCGTAGGACTTTTGGTTGGTGCGAAAATTTAGGATCGCGGTTAGAGGATTGACTCACCTCTGAACAGCCGTTTCTACGTTTGGATACGTTCGCTGCGCCGGGACGCAGGAAAGCAGGATCGAAGAAAAATGGAAAAAGACAGGGTCAGGCAGAAGTGGCTAAGAGGATAAAAAGAGCATAGCCTATCAGTGGCGAGAAGAAGGGCGGATAGCGATAGGGTGAAGTCGAAGTAAGAGAGTCGCTAGAGGCATGGGGTTGGAAGCCGCTGGGTGTACGATAGAGTTTGACGGGCACGAAGGCAGAGGTAGAAGGAAAAGCCGTTGAATGAAGAAGATGGAGAGGAGCGACGCGGGAAGACGCGATTGATTTATGGTAAAAGGAGGCCGAGGAGCGCCTCGTAAGTGGGCTATTTTTCAATGAGGCCGAGGCCAATGGATTCCCATGGGGGAAATGGAATTTTGAGAGGTTTGTGCCGGGCCGGTGCCGCCGTGCCTGTCCGTGTTCGGCTGTGCACTGGCGTATCGAAAGCCACGCTCGCCCGTCATACGTGCTCCGGTCACCCTTCGCTGATTTCACGTACCTCCATATCTACTCCGCTCCACGTTCGCACACAGCCCTACACGCGCACTATTTATGTACATCGGTGCACACCGCCGCGTCACCTATGTATCAATGGCACATACGTATAATATCGAATGGCTGAGCGAAGAGAAAGGGGAACGCCGGTGCAGTCGGTAAGTGCGGAGGCAGAAGAGAAAGGGGTAGACCGGCGTAAGTTATGACTCTCGTCTCTCCCGCTTATTCCGCCTGTCGTCCGCCCCCCGCTCGCCCTCTCTCTCTTTCAATCTTTCTCTCCTCCGCCCATGTCCTCTCTCCACCCACCGCCCCAGCCACCTGTCCAAACGCTTGTATGAATGTATGCATGAGATACGAACTTTATGCTTTATGCATTGAACGCAGAAGCGATAAGGAGTCGCGGGTAGAGAGTGATAGAGAGCGGAGATTGGGGGAGGCAGGTTCGGAGTGAAAGAGGGGTGTGGAAGAAAGGCGGAGAGGCGAAGCGCAGGAGATCCGCAACGAGACCGCACTACGGCGTGGAACGTCTTCGCGGATGCCGTTCTATAGGCCACGATCGTTTCTGCGGATCCGTCTCTTCGTGGAAACCGCGTGAGCGCATCGTGATAGAACGACTTGTTGTGGCAGCGATGCTCCCGCGGCATTCACGACCGTTCGTGTCGGCGGCGATAAACTTTACGGTAGCGACAGCCCACCGCGACTCAGACTTCGCATAGGCGCGCCGAGAATTAATATCGGCCGAATGCTCGACGTTACTGTTCCCCAGCGGCGATCGCGGCGGTGCCGTCGTGTAACAGCGATATTTATGCACCTTACGTGTCGCGAGTCGGCGGCACAACGGTATAGGATTCATTTAAGCAGATAATAAAGTATTACAAGGGAGGATAATTGCTGGAGGATGTGATTCAAATCGGGGGTCGTACTTCTTAACTTCTTAACTTCTCGTCCTACGTTCTTGGCTAGGCTACCTTCTCGATGTCCCATAAACCTTCAAACAGTGCAATAGTAATAGCGAAACGTGACTTCACGCGACTCAAAGCGTTGACTTGGTTAACACGTTGAGTGCCATGTCAGTCATCGGTGACTGACAGTGGAAGATATGATATAAAACCAAAAAATGTACATTGTCCTAAGTAATTACTGAACATTTATTTAAAATGTACTTCATTTGTATTTATTAAAAGATTGTATTACTAATGCATTTTTGTATTTCTTATCAAAAATTTTAATGAATTTTATTGAAACACGGTAAACATAAAAACGGTATGTTACAAAATGTGGCAATTTGTTTAGTATTTTTTACCATTGCTCTACCCGATTGAGTCACATTTCTAAAATGTATGTATTTTTGTATTTCTTATCAAAAAATTTTCAATGAAATTTATTGAAACAATAAACAAGACAAAACAGATTTGGCGCATAATGTGTTGAATGAATCCCCATAAACATTTTTTTCTAAATGTAAACATCTTCTACTACGATAAGAAAGAATGTCCCTAATATATCTACATACCTGCATCGAGTAAATTTCAATCTGTTAGTAGGCTAGTTAATTTTCAATTATTGCTATACCACAATACGAGCGCTTCTAAGCAAGGCGCATGGCCTTACGGAGATTTCCTTAAAAATACGCGTGGCGCTCAACGTGTTTACGACACAGGAAAACTCGGACACCAGCTCCACTTTCCTATCGCAACATAACACTCATCTCTATACATATTGTAAATAATAAACTTCACTAGGTATTCAAATTATCCAAAATTATCTTTTTTTCTATCAACATATTTCAATCTGTTAGTAGTGCATTGCTATACCACAATACGAACGCTTCTAAACAGCGGGCGTGGCCTGACTGGTATTTCCTTAAAAATACGCGTGGCCCTCAATGTGTTAATCACAACGCACTCTAAAGAGTGCCGTTAGCCGGAAAAGCACCCCCGCGATTAATCGTCGCGCAGGCCAACAACAGATTGATTAACTCGCGTAACACTAACGTGACAGCGGCGGCGCATTATGCAAAGTACGCTCGCGTACATTTTTGCGGAGTTTAAAGTCACGATAAACGCGCGGACCGTAATTTAGCCCGTCGCTGGTGCCGCAGGAAGGCCCTTAATAAGGCCACGGCATTACATCGGACATTTTCGCGGTGGCCATTCGTTCGCTATCGCTTCTGGTGTGGGGCCGTTCCATTTTCGCGGTCGCGCGCACGGCTGGATGATAATCTTTATGGTGGCGCAGTAGCTCTTCCGAATTTAACCTGCCAGAGCGGGGGCCGCCTGGCTCGGCATGGCTCGGCATTCGGGGAGGCAGGCGCAAACGCGAATTAGCCCGAATTACATCCGAAACGACTGAGCCCGTTTTCATTCCCCGGACAAACTAGTCGCGGTCGCGTCGTTGGAATTGCGAGGAAAATCGCGTCGCAAGGAAATCGGCGAGCCAGATGACCGTGGTTAGGTTACTCCCATCTGGCCTGTTACCTATCGTCGGCGCGATCTGCCGTCCCATCCGCTCGGAATCTCTCCTGGAGATTTCGACCCGTCGGGGCAAACCGCCGGCACTACTCTCGTCGTGGAAAACGGCGCAATCCGGGCGGGACGTAATTACTGGCCTACGACGTTGCCGAGACAGTTACCGTCGCTCTTCGTGCGGGAGATAGAAGCCGGCAGGACGATTTTCCGACGGGACCATTAACGGATCTACTTGAGTGTCGGTAGAAACGTGGCGCCGCTGAAAAATGGACGCGCCTGCAAATTGACGGAGGATCGTCAGCGAGATGTGCCGACGGTGAAAACGAACGAGAACTCGCGTCGTTTTTGTAGTCGCGTGCTTCGAGCGGCGGTTCGCACGACGTCGGATGCCGGTGCCGGGAATAAGGTCGCTGGCGAGTTGAATTACTTGTCCGCGTCTCGGCCGAGGAATACAGTCGAAGAAGTTTCTGAACTTCCGCGGACGCGTGCCGTATTCGTCCGCCGGCGAGTACATTCTATCATTTACGATCTGTCTGCCGGCGAACACCGGCGTCGAATGTGCTGACCAAGTTTCCTGCATTTTAAACGGAGCTCGCGTAATGCCCGACGGCGCATTTCAGCAACACTTTAAAATTTATCACCGGCACAACAGCCGTCCGTCAGCTTCCACCGGCGGAGTAGGGCGCGCGCGACAATTTTCCGAGCGGCGTTACCTACGCCCTGCGCATTTGCATTACTCAGCCGACAGCTAAACACGTGCATGCGGATTAACGACGACGTCTTGTCTAATTGTCTGCAGGCGCAGGTGCGACAAAGCTCGACATTGCTTAGTAACGTAGAAACATTAGATTCCGTTAGATAGCGCGGTCGTAATAACAACTGTCGCTGGCAACGATACCTCTCGCCCGTCTAACTGCACTGCCGGAGGAGTTCGTCTTCGCCGGTTGCGTTTTATCATTTATGGGGAGTTGGTCTACGCGCGAGACAGCCGACAATTACTCACGCGCCGCGCCCCTTGCGGCAGTAATAACTGTCTGAGGTGAAATTAAGAGACAGTTAATTTATCTCGTGCGATACTGCCGATAGCGCGCGCCGGTTAATTTGCCCGCGCTCTCGTAATTCAGCGTGGCCAAGTGACTCCGGTCTAGGCGCGATCGAGTCAGGATGCTTTCTTCTATTTGGAAAAGTTCAACAGGGATATGGCGTGAGTAACGGGCTAATAGTCGGCGCTCCACTCTTTTCCGCCCGCAAAGAACTTGCCGACGCGCCGGGTAACTGCGGCGGGGATCAATTTATGGAGACGTGATTAATGAAGCGCCGGCTCTTTCGGCGGCGTTCTTTGTGCGGGTCATTTTAAGGGGATAGATTTTCGGAAGTTTGATGAGTGGCTTCGGGGGAGGAATGTCGATTCCTTTGTTTCGCTGCGTGTGCGGTTAGTGACCGGCGAATATTGTGTCGGCATGTTTAACACTTTGACTACCATGATGGTCACCGCTGACCGGCGCAAAAGATTTTACTGAAGATCCAAAATATTCGCAATGGGTAGCAATTATTATTTTATAAATGCAGTTGTTATTAGAATAGTGACTCGATCCTTTGGTCTGCAATACCTGCACATTATTTACATTTTGCATAATTCAGTCGAACGCTGTAGTATTTCATAGCATCGTCGTTCTAATATAGTAAAATACGCTTGGCAGTCAATGTATTAACACGTTTTAGCGTATTTTTTATATTTAATTATATATTAAAGCGTATTTTACTATATTAAAACCGCAACGGGATGAAGTACTACAGAATACGATTGAATTGTGCAAAATGAAAATAATGCGAAGTTATCGGAGACCAAAGAATTGGATCACTATTTAATATTAATAGCATTTTCGAAATTATAAATGCGACCGATTAGGTATTTTTTGAATTTTTCGTGAGACCTTTTGCGCCGGTCACCGATGACCACCATGGCAGTCAAAATGTTAACAATTTGTCGCGCACATTTTGCCGTATTAGAAAGCGATGAAATAACACAAATATTGTTGAACTGCACACAATTAAAACAATTCGGAGGTATTGAAGACGAATGGATTAAATCAGTATTAAAATATAAATTTTTGTGAGATCTTTTGCGACCGTCACCGGTGACCACGACGGCACTGAACGTGTTAATGACTGCACAAAAACAAGTAACGAGAAAAAGACCACCGTTGAGTGTTTTGCTCGCGTAACGTTGTACAGGTAATGTAATGAGGGTCACATATCTAACAACTCTAAGAGATCACCGCTGTGTTAGCTTGCGGCACAAAGAGGCCGTGGCAGATTCAGAAAACTGTTTCACCTTCTTAAGATGGCATGCGGTAACCTACTCTTCTTCAAAATCCGTCACGTACGCAGAAGCAGCGTTATAAACCCGTCCCAGTCTCGCGCCCTTCTTTCCAGAACACATCACAAACGCGTAAGAAAGCAAGCAAACCTACTGCCTCCGAGACACCGCTCATCCTACATCCGAGATCTTCCGTCCTTAGAAAACGGCTAAGAGGGCGATTTATTTAAGCCTCAAGTTTACACAGTTGCGTGCAACATACAAAGTGCATGAAAGTTGCGTCACTCTGTGTAATTCGACGTATGCACTCGAAATCTTTCAAAGTGCGTCTAGACGCAGGTCCTACGACACTCGTATATTTAATGAGTACACATGAATTTACTAGTCTGCAGAGTCAGGCACATGCATAGGAAAATTTGTTAGTCTTCATAGGTCATGCGGTACTTGTTCATCTATGCACATATGCGTACGTACGGTCCACATAAATTTACTCGTTTGCAGAGTCAGGCACATGCATAGAAAAATTTTGTATTCTTCACCGGTCATACGGTGTTCGTACATCTATGCACATATGCGATTTCGTACATCTATGCATATTATTTAAGCCTCAAGTTTACACAGTTGCGTGCAACATACAAAGTGTATGAAAGTTGCGTCACTCTGTGTAATTCGACGTATGCACTCGAAATCTTTCAAAGTGCGTCTAGACGCAGGTCCTACGACACTCGTATATTTAATGAGTGCACATGAATTTACTAGTCTGCAGAGTCAGGCACATGCATAGGAAAATTTGTTAGTCTTCATAGGTCATGCGGTACTTGTTCATCTATGCACATATGCGTACGTACGGTCCACATAAATTTACTCGTTTGCAGAGTCAGGCACATGCATAGAAAAATTTTGTATTCTTCACCGGTCATACGGTGTTCGTACATCTATGCACATATGCGATTTCGTACATCTATGCATATTATTTAAGCCTCAAGTTTACACAGTTGCATGCAACATACAAAGTGCATGAAAGTTGCGTCACTCTGTGTAATTCGACGTATGCACTCGAAATCTTTCAAAGTGCGTCTAGACGTAGGTCCTACGATACTCCTATATTTAATGAGTGCACATAAATTTACTAGTCTGCAGAGTCAGGCACATGCATAGGAAAATTTGTTAGTCTTCATAGGTCATGCGGTACTTGTTCATCTATGCACATATGCGTACGTACGGTCCACATAAATTTACTCGTTTGCAGAGTCAGGCACATGCATAGAAAAATTTTGTATTCTTCACCGGTCATACGGTGTTCGTACATCTATGCACATATGCGTACGTACGATACACGTAAATTTACTCGTTTGCAGAGTCAGGCATATGAGTAGAAAAATGTTGCACTCTTCATAGGTCATACAGTGTACGCACATTGACTTATGTATGCGTACATACAGTACACATTTGCACAGCCAAGCACATGCGTAGAAAAAAGCTAGTATTCTTCATAAGTACGGTACTCGTACATCTACGTAAATCGCGTATGCAACGTGCATCCCATATAATTCGCTTCCACGTGCACATTCGCATATGCATGCACATACTCCAGATACATACATTTACGTTCGTACATGCATCTATATCTACATACCATACTACGCACATAGATGGATGTGTATGTACGTGTAACAAGTACTTCAGAATAGGGAAAACTAAATTACTTTTGAAGAAGAAGCTTTAGAGCTTCGAAATACGCAGAAAGAAGCACTAAACAGAAAATTGCACCAACCACCATAGGACGTTTATCACAGTAAATACACCCTCATATAATAGACCAAGATTGATAAACAAAATAATTGACAACCCCACGTCGCCTAACCGTGGCGGGCGCAATAGCAAAAACAAAAATACCCTGAAGTGGAAGTCCTAGATCTTCGAAATACTTTGGAAGAAGCACTAAAGAAAAACGAGAGAATGCGTGACAAATCCCGTCCATCTAGATATGGAGGGCACAATATTAACAGGTTGACTGCCATAGTGGTCATCGGTGACCGGCGCAAAAGATCTGATGAAAAATTCAAAAAATACCCAATCGGTAGCATTTATAATTTTGTAACCGCAATTAACACATTGACTGCCGTGTGTATTTTGCTGTATTAGAACGGCGATGCTATGAAATACTACAGCGTTTAATTGAATTGTGCAAAATTTAAATAAATTGCAGGTATTGAAGACCAAAGGGTCACATCACTATTCTAGCGATAACTGCATTTTAAATAAAGAATTATTGCTACCCATTGCGAATATTTTGGATCTTCAGCAAAATCTCTTGCGCCGGTCAGCGGTGACTATCACGGCAGTCAAAGTGTTAACACTTTACCGACCGCTATTGACTGAAGATGCCACTGACTAACGACCGACTCTGTTTTGGATATCGCGCAGGAAACGTGTATGTGCCTATTTGTAAAGCTATATAACTGAAAAATACTGAATGTGTTGTTGAGAATTCTTTGATTTCAAAGCAGTGTAATTTTATTATCATCTAGAATTGTCATAATATCATCTGATATTTATTTTATCTGATATAACCGTTGACCACTAAAAAGCCGATTAATCGGCTACCAGTAAATAGCAGCTGGAACCGAAAAGTCGATTAATCGGCTAGCGGTCGTTAAAGTGTTAACACGTTGACTGTCGTGGTGGTCATCGGTGACCGGCGCAAAAAGTCTCAGGAAAAATTCAAAAAATACCCAATCGGTAGCATTTATAATTTTATAAGCGCAACTAATATTAACACTATGCCGTCCGCACGTTTAATTTAGATTTTTTTCGTATCGCACCGGTAGAACTGACTTCGATCATTTCGCGAATCGTCGGCGGTTTTCCGAGGTTCTTGTTTACTAGTCTTATCGTCAATTCTCATGTTTCAATCCTCTCCCTCTATTTACTCGAAAGTACAAGATTCTTTCGTATTACATGTTTATCCATTTATTTATATTTTGTTGGATACTTAGATACCGATAGTTTTTGCATGGCACCAACGTGGTGCCATCGGCACTTACTCAATAGTTTTCGCATGGCATCAACGTGGAGCCACCGAACGGCATAGTGTTAAACAGTGATTCATTTCTTTGGTCTCCGGTACCTTCGCATTATTTTCATTTTGCACAACTCAATCATATTCCGTAGTACTTCATCGCGTTGCAGTTTCAACATAGTAAAATACGCACGGCAGTCAACGTGTAAAAAACCAAGTTACCCGTAAGAGAAAAAGTCAAGTCCCCGGAACATGTAGAAACAACCACCGAACAGTAAAACGCATCATCGAGCATAAGGCGCTTATCAGAACACACCAAACCCAATATATGCCTCTGCGCGCACGTATTTACGTATGTCGTTCCGACGAAGACCCATACCGCACCGCGGCAAACGTCGTTAGGCGGAAAGTGCACGGCGTCGCGCACTTTTAGCCGCAATACCGCGTCATTTGCCAACGTTAATGGACGCGACGACACAGGGGGCTTCTTGTGAGAGCGATCCGGGGCGCGGGTGTCATTTTGTCGGCTGCGGTGAAGCCCGTGACGGGAGATCGAGGGACCGGTGGCCAAAGCGAACATTCCGAAGTGTATGCCGGATTCCTGCGCGTCGTTGCGCAGAACTGTGCGGAAAATGAACCGCAGGAATGAATGCACGGCGCCGGGGATGTCAACGTTATTATCGGAGAATCTTGCGGGACGCAGCGACGTAGCGACGAGTTGTTTGACATCGCGCGCAGGTTGCGTGGGTCGTGCGGGAATTAGCGGAATGTATAAATCGAGACGGACGAATTCAGTAATTAATGCGGCGTTCGGCGTAATTGGATGTGGAGGCACGTAGGCCGGCTGAATGTTGCGGGCCGTTTCGAAGTTGGGCACCGTTACGGGACAGGGAACGTTCGGATGATTTAACCCATTCGAGACGACGATTTTTTTTCTTTATATTATTCATTTTTAATAAAAAAACATGTTTACTATGAAAATCACCCAATTCGTAAGTGAATTCACATAAATAAGATCATTGCACACCGGGTGTGCAGCTCGCTCCTCGGTAAATTTTTATTGCGAGGAGCGGATTGAACACCACGTGTACAATGTAAAATAAAATGAAAATACATCATTAAAAAATTTATAAACACTTATTTCAAATATAGTTAGATTATATAAACCCGTTATTTTGCTTTCAATAATAAAGAACAGAATATAATGCAAAGAAAATTAAAAAAAAATAGTAAAAAGTTAAAAAAAATAAGTTGAATAATGAAAAAAATAACATAAACGAGAAATAAATTTTTAGAAAAATGTCTAAAGATAATAAAGTAATGTAACTCAGTAATAAAAAAGAAAATATAATTTGTAAATACATTTTTAGGAAATAGTACACTGATCGTAAAGTAATTATACATTAGTTTATTACTACGTTTATTACTACGTATTACTACGTTTATATTTTCCTTCGTAGCACTGTCGGCAACTCATAGTATTTTACATGTAAGAAAGGCTTCAGATAATTAAAAAATTTTTTGGTACACAGTAAAACCAATGCCAAATATGGTTGTCCTTTACTTTACAGATTTCATTAGTTCAAGAAAAATCTTATTTCGACGATTAGTTTACTCAAAATAACTGATAATTGCACATTACTGTTATTGCACACACGGTGTGCAGGCCGTCTTATAGCCTCGGAAATAAATTACACACATGGTGTGCAATCGGTCTCGAATGTGTTAAGCGCGATTGACGATCGGAGATGCGTGCGAACGTCATTTTTGGAAATTGCGAAGGCGGGAGTTTTATGGGCGGACGGTATGGTTCGCGCGGGATGATCGTAATTTTTGGCTTTTCCGAAGGCAAACGCGGCGCGGGAAGGCGCAGATTTTTCTCTGAATTTTACATGAGTGTAACGTATACCGTGTGACATTGTACGTCAAGATGACTTATGACGGCGATTGATGTACCGCCGGACAGGCGAGATATGTGTCCGTTAACGCATTGGTTTATACCATCGGATGTGAGCCAATCGATGCAGTTATTGTCGATTCTTTCTCTTTCCGTTCTGTCATCGGATCGCACCGACTGCGCTGCGCGCGTTATATACGACACACGCTACACATCGCGCACAGGGCAAACCCCGCTAAGAATTGTATCGCTGTTGCCGCTTCGAAAATCAGCAATTTCGTTGCACAAAATCGCTATTCGTCATTATACAATATTACGCTACGGCTGTCGCAGCGATTATTATGTAAAACGCACTTATTATGTTAATTGCCCAACGTATGCGCGGCGACCAATTTTGCGCGTCGACGGAATTTTCATAAAAGTCCGTCACTCCGGCTGGCTAGCTATTATTCCGTCGCAACGAAAGTTGGGTCGCACGCACATACTTCCCATTCGCAGAATTCGTCCGAGTTTATACTCGACACTTTAATTCATTTAATGTAAATGGTTACGTGAACTTTCGCGACGATAAAGTTCCGTTCGTTCGGCGCGCAGGAGACGGGGACGGGAAGTTTGCAAATCGTTAGATTGGAAGCGCGAAATGCACTTTGCCGGTGGGGCGGCGCGATAAAACAGAACTTTATGAATCTTTACGGTCGCAGTGCCGTCCGCGGGGGAACCGACAGTCTTTGTTTGCGCTATTGTCGCGGCGTCGCGATTTAATCGTAATAATAACGCATCGTTTGCCAGCGTTAATGGGTCCCGACGCTGGCTGCGCGACGCCAGTTCTTGAATTCGCTGAAAGAAGACGGAGAAGGAAACCTGCGGGATCATTCTGTCACGCAGAGTCCGCTGCGCGATTCGAAACTTCGGTCGGAAAAAACAAGCGGACGTTGAACCGAGTCAGTTGTTACCCCGATGCGGGACAGAAAAGTCGCAGATTATTTTAAGTAGTGCTTTTACGAGATCAACTGCGGCGGCAGTTTTATGACGGCGAAGTAGATATTTCTGTATCGTTTATGTTGAACGCTGCTAAGTGGAGTGCGATTAACGTCGGTTGCGTGTTCCAAGGATTGGAGCGGTTTGTAAAACGGTATTTCAGAAATGTTCTTTTGCCGGTAAAGTAAAAGTTTATTTGCGCCGCGGGTATTTCGAAAGCAAAATTCAATAAAGGAGCTGAGGTGTAGTTTATTGTTCCGCGACTAATCTTATACGTGTGCGATAAGTAGTGGTGGTTTACGTTTCATATTTCGGTTCGTTGGACTTGCGGATATATCTGTTTGTCCAAATGGTCCAATTTGTCTTTGTGATATTTATGGAGGTTCGTTAGATGTTGGCACACCGCATTGTGTGTTTAAGGACGAAATATTTTTGCGCGTTGTCAAAATCGCTCGAGCTTAACGTTAATTTCAATACTTCATGACGAACTTGATTCTGTAACGGGTAAAAAAGAGATGTGGCATTTTTCGACACATTTGTATGCCTGGTATTGTTATCGACAAAACACTCACTTGACAGACGACTGATCATATTTCCAATAAGATCCGCGTGGAACGCTTTCCTCCGCTCCGACTGTACAAAGTGTCCCCGTCAAAAAGTTGTCAAGTTCTATTTTGAACTGTCACGTTTCCCATATCTCGCAACATTTACAAACGCTCGAGTCAAATTATGGTTTCATACGCAAAATCGGATTGTGAATGAATTCCTACTGCCAACTGAACAATTGATATTAATGCGAAAATTACGGATCGCGATTATCTAATTAAGTATATAATTACAACGTATTAATTAAGATACTTTACGCGTTAAATGCCTTAGTACATTTAATATATTAATTGTATTCCCGTACATCTACTAACACACGATAGCGCCAGCATGTTCTCATACTTCGAGATTGACAATTTATTGACCCACATGCACCGTAAAATCATTGTGTTTCACGTAAATGCACAGTCCATCGGTTACATTAGACTAAGAGTTTTATGTAATCTTTTTCTATTAACCTTTTTCCGTAATTCGCGAAAATGTTTTCGGACCGCACGATTTTTTCCCAACTTTAGGTCTGAACAAAAGAATCAGTTTACTGTCCTTAAAGACTACAGTGGCGCAGTATTTGCATATGCGACAACAGGATCGTTAGATAAGAAAACCTTTGTTTCCAGTGCATTAAAATGCGAAGGGAAAACGCGTTCCGGACCTGGAGACTACACGGACAAAGAGGACAAAACCCGGTTGTTACAGCGAGTGCAGCGTACGGCGAAGACTCGAGTCACATAAGCAGTTTCTATGTTAAATTTTTCGCGTAACGGACATGCGCGGACTCATGTACGCCATTCAATAAACTTGATATTTTCATATCTACTCCGTGCGTCTCGTAACAGATTTTTCTACGTCGCCACTCTTCGAAGCATACCTAAACGACAAATCTAAACTGAAAACATTGCTGTTAATCAAATACCGTCCTTCTAAATTAACCCCATTTTTCGGCTCTTACATAAAATAAAATACGTGATAAAACATCTTATTTCGTTCATTATTATTAATAATTCTGCAAATTTAATTGGCGCATCAAATTTTGACAGTGAACCCTAATTAAACTTGCGACATCATAAAATAAAATGTCTATCATTGCCGTTTATGAATGCATAAATTCATAAATCTTGCGTGTCTCACGCAAGGAGTATTAGGAACTATTGTGTGTTATTATCGTAATCAAGGAACACGCGGCCATCGTTAGTAATTCGCGATACTGTTATCGGGTGTCATACGCTTGAGCATTTTAATAACTTGAAGAATGAAATGAATTTTCCACAAATTCTCCTTCGTGTCCCCACAATAGTGTCTAGACAAATTTATGATTCTTGTCTTCCACTCAACCTTCTCTCCCTTCCCATGGTAAATTCTCCTCTTTTCAAACTCATAATCCTATAGGTGTACCTAATGAGACATAACCGCAAGATATAGGACCTATTGCATATAACCTATTTTCACCAATAAATAAAAAAAAACATAAATAATTATTATGAGAAACCTGTATACAGTGTTAGCATCGGATTAGATTTATCGACCAAAAGCTAATTATATCACGTTCATCTTCGCTGCAGTCATATTATCATAATAAAACTTTCTAACAAACTTGATATCAAACACATCCTTTTTCCACACATTCATTCATAAAACTAAAACAGTAATTTCATTACAACCTAATTCTATACTAGACTAGCTGCACAAACTTTGCACGTTCAAACGTTTGACGAGTATACTCGCCGCCGTCTATTTCCCGGGACCCACTTTAGACACACTTTTCACAAACGTCCCAACACCCAACTGGCTAAAGCGCTAACATTTCGCGATCATGCTCCTACGACACAATTACGTTTCGACTGAACGTCCTCGAACTAATTGACACCGTAAGTGCCGAGAACATCTCTGCCCACGTTAAGACACGGTGGCCGACGATTGAGACCCCGGCGTCGTCGAGAACCGTCATAATTAGGACGATTAAGCCCCGCCGGCCTTTCGTCGTCGTCCTCCAAGAAAATCAGGCCGCGCTTTTACAGACGAGTTTCCGCGCGCCTTCGTCCGCTGGCGTAAAGACCGCAATTACATCTGCAACCGTGTCGCTGTGGCATATGCAGCGCGGGAGCATCGTGAATTATGCCGCGAAACGGTTCACCACTGGTGAAACAGTAATCGCGCGACCGCGAGGCTAACGCAAACAACAGCGACACGCGGTTGTATTCATCGTAAAGTTTCACACGGCCGCGGGCACTCCGTGCAGTTGCTCGTGACCATCTGGCGAGCCCGATATTTTGGCACTTCCGTACCTCACGTCGTAAACTCTTTATACCGCAGTCAGCGGCGGCTGTTGGCCGTGAAAACGAAAGCGATGCCGCGCGGTTTCGTTGTTCTTCGGCATTTTCATGGTTCCATGCCGAGGCGGTCAGAAGAGAAACGCGTAAGGGGAGTAGCGTAGAAAAGTCGTTCACGCTGTTGTCCTGACGGACGGAATCGAAGCGGGACAGTTTGGGAATAGGGACAGTTGCTTGACAATTTCTGGGCTCGCAATAGTGCAGCAATTTAGACATTTTAAAAGTAGCTTAGCGTTTACTTCGGAGGACTTATTGAGTAATTGATTTCGTAATAAGTATTAACCCTTTGAATGCTATGGACGCATATATGCGTCCACCAAAAGCTATCGGCTTGGACCATGGGCGCACATATGTGTTTGCCAAGTTTTTCAATTTATGACGTGCTGCAGTTGCAATTATTAACGTATGCGATAAGTACGTGTATGTCCTTCAACAAACAACTTTGTTGCATTTAATTTGGCGTAACTATAGAATTATAATGATAATTTATTTGCGCCTTGTAAAATCTATTACCAGAATTCACACTGGCGAAACAGTATTCCGTCCTTAGTGAGTGCCTCGGCTGAAAGTATTCAGCAGTCAAAGGGTTAAACAGCAAAATCCCTTCAACTACAAACTCGCCGTAAATTTGTGGGGTACTACCAAATATTAATTTATATTAATATTGAACTAAATTTGATAGAAAGTGTCGATGATTGGGTCAATGTTGACTCGGGATGAAATTTTGAGTCAAAGTATTGCGGATTATGAAGTTTACTTTAGGGGTCGAGGACTTTACGCTAGTTCCGTCGAAGGATTAGATTTACAACGTGTGATTATATTCGACCTTATTCCCGGCAGTTTGTGGTATTTGACCGAAAGTTAAATGACCGGTTCTGCGGAACATCGTATAATGCGGAGTCCGTGAAGGTATACTCCGGACTGACTTATCCAACTCTCTTTCAGTGTTCGAGCTTTGAGCAATGTAAGCACTCTCTGAAGTGTTTGTCTAAGCAGCTTTCGCTGCAGCTTCGTGGTATCTGAGGCATCTCAGCCTTCTGACCTGTTTGGTTCTTTGCGAACGGATAAGAAACGTAGCCTTAAACTTTCGAACAATGTGAATATTGCATAGTCTTCGAAGCACCAATAAATTACACCGTGAGCGTTGCCACTGTACATTATATCACGCATAAAAAATCTGACACTTAATTATCAGATAAATAGAAATCAGCCATTAAATGAATCGCCACGGCTCCTTAATTTCAGCTTGACGCCAAGCGAGACGCGGCTATTAGATCTCAAATGAAATGACGCGAAACGGACGTAAGAAAGTAATAAAATTATCGACCATCAATTCCCACTTATCGACGTATTACGGCATAATTACGTACACCGCGCGCGACTGGCCACGACGTTAAATGATTGTCCGTAATTACGTCGCCGGGGGTTCATAAAAAAGCCAAGAAACACGCGACGCGAAACAATCGATGTCCATTACCGCGGCCGAGGTGGCCCGACCGCGAAGAAAAAGGGGCCGGGAACACGTTGCCATGAAAATACGATCCCGTAGTTGCAGCCAGTGTGCTCCGTGCGATCTCAATTAACGCAGTATCCCAGCCCGGTAGCGTTTTAATTACAGAGCTAACGGTCGCTTTACCCGCCGGGCGCCACATTACTCTCTCCGCCCGGATATAATCGACGACAAGCAACGCGCGTAGAAAAGCGCAAGACGCAGGAAAAAAGCGAACCAGTCCTCCAGCAAGGGAGCACGCGGCGATCGGTGCGGGTCGTTTGATAAATTTTATGGAATCGAACGAAACACAATATTTTCGCTCAACTGCTCCTTGGGTGCCCCCGCTGCTCCAGCAGGACGAAGGTACCTGTTCCTGACACGTGGATCGCCGTTATTCAGTCAGGCGATACGGAAACCGGGCTCGCTCGTACGTGATCCCCTTCGCCATCTTCGACTACTTCTTCAACCCCCACGAAGCCACCCCCGGTGCGTTTTGTTCGACCGCGCGCATGTACGTGTAACGTGGAATATTATTGGAAAGCCCGTGCGATACACACACGGCCCACGTAATTCCTTCGTTCGCCTCTGCCTCGATAATATCCGCCCGCGAGGGGGTTACGTAAACGCGTACACACTGCTCGTGACAAGGAAGTCAGCACCGTGGAAATCTAATCAGGAACGTTTTCTGCCCGACCCCTCGGCGACCCCTTCTAGCAGTCGCTGGTCGCGCAAGGAGGTCAGTTGCCAGCGTTGCCCTCACGTCGTCGTCTAAGAGTCTGTCGACAACCGGAAGTCGCGATTCATTTAACCGCCTTTCGCTCTTCATTGCGCGCCAGCGGCCGCCTGTCGATTCCGGTCATCATCAGTTATTGGCCAAGCTCGTGGATTTCTTGCGGAAATACGGCTACGCGCGCCGAGTCCGCAAGGAACTCGTTATGGCCGAAGTTCGACTTACGGGTCGCCGACGATGCGCGGGAGTTCGGGAGGACTATTAGTCGGAAGGTTTGTTAATGGGTGGTTAAGGCTGGAGTCGTGCCAATTGTTATGCGGAATGGAAGGTTGTGTGCGCTGGGCAGTGTTGTCAAAGAAGGATTGCTAATATGATATGGTGTTTTAGGCGATCTAAAGGTGGACTGCAGTATCGTGATACATGTGATATTGGAATGGTGCTTCAATACTTTTGCTTCTAACAACTCTGCGTTACCTTCATTTTGCACGATTTAATCATACTCTGTAGTATTTCATTGCATCGCGGTTCTAACATAGCAAAATACGCGGTGACCGGTGCAAAAGATTTTACTAAAAATGCGAAAAATTCGCAATAAAGCCTATTTTCAATCTTGTAGAAGCAATTGATATTGGAACGGTGCTTCAATACTTTTGCTTCTAATAACTCTGCGTTACTTCCATTTTGCACGATTTAATCATATTCCGCAGTATTTTATCGCATCACCTTTCTACGTTATCTTTTTACCTTTTATTTGCAAGATTTAATAATACTCTGCGTTATTTCATTGGATTGCAGTTCTATCATAGCAAAATACGCTTAGCAGTCAACGTGTTAATACGTGAAACTAGAGAGTATAATATTTATAAACAATAACAACACAATCAAGACACTTTCGTGTTATTTCCTAATCTTTCGTCATTTCGTCTTTACGTCTTATCGTCAACTAACTACTAAGCAACCAAATAACACGATTCACAAACTCGTCACCTATGACATATCAACATAATAATTGAGGATCATAGGTGACCTTTCATTGCCAATTAGAGAACCCTGTATTTGAGATCCCACATACATATGTGTTAAATATGAACTGAGATATAGTGTTTTTATGAAAAATATGTACTGCGACGTGATGTTTCCTGTGTGTGTTAAAAATGAACTGCGTTGTGGTGTTTTATGTCTGTAAAGATGTACTGCGATGGGACGTTTTATGTGGGTTAAAGATGGACTGCGATATGCTGTTTTATGTAGGTTAACGATGATGGATATGTATAACGTCTTGCTTCTCCGGCTAGAATATAGTGAAGCAGCGAGGAGAAAACGATAAGTGAATATACTCTCGTTTCTTCTCGCTGTATACTTATTTCCGGAAGACACATCTTGGGTTTCTTTGAAAGTCGAAGCTCAGGTGCGTCGAGCGTCTCGCGAGCGTTCCACCGTCGGAAATGTAAATGGAGCCTGTGCGTGTTTTGAAGCTCGCCGGTTGTTTATACGTAGCTACTTATCTGCATCGGCCCGCGTTATGCAATATCGGGAATACAGTGCACGTATGCAATTTCTCCATAATTCCTTGTCTCCGGAGTCCATTCCATTTTCCCGTCTTTCCCTGCACGACATTCGCCCCTTTGATAATGTCATTTCTGGGTGAATCGTGACCGGGGCACATGTTGCGTCGTACGAATTAATTACCGATGCGCGGAGTCGAGTTCGTTATACAATTCTACCCCTTTAGTTGAATGTGTCATGATTGGAATTTTCGATGCTTTTCGTCTATAAGGACAAGTTTGCCGAAAAGCTTTATAAAACGTTCGCCTTTAAAACGAAGCAATACACACGATTTGCATCTAATAAAACTGCGTACGCCAAACAATAACCGTTTCAACGTTACACGTCCATTGCATAATGCCACGTGCTTACGCCCGGCTATATCACGTGTTTGCATAATTTCGAAATAATCTGCGTTTTCTTTTAGAACGACGCACATGATACAATATACCGCCGAGAAGCCCGGGAAATTTTTCCGCGCGGCGTAAACTCGTACGTTGGGTATGTGCACTATGTCTCAGAACGCCGAGTTACGTGTGCCGAAAAGGGCGGAACAATTTTCTGTTCAGCGTTTATTATGAAATGCCTTTCCGTCACTCGCAACATTCCATATTTTTAATGATCGTGTCGTTTCTCGCGCGTCGCTTCGCCGCTCGTCTATCATAATGCGAGAAACGGCACAGGAAACGAAACTCAATGTCACTGTAGAAAGTATGTGCAGCGTGCGCTTTACCTCCTGGCACTGTGCAGTTACGCGCTGGAAAGCTGGAAGATTCAAACTCCGGGAAAAAGAATGACAGCACTGCAGGTATCAATATCGCCACGCTCGACACTACTTCGCGGCTTTTAGTTTTCTACTTCGTAAGCGTCCACAACTTCACCGGGTTTGAAGATAAAATGAACATGTTGCTGGTGCATTTCATTCGCTCACGTTCTCGCAATTGTCGTGTACCGTATTGCACGAGAATACATATTGTACTTGATACGTGTCATCATCGATGAAACGGTTAGTAGGTACACAGAGTCAAAGGGTAAATACGTCTCATTTCTAACTTCGCGTGTGTGCCGCCGCGGTCGGTACGCAAGCGAAATCTTTTTGTCTTCCTTTCGCATGAGTTCCGATGCAAAGCTCGCTGTATTCGCCGAAGTCGCGCTTAGTCAGTTCATCGCAGTGTCGTTATGGAGTTGCAAAACTGGAAGTTTCTTCATCCTTATTAAGCTGTTTCACGTAGAATCGTTCAATTAGTCGCGCTGCTCGGAATTGTCGCACTTTACGTTATTCGTTAACACGTTAAGCGCCACGCCGGGCCCTAGGGACCGGCGCTATACTTTTCGTTCGGGCTTCGTCAGCCTGCACGGACCGGTGGCGGACTTTTCGTTCGTATTCTCATCGCGCATATGTCTGTCCTTTCGTACTTGTGAGATTGAACGTTTAATTTAGGCGGCATCGTTTTTGTTTGGTCAGTGGTTTAACACGTTCACGCCGGCGTGTACCACCGGTGGTTCACGCTCGACAGTTCCATCCGGAGTGAACATTTGATTAGACGCCGCTCATCATAAAAAATATAGTTCGTTTAGTAAGTGGACAAAATTGCCGTATAGTTGAACATTTAAATAATTGAAATATAAATAATTGAAACAAGCAACAGTCGTGAGCCACCAAATGAAGCGCTGCATGAATTCGAGCGCCGCCTCACAGCGAAAAACATGAAAATCGGCCCCGGCGTGGACGTGTTAAGGAAAATAATATAATACATAAAAACACTAATGTGAAATGGTATGAAATGGCATCGAAAATTGGCTTTTGAATTATTATTGAACACCGCTGTTGTAAATTCCTTTTTCATAGACCAAGAAACAACGGGCCAGAAGAGGTCTATCACAATGTACCGTCAAAAATTGATGCACACACTTCTGCAGAAGGAGGAACAAGTGGACACCCGTATAAATCCTTAATATAAGTCCCTAGGGCCCGGCGTGGCGCTTAACGTATTAAATCCCTGAACGTGTGCGCATTGTCAACTTTTCGGCACAAACGACATTTCCCACGCACTCAGCGCCCCGCTGTCACGTTACTGCAGAGAATTGAGCGCGACCCCCAAACGATCAGGGCTGATTCTTTGCGAATGACTTCATTCCCGCTGCACACATTGCACAGCTTTTACTGCGAAGTGTGACGTGCGTACGAAAAAGTCATACGAAGCTGAGTGGTTTTCGTATGCACGACGAGGTGCCATAACACGTTTCCTCTATCAAGGGTGTTCGTGGCCGTGTCACGCTGGGATGCGATGTGTGACCCCTTGGAACTAGACCATCGTCAGGGGAATATTTCGTTTAATGGGTGAAACGACGCGCAAGCGAGTCTCCACGCTCTGAGGTGCCTTTAATCACTGATCAGCGTGTCGCGGGGCTGGCAAAAAGCTGACCGTAGCTGAGTGCAGGAGAATTAGGGGTGTAACGCTCCGCACGTGACCGTGTATAACCTGTACGCTTAACGTGCATGTAAAGGTTGCGCTCCGAAATTGGTCGCACGTGAATTTTGTTACAAGAGGGTCTGTCGGTGTACTGCAGGGTTTTTGTCCGCTTCTTTAAAACGGCGGGTTACGTGATGAAATGTGCCGCGTTATGAATAATTATGGTCAGGAGCGTGTTATTCGAGAGACCGAGTAGACAGTGTTTGCAATATTTCACCTGGAGAAAGGAAACACAGGAATGGGCGATTTGCGAGTATTTTAGAGCTGTAATAAATATAGCCTGTAGAGGTCTTTAAACGGACGCGACTATGGGCAGTAATTATGTTGTGCGAGGAGTGGTGTTTAAAGAGGGAAAAATATGCGGGTTCGATACTTAACATGTATACTGAATGTGGATTGAAAGCACTTTATGTGCTATTATTAAGGTATTGCGATGTTTTCGCTGCTCCCTGATGAGAGAAGCTATTCTAAGAGGACAATTGTCCCTGCATGATGTTATAGATTTATCAAGGATATTATTTAATTTTTTCCACAAAGGATTGAATGACATAAAGACTACCCGTAATGCCAAAGATTAGATGTAGAACGTGAGGCGAGTCGAGTAGCAGGAGACGTCGTGAATCTTCGATAATAACGAGCGTAATAACGGTTTCCCAGTAAAATACGGACGCGTTAAAATGTTTATACTTCGGAATAAAACGTATTTACGACAAAGATAAATGCATTCGTTGTTGTCCCTCCTAGCTGGATGGAAGGGATGAGTTGGGAGCAAATAAAGTGGAAGGAGAGAGGAAGAGAGAAGCTATGATACACTTCGTGGTTAAATAATTTTCATCACCGCGAGTTACGAGGGGGATAAGATAAGTTGAAGCCGGCAGTAAAGTGAATTAACAGAACGATAAAGCGTCGATACTTTACGAGCAGTTTGTTCCACTCCGTCTTAGGTATGATCGCGTCCGTTTTACGAAATGGTCCTGTTGTCTTTATTCAAGATAATATTGATTCTTAACAGATTCTTCCTTCATTTATGGACGATCGCATTAATGCCGATTTCTGCGTTTACGTTCTCCGGTATTATTTTCGAAAAACGGTTACTGAAGAGTACGGCTGACAATCGACGATCGAGGAGTGCAATTCTATCCTCTATTTCTGAGAACAAGTTTGAATCGCGCTTTTATAACATTTCGCCCTTTTAGTCGTCTTTCGCCTTTCTTTTCATCGGGGACAACAAGTTCCCTGACAACTTGCCAACCGCTTGCGAAGTTTAAGAACGAGCCAAGAAACTGAAGTATCAAAATCAAAGTCTTTCGGTCACTCAGTTTTCCGAGTCTCGGGCGCACTTAATCCCGCCGTTCCCATTAAACCGAGAAGCAAAGAGAGGTACTCGTAGCTCTAACAGCCACACTTCCAGTTGAGAGCATACTCTCTTCGCGTACGTGTGTGTGCGTATCCCTGGCTACGTATACAGCGTTTCAAAATAGAACTGAAAACGCAGATCTGCACTTTTCTCCTTGCAAACAGAACACTACGCAAGGGTCAAAACAAATAGTTTCTCAAGTCCAGAAACGTTCTAAACATAGAAAAGCACGACCATAATTCACACCATTTTCCCTACACTTAGTCCTATGAGAACTGCAGTTCCACCAGTGAGAGTAATCAAAAGCATAAGCGAACGCTTTTCTATTTTAAAAACTACAGTCTGTACCAATTCTCCTACAACTTAGTACAGTGGGATCCGAAAATTCCCCAGCGAGTGTAATAACAAACGTATGCGGACACATTTTTGTTTTCCAAGATAGCGAAAAGATAAGAGATAACAAGCGCGACAAAGTTAGAGACAAAGCAGTCGACAACTAAGAGAGAACGAGTACATGTGAGAGAGAGAAAGGGATGTAAAATAACTAAAGTTTGGAGGTGGGTTGCGACAGTCCACGAATGGGTTTGCATGTTTAATTTTTGCCTAGACCTAGAATTTTTGCCAATTCTTGCTTAATTAACGCACACCCATAAAATGACCGAACACTACAAAAACGAAACCTGCTCACCTCTATTAAATCACGTACCCCACAACAACGAGTATTACTACCCCACACTTGCATTCACCGTTTTAAACTCTCTATTAAGATATCCTATTTTCAATCGAATAATTAACTAGGTAGTAATTTAACACGTTGACTGCCACGGTGGTCACCGGCGCAAAGATTTTACTAAAAATGCAAAAAATTCGCAATGAAGCCTACTTACAATCTTGTGAAAGCAATTGATGTTGCAACGGTGTTTCAATACTTTGGCTTGTAACAACTCTGCGTCACTTTCATTTTGCACGATTTAATCATACTTTGCAGTATTTCATCGTATCGCGGTTCTAACATTGCAAAATACTCTTGGCAATTAATTAATGGCATTAAACTTTATACAACTCTCAACCACATATACTCAAAACAACCCCCAACGCGTTCTCAAACATTTAACTTTTCTGTTCTCCCAATTTATCCCAATTCTCACCCCCCGGTTCCTTGCTTGACCGAGCTCGGGACTTTGAAGCGTCCTGTACACATCGTAAGAGAGCATTCAGCGTGCTGAAAGCTCACACCTTTCGTTCGTGCCGCGATTCTCACCCGGAGCACGCAGCTTCCCGCGACACGATCGTTCTCTCGAGTGTCGCTAATTATTTTGAGCCGCACGGGGCGCGGGATGTCGTGTCGCGTGCAAAACGCGCGGAAACTTTCACGAGAGCGTCCCCGCCCATTGTTGCTTGCCGTTGCGGTCGAGAGGCACGACCACGTGCCGTGCCACGAGGGCGAGACTTAATTCCTACGCTGGGCGACGAAGTCGGTTTCTGTCGCTGACATCCTCCCGTCGTTTGACGGCGTTCCGTTTTACACCGTAACCTGCCCTCTTCACGAACTCTCGCGACCTTCACTGACTCCGCTTCCGGCGACGCGTGTATAGGTGCAGATTGTCGGAGCAAACGTGGACTGTCGCTACTGTTCTACTAGTAAATTCGAAGGTGTATCATTGGCTTGATGCGCACCTCTAGGCAGAGGTGAAAGTATATAATCAGTTGGTCAGACGGGTTCTTTATGTCCCAAAAAGCGAAAACATCAAAATATGCGTGTAGAAGGGGTGTTATTAATTTTGCACGGGATATCCTGTGTTACAGGGTCCAGTTATAAAGCTTGTCCGAGCAAACGTGGACTGTCGCTACTGTTCTACCGGTAAGTTTGAAGATATACGATTGGCTTGATCCGCACTTCTAGGCAGAGGTGAAAGTATATAATCAGTTGATCAGGCGGTTTGTTTATGTTCCAAAAAGCAAAAACATCAAAATACGCATGTGGAAGGGGTGTTATTAATTTTGCACGAGATATCCTGTGTCACAGGGTCCAGTTATAAAGGTTGTCCGAGCAAACGTTGATTGTCGCTACTGTCCTACCAGTAAGTTTGCAGATATATGATTGGCTTGATCCGCATCTCTAGGCAGAGGTGAAATTATATAAATAGTTGTTCACGCGGGTTCTTTATGTCCCAAAAAGCGAAAACATCAAAATACGCATGTGGAAGGGGTGTTGTTAGTTTCGCACGAGATATCCTGTGTCACAGGGTCCAGTTATAAAGCTTGTCGGAGCAAACGTGGACTGTCGCTACTGTTCTGCTGGTAAATTTAAAGATGCATCATTGGCTTGATCCGCACCTCTATGCAAAGGTGAAAGTATATAATCAGTTGTTCAGGGGGGTTGTTCATGTTCCAAAAAGCGAAAACATTAAAATATGCGTATGAAAGGGGTGTTGATAATTTCGCACGGGATATACTGTGTCACAGGGTCCAGTTATAAAGCTTGTCGGAGCAAACGTGGACTGTAACTACTGTTCTACCAGTAAATTTGAAGATACGTTATTGGCTTGATCCTCACATTTTGGCGGAGGTGAAAGTATGTAATGAGTTGTTCACGCGGGTTCTTTATGTTCCAAAAAGCGAAAACATCAAAATACGCGTATAGAAGGGGTGTTGTCCATTCCGAACAGGACGTCCTGTGTTACAGAACCTTAAACGGTCAGGGTCCGCGTTTGCTTAGACAAGCTATGCCTCTCGGTCGCTGCTTTCATGACGGCTTCGCTTTGTACGGCCGAAGTCGGTAACTTTCGAATTATCTTCGGCCGGATGGGAAACGTGTCCGGAAAGAAATTTTACACAGGATGCTCTCGTATTTCCGACGGACGGCGGAACCGCCGGCGGGCGGGGATCGCGGAAACTTGCCGGTGCACTTTATTTTCCGGCCGCTTCGTTTTGTTGAATTAAAGACCAGTGTGCTTGGGTTTGGGGTTGTTTGGCTGTACGAGTCAGTTGGGGCAGAATGAAGCGTGTGTTTCTGGATCTTATTGGAAAGTGCTGAGACGGTGGCGAAACTACATCACTTTTGTAATCGAATGTCACGTTTGGCCAATTTATTGGATGTTGGCAAAAAACGGTCACAGTGGGGATACAGTTGCTGTCTGTTTCAGGGTATAAATTTCTGTGGGTTTTGTTGCGCGTTGCTTCAAAGCGGCGACCGTGGATTCATGGTTACTGTCTATTTGATGGTGCAAATTTCTGTCAGGAGAAGTAACCATCTGTGCACGGACAAGACGCGGTAGATGTCTGAGCAGGCCGTGCAAGACAAAACTGTGGGCCAGAAACTTTACCCTTTAGCTCTTTTGCGTCAATCACTGTCCCGGATGCAGCCACCGTACATTAGTTACCGGAACACACGGTGGAAAATTTCGGCAATACAAAATCTCCGCTTGTTACGCCATTAAAATTCTACTACTCTTCTTCTCTACTCTTCGCGATATTACGTAGAGTGCACCGCACAAAAATAATCTTCGTTTAAACATCGTCGATCATCAGCTTATATAAGGTAGCAGTTAATACTGTGCGCACACATCGTAAATCTCATTGCGATTCTCCGCGAAGTTATTATATGAACCTCAACTCTAACGTGAGAAAGATCCCGCATGCGACGCATATTAATCCAGATTTATGTAAACGAAATTTTTCCCTCATCCGCTATCCATGCATAAATGTAACGATCCCCGGCGGGTCTCGCAAACTAAAAAATCAGAAACGAAAGTGCGACAAGCAACTCCGGGAGTCTATCATAGTCCTGTTCGCGGATCTCTTGACGCTCGACTGCTCGCCGGAATTGATTCCCTTTCCCGGGCCAGACCCTTCGCTTCTGCGGAGGCACGTGACGCAAAAATCTTCCTGAACGTGACGCTGCCTGGCATCATGTATTCCGCTCAGGAATAGATAAGAAGTCCGTTGGAAGCGGGTGCGCGGTAATAATTATGCAAGGAATATCACGGCACAGGGCACTGTGCGCATAGCAAGTGGACCACGTTTTCCTGTACACGAGAGACTGACCCGTTCCGCCTTGCAACTTTTTCTTCAAATGATTTATCGGCCCGAAAGTATCTTCTTTCTCGCCCGCGACTTGCCTTCCCCTCGGGCGTTTCACTGACTTGACACTCGTTGCCCGGCCCTCTTTTTCTCTCATTTCCATTGCTTCCATCAGCAGACCCGAACGGCACATTCGCTCGCGAATCTCATTACGCTGAGCGATATCTACCGCATGCTTAATAGGCTCGCCCGCCCTGTCTCTCGAAGTTACTTTTCAATTTGCGCGCGCGCGTGGCCGAGAAAAGCGATTTATAAGACACGCATCGGAGCATTATCCTGCACGTGCCCGTCGCGTGTTATCTTTCGGTACGTACGTCAATTCATCTTCTCAGCTGTCGCCTCAGCGGCTACGGGTGCAGTTTCCAGGCGACACGGATTCAGCTTCTTCGCGAACGTTTGCTCAGAATGTCGCGAGATCCGCCTACCCGAGAAATACATTTCTGCGACACGCACTCCTCGACGGGCATGACGAGTGGAACTAACGCCGGCTCGGACGGACACCATAAGCTTCGACAAGCTTCGGGCATCGAAGTATCCGGCTTTGCGTGTCCCTCGTCTCTCATCTTTCCCATTTCGCCCTTCGTTCTCCCTCCGCGAAGGCTCAGCTGAGATTCTCTGCCCGAGGTCGGTCATAAGCGCCGGAGGGTTGTCGAGGTCAGGAGTGGAAATGGATTTTCCGCCGCCACGTACATGGTTATACGTAAGACCCTGAGACGGGATCCACGTCGGGGCGGAGTGACTCGTTTAAAGTAAAATCGGCCCTCAAAAGCCTCTCGCCCTCTATCTTCCTCCGCGCGCGGATATTGTACATGACTTGAAAGGCGTCGACTTAATGCCTCGCCGGAGGAAGAGGCCCGACGAAGTGTCGCGCACTCCGACGAAAGTCCTCCCGGGGTTAACGCTTTCCGCGGAAATAGATTATCAGACGCGCGAAAGTGCACACTTCGACCGTACGTTCGGCGCAACCGGATTCCCGGATTTTCGTTCGGAACCGTCTGTTAGCGCCACTCGCGCCCCGTCACCGCACAACACCCCCCGAATAACGCATTCATGTATTCTTGACGCCGGCTTCCGAAATTACGGATTCCGCGAAGTGTTGAACGTACGTCACAGTTCCCTCATTTTCCGGTTAACACCTGACAAAAATGGCGGGTGGGGCAAAAGTTAATTCGCCAAAGTCATTCACGCTCGGCTACCTCGTGTACCCGCAGGCGTCGGACAGTGATGGGTGGGAGGGAATTAACGCGATTAAGATGCTATCGCGTCGGAGTGGACAGGAGAGCGAGGCTGGTAACGTCGACGGGGGATGAGAAGGCGGAGAGATGGGACGTGGGGATGGGAGAGGGATGTGCGGGAGGAGAAAGGACGAGGCTGTCCGACCTCAAAGTAACTGGCAAGTGGAACGCGCGCGGCGGATCCCCGTATGGGATATCTATGGGGGGTATCCGGGCCAGCCGTGTTTGCTAGGATTACGAGTATAGAGAGTACAGAGTGGGGTGTCGGGCACTGGCTCTGGTTACCTACCGATGCCCTGCCGGTGGCTATCCTGTGCACTGATGCTGAGTTACGTTCTACCCTATATCCCCGGGACCTATTACACACGCGAGACGTAGCCATAAATACGGGAGCGAAGTCGGTGCCAGATCCTCTGTCAGGCGACGCAGATACGTCCGTCAAAGTTGCGTCCTGTAATTTTGCTTAATTATCCGGCGCTGCCACGAGTTGAGACATCGTTTGTCTTGGGGCGCCGCAAAGAGGGCAAGAAGAGAGAAGCGGAGATGCAGCTCGTGCGAGAGTACCGGGGGAGGCGAGATTATTTGCCGGGAGATCTGGATTTGATAGTCCGGTAATTGAAACGTGCTATTGTTCAGCTCACTCGCGCCGACGACGCGCACGCCTGTGCACACTTTGATGGACCGTGTTACGCTGAAAACAGATTGTTAATAGTCCCTCGGTGCCCTTCCGATCCTCTGACCCTGTCGTAGGATGCGAGACGCGTGTAATCCGTTATTCGCGGCTGAGGCGAGAAAGGGAAGGGTAGTCGCATCGCTGACAATGCTTTGCATATGGATATTTGCGCGGAAATAACCGGGTATCAGTGTGATGCGTCGGATGAAATTGTATTTGGCTCGCGTAACGTTAAATTATATTGTACTTTGCTGGCGTAACAACAAAACAGCGCGCATCCTCGCCCAGATGAACGGTCGCTCCGATTGTGTTAAAAGAAATGCATATACATATATATATATATACCTATATTATATATGCATATAAATATATGAGAAATATAAAAAGTGAATTTTACCGTGATGATTATTTGCCGTAATTCGCCGAAAATGCTCATCTTTCATAAATACACATCGCTTAACCTTTAGAATTCTATCATCGACGTCGGGCTATTATCCGCAATCACGCTTGTACCATTTCGCTCGAGCGTTCGTTTCAGCCTGCGCTCAGCCCATTCGAAAAATTGGCCACGGTATAATTCTCCGCAACGAGCGAATCCGTCATACCGGCGGCTGTATTTTTCTAAGGTAAACCCGACTTGCGACGAGCAATTATTATCGGACCGTCGATTCGACAATTTCCCTTCCGGCCGATCGGGCATTTATCTCGTCGTCGGCCGGCGCTGAGACTATTTGACAAAGTATCCCAATTCGATACCCTTGTAATTGAAACGCGCAATTGTTCGTGTTTGCATTAGGCGACAATGAGTAGGATATCTGCGTGGAAACAGAACGTCACGGGTTATAATCCACGAATTGATCATGGCTTGGTGGACGAACTCGTAAATATGACGCTAGCCAGCCAGTCACGGATCCTCTATCGTCCACGGTGATGAGATGCGCCCGTCAAAGCTGGGCCATGCAATTTTGATTAATTACCGAATCGACGCGACGTTCCCATCTACATGTGTGTCCTGTAATTACTTTGAAGCTATTTGGTCAAACGGCCGTGTCTATTTAGACGGACGAATTTCGCCGTTATTTATTCAAACGATGTATTTCCAATCAGTCGCGCCACGCTGATTTTCCTCCGTCGGCGGGCGTAATCTTGCGATCTTTTTAATTCCCATCCCCTTTTCTGGCGCGGAGAATCTGTTTAAAGCGAGCCGTTCGCGCTGCCGGTGTCCTTCTGTTCCTAAATTCAGCTGGAAGAGATAAGTAAGCTTCTTTCTCGGATTCAGACGCACACAATGTGCCTTCCCAAGTGTACGCTGCCAGAAGTGCTCGAGATTGCAGCAGCGAAGGTGCGCTTTTGTGTGTGACCCAGGATGAGATTGGCTCATGTTTTTGCGCGATACTCGTTGTCAGAAGATATACACGAGAATGTTGCAGCGCAGAATCCTTAGTCAGTGCGTTTGGCGTACTTTGCATATTCACGGGCGCTACATCATTGAGATCGTTCGCGCATTGTCATTGAAACGTTTCAACGGAGATCAAGTTTAGCACGAAACGCTCTAAATTTTCTCTGTTTTAATTGGATAGTGAAAGAACACATAAAATCCTCTTATGGCTAAAATTTTAATTACGAGTTTCAACCATAAGAGGGCTTGATATATTCCTTCATTATCCAACTAAAATCATAATGAGGTTGGAATTAAACACATCATCTAATAATTTCCCTCGCGACACGCTTCGTGCTTCCAACAATCGCAAATGCGCAAGCGATTAAATTTTTACTGTTTCTAAAAGTTAAAGAAGTGAACCCCGCTACGTTCGAACAAGATAGTTATAGACCTCGTATAAGATACGACGGTGATTTTAATTAATTCGGTGAAATCGCGCGTTAAATCAACGGCGTTTAAGAATAATCCGCGCGCACTTCGGCCGTAAAGTCACGGGCCCTGACTCCTAAATGACGATCATACAACCGCAACTCCGGACGTTACTCCGCGCGACTCGCTGCTAAGATGTGACCGTCAAACTTGCAGGCGGAAATTCTAATATGCGCAATCGTCGAAGCTCTCGAGCGCTCATTCCGTCGGAGAAGTTACGTTTTGCGGGTTAACGGAACAATGCCGGGCTTTCTCGGCACTCCGCGCAACGTTGTTTAGCGACGCTATCCGTCCCGTCCGGTGGGCAAACCGTCAAAGTTGCAAGGTGAAATTTTAATTAATTACAGCACCTGTCGCGCGATACGTGCCTCGAACTCTCCCGTCGGAGATTACATTACCGGCCCGACCCTGCTTTCCTTCTCTGTCTCCAACGTGTCGCGGTGCTTTTTTACGATACGCCCGCGAACACGACGTTTTCAAGTAGGTATAATAATGTCAGGCGTTCGTTAATGCGTCTCGACGCGCTGCGAGAATTTCGTTTGTAATTCGGTGTCCCGCGGTGCGACTGTGTACCCGGCGAAAATAGTCTGGCTGTGCGGTTTAATTGCACGTGTTAATTACAGTCATGTGTTTTCATGTATTTTTACGTGCTTCCGCGTCGTTTGCGTCGCGTCATCGTTGCCGCGTGAATAATGAGGTAACGCTAGCCGAGGAGAGGATTATCCGCTGTGCGACTTGAGTGGGATTTGCGGCAAAGGGATTTCAATTATGCACGGCGCAGGCTTGATATTGATAAAAAGCGTATCTCGGAGTTGTTATAAAGTTCGCACCGTAAACGCTGATGTATGTATTAGCTTTCGGGAATTTACCGGTAATTAACGCGCGCGAGTTTTCCTTTGATCCTGTTGTAGCAGATGGAAACGCGATAGTTGCGAATTTCTTGCCGCCGACGTGGTCGCTGGCCCGGCAAAAACGATACTGCAGCTTTTTGTGCCGGGACGGACGGAAGTTGGCCAACGATGTAAAAGTGATTTGGCTTCTGAATGTAGCCAATATTACCGCATATTCCGCTTAACGTTGACATTTCGTTGTGTTTTGCCAACGCCACGGAAATCTGCTCGCACCTATATCAGTTTCCGCCACAGTAGAGCAGATAACGTCCGCATGCAGCATTAAATTCTTATACGCCCCGTACTTGCCCGCACAGTCCGGTTTTCATCCCGATAAAGCACCGATTGCATTCACATCATAATATTAAAAACATCCCCTCCTCCCTTCCACCCCCGCATGTCGCCCATCGAACATTCACGGAGAATTTATGGCGCTCTAATGAAGATAAGCTCCCGATCAAAATGCATTTAACCTCAATAACTTAAAGTGCCTCGAAAGAGGGCCGCGTTTTAGCGAAATTCCCGCAAACCACATTATCACGCGACACTCGGCGTTTTCTCTCCGTGTATCGCCGCGCCAGGCCAATGGGGCACAACCAGACCACGAAGCCGGTGGGGGCGGTGTACATGTAAATGCCCGCAATTACCCGTGACTGACTTTAAATCGGGCCAACGATCGCAATCGCAGCGGGTAGATAGAAATTTCTCGCTTCCGCGTTTCTACACATTATCGCGAGAGGACTCTCGTATCTATCGACTATTAACCCTCGGAGTACGGACTCTCGAAGTACGCTGACGGGGTCTGCTGAGACTCACACCCTTAGGTCACTAATGCAAATTGCAATCGTTCGAACTATTCTCGATAACACTACTCACACATATACGCAGACGCAAAAACTCTCAACGATTTTATACGGATACATATTCAGTCGGTGCCGATTGGTTTTAGCTTCGTGTCAGAGGTTATATGCACGTCGAAGTGCATATTTATTATTGGTAGTTGTCGATGTACGTCGCTGATGCGTTTAACACTTTGACTGCCATGGTGGTCATCGGTGACCGGCGCAAAAGGTCTCACGAAAAATTCAAAAAATATCCAATCGGTCGCATTTATAATCTTGAAAATGCAATTAATATTAAATAGTGATTCAATTCTTTGGTCTCCGATACCTTCGCATTATTTTCATTTTGCACAATTCAATCATATTCTGTAGTACTTCATCCCGTTACGGTTTTAATATAGTAAAATACGCGTGGCAGTCAACGTGTTAATGTGTGCTGTTCACACCTTTATCAAGTTCATCAAAAGTCAATTTTCTACATAATTCTTCGAGCAAGATTTTTCTTTTTACCTTAAATGAACAAATTTTTCCTTTGGTACGATATTTGGTCTCGCATATCACAGAAGCGTTAGATTCAGCAATGTCAATGCAGCGCAGGAGTACGGAAAGCGAGCGTATACATCTCACTTCGTCAAATTGCTGCTAGAGACTGATTCGTTCGTGAAAAACTGTTGCCTCCGTGATCGTCATTTTACGACCGCCACTCTGCCTGCGATATAAAACGCGCAAGGACACACACATTCGCAGACGCTCGGGTGCTCACCGATATTCTACGACCGCATACTTGCAGTCGCGCCTGGATTAAGGGGTTACGCCTACTTGGGATCGGCGAAATGACATGATTTTCAAGATTTTTTTTTGCCATTTTAGTGAGTACTAATTAAAATTCGCAAAATACTAGCAAAAAGTACGTATTTAGTGGTACCTGTATACATTTTTTTATAAGAAAATATTAAAAAACAGAGGAAATATAGCCCTTCTCCTAGAGCTTTCTCAAAAACTACTTCACCGATCGGACTCTAATTTTATATACTTATTTGTCATTACAATAGGCAGGGCCTGAACGAAGTATTTGGAAAAATTTAAATTTTTACAAGAATGACAACACTTGTACGAAAAAATCCGTCTTTCGAGGTGAACTGACTTTCGTTTTTATGTTGTAACTTTTTTTTTTATTCCCGAAATAAAAAGTCCTTCGTTCAGGCCCTACCTATTGTAATGACAAATAAGTATATAAAATTAAAGTCCGATCGGTAAAGCAGTTGTTGAGAAATCGTGGTCACCCCAACCGTATGTTTTAAAACACACAGTTCCGAGATAATCGCGTTTAAAGTTTCAAGCTCTTTACTAAACATACATAGTAGCGCTCCAGATAAACGCTTATCATTTTTGAACGTATGCTCCGCTTCTTATGTACTTTTGAGGAAATATTCTAAAAATGATGTACATTAAGAAAATGCAATAAAAAAAGTCGATTTTTTTCACCAACCCAAGTAGGCATAACCCCTTATGATAAGGTTGACACACACAGTTCTCTCGCTGTGTGTGCGGCGAATCTGTACTCGGCGGGGTCTCTTATGACACAGCCACCGTATCCCGAGGGCTAAACCGCTCTTGCACACAGAGAGAAGCAGGCACAACAGGAATCCGCTCCGAGTGGAGTTTCGACGTCAACTGTGCGCGTGGCTCGTGAGTTTACGCATATCGACGAGTTGCCGGTTCAACAAGAAAATCAATCGGCCTAATTGAAGTTCACCAGGGTTGCGCTAACGAGAGCGGATTGCCGTATCGCCCGGTAGTTTCATCCTGTCTCGTCTGTCCCTACGTCTCTTTCGGTTTGCGCGTCTGCCCCGTCGACCTGTCTGTTTGCCTCCGCCTGTCCTGCACGCCCGCTCTCAATGGCACGATAATGCCAAATTCGAAACGCGAACGATATCGCCCGCGCACGCTCGTGATTGACGCGCAACGCGAGCGAAGATCTTTTCGCCGTGCCGACTGGGCGGTTGTGAGATATTTGTGACACGGACGTTTTCACTTGCGTGTACAGTGCCGCTAGTGATTATTCGCCGGATATTTCCTGGGTTTGCACGAAATTGCGGAAAAAAGTCACATCCGGTGTTGTTGATGATCGTTTTTGGATGCATTGTAAATGCTAGTTTCGTGATGTGGACTTTTTTTACTCGCGTGTACAATGTCGCGAGTGATTATTCGCCCGATATTTCCTGGATTCGCATTAAATTGCGGGAAAAAATTAATTCCGGTACTGTTAATGATTATTTTTAGATTCATTATATATTATAGTTTTGTGATGTGGATGTTTTTACTTGCTGCGCGTGTACAGTGCCGCTAGTGATTATTCGCCGGATATTTCCTGGATTTGCATGGAATCGCGGAAAAAAGTTCCATTCGCTGTTGTTAATGATCGTTTTTGGATTCATTGTAAATGGTAGTTTTGTGATGTGCTTTTTTACTTGCGTGTACAGTCCCGCTGGTGATTATTCGCCCGATATTTCCCGGATTTGCATGGAATTGCGGGAAAAAGTTTCATCCGGCGCTGTTGATTGTTTTAGGATGCATTGTAAATGCTAGTTTTGTGATGTGGATTTTTTTTACTGGCGTATATAGTGTCGCGAGTGGTTATTCGCCCGATATTTCCTGGATTTACACGGAATTGTGGAAAAAAGTTTCATCCGCCGCTGTTGATTGTTTTTGGATGCATTGTAAATGGTAGTTTTGTGATGTGGACTTTTTTACTTGCTGCGCGTGTATAGTGCCGCGAGTGATTATTCGCCGGATATTTCCTGGATTTGCACGGAATGGCGGAAAAAAGTTTCATGCGGCGCTGTTGATGATTGTTTTTGGATGCATTGTAAATCGTAGTTTTGTGATGTGAACTTTTTTAGTCGCGTGTACAGTGCCGCGAGTTATTATTCGTCCGATATTTCCTGGATTCGCATTAAATTGCGGGAAAAAATTAATGCCGGTACTGTTAATGATTATTTTTAGATCCATTGTAAATTATAGTTTTGTGATGTGGATGTTTTTACTTGCTGCGCGTGTACAGTGCCGCTAGCGATTATTCGCCCGACAGTTCCCGGATTTGCATGGAATTGCGGGAAAAAGCTCCACCCGCCACTGTTGATGATTGTTTTTGGATGCATTGGAAATGATAATTTTATGATGTGGACTTTTTCACTCGCGTGTACAATGTCCCGAGTGATTATTCGCCCGATATTTCCTGGATTCGCATTAAATTTCGAGAAAAATTAATTCCGGTGCTGTTGATTGTTATTTTTAGATCCGTTGTAAATTATAGTTTTGTAATGTGGATGTTTTTACTTGCTGCGCGTGTACGTACATAGCTGCTCGTGATTGTACGATTTATATTTCCTGGATTTACGCGGAGTTGCGAAAAAGAGTTCAATCAGGCGCCATTAACGATTATGTTCAGATGCACTGCTAATTTATAGCCTAGCGTGTACGTTGTTCAGCTGCAAACGCCGAATGCGTCGAAGTAATTCTGCAGCTATACGGCGGATAGTGTTCTTACGGCTATTTCGGCAAGGAAGTCGTTGTAATTATCGATCGTGTAATATCGTTTGGAACGTATTTGCCTTTCACGAAATTGCTTTGCAGGCATACTGCAGCAATGTGCCTGTGCAATATCTCAGGTCGCGATATTAATGGTGCGACTTGTCAGTGCCATGGAGTGGTTATAAATTAACCTATTCTCTCCCCGGCGAACATCTTAATTGCGAATTGATGAGTTAGAAAATCAAGCGCACCGGATGAATCGCTCGAAGCCGTGCGCGCCTCTCAGTATGTTTCACGCACGTAAGCGTGCTACATCTATCCGTAATTAGCAAAATCTGCTGAAGAAGACTGCATTACTACACGCACACACGCATCCACCTCCGCAGCGCCCTGTGTATCTGAGCGTGTGCAAACAACGACAAAATAAATGTAGGTTGGCGGAGGGGAAAAAGGGGTCTCTGATACACACTGGTTACGTCGTTATGAAAAGAACTATTTGTAACGTTTTATTATAATGAAAAGTAACAGGAATTAATAAAAGATAACTCTCGGTGTCTCGCGATTTTTTCGTCTCAGTAATGCGTACTGTTATGCCCTATCACAATGTATTAGTCATAGGCCTACTAGTCATAGGTAAACACAGACTCAAGTGCGTCACGGTCCAGTCCTACCCCCAAAACCCTTGATCCTTAGTCATACTTGTTGTTCCCAAAAAGTATGTTTTCACCATCTGAACCTTACCCCGTACTCATCCCGTCCACTTTTCCTCAAGCCTATATTACCCGTTTGAGTGCGGTGAAGCGCTATCGCGCTTCGCTTGTCCTATGCCGAAAATGCGGAGAAGCTTAATAGCGCTTGTTATTGTTTATCCAGGAATGCGGAGACGCGTGACCACGCTGCTGTTCGTTAGTATAATTTTCGAATCAATTGAGAACAGTTGTATTTATATCCATTGCAGTTTATTATTAATTTTGTTTAATTGTGGTTTTAACTAGACTGCAATTTACTTCAAGCATAATTCAACTTCAACGTGTTAAGCATACTTTTGTTATAATAATTAGCGTTAATTATAACCATTTTTATTATTTTCCAAAAAAAAAAACTACTCGTTTCATTCCGCAATTTTAGCATATACATAAGAAAATTCTTCCGCATTCAAACGGTTAAGGGCCGCTTGGGATTTTCCGGGTTAATGAAAATTTAGGAACGACTAGAGTTGGGGCGTATTTTGAGTTTTGTATAGTTAAATAAAACAGTTCTCTCAAGCCTATCTTTAATTAAGCAACACCTAATCCAGAACCAGAGGACTAAGGAGTCAGACCGCTCTTGAAATAGTTCAGATTTCTCGATCACGGCATAACAGTACGCACGCTCTCGCTTCTCGCTGTCGACTCTGCCTTTTCCCTACCCCGACCAATCTTTCTCGAACGTCTTCCGATATGAGTCCTCAATTGTTTTTTCAGAATGCGCAGCTGCCCTTTCGGCAGCGTGTGCCTCAACGTCACACGTCCGATTCCTACCTAAACATTTGCCCGCAGAACAAGCATCGCTTATCAATTAACCCCCCGTCCGCCCGCCCTTCGATCGACCCCTTTCACTTGCACCGCCGCGTATCGGCAATTCCTAGCAGCGCAGTCTCACATTCAAGAAATTCCCGACGCGAATGGCCGCCTAATAGTCGCCTCCCCGTCATTTGTGTCGGGGTCGAATTCGGCTCGTTCGGGAATCGCTGGGAAACAGCAGATATCCCTGTATGCGACAAGAAAATGCAAGGACGCGATATTGCGTAGCCATGAGCGTATCTCCGGCTGACTCGGCTATTATGCCGCCCTTTTAACCGCTTTCGATTCCCACGACGACGGCGGACTGCCGCACACGAGCTTCCCCTCTCGATGAAAAGACGCGCTTGCCGTTGCCGAAGTTAAGAAGAGTGGGACGAGCGACTGACGAGCGACAAAGTCGGAGGTATCGACGTCGACCCGATTGAACTTCACCGCGGTTCTGAGTTATCGAGAGTGCTCGACAATGGGAACTCGCCGACGGAAGTCGGTATCAGTCCGCAGTTCTGCGGATAGAACATACGGGGCATGATAACGATGATTTGATTCTTTCAGTTATGTACGCGGCGCGCTGGGCGGTTCGGGCAAACGGAGCTGTTGGGGTAGGAGATGTGGTTAGTTGGGTCGGGAGCAGTTCGTCATCAAGGCTAAAGTAGTCTGGGAGGAGTTTAGACTCTTTTATTTTTCGCGGCTGCAAACTGATGCTTTGACGATTTTGGGTGTACGATTGATTTAGTTGTCGGCGATGGGAACACTGTGATTAGTAATACGATTAACACAAAACGTACCGGTACTTTAGACCTACCTATTGTTACCATGAGGGGTCATTTGATCCATTTTGAAAGAAACATTGATTTTTAGAAAGAAATTCCTAATTTGTTAAAGCGGGAAATTGAATAATTAACACTTTGACTGCCAAGCGTATTTTACTATATTAGAACCGCGATACGATGAGACACTGCAAAGTAAAATTAAATCATGCAAAATAAGGGTAGCGCAGAGTTTTTAGAAGCCAAAGTATTGAAGCACCGTCCCAATATCAATTGCTTTTACAAGATTGCAAATGGGCTTCATTGCGAATTTTCTGCATTTTTAGTCAAATCTTTGCACCGGTCACCGGTGACCACCGTGGCAGTCAATGTATTAAATGATATAAGAATTTACAGAACGTCAAATGAGCGATAGAAATAACAGTGAATGTACGATTTTTAAGTAAATTTTGAGAGGGGTCATTTGACTCCGGTTGAAACGTTTAGTGTTAAGAGTAAAATAGTCTTGAAAGATTTAGGTGGGGATTTTTCCTTTTTAGATGTTGCGACCGAAAATCGATGCGAGCCTTGACGATTTCGCGTGTACGGAATGATTAATTTGTAGGTGACGACAACAGTGTAATAGTAGTAGAGGAAGATAAGTGATAATCGTTAAAGAATGGCTACTACATGCAGAGGAAGGTAGCCTCACGGTTCCAACAAAAGAGATAGCGTTTAGACGAGGATTTCAAAAATTGCAGAACGTGTAAAAAAATTAAGTGTAAAGTATATTTTGTAATAAAGTCGATCGCGGAAGATTTAACCTCATAGTTGCATTAGAATGTTTGACGCCGACTGCGCGTAGACAAAGTACCGCTGCGATTTGTGTCTGGTAGTGCTTTCCACTATGGAATCACATTAAACAGAGTTATAGATGAATAAATTTACACAGTCTGTACAGTAAATTGAACCACTGTAATAGCGTACCGTTTAGGAACATGACATACGCGAATGCCACTATAGTGACATGGACTACCTGAGATTAAAGACAGTTAGATCACACCGTCAAGTATACATTCACGCCTACCGGAAAGTTCTGTTCAATAATGTCATCTCAACTTGCAACATGTAGGAACATACTCGTTTGACACATATACGGTTGCCCTCGTTTACTACTGTATTCCTACATGCCCTCTTCTAAATATTCTGAAACAAGTTTCTCCATCCCACTCCTATATATTAAAAATCTTTTTCTTCTGAATTACGTTGTTTGTTTTAAGATATAATTTATTAAATTAAAGTGGACTCAGGTAAACAGAAAATGGATTGTGCAAATAGAACTTCTCAGAGCGGTATTCTTTTTAGACTCGGACTGGTACATAGGTGTGAAGCATTAAATACGCTACTTCTGAGAAACGTAGGGAAAACTGAGTGACGGTGATCGGTGAAAAGTGGTTTCGCAAGGAGGTGACAACTGACGTAAATTTCGGGGAATCAATGACACCCGAAACAGGAGGCAATTTTCTGGAATATTAATTAGGCGTGCGAAACAGTTTTTAATAAGCCGTACTTAATGATCCACGAGATGTAGAGATTAGGATTTGGATCTAATGTTGTAAAATTAGGACTTCGGCAACAGACGTAGTAATCAAACTTGGTCTTTGGGTCAAAAGCATTTTTTGGTCCGTTAGATTGAAACAATGTTCGCAATTACTGTCTACGGTCATTATTACCTCAATACCGATGGGTACCATAAGTGACTAAGTTTAATGCGTTGACTGCCAAGCGTATTTTGCTATATTAGAACCGCAATGCAATGAAATACTGCAGAGAATGTTTAAATCATGTAAAATGAATGTAACGCAGAGTTGTTAGAAGCCAAAGATTTGGAATACAATTTCAATATCAATTGCTTTTACAAGATTGCAAATAGGCTACATTGCGTATTTTTTGCAATTTTAATAAAATCTTTTACACCGGTCACCGGTGACCACCGTGGCAGTCAACCTGTTAAGTAACTAAATTCTGCGAACATATCAATGGGTAGAAGTTACATGAACGTAATCGCGCCTCGTCGGCATTGTAGGGCGGAAAAATCTATCGATCCGCCGGAAAGTTCCGTGGTTCGATAGGTTCGCGCAACCTGCCGATCGTTACGGCCGCCAAACGGTTCGTCCTCTGTACGTGTGCGCCCGCCTGTCTGCTGCACCTCGAGCGGGTAAGCGATAACGCAAAATGTAACAGCGATATCGCATACTCGACTGACTCTCGACCACAATGACCCTTTCGGTTCCGGCGTGGCAGCGCGGGAAACTGGTGGGTTCGTATGAATTGCGTATATCGTTCCGCCCGCGCGCACGGCCAACGTGTCGTTATCGGTTATTATTTCGCTTTACAGCAGGGCCAAGGGAGAACACGGCTGCGACGCTCGTCGAAAGTTTCGCGCGGCTATCTGTTGGCGCGTCGCGACGCTCGGTATAACATATGTCTCGCGCAAGTAGCTCCGTGCGGTCTGTGCGTTTCGAGTGTCGTGGGGCAAGCATAACATTTATTTTTTATTGACTTATTTGTAGGAGCGTCGGTTTTAGATGTTGGCCGATAGATGCATGCGTGTGGATGAGCGTTGACTAGAGTCCACGGTTTCCAAATGCGTATGTACGGCCGAACGGCAGGAAGATGTCTGCTGTACCGAAGATGTTAAACACCGCAAGTATTCAAATCATAATAATGTATTGCCATGGAGCTTATACTGAATAATACTGATACTGAATAATATTGAGTAATACAGTTGCTACTGAATAATTGCGATAACAGAATTACGTGCCGAATAAAAAACTTTTTTTTTATTAACCGATTCGGTATGTGTCGATTGTAACCGTTGCCTATCAGGCGCACAAGTACAGTTACGCGTCGATTATAGTCGACGGTTTCCAAATGCGTATGTACGGCCGAACGGCAGGAAGATGACTGCTGTACCGAAGAGGTTAAACACCGCAAGTATCCTAATTATAGTAATGTATTGCCATGGAGCTTATATGGAATAATACCGAATAATACAGTTGAAACTGAATAATTGCGATAACAGTGTTACGTGCCGAATAAGAAACTTTTGTTTTATTACCCGTTCGATTGTGTTGATTTTATTAACCGATTCGCGTCGACTATAGCCGACGGTTTCCAAATGCGTATGTACGGTCGAACGGCAGGAAGATGACTGCTGTACCGAAGAGGTTAAACACCGCAAGTATCCAAATCATAATAATGTATTGCCGTGAAGGTTATACTGAATAATACACTTGCTACAGAAGAATTGCGATAACAGTGTTACGTGCCGAATAAGAAACTTTTTTTTTTATTAACCGATTCGGTACGAGTGTCGATTTTAATCGTTCGCATCAGACGCACGAGTACAGCTACACGTCGATTATAGCCGACGGCTTCCAAATGCATACGTACGACCGATCGTCAGGCATACGATTGCTGTACCGAAGAATTTAAGCACCGCAACTATCCATAACTATGTTTAACGTTATACAAACGAATTAAATGCAACAAATCTAAAAAAAGCTAAACGCTTAACACAAAATTGCCAAATTCCTAATTCGCGAAGGTAATGTCGCCTCGCTCAAAAGCAAATTAGTAATTCCTCATCTGTGCCTCGTACAAACCATTATTTCGTACTAACCAATATGTAGGCCACTTGCTTACATTCAGGCGTAAATACCCAAGCAGGCCGAAAGTAATAAAATAAACCAGGCCCGGGACAAATATACCTTACATAACCGTTCACATACACCCTGTCTTAATCACAAGAAACCATCGAAAATATCTATACGTTCCGCGAGTGCGCAGATACTCGACGTTCCACTGTAATACGACAGAAAGCAGCTCCGGGTGACGTTTAACGTACGTTAGGTTGGCTTTGCCACGCTGTCATTGGTACTTAAGCCTTTTCGAGCAGGTTCGTAGTGTGCCATAAGGCGATTTACTTGTGCCCTCCTTCCTTCCGCTTCTCCGGCCCTTTACCGATCCGCGCGACGTTCCCCGAGGATGTCGTAACTGCGGCGCACCACGCGATATCAAATATCTCCGTGCCGTTGATATTTCAGCGGCAAGATTTTTCCATCCGACTCCGCACGGCCCTCTTTGCCCGACAGCCGGCTTCATTTTCGTCGGATAATTTTCGGCGAGAGCCCGAAACGGATGAGTCTACGTCCTAATTTAAGTTCATCACTGTCACGGGCTAACGAGCGTATGATCCATCGCTCGTTGTGAATTTCGGTCCGCATATTACGCCGGGCGGAATGACTGCGGCACGAAGCGCAAGACTGGCGTGCGTCAAGTCGGCTTTGTCGGTGCCATGAACGGTACTACAAATTTCACGTGCGAGTAAGCGCGCGATAAGGCGATTTGCTTGAATCATGATTGTACGGCGCACGGATTGGACGGTGTCGGGACAATTGCGTATAGATCATTTCCGTCGCGCGCTCTCTGATATTTGCCTTCCGAGGCTCCCGGGCGAATTTACGTCACGGCGAAAGTCATGCGTCGGACTGCGAGTGTTCGGGGTTTATGTGCACCGAAAGTTAGACTAACGCGGGCACAACGGAATAATCGGGTTTTGATGTCTAAATGACTTCATTGCAATTTTTGAAGTAACTTCTTATTTCGCGGTAGTAGTAGATTGATTTCGATTTCTTATATTCTATATTGTAGTAGATTGATTTCAATTTCTTATATTGTATATTGGAGTAGATTGATATCAATTTCTTATATTGTATATTATAGTAGATTGATTTCAATTTCTTATATTATATATTGTAGTAGATTGATTTCAATTTCTTATATTGTACATTATAGTAGATTGATTTTGACTTCTTATATTGTATTATATTCTTATATTATATTTATTATATTGACTCGATTTCTTAGCCGAAAAATTGAAAGTAAAGGCGAAATAATAAAACAATACCGACGCAAGATCTGGAAAAACTATCGACAGAATTTTTAGGTATTTAGACAAACTTCAATTTCAAATCGATTGTATTTCTGATATAACCTATTATTTCAATTTTAGATTCCAGTGAAACTAGTAACACTAGTAAGTATTAGCGGCACTAGTACTCTTCTTTAAACGTCAGCCCATTTCCTGTTTCATAACCGATGCCGTAAATAATATAATTTAGATATACTTAATAACGGCGTTACAATCGATAAATAAAGTAACAAATTACATATAAATTCCAGTTAAACTTAAATATACCGCTCTGCCTTAATCGGTTTACAGCGAATAATATTATGTGCAAACACATCCTGAAGTTATTCGAGATACGGCGTTCGGGTTTTGTCGAAACGCGAGCCAAATTATATTGAAATCATTGATTCCGCTCAAAGCTCGCAAATGTAATTAATGTTTCTCCGTATATTCATAACTTGTGGACGCTGTCATTTTATCGGGCAAATTGTGAAAAAGCGTGCTGACAAGTCAATGGATCGGTGTCTACGTATTACCATTACCTCATCCGCGGGTATTTGCTTTTTTGGGTTAGTGCATAAAATGAACCCGTACCGGTGAAAATTCGAACAACGGCAGCGTATTTGAATTAAAACGAAACGTCGTTCAACTTCATTGACGGCGTGGGGTACACGTCCAGGTGTCGGTAATTATTTCGTTCCAGGGATTTTCGCGTGTCGACGGATTCGACTGCTATTAATACCACGAAATTTAAGTAATCACCGATAGTAACGTCGGCGATCGAAACCGTATCATTGCCATTTTATTATCCCACCGACAATCGACGGAATTTAATAGAAACGTAGGGTAAAAACGGAAAAGCGACTCGGAATCGTATTTGGTGGTCGTCCATCGATACCCTTGATGTGCGGATGTGATGTGTTTTTGCGTAACGTTAATTACTGTTGCTGGAGCAGGGTCGGACAAATATTTTGCATTTCGCCGTCCGCACCCTTGCAAAACGTATATCCGCTGTGCCGCCTTTGGGTAAACACGTTGGGTAAATGTAATTGTTACCGTGGCACATGAAAAATCTTGTTTTTACTGTTACAAAAAGCTCGTATTTACCTACTAGCGGTAATAGGACGAAATTGAACATTTTCATAAGTTTTCAAAATAATAGCAACTGTTGAAGTGTCGCGTATGGCATTAATTAAGCATCTCAACGCGATTGCGGCGTAGGCTACTTTAAAATAAACGATATCGGCCAAATTGTATACTGAGTACTGATCCATGTAAAACGTAAAATAGAAAGTTATTATTAAACTAAACGAATAGGAAATGGCGATTAGTAGGCACTCTGCACTAATTACCATAAAACGTTTCTCGCCCGACGCCATTAAAAAAATGCCTCCACGTATTGAAATTGCATAAGACACCTCTCATACAGGCAGATCAAAAACAGTTCGATTATGTGAAGTGGATTTTATTACCACGACGCTTCGCCTGATTGGTCTAATTAATACGATTATCGAGGATTCGCGAAACGGCGCTGGCTTGACGAAACAAACCGTTTGATTTTATTATCTTCCACGATTGGCCTTATTAAGTGGGTGCAGCTTCCGTGTTTTGCCGAACGCCCAAAGCCGTTCGACATTCACGCACGATTATAACGAGTCGACGGCACGTCGCCGGTTAATTACGATATAACCGCAATATTGTTTTCGGCAAATTCACCCGGAAAACATTTTTCATCGTTCGCGTGCGCGCGCGCGCGCCGTTATCATTCGAACGGGTAAAATGTAATTTTATTACGGAAGGGGATCGAACGTGCTCGCGCGTACGTATGTCTCGTAACAAAAACGCGACGAGCGCGGGCGTGCGGCCGCGAGATCGATTGTCACCGGAATATACGTTTCATAATTATTCTGAGGGAAATTCGGTGAAATAAATTCGCACAGCTGCGCTCGCGTCACGGCAAATTCGCAAACACGTTAAGCAATACGTTGCTGCGTTCGGAGAGCGGACTGCGGACCGTTTAAACATATTGACACGAGATAATATCTTCCTACGGGCACACACGATATCGATGCAATTGAGCGAGCGCCGGGCCACCTACAAAGGTAACATTATTTTTGACCCGCCGCTATATCATTTCAACCATTCCGGTGTGTTAAACGCATAATTAGGCAGACGACTCGATTGCCTCCGTTATCGCGACTCACGATTCTTCCGAAGTCGCACCTTCATGGACGCTTCTTATGTTTTGACGCGACGCCAACAATCCGCGCTGCGGTTTTAACACATTGACAGTCGATCCCGCGAAAACGCGGGTTTTTGAGTCTATCGTTTGAATGGCGGCACCACGGTGATGTGGAATTTTTTGTGCTGATATGAATATCTTACACATCGATTTGTATTTACTTGCCATATTTTGAGAAATACCAAACTTGTCTTAAATAGTAAAACTTTTGTTTTCTGTTTACGTTATCAATATGCAATAATCCACCATGAAATGAGGAACCATGTTTTGAGAAATACCACACTTGCCTTAAATTTTAAAACTTTTGTTTTCTGTTTACGTTATATATATGCAATTATCTCAAACTGCTCCGGCGGTGATTACGGATTGTCTCTTGGTGTTGCGCGAGTGCCATTTGGACCGCGATGTGGGAATGCAAATGCATAAATATGCTGCTAGAGAATAGCTTAACACATTGATATCGAAACAGTGCTTCAAAACTTTGGCTTCTAAAACGCGGCGTTTCTTCATTTTGTCCATTTAATGGCGGCATCACCGGTGATGTAATTTTTTTTGTTGGTATTATACATCGATTTGTATTTACGCTGTTTCGGCAATCAACTTGTTAAATATAAAACTTTTGTTTTACGTTTACGGCATATATATGCAATAATCCGCCATGAGATGAGGAACTGTATTTTCTTCTATAATTATAAATTAAAAATTCCGATGTTGTTTCTGTTTATAATTACCGTTAAATTGTATATTACGAATATGCAAATAAAATTTACTATTTTACGAATATATATAATGTTTTCAATATTTTTTTTAGCTATTCATTGATCAGAAACAAGCAAATAAGGCCGGCGATTGGGATTTAAGTGGCCGATAGTTGCCGGCGCTCAGGCTCTAAATGTCTCTTAGGTCGCCGGTCGTCAATGTGTTAAGACCGCGAGTCGCTACGCACGCTCTATTTACACAAAATGGTCACCCTGCCGTGTATCGACGGAAATAAAAAAAAAAATCGCTCCAAATGGGAAACGCAGTTTGAATGCGGTAGTTTGACGGAACGCCCCAGTTCGCACAGTCGATTCACCTTGATTACAAGCGAGCATCGCTTCGGCCCGTAACGGCGCGTCCGAAGTTGACGGACATATAACCGATCGCATAGCCGGCGGCTTTCGAGTGAACCTCCCAGTCGAACGGTGCAAATGCGACGCGAAGATTTCTCACTCGATGCAACGTCGAGTGCGGGCGTCAGGGCGATCGATGCCGCACGTAACGGCGTAATTCAATTTTCGGCCCCCGCCGCCGTAATCAAGTCCGAAAGTGAACGGGGCCGAGAAAAAGATTGCAGGCGGTCGTTCCGTCGGAGGTGATAACACGCGGGTGTTTTACGAATCAAATTTTATGCGTCCGGTCCGAATGGTTGGTGGGACGCTAGACGAAAGATTTCGCTACGTATCTTCTGCGTGAAATCAGTCTTGCCAGATTGACTGTTTCTAGTCATATTTGTTTTGATAGTAACGTGGGTGAAATTGTACAAGAAGCTGAGATGGGCTACAAAAGGGATCTATGTGCGTTCTGGAATATGTTCTAAAACTGATTAAATTGTAAAGGTGCGGAATTGCATGGACTGTGTTACTCACCGTGTTACGGGGTAACAATTAATGAACGTAATATTGTCCGTGCGCACCAAAGCAAAAACCTATCAATCCAAGGACTGCCACAGAAGGGGTATTTCCGTTTGCAGCAAATAAATCAAAGTGGGGAGAAAGTTGTGTAAAGGGCACTGCAGCTGTGTCTACTGTCTCTAAATCAGTCACATGTTATGTACCCCTATGGCAATACATGCGACCACAGTTGTAAGTTGTGAAGATAAAACACTTTTCAGTCTGTAATGTATTGAATGATTATGTAATGCGCAACTAAGTTACAATGATAATTCTTCAATTACCCCAAATGAAATAATGCACGAAAACTATTTGATAAAGAACGCATCTGTATTCATCTCGTACATTGATAATTGTGGCTGTGGTAAGAAATCGAAACGCTTGGTGACGCATATAGGCGCCCATAGTCGTCACCGACAAATTTCGGCGGACGCCTATATGCGGCCATAGTAGTCAAAGTGTTAACCCATTCGAAATGGCGATCTTCTTCGAACACGGTCCCCAGGAGCGAATTTTTTTTTTCTTTATATAGTTCATTTTTAATAAAGAAACTTGTTTACTATGGAAATCACCGAATTCCTAAGTGAATTCGTATAAATAAAATGATTGCACACCGAATGTGCACCTTGCTTCTCAGAATATTTTGATTGCGAGGAGCGGGTTGAACACCGTGTGTACAATGTAAGGTAAAATAAAAATACATCATTAACACAATTGCACACTTAGTGTGCAACCGGTCTTGTAACCTCGGAAATCACCGAATTTTTAAGTGAATTCGCATAAATAAGATGATTGCACATCGTGTGTGCAATGTAACGTTAAATAAAAATACATCATTAACAATGCCAATGCCAAATTTTGTTTTTCTGTACTTTACAGATACTATTAACACATTGCGGACCGGAAAGAAATCTGTAAGACATACGCCTGGGGCCGGACGTTTTTGGGCAAACTTTGTCGTTCTCAAATTATCATAACTTTGTTTTTTATGAAGCAATTTCTGTGAAACTTTCAGAAATTGTATAATAGGATGCATTCTAGGCATTATTGGGAAAAAAATATGTTTTTTAATAATTATAATAACTTTTTTTACTTAAAAAATTAGCTTGTCCGAAATTTTTAGAAATTGTAAAATAGGATGCATTTTAGGTATTATTAAAAAAAATGTTTTATAATAATTATTATAACATTTTATTTAAAAATAAATTTCACCGAAGTTTCTAGTACTTTTTTAAAGTATGATATTGTGTAAAACATTTTTCTCTGTGAAGAGGTACCATACAAAATTTACATATATATCTTTAAAAGCGTGTGTTATTTCGTGATCCATCCGTAACAGACAGAAGCGAAACACGAGAAAACTCGTGAGCGGTCCGTAACAGATGGGACGCGAAACACGAGAAAACTCGTGAGCGGTCCTCAATGTGTTAATACAAAATAAATTTACCTGGACGATTACTTTACTCAGAATAACTGATAATTGCTCAGTACTATTATTGCACACCTAGTGTGCAACCGGTCTTATAGCCTCGGAAATCAATTGCGCATACGGTATGCAATCGGTCTCAAATGGGTTAAGTGACGTACCAGTATTTTCATGCGACATTCGGGACCAAGCACCCGACCGCCAAGATCTCAGTCTGCCAGTGTCCGGAAACACGTGGCGACGGACAATATTATCAATCTTTCCTGCTTTGCGTACCAGCCCACCGTGAGCATCCGTGCGACGGGAAGGAGGTGGAGAACAGGATATGCATCAGCGACGATCGCGAGGCGGCCAATTGCTGTCAGCGACAAATCAACGGGGTCGCAAACTCGTTGCTCGTGACTGTCCAGCGCGCGACCCCCTTTTTTGTCCTCATAAATTCGGCGCGCGCGCTTTTAATGATGGCAGCTCGCGCACCTTCCGCCGCTGATCGCGGGATAAGGCATGCCGGTCCGTTGTAATCTCTCGACGCTGCGAATCGGGGGGGAAACGCCGGGCAGCGAGGCTGGACGGAAAAACGCGGATGCCGAATTTATTGACGATCGGCATCGATCGAGGATCACGGGGCCGTCGATGTTTCGGACGCTGTCAATCGTTATTTGCGGAGGATTAACGGTCGCGACGTCGCTGCAAGTTTCACGTTAAAACCTGACCGTTTTCCGGCGAGGCCGCGGCTGATGCGCCTGTATAAGTGCGCGCGACAAATGCCGCGGGGAGGGCGAAATATTTTTCGAGCGCGACGCCACCGACGACGGCCGGACGTTTTGTTTCCGGGAGACAGTTTTTTTTTACTTTTCAAAGCGTCATTGGAATGTTGACATTGCGCGAAGCGTCGGTAGAACGTTTGGGCGGATCTGTATGTTACGCGGAATAAACACGCGCGAGTTGGTCACGACATCAGACGCTTTTGGCAAAGAAGTTCAACGGAAAGGGACGTTTCTGTGCTTTGAAATAATGGTAGTGATCTTCGCCTGTCACGATTGTATGCTTTTATTTAACACGTTGACTGTCAAACGTATTTTGCTATGTTCGAACCGCGATGCGGTGAAATACTGCGGAGCATAATTAAATCATGCAAAATAAAGGTAACGCAGAATTATTAGAAGCCAGAGTATTGAAGCACCGTTATAACATCAATTACTTTTACAAGATTGCAAATAGGCATCATTGCGAATTTTTTGTATTTTTAGTAAAATCTTTTGCACCGGTCACCGCGTATTTTGCTATGTTAGAACCGTGATGCAATGAAATACTACAGAGTATGATTAAATCGTGCAAAATGAAGGTAACGTAGAGTTGTTAGAAGCAAAAGTATTGAATTGCCAATTTTTTGCATTTTTAGTAAAATCTTTTACACGGGTTACCGGTGACCACTGTGGCAGTCAAAGTGTTAATCTTGCAAGAGCTCTGCAAGTTTCGAGTCACAAATACATCCAGCAGAGCTCCTACAGGATTATGTAAAAGCATTCAACCACAATAGATACATACATTATTGACATTACCAAAAAGGTCGAATCGTAATAAAGTTAGGTTTCGGCATAATCGTTTCTGCTGTAACGGATTTACGGAAGTTCAACGGAAAAGGACGTTTGCATGTCGTGAGATAACTGTTTCCGCTGTACCGATTAAAATCGATAGCGCACGAGCATATTTCATATTTGCTTAAAGTCGCAGCAAGGTATTACGCATTTATGGAAGTGGATCGTTGAGATTCGTGCAAAGATCGTTCACTTGCGAACATTCTTGGCAATCTCGACTTGGAACGGCGCGTTTCGGGAGATCGTCCGAGGAAGGGCGGCGTATTATTTGGCACAAAATCGGCTATAAACTCCACAGGCGCATTGTTCGCCGGCGAATTCGACGAATAAGCGAGGCGAATCCTGCGCGGCCGCCTCCTAGAAGCCTGACGACGGCGTACAGGAGGGGTTATTATCATACATTAACGACGACGGCTCGATTATCGCAACTTCGCTCCTATGTCGTAAGTTAAGTCCTTGTCGTTGGCGAGCTGTTTTCGTACCTTGATTAATTAGTCCCGGCTATAAGGTGCACACGCGTGGCATTGTTCGAAATCGTCCGGCTTCGCTGCCGTCGAATATTCGAAGCAGATTACTACATCGGTCGCAATTTTGCCAACGGGCATACGATGTGTTGTCGATGGATTGGAATTGGATAATGAAGGAGTCTATAAAGCCCTTTTACGGTTGAACGTACGGATATGTCGAGAATTTCAACAACAACATTTCAAAGCTCATATTTTGAACCATAAAAGGGCTTTGTACAATCGTTCGTTATCTAATTAAAATCGTAATAAGACTGAAATGAGATACATTATCTAGTCATTGGTTCTGATGGTTTCTTTGATGGAACATTATAACACAAGTGCCGGCAAATGAATGAATACACAAGTATTTAAAAAATGTAAATTACGTTTAAGCTTGCAATTTCTCAACAGGGATTGGCCCAGTGAGGTATATTATTAGAACTACGTCAAGATTGAGAAATTTTATGGTATTATGCGTTCCGATTAATTTACGCAAGTGAAGTGCAGTGGCCGAACCCAGCTATTACAAGCAATTCTGATCTGATTGATCCTCAGGGGCAATAATATATTATATTATAAAAAAAAGAACTAAAATAGAGTAAGAGGAAAAAACGCTTGTTTGAAAAATTGGCTACCGTGCCGTTACCTTTATGAGTTCACCGCTCAACGTATCAATGCAATTAATTCGATAGTTATAACAGATCAGCAAAATTCATATCCAGTTATTAAATACGCGCATCGCCCATTGACGAACTTTCCTTCCTTCCACCGCGCGCGCGATCGTTAATAACGTACGCCTCGAGGCTGCACACCGCAAAAAGACTGCCACGCCAAAGGGCTCGCAATCCGTCCAAATCCACTCTCGACAAGGAAATACTCCACTTAATATTAATTCACCCGCCAACGTACACACGCCCGAACGGTCGGTTTTTCGCGTCGATCGACGTGCAGCCTTTCCGGCCTCCTCCGCTTATGAAAAGCAGCCGCGATCGGGGGTAAAAACCCATTCGCACATACGGGCCCGCGGCTCGTCGCGATTTAATTTCCGGAACTTCGCCCCGTATCCTCCCCCGCGTCCGCAACGAAACAAACCCCGGTCGGCCATTACCGGACATTTTGTCCGTTACATCGATTAACTCTCCCTTGATTAATTAAAAACGCGCCGACACGCGGCCCGCCCGAATTGCTGGACGAAGAAACAACGCTGACGCAAGATTTCCATAATCAACGGGAATTTACATAACACCCCGCGACTGCCGATCGTTCGCCGCGAGTCCGCACGAATTCGAGCGGCTTATTAAAAAGCAACTGCCCTCCCGCTCGTTGAGACCCACCCGACATTCCGTTTGCTACGAAAGGTGCGCTTTCCCTTAAGGGGTAACATCTAGCTTAACCCCTAAAACCACAGGGTAAATTTGGGAATTTTTTTAAATTACGTAATATAACATATCAAAATTTGGTTTAAAGGCGTTTGATGTGCATACGTTAATGTATAAAAAATTTTTCTTTTATATTTTTCTTTTAAAATGGCGGAGTTGGAGCTCTCGAAGTAAAAGTACATTTTTGGATATGGACTTCGTGGCTTGCAGCAGAAGTGCCGTACACTTTCGCTAAGCACAAAAAGCAACATTTTTTCGTAATCTACATTAAATTTGCTAGAGAAGTACACACGTATTTGGTAAAATATTGATTAATGCTGCGTGCGTCAGTTTCGACGCAGAAATTGTAACAATTACGACCCATAGTTAATTGTAACATCTGCATTATTGCCATTATGCTTTCAAATCGATCGTTAAAAATAGAAGACGCAATATTTATGCCGATGCCGGGCAATTCTTGTGTTGCGGCACTTCATCCGTCTCAAGTTTATGGTAAAGAGTTGCCAAAATTTCGTTTCGCATTTTTTCGATGGAATCTGGATTTCGGTTAGTATTATGTCCCTTCAGAACCTTTAGAATCGGTACCATGTGCTTTGAACCGCCCCGAGGCATCACGACTTGCTTTATAAAATAAGCTGTAAAACCACTTTAAAAAATATTTTTGCCCATAAGACAAATTGCACTTCATTTTTAAGGCTCTAAAGTATCATTTAAAACGTTGACTGCCACGCGTATATTACTATATTAAAACCGCAACGAGATGAAGTACTACAGAATATAATTGAATTGTGCAAAATGAAAATAATGCGAAGGTATCGGAGACCAAAGAATTGAATTACTATTTAATATTAATTACATTTTAAAAATTATAAATACGACCGATTGGGTATTTTTTTAATTTTTCGTGAAACCTTTTACGCCGGTCATCGATGACCACCACGGCAATCAAAGTGTTAACATTCTGGAGCTAGGAATTCGATTGAAGACGAAATTACTCAGCAAAAGGCCGAGTAACTCAACAATCATAACTTATGGGAAGAAAAAATGCAAAGTGTTGCCTAGCAACGCAAGCAACACGCATATAATGCCACAGATTCATGTAATTATGCGTATTTAGTAGATTTGTGGTGGATACCCACTTAGCACCACAAATCTACTAAATACGTATTTTTACGTGACCCGCGTTCCAGTGACAGACTGCAAAAAGGTAAAAATACATTGCCCGCATGCCAAGTGTTAACACTTTAACAACCGCTAGTCGATTAATCGATGTTTCCGTGCCAACTGCTATTTACCGGTAGCCGATTAATTGGCTTTTCAGTGGTCAACAGTTATATTAGATAAAATAAATATCAGATGACATTATGACAATTCTAAATGACAATGAAATTACACTGCTTTGAAACCAAAGGATTCTCAACAACACCTTCAGTATTTTTCAGTTATAAAGCTTTACAAATAAGCACATACACAATTCCTACACGATATCCAAAACAGAGTCGATCGTTAAGACAGTCAATAACGGTCGGTAAATTTTTTCTTTCCGATTTTTTGAAAATTTAAGGTAGATGTTACCCCTTAATCAGCCGGAGCCGGTCGATTCCCTGCGCGCCCTCGACAGGGTCTGCGAACTTATTAAAGCCCGCGCTGATGCCCCATCGCCGTTTCCGCGTGTGCATAATGCACGCGCACGTAGACGCAGCCAGAGGCACGCGGGCTCATAGCCGAGCGCGAACTTTCCACACGGTCGAAGATATTCAGTATTCAGGCACCGGCTCGGTCAAGTAGTATACTACTTGGATTCGCATTGGAGCGGAGCGGGGTTTAAACTGTCTGCGAAGTTAGCTACGCTCGCTCTCCTCCTTCATCCCCTGCCTTCTCTGTCCCTCGACAATTTCTCCACGTCTCATTCCCCCGCGCTCTTTCGCCGTTGTTCGCCGCGTCTCTCCTATTTCTCGCTCCGCTCCCGCGCATTCTCCCTTTCTGTGCGGCCCTTTGTCTACGACGCTGTTGTGTGGGTGCGCAGCCTATAGGTGGGCGCATATGTGTGCGTGGCCGAGCAGAATTCAGGGTGTGGGTGGTGTATGGGTGATTGCGGTGGAACGCTTATGCGCTGTGCAGAGTATGTGTATGTATTTGTGCACGCGTTCGCGCGAATGTGCGTCGTGCGCGTATCGCACTTCTCGTTCCACAGGTGTTGGTATGCTGGAGGCCTATGTCGGTCGAATCGTGTGTGTGGGGCGAGAGGAACCACGCGGTGCGTTTAGATCCGGTCGTTGTGTTCCATGGGCCTACCGCGATGCGAATGCGGAACGGGGTCAAAGTGCAGGCTCACTTCGTCGCGGGTGGAACTGAATGGACGAGTCGCGCGTCGGACTCTTCGCGAACAATTGCGAAAGAACGTAGTGGGGGCTGCTAGTTTTTGCGTGGGTGTTAGCATTAACCCTTCGCGGACGAGAGGCGTTTCTCGGTCGCCATGGCGTTTCGCGCAGCAGGACGAGTGCCGAGTGAGAAGCTACAATGTTTATGTTAGATTTCGTTACCTCTAACTGATAGAAAGACGGTATTACACCAGTTACTTTTTAGCCAATGAATTACATAAATTGAAATGTCATTTGACTGGGACAATACTAACTAATAGTAAAGAATTGCCAGATGCAATAAAAAACGACGACTTCCAAAAGGGAAATCAATGGTAGTCTATCATAGAAATAATAATGTGATTTTGGCGTGGTAAGATAAAAAGTTATACTCGTTCAAAACTACTCATTTCTGCAGAAATGAGTAGTTTTGAACGAGTACTCGGCATGGTTTTCAAACTGTGATTAGAAAACCCAATGCTATCACAAATTGTATCAAATTCATAGGCGTCGGTAGTTTCTGCAAGGTTAATTTTTGGAAGGTGAAAAATAGAGAAATTATCAAAATATAATGTCTTTGTAAGAAAATTTGTATATCACATTATTTTAGTGTACCCTCGATTTGTAAAAATACGACAGTTGGATGTATAGGGTGAGGTGATGGTTAAATGTTGGTCGAGCAATAATGATGGAGGAAGTATAGAGAATGGTCTGGTTCGAAAATGATGAAATGGCAAAGTGCGTATTGATTAGGTGCGTGAGAGATGGGACTCCGGATATCGAAGATGTTGCGAGATTCCCGCCGGGTTTGGGAGAATGGTCGAAAGGTTGAAATGCCGAAACGGAGGGAACGGAATTTGATTGACCCGAACCGGCTGGAAAGAATTTCGAGCGAAAGAAGTTCGACTTTTAAATTATTACGACTGTATAATCGAAGGCATACTGTTGTCAAGTGAGCCATTTACAAAACAACACGATCAACTCCAGTTTTAGAATTCTCTTAAATTTTAATACCGGAACGCTTATTTGATGCTTAATTCACGATATTTACAATCAATTTAATACCGTTCGTTTTGTGGAATTAATCGATTCGCCAAGTGGGCGGCTCAATTGTTAAATGTAAATAAAATTGCTGTGGTCACCGATTCTTTTCAATTATTCGTCATGTAGTCCAGCTTCTAACGGAACTATATCTGTATTTCGTTCACGGCTCTTTGTGTCACACTACCAGTTTCCCTCTATCATTAGCACCGTACAATTATCGGTCTCGGAAGAATGGTTCTGATAACGAGCGTTCCATAGCAATGCGTGTGGAAAACGTTCGAGCAAAGCGTGGCTTCTACTCTTCACCAACCCCATATCCCCACAATTGTAGATTTTGCTACCCTCGGGTCGTTGACGTTAACAGTTAACGTGGTCTTCCCTACGAACTTTTATGTGTCGCGTCACGCAACCTACCGTGTAAGCACCCGACCGAAACGTTCACGCTTCTCAAAGTGGAACTTTACAACAGCAACCGGCCCGCTAAAATACGGAACCCAGTATGGATTTATGTATATGTGATCTTCCCCCCATAAAATCGTATTATTCATTACCGCGTAAAAAACCTTGAAACGTGCCATCCACGTTTGACTTTATCTGACAAGTAGTCGCATGTTCTCTGTCTTATTGCTTCGCCTTACTCTATTTTTCTATTTCACTAATACATCGCGTGTTAAGATATGCTGCTGTGTACAGATTTCAAATATTTTGGGTTGTTTCCCAAAGTAAGTTACCATGACCGTTTTACAAGTAAGATTGTAACCGTAGAGGATTACATAAAACTTATTTTTTAACCTTCCTGGTACGAGCGATTCTAGTTGTTGGCCACCAAATACATGCATACGGTCAAACGTTGACTATAGTCGATAGTTTCCAAATGCGTACATACAGCCGATCGTGAAGCAGTCGACCGGCATACCGAAGAGGTTAAACACAGACACCAACTATTCACACCATACTAACGTACTGCCATGCAGCCTACATCGAATAGTACACTTGCTACAAATCAATTGCGATAATAGGGTTATGTGCCAAACCCGGCTCAATAGCCGACGCTTTTTCTCATTTGGGAACCACGTGGATGTTTTTCAAATTCACTGTCAGCATAGTCATTCTGATTGTACTCTTCGGTTTCATATCTCCAGCAATGATTTATCAAAATATTTTGAAATAACAGTTCGCCACGCGTGGATTAAAAAAAAGCTATTTTAGGTCTGATTATACAGCAACAACTAGTCGCACAAAGACGGTGTAGGCGTACGACGTCTAAAACAATAAAATAATTACGCATACACCCTGTCTTAACACTAAACGTACCAAGCAGGGTCAAATGACCCCTTTCAAAATTTAGTTTAAAATCGTACATTCATTATTTTTTTCGCTCATTTGACTTTCTGTAAATTCTTGTATCATCTGATTATTCAATCCCTCGCATTAATAAATTAGGAATTTCTTTCTGATTATCAACGTTTATTTCATAAGGGGTCATTCGTATAAAATACCGGTACGTTTAGTGTTAAGCATGAAAGAAACGAATAATAGTGACACTGAAAACCAGGCATGTCAAGCACTCGTCGATTCTTGTATCATCTGATTATTCAATCCCTCGCTTTAATAAATTAGGAATTTCTTTCTGATTATCAACGTTTATTTCATAAGGGGTCAAATGACCCCTCATGGTAAGAATACGTAGGAGTAAAGTACCGGTACGTTTAGTGTTAAACATGAAAGAAATGAATAATAGTGGTTCTGAAAACAAGGCATGTCAAACACTCGTCGATTTTTGTATCATCTGATTATTCAATCCCTCGCATTAATAAATTAGGAATTTCTTTCTGATTATCAACGTTTATTTCATAAGGGGTCAAATGACCCCTCATGGTAAGAATACGTAGGAGTAAAGTACCGGTACGTTTAGTGTTAAACATAAAAGAAACGAATAATAGTGGTGCTGAAAACCAGGCATGTCAAAACACTCATCGAAGTCACCGCACAAAAATCTAAAGTACACAAGTTATCTCCTACATTCTTTCATACCCTCCGCGTCAACAGAAACGTGCGCAGCGTCTTCAGGGCATTTCTCGCAAAAAAGCACTTTTGGTTAATGTCGGCTCCCTAAGCCAGTCCCAAGTAAGACGATCTTGGCTGTACAATGTGTGCAGTGGGATACCGGGGCACACACGTTCGAATCTGTGTGCACGCGAGCGCGAAGTTAAGCGAAGCGCGGCATTGTCAAGAGTAAACTCATTACGGGCGGTCGAGGTTAAGCAGTCAGAGGGGGGTGTATCCTCGGTAAGGGTAAGAAGGCGGAGTTTTGGGGTCGTCTTGTAATCGCGAATGCCTCGAGTCTGGAAGCTTCATACGGAACGACAGTTTCTGTCGAAGCCGCAGTGGATTTCGTGCGAGTTTGTCTCGGAATATATGCGCGTTATGTGTCTCTGCGTCGTGCGCATGAAGTACTGTAAATTGCATCCAGCTCGGCGTCTGCAAGTTTTGGCGCCGAAAGACGCGAATGTAAATAACGATACCGATGACCCTGAGAAAGAGAAACGGAAGCGGTTTATGCGGACGCGAGAAATTGCGTTAAAAATAACAGATGGCAGTGGGGATGAGTTTTCTCAAGAACCCGAATGAGTAGCTGAAAATAATACTGAGCCAAGTCAGAGTGTACCGAGAGAATATCAATCTGAAATACGAATAGAAATAGATGGAATTGATGGAGTATACTCGAGGCCGTGTCAATCAGAATGTGAGGATACTTGCGATTGACCCGATGTTTTTAGAAATGGAAAAAACTTCGACTTTTTTACGTTGCAATCATTCGTAAGCGTATTCTTTCCATCGACTCAGTCTACATTTATAGAAACGCCGGGCATAAATACGCGAAATTCTGCGCGATTTTCTCCGCGAAATATCAGGATGTAACATTTTTGTCTTTTTCCGATGTCAAAATCGGCGCATGCATCGTTTCGATTATCGCGGATCGATATGACATTAACGAGTGATATTCCGCGCACGCATCGGTGGAGAGAAAAAACAGGAGACTCTCACGAACTATCTACCTATCCATCTCGCGGGCCTTTCAGTAAATCCTCCTTCGGTATTCGCACGAGCTTTCCTCCATAATGCGGATTTAACGAAGTTAAGTCGAATAATTGCATGACTTCGTTATCTCGTACGAAAGCACTCTTTTCGTTGCCATGCTGACCCCTTGAACCTGTCGGTCCTGAGCCTGTTCTAATCTTTTCAACCCCGTTTCGCTCCCTACTCTGATTTATCCCGTTTGCTTTGCCTTTATAGGCAGAATTGCTCAAAATTACTCAAACTCGGGCAAGCTCGTACAATGCGAGCATTCGATCCTACTCTACTGCGAATTTCTTAAGTCTTCCTCGAATTTCCTACGTGGCAGCAACAGCGACCGTTTCTATAGAAATGATTACAGCATGCCCCGTTAGATTGTCATCGCCGTGTTTGTTTGATCGTTTCTCGCGTTGCCTCTGTATACACAATAACGCGATCGTGCGAATGCGTGGATTCCAGTACGGCTGGTGATATAAGTTGTTATGCAATACACGCGTATTACGGTAGATTAATTACTGTAACACGTAATTCAATGTTTAGTCTGACAGAAATATACGATAATAGATAAGCGGCGGCCACCGTCAATCTTCCCGCTTGGAAATGCCTGTTTATGCGCGATATTTCGAATTTTGAATATCCTATGCGGCTCTCCCCCGATATCTATGCCAAAAAGGAAGAGCACGCGATAAACCGACAATTGTTACGCGATCGATTTTGCCTCACCAGAATGCGCCAGCGCTGCCAACCGCAGATTGTCTATTCCACAATGTTACGTTTATGTTGCCCACATTTCACGTTTGTCTCATGTAAATGTGTACCGTTTCCGCGGCCCGTTCCCGATTCACTTTACGGCGCGCAGGATATCAGGCGATGTTTTAACGATCGCCGCGCGGAAGAATTCTTTAGCAAATTGCGATCGTCCCGCGGCCAATTTGTGCCGGCAAGAATTTCCATCCGCCGGGCCGCTCGCGATATCGAGTCATCTTCGGGAGGTCAGGAATGTTGTTCGCGCATAATCGCACCGATCCGACGTCTTCGCTCTCCTCGCCGATTTCTTTCGAGTCTTTCGCCCGGCGTGTTTCCATTGATTAACCCTTTGCACTCCGCTGTCCCCTCTCAGGGGACATTAAAATTTGTTAGAGATTACAGGGAATTAACTTATTCCAGCGCAACTTTTTGAGACGTGCACGTTTGCCTAAAGTTTTCTCTTGAAATGGCACAAGAAATCAAATCAAAGTATAGTAAATTTACTAAGATATATAAAGAAAATATCAGAGGGTTTTGTTCCGACGCACAAACCACCGGACCTTCAAAATTTGAATCTCCATAGGCCATGAAACCGATGTGGGACAAAGAAAACGGGATTGCATTGTTTGTTTTGACAGAGAAACACCTGGTGGCAGGCGTCAAACGACTTATTATTGTCAAACGTGCATAAATCACCAGCAATGTATATTAAGGAGTGTTTTAAAATTTATCACACTGTACAAAATTATAACAAAATAAAATATTGACTCTGCAAATATATATTTCTCGATGTCAGCCAATTCATTTAAGTCCAATATCATTATAATATGTTACTTGGTTCCAAAGCTATACCAAATAATATGAGGGGTGCATGGGGAAATAGTTCGGAGTGCAAAGGGTTAACCTGACCCCCCCGCGATTCTACGCGCCAATTTCCAATTCGCCGCGGCGTGTTCGCCATGTTAATTAAGGGCCCGCGAACGCGGTTAGTAGCCGCTACCGATACATCGAAAGAGCGCAGACAAAGCCCGGAAGGCTTTTAAAAATCACTTTGTCCCTTTTGCCTTGTCCCGCATGCATACATACGCGGTGCGCATTACGTGCACGAACGTAATGCCGTACACGGCGAGCAGCTACGGTGTAGGGTATTGTGTGTCTTTTCTGCCTATTTCACTTTTTTCCTTATTTTCCCTCTGAACCCATGCCTCCCTTCTCGTTCGTCGACTATGTGCGTTCTCTTTCATTCTTAGCGTATCAGCGTTCCGGTATTTTCATTCCATTCATCTCCCCTCCTTCTCGCTTTCCCTCTCTCCTAGCTCACTTTTTTTCGTCCCTGTCGAGCATTCTTGCATCTTTTTCATTCTCCACCTTTTTCCGCTCATCCCTCGTGCTCTCTGTTTCTCCGCCGCCGTCGGTTTGTCCCTCCCGTTCGCCGTACGATGTACATAGCGGTGCATTACTGCATTCACATCGCCTGCATTTCCATCTGCTTAGCAGCGAAATCCGCTTTGTGTTACGACAGATAGAGTGCTTGGCATCGCCTACTAATTGCGAGACTTACGCCGGTGACGGAGAAATTTTCATTTTTACAGTGTCGACCGTGTCGCGTCCCCTCTGATCGTTCGTCGTGTCGCGAATGATATTCTAACAGGATTGTTGAAAGCGGCCGTGTTTAAGCAAGAATCCAAATTAAAGCCTCGCTGTCGCACGTTTTCTCGGTTCACTGCTTATTTTTTGAACTGTCATAGGTACAGATTATCCGGTCAATCGGAGCTTGGTGGACTTATCGTCGAAAGTGATGGGATAGTTAACATTTTGACTGCCACAGTGGTCACCGGTGACCGATGTAAAAGATTTGACTAAGAATGCAAAAAATTCGCAATGAAGCCTATTTGCAAAATATGCGGTGACCGGCGTAAAAGATTTTACTAAAAATGCAAAAAATTTGCAATGAATCCTATTTGCAATCTTGTAAAAGCAACTGATATTGGTACCGTGCTTCAATACTTTGGCTTCTAACAACTCTGCGTTACCTTTATTTTGCACGATTTAATCATACTCTGCAGTATTTCATCGCATCGCAGTTCTAACATAGCAAAATATGCGGTGACCGATGCAAAAGATTTGACTAAGAATGCAAAAAATTCGCAATGAACCCTATTTGCAATCTTGTAAAAGCAATTGATGTTGGAACGGTGCTTCAATACTTTGGCTTCTGACAACTCTGCGTTACCTTCATTTTGCACGATTTTATCGCATCGCAGTTCTAACATAGCAAAATACGCTTGGCAGTCAACGTGTTAATGTCACACCTTGCATAAATATGTGGTATCGAGTATATGTGATTGTATATTAAAAGTAAGACTATTGTTTGACCGAGCATACGGGGCGCAGAAATCTTGTTTATTACATTTTAAGCTTAAGGAATGCATGCATATGTGTGTAAACGCAGAGGGTGATGAACTATACCTATGTTAATCCTTTAGCAATCCCCCTTCCAAAATTTTCTTTTAAAAAATTTACCTGAATATTAGGATTTACATTTACCAGTGTCCTCTTATAAAGCTACAGTTTTCCATTCATTGAGACGCAGGGCCTCTTGTCATTTTCCCCCTCAATTTCGTTTAGTTCCACTACAGAGAATCCATACGAGGATCGAAAAACTTGAACTGTTTACTAACACGCAGTGAAGCATAGTCTACCTTCCCAAGTACCGAAATCCGTCGACACTTCTTCGACAACAATATTGCGCACGTACCCCCGTAACATTTTACCTATTTACATTACGCACCCTTCACGCATTAACTTATCAATCCGCAGTTCTCAGCAGCAAACGCGTCCGCGGTGCAATTCGAAAATTCATCCGCCACGTTCCGACAGTATCAATCGTATCGCGCTTTATTTAGCGCATCTCCATTCTTCGCGCCCTCGATCGGAGCGGGTCGATCTCGCGCAGCCACGGAAACACATTTATCATGGACACTACACCTGAAAGGGCTCATAATTACTGCCTTGGCAGTGTTCCAGGGCTTTTCTGACTCGTCGAACATCAGAAAGCTTCGGGATGAATGCGCCGATTATCTATCAATCAATAGAAAAAGGGAGGCTCGAGGACTGCCAATGGTGAGTCGGGCTTTGCATATCTCGCCCGCGGGCTGCGCGCCCGGCAAGAGAACAAAAGGAAGTTTTCCTTGCGCGCGGCGGCGTGATGGATCGACAGGCCGAGATGGCCGTAACGTGTCCGAGCGTGGGCAGTAAAAAGGTCGGGGCGTAAAAAATATAAGGGACAGTGATAGGATCGGCCGGCTCTCGTCGATTTTCCGCCAATAACGTCGACCGGTGCGTTTTACCGCCGATAACCGCCGGCGACCGGGATTTCCGCACACCGCAGCTCCTCGCGCTTTACCCGCGTCGAGAGGCCAAGAATTCGGCCCGGAATTTTGTCATCGGCCCGACGTCGGGCGCATGCCTAAGTGCGAGCGTGGATTCTCACGGCGAAACACTTTGCCGGCTGCCCGATTTATAAACGGACCGACGATGAGAAGGAAGAACGTGTGCGATGAGGCGGGCACAAGGGGATAAAGTGGAAGACGCGTACGGAGGCGGTAGGAATTTTATTGGTCGGGTCGTATTTTTTTGCGGACGATTTTCAACGTCGAGGCTCGTTGCGCGACTTCGCGGTGGCAACATTTTTTTTTTGCCCCGCGGTTCTTTGATCACTCGGCGATTTGTTGGTTATCGAATAGGTTGTGGGCGGGACGCTTTTACCGGTTGATTGCGCCTCGTGTCGGCCGTAATAAGCGATTGTGACTTTCGGCGTTTCTTGTTGTGGTTTTATTAGGGTGGGTGAAATGTAGCGTAATGATTATATGCTTTGGTCACTGAACGACTGAACGGTCTATGCTTATTTAACACGCCATGTTACCTATGTATGGATGACGAACAGGTTACTATATATTTGCAAGACTTTTTAATACTAAACGTATCGGTACTTTACACCTACCTATTCTTACCATGAGAGATCATTTGACCCTTTTATGAAATAAACGTTGATTTTTAGAATGAAATTTCTAATTAAAGCGAGAAATTTAATAATCAGATAATATAAGAATTTAAACAAAGTCAAATGAGCGATGGAAATAATAATGAATGTACGATTTTAAAGTAGATTTTGAAAGGGGTCATATGACCCCGCTTGGTATGTTTAGTGTTAATAGTAACGAAAGTATTTGATAGTAGCAATGTGCACAATTATATATAAATACTTATAAAATATATAAGTACTTCACGTATAAAAATTATGAAATACCATAGCTATGCCTTACGATATTCTTCGAAACTATTTGGGAAAATTTATAGCGTAATAGTTTCAGTCTTTTACATTTCTTTTAGCTGTGCATCGATCTAGAATTTGTATACGCGGCCAGCAACAAAGAAATGCATGTTCGTCTAGTCGCTTTTCCATCAAACTATTTTGTAACTATCAAATTGTGTGTTATTCTCCGATGCATACTACCGGTGCTATTACTTTCACGACAAGACAACGCTATAACTAAAAGTTCTCTAAATCTTGTGTTGCTAACTTGTTTCGGAGCAGTTCTCATTGTATCGGAGAACCTAATAAATCGCTGTCCGCAGCTTATTGTGCCAGTAAAAACATACTGAATTTATGTTGGGCGATCAACGTGTTAACAAAACCTCAAATAAATAAGAAAATCGCACCAACGTTACCATGTGCAACGCAACGTAGATTTTGCTTACAGCATTCTCATGACTCAACAGTTCTTTCTCGCCGGAATTGTTTTTCGCTAGTTTCTCCGTGTTGACGCGTGCGATACTTCGTCTCTTACGTCGGAAACACTCTAATTTACTTGTTCCGTCTTGTAATTCGCTCGCTGCTTTGTATCGACGAATGATCAAGCCGCTGTTTTTAACGCAATCTGTTGATAATCCGTTCGAATTCGCATCGTTTCATTTATCCAGCGACGCCTGAATTCCTTTCCCGCCGACCGTGGAATTCCAATTTGTCGGTCCTCTGTAAAAGCACATAAGGTGCTTCAATTCCTTCCCTCGGCCCGTCGTCGGTTCAATCTTCCCGAGTCACTCGACCTTTATCATTCTTAAATTGTACTCAGCCCTGACTGCGTAACTAGTTTCCCCGCTCTTCGAATCAGCTGTTGCAGCGCTGAACGGCCGGGCGCTGGCGATGATAAATATTGACGATAAACCAGTCGCGTTATCGCGTTAACGCTGCGCGGATACGAAGTGACAAAACAACGAAAGTTGATGATGGCGATAAAATTTGCGCAACGTGGGCACGTCGTTTAAAAATGTCCGGCGCGTCCGTTTTAAACGGCCCGACGCGGACGTTCGAGAACGGCAAATTGAGACTCTCGCCGAAACCCGTTACGACCACTCCAGCCATTTTCCTTTGAGTCGCAGAGAATGAGGTCGTCCATTTTCTCCGCCATAATTAACGGCGTTGTGTTGACGCGGATTATCGGCGAACATCCATCCGCGACGGGCGAATAAATTATTTATAAAACGTAAAACGCCAACGGTGCACCGCCGCGTGGAGGGCTCCGAGTGGAATCCGATTGCGGATTATATTATATAATCAAATATGCAAATGGACAGTTCGTTCGCGTATCGGTAACAATCAGTTTATAATTTTACGTCAAATATCGTCGTTATTATTTACAATAATAGGATTACACCGAGCAAGATTTTCCGAGTGCCCGCCGTTGTTTTTCATATATATGCGTGTGTACGTACGCGCGACTACCACACCCGTTGCGTACGACAATTAAAAATATTTCTACTTACGCGGATTTTACGTGCAAACAATGGCTGGCGAGTACACACACACACACACACGCACACACATACGTACCGGAGGCTGCATAATTTCGAGCAATTTTAGATCGTCGTGATTAAACGGCATTCCCAGGGAAAAAGAAGGAAAGAGAGAGGCCGACCTATTAAAGGTACTTTTAAAAGCTACGCCTGTAGCGTCGAGCATATACACGTAACGAAATGTATATTATTTAGGTTGGTAGAGTCGAGTGGGTAATGGGAAGGGAGGGACGGATTGTAGGAGGATAATTGGGCCGTTCGTGCAAATGTAAGCACTTGACCCGCTTCAGTGTTTTAGCCCGATAGAAAAGGAGGAACAATGAGCGTAATTAAATATCGCTCGGTAGCGTCATTTTTTCCCTTTTTTTCGGCGAATTAGACGCGCAACGATTATTTCGATTGCCGTCGATGGAATACTATTTTCGCCGCTAATTATTTCGAATGAAATCCAAGCGTGCAGTGGATCGATCGCGTAACAACGGCAAGAGACGCTTCGTGCTGCATTACGTAACGAATACATTTTTAACTGCCCTGCAATGACACATCTGCGTTAATGACGTACAACTCATTGCATCAAGGTGTCTGTACACAATGACTCCGAGAAGTTCTCAACACATATTTTACCGATTTTTTTTTAATCATCCTTCTATAAACATTTCTCACATAATCCATTAAGTATACATTACACGCGTAACGCGTCTTACGTTCGTAATGTTCTACAAAAATTCTTCTCCATTATCGTACCTCCCAACGAAACTTCCCCCGCGTTGCAATACGCCGTAAGCATTACGTAACGAATAAATTTTTAACTGCCCTGCGTCTTACGTTCGTAATGTTCTACAAAAATTCTTCTCCATTATCGTACCTCCAACGAAACTTCCCCCGCGTTGCAATACGCCGGCGATTAACGCGGAACATATTTCCCACGGCACAACTTAATACAATAAACGAAACACAAAACCGCTCTCAAATTACACGCTTCCCCGCGAACTCCCTTATCCCACCAGCTTACCCGTAACAGCGCGGCACAATTATTCACCCGACAATTATCCAAACGTCCAGCCCCGCCCGCAAAATCCCCTTAAATTCTCCCAATCATCCCGCCGCTCAAAACATCCGTCAGCCCTCCGTCACTCTTAAACCATCATTATTACCGTCCCCCCAAAACAACCCGAAGCCGCGCGAGCCACCGCATTCCCCGTCAAACTACCCTCTAGCCGAGAACAATGCCTCCGTCCGCGCCCATTTTCACGCACAATCAGCGGCGACACTGTCGATTTCGTCATCTTCGCCGTGCCTTTCGCGCCCGACGAGATCGTGTCCGCCGGAGAAAAGAAAATACCGCTCGTCGGCGGCGGAGGAGGCAGCGCAATGGGAAAAAAGAGGAAAAACGTCGTGGCGCAGGGCGGCGGCCAGGTTATTAAAACGTTCTGAAAGTCCCGTCACGGTCCTGGCTCGATGAGACAATGGCCACGCTCTCTGCTGCCGATTGTCAGCGCCGTAGCCGGTGTTCGCCGGCGACCTCCTTCCCTCCCCTGCTCCTCTCTGTGTCTCACCCCCGCGTCCCCGGCTCCGCACCCTTCCTGAACGACGCCGCGCGCCCTCGGAAATTTTGAATCCCAGGAATGCCATGGAGCGTCTGAATGGCAGGCTTCAGGCGGCGTCGGAGTGACGGCACGTTGCTGCAGGAAGCTCATTAGGCGTCGCCTCGGGCTCTTTCTGGCCCTTGCCTTCTCGGCTACGGCCTCCTGTCTCTCTTCTGCGCCGGGATCCCAATCTCTATCCCCGTCTGTCGCGCCGTGTTTCCTTCTATGCCGCGCTCTCTGGCTCTATCGCTCGGGCTCGCCCATCTACCGTCTGTGTGTACATATGTAAATACTCGCGGCTGTATGCACAGCGCGCGGCTTAGATGGTGTTAACGCCCACAAACGAGCGTCTCCATTGCGCAATCAGTCGTTCGGCGAATTGACCTTTCCAACGGGAACAGGGTAAATAGGGGAAGTTGCTATTGTCAGGGCTAATGATTATTATGGAGTCTAGTTGCGAGCGGCGAGTTTTTGTTCGGATCGGGGGAAGGGGTTGATCGTTTTATGGGGACTTCTGTAGGAATCGAACGCGTCATCCATGAGCCACATTTTGCCGAAATGCGCTATGTTATGCATTCCGAAAGATAAGATCGAAGACGCTGCGACGTGATGCCCGTGCGCCTTTGTCGATGTAATTGTTATCCGCGGTAACACTGGTTGAATATATTGTGGCGGCGATGCATTGGCAACACCCGATTGTGTGTGTATGTTGTGTGTAAGTAATCGTCTTACAGCGTTGGAAGATTCGATCGTTTTATGTGTACTGCTTTGGAATCGAGAATAAGTTGGTTGCTAGGGAAGTCAATAAGGTGAGCGACTGATGGTGTGATCCACGATTTATTTGTTTGTAAGAAAGAAAGAGTGAGAGCTTCAGTTGAGAAAGACCGCGATAGACTAAAAATGTGCGACGTGTGGCTCGTGGTCACACGCATTATACGACTTGTATTGTTGTTCCTTTCATTTTAATAGACATATATTTATATCACTAATTTTCCACAATATTTTCATTAATTTAGTAGTCCCATTTATTTCCCTGTGTCTTCCCTCCTAAACTTCTGGGACGCGAGAGAGAAAACGAACGTGATGAGGGGTCGTGTAGTCGTAGGACGATTGGTACGCACGAAGAAGACGCTGGGTAGATGTGGGACAAGAAGATGCAATAAGTGGGACAGGATAATCCATTAATGATCCCGCTGCGTTAGACTAACGCATTACTACTGGTATTTCCAGAAAGTTAAATCTCGTAATAGCTCTCTGTGTTTAATGCAGAAAGGTATATGCGAAGAGGAGGCGCCGGTACGCGGGATAAATTTTGCGAATGCAATTTTCCTTGTTCCTTCGCATTTAATACTTTTTTTCCCATAAAAAGTTAAACCATTATTGCTATCGGCTTTTAAATTCGCGGTTATTAATCTTCTTCGCTTGGGCAATAAATGCTACCGATAACTACGTTTATTTTATCGGGTTTAATAATTCTCTGATTAAGGCAAAAAATACTGTACGCGTCGAGATATTAAAAATGTTCAATGCCAGCCAATTTTCACCGGACGCTCGGATCCCGCGCACGATAAATTAAGTCGTGTGACGGACCAGCGGTGAAACGGTTCGCCGGAAACGGAGCAATCCGGCGAAAATTCACTCGACGCAATAGTTTTCGGGCGACACGTACGTACGCTCGTGCCTTTTGCCTCTCTTAGATCTCCGGCGCGTGTTTAATCTTCCCAGCAACCGTGGTGCCCTTGTATCGTCCGCGTACAGTGAATTTGCGTAGTCGCGTTAATATTTCTCACCCCTCCTCTCCACGGCGCAGTACCAACAGCCTCGCCGGCCGTTAATCTTCATAGCAGTCCCGTAATTGTAGCGTAATAAACGTCGAGACGTATTTATTTTCGCGGATAAGGAATTGCGCGATAAAAGAAAAGCCGGACTCGCCTTCTTCGCCGTTCCACTTTCCGCTCGCCTTCTTTCCCTTGAATTCTCGCGTCACGCCCGGTGCGTTTTCATAGCGGAAACACGGAGGTCCTTTTACGACGCATTGTCGGGCGGAAAAGTGTTATTCGCGCGAGTTTCCGCCAACTTATTCGCTCTCTCAGTGTTCTCCGTTCGTACGATTTCTCCGTCTTCGCATCATCGTCTCCGATCCCTCTCGCCGTCTCATTAGACATCCGAACGGAATTCTGATTTCGCGACCGCGCCACTCGCATTCCGCGGGATTTCTCTATTTTTTCCCCCGACCGCCGACGCTCCGCGCGGATATCCACGAGGATCCTCGAGGCGGATGCTAGTTTGCCACCTGCATAAAATTACGCCGGCATTCTTACCGGCGGCGTGGCTGGGTTCAAATGCAAATGCCGAGGGAGGCGCGGCTTTCTCGTGGCACGCGTTTATGGATACCGGATGTTAGATGGTGACGCGGGCGTGTCGGTGTGTACATACGGTGCGTACGGTGAAAGAGAATGGAAGCTGACAAAAAGCGATCAACGATCTAGATCCGGGATGATGTAGTGGTAGACGAAATTGCTGGCATTAAGCTCGATTCGAACGCATATAAATCGTGGATATTCTGAAATTATTCCTGCGTGTAAACCAATTGCACAAATTGCACAATTGCGTCCGCGATAATACGTGCTCCGCCCTAAATACAAATCGACGGAACAATATATCATTGCGCATCGATATGGAGGTTTAACGTAACAGAATACGGAGGATGTTGAAAACATGTCAATTTTCTGCAGCATCACCCGACACCGTGTCGCCGTTAAATTTATATTCGGTCGGTCAATATTTGCGTAGCGTCGTGGCATGGATTTTTCGACAAGCAATGAAAAAACAAGCGCGACTCAGTTGTTACCGTCCCGAAACCTTTTGCATTATAAGTTCCAATCTAAAATCTTAAATCACCGCCGCCGTGAGAACGTCTCATCGGACGCCGAAGGGTTTGCTGACGAATTCCGAACGAACGGTGACTCTTCTCCGACGGCGGGGGATTCCGACAATGATGGAATATTTCTGAATAAGAATACCCTCGAGTCGAGTGACCAGATGGGGCGGGCCCGAAGGGTGCGGCGGGTGGAAAAGAAATCCTCCTAACGAACATCCTGCCGCGAAGGACGGTGGCGATAGTAATTCAGAGAACGAGAGCCCCCCGTCACTCCGGAAAACTCGTTTCCAGAATGACGATGGCTGGAGGAAACCGCGGCTTCTTCGAAAAGTCTCTCTACCCCCGATTGCTTCGGGTTTCATCTCATCTCGAGTCTTTGGCCTAACGAAGACTCGGCTTCGCGAAGCCGGTTAAATGCTTATTACCCCAGACGAAAAGTTTCGGGATTGGTGGCGCGGCACGATAGACAACCGTCCCCGTCGTGCGGCAAATCGCGCGAATTCTGGCAGGCTGAAAGTTATAATCGCTGTTAAGCGCGAGTGCGCGCTATTACTAATCGCTTTGCGATCCGCTTTTAGCCTCTGTGACATGGCGAGGGTAAGCGCGCGACAAAAGGCAAGCGCGGTGATGAAACCGATAACGTGCGCGTATCTGCTTGAATTATGGTAATTGGAGGAGAGTTAAACCTGAGAAAGCGGGAGTTAGTCTATGGAATCACGAAGAAAGCGGAAGAATTCACGCATTTTGCTCGGTACATACTGTAGCATCAGAAAAACAGCCGTAGATGCGTCGCGTAAAACTGTCGTTGGGCCATCGGGCCCTACCGGATTAAGATAAGGCGGTAGAGGTCTGTATAAAAGGCGGACCGATTTGCGACGCGAGCTCGGTCTTATTTCAGTTATACTTCGGTAATAGATCACAGTTTTAAGTTGTCGTTCAGTTTAAGTTGAGTTGTCAGTCAGTTATAGTTCAGAGTGTAGTTCAGTCCAGTATAGATACGTTTTCTTGCCGTTTACCGAATCGTAGTCGAATTGCCATAGTTTTACTTTCATTTTGTATTTATATGTATATATTAGTGCTTCTATTTATCTTTAAATAAATTATTCAACTTAATATAATTCCGCATCACGCTTCGACGACACCTAACATCTTATATCCCTACAATACACAGCATGATATTGAAGGGATGTGCAAACGCGCCAAATGAGGAAATAAATTAAGATATCTACCGTGGAAGATACAAACGCCGGCTCGAAGTCGTTAATCGGGATCAGTGAAGAAATTCAACACTTTCGATGATGGGAAATTTGCTACGGATAAGTAAGTCGGAATTCATGAACTTCTTGTACGTGCACGGTATTCGGTGCTCATTCCTTTCCCTTCGGATTTTTCTTTGAAGCTATTCATTTGAACTGCTTTCTTTCTGACATGAATAAGGCATAGGGGCCGGAGAATTAAAGTAAGAGGAAAGTTTTCTTTCAATTGAAGACGTGGCAGTTGAGTCGTCTACCGGCGATCGAAGTCACATTAAGCGACAAGGGGAGAATGTTCGTTGTCAGAGGCAGGTGGTGTTAAATATGCACATGAATCGTTCATTGGTCTGTGCCATCAGTACTTTCTTGGAATTGAGTCGCTTTCGCCAAAGCCGTGAGAGATAGCTCTTGTACTTCGCCAAAAGACGAACGTGCGGTATATGCGGAGACGCGGTTATTCTTCAATTACGCTGCAAAATAACGTACACCTTTAAAAGTAGTTTCCTTTCAAAGACGCCTAAGCACGCCGCTCAAAGCTTCCACTTATCAAAAAGGAAAGAAAAAGAAACTTAAACCGTGGGATGCCAGCGAGAACGGTCAAACCAAACTCACGCAGCGTTTACCAATCCGCACGACCAATCGATCCACCGCTCCCAACAAGTTCCCCATCCGCTTCCACGACGTTACTTTTTCCATGTTGTGAATGAGCCGAGGCGGCCCGGAAGAAAGTTTCCTCGAAATCGATGGCAGACGCTCGGGTGAGGCCCGATGCTTTCGTTTGCCAGCAGAGTCAAGTTAAACAAGTGAAGGAGAATGGGAATGGTCAGACAGTGCCAAGTGGCCGCGTCGAAATCGTCCAACGATCCGTACCATCAGATGCTGCCTCTTCCTATCTTCCCCTCCACTTCCCTGCGCCTCCTTTCACTGCCGCCTCCACCTTTTGCACGATCTGCTCCCTTCCCCTCTTCCCCCCGTGCTTTCTACAAGCTGACGCGTACAATGCCGAGTTTTTCCGCTCGTTGGGCCGCGGGCCGCGGTCGTTCGCACAATTTTATTATTTTCCGGCCAGCCGGATAATGGTATTTGAATGCGTTTAATACCTACACGAGTCGGGCACCGCTGATCGCGGTATTCTTCGCTTCCACGCCAGCGTTTTCTGCGCTTTCGCTACGGCCCCGCGATCGTTCGTAACTCATTCCTCGATGGCACATACACGTGGGCGCATGTTTTCGGCGCCCCCGGCACTACGACTACGAGCTGGAGGTGCGTTACAACCCTATCATCAATTTTCTCCTCGCGATAAACTACAGCCTGGTAAAACGTCGACGTGCTGCGCTGTTACTGGCGCGAAGAACATCTGAGCGGCGAACTTTAGTCGCGTACCCGAAAATTATTATCGCGACGCCGTTAAAGCAAATAACCTCAATGGCTTTTTGCGAATAAAACGCAGAGTTAAATGGAGTGCGTTTGCGGAGTAACGTAACTCATGAATGTCGGGGTCGATACTGCAAACACTACGAAATGTATACACTGTGTTCTGCGAAAGCGTATCGGAGAATGCTCGTTGTGTGTATACACATTTGGACAAACAGACAATATTTCCGATAAAGCGCAAGGAGCGCATTGCACGTTATTTAAGATATTGAGGCGTGCGGTACGTATTTGAGAGCATTTTATATACAGTACCCGGAGAATGCTGTGCGCGTGTATTTACAGAACCTAAGTGTATTGTGAACGGCAAGTTCGGCGCAAAAAGAAGGTCTTAGAAAAGGGACGGTCGTTCGCAGAGGGTCGCCTCAGCAGGATCAAACGACAAAATGTAGAGCTACCTTCAAAATTACATTCCGACCCGGCCAACGACCAATTACGACTGCTCTCTCATCCGGTTACATCCCCCTGTCAGATCTTGCGTGATCTTCACGGTGACAGCTCGAAGTCACTCGAGCTAACGCTGAATCGGGAAATCAACAATTCATGAATATCATATCGCGCATCGGAAGTGAGATTCAATGGACCACACACACCTAATCCTTCCCTCCTGCGGTATGCACGCGTCTCCGATTCTATGTTCTCTGCCATTTCAGACTTCATCCCCGAACATTGCCCGTGTCTCTGTCTGTTCTCGAAGGAAGGTACCGACGTACCCATCCTGCGCCATTGTATGTGTCCATGTACATACCTATGTGTTTCTGTTTCCCATCCCACGCTTATATGTGCAGATAAGAGAGAAAGAGAAAAGGACTCGAGCGGATAGACTACATAACTATACGTGTATATAAATGGACGTACATGAATGCATATATACAGACGTATATACGCAGACATATATATGTATGTAAGGACTCCCACGTTCATGACCCAGTGTCTCGAAGTAGGCGACACTCTAAAGCCATTATCGTTACGCCTCCACAAGCGGAGGTGTAGCTGCAGCTGCAGGCGACCGGATAGACACTCGTGAAGGTTCTCTCCATTATTTTTCACACATACTCTAGGGCCACCTACACCCAGGGTCGAGGCGGCCGTACGTGCACCGGCATGTATGTTTCCATTATACGTATGCCGGCGTATACGTACAAACGGACAGAGAGAAATAGAGGCAGGGTCTAAGATACGGCGAAATATATACACACGTAATCCACTAGATGCACGACACTTGGGGCTTTTCCCCTGCCCTTCCTTTCGCACTATGCACGCCCGCATACTCTAAAAATCTAGGCACTCAGGGCCTTAAGCGGCTGTCGCGGAAAATTTGAAAATTGAAACGCTACGTGTTGGCGTAAGAGCCGATGTATCGAATTGTCGTATATATTGGGGATCTCTTCTATACCCGTGCACCCTTCCGTCGCAACCCGCAAAATATCCTGCGAATTCGTTCACCGCAAGACCGTCAGACCTCTCCGTCTAACCTGCGACGTAGTCGGAGGTGCAAGCCGAAACGATCGGTCCGATGCCTTCGATGGCCTCGTTAGGCGGCAGATTGACTTCGCCGAACTAGCTGTCGAACTTTCGACGAGATACAGACTTTTGGCCAACTACCCCCTTGGCCCCATGGCTACAGCGTCGAGGAATTGCCGTAGTTTGGCCTTCTCGAATGAGCCATCGCGAATCCGAGCGAGGGAGCCAATACCCACAGATCCCAGGCATGAATTGTGTCTTGGTATTAGAAGTTTCTCGCCCCGTCCCGTAATCCGATCGGCGATGATTCCATTAGGATAGTTTACAATACGACTAGCCAACGAAAGGAACTGCGTGCCGTCAGTCAACCCGGGGATAATTACGCCGGCGAGAGTGACGGTGACGAGCAGATGGCGTGAATTAATTGAACGTAATATCGCGATTTTCGCGTCAATAATTGCACGATGATGGTGCAATGTACGGCGGGCGATGCGCGCGTGTGGCCGACGTCCTCTCCCGTGGTTTAGACCTCTTCGGTGACCTCGTTAGACAGTGGATTCACTTCCTCGAATTAGCTGTCAAACTTTCAACGAGATGCAGACTTTCGGCCAACTACTCGGCCCTTTGGTTACCGCGTGGGAGGGAATTACCGTAGTTTGGTCTGAACCGAGTGAACCACCGTGGCTATGGCGAGGGTGATGCATGCAGAGTTCGAAGCGTGAACATTCGATATTAAAAGCTCACCTGGCAAGTCAAACGAAATCTGAACACCATTTATTGAAAGAGTTCGTATCTTAACGTTTGCGATGAATAGATAATGTGATGATGCTTTTATTTGAAATTATTGCGAGTACGAATGGGAGGGTGTGCAAGTATGTATATTTGCCAGATAAACAATGATACCGAAAACAACAAGTTTATGAAAACATACTTGCAGCTGCGAGAGACTTTGTCATCCGAAACCCCGGGTGTTACAATAATATTATCAAAAACATCTTCTCTAAACCGCACCTGCTATTTTCACCTCTCTATTATGCCACCACAGAAAACATTCTTTGAACCACCGACCATCATTTATCATCTCGATCATCCTAGAACCGTTCGCACTGCGCCACGACAATGGAATTATTTGATGCCCCAGTCATTAATTCCGCCCCACTGGGGATCGAGCAACTTTAATCAGTGGCTTGAATCGATAAGTTTCAGATAATCTTCCGCCGGCTAATATTCCTTCCATTCGCCGGCGGAAAGACCTGGCTGAACCACTGACGTCCGCGGCTCTCGCTATCGTCAGAGGAAGAAAATTTCGCCGAGGGTCAGTGAATTCGGCGGGCGACCGAGACAGTGGCAGCGGACGAGAAAAGGGGCGAAAACGGGAAGACGGAAAGCGCGCAAGGGGGTGAACGAGAGAGCGTAGCGGACAAAGAGGGCCGTACCGTGAAATAGAAATGGGAGAAAGAGGCAGAGAAACGCAGACCGGCGGCATCCAGGCTGTCAACTGCCGGGACTCCTTGTATCCTGCGGCAAAGCCTCTTCGGCGGTTTATTATTATTTGTTCGACGAGCGGGATCCGTATGTGGACTACGTCCCCGGAGGTACAGGCGTCCCCTTTGATATCAGATAATCCCCCGGGAAAAAACACACACGTACAGGGCGAGTGCGGACACGCACACACGCGACGGAGCGCGCGGAATCTCGAAGATACGATCGCGTCGTTGTTCGCTCGAAAAAGGAGAGGACGGCGAGACGAAGTGGAAGCGGAGGAAGTTCACCCCGTGGGAGCAGAGGGAGAAGGACGTGGGATGGCGCAGGACCGAGTCGCTCGTGGCTAGCCCGGGCTCTGTCCCCGTTTTTTATCATTTTCACGGTAGAAACTCGTCGCTTTCATTTCCTTGGCCGCCCCGCCCGACTCACACCGCCCTCCGCACCGGTCGTGCCCCTTTCTGCCCGACTCTTGTTCATTCCTCTTCAGGCCAGCGTCGAGCGTAAAAACGTCGTTCCGTCGTGCCACGATAACGCCGCGCGCTCACTCGTCACCGCTCGTTTCACGGCGAAAGGGGGGAAATTAATGCAGCGCGAAATTCAGCCCCTCGAAAAGTACGATTCGGCGCTACACGCGCGATTTTAGGCGCGTTCGTTTGGTCGATCCCACCGTGCGCTGCTTCTGCGGGCCTTTGTCACGAAGTTATCTTAAAGCGCATGCGGACGTTGTAAATATGGGCGCGTGTGTATCTTACGCGCGTACGTGAAAAGCACTCAAGGATTTAGAGACGCGGAATGCCGGGAATAAATGAAAAAGGCGAGCGGAGTTATGTTCGCGGTGGGGTCGAGTTTGAGATAACAATTTACCGGTACGGAACACTGTTTCGCGGGGAGTATCGCGTATAAATGAGCGCTGCGCTTACCGACTGATGCGAGACAGGATTAATCGTTAAAATTGTTTCGGTCGCATTTGTTCGGACCGTAAACTTTTTGCTTAGCAACGACTGCGCCGCGTCCGCCGTTAGTAAGATCGTATATATTTCGTAAGAAAAAAATCCGCGGTGCAGCTTAAGGCCCCTAAAGGTTTATATGCGAGGCAAACGCCGCGTTTCCCGATTGTAAAACTTATACACTCCGGGACTTTAATGGCGTTACCACGCGGTATCGCATCAGAGGTCCGACTTTTCGGTGCCGGCTCGCTCGTTTTTACTTTAAGGGCGCACGCAATTGCACCGGCCCAGTTAATGATTTTATTACAGTACCAGGTGGATTTTCAACTTGCTCATTTAGCGGAACTTGCATTAGCTCCGGGGAAAAGTTTGACGCGGCCCCGCCGTTCCACCCACCCAGTTCGTCGAATAAGGGGTGCGCTGCGCACGCAGAATGCATCAGCGAGACGATGCACACGTGCCACGCCGTTGAAATTCGTATCTGCTCATTAGTCGTATTACGAATCGTTCATTAGCTACGCGCTGCTCGTACTTCTGCGCTTAACAATCCGCGATTGTCGACCCGCCACGGCCCGGCCACTTTTCGGCTCTAGTCTCGAACTGCATCTTTCCCAAACCGACCCCACCTGTGCGTCTCAATCAGCGAATTCAGCCTCGCGGCAAGGTTAATGACATTACCGTTGGATTTAAACTTGTACCTGTTAACGCTTATTATGCGCCCGCACTAAACCCGCACTAAACTAAACCTGGCGGGGAAATTCTGGCGGGGAATATTCACTGCTCGGTCAGAGGGCAAAACGTTTAATTGGTGGCGTATCGGTCGTTCGCGCTTTGTGGAAAGATCGCCGCTTCTGTGTGTGGCCTGCCTCATATACGGCTCGTTGTGCGGTTCTCGGGTCGTGACGGGCTAACGGCGAAATTAGTTCGGCAACGTTTTAAAGTTCGTGAAATACGTTCGTGACCGGACTGGCTGCTTCGACGACGATCAATTAGTTGCGTTACGCCACCTCGACATTGTACGCTGCATACCGATTGTTAATGAGGAAATTACGCGTTGGCCGACCCCGAGGATATGTCAGCCGCGCTATTGCCCGAGAATTTACATACGCCCGATCGCGCTTTGACGTTAATGGTAATATTACTTAATGAAACGGCCAGCGGCGTTTCTTCAAAATATTTGCGCGCCCCGGAACCTGAGGGTGTACGCGTAAGGTGCAGTTTTCGCGCGGTATATAAATGGCGGAACAGTGCTCAAAGGCGTGTCAAAGGGAATTATTTGAATACCGAATCTACGGATTATTGGATCCGCGCACGCGGCTGGAATGGATAAATCGAATGGAAGTGGAACGTGCCGTCTGTTTCTTTCTTTTCACATTCTGTTACTGCTACCTATATGCTCATTCTTTCAGACCTCCATCCCCACGTTTCCTCGAAAACGACAGATTTAACGGAGCTCACAATAAAACATTTCAATTTCTGCTTCAGGAGCTCAAATGCAACTCAAACCAATTAGATGTTTTAAGTAATTTTAACCAAAAAAATTTAAATAATTATGTCCCAGCACTCGTACTAAATATAGTAGCGAAAACGACCAATAACCATGCAGTCGCTAGAGTAAACAACGAAATAAATTATAACAGAACATTCGTACCCCCCAGTCTCCTCCGTTTTTGATGACTCAAACGTTTGTTACAGCAGCCTGTTACATTCGTTTTGTGCACGTTACTCGAAGCACATCAGAGTACACAGCCACGAAAGGACAGAATGTAACGCGTCTCGTTGGCGGCGGTGCGCGTCCACCGAAACAGTTTCCGGGGTGTGCAGTAATTAATCGTTCCGATTTAATAGATTCCGCGGAACGACGATGCGCGTCACTGGCGATTTCGTTGAGCGTAACGCCAGTCGCGTGCGTTTATGGCAAGGGCAATTTGCAATAGGACAAGAGGAATGTCGACAATATGGAGAGAGAGTTTATCGATCTATCGAGCCGTTCTAGGACGGATTTGATCGGCTGATCGAGTGGAGAACCCGATTAATTGTGCGAAACAGCGGTAATATTAACCCTTTTCGGACGCATGTCTGCTCTCAGACACCATAGCCGTTTTACCGTTCCGGTCGTATGTCTGCTCTCAGACACCAAAACATAAAACCGTACTAATCATATACTGTATCCATCCATGTATCAGTTTACAATTTATCTGCACAAATTAAAACATATTATTCTATAAACATATAAATAAAGTTATCATAAGAATTAATAAATCTTATTTATTCTTCATAATCCTGCATGTTATGTATCACTGCGCTTTCAGCGGAAATTAATTCCGACCAGTACGATACCCATGTCCAAATTAAATACGTCCGAAAAGGGTTAACAGTTCTCAGTGTTTCGCTTTTTCACTATGTATCCGTTGCCTCTCAAACATTAAAATGACGCGGCTGCTTCTGTGGTATCTTTACTGTCGGCGCGTTTGACCCGATCAAAGAAAGCGAGGACGGCGCTGCCGTCTGCAACAGACAATGGCCAATTGCGCGAAAGCCTTATGTTTGATGACAAACCGACCCGCCTGCCTAACAACGAGGTGTCTTGCGGCAAATATTCTGTTTCGGACGCCAGTCTTCGCGGTTAATTGCGTGCGGAACATTCATTCATCACTTGCTGGTCTTAAATTCTTTTGTACGACCCGTTGGTTTTGAGTTTGTTAGTTCGTCGTCATAATAAAATAACTATTAACCCTTTTCGGACGTATTTGCGAGCGCGCAGTAAAGAAAATATATAAAAACTAAATTTTTTTATATTATTTTTCCTGTCAAAAAATAATTTTCGCCACCATTTTTGAGACAGACGTACGCCAGCCGCAGCGCTGGGTATATCCGTCGTACTGGTCGGAATTAATTTCCGTTGAAAAAGCAGTGATACACAACATGCAAGATATTGAATTGTTTTGTCAACTTTAGTTATATGTTTACACAATAATGTTTTAATGTCATGTTTTCATGTAAAAATTATATTTTATAGCTCTCCATTGTGTGGTATTTTTCAAAACAGTAAACTTCTGTCGTTAACTTTCTTTTGGCCATATTGGAATATTATTTTGAAATATTGTAAGAAGCGGGAATGACTAATTACAGTTAAATATAATTTGGGAAATATTATTTGGAATTTTACGAAGTTCCTTTGAACTGTGTCCATATCTTTACGCACAAGAGGCGACTTGCACGACGAGCGAGAGGTAACAGCTACTATTCGCACTGGATTTCGTTATCTTCAATTGATAAGAGCACCGCATAAGTTCGTCAATAGGTCCATTAGATATTTATAATTGTACAGATAAATTGTAAAGTGATACATGGATGAATACAGTATATGATCAGTACGGTTTTATGTTTTGGTGTCTGAGAGCAGACATACGACCGGAACGGTAAAGAGGCTATGATGTCTGACAACCGACATGCGTCTGAAAAGGGTTAAGTATAGTTTGATATGTGACCTATGTGCTGTTTCCTCACTTAACGATTCCATTATTTAAAACCCGCTCAGCATTAACGCCCGACCCACTACACTTCAAAAAGCTGGATTTTGAAGAAGTTATACGAGGTAACATTATCCCAACCACCTGCTGACTCCCGAGTCTGCCTCCTTTCTTGAAATAAAGGACCACAATCTGCAACCGTGCCCTCTTCTCGCACTCATACCACCATTTCACTTTCTCTCTTTCTCGCTAATGAATGTCGTCCAACGTATGTCGGTATCCATTATTCCATGGGCACCATTTACCGTCCCGCCGCGGTAATTAATTATTCGCGCCTACTCACGCCCGATTCGTGATTAATAACACGCGGGCAATTTCATTAAACGCGATTCCGCGTTCGCGAATTACTCGAGGTCGCGGGGGAGTCGAATGCGACGAGTCGATGAAGTTCTCGCCCCTTTTGTCGCGCGAATATTTCTCGGCGCCGATCGGTAATATGCAATTTCGTGCAACATTCCGAAGATCGCGATAGCGCGGCGCATTCGCCGAAACGTATCACGTAGTGTTTACGGCACGGTTAATCCTCCGCCCCTCAACCCACCCGGTATTCGCAGAATGGAAGCTTCGACGTTCTACGAGTCGTCGCGGTTCAGGTTAGATAGCGCTTCCGCTCTTGTACTCCGCCATTGTCTCTGCTTAATGGAATCTGGTAACTCACGGCAATTTTATTAAACGAAACGTACGAGTGCCGTTCGTACGGATTTAAAGCGAGAGGAGAGCCAAACGACGCGTTCAAATTGCATTTCGAGGGCCCCGCGAATGCACTTGAGGAGAGAGTGCAACAATAAGCGGCAGAATTTTTGCGCCGCGAACAAAGGGGGGTGCGTAGAAATTCGAAATATTTCGTGGCGGGTGACGGCGGATTAACGGACTGATTTTGCGGTACGTGCAGATGCGACGATTATGAGATCAAATTTTTCCGTACAAGAACAGAGGAAATATTGCTAGAGACCAACCGTGATCTGCGATTATTGTGATTTATATAGATTGTGATTATGCAGCGTAATTTCTGGCACCAGATGGTTTCGGAAAATGCTTCACATTTATTCGATGCTCAGGACGAGACGCGATTTCCGGTATTTCGAGAATATCCGCGGTGGAGCGAACGTAGATTTCATCCGCGCGTCTACCCAGACGTCAACTTTTACAATCGATTCAATCTGGATGCGCAGTGCAACGTAACTCCTCGACAAATGCCATGGGATTCGTAGCGCGTACTGGATTTTTACGTATCTAAACAAATTCGATTCACGATAGTGCTCTTGACAAACGAAAACGGAACGAAGGGAGTGCATTCCGCGGATTCGGGCGCGGCGACAACCATCTGACGAGGAAGAAAGAAAACGAACGGTAACACAGTGAAGAAACGCAAAAAAAATTCAATTTCTCAACGATGGATTCGCGATTCCGGCAGGAATATCGCTGATACCTAAAACAAGAGAGCCGAGCGAATTTTCAGTGCAGCAACCTCTCCTTACTTTCTGCGCGGAGTGGCCACCCTTTTCCCTGAAAAGTAGAATCCATAGATGGTCTTTCGATCCCACGCCCCCACCCTTTGCCCGACCGCCGTATATGGGGTGAGGTACAATCCGTACGTGAGCACATACGCCGAACTCCGGATATATCTGGGGCGAACGGGACGTATATGTACGTACGTGCGTCTATATTGCGTTATACTTGGAAAATGCTCCGCGGCACGACATTTATATTCTCGTATATTACCGGCACTTTTCTGCCCACCCACCCGGCCGGCTCACCCCGGCGCGTAATATCTCGAAAGTCCCCGGTAACGATTTTAATCGAAGCCCGGTATAGTCCGCGCCAGCGTGCGAAGACGAGAATAGCTGAAGATTTCAAAAACTCCCGTCGGCCGCGCGAAAGTTAAACGTCATCCACCGCAGGCAGACGAAGGAAAAGGAACGGCGCTAATAATGCTTTTAAAAGTTTACGGCCAGAATTATAAGAGCGCGCGGGAGCGACAGAGAGAGCGCGGAACTACGGCTGTTAGCAACGGACGAACTCGCTTCCGCTAATTTGGCTGACGCGAACGAACTAGTATTTTTAAACTCTCCGACTTTTTTAGCGGATCGCGAGAACTTCGTCAACGACCTCAACAGGTATGAGCCGCCGCGCTCGTGTATTTCGCGGTCTGCGGTATCACGAGTGACGAGTCAAAACTGACGCGTGGAAAGTTTAGTGGCTCGACGTTGTGAGCTGACAATCGATAGCGTGTCATTACGTTGTCATTTCAGGGAACATTTTGTTACTCGACGCTGTGGCAGGTTTTTCCGGTGAAAATAACCCGCCGCGGATGAAAGTATGTTTTCCGAGGGGTTGGTCATGAAGGCAGAGTCGGAGAGGGAATGAAATTCCAGGCTTTCCAATGTCTGGTTTGTCGTGAGTGGTACATCCTCGAGTGGGGAAAAGCAAATTCGGGGAGTGGTCTTCAAATCCCCCTTTGCCTTCCACCAGTGATATCGCCGAAAGGGATACACAGTGATCTCAAAAGTAATGATGTCCCGAGTACCGATGTCTCATTGCGACTTGAGACCCCTATATAGAAATCAGATAAACTGTATCCCTCTGTATCTCTCTATTTTATACCACACGTTGCCCCGGCCACGGCATTAACACTGATCCGAAAAATTGATCATAAGAAAGAGTCCGTAATATCATAATCACAAAATTATGTCACGATATACACTACTGTAGTGGATAAGATGTTAGGCGTCGTCGAAGCGGGATGCGGAATTATATTAAGTTGAATAAATTTATTTAAAGATAAATGAAAGCATTAATATATAAATATAAATACGAAATGAAAGTAAAACTATGGCAAACCGTAAGAAAACGCATCTATACTGGACCGAACTACACTCTGAACTTGACTGATCTAAACTTTGAACTATAACTGAGACTGAGACTGATCTACATATAATTGAACTCGCGTCGCAAATCGGGCCGGCTTTTATATGGACCTCTACCGCCTTATTTTAATCCGATAGGGCTCGATGGCCCCGCGACAGTTTTATGCGACGCATCTACGGCTGTTTTTCCTGATGCTACACTACTATAATTGCATTGTACTTGTTGCTCGAGACAAGTCAGTAACACACAATTTCCCCTCAGTAAACATCATGCTCTCGCAAGACGTTCACAGAAAGCCGGTTCAATTATTGTTACAAACTGCAAACGCGCGACATGTGCAAATAAACTGCCCAATCGTATCTTCACCCCTGACCAGTTGGAATTCCTGGATAAAGTGACTCGCACTGACCTCCGCTAATTGCCGAAGCTCTCTGTTTTCCTTCAAGTAAAGAGTGAACCGGGGAGGGCGGTTAAGCACTCTCAGCGGTTGAGAGCGGAGAAAGTTTATGAGCTAAATGTAGACGAACGAAACGGCAGTGGCGCGGGATCGCGTTTAAGCCGCTCCTTAAGGATTTAAAGAAGGAAGTCGACGATTCCCGGCAGAAGAAGCCAGAAAGCGGCGGATACCGGGGTTGCGAGCGAGAGCGCAAATAGCAGCGGGCGAAAGTTTTCAAGAAAAAGGGCTCGTTGCGTGACTGGCTGCGTCTTTTTCCGCCGAGCGAACGTTGAATGGCAACGGACGAAACTGAAACGAGTTGAAAAACGCGAAGACCTTATTTAGCGGGAAGACGGTGAGTCGACGAGAAGCGGCGACGAATGCGAGTTCCGCGAATCAGAAGTGCGGCCCCCGTTCGGTTCAAGAAATTGCGCGAGGCAGGCGCCAGGCATTCTTGCTTGATGAAAGGCGCCCGGCTACTTCGTCGAAGCGGCGCAGATGAGTGAAAACATCAGCAAAATCTTTCGTAAGGATCAGCGGATCGCCAAGACAAGGTAAGTAGGCAGACAGGCGCGCCTTTTTTTACGAGAACGGATAGAGTTGGCTATATAGCGTGAGCTAGAACACTTCGGAGCGCCGACGGATCCCTTGGCTGAAAGCGCATCGCCGAATTGCCGGCGGAGAAGTCGAAGTCGAAGGAAAAAAGGCGAAGCGATGACTGAAAAGAGCGCTATCGTACGCTTCTTTTATTATGAACCGAATGAAAGGTGTTAAAGAACCGTCGGAAGAAAGACGGGAAAGTACAAATCGGCGGCAGTTAGTGGGGGAAAAAGTTAGCGTTGCGAGAGCTTGCCTCGCCCGATCGTCAGGTTGATGTTCCTCGCCGCTGGGAAAAACAATAACGAGGGAAACTGAAGCTGGGACACTTTAGAACTCGGGGCCAGCGCGAAGAGAGAAGAAGAACGGATACGGTCGTGAAGAGAGTGAATCAATACGCGCGACGAAGCTAGTTTGAAATTCCGTCAAATGAAGAGAGGCTTGCGGTGTTGCTTTCTTTGAGGCTGCTGCGGAAAGGACGTTCGGGATCTTTTGTGGGCGAAGCGAATATAACTATCGGCACGGCTAATCCTGCGCGGAAGATGCACAATGATTCGTCTTCTCGCGGGAAAGAAACAGCGCGCGGACGGGAGAATTGCGGAAGCGCGGAGATTCTTACAAACTCGGCGGATTGTGAGGAAACATTAACTGCTCGAGGAATGCGAATTTCGAATCCGGAGAAGCCGAAGAGTTTTGTAGTAATTAAATAGTAACGGATACCGTTTCATTACGAGCCGCGGAAAAGTGGGTTAAATTCCGCGAGATTTACTGTTTCGCAGAAAGTCGCAGCGACCTGACTGTGTGCTCCGCGAAACACACGCTTCTCTTAATTCAATTGGCCGATTATACAGCGCGAATTTTTGCCAGCGAACTGAATACGCCCCCGCGGAGACCGTCTAAACGTAACGGCTTAATCAGTCGGTCCGGAGCTCTTCAATGACCCGAGGAATGAAGATAGCAATATTAAAAACGACGTCTTTTCCACACAAGCGCTCTGAACTCTTTAAAAAAGGATCGGTAACGAGCCCAACGCTATGAAACGAAAACACTTTAAAAAGACGGGGAGGCACGCGAAGTTCAAAGGCAACGCTTGCCGGCGCAGCGTAGAAATTGCATGAGGTAGAAAGACATATTTTACCTTCCATACCGACGCGGGATAAGGTGGCCTCGAACGAGCTTCTGAATTCCTTGTAACGACGGTAATTGGCCGTACTAGCGAATAACGTCGTGCCGCGTACCGAAAACTTTTAATTCGATCGTTGAATTCAACGAGAATGGCGCAGCTATGTGCGTACCTGCATCCGTTTGCGAACGTCCGAATGGCTGCGTCGCGTTCGCAGACTAGCGGGTACGTGGGGACATCATACAGTCGGCTATAGGTGGAATATGCAAAGAGATACGTGTACGCGTATCCGTATACGGTTGCCGAATAAACAGACGCCTATGATATTACTGGTAGGAGGAATCAAATTTCCGTTACTTCGATCCGGGGTTTCGCTTGATCCTATCGCCTTACAACCCTCTGCAGGAGTAGACGAAGAGTGAGTGGGTGAGAGAGTGTTCCGGGGAAGAGAGCGGGAGAGAGAGATTGGATAGCTGAGAGACACTGAGGAAGATGCAGTCATGGAATACAGAGATGGAAAGCGAAAGAGGAGAAATGGGAGTGGTGCGAGCGCGAAAGGGACAGCAAAAGCGGGGTAAGCACCTATATCGTAGAGAGCTGCGGTAGTTTCTATCCTATACACGTCACTGAGAATCGGCCAGGAGATCTCCGTGCCGTAAGTGGATACCGGTATCCAAAGCAGACGATCGTAACGCCCGTGTTTTATTCGGGATTTCGACAACGCGCGGCGAAGTATATCAAAATTGAGATCGCCTTCCGGGAAACAAATATCCCGCGCTCGTGGGGCAAGGCGAATTTATCTCTGGCTGTTCGGATGTTTCGTTAATATTGTTTATTAGCGCTATGCGTTTCATGATTGTTCTTTAACACGTTGACTGCCAAACGTATTTTGCTATATTAGAACGGGGATGCTATGAAATACTACAAGGTTTGACTGACTTCTGCAAAATGTAAATAATGTACAGGTATTGGAGACCAAAAGATCGCTTCACTGTTCTAATAACAACTGCATTTATAAAATAATAAACGCTACTCATTGCAAATATTTTGGATCCTCAGTAAAATTTCTTGCGTCGGTCACCGGTGACCACGTGTTAACACTTTGAATGCCAAGCGTATTTTACTATATTAGAACGGGGATGCTATGAAATACTACAGCGTTCGACTAAATTATCAAAATGTAAATAATGTGCAGGTATTAGAGACCAAAGAATCGCTTCACTATTCTAATAACAACTGCATTGATAAAATCAGTAAAATCATCAGTAAAATTTCTTATGTCGGTCACCGGTGATCATCATGGCAGTCAAAGTGTTAATGTGCTGTCGATCACGTGAACGCAGAAATGGAAATATGTGGAAAAAAGGTTTAATAAAAATGCTCAATTAGCGGTGGGGTTTGAGTAAATGCATAACGCGACATAACCTATTATTGAGAAATATCGTGGAAGTGGTATTATCCACGTATCAGTTCCACGCTGAAGAAGAATGTCAGGGTACTTTGATAAGGAGCAGACGGTGGAACATTTGATTCATCTTTCATATCCGACATATACCGTTCACGCCAACTACCGGCGGAAACTCAGATGCCATATGCTTTCCGGTATCTGTCGAATTACATTCGGAGGGCGTGTTGGCTTTAACTTTTAATGTGGCAGAGCCTCATTTGCATTCAAAGGAAACTTGTAACGATTATGAATTGCAGATTGGTTCCAGTGTTAGGTAGGTGAACATTGTACGCGCTGTCTTTGTTCTAAATGGGATTGCACTTTCAACTCCTTACGAGATGATACTTCCCATGGAATGAACTCGGGTACTTACAGTACGTAGCACTACTAATACCGCTAACTAATTACTGAGTCAAGCGGAAAATGATAAAATAAAATAAGAGACTCTATTAGCGGCGACGTTTTGCATTGAAAGAAACCAATTACTTAAATTTAATCAGACTCTACGAAATTCCTAAGAAGTAACGACGTCCCGAATTCCTTTCATTTCCACACTCCACCAGAAATATCATCCGTCCGTTTGCTTCGCGTTCACATCTTCAAATATACGCATGTAAGTATTACCGCTCCGCTTATGACCGGCAAATTGAAGGTTGTAAAGGCAGAAGCTTCGAGGGAAATAGGAAGAGCTCGCAGGAACTATCGGAAACGTTGAAATCTTTACTTCGTATCCGCGGAAGCGTGCAGGGCTCGGGGCTGTTCTAACATACACGAACAGCGTGCGCAAACGTGCACGGGATGGCTGGAATGTGCGATGAGTCTCGCGGTCAGTCGTTCGATCTGTCACCAAATGGTCATGTTATTAACGGCGAGGAAATAGACTCGAGAAGTGCCGGTGCCCTTTACCACCGCTTTCGCAGCGCAGGTATGCCACGTGTTTACGCATTACGCGGGCGTAACGTATTCGTGTGCAGGCGTGCGTACGCTAGTGCAAGGCAGAGATAGAGGCTGGTGCAAAGGAGAGCGAGAAAGGCTGAGAGGATGTAGAGAGAGCAGGGTTGCGACGAGCCAGCATGTGGAAGTCGCTTTTAGGGTGGATTTCACGAAAGAGAGAGATAAACAGTGCTTCCGCGCCGCATAGGTGTTTGTGTGCACTGCGTGAAAGTGGGAGCCGAGAGAGACAAGATAACCGTGTTGCCTGTGCAACCGGCCAGGGAATGACGCGGACAGAGTGCAGCAATTTCGTGCAATACCGCCGGAATACCGGGCGTTTCGGGAATGCGGATCAGCATTTTCCCGACCGCCCCTTGCCGAGCGTGGCTATCTCGAGGCACGACCTCCTTTTTCGCAGTTCTCCTGGAACGTTCGCGGCGCATTCTTCTTCGGGTTTTTACTCGTCTGACACGGCGTCCATCGTCCGTGTTTCGTTAATACGCGGACGTCTAACGAAGCGAGAAATGCAGTCGCCTGCCAGCTTGCCTTCCTCTGATTCAATAATCCCGGGGATTATTGCGTTTGGATAAATCACGCGACGCATCACTGTGGATATAACCCATTCCGCGACGCTAATATGCGACCGATGCGGATCGCACCACCGCCCGGAGTATCACGTTCAATTACGACAAGGTCGATCGTTATACAATTAGGGAGTCGGGCTTCGAACGGGAACTCGAAGACAATCTCTCAAACTCGGACGAGTTTAATCTCGCTCCCGGACATAACTATGGAAACCTCATTCCGCAAATGCGGGAAATATGACTAAAAATAATACTGTTTTCGATTCGCAAGAAGTTACCGCGCTGCCGGAATAGTCGAGATTGAAGAAACCGATTAAAAGTCTTCAACAGGTACGAGTTGAAACGCGTAAACGGATCTGTCTTGAGATCGAAAACAAGCGACGGATCGCGGGGACATCGGAAAGTTCGTTGTAACTCCGGGGGCATTTTTAACCCTTTGCACTCGACTGTCCCCTCTGAGGGGACACAAATATACTTTGTGTTATTACTAAGGAAAATGTATGTACAGAAAACATTTGTTCAAATATTTGTTTCCTTAATACTTTGACTGCCATGGTGGTCATCGGTGACCGGCGTAAAAGGTCACACGAAAAATTCAAAAAATACCCAACCGGTCGCATTTATAATTTTATAAATGCTATTAATATTAGACAGCGATTCAATTCTTTGTTCTCCGATACCTTCACGTTATTTTCACTTTGCATAATTCAATCGTATTCTGTAGTACTTCATTCCGTTGCAGTTTTAATATAGCAAAATACTGCAAGAACAACCTTCTATATATCCCTGCAATAGTCTGAATGATAAACTGCAAATTATCGTATAAACATTGTATATGCTTGGAAGAAAAAATGACACGTGAAAGACCATAAACAAGTTATTACTGCGATATGTGTTTGAATAAACCCGCAATGCACATTGGTGAATGAATTATGACGCATTCGAAAAGAATAGACTATAAAATTTCGATTTTGTTTCAATATAAATGTATCAGCAAAGTTGTATGCAAAACATGATTTGAGCAGAATATTTTTTTCAAAACTATACCATTTTAAACGAAATATCGCGCTATTCGCTAGTTCGTGAAGAAACATGTCCGAGTGCAAAGGGTTAAACTTTCAGCCCCCGCAATATTCAGTATGTCGCGTACTCGGATCCGTCGCAACACGTTATCCGCGTCCCTTATTGAAACCGGCAAGAGTTAGGTGGGCACATTGTGCGGCGTCCGTTTAAAATTACGTCGCCCGCCGACGTTCATTGAAAAACTGCTTTTGATCCGTAGGGCCCTGGCCGACGCAGCGATCCAGCGTCCATAACGCGAGATGGGCAGGTAGTTTATAACGTTCAAGCGTGCTGCATCGCTCTGACGATGATTTGTCGCAGCGCGTCTGAAGTTATCTACTTAGCCTGAGCCTGTATACGTACGCGTATATCTGCCCGAACCTCACCCTGTCTCAGGTCCGGTGCGCACATTGTGCGAGCGTGTTCTCTAAGCACATGATGAACACACATGCGCGTATATCCGCGCACGCACAGATGCGTGTCATCTTCTTGACGCTCCGGCGTGTGCTCCGGCACGACGATATAGTTATGCACAGCGGATAAACGCGAAACGTATTTGTGCGTGACTCGTGCATGTGGCCTAACGCCGTTAAAGTGGATATCACGCCGATGCTGCGAACGTGCGCGTTACATCGTTTGACAGCTGGAGACGCTCGTGGAGCTTCCAACCGGTAATGCTTTCCATCCGGAATAAACTCGCTCCGCGGGGGATTACGTTTACGACCGCGGCTGGTAATGTAAAGGGTCGTAGCGTCGTGTAAACCTGAATTTTCGGCGAGAATTCACGGGGCACGGAGCCGCGGGCGAATCGGTTTTTCCGAGGATGAATGCGATTGTAATTGTAAGTGCGGCGGCGTAAACGAATCCCTGGCCGCTATGCCTTCTCTTAATTGCACTATTGAGAACAGACGGCCGTGAGTCTTGTTCGTTTGTCGCGTTCGTTATTCCGCGCGACCGAATGGCATTCCGAATGGCCGATTGAAAACAAACATTTTTTCAGTCAGACAGCGAACGTCCTTTGATCCGGCACGACGAGGATACCCCGGAGACAAGGTAAAATAGGACTTATATGTCCCGTAGAGGAACAACGGACATTTACGGCGAATCGCGGCTGACAAGATAAAGGTGTTTCCCGCAAGTAAGCTTCTTTTACGACCAATCTTTTTGAATCCGACGAAATTATGAGAGACAGCGTTGATCTCCTGATATTGACAGAAGCTGTTTGCGCGAAAGGGCCGCGGTGGTAAATATTGATCAAAAGTTAGGTGTGCGAGCGGCAGCTTTATTCAATATACCTAAAAATACGCGAAAGCTACGCAATTCAGATTTCTATTCACGAATTACGGTGTACGTTCCCTGTGTCCCAATTTGTCGAGATGAATAAGCATTTTGATGTAATAAGATTCTCTACGACGGTTCAGGTCTTCAGGAATTAAGTTGATCGATATTAAAAGCTATTATTGAAATACCATAAACGCAGTGATGTCTGGTAAGTACTATAAATTGGCTGATTCGAAGGAGACTCCATGTCTGATGACGTAAATCACAGAGATAAGAATTTGTTTAATTAAGCCTCGTTCAAACGCGTCACGTTTGAAAATGCGTTGTGGAATTCCAGATTGAATTTACGAGATTCAATACCTTATAAATATTAATAAAACGTCGTCGACTCTGTCGGTTCTCTACTATATGCCCCCCTGCACTCAATTACTAGTATTTCCTTACCTACACATCAAAGTGCAAGAAAGAAATGTCACCAAATGTTACACGACGTCGCCTTTCACATGATAAACAATTCTACACGCGGATTTTCCGAACACATACTCTACCGGACAGAAGTTCGGAGTACCTTACCAGGTTTATGCGAACTCAACAGCTCATCCCTAAGTATCTTACGACCAAAGCCGTAACCGAAACAGATGTACACCGGAGGTAAAACTTAAAAAAACATGTACAATTCGTTGCTCCAAACTGACGATTACGGGTTTTCGTATCACCCACGTGATCACGCATATCATATTATATGTAAAGACCCCCAAAGTAATTTTCATCTGCCGCGTTATCACCAGAAGAGGGGAAAACGTCGATCTGCGACATTGCGTCGAAGAAGAATGATCGGTATCGGACGATTCCTTCCTAAAGGAAAACGTTTCCGTAGACGAAGTTACGAGGACGAATCAGGCGCGGGCCTCTGAAACGGGAGAAAACGCCGACACGATTTCGTGCTACGGAGCACGCTATACGGAGAGCAGGGTTTACGACGGGTGGAATCTGTCGGAACGATCGGTATCCGATGGCCCTCGATCGGGACATGGACATACAGGTACACCGTGATAAAACACAGAAATGGGAACGCCCGGAGCTCACCGTACTAATCTCGTAATACTGGTTCTGAAAAACAGCCGGCTGTGAATGCAGAGTTGATACAGAAGTCACAGAAACGAAAGAGTACGTCACACGGGAGCAATACAAACGACACCTTTTTCGTGCGTATTCGGAAGGGCAAAGTCCTATTTAAAGGTTTAAGCTTTCACGTCAGCTCGCTGGCTTTAATATCGACAGCGACGCGCGCGCATGTATTAGAGCGAAATATAACGAAATGACCGAGCATTGACGATCAAAGTTAGTGACACGCGACGGATTGAAGTACCCGGAATATGAAAGATCACGTCAAGGGTGTCCGCGTGGCAATCATTCGCAGAGGTTCAGTGAATTACGCCAATCAACTCTCCGCGCCCGGCGCAAAACACGAAATGCATCCAAAGCTTGTAATCTGATATTCACATGGTCCGTACACCGATACCCTCGGCATCCGTACCCGAAGTCACGTTTACGCCGTATCTGACCCGCGAAAGCAAATTTAACACCGCGGCCATGTACACCTAGGAAACCACATTAATGCGGTCGCATTTGGGATACGTCGAAACTGATTTGCAAACTACATAGTTCGTCTGCATTAGAGTGTCGAGCGGGGCCACGGTATTGAGCATGCAGCTAACGGCAGGTCGAAGGGAGAGGGATAAGGCAAAGAAAGGGTTGAGGAGGAGGGCGGAGGGTGACGGATTTTACGATGGACCCCGGTATCCATGAAGCGCCATGGATCGTTTCGTCGCTACCGTAATTCTCGATGGAAGGCGAAACGTGCGATAGCACAACGTCGATATCTTTCGTGAGCAAGACGACGTCGGTTTGCCTTACGCTTTATTCTGTCCTTTTCATCGCCTCCCGCTTCCCGTCATTTTTTCGACCTTGCGCGTCTGGTTTCCTTCGCCCTGCCTTTATCCTATCGCTCGCCTCGAAACCAAAGCTGCGCCTGTGTTTACCGACGATGCCGTTCACCGTCCACCTCTGGCGTACGCAGTTTTTCCGCGGAAGACATACTGTTGCGCGTGGATGTTCGTGTGTTCGCGTAGAAGCTCTGTTTTTACAGCCTCTGCAGGTGTTTCTCTTGCGTTGATCGGGTTAGCCGATTCGTGACTTTCGATCTCTAAATTGCCCCTTTTCTCCCTCTCCCGCTCGCCCTCCGACCGTCCCGCCTTATTACCTTTTCTTTTTATTGGAAAAGTATGATTCGAGCGGATAAGTTGACTACGTCATTTGTCCAAAGTGCCCGAGTAATTTGCCACGGAGTGGGAAGACCGATGTCGGGTATTCCTGCCCTCGACGAGGATCCTGATTTAAGAGAATTATTCAATCGGAATCAGGCAGTTTCAACGGCATTGGATTATTCGAATCGACACGGGAGTGAGGCGACTCTGCTCTTACAACTCCGTACCTTTACTGCCCGACTCGTCGTATATCGTATAATTTCGTGCAAGTTATTTCTGCCGGCGAACTTCGTCACCGTGGCGGCATTGAAGCTCGAGGTTAGAAGATTATATCGACGCTACGCGCGTTTCACTTAGAGTTTTCCGTTATGCGGGAGTGTTTTAAGAAGGCGAATCCGATATTGGCGTATCGAGCGAGGGGGCTTGGCATCAAGTGGACATCTTGACGGTAAACGTATGCGCCGCGCGGATTATTCCGCTGATACAGGATTCACCGGCGAGACTACGGGGACTCATAAGTATACGCCACAGGATCGTTAATGGTATCCGAGGGGTGCGTGTCCCTTTTATGGCTTATTCAGCCGTTTTACAAGCCCTTAACTCGACGAGTAATATCGTGGAAGACGCGTCGGGCAGAAAGAGGATGATGCCGTGGTAGGGCAATGTTTCGCGAGCGCGGTAACATTTATGGTGTAAACGTTACTGCGCCGTAAGGACGATCAAATCGCTCGACAGTGGCTCTCGTGACTTCGTATTACGTTCGGCATCATCTTCCGGAGAGCCGCCGTTCCTGCATCCACCCTGTTCGCTCGTTCGTAGAAAATTGAATTTTAGTTGTAAGAGACACCCGAGCTGCCGAGATTCATTGTGACGATAAAAAAGTTGTACAATACTCTCGTCATAGGGAAAGTGGGCTGCATCTATTGCGCCCCGTGTTTCGCGTTATTGATTCCACGGCCGTTTGGATGAGACTGTAAGAAATCGCGTGGGAGGGCGGAAATTGTGCCGTGTCCCGGCTATGGAGCTTCCTGAATTTAGTGACTGCGAAGCGTACAAGTAGTTCCGCCGTTTCGCGTGAGCGGTAGGGTACACTAACGCGTTGGGGAATATATTTTTATGGTTCTTTAAGTCCTCTACATGCCCGATAGTGTACGAGGGGGTCGCGACGTGTGGCCCGACGATATCTTGAAGAGGAATTTTTACGACCCACGATCGAGTACCGAGAGATGCAGGTGAATCGCCGGCGAACGTTTTAGGATCAACTTTATGAAAAGAGTCCGAGATTTTCTTTAGGTTATGGTAGATCCACGTAGATTCGGTACTTGAAGTGGCATTTTCGGAATAGTACGGTATTATGACTGATTTGAACGTTCATTTTCAAAGTTCGCGCAATTTGGACATTTTCTATTATGCCGCGTTCTGCCGTTTGCGATACTATAATTTAACGTGCACTTAGCATCGGTGTGTTACATTGTTGAAAGTCAACGCGGAGTGTCGGGGGCGATAACGAAAGTTAAAAATCAACAGCTACTTCTAGTTCCAAAGTTGCACAGAATGTCGTTACGGCGTTACTGGGAGAAGGTTGCCCTCGCCATAGCAATCACAACTTTATAAGAGTATATTGCGCTCTCCGGAATTTCATTGTTGCCATTGCAGAAGATACCTACTGCTAAATACAATGTCTAGCTGCGCCACAATGGCTAGTGAACAAAATAAGTGCATTAGAGAATATGAGTGTGCTATACTCTCTTTCATATAAATGCCGCTTACTGAAGCTTGTGGGCTCTTTGTAAGAATGATAGCTTTTCTTGCTCCTGAAACCTTGATATTTCCGCCTCTCCTTAGGAATGAGTGAATCAAATAATAGCATACAATACAACTCAAATCACGGCGCGACTATTTGCCGATTCCTAATGACACGTAGCTGCGTTTCGACCACTGAAAATTGGCCCTTCACTAATTTTCGGGCTTGCCTGCATGCTCTGGCAATCTCCCGGGCTCGCGTTTACACTCGTCTACGTTTGTTCCCCTGAAAATGCGATTGGTCGAATCGTCGTGCACAACTGTGCGGTCGGCCGACCGACTGTTTGTCAACTTTGATAGCACTGGACTCACTGTCAGGTCAAGTGGAGTGGGATAAAACTATCGGCCATCGCAAAACTACCTAACAAGAATGCATACCATTCTGCCTTCCTACTGAGCTATAATAAACGCGGAGAGACGGTAAGTCGAAAGTCCGAGTAAGCGGGATCGAAGGGAATTTAGACGAATTGAGAAATTTTTGGGGTCAAGGAGAAGTTACTCGTTTGATTTATTCGCGCGGTATCGGATCTTTGGAATCCGCCGACGGGGTAGAAGGGAAATGCAGAAAGATCGAGCCGGAACCACAGGACGACTACATTATACTTAAGCGGTCGATATACAAAACGGCGGTGCTCGAGAATTAAATTGTTTGAAAGGCTTTATCCGCACACCGGGGAAGAAAACTTCTACGGTTTTTGCGTTTTCCCTTCCGTTTTTATTTTTCCAAGCTCCCTCCCACCCGCCTGCCATCATTCCGCCCCCATGCCTTTTTTATTATTTTGCACAAAGCGGCATCGCAGGGGCGCCATTCGCTTCGCGAAACTTCCTCGCGCGAAACTTTTCGCCGACTCGGCGCATCGAAATAATTATCGGCGTCGGGCGCGCCGATTATTCGCAAACTATGCGAGCAGGAGGGTCGATCAATGGCTTCCTGGACGACCATTGTCCGGAGGAATATCCGGTGTATATCCATCGGCTGCTCGAGCGCCTCCAGGAATCCTGGATAGTCGCTCTCGCTACTTGGACGAAGGCCCGAAGTCGGGATCAAGTTTGCAGCGAAACACGAAATAATACGGCTATTTGCTCCTCGGCTTGCCATGGGTAACGCGTTACTCGTATGTCTGTGTATGTGTGCCATTTAATGCCCTGTTCATGCACGTATTAGCCCGCATAAGAGAAGGAAATCCCAGCAATTGGCCGACTCTGCGTAGAAGCTATTGTATTACAAATGTTCAATTGTTCCCAAAGATGTCCAGTCATTACGATCCTATCCGTGTGTACTAACATTTAAAAATATTCAGAGTCGGTTAACACTTTGACTGCCATGATGGTCACCGGTGACCGACGCAAGAAATTTGACTGAGGATCCAAAATATTCGCAATGGGTAGCAATTATTATTTTATAAATGCAGTTGTTATTAGAATAGTCATTCGATCCTTTGGTCTGCAATACCTGCACATTATTTACATTTTGCATAATTCAGTCGAACGCTGTAGTATTTCATAGCATCGCCGTTCTAATATAGTAAAATACGCTTGGCAGTCAACGTGTTAAAATCGTTCCCGAAGATGCTGTCCAGTTTGTAGAACCTTGCGCTCGCGTACTATGATTTAATAACATTTATTGAAACGTCTAGATTACCGTAATGTAGTCAATAGTAACTGTGTTAGAGTCCGATAGCCGTATTTCTTATAGGTGGAATGATACAGGGTAAGTACTTTCCAAATTGTGCGCGATATAAGAAGGTATCTTTCAGTGTATCAGTGTCTGTCTTCTCGATAAGTCCCCTGTCATGGCTCTCGTCCAAGAACGAGAGCCCGAAGTAACGATCAAATCTAAGGCGAGACACGAAATAACAACGGCTACTGTCGCCGTTGGCATCCGCGTGAGAAACGTTGCACGTACGACGTCGGGCGACTTTTTGAAACTTAAAACATTCTTAAGTTCCCAACCGCCGCGGGAGATCGCGAGCAGCTTTTCGTTGACAACGGGGCAAGAAACTACTTTGACCTAATCCGCCGACTGCTAATGACAAATGTTATCCGCGATGCGATTTATCGTGGATCAGGTTCGTGTCTGTCTAAGACACATGCGATATCATCGCGGCTACAAACGCAGATACGATTATTCAATACCTAACTGTTACTCGCGTGTCACGCCACAATATCGGAATCAATACGGCATAGGCGTGTAAACGGTTTAACGGTACTAATTATCCTCCGTTCCTTCCCACAACATAGATAATCTGACCGAAAGTGAACTTTTGTTCTTTCCCCTTATATCGCCTGACCAGCGTACGCAACACACTTTTTACGTCACTTTAGCAACCCCTCAAATTTTACCGTGTCGATACACCTGCAGGTTCGCCAAACATCGTAAACGAGAAAATTCAGAGTTTGGTTCTAAGTACGTTGCCTGAAACACATATATATAAATATATACACACACACGTATATATATATATATATATATATATATATATATATATATACATGCGTGCGTGTGCCAGCGTACTGGAGATAAAATTTCTGAAATACAAGCGAAATAGCCGTAGGGGCGTTTACCCACATTGAAATCTCGGACTTTATATTTGAGGCGACTTTGTGGCCGGGATTCCCACGGGTGGGCAGGGCACAAAGCCGAAACCGTACTGATGCAGTGGACTTCGCGGTAGGACCATAAACAGTCGGATAACACGGCCCAAGGGTACTAGCGAAATTACCACCGCAGAGAGTAGGGAGGACATAACAGAAAAATGTTCGTTCTTGGGTACTCAAGTCGGTAACGATCCGTCTGACGCTGAGCACGGTTAACACCCGCTGTAACTGTGCTTTTAGTTTCTTTATCGACGAACCGGGAGTACGTTTTTATACAAGTTCCCGTCGAACTGGCCGGAAGGAGTAAGTATCAATTCGGGAGTTAACTTTGCGAATCTTGCTTCTATTTTACGCGCCTCTGGCGTCCGTTCCCTATAGGCTAACAACAGCAAGCGCCGAAGTGGCAGTCTCGCACGCAATATCGTGAGAGTTTTGTTTAAAGGTACGAACCTTTTAATTTATCCCTTACACGGTTATGTGATAGCATTTATCGCCACCTGAAATTGACACGCCAGAGAGTTACAACCTACGTAACACGAGACTGAGAGCTACGCGCGCGACCAGATTGAACCGTTAACCAAGCTAAAACTATTACCGGTAATATTTAGACGCACACAAAAGTTGCACACGTAATCAGATCAAAGCAAATTCTATGCGATAAATCAACCGTACAAGACAACTGTCCTTTCACGTCAAAATCCTAACAGACGTTGGCCTATCCGTACAATCTAAACACGAAATTCCCACCATCCCGTAATAAGCGCCCGAGTTTCCAGCAGGGCAAAACTACCGTGCATATCGAATGAGAATCAAATACGCGAAATACGAAACGACGCGACATAGGACGTTAGTGGTTGCGCGGATTCTCAACATTGTCTGGCGTTGTACTGTATGTCGACCCAATAGGGTTAAGGGTAAGAGAGACATGGAAGGAACATACGTAGCTGAGCGAGGTCGTGGACCACCGTCGTGCCACGACTTCGTCCTGCTGTTTCGGCAGACTGCATATACCTAACCCGTACGTGCCACACGGTACGAGCGCAGCAACATACCCTAGACCAGTAATACCGTATGAGGAAAACAACGAAATCGCCCAGAGGCCACGCCAGCTCGTTGTCGCCCGTTCGACGATACCGAATATATAAACTACGAACCAGAAACCGTGCTGCATGAGGGTGCTCCGGTTTACGCCAAATTCGAATCGACATGATTCCCAGCTGCGGACTAACTCTGGTCGGCGATTGACGATCGTAACAATAAGACGATAGGCGTGCATGATGTTTCTGACTCTTCTCGGAATCCTCGTAATTCGAGATGTATTTACCTAAAAGTAATGGCACAATCAATATCGCGTGGTACGGTTTTGTTTTATGCGGAGAAGTCATTGTGGCAGGGGGTTTCGTTGGCATATAATCTAAGGCGAGATAACCTCAATTGAAACGATGGTGCCGTGTAGCTAATTTGATCCCTACGTTGTACAAATAAATCTATGCTCACCGTTGATTTAATAATACCATCGCTAACTCGTGAGGTATATGTTGAATTACATGTCTCGTTTTTTCGGATTCTACTGTACAAAATGCACTTTACACGGCACACACTTTGCAATGTATCTAACCTACCCGCGCGCTTGGTTGTGTTTGAGTACACACAAGGTCACCGTGACGTAGAAAGATGACGCAATAGTACAACTCCCAACGTCACACCACCTTTCCGAAAAAAATTTACATTTTACGCCTACTTACACACTCTCGTCAACGTATCGCCCGCCACGTCCTGCTTTCCTCGGGTTCCGTCGAATTACAACAATCACAACGATATCCGTCTAACCATGAACCACTGACGAACTACCGCACACACCTGCGCAATACACATAGAAATAATGACTGCGCCCAGTAACATTAGGCATTATCAGAATTGACGGGATAATACCCGTAGTGTACTTGTTATCGCCAGATTACGACATTAAGCCGATTAAAACGTTTTCGTACGAATCCCTTAACGAGTGGCTCGGCGGCAATGTTGATTTTTGCGCCGCCCGGCCCCGTTCGTATGGTAATTGCGAGCAAGTCGAGATCGCGCAATTTCCTGTCTGTGCGCGGCAGCGTGCATATTGCATACACATACCGTAAATATCGGCGACGCTGGCTGCCTCTCCGGTAGTCCGCAACTGTACAAGCACACGGATAACACAGATTCGCCACAGGAGTCAAGGAGTTGAGCCTGTTGTGTCGCCGTTACAAGGATATTCCATATAAGCTGTCGGACGGTACACGCGAATCTCTCGGTTACCAGAGTTGCAGACCGTTCGGATCCGCTATAAGTTTAACTTGTAAGCCCGCACTGTCACGTCTTGAGTATTATCTTTGGGAAAATATCGATCGCGCGCGCCGATTAATGCTCGAGAACCTTAACCGGAGACGAACACCGACGAATTCGAATGTTCGACAAGAGACACTGGCGGGGGACGACGCGTTTGGCGCCTTTTCGCGAGGTGTTCTCGAAGTAATCGGGGATGTGCAGGGTGAGAACGGCAAATTGATTGGTTGACGGGACCGCTGGTGACATCTGTAAGGTGCATCTCGCATAAATTAGACGCACTTTTGTGGTGGCAGGGTAAGAAGGTGGATTAGTAAAACTAATTCGTGGACGGCGACGTGGGGAATTAATGATTGTATGGGCGAGTGCAGGGAAAACGGTGGGGATTAAAAGAGTTTAACGTGTCGGGTGAGATGCGCAGATGAAGAGTGTGGATTGAACCTTACCTCGTAATATTATAAATAATTAAATTCCCTAGATATTCATATTGTTATTTCGCAAATTGTTTTGAATAAGATTTGACTCGTGATAATATGGGACGTTTTACATAATTTTAATATCTGAATTTCTGCTAGTCTAATTTGGACTACTTATTGCAAAAATGCCTAAATCGTAAATATATACGAATGATTTAATTGTTTGGTTTATTTAATATCTTCGCACACCGCGATATGGCAATACTACTTAAAAATTCTGTTAGAACCACTGCACGCCGTTACAAATTCAAAACACGCAACTTGACTCATTTCCATAATCAGCCGCATACCTGTATGCAGCAACCCACCTCATAATAATAAATCACAATAAAATTATTGTGATTATAACAACATTATTTTTGTTACATTTTCTACGTACCGATGATTATAAACACGGTTTAAATCAGAATATCGGTCACTTTGATTACCCCTATTATCTACACATTAAACAAACTACATATTTAACCATTTTATATTTTTGATTAAAGTCACTTGTAATAACCGATACTTATCCTACATATTAAATATCTCAACCAAATAATTCAGCCGAACATGCAAATGTCTGTAATTACTCGCATCAATCTGACTGACGTATTGCGGGTATTCATACGCCAATTGAAAAATTGCCATTAGGCCAAGCCTCGAACCCAGACGCACCCCCCTAGACCGCGCACCCCCCTAGCGCACCGATCGCGAACTATCTTTTGGCGGGTGCCATGGCGGTCATTCACACGGGTCCACGTCGCTCCGGATTTCATCTCATCTCACGGTGTCCTAAACCCTGCCCGACATCCAAATTCGTGTCCCAGCTTTGGAGCAAGATGACAACAATCGGATCGAGCAACAATTTGACCCCGGGTGAACTTTGGCTGTTCGCATCGATCGAAGTACCGATCACCCACATCCGCCGGTGAGTTCGCACCTATGTCGGCCATTTTTGTACGTTACAACTTTGCTGCGCTATTTGTTGAGAATAAATATTTTTCTGAATTTCGTTCTTAAGGTATGAGACGATCTTGCGCAGAATTGGTGATGTGTCGATGCGGTATTTCAAGAGTCGCATCGTTCGCGGCGTCTCCTGGAATTCGAGCATATCGAGTATCCAAAATGTAAGTGTACATTTTTTGGAAATATTTATTACATATTGGCATATATTTTGTACGCGATCGTTTTTATGTCGTTCATTACGCAATTTATTCGTTATGTCATTATTTGGTTCGATATGTGACGTGTTATTTAGGTATTTTTTATGTGATTCTTATATTGCATTTGTTGGGTGTGTGCATGTGTGTGTGTGTGCGTCGAGTGCTGTTAGAAAATGGCCGCTGCATGTTATTTAATATGTCGATGTGGTACGCTGCGTATGCAAGTTCTATTTTTCGAGGACAATATTCTTGTTTCTGATGATATTGAGTTCTCAAAAAAAAATGAATTGGAAATTCTTCAGCATTCTTCGCATTTTCTAGGTTACGACATCATTCACTTGTGTGTGTGTATATATATATCGAAAGTCGTTCGAAGGATCGACCTTCACACATTTGTTGTTTGTGATTTCCCATTAGTTTATACTGTTCCATTTATATTGTTACCTTATGTTCCGCAACACCTTGTTTAACATAATACTCTACTAAATATTTCAGATAAAAGTGCACATTTTAAAGTGTTTAAATGAAAACTAAAAGTACTGTGATGCCTATTGTATGAACGTGATCTGTCTTTTTTCTAGTGTCATTGATTTTAATAGCTATCAATTTTGTGCTGTGCGGTATAAGTAGTTGTAATGCTTTGATGGGATGTTCCCAATGCATTGATGGTGGTAACCAATCAACGTTCGTCTCTAGTGGAATGGCATGCCATATGCGCCCAGCATTTTCGCACATGTAGAGCACGGGGGCGCTGTCGCACATTACTACCAGTGTGACGTCTGTTTACAGATAGTGATCTATCGGCTTTTTAAATCAACACACGGAGCCTGCTACCCACAGTGTCATACGGCGAGCATAAGATTTCCATGAAAGAAGAAGACGTACTGGTGTTCCTGCTCTTCACCGACAATTCGCAACAAGGCCTCATCTGTATTCCGTGGAAAACTGTCGCATAACCTCAGTTTCACCGTAAGTATCGTGTTCCTGCATAATATTACTTAACCGCCATCTGTCAATTTACCACTTGTGGTTCGAACGTGTTCAACACTCACCGTCCTTCTTTCGTATCAATTATTTTGCCTTTTCATTATTTAACACTTTGACTGCCACGGTGGTCACCGGTGGCCGACGCAAAAGATTTTACTGAAAATGCAAAAAATTCGCAAAGAAGCCTATTTACAATCTTGTAAAAGCAAATGATATTGGAACGGTGCTACAATACTTTGGCTTCCATTAAGTCTGCGATTCCTCCGTTTTGCACGATTTAATCGTACTCTGCACTATTTCATCGCATCGCGGTTCTAACCTAGCAAAATATGCTTGGCAGTCAACGTGTTAACATAACGTTTGCTACACAATACACGCTACACAGATTATTTTGTATTGTCGCGCTTACTAAAGCGATTTACCGTGCAACGTGGAATTAGTTTATTTTTCGCCTTAGCGTCATTTTGATACGTATCAACAATAGAAAGCCGAAACTATTACGCGATGCTCGTTCGTCGTTGTGTTTGACCATCAGACGAACGCGGTGGATTAACGAAGATTTCATATAATCGAATCCCTACCCCGTTCCATTCTGTTCAAGGATATCGCGTGTAAACTACCTAGACGGATGACAGAGAGACCGACGGGATCCGTTGTGTGACACTCGATAACGATCTGCCTAAGTGACGTTGCGCTCTATCGGATTACGGACAATTCGAGCTGCCTGCTGAGTTCAAGTTGCACGGACGGCGAGCCCAGAGCCTGTACCTGCAGAATTTGGCGAATACCGACTGAATGCTGCATGCCCTGTTCCGCCGAGAGGATCTACAACGTCAACAGCGGAGGCAAAGTGAGTAATAAGATTACAGTATCTTTAACCTTCTCGTGGTCGGACATGAGTGTGAATCAAGCACTCGCTGCGTTGAATGTGTCATGACGACTGTTGTACCAAGTTATATATAGATGCGCCAATGATGGTAGGGTGAATAGGCCGGTGAATAGGCTCTTTTATCTCTTTTCATCGCCGCGGTCCAAAGGGAATTAAAGACGGGATTACGTAGGCGTCGGTAATAGTTTTTAGAGCATCGGGATTTCTGTTAATATTATATTTACTTTGTTCTTTCGACGGTTCCCACGTTCCATTATCGTGGAAATCAGGTTACGAATATAGTAGAGCATTAGTGCCGGCAGCTGTATATCTATGGAATCGTACTCTGTTATTATTCATCTAGCCGAGTGTGTCGGCATACTATAACCGCGTGCTACAGACAGCGATATTATGATCTTTCATATTTTTTTTACATGGGAGCGCGCATTGCGTTTTTTGTAGATCTAGTTGATTTGCACATAGCGTATAATGATTTCGTATCTCGGTGTCAATTAGTTCCGCTTAAAAATGTTCAGCCCCAATACGTACGCAGTTGTGTGCTCGTGTGATTACGCTAGCCACACTATATAGCATAATAGCCGTGAGTTAGTGTGATTCGATAACGATCACTGATGCATACCATATTGATCTGCCGACACTCGCACTCCGGTAAGACATTCCGATAATTCGTGTAACGCCAGTATCGCGGGACGTGTTCAATTAACGGTGCTCCGCACGGCACTTCGTATATTCGAATTTTCGAAATAGGCCATGCTGAGTTTCATCATGAGACTGTGCCGTTAGTTTCCCCGGCGACGATATGATAAAGTTAAATGCGCTTAATGACCCACTCGCGGGCGGATTTACGACGTATAAACGGAAGGTATCGGCTGTGGGCATAGCTTGCGCGCGCACGCATTTCACGTTACGAGCAAAGGTATAAGCTGTGTCAGACCGAACTCCGGCTACTGTCAGCGGATATCACTGTCAGCCGCGTTAAACTTGATTTTATTATGCATATCAGGCAGGTAAATTGCGAGAGCGGCTCTTACATTTTTCCCATTTTTTTCATGTCGACATTCTGTATCGCACGACGGCTATCTTTAACGTGACGTTACGCGAACGGATTTTTGGCAGTGAGGCCTTCACGTCGTGTGTCAGTTTTTATATCGCGCGGAGACGCTAATATGTATGGTTAGACGATGTAAACATCACTAGCTTTTTTTGCAAGTGTCCGTTGGCTCGTGCCTGTTACACGTAATATTCTCTGAGAGTCGCAAAAGCAATAGGTGGGTCCAGAATCCCTAAGGCAGGGTCTACTTAGCACAGTTTTGCTAACCAATCAGGCCGTGTACGTCCCGATGAAATGTTTATGCATTTTTCTTAATGTTACGCTATACGTGCTCATTGGCAAACTGCACCGATTTGACTGGAATAAAATGTATAATACCTTAGTCGGTGGCTCGTGTCTATTACAGGTAATATTCTCTGAGAGTCGCAAAAGCTGTAGGTGGGTTCAGAACCCCTACGGTAGGATCTACTTAGCATAGGTTTGCTGACCAATCAGGCCGTGTACGTCCCGATGAAATGTTTATGCATTTTTCTTAATGTTACGTTATAGTGCTCATTGGCAAACCGCACCGATTTGACTGGAATAAAATGTATAATACCTTAGTCGTTGGCTCGTGCCTGTTACACGTAATATTCTCTGAGAGTCGCAAAAGCCATAGGTGGGTTCAGAACCCCTAAGGTAGGATCTACTTAGCATAGGTTTGCTGACCAATTAGGCCGTGTACGTCTCGATGAAATGTTTATGCATTTTTCTTAATGTCGCGCTATAAGTGCCCATTGGCAAACCGCACAAATTTGACTAGAATAAAATGTATAATACCTTAGTCGTTGGCTCGTGCCTGTTACACGTAATATTCTCTGAGAGTCGCAAAACCTATAGGTGGGTTCAGAACCCCTAAGGCAGGGTCTACTCAGCACGGTTTTGCTGACCAATCAGGTCGTGTACGTCCCGATGAAGTGTTTATGCATTTTTCTTAACACGTTGACTGCCAAGCGTATTTTGCTACGTTAGAACCGCGATGCGATGAAATACTGCAAAGTATAATTAAATTGTGCAAAATAAAGGAAACACAGAGTTATTAGAAACCAAAGTATTTAAGCACTTTTTCAATATCAATTGCTTTTACAAGAGTGTAAATAGGTTTCATTGCGAATTTTTTGCATTTTTAGTCAAATCTTTCGCGCCGGTCACCGGTGACCACCGTGGCAGTCAACGTGTTAATGTTGCGCTATAAGTGCTCATTGGCAAAACGCACCGATTTGACCGGAATCAAATGTATAATACCTTAGTCCGACTTTAAAACATGGTATATGGGATGATCGGGTATAATATTGTTGAGTTTTTAAAAATCAATCTATCTTAGGGTTTATATCGTTCTGTTAGACATTGTGAGGGCATATCGCAGCACGTCTTTTTCGCGTCATCCCACGGTCCATATTCCGATCCTACGGGCTCCGTGAACTAAATCGTTTCGTGCTGTGAATTTTGAAAGCAATTTCGGGCCGGTCCTCCGGGAATTTCGCAAAAAATTTCATAACCGCTCGCACCGCTCTCCAGAACCAACGTACGAGGCGATTTTTATGAAACGATCGAAATTTTATACCGCTGCTAGTGCAGTACTTTTATGACGTATAAACTATAAACGCGACGTCCGTCCGGATGGGTTAAGTTATCAGTCGAATTGCCGTCTTCTCCGACTGTGAAAAAAAATAAAAAAAGCCCCGAACCCATGTGTCCGAGGGTCCCTAAAGCGAGTCCCGATTCGCGGATTTTACGGCTGGTAAAAAAAAAGTGGCCTCCTCCACGGCTAACAAAATCGTTTACGCGGGAAAAAATGTGAAATTTTCGCGAGCCCGTAACGGCAGTGCGGCCCGGTCGGCAGACATCGTGCCACCGTGTAAATGTCTGTCTACCGTGAATACGGTTAATCAGCGGGCAAAATTCGTTCGGTCCATACGAGTCGACGGAGCATATCGGGAGCGTCACGTTCAACTGTGAAGCCGGACGGCCAAAATTCACATCCGAAGCGTAAATGTAAACAATGGGAGTGTTCGCCGTGAGTAACGCGGCGGCGGCAAATGAAGGGCAACAGAAGACCGGCGCGAGTCTCGGTGGAAAGTCGCTCCGCGCGAACGGCTTCGGAAAGTGTGGCTCGGAGGACATCGAATCAATTTCGATTACTGTGGAACAGGCAGGGTGACGTCACCTTTCTTACGGCATCAGCCAACAATAAATCCGTCGACGTGATCGACGCGGCCATTCTAAGAGAGGAAATGGTGTCGGTTACGGGCGCGTTTAACTCCCTTACCTCGGCGCGTCGTTTAAGATTCTTGCGAACGCGTGAAATGAGACTTTTGCGAGTGTCGCGAGGATGCGTACGGTGCCAAGTGCCCCCTCGAAGTAACGTCCCATTTCGTGAGTAACGATCGCGTTATGAGAAAAGTTGAAGTAATATGCTCTTTTTAATTGGGACCCGTTTCACGCATAATAGAAATTCAATCGGATAGACCGTCTATAAATTATCAGAAAAATGTCGTTACAATGTGCTGACGCCTTCGAGTTGTAGATGTTGTTTCAGTTGATAATTTTGGTAAATAAATTTTGTGAACGGTATAAGATTACAATCGTATAGAAATTATTGATGTTAACTCGCGGCCGTAGATTTCATACGACGCGTGCCTTCGGGACGTATTTGTCAATTTTTGCTTTACCGCGCAGTTCGTATTTTGAACACTGCGAAAGTTCGGAGGCGATTATGAACTCAGCAGATTCGATACACGTCGGTTATCGATCAGTGAACTTGGCAGCCGGGAGGGGTGCGAGCTGCGACTTTGCCAGATTGTGGGTCGCAGGATCATTCGGTAGCTGGAGGAGCTTCGGGCTTTGTCGAATTATTGTTTGGTAAATCCGCAATGTATATAGAGAATCTCTATTAAACGGATTCGTCCTCCTTCCTGCCTCCGTGCACACCCTTAACCCACTGCTGGTTGCGCTCCATCCCCTTCTGCCAGGCTCTCTTTGTTCAATAATGCCGAAATGATTGGCCCGCTGTCTGGTCTCACAGAGAGAAGAGAGCATTTGCTAGTAACAATGCCGAACGTACTATCGCCCGCCTATAACTATTCCCGCTGTGCCACGTGCTTTCGAATGCCTCGACCTTAATAGTTACGTCAGTTCCCGTGTGCGCCGTATGAAGTCAGGTTGCAGGGTGAGCGTATATCATGTTCGTAGCATGAAGGCACCTACAGAACTGCCATATTAGACGCCCGAAGCGAAACTATGCTGTCCGACTTGTCACGACGGTTGAACCCACTGCGTCGTGTCGATAGCTTTTAGAAGGACCGTGAAATGCCTTCCGCAGAGTGCCTCCTTATCGTCTTCACGTTATTACCCCGTTCGACTCCGGCGAGTGATCCATTCGGCTAAGATAGATCGTCGGAATAAACTTAAGCAAATTATTCCCCGCCAAAGACGCTCCCGACCGAATCTCACCTTTGAAAGGCCGAACGAGTTTGCGCGAGTTTCCTGACACTTTATAGCCCTTTCAGACCTGACGGCTCGACTGTAGATTAAAACAACTTTATTTCTAAATCACGTTGCCCTCGGACGGATTAGGTCTTTCTGAGTGAGGATAAGCGTCGCCGAGCGAAGAGTAGCGCGAAAGGCGTTTAAGCGATTTACTGGGAAAACAGTGAAGTAGAGTCAGTTGGAAAGTCACATAGTCGTCAGTAGTTCTGCAGATTGGTCAACTTTTCGAGTGCATATTATTTCAAGAATTAATTGTAAGTACTGTAGGGTGCTTTTTGGACTGAAAAGAAACAGCACGATGTTCAACGTGCGAGAATGTAGATATATACGTATAGATATTTACAGAAAAGTTCAAACGTTTTCCTATTAATTTGCACTCACACTTCTTCATTCATACTCTATGCATATACAAACATACTTTGCACGTAATTTTCGTATGCCACACTTTTATAATCCTCAAAACTCGTGGCTCCAACAAACGTATATTATCAGAAATTTTTGCAATCCTCTTCATTTTCTGTTCCACATACAATGTGCTCCCGCACACAGTCCACTTTCGCGTTCATAATACCGCCAATCCTAGAATACATTTAAACGTTTCTATCGCAAAATATGGGGTACCTCATCTGGCGCATGTCATACGAGAACACGTGTACGCTCACACTTTCGTATATTCACTCCGCTGTAGGAATGTGCGAGAATGGCAAGCCTTTCGCGCCGGAGACACTGCCGAGCACATCAAGAGTGACACTGCGGAAACGAATTTAACGAACTCAATTAAAATTAAGTGGTAGACCGAAAGAGCAAACGAGCGAACGCTTCAGTCGAGAATGAGCGAAAAAAAAGGAGAGGCACTCTCGCCGTCCACAGTGAGACACAAGCGCGTGTATCGAATTGACATTAAGGGAAACGGGGTGAAACCCCGGAAATTGCTGCAATGTAAACACGTTTTGCCCGATAAAGCGTCTACGCCGCTGCTATAGACCCAGCAATTCCACCGAATTGCAAGCTGTCTTCGTTTGCGGAGCCTCGAGCTCGCAAATTACGACGATTGAGCGTGTGGCAATGATCGATCACGGCCTGCTGATCGATCGTTCTGTATACTAATTAACCGGCGCGCCGCGATACATGCGTCCGATATATTTCTAGACGGGACCGATGACGCGATTTTGGCGAAATCATTTGAACGGCCAGCGTGTTCAGCTCCGCGTTGATACGCACGTGCACGTATACCTCGGCTTCGGAACGGTCCGCTTCCCCAAACAGGCGCGGGTATCTTGCAATTTCGCCGAATTGCCGGAGCAGTCCTCGTTTAACGAATTCGACGAAAACTTTCATCTACGAAACAAGGCTCCCGCTCTATCTCCCGCACTTTTCCGTCCACCGTGCACTTTCATTACGGCGTCGTCCCTTCCTCGTTTCGCCGACACGCTCGCCTTTACGCACAAGCTCACTCTGCCGAGTGACTGTCCTCTGGTAGTCGCGTGATCGGCAAAAAATTCCAACGATCATCGTAGCCTTTTGCACCCAAGATGTGCCCCTGCCCTCCACCCTACGTTTTCGCCCGCCTGAACCAATTTGCCCCCGTGCATTGTTCGTCTGTGCGAATATAAACGCCAGCCACAGATGCGCGCCGATGGTAAATCTTAACCCTTTGCACTTGGACATGTTCTTCACGAAGTAGCGAATAGCGCAATATTTCGTTTAAAAACGTATAGTTTCGAAAAAAATGCTCTGCTGAAATCATGTTTTGCATACAACTTTACTGATAAATTTATTATGAAACAAAATCGGAAAATTTTATAGTCTATTCTTTTTTAATGCGTCATAGTTCATTCATCAATGTGCATTGCGGGTTTATTCAACACGTATCACAGTAATACGTTGTTTATTGTCTTTCAAGTGACATTTTTTCTTCCGAGCATATATAATGTCCATACAATAATTTGCAGTTTGTTATTCAGCCTATTGCAGATATATGACGTAGAAGGTCCTCGTAGTTGCTGAAATTCACCTCTCAGTATATTGACCACAAATTAATAAATATTAAACAGACCCCAGATTATTAATTTTATCTCATTGCCTTAACTTGTGACTTCCCGGAAATATCTTAGGGAAACAAATATTTGGACAGACATTTTCTGTACATACATTTTCCTCAGTAATAACACAAAGTGCAAAGGGTTAATAAAGAGTAACTGTTTGCTGACAGACGGGACTCTGTCGAGTGACTGTCCTCTGGTAGTCCCGTGATCGACAAAAAATTCCAACGATCATCGTAGCCTTTTGCACCCAAGATGTGTCCCTGCCCTCCACCCTGCGTTCTCGCCCGCCAAAACCAATTCGCCCCCGTGCATTGTTCGCTTGTGCGAATATAAACGCCAGCTACGGATGCGCGCCGATGGTAAATCTTAATAAAGAGTAACTGTTTGCTGACAGACGGGACGAGCCATTCCCATCTATTGGGAACGATTTATCCGCCCTTCCGCATCGTCGAGTGGTTCCTCGAGACGAACAAATGGTAGTCGAGTACGCTCGAGAAGGGAGGATCTCAGTAGCCTCGGAAAGTATCCTTCTCCGAAAGGCGATCGTTATTCAAACCGATCCGATCCGAACAGTGTTAGTAACGTGTTCCCTTTGAGCGGTTAGTGGATCCGGACCTTTATTCGACTCCGATTATTTATGGTTCCCTTGATCTTCGCAAACACCGCGTTGTTCACTTTACGGTTATATTGTCGTGCCGGAGGTATCGCGAAGCTCAGTAGCAGATGCAATTAATCTTTCTGGCGTGTATAATTCTGTAGAACGCATTACAGCGGATTCTGTGTTTTTTGAGCGCATCTTTGATGAGAAGCGTCCTAATCTTGAGAACTTTTAAGTTAGGGCTATTCATAGTTTATCAAGATTTCGCGAGCGCGGTCGTTGGGTCTCTAAAGTGGTGAGAAAAAGTTGCAGATTTTCGTGGTAGACTACGTGTCAGGTGTAGTGAATTCTCTTTGGGACGGTTAATCCCGGACTGCCATCGTGTTTCATGCGGATTAAATCCTCCCGCCTCTGGTGTGTATAATTCGCCCTAATCCGGCTAAATTTCCGAGAGAAAAATTCTGGCGTTTAAGCAATCCCACTTTTTTTGTATTCTGTTAAGACGGGTACGCGGAGAGACAAAGAAGCGGCAGAGAACGGCGGGGAGGGGGAGGTGAAGCAAGGGGTCGTACAATGTAAAAGAATAGGGCAGGAAGTTAGCGAAGAAAAAGAGCGAGCGGGACGGTATGAAGTGAAATTTCAAGGTGGGAGCAAAAAAATCAGCGCGATTATTTTCGTCCCCGCGCAATGTGGGTTAACATACGAAATTTGTCCAACGCCGCGTCATTAATTAACGGGCAGCGCGCGCGTGTTCCGCCGTCTTCGCGGAAATCGCCAGTCAGGCAGTTATAATACAGTCTGCCGAGGAGGCGCGCTCCGAATATTGCGGAAAGATAAAATTATTATCAGAGATTACACCGTCAAAGCTCTCGGATTTTTAAATCTCGCGGATTAAGCTACAGCAACGCGTAATCCAGGGTAATCCCCGGGATTAAGCCATTTGGGAACTGACGGCGAACTTTGACGGTGCGCATTCTGACGATAATTGTTTAACTTTTCCGTAATTGGCCGACACTCCGAGAAGATCGGGAAGGACCGAGTGGAATGGGCGGGATGGTTATAGATTCGATTTTCGAGTTCGTTCGGAGGGGGCGAAATTTCGAAGACGTGTCGACGTCGCGTTTTTTTTTCGTCGCGCGTATGCGAGTACTTACAGGGGAACGGCCCCCAAATCTGTCGCGCATAATTATGCCCTTTCAGAAGGGTAAACTGCCTCGTAAATCGTGAGCACTCTAGACTTTGCCGCCACTTGTCCCACGGCGGAAGTGACGGAGCAGATCGTAAAAGTTGACAACAAAGGACGTCCTTATAACATGGCGGTTTCCGAAGTGATCGATTTCACGCCTCTATCAAATACCTTTTTGGTAGGTTCGAAAACATCGCACTTTTTCGCTCCGGCCGACGAAACGTTATCATAGAGGCGATAATTAGAAAAATATCGTAAAGCAGGGGATGTAGTTACCGCGGACGAATGTTTGTAAACGATCTTTTTGGTACTGTGTCCTCAGTAATTATATGCGCAACTTATTAGGTTCTCTGAATAATCTTGTAGGTTTACTTTAACACGTCACAGTGATGAGGAACAAAAATGAAGTATGATTCGGAGACGTTAGTACTGCCTCAGACATTTGTGCGGTAGGCAATTAGTGGGGTCAGATGGGGTTTACAGATTAGACCCTAATGGACAGTGATAATCTTACCCTTTGCGGACTGAACTGCGTGAAACTGAACGCTCTGTTGTCCCAAGTTGGTGTAATAACGGATATTTGAAATTGTAGCAAACAAACACATATATGTTTACGTGTACGTGTTACACCAAATTCTTATTCGTATGAAAACACAATTAGAATTTTTTCACCCTTTTCTCACCATGTATCTCAAATATTTAGATTTTCCGTTGTTTTTAACGTTGAGTTTACACGGCCCATCAATTTGACGGATTTCACAAGCAAAATTACAGATACCATTATAGATACAGATACGATTATTTTATAACAGCTTCTATAGTCGTTTTCTAATTCCTTAACCTACAACTACGAGCATAGCCCGTAGTAGATGATCGGGCCAAATATAAAGATTAGCGGCGGCGCCCTCTTAAAGTTATAAATATTTGTGGAATATGTAATAAGTAATTACAACCTGATGTAATAATTGTGGTAGATGCAAGTAATACAAAATTAATAATCTGCAATGGTGTGATACAATTCGAAACATTCTAGTAGATGTAAGGGAACTTTGCACTAAACTTTGTACTAAACAAGTCATGCGAATGGCTCGAAGGCTGCGCGAGCTTGTTTATGTTTTCGGCCCAAAATTCTCGAACATAAATCGTAGGTTAAGGGGTTAATACGTACGAATATTTACGCAAATTTGCTTCTGCCACAGACTTCCCATTTTGGAAATCTATTTGCCGTACACTTACATATGTTTTTTCGGTGTAACGTAAATTCGCGTCTAACGATATACGCATATCGCAAACACTTTATATTTAGCTTTCGTTCATAATTTTTGCTGATCGCATATTTGAGTCTATCGGTTACACTGATAATTCAGGTTAGACGGATATATACGCCAGGCGTCCGCAAAGGATTAAGCGAGCCGTCGTGTGCTTTACGCGAGATGACGACGGGTAGCAAAAGAATGAACAAAGACTCGGCATTTTCGTGGCGCTGCATACGGATGAATACGCAAAACGTGTCGTCGTCGTATTTTTCTTTCACGCTCGGACTCTTTCTCGCCAACCCCTACAGGTTTCCCAAACGGTCCACGCATAATTATCCTCTTTAGAACGGTAAACTACCTCGTGAATCGCGCGCCCGAGGATCGTCGTCACTTTTACAGTAACCGTGGAAACACGGTGGTGGAGAGCGACCATGAAACGGGACACGGAGGAAATGGTATCCACATTTCGTTCCAGCTCCTTCTCGTCCCTTCTACTTTTTTTCGCCCCCTTTTCTTTCCGCCTTTTCCTCCGCCATCGTTTTTCCACCATTCATCCACGGAAAAAGCGGATTACGCGGCTGGACACCGCGAAAATATGAAACTATTGTCAGGCATTACTCTATTGCAAATTCCACATTTGAAAAAGTGTCGGATTAAGATAGATTAGGCACTCGCGGGAAACGCTTAATACCACTTTTTACCCGGACTCGTGTAACTCCATATGTATACCGCCGGACGAATGAAAGTAGAGACGGAATGTTTAAGTGGCCCATTTCAATAGTCTGTCATGAGGTAGAAGCGGTCACCGGCATTTCGAATGCCTGGATTCAAATTTTCCAGAGATGGCGAAAGTAACATGAAAGATACCGGAAAGACTTGCACGTCAATATTTATGCTAAGCACGCGAGTGCGCGCCTGACTGACGCTGAAATCGGCACAATGATAATTGTTCGTGATATTTGAAATGAGGCGTAACAAAGGTAGTTATTATTATGAGTGCGGTACACTTCGAACAACGGCAACTGCACGTAGTCCGGGAAACTGTCAAAAGTTTAGCGAGAGTGAAACGCCGTTACGGCCGCCGCATTATAAGTAAAGTTACAGCGTTTAGAGGAAATTATCACGTGACATTTCCCTTCGGCGCGACGCTCACGTAGTTAAAATCAAGGCACCAGGCTGTCGAGCGGAACATTACATTATAGAATAAAACGTGCCCACGTAGCGAGTATCTCTTCGCGCCAATTCGCACACTCTAATCTTGGGTGTTGATGCACGCGTAATCATAATCTAGTAAAAACAGTAATTGCCTCCGCCAGGATCGTCATCCCTTTTACGACGACTGTAGAAGTAATACGCGCCTTGGTCATGAAACCCGACGTACGGAAAATGCTTTCGTCCCAAGATGCGATTAGGTCGGTCACGCATTCAGGACATAGTCCGCAATAATCGAAACCAATAATCCAAATCAAATACGGTGGAACTGTGCCATCGGACTTATCAGCGTCTTTTACTAGACGTCGACCATCCGGCGTATCTCTTTTGGATTAAGTTGTTTGTGATTCAACCTTTGGTTAATAGGAATAATTTGTTTGGCTGTTATGGTTGGAGGTGTGTTGATTTTATCCTATTTGACGCTTTACATGATTCAAGGCGTATGTGACTCGTTTTCAGGAGCTAATTATACAGAAAATTTGACTGTTTATTATATTCTTATTCTATCTACACCTATGATGCGCAAACAAAAAATCTAACTCAAATTTTCTGTGTGTGTATTCTGTATATATAATTTTCTGTATCCATAACAGGCTACTTAACACATTGATTGCCACGGTGGTCACCGGTGACCGGTGCAAAAGATTTGACTAAAAATGCAGAAAATTCGCAATGAAGCCCATTTGCAATCTTGTAAAAGCAATTGATATTGGGACGGTGCTTCAATACTTTGGCTTCTAAAAACTCTGCGTTACCTTTATTTTGCATGATTTAATTTTACTCTACAGTATTTCATCGCATCGCGGTTCTAATATAGTAAAATACGCTTGGCAGTCAAAGTGTTAAAGGACCCATGGATTTCGAAACATGTAAAGCGTCAAATAGATTAAGATAACATTACATTCGACCGTAATAAGTACAAATGTGATTAATATATATCGAGTGTAACGAATTTGAACGCGCACCCTACACTAACGTTTTGCAAAAGATCGACGTTTTTCCCAAAAAGCGCACTTTCATTCTTGTGTCTGGTTCTGTGCACAGGCAGTTTCGAGTAGAACGTTATCTTGCCGGTACCTTTGCGAGGTTCCTTTTGCCAACGTGTGGCGGGTTTCCTTAAGATTTTAATGAACTTCTTCCATTACCGTATCAGGAGACGGGAGGGCACAGGTTAAATTAACCGCCTCTGTGGCTCGGGGCTACACTCTGGATCTTGATTTTTAAAAAGCAACTGAGAAAGGCCGACGCTTATATCGCATGAAACGCGGAGGGAAAAGAGGTCAGCGTTGCGGAGGATATTAACGAGGCATAGACAGGGTAGTCGGCGATCTGTCCGTGAGACCTTCTGATGGCTGTTTAAACAGTTTGCGCACGATGCTTTGCGGGTGACCCTTTCAAACGCGGAACTTCGTCTGCGTTTAACGGGACACGCGTGCAATTACAAGCGCGTCAGTCATGCGATGCATTTTTCATATTTTTCGCCTCTGTCACCGGCAGCAAAAATAATCTCTGAAATACGTTTCCGCGCGTTCGCATTGTTCGCTTGCGGCGAACTTAGGATCCATTTTGCCCCGTTCCGGTTGTGTGCGGTTAAATTCAATTTTGTCGAAGCAAGGATAGTAGTTAGGTATTAGGGTAGGCGAAAAGGTGGTTCTTACGATGCCACTTCGGTCGAGAACTTCAATTTAGCACTTAGCCTTCTCCGTGGCGTGCCTGACTCTCATAAAACACGCTCCTGAATAGCGGCGATACGACGGTGCGGGGAATCGAAACAAAGGAGCCCGATTGGTTGAGACGGCAGCAATATCCAGTTGCAGTTACAGTCGCGTTACGGCAATTGGAAACCATGCTTAAGCTCGATGCCGCCTCGAGGTATCCGTGGCATTCAAAGAGGATGCACCCAGATAGGCTTTATACGGGAACGCGGCTCTGCAGAAGCGGTATTACCTACTAGTGACAGTCAGCCATTAATATGCCGGAAATATCTCTGCGCTTGCTTCGTAGCTTTCGTAAGAGCATATTAATAATGCTACTCCGCACTCGTGTGGGTTACACGCGCGCACATACGCACGTACCTCCACCAGGGAGCGAGGCACACATGTGTCTAGATGTATGACAGTGCACGTAGATATAAGGTGGGATTTTGCGCAAAGTGCGCCTACGTCTGTCCGTGTCTGAGTGAAAGAGGAGGCAAAATAAATTCGAAGGGCTACGTGATCGCCCTATCAATTCTCTGCGGTCGATATTCACCGACAGCATAGCCTCAATGCGAACCTCGACTTCTGCATAATGACCGTGGTCTTCATTCAAACAGTGGTAATGAGCCTGATTAATGCGTTTGTGCCTTCCTGAACGTCCAGACCTTCGAGGAGGATCCGATTCAAAAGAATCTCGGATGACAATGTAGATTTGCCTGAGCACGGCGGGAGAGTGATTATCATCTCTGACAATGCAAAAACGTCGGCTGATGGCGCACGAACAAGGTCGGATATTGATTACGACGTCGTCCGTACGTGAAAGCATCCTCATTAGATTATATTAATCGTGTCTTTCGGTGATGTGGCGTGTGATTCCGTTACGCTCTTGTAATAACAGCGAGTTTTCCGCTTCGATCGAATGACACTCGGTTCAAAAGAACGCGACATTACGGACGCTCGATCACTTCGGTAATGTCAGTGTCGTAATTAATAATTGGTCCGAATCGTCGAACGTCCGAGTCGCTATCGAAACGTAATCGAGTCGAACAAGCGAGACATTACGATTCACCGGGACTCCGCGCAACCGAATCGCTCGCGACATCCTTTCATTAAATGGTCGGGTGCGTCCGTTTAATCATTTCTCTTTTTTCACCTGAGAACGTGATCCTTTCACGAAAAGAGGCACGACCTGATAATCTCTTGATTGAAGTTTCACTCACGAACCCAGTGAATCACCGTGAATCACGTTGCATTCGAAATCGCCCGTTCTTCCCTTCTGTTTTTTTACGCGTCCTTTTTATTTTCCCCCGTCGTTCAGGGACTGACCCATTTCGATTCACGGCGGAGATTTCCTTCTGACGTTTCCGCCGTTGATTTTCTTTTCCGAGCGGAGCGGAGCTTCGGCTCGAAAATCAAAAGCCTCTGTCCTCGCCCTCCGTCAGTCAATCTTCCGTCCGCGAACGGGAGACAGGCGGAAGGGATATTCTCGGTAGCCCGAGACGTTCGGCATCCCAGCGAGACAGCGGCATAAACTCTTTAAGGCATGAAACGTTATGAGAAATGAATGGACTGGCGGGTTCTTTTTCCTTCCGTTCCGAGACTCTTTGCATCGGCGGTCGGACGGGTGGGATTCAGCGGCACTTTCATGCGCATAGATGTACGACCATTGTACGTCATTACAAAACATTCAGCGATCCATTCATGGCCAGCGGCTTCGCTCATGTGTGATGCATGGGGTGTGAAGAGGTCTCGTGCTGGCGGCCGGGGTTAGAGAGCATCGCCGCAGATATATTTGCACGCGAGTGCATGCGAACGGTATATACGTACGAACGTACGAGCGCATATGCGTACTACTTCAAGGGGTAAATTCCCGTTCTCGAGATTCTATCGATTTGTTGTTTCAATTCGCGCAGGAAATACGCGCGCGCCGTTTTCGTCATTCGTGCGACCAAGTACTGCCGCGCGTCCTAAAAACGCCCGTTGAATGATTTCGGGCGTCCTTTTCCTGGCCGGTGTTGCAAAACCTTCGCTGGACTTCTCAGACTCGTTATATCTCGCGACAACGTCATACACAGTCGATCTTGGCTATCCGAAGAATCGAATCATTTCTGTCGCTGAGCGCCCAGCGCGAATACTTTCGATAACCGTGGCTCTTCGATTATACTCTGCACTTTGGTTTAACATAGTTACAGTTTCGAGGTTATGAATGTTTATTACATGCTTCAAATTATTTCGTTGCCAATAGCGACACCTCCAAGTGGTATAGAACGACGGGAAATTTAAATTGAATTTTGTCTGGATTTTGGCGACGCACCCTGTATACGTACGAACGTACGACCGTATTACTTCAAGGGGTAAATTCTCGTTTTCGAGATTCTATTGATTTGTTGTTTCAATTCGCGCAGGAAATACGCGCGCGCCGTTTTCGTCATTGTCCCTGTCGGCGGACGTTATCCGTGCGACCAAGTACTGCCGCGCGCTAATGTCGTGCATTTCGCTGAAAAACATATGGACCGACGACGCGAGCGTTCATATAAAATCGCCTGCAACCCGTACAGCTTGTAAATAGAATGAATGTCAAATAAATATGCGTCGATTAAGCTCAAACGATTTACCGCTTACGGCGGAAAGCGTAACGCGGTTAATTTCGGTGAGCCGATAGGTGCACTCGTTGAGTGTGTTATCATTTACACTTGATAGCTACATCGAAGGGCCCGCGACGTGATCACATCTGTCCATTATGGATTACATCCGTCAAAGAGAAAACGTTATTGCCTTTCATAGACGAGCGAATAACTTTGTAATGGCCCGGGAATAGAGTCAACGATCGAAGTTATGGAAACTCGACAAATCTGTACGGCTGACCGGCCATTCCGCCGGTAACCTCGTCGGCCGGCGGTACGTTTATTTTTGCAAGAACACAAGTCGTACCCGTCCTTTCTCGTCGAGCTCCGCTCTAACGTTCGAAGTCGTTGGATTGCCCGGCAAAATTAGGAGTCGCACGATCTATTTCGGCCGATTCTCCTTCAACGATTTCGCCGGAACACGCTGATCGTTCAAAGACACTTTCATAGGGGGCCATTCAGTCGGTCGCGACGGGGCTGGCGGTTTCGTCGAATTGTTATTGCGATGGTCCAAGTTTTCCAGAATCGCGATGGTCCTCCGGGCAAGCCTTTCTAGATCGAACGAAGGTACTTTGCGGCCGCTAATGGCGCTTTCCCGGGGAAAACTGCGGCCGATGCACTAGCTTTCACCCGGATTCCCCCCCTCGGCGTGATAAAACGTTCCCACGGTAAACCTACGAAACGACGCCTTCCCATTCGTCCTGAGAGTGCGGCCCGTGCCGCAGCTATGGCATGATCCATATCCAGTTTCGTCAGAGAGCTATAGTCCTGAGGCAGGAGCTGCTCGCAAATCAGCGAGACGACGAATGCGCAGCTCAGGTTTACGTCGCTTTCGCGGTTCGTGAAAAAGGATTGGCGGACAGGCGACGCGAGAAGTCGATCAGAAAATAAACGCGAAATGAACTGTCATAATGTCGAAACCGAGAGTTAAATTTTCTTTTATAATATTCGTATACTGAATTAGAACATTGCGCTTTCTGAAAAAGAATTCGTGTGTAACGATGTGATAGAAGTCGATCAGAAACTAACCGCGAAATTATCTGCCATAATGTCAAAGACGAGAGTTAAATTTTCTTTTATAATATTCTTGTACTGGGTTAGAATTTTGCGGTTCGTGAAAGAGAATTCATGTGCAAGGATGTGAGAAGTCGGTAAAAAATAAACGCGAAATTAATGGCCATAATGTCGAAACCGAGAGTTAAATTTTCTTTTATAATATTCGTATACTGAATTAGAACATTGCGCTTTCTGAAAAAGAATTCGTGTGTAACGATGTGATAGAAGTCGATCAGAAACTAACCGCGAAATTATCTGCCATAATGTCAAAGACGAGAGTTAAATTTTCTTTCATAATATTCTTGTACTGGGTTAGAATTTTGCGGTTCGTGAAAGAGAATTCATGTGTAAGGATGTGAGAAGTCGGTAAAAAATAAACGCGAAATTAATGGCCATAATGTCGAAAATGAGGGTTAAATTTTCTTTTATAATATTCGTGTACTTAGTTAGAACTTTGAGGTTCGTGAAAAACAATTCGCGTGTAACGATGTGATAGAAGTCGATCAGAAAATAACGGCGAAATGAACTGCCATAATGTCGGAAACGAGAGTTCAATTTTCTTGTATAATATTCTTGTACTGGATTAGAATTTTGCGGTTCGGGGAAGAGAATTCACGTGCAGAAACGTGAGAAGTCGGTAAAAAATAAATGTCAAATTAATTGCCATAGTGTCGAGAACCAGAGTTACATTTTCTTTTATAATATTCGTGTACTTAGAACTTTGAGGTTCGTGAAAAAGAATTCGCGTGCAAGGATATGAGAAGTCGATAAAAATAAACGTGAAATAAACTGTCATAATGTCGAAAACGAGAGTGAAACTTTCATTTATAATATTCATGTACTGGATTAGAACATTGCGGTTTCTGAAAAATAATTCGCGTGTAACGATGTGATAGAAGTCGATCAGAAAATAACCGCGAAATGAACTGTCATAATGTCGAAAACGAGAGTGAAATTTTCATTTATAATATTCGTGTACTGGATTAAAACATTGAGGTTCGTGAAAAAGAATTCGCGTGCAAGGATATGAGATATCGATAAAAATAAACGTGAAACGAACTGTCATAATATCGAAAACGAAAGTTAAATTTTCATTTATAATATTCGTCTACTGGATTAGAACATTGCGGTTTCTGAAAAAGAATTCGCGTGTAACCATGTGATAGAAGTCGATCAGAAAATAACCGCGAAATGATGGCAGTTCATTGTTAAAACGAGAGTTATGATTTTCATCTAAAATATCCGTGTACTGGTTTAGGTCTGGGTCAGAACTTTGTGGTTCGTGAAAAAGAATTCGCGTGCAACGATGTGATAGAAGTCGATCACAGAATAAACGCGAAATGAACTGCCATAATGTTGGAAACGAGAGTTAAATTTTCTTTTATATTATCCTTGCCGTAGGTTAGAACTTTGCAGTTCGTCAGAAAGAATTCGCGTACAAGGATGTGAGAAGTCGATAGAAAATAAACGTGAAATGAACTGTCATAATGTCAAAGTTAAACGAGAGTTAAAAAACCAAACGCGAAATAAATTGCCACAATCTCGAAAATAGGAGAGTAGAATTTTCATCTAATAACACTCGTGTGTCAGGTTCTTGAACGCGTTCGGCGAGTATTAGCAGGGAAAGTGTGCGTGCCGTAGTTGTTTGAGGATACTCACGAACGACCGGTGATGAACTTTCAGTGGCATTACGTTATTTATTCGTCGTTCTGCAATGCTCGTTGAATCACGCTCGGGATCAAAGTTACGGTTGGGAATGCGAACCTAAAGCTGCAGCGAAGCATGCCACGGCGAATACGAATTTGTATTCGGACGTTGCGTGTGTCCGCAGCATTCTCGCCGATTCTATTTGTATTCTCGGACGTCCCCTTGGAACAAACGAATGCGTGGCGAATATTAGCCCGCATTCTCTCCCTCGACAGCGTTTTGGTGTCATGCGCGCACTATCCCGCCTGCTGCTCCATTAAATCCCATTGCCGAGGGCTTGAATTTTCACCGTCTGCTCTTATGTCAGTGACGGGGCGCGCAGAATTGGCCGTTCTTGTGTGCGCGGGTAAATGAGACGCCTATTTTGATAGTCGTAAATTGATGATCGCGCGTACGTACGCACCGAGCGATTATATTTCATTTAATAGCCGTTACGATCACTGTTGATCCTGCTCATTCCCGATCGAGTCGCGCGCTGATATGGTTTCCTCGACAATTAATTGCCCGCGATGCTTGCGTCAACTGTGTCCGAGCCGTACTCATTGAATTAGTAACGTTCTATGACAGCGCGAGTTTGCGGGAAATATCGGTTTCGGCGGCGTTTTCCTCGTCGGATCCTCGATTTTAGCGCAATGCGCAACCAATTTCGACGCGCTCTGGCCCATCGAGTCTCATTATTCCGAATACCTTTTATCGTTTCGTTGTCGATGCAGAATCAGCGCGCGAATACGAGCCCGCCACTCCCGAACGCTGGCTCGACAATTATTTTCAATTTACTATAATTCGCGATATTTTAATGCCCTCGCGAACCGGCGAATCACACAGACGCACACTCCCGGCCCGCCGTAATGTGTCAAAGAACATATCATTGACCGCGAACAGTATTAAACCATATCCTCGTTAACTGTCATTACGTCATATGCACTCCATGGTTGCGCGCTATTCCGCCAAACTTCATTGCTGGCTCTTGAATTTCCACCGCTTGTTACTGCGCCCAGCACAGTGCGCAGCATTAACTATGATACACGGGAATTAATCAGATGCCTATTTTGAAATTAACTCGCGGCTAAGCCGCGGCCCCTGTTTTCCCCTAAATGACTCGTGGCAGTTTCATTTGCCGCACGGACAATTAACGGATACGAAATACGCCCGCTCGCCTTTTTCGCCCCTATTGATATTTTGCCATTGGAGAAACGAATGAGCGGTAGGATGTTCACTTGAAAAATATGCGGTTGGGAATATCTCTTCCGTCGACGTTTATCGTTGGCCCTGGCACCGATCTATTACTTTAATGGAACGCTCGGATAAAGGGAGAGAAAAAAAAATGTTAATCCATGCTCAATTTCGACAGCCTTTTATTTTTGCGTGTCGGCGGCCGTTCATGACCCATTCAATTCCGACCACACTCGCGGCCGCTCGAATTTTCATTATCTGATAGCCAATTGAGTTATGATACGTCGAATTAGCCGCTTCGCACAACTTACCGTTGTGCCTGTAGTGCGTCAAAATAATGGCGGAACGAGGAGCGATACGGGAGAGGGATCTGCCTTTTTCCATTTTTTATCGACATTTACCGCACTCCAGCGATGGTCGCTTTGTCACTTCATCGACACGAATGAATAATCGGCCAACGAATAATCCGCGCTCTCTTTCGACGGAATTTTAATTTTATATATCCACAACTGTCCGCGGCGCATTAAATTTCACCGGGGACGCTTCAATTTTCGTTGATGCCAACGTCGACGCGATGAAAAGAGTGGCCCACGTGCTGTATTATTCGTATAATGCACAGATTAATCAGACAGGCATTTTCATGGTCATTGATTCAATTAATCGATAGCTTATCGCAGGATCATTGCTTATGGCAGGTTTTTGAGATTCGCTTCATTAATGATGCATGTAATAATCATCGCGACACAAAGGACATGTACGTATTTAAAATTGAAATTGGATACCTGTTCTATGAAACTTGATTGTGTTTCAAATTTTGGGGGGAATGAAAAAGTAATGACTTGGTCTTTATTCATGAACAATGACAATGTCTTTTCGGTGTGTACTTCGGTGTCTGTATTAGCTTGAAGGTAATTTTATTAGGTATCAATATGAATACATGGTTATTTAACGAAGCTGCCTCTCGAATAGTTTTAAAAGAAAGATAGTTGATTTCCGTTGAATTACGATTTTCGCTTTAGTTGAATGCTTTTGGTGTAGCTAGTCTATTGATCTGTTATAAAGGCACTCTCATAGGGCTGAATATACGTCTAGGAATAGTTCCGTCTTGCCTTTAGCACTTTAATTTACAAGGAGTTTTCAATCATAGAGTGCCTTAAGTCTATCCGAAGCTGCCGAACTAATTATTGACAAGATTATACTAACTCCGCTTCAACCTATCGGAGTGAATACTTCGTCTTAAATTTGTGAATATTATTTTCCCGTGGCAAGTCAATATCACTTTCAAAAGCTTAAATGTCAGATTACAGCTAGGCATTTGGAACCACTACATTCGTATTAACGTTACAATCCACCCCACATATTTTTCTCCACACGAAGCTTTCCTGCCCACTGTCCGCATCACAAATTAGATTAAACGTTTAAAGTATAGTAGCAATATACATTCATCACGGTCAGTGGTCAGAGTGGAAATCAAACACAAAGGGCCGCGCGTACGTGAAAAAATAATGCGATAGCCAGCCAACGACCCTTTACGCTCCGCCACCAGGACTATTAGAATATAATCGCGTTACGCAGAAAACGCTCGCGTTGAACAATCGATAGCAACTGCATCGGTAAGTTGGTTTAACGATTGCGCGTCGAACGCGTCGACATTTTGTCCCGATATTGTTAATCCTTACGCATTCCACAGGGACGAGATAAACGCATGAAGAGATGCTAATTCGACGGTGCTGCGCCAAAAATTCGCTCTCTGCTGTTGCCGCCGATTTTCGAAACGAGCAAACTAGGCGGAATGGGGATCGTCTGCGAAGTAAGCGATACGACATAGCGGCCGCGTATCGCATTGTGTTATTATATCGGGAACAAACAAGTGGGAGGACAATGCTTTAGTCGCTGCCCTCTTTCGGTTGCGTTTCGATTGCGCGCGTCCCAATACCCGTTCCGTGGTCCATTAAATTCCACTGTTGGCGTTTGAATTTTCGTCGCCCCGCGCCAACCAGCGCCGGGAGAGCAAGCGAACGGTGAACGCGGAATTAGCCGCATTACGTGGCGAATTAATCAGACGCCTATTTTGATAGTCACTGAATTAATGAATTGACAGCGGACGGGGGTGGCTGACGTATTACGATACACCTCGGATCGGCGCACTCATCGGCCAGGAAATTGTTTATTGAGCACCGCCGATTAAATCAGCTCTCACTTGCGGTCGAATTTCTGAGCGGGCGGATCTCTGATACTGTTTGTTTGCGCCGGCTATTACGCGAACGGTTTCGGCATTTGCTGCACGAAGTTCGGGTAAACTCTTGAAAAATGAAAAATAGACGCGAACGGCATCGTCCGGGCAATTGCGCGGTGAGAATTATGGCCCTGAATCGGCGTGACGATCGAACCGTGCAAAATAAGCTGAGGAATATGGAAACGCGCGTGCTCTGATTGAACGTGTAACGATTGTCCCTTGATTACCAAATACCCGATGTACACTTTGAAACAGCGAATGCGGATGAAATTCGTGGATACGAAATCCACTCACGATGTTCCTGCGTGCGCTGCGGCACTGTCGCAATCGTAATTCTAGCAGAAATTGCGAACTGATATCGGCAAGCAGTAACAAGCGTCGTCGTATGCGCATTTGTACAATTACCAACTCGGGGTGTATCAAATGCGGAACACGCGCCGTGGGGGATATATCCGCCGATATACAGGCTTGTCTTCCGCTGTTACACCGCGATTAGCAATTAGTAATGCAAAATTAGCTCGTTCCACATTAAGGCCCGCTCCGAAATGTCGATCCAGCATTATGATCGCGCACGATCGTGTCACTCCCTGAAAAAGCTTCGCATGCAAGCGCGCGCGTCTTTTCTCCCGTAATTTTCGCCGGGGCAAAGAAGGCGAAGATCTCACGCAGATTGCGCGCGGAATTAAGCCATTAAAAGTGTCCGTTTGTTACATACCAACGACTCGCTACCGGGCATTATAACGGCAGCGGCGCGGATTAACACTGAAGTTTCCGAGCGCGGGCAAAAATGTATAACGGTAAAATGAGAATGAATGCGTGATGCATAAATGAATGCATAATACGGGGAAAAGCGGGCCCGCGTTTGAGAGACGTCCATTAAAGTTCCATCCCCTTCATCGAGTCTGACCTCGCCTCGATATGAGCCGCAGCCTGGGGAAGCGCCGCTCTTCCTGCTTTCTCTGAGTAACTTTCAAACGGTCGACGATCGTTGCTTCAAACGCCGTCGGGAGTAGCGGAATGGGCGGAGGAACGGCGAGACAGGGCGAACGAAAGAGACGTGACGAGAGGGAAAGGAAGTCGGACAGGGACGGGAAGAGTGGCATTGAGCCGGACGGGGTACGGGCAAGAGGACAGATACTACGCGGCCGCGTGATAAAGGGACCGAGGCTGAGAGAGAAAGAAACAGCGAGTCCATTCCGTCAAAGGGATCATTCCAGAAACGTTACCCGTGAAGGCACATATGTGCGCGCGACAGAGATTCGTCGCGCGGCGTTCGAACGCGAAACAGGAAGGAACGGCGGGGGTGTGCGCGCACCGGCGAGTGCCGAGATAGTTGCGAGAGAAACGGCAAGCGGAAGATAAGGACGGCGCATCGATGAAGCGTGCTGCTGCGCGGAGTATTGGCCGTTTCAACGTTGCCGTATTTCCTTTGCCAGAGAGACGAACCCTATGGGCCACCCCGCGCGCGCCTCTCCGTGGGCTAGGTAATTAGAATTTCCCTAATGTACGCGATACGTCAAAATGCGCCCGCGAATATACGAGCCGTGGCAGGGTACACAGCCATAAATCTGTGTGCGCTGGCAGGCAGTGGACTGGCGTCAATGGTGCTTCGGCGATGACCAAGTGGAAACGGAGGGTGTGTGCGTGTCACATTGATCGCGCGCGTGTAAGTAAGCGCAGCAGACAGTGACACGGTCGAACACACGAGTGGTTCTGCACACAGATAGTGTGAGCGCGCGCGCCTAAGCGTTGGAGAGATAAAGATGAGAGGCAAGGGTGGACAAAGAGATACGCACGTATATTTGCGCGTAATACGTCCTGCGGAGAGGAGGATGTGCGCGGCCGAGCAGGGCGTGCGAGTGGCGAGAGGCGAAGGAAGATGAAGGTGCGCGAGGCTGGATGAAGGACGACGAAAGGACGGAACGCGAGGGAGGACCGTTCCGCTCGACGACACAGATCACGCACGTGTCGGTAGAGCGGAGCGTGTGGGTGCACGTGAGCGTGCACGGATGCACGGGTGCGCGGGCTGGTGTTGGTACGGAACAGGAGAGCGTGGGCGGTGGGCACTGGGTGACCCTATAGTCGAATATATGCATATTCAGGACTTGTTATGTAGCCGGCGATATGGCTGCAGGCCGGCCGGTGTGACGTGGCGGGCCACGCCGGAGATACCAGGGGATAGCCGGTGACGGACTGCCGGACATCCGACCTGTTACCCCCTCGAACCACCTCCAGCACCCTTCCCTACACCCAGCGCACCCTCGTCACACACTCCAACTTCCTCTGCCCTCCCCGACGTCGCTCCCCGTTTTGCCTGCTCACACTCTCAGCCTGTCTCCCTCTGGTCCACCGACTTCCTACCCCTTCGGCCGGGCCCACACCCCCTCTAACATCGCTTGACATCGCTGTCTCTCGGTTTCGCTCGCTCTCTCAAGCTCTCACCCTCTTGTCCCTTCATATCCAATCCGTGGTACCTATCCTACGACGTCGATCCGCATGGCTCCGGATGACCGGACCGCGGTCGAATCGACGCGATCCCTTCTGCCAGTGATCGTGGATAGGACAGTTGTTGATGGCGTGTGCGGGAAACCGAAGCTGAATAGGTTTTAGAGGCGCGAGGAACGGTCGTTGCACCCCTCCTCACGGCCACGATGAAAATCGTCGGCGTTATTTCGAGTGTTGTCGGATAGCGCGGACCCGCAGCCATGGCTTGGGAAACGTGTCGCGGGAGGATTATATTTTGTGAGGAATTTGCAGGACGTTGGCAGGTCGTTGTACCTGACGCGGAAAAAAGTAGCTTATTGAAAAAGATCGCGCTCTATGGTGCGCGGAGAATGACTGGTTTTCCAAACCTCCGGATCGCCGCTTGCGTTGAATTAATTTGCTGGCGAGCTTCGGAATATGCGAGGGGAAATGGGTTATACGCGGACAGAATCTCGCCCGGACGTGGGGAGCGGTATTGAATTTGTTGGCCGGTCGAGTGTCACGCGAGTGCGCGAAGATTGACAGTAAGAGTCTGTCCGTGAACAAATTCCCGGAGGGCTACATAAGGAAAGGTGTACGCGACGACATTTTTCTGATTTAAGCGTATCTAAGGAACGTAGACGAAGTGTATTTACACGCAGTATATTTGCCCATTGACGTCTTTTAAGAATCAGGTTCTTGCAAGAATCCGTTTACGCGAAGAGTTTTTACAGTTTGAACCGCGCAACATGTCAAAATATCAATGAACATAATTCCCCGTTATAGCCTTCGCAATTGCTTATTTACGTTTCGTTAAAATGGTTGATAAATAATTATGGCTTCTCATTATTGTTCTTCGACATCAACCGATCCATGAAATCGTCAAGATTTCAACGTGATTCACACAACACTTTGCACCTACGGTGATTCCTGTATGGGTTTTCGCATCCCTTTCGAGAACTTGCTCCTCCAGGCGACGATCAGGAGGCAGAATACGTGCTTGACATCGTCAATGCGTTCGAAGGATGCGAAGAATTTCAGTCGTCCTGAACGAGCTTTAAACCTTCTCCTTTGCGCTTTCGCCATTCACCGACGTCTCTCTCACTGTCTTCCTCTTCACTCCACATTTCTCTCCGCGCTCTTTCTCTTCCCTCCGCATTTGTCTCTCCCTCTTTCGCCCTTGGATAGATCCAGTTTCGCATGCCATGGATTCTACCAACCCCGTCGGCAAAGTCTTATACGAAAGCGTCCGACAACGTGCAGAGGTTAGAAAACAAGCGAGGCAACTGACACGTCTTCAATGTAACCAAATTTCGAAAAAACCTCACTATGCGCTGCAATCTTTACCGAAGAGACGTATCCCGCCGCACGAGCGTGTCGCGCTGTCAAAATTTTCAACGTGTCAAACCTTCACCTTTACCCGATTGTCCGTAATTGCCTTTGCCTAAAGGTCTAATCTAATTTTCGCGCCGCGCGCACCGCCAGATTCACACAACGTGCCACAAATGAACAATTTATCAGATCGACACCGTCGACTTGATTAACCAATTTTCCCCGCCGGGGCGACGCGTCCCGGGCAGTCTTATTTTTATTCCCCGTCACCCGCAAATACAATTTACCATCCGCGCTCCGCCGGGCTTCGATCGCGCCCATAATTTTTGCAAGTCCCGCTCAACAGCCCCCGTCCCCCCATAGCGCCGGGCTCGTTCGCAAAACAGCGGGGAGGGAGTTCCGTTTTAAAAGCTATGCGCGCGAACGCCTGGGCGGGCGCTTAAATAGAGAGGTAAACTGATACGGAAATTGAGATCCGCAAACTATGCAACCGCGACTGAGGCATTGATTGCTCCGGCGCAGCGAGCGCGTTCCGCTCGGCTGGTAACGTTTCAATGAATAAAGTTAACCAATAAAGCATCGAATGCTATGCCATAGCCATCCCTCCAGCCCGTCCACCCTCTCTCTATCGTTGCCCACCTACAGCCTCCCCTTCCGCTCTGTCTCTTCTACCGCCTCTACGCCGTTCCCTCCCGAAGTGCCGCCGATTACGGCACAGAGCCACGCGCTGCTCCCGGCGCCGCAGTTCGTTGCTTCTCGTTAAAATTAATCCGGGGATCGCTTTAAAGCGCCGGCAAACGGCGAGAAGATTGGAGATAAAACGCCGCGGAGGGAAACTCGACGCCCAAACTCGCCGAACTCGCCGGGCGAGCGATCGAAGGAGCACGGAAAAGCGCCGAAGCGTTAGAGGCTGAGCGTGCATACAAACCAGCCTGCGGCTTTCTTTCTCTTTTTCCAAATGATACGCCGTTTTATGGCTCAAATGTAGACTTGATTCGTGTAGGGGGTGGGGTGTAATATTGAGTGAGTTTCAAATAATGAAGTTGTTAACACTTTGACTGCTGTGATGGTCTTCGGTGAGCGGCGCAAAAAATTTTACTGGAGATCCAAAATATTGGCTATGGGTAGCAATAATTGAGCCGTTTATTTCGAAAGTGGCCTAACTCCATTTATCTTTAAATCGAGATAAATAACATTTACTGGTAAATAACATGAATTTGTACATGTAACCATGGTAACCGAAAAATATTGAAAAACGGAGTTCGGCCACTTTCAAAATAAATGGCTCAATTATTTTATAAATGCAGTTGTTAGAATAGTGATGCGATCCTTTGGTCTTCAGTACCTGCAGATTATTTACATTTTGCATTTCTGTCAAATAGTACATAGTAGTATTCTGTATAATATATAGTAGTATTCTGTATAGCAGTATTCAGTATAATTCTGTCAATAGGAGTATTTCACAGCATCGCCGTTCTAATACCGCAAAATACGTACGGCAGTCAACGTGTTAAATGAGGGGATAGCACATAAGTAACGTAACTATGTTCACTAGAGCTACATTATTGAGGCGAAGAAATAAGAAACTCAAGAGCAACGGGTCACATAAAAGAACTTGACCAACAGGTCATGAATGAATGTTCCGCACGTGATCAGGGTGGGCCAAAACTGGCGTCCGAAACGAAATATTTCCCGCAAGACGCCTCATTATTAGGCTATATTGCATGCGGCTGTTGTTTGTTGCAGACAATTTCTTTGATGGTATCAAATGCGCCGCACCGATAAAGATACCACATTTATTAACTCAGCACGTTTCGGCATCTGACGGATTGTTGCTTCAGGAGTCTATATTATTTATTATAGTATTAGTGTGTGTTGATTGTATTGTATCTGGCCGCTACTTTAATTTACATTCTGTTTTTCATTTTATGGCAAACGTTTGCCTCAGGTCTCTCTCGTATGCTCGTAATTTTACTATACGCAATTTAGCTTGATTTTCAGCCTATTTTATATTATTCATGGTAGAGGGAATGCTGTTAGGGAATCCCTTTCCTTACATATGCGTCATGTGTGTATTTGGCTGCCGTTAGCTCAGATGTTGTGTACATTTGACTGAAACCTCGATTTCTGACGTCAGCCGTGTTTATTATATGACATGTAGGTAGACGTTGCTTAGGGGTTGGGTGTCGGTTTTTGGTTTACTGTGTTCTCCTCCTATCTGTGAATCATCTGTTTGATTTACTGTTTTCTGGCCCAAAATGGTCGGCCATCTGAATTTTGTGCATAGTGACAGTGGTACGTGCATACAGATTACAGTTTACTTTATTCCTTTTTTACTCACTCTGTTATTTAAATATTGTTTAGTTCCCTTACATAACATTTTCCGTAGTTTAGCCATGGAATCTTGCACACCTCATTTTTCTGTTCAATCGAGATAGTACCTTCCGCTTTTGTAAAGCACCTTCCTCTTTTTGCATCTCCGCCTCTTCGCTCCCTTTTTGCTTTTCTCCCGGCATGCCTATTCCGCGCTGCCCGTTTTGCTTGTTCAGACCTTCCCCTTTCTTCGCAGGCCTCTTCCCCTTTTCACCCCTGTTGCGCCACTCTTGTTCTCGCGCCGTCTGTTTCGTCATTCGCGAAATCTCGTTACACGGCGCACGCGAGCGTGGCTCCTGTGTGGATTGAGGATGCTTGATTTTTTTTCTGACTGCTTACTTCGCTCCGCGGGCGCGTTCCTCGTCTGTGTCGAAACGGGAAAAAATACTGAATAATGGAGGACCTTAGCGAATGAAATGGCTGGGAGGACCGCGTGAATGTTGCGCCCGTTGGCAACTGATGAACTCGCGGCTGTTGTAGGCAGTCGGCAGGGATGGGAGAAACGGTAGGGAGTGGACGAGATTAAATTGAAACCGTAACGCCAATTTGATGTGTGCAACAAATGCGATAATAAATGCGCCGCTTTTCGCCCTGGTTTTTGTCTCGCGAGCCGCGTATTTGCGTATACGTGTACAGCGGCTAGTTTGTTATCGCGCTCGGGGCGAGTAAAGAAACGTTACAAGTGGATATTTACTTTCTGCGCTCGCGATATTTCGTATTAATGTCGGGAAAGGGGATTTCGCGAATGAGACGGGCATGAATGAACGCGTGGGGCTGTGATAAACAAAGTATCGATTACGAGTCAAGAGCGGTAAGGTGAGAATGCGGGGAGTGAAGTGGGTGGGAAATGGTTTTGAAGAACGCACGCGGATACTTTATCACAGGTGCGGGATCGTGTGAGTGTGAAGTATGAAAAAGGGTGAGTGATGAGAGTGTGAGTGAGTGTCTAGAGAGCAGACCAAAGTGTAACAGAGTTTAGTGTTACAGAGCGGAGCGTGACAAAGTCAAGTGAAGAGCGTAGAGTGTAAAAAGGGCAGAAAAGAGAGTAGATTATAGAATACGAGAGTTTATGGCATATATTGGTGAAAACCTCACTGAACTATTTCGTGCTTCCGTGTTAATGTGGCGTTGCGTTATAATGTCTTGGAATTGCTCGGCGTATCTGGTATCTAAGGCAATGCACTATGACAGATTGCATTACGTCGTTGGCAATAAGCATTAACTATAGAACACGGTGCGAAGTCTAGATACGGGGAAGTGTGCTTAGCGCAGTACGTAATGTACAATCTATAGTTCGCACGCCGTGCGTTACGGGCAGATGTCAAAATGGATCGACGAACAATTTCGCAACGGCCCATCTGTGCGAAAATGATGCGTGTGCGGTATCATGGCCTGAATTTCCACGGAATCATCTGAAAAACTCGCCGTTGCAACGTGAACTATTAGTGCGTAGCGATTTCATCATTTATAAATACTATTCTGATCGTTTTGTGATTTCCCATTGTGCAATGTCCTTTGGATGCGCGGTTGTATGTACGTGGGTTATTCGAATCGAATTGTTTAAATCACTCGATCCCGTTGGGATTAATTAATTTCGTTAATTAACGCGTCCTGGGTAGTCGGTATTTCTGATATAGACCAGCGAGTGTATTGAGAAATGTGATTGCTCGTTCAAAGGACTAAATGTGCTGCATGAACAGGGAATGACAATCCCATGCATGCCTTGCCCTTTGTTTACAAAAGTACTCAAAATGCCATTTTCGTGGTGATCATGGGGCTTACGGAAACTTGGAAACATTCGGCGAATACGAGTTCGAAATTTCGCGACGTGTGTATGGGCGCGTGGCGCGTTGAATGAAATCACGAGCTTCATATAAATAACGGAATTTATCTAAAGTTCGCATTGTAATTCCCGTGCACCCGCGATATCAACAAATTTTAAATCGCGCGCGATCCTCTTGACGAGTGTGTGAAAAATGCCGCCCGGACTGCCGTATGCATAATTGCGCGAATTATTTGAGCAGAAATAGTTTAACTCGGTGCGCTGCAAAGCGCCACAATTCGAGGCGTTACACATATCCTTGCATTGTAAATTATTTCACTGAAATCCCCTGTAATGCTGGATTCGTTACGTATTCGCATTGTAATTCTTGCGCAGCAGTTATCGTATCGCTGCAGTTTTAATTAGCGAACGATTATTTGACGAGCACGTTAAAAATATTCCGCGCGCTGCCATATGTGTAATGCGGCGCATTACCGTCTATAGAAAACGGTTCAATTCGCTCACGTCGCAACGCCCGAAATTTGTCGCCCCCACCTATGCGCGGAGCCTCGCGTCGTAATTTTTATTTCGCCAAAATCCAGTATAAGCCCGGGGTCAGTCAAAAATCGCGCGTTAATTCTCCTGTTACGTTTACGATGCCGGGGGAGCTTTAAATCACGACGGATCGTGTGAAAAATGTCACAATAGCCGGCGCACGCCGTAATTCCACGAATTATTCGAATAGAAATAGTTTGATTCGCTGTCATGCCAGTATTCGACGCGTTACGTGTATCCCCGCGTCGTGAATTATTCTGGCGAAATCCTGCGCGGGCCTGGATTCGTTTCACGCCTATTTCCATGCATCGTCAATTCTTCCAGCGGGCGAAAATCGTGAAAAAATTTTGGGGTATTGCCCTCTCGTCTACGGCACACGAGGGTGGCGTCATTCGTATACTACGTGCGTTTCGCCGACCCTTGAAAGGAACCCCGTCCCTGTGACCGACGTGCCCGTCCTACCATAAAATAAAATGATTCATTTTGCGGACTTTCGTGGAAGCGCCTATTGCATACTGTAGGCGTCTGTAGCCTTACCGCGATACCCCTTCAGAGTGTTTTCCCAAATTCCTTTTTACGCTAGCGCGCGTATCCATCTCGAACCCTCTTCCTCGCCATTCATCTTTCACCGTGCGTCTTTTGCTGGCGTCGCCTCGGGCAACCTGTCCGTCGACTTACATTAGCTGCCGAATTGATTCCAGACACGTTTCAAAAGTCCACGAGAGTTCCTAATCCCTTCCACCGCGAATGTGACCCTTATGCGGAAACGGCCTTTAATGTCCTACTACCATTGTAGATATCCTCGCGTAATATCAAAGTTTAGATTGGTCTCGCGTACGAACAACCCTATGCTTTGTAACGCACGTACGAATATGACGTTTCACGTAATTTCGTCGAGCTGCGAAACACATCGCGTGTTTCAGCACTCCGTCGCATTGGAATCAACTCGTTTCGTGCCTGCCGCAGTGCATCGCAATTGTTCATATTTTTCGTGACACGGCGCTCTGTCGTTGTTTGTCGTATACCGTGTGCTCCTCTCCGATAACACTTCGTTCAAGTCGCACCAGCCGCTAACCGGATTTCGATGGCGCCTCGAACGTCTTTCATCGAATTAGTGTATGACGGCAAGACAGTAAAGTGAATCACACGCTTACTTGGGCGCGTTGGCGTTGTTCGTTTTTATTCTGCTCTTTCATTGCCGAGCCCTTCACGCCGTAGGCGCTCTACTCAAAATGAGGTCGTTTTTACGTGACAGCGTCATAGGTGAAAAAATTTCGATTTCCGCGCACCGCGCTCTTCCAACGGTGGGTATCGTGATATTCAATAGAAAATTTGCCTTTCCACATATGCTGGACAAAGTGTTGTAGCGATTTCTGCTTATCTGCCGTTAGATATTAGAGCAAGTTACAACTTTTTCGCAAGAGGCGATTGTGGTACGTTTCATATATGAGCCGTTTATTTTGAAAGTGGCCTAACTCCGTTTTTCAATATTTTCCGGTTACCATAGTTACATGTACAAATTCATGTTATCTATCAGTAAATGTTATTTATCTCGATTTGAAGATAAATGGAGTTAGGCTACTTTCAAAATAAACAGCTCATATATGCCCACTATCCACAGTCCTTCTACTGTCGTGTCAATGTCTAGGGCAAGACCCATTTAGCATAGCCCTACTGACGAGTCCAACCGAGTTGATCCAGGACCTTCTAAATTCTTTTTTGCAAACGTACTTACCACGAGTAAAAGAAGCGAGAGGAACCATCTCTTCGCTTCTTTAGTGGCTTAATCAATTTGGAGAATCGCCGAAGGAGCCAGTCCCGCTTTCCGCGGGCCGTTTAAACCCTTTAGTCGCGCGTCATTGGCATCGGAGAAGGAATTAATGGGCATCGCGCGCGCGAAAATTTCAATGCGTCAGCCGAAATAACTTTCACGTTATTTTGGCGCCGGTAGTTCGTAATTATTTCCGGGCCGGGGCTTGTTCATCCGACGATTTGCCTCGCATGAGGCCACAAAGCTTTATCCGGGAATCGCGAAACTTCTGGACAGAGAAAATTTCAACCGCACGCCATTCGGAACATCGCCGAGAACTAACCACGCTGCATTAATATTAATCTCGAAATGTCTGAGTTCGAGGTTGGCATCGACGAAGAATTATCCCGGCGACATTCAGATTCCGTTATCAGGGCCACGTAGCAAACTTGACGTTGCAACCGATGACTGTTGCTTGTCGCGAAAGTTTCTACATTGTCACTGCGAGGGTAACAAAAATGTTCGCTTGCATGTGAGATATATGTTAGAGATTAAAATTGCATACGTTGGGGTTGTTCGCGTACGGCATGTTCGAGTCATAAGTTCGTAATAGAGGAAGCATCAGGACCTTTGTATACCAGCGATCTGTCTCTGATATGTAACGCAAACAGAATTATCCTCTGTTTTCGTTTAAATTGACGCATGCTCGAGACAGTTCGTGATGATGGCGTATTATTGCAGGCGAATGAACTTTCGTTTCAGGTGTATAAACTTCACGGTAAACAACTTCGATCCGCTCTCCCGCCGCGTTTCATGTGCTTACGACCCGTCGACAGTTAATTTAATATCGCGCGCCCGTTTGCCGATCGAACAACAGAGAATGACGTGAGCCCTCCCATGATTAAAACGATCAGATCTTGAGGTACACTTTTTCATCTTCGTTCGTTGAGAAAATGTTATGGCATAGTCGAGATTTTAGTAAACAAAAACCATTGCGAATATGCCGTCATGTAGTTAAATAGATAGATAAGCACAGTTTTCCCGTATTTTACTAGGATACTTGTAATAATAATATATACATATATAAAATAACAATAGTATAATTTCTTGAACACAAAACATGTATCGTTTAAAACACGACAGACTAATCCCGTTCTCAACGTCACTATAAACTGAGCATTTTTCGCATTCAATTAAAACGCTGTTTTTCATCCCGGTAACCCCGACTACTCATTAAAACTTAACCAGTACAGATCGCGCGAAAGCATATTACCATAGACTCCCAGGGAAATTCTGGGACGACAGTTATCCGGTCGGTTTTCAGAGAAAACTTGTACAAAGCACGAATCCCCTTTTACCCTACGCCCTATTGCATCAGTAAATTAGCAGAAGAATCACAAATCAATCGAACGAAGGCGCCCGCCGCTATAGGCACCCTGCGAGAACCCCTCGCAGTGTCACGGGGGATTATGCGCGGCTAACTCGTCGTGAAAATCGGAGCAAAGATCTAAGTGACTCCCTTTGCATCCTGGCGGAGGATTAAACGCGGATGACCTCGTCGCCTCCCTTTCGTTGCGGAACACTTCGAGACGGACCTCGAAGATAACTCCGTGAAATTCGACGGTCCATGAGCCGCAAAATGAAGTTGGGTTAAGGAGAAGGATCGCTGAAGGAGGACGGCAGGAAGGAAACGCTCGGGCAGGCGGCCTCCGTAGATGGAGGATGGAAAGGATGGGGGAAGTTGAGGGAGTAAGAAGAAGTGGTGGGGGCGTGGAAGGAGAGGGTGAGAAAGCGAGCGGCCCGGATAACGGCGTCGAGGAAAGTTTTAAATTGTGCCGGGAAAGGCGGGCGATTAGTGGATTATAAACATACTGGAAACTTCTGATGGGATCAGCGCGCTGTTCTGGGAGAAGGAGAGGACTGTGAAGAAGGGGCCAGCTTTTGGGCGGAATCGTATAACGCCGCGAAAGAGAACGCCTGCCTGCGTGCCATTCCGGTAGCCACGCTAACGATGCCAGGCAACTGTAATTTGACGGTGCAAAGAATATCAGCTTTAAAAGCACAGTTTGTCGTGAGCGCGACCGCGATGTATTGTGTGGAATGGTTCGGATGGTGTTTGTCAGAGCGAAGAATTGACGTTAACGATTGTCGTGATGCCGGTTGTACGCGTGCGATTGTATTGGCAGCGCTGGAAGGCGTAGATGGACAGTGATGGAATTACTTTGGAATGGCTTCATGAATATTTTAAAGCAATTAAAAGGCGCGCACTTTGTTACTCGCCCCATTTGGTATAACCGTTTCGGGCGAGAAACGAATAAAGCCGAGCGGATATTACGTTGGCAGCGTTACGGGAACGTCAGTGATACGCGGAGTCGTAAAAATAGATTAAAGAATGGCGCGCGGATTAAGTTGAATTTTAAATTATTATTCGACTTCATCGGAGAACCCGATCCACCGTTACAAGCCGGGAGCGGTAATTGTAAGTAACGGAAGCCCGCGTGAATGCCGAATATCCTCTGTAACAATTCCTCGTGAAATTGCACGCGGCGCTCTCGTTACTAATTAACTATCGCGTTTTGTTGAAACTTATCATTAAATTTTCCACATTTATTGATACACTCGCATCGACATATCTACCGAGCGTGGATAATCTCACAGCGCCCGGGACAAAATTATTTCAGGCTATACGGTTAATTATTGGAAATTATTTCGGCATTATTATTATCCCCGGCATTACCGGTCGCATTATCTAGAACCCCCGGCTTTTGCAGTGCGAAACTTTGCGATCCGGGCGTCGTTCGGCTCTGGGCACGAAACACGACCGGCTTCGGCGGTTTCGAATAACATCTCCGAGGAAAAAGCTCAAACGCCCTCGTCGCCGCGCATTTTCCTCGACCCATAATCCCGTCCGTCGGCAATAACGAGAGGTGTCAACCGCAATTTCGCAGACGGCGTATTGGGTGTCCCGGTTTGAAAGCGACACGCCGTTGTGTGCGAGCTGTCAAGGGATTTAGCGCGACGGTACATCAGTCAGTTTCGTCGTAATCATATCATAATTTGATGTAATTATTTCGCGTCATTACGGGGATAATGGACATTTTTGATGGGACCCGTCGATGCGTTGACGATGGCTCGAAAAGAGGATCGGTCGGACGGTCGCAGGGTGAAAATTCGGTTAGGGCGAATAATGTCGACAAAACTGCGCGGCGCCGTTTTTCTTGACCCGCCGACAGTTCACGCTAACGAGGGGTGCCAGTTGCAATTTGATGGCGGTCTGCGGGGGTGTGCCCCCTACTCGAACGCGATACGGGTGCATTGTGCGCGCTATGAATGCCGTCAAATTATGGATTCGTACGCGTGCGCGGGTGGCAACATTGTACACGACCTGACTGCGACCAGCCCGCCAACTTGGATTTTCGTAACGCGCACACTGGGCGATGGACTCAATGCGATGCGGGTGTATTATGCGCGTCCTGAGTGTCGCCAAGCCATCGACAGGTGTTTGCACAATGCGTGAGCTCGAGTTTCGGCGATTTCACGGCAGGAACTTCAAGGTTCCGGCCAATTGACGAAGCAGGGTAGCCGCTGTCGTTATGTGAAAGTCTGAAACGGCGATCTGACGCATGAAGTTAGCTGTAACTAATTTAATCAAGCTATTTTCATCTATAAACTAACAACAGCGATTAAACCGTTCGGTCAGGGCTGTTCTCTGAAACGTGTGAAATTGATTAGATTTTCATTGAATCGTACGGTCGCGCTTCGAACCCAGTGCAATCGATTTTTCTACGGGCACTTTGGTATGGATAGCCAACTTTTTCAGCAGTCGGACTACAATAACCTGAAAACCCCACTCGTTTCGTTTTACATTCAATTAATTCGATCGCACGCGCGCCGACAAAGTCTCGACCGACCGAAGATCGACAAATCCATAGTACAATTTTAGCACGATGAATAGCGCTTAAATGATAATTCTGCAATAAGCCGATCGCTTCCGCCGCCCTCTAATAAAACTTGAAACCTGATGTTAATCCGTGTCGGGCCGAAAGGGTTAAACTCGCGCTCCCTTTGTGGCTTCGAATTCCGCGTCGTCGCTAAGCCCACAGCCGGCTCGCCGTTTGTAGCGTGTACCGGCATCATATCGCAGGATCATTTCGTCACACGTAGCGGCCCACCCGCGGACTGACGAGTGGCCAGATGCGCATAAGGTAACAGGAGAAAGAGCATCCCCCTGTTCAGCGGCGTCGCTCCCGGTTTTCATGCAGCGGCAGAAACGGTCCTCGAAACGAAATCTATTGTTTCCAGTCGTCGAGCACCGAGGAGTACCACGGGGGAGACGCCTACTTCAGTCGTCGAGTGTGCTCGAACGGTCGACCTGGCGATTAAACCGAAAAGTGTCTCGAAGCCACTCGAATGCGACGTGAATGACGAGGAATCGAGATTCCGCGCAGCGATTTCCATCTCGCCCCGACAGTTAGTTCTCTAACCCCGCCGAGCGGCGGCCAATCCAGCCGGCTTCCAGCGAGCGGAACGGGCCGACGTCGATTATATTTGTAATTCAACAATCGAATTAGCATGACGCCCCAACGCAAATTGCGCTCGGCTGTCGTGATTGGCACCGCGACGCAATTGTAAATCATAATCCTTGATTCGGAATGTATTGCGGTGTATCGCTACGGTATTAGTACACAATTACCATAAAGCGCATTAGGTGCGCCGGCGTTTCGGTAAAATTCGTTGAAAAAGTTAGTCCGCGGGCGTTAGTTGTAATCACGTGGCTCGCGGTCGCCGGTGCGGGTGCCTTACCGGTGTAATTCAATATCAAAGTTATCGCGTTCGGGGGGCTTTCGGTAAAATTATAATCCGCTCATTAGCTACAATTATTACGATAAATTTCCGGTATCTAATTTCAGCCGCGGCGCCGATAAAACGCGCCGCGTCGAGATATTTCGCGGGATTATTTATTAAACGACGCATCATGAAGTTATCTTCGTGGCGATGTCACGATCGCGGCGCCGGAGTTTCTCATGCAAATTATCGTCACCGCTTCCCTAATTCCCAACAATGGCGATAGCGGCGATAGTGATCGAAAGTTTGCGCGCCCTGGTGTGGGATGTAGGACCAACGTGGCCTGGCAAGGGGCCCGCGAACGACTTTCGAATCTTAATAAATTATCGGCTTGGCGTGGCGCGCCGGTGGAAAAGGGACGAAGAGTAGGTAGGCAAAGGTGCGAGAGGGACGGAAGGACGGAAAGTCTCCAGGGCACACGAGGCAGAGCGAGTCGGAGAGAGTTAAAGGAAGGCCGATGGGGACAGAGGCTTAGAGAGAGGGTTACGGAGAGGGTTAGAGAGAGGCAGTGAGAGAAGGTCCTATCGGCATGCTCATTAATCACCCGATATATACACCGCCTCGTCGCCGCCAATAATCGGCCGCCCCATCGCGGACCGGAGAATTTGAATTTCGAGCTCATGGGCTTGAACGTCATCGAGATATCGATTCCCGGCTTGCGCGTCGGTCCTCTGGCCAGCCTCGGAAAAGAGCGACTCCGAAACGAATTCACGAGCCACTCGTCGCGGGCGCGATTATTGCGTCATAAAGTTCGCAAATCGAGCGCGTCGCGATATCGCAGTTAATAGACGGCGCCAATTAAAGTCGACATTCGTTCTCGTTGACGACGAGGGCCCCCGGGCGGCGCGATATTTTCGGGAGAAATACGGGCGTAACAACGCTGAGTGCGTGCGTCGTAAATGGAATCGTTAATCACGGGCCATTTTTCGTTCTCACCTGATAAAACCTCGCACGTACCGGCTCCGTGCGGTAAGGCCAGTAGTCGGCAGAAGCCGGTACTCTCTTTCCTTTCCCCGTGGGCGATCTATTAATCGGCACCCAATTTATCTTCCGCAACATTTCGCTGAAACAAACAACGCGGGCCTTTCACCTGCGCTCGACCGTGTACGTACCGGGTGTCTTTCGGCGGAGGTGGGTGGAGACTCGGCGAGCTCGCATCGCCCGGAGGAAAGACGGCAGGAGCGGACAGAGAAACAGCGCGAGCGGAGGAACACGGGGAACGTATACGGTATATAGCCCAGGCTTAGACACATAAAATCGAGCAGCCTGAAAGCACTCTTGCCCCGTTAAAAGCCGCGAGCGATGCCGCGTCTTTCCGTGAAAGTCTCTTCCTCGTCTCGATAAAGAAGAGGAGGCCGGTGGAGCGCGTCAATTCTCGCCGCCCGGTATAATCGTTACCGTGAATGGTAACGTGGGGCGGTGGGACCGACAGGCGAGAGAGGGTTGGCTCTCGCAGGGGTAGTGGGTTACTGTGTGTATCGAAGGGATGAAAAATTTGGTCGTAGATTTACCGACTACGGGATGCGCCCGGTGCGCGTGTTACCCGAAAAACAGCGGCAGCGACAACAACAGCGTAACAAATTAGTCGGATAACGACACGAGATTACTTAAAAAACAACCGGAGCCGAGAGTCGGAGGTGGAAAAACACGCGCAGTCGACACTTAATTTATTTAGCCTGAGATTCAGTTTCGAACGGCTGTCGACGCGCGAAAGAACCGTTTACGATTGTGCTCGGAAATTGTGCTTTGGCATCCTCCTTCGGAGAACGGCGGGGAACACGATATTGAGGGGCGTGAGTGGAAAAGGAAACATGGACGCGCATACACGCGGAGTCAAGTGTCCTGAAAGCATTTTCGTTCGCTAAAAGCACTGCACGACGTCGTCGACGCCATCGAAATCTCATTCCTTTTTTCACGAGGAGGAAGTGCGTGCGCTTGTATGCTCACTGTCGGACGGTCGAAGGTCCTTTCGAGGGTAGATATTCGAGGGGGGTCGAAAACGTTTGACGGCATATTTCCTGCCGACTGGACACCTCGCGTCGATGTGTTTCGGCGCGGTGAAAATTTCGGGCGAAATGACATATTTCTTCGCCGGTCCGACCGAATCGATCATTGCTCGACTGAATTTACGGCGAAACATATCTTCCCAATTTTTTAATGACAGAGCTTCATATCTCATCTCCAAAGCATCTATTTTTTCCGTAAAAAGTGTCGGCAGTTTTTTTTATTAATGACCATGCTGATTTATTGGAATGTTTTATTGGAGTGTTTCGTTGAAGACAGTTTTCGTGTAACTCGTTAGTGGCGATTACCTGACGCGTTTGCGCGAGTTTCTGCAGGCAGCTGCATGCCAAACAGACGAAAATCACGGACTATCTTGCGCAGCTAACTCGTTGGTATCAGTATTCTCGCAACATTCCAAGACCGTAAATCTAGAGAGCGTACTGTTGCGCTTACGCTCATCAACGGAGTCGAAAATGTCAATGTACAGAGAGCAAATAGTGACGCGAGGCTACGTGTGCGTGCATACAAAGGCGCTTGCACAAAATCAAGCGCACTGAAAGCGTCTTCACTTACTAAAAGCAGTGTACGTCGCTGTTGCGGTCGAAATCTCATTCTATGCTTCTTGATAAAGAAAAGAGCATCTCGTGGAAGGCCTGGATCAAATCATATTATTCCCGTGTCTACGCGCACATCATGTAATATTTGGCCCTTTTACCATCTTAAGACTTTCCACCATGAATTTTCTTGTCCCCCTTATCATGTCCTTTATACCGAAGCATTAGGCGAGTATTACCAGCTATAAAGAAAATTTCAGCTTACCGCAATGCAGAACGAAAGATAGAGGATACATACAATTTGTACATTTATTTCTGTTTACCTGTAGTCAGATAGGTCACCAACATCTTCCCCTTAACCCTTTGACTGCTATGGACGCATATATGCGCCCGCCGGAATATCTATCAGTGTAGACTGTGGACGCATATATGCATCCTCAATCGTTTGAATTTCTTACTTACTGCAGCCACAATTATCAATGTGTGAGATGAATACAGATGCGTCCATTATCAAATAATTTTCTTGCAATATTTAATTTAGCGTAAATCAAAAATTACCATTAGATTTTTGTTGCGTTTCACGCAATCAATCAATAAAGTTCACGCTAGTGAACAGTATTTCGTCCTCAGCAAACGCTTCGGCCGAAAATACTCAGCACTCAAAGGGTTAACTATATTTAACGGTTCACAAAACATCAACTTCAAATATGTCGTATCAAAACGTCACGGCACGTTCTAGTAGACGTTACATCCGCATCACCTAAGAACGCGTCGCGTATATCACGTAGGCCGAACACATTTGGTTGGACGTGACACCTAGAACACGCGTTGAAAGCAATAGCAGCAACAACGCTGGAAGGAAAAAGTATGACAGCAACCGGGGATAAAAGACAGATGCAAACAGTGCCCAACGACGACACTTACGGTTAGACGTAAGCACAATGTACACGGACAGGAAAAGAGAAATGAGGTTAGTTAGGCGTTGGTCGGGGAAGCGCAGAAATTTTGGTAGTGGATTTACTAACGGCCGAACGCATTTGGTTGGACGTGACACCTAGAACAGCGCGTTGGAAGCAATAGCAGCAACAACGCTGGAAGGAAAAAGTATGACAGAGACAGGGGATAAAAGACAGATAGAGACGGGCTCGAGAGAGATGGGGTGAGCAGGAGAGGTGAGCTGCGAAGGCAGGGGAAGGTTCGTGGGCGGTCGAGGGGCGAGGAGGAAGTGGTTTTTGTACGCGGGACGATAAATTTGGCGGGCCAGCATTTTGCCCCCGAAAACCTATCGCAATAAATACGTGGGACGTCCGGTGCGCGGTTGAGCCGCCGCGTTATACTCTAATGCAGTGCATATGGAACAATTTATAACGCTTCAACGTGGACCTCCCCCTACCCACTCGAAATACACGTATTGCAGGACACACATGTGAGCAGCCGCGCACACGAACGCGTTTCGTTTACTTTTCCTCTCTTTCCTTTTTCCGTTCCTGCTCCACCTCGCTTTTCGTCTCTTGCTCTTCTGTTCGTCGACTCTCTTGGTGCTCTGTTTTTGTTTAGCCGTGCTCTCTTTCGCTCGCGCGCGATTTCAGCTATTTCGCGCGCGCAACCTCATACCCATTGTTTTCCTATCGGCGGAAAAAATTCCGGGAAATTTTCTGCCCTCGCCTAGAGGTGCCGCGCTGATTGTCACGAAAATACGTTTTCGGATTATGCGACGCTCGCTTAACTCTTTCGACGATTTTAGCGTCTATATTTGCGTGCCGGTGGCTTCCGCTGGCAGGCAGTGTTTTTTAAGGGATAATGTGGGAGTCACTTTGACGGACTATAATGCCTGACAGAGCTGGTAAACGGTCGTTTGACTTTTTTTACGTTAAACTATGTGTAGTACTATTTACAATGACGAATGGGGGAATTTGGGGTTGCAAGAGTGAAGAGATTCCGAAAGGCAAAGGTATTTCTCAGATGCAGAGAAAAATGGGAAACACACCGCTGAATTTTTGGCGCTCTTCGAAGCGCTGTAATTGGACAGGGCTTTGTAAAAAATATGTGCTACTTAAACGAGAACGGTTCACACGTTCCCCTCACGCTGTGTCTACGCGGGAATGCGCTAAGATTGATTACATTCGATTTAGATTCCGGCGTCGGTCAAGAAGACAACACACACAGCAGTAGTACTTAACAATACCTAAAGCCTTACATCACATTGACTTTTTCACGAAGTTGAATCCTATCTTGGTGTATTCGAAGTTTTATATAAGCTATTATCTCGCAATTTTGATATTTCTAATCTGCAATATAAAATTGTCCACAAACAGCGAGCTCGTAGACCAACTCGAGATATGACCGTTCCACTAATAACATTGTTCCACCGGTGGTCTTTAACGATAAATATCCGAACATGCAGGCAACGTTACCGAAGTGCGCGATATGCGCTTGGCAGTAACACGAGTAGAGCTCGAATGGCGGAAAAAGTACTCATTAGTTAACGCGCAAAAACGACTCTTCGCGTACCGCGAAACTCCGATCGCCACGCAAGGGCATAAGAGTAAAAAAGCCCAGCCGACAAACTGCAACCAACGCAATCTCCATCAGAACGTCGGAGATCGCCTCTTCGTTACGCTTCCCTCCTCGCCGTTTAAGAATCCCATTGCCGTGGGTAGTTCGAACATCTCGAGGGCACTCGAGGGCCTCCGAATCTAAAAGCATTCGTCCCTCAAAGATTTCGCCGTGCGGTCCACTCGGCGTCCTTTCTCGTTTTTCCCCACTTTTCCTTTATCCCCTTCCGCCCCTCGCCTCCTCCTCGTCGTCGCATTTAATACAATCATGTCGCAACATCGTTGAAGTACCCGGTGCAATGCATCCGCGCAGCTCCGACATTGAGACGTGCTATTTCGACGCTTTTAATGCACCAGTGATCGAGAATGTCCGGAAATCAGCGGCGAAATGGCGTATCTGCTGAATGCCGTAAGAGAGCCCGGCTTTTTCCCACACCCCTGCCTCCCCGCCGGATCCACACCGCTCTTCCTTCCACTCCATTAAAGTCGAAACAATAATCTCCCTCCCCGCCGTCGGTTCTCAGCCCCGAAGCCGATACGACGCGAGAGTGCCTCGCGATGCGGAACTCCGCGTGCGCGCCTGCTTAATTGCAACGCGACGTTCTATCGAGCCGCTATGCTCGCGCTGATCGAATTTCACAATTCGTCGCGCCACTTTCGGACGTCCTCTTTTTTCTCGTTCTCCCCCGCCCGGCACACGCCCGCCGGAGGAAACGTCAGCAGGTTCGACCGGTGGCGTTGGCCAGCTCGCCAGCGTGTCCCTCCGAAGAATTTTCCAATATCGGTACTACGTGCCTACGAATGGGTTAAATATCGGTATCGCGGGCGCGCGAATGAAATCGCGCGCACCTCTTCCGCCTCGCCTTCCTTCTGTTTCCCGCGACGGTACAGTTCCGGCCGAGCGAGAGGGAGACGGATGGAGAAACGGCGCGAAAGGGGGCGAAGAAGGATACGCCGTAACGGAAGTCGGGCGCGGGCGAGGGTAAATTTGCCGCTATATTGAAAATTCTTCGGCAGTACGATAAATCCTGGCACCGGAGGGCGCCCCCTCGTGCCGCCTGAAACTTTGCACCTTGAGAGTTTACCTTGCACCACGCCTTAATAGGCGAGGCGTTCCGGGGACAAAGAATGGCAAACGCGGGCACGGAGGAATGAGCGTACTAATCTTTTCTCTGTTTCTTTTCGCACCGACGCGAGAGCGCGCCGTTCGAGTTCGCGGGGGACGGGAAATTGTTGGAAAAGTTCGAGCCACCGTCGCGGCGATGGATCAAGCGGGATTTTTGCGGATCCTTCCTCCCGCGCGCCCGTTCTCACGCCCGGGCCGATTCAAGATGCGACCTTCCTGTCTCGCTGACCGGGAAGTCGGGAAATTGAATCCGGCCGGGTGCCTTCGATTTAGCCGCATAACGAGTCTGGCTGCTTCTTAAACTATCTTCCTACCCTGCTCATAACCAGACCCCTATAAGATGTTTGCCATGGTCTATGATATATGAATATGTTACCGTAAATGACCGAAATTGGAGAATGTCGACTTTCACCGGTGAATGTCAACAGATAACAAATACGTCGGTGAAAGATCGAACATTTCATTACATTGTTGTACATTCGGACCCTCTCCGGTGTGTATCAACAATTAATGCATGATGAATGTCAACATTTACCAGTGTAAGTCAGAAATAAGGGTATTTAGCAAATATTTCGGACATACACCAAGCGACTGTGTGAGTGTTGATATTCGTCGGTGAAAGTCGACATTCTCCAGATTTCGGTGTTTCACCGTAAAAAATATACAATAAAAAATTTCCTACTGCCGACGGTCACTTATCTCAACGTATGCGTCATTATAATCAGTGCATAAGTACACAGTGGAAGGCCTGTGAGAAAAGGGATCATTTTAGTAAATATTCTGATAATTACGCTATCGAGTACGTGACATCCAAGACCATTGCGACTGCGATTATTGTTATGTTCGATTCACGGCCGGGTGCCTTCGATTTAACCGCATAACGAGTCTGGTTGCTTCTTAAACTATCTTCCAACTCTGCTCATAACCAGACCCTTATAAGATGTTTGCCGTGGCCTACGATCTATGAATATATAACAAAAAATGTCCTACTGCCGACGGTCACTTATCTCAACGTATGCGTAATTATAATCAGTGTATAAGTACACAGTGGAAGGCCTGAGAGAAAAGGGATCATTTCACTAAATATTCTGATAATTACGCTATCGAGTACGAGACGTCCAAGACCATTGCGACTGCGATGATTGCTATGCTCGATTCACATGCAGCCATACAGAGTGCTCAATTTCGAACTGCTTCGTTTGCAAAGGGTTAATAGCCCCGCAACTTCTCCCTCAACCTACTCCCTATGTACGACGACTGCGTCCTAAGCCCACCCTTTCTATGGCCTTTTGAAACACCGTGGGTCGGGGGGTGCAGTATCTCATGCGCTAACGCGATTACGTCGACGGTGGCAATTTTTCTTTTAATTGCTCCCCGTAGGGCGCGCCGTCTGTTTATTGGCCACTACGCTCTCGTACCTTTTCGATGAATTTTGCAGCGGCAATCGCCGGATTGCAAATGCCGCAGCGACCACGGTGTATGTCACTCCGGTATTCCCGGCAATTCCCTTTCATCGTTGTCGCGATGCTGAGTTCGGATGTTTTTCGGTGGCACTTCTCGTTAGTAACTAAAGCTTTCGCAATTGATAGTGGATTCAAGTGACGATCGCGCACAGAAATTGGCGCGCCGTTAAAGCAATTTCGCTCGGATTGCATCTGTGTTCGAATTTCCGAAATAACGTCCGGCGCTTTTAACATCGTCACACGGATAAATGCGATAAAACATAGGTCCGGTCATTGATACCGGCGACACAGCGTTGCACACATTTACAACCGTCATCCTAAACTCCGCACATGCCTCTTAGTCGCCACATCAGAAGACACCCATTCGTTCCGGTCGTTCCTCGATTTCACCTCAAATGACCCATACAACGTTTCCCGCGATACGACCCCAACACGTTTGTTACAGCCTGTCCACACCATCGTCAATTGACTGGCTCCCCGTAACGACTTCCCCATTCGCCCGCGGTGTCGATTTTTCATTTAAATTCATTTTGACGCTGCACGCGCTTTAAGCCCGCGCGACACCGTCGGCTTTCCTCTTATTCGACGATTTTCCCCAGTTACGAGACACCGAATCGGCGAACTTTACATCTGCTCCCGACAGTTCTTGCCCCCGATTCCATTCCATTCCGCTTTCTCGACTCGCCTCCGCCAAAGCCTCATCCGCTATTCCCCGTCACATATTCCTTTCTCCGTCCTTTTATCTGTCTCCTGTATCCTTTCCGCTCTCACAGACTGCCCGACCACCCTCGACATCATGTCGAAGTCTCAAGTACTCGAAGGATACCGCATGAGAGCGTGCAGAGCATTTCAGTAAAAGACACCCAGCAGAGAGCGCTGCTTCCACTGAGTCTGCACTCGTTGCATTCCGTGGGGGCGTGTAAGAAGGTGCTGACCGGGGGTGAGAAGCCAGCTCGAGGGTATGGAGTGGGACGAGAAGAGGGGATATAAAGCGATACTCCCACTCACGACCCTGTAACCGTTCGTGTGTTCCTGGTCCCGGCCTTCCCCTCGCGGTATTATTTCCGTTTTAACGCGGGGGTGTGGACTGCAAGAACCGGGAGAAGATAGACGGCACGGGGTGGAGAGAGAAAGAGGCCGGAGAGGGAGCGAGAACGAAGGAGGTAATTTATGACCGTGGTTAGGGTTCTTTCAACGCGAAACAAGAACAAGTGAGATAAAGTACACTGTCCAGATTTGACGCTGCGAGACTCAGCCCGCGCGATTGTCGCTGCCGCGTGCTTTAAGCGCACTTTTTTTCACCCTTCTTGCGCATGAGACTAATTTATAATGCCGCTGTTTGTCGGCGGCCGCGGTTTATGAAAGCTGGTTGTGTAAAGGGACCAATTATGTAATGGTGTAAATGTTATTTTACGTTCTTCAAAGCGTTTAATATGTTTGTTGACGTAACGTTGTTTACTTATTTGCGTGCGTGACGCGCGTTACGGAGGTTTGTACGGTAATCTCCGAAGCATACTGCATTGTGACATGATGTATGCCGAGATATTTCGTGCGTAGTTCAGTGAGTATCGGAAGTTCTTGTGGTCAATAAAATGCGCCAAAATGACTTCGACGGAACTATTCTTGCGAGAGCCCTGCCGGCAGTGGCTGAACACCAGGGACCAATTATGTAATGGTGTAAATGTTATTTCACGTTCTTCAAAACGTTTAATATGTTTGTTGACGTAACGTTGTTTACTTGTTTGCGTGCCTGACGCGTGTTACGGGGGTTTGTACGGTAATCTCCGAAGCATACTGCATTATGACATGATGTATGCCGGGATATTTCGTGCGTAGTTCGGTGAGTATCGGAAGTTCTTGTGGTCAATAAAATGCGCCAAAATGACTCCGACGGAACTATTCTTGCGAGAGCCCTGCCGGCAGTGGCTAAACTCGGCTGTATGCGCAACTGCACCGATGAGCGTTTATTGCGAAGTTTATCCATTAGGAAAGACAATATTTATTCGAGTCTGTCATCCGCCCCAATCGCTAACAGCTGCTTGTATACACGCGTGACATTCTCTGGCTTATCTCCTATCATGCAAATGTCAGTCTCAAGTGATTGAATACACTGACGAAATCCCGATGTTGTGTCAATCATCATTGAAGGCGAACAAAATTGGCATAAATGTATGTATTTACGTGTTGACTTCGTGTCAAACCCAATAGATTGCATATCATGTATTCTCCTTGGTAGTTACAAATCAGTACAGTGTGTCGTAAATAATGAATATTTTGTTGTGTCAAATCGTGATCTTGTCCGATTGCAAATCGTAACGTATTATTACTTCATTGTAGAACTGGGAAACTAAAACTGTCTGGAGCCACACGCGACCTTTGATTTTTCGGAACAACAATAACCGACAACGTTCGTATTGATGTACATATTTTAGACGATAGCAACATCAATAGATCCCACTCTTTCAGTTTTCACCTTTCTCGCGGTGACCTTAGCCATTCTACCCACTGCAGCTTGTTTCCACATTTCATTGTCATGCTTGCGACATGCTTTATGACGAACTTGGAAGCGCGATAAATATAACGGACCGAAGGGCAGGATTCTATAAAAGTCATTTTCGTGACCCGATGTAGGTAGAGTTATAAAATATTTAGCACTTAGTAATTGATTGACTCCGTTAAGTAGACTTTGCAGTCAATAGTAATTAATGTCCCACTCGCTTGTTTAGATAATATGTTCCGTTCTTGTGAATTATCCATGATTTGTCGGCGGTAGACAGATTAACGATTCATTAACCAGTTAGTATATTAAATAGCCAACTTCGAAACTTTTTATGTAACATCGCATCATTAATTACAGTTGATGTGCACTTTAGCTGATATATTTATGTAACTAAACCGGGACCCTCCATGGCCTGTTGCGAGCAGCAATTATAAACAACAGGTAAACGATAGCGCCGTCTTGATGGCGTTGCGAAATAAAACGAGCGTTTGAAAGCAGAGCGTCAGATAAAGCGGTGTGCGACATAAATAATTTCAACTGTGTCAGTTAACTTCGCGTTTCGAAACGACAAAGTTGCTTCAACAGAAGTTCGCCCGTGATGAACATTTCGGTTTGTTATTTTTATCTCATTGTCAGTTTTGTCGCTATGTCTCGCACTTTTCCTTCGACGCAGGGAAGACGGAAGTTTGAAAGTTAACAAAAGAGGGTAGACAGAGTTGGAGGGACGAACAAAGAGGAGAAGATCGGCAACAGCATTCTAGGAACGGTGGAAAGTGGACGCGCGTAAATTGTCATTGTGGTCAATCGTATCTATTAGCGTGAACGTGTCCTTCGGAATGACATTACCGCGTGTATACACTCCGTAATTCGTGTGTCATCGCGTCTATTATCGTCTGATGGAATGCGCGGGCCCGTTTGATGAGGGTCGATATTGTTCAAAGATTTCTGACTCGCAGCGACAAGTTGATTTACTGTTAATTGACGGCCGGAAAAAAATCTGTGTTATCGGGGCCGATGGTTATCCGCAGGTTATAGAATTTTTTTTTCCTGGCCCGCTGAAACTGTTGGATTTAAAAGAACTATGGCAAATCGGAAATCGATGGAGGCGGAATAGTCAATGCAATTTGGAACGATACCTCTGGATTTGGAGCGATTGGACGTACGTAACAGAGGTATTAAGTTACTGAATTTTACGGTAAAATCACTTTTTGGCTTTTATGTTCCACTGTAAAGCGTGCCCGTCCTAAAGTTGATCGCCGCAATGGCAATCACCTAGAATTTTTCAAAGTGCGCAATCCACAACAAACACTACCTCATATACGTACAGTACAATCGCGTTAAAAGAATGAACTGAACTAGAACGCATCCGTGATAAAAATTCCATCGCCCCTCACACCAGAAAGCGCTCAAACCCTTCTATTCAGTAGCAGGATGCAACCCTTTGAAATGTTCCAGTTAAATTCAAAATCACGTAGCATAATTGTTAAAACATTTATTCAGAGCCCCGATGCAGGAAAAACTCGGCTAATTCTGCGATACGTTCCACTTCGTGATACTTTTATATAAAACCAACCATACCTCTACCAGCTGTCAGCAAAAATTCGCACATAACGTCTTTACAGAATAGGCGATATTTTTTTATTGGAAAAAACAAGCATTATCATCAGAAAAAATTTAACACACAGTAAAAATATTCTTCATTGACCCGGCCTGATTGATCAACGAATCAGCGCGAAGTTCCCTGCGTAATGACATATCGTGTCCCACATCTGCGAATCATTTGCTTGGATCACGCCACCGCCATCATTGTTGCGAAGCAACCAAATTATATGCAGTGAACCCTAGGCCCATAACAGACGCACTATATCACACCGGTTTGAGTTCTTAACATTTTGACTGCCATGATGGTCACCGATGACCGACACAAGAGATTTTACGGAAGATCCAAAATATTCACAATGTTGTTATTAGAATAGTAATGCGATCCTTTGGTCTCCAATACCTGCACATTATTTATATTTTGCACAATTCAATCGAACGCGGTAGTATATCATAGCATCGCCGTTCTAATATAGTAAAATACGTTTGGCAGTCAACGTGTTAAGGTTCAGCTATGGTAGCAGGAATACGTGTTGCGGTGGCGTTTCGTAAGTGTGTTTAGTGTTACAAGGGATTTCATTGAAGATCCAAAATATTCGCAATGGGTAACAATAATTATTTTATAAATGCAATTATTTTTAGAATAGTGATGCGATACGTTGGTCTCCAATACCTGCACATTATTTACATTTTGCATAATTCAATCGAACGCTGTAGTATATCCTAGCATCGCCGTTCTAATATAGTAAAATACGCTTGGCAGTCAACGTGTTAATGACCACCGGCATCAGACGCGAAATACTTTCTAGCTACTTATTTGGATGCATCCGATTTCTCAGTATCGCGGAATTAGCCGAGTTTCTCTTGAAACGACTTCGGCTCGCTCGCTCGGTGCAAAGAAACCGTAGCACTCTAGAAAATTTTACAGCCGAGCCATCTGTGCCGAGTGCGCTGATGGAAGTTCGATCAAGCTGATAATATCCGACGATGGAGTGTTAATAAGCTAATGCTCGCGGCGGCATGTAAATAACTGCCTACGCTGTCTGAGGGCGTACGAAACGAGATTGAGGCGCATACGATTAAAACTTTAAGAATCTCGCTTCTGCGGGAAATTGACCCCAGGTGCACGGCGCTGTCTTCTTGGGAAATTTAGACGCTGGCGCGGAACGTTTCGCCAGGCGTATTCACGAGTGGCGCCGTCGTCAAGACATGTTTACGAGTTTTGTCAGCGACGTAGACACGGAGACGGACGTGTGCAGTTATAGCAGCGGGCGGAGAAAAGTTACAAGTATCACACCCGAGCGATGTACCAAGTAGTTTCTTCAATTATTGCAATTGCCCATAGAAGAAATCAGGCGTTGAAGCCGGCGAACTTGTAATGTCGTTTACGGGAACTTAATTTCGAGATGGAAGGAACACAATGACCGACCGTATGAAAGGGAATTATAGAAACAGGCTAAAAGCGTAGCACAGACAAATTGAAGATTTCTTGAGCGAGTACGTGACCTGACGGTAGAACCGACTTTGGGGTGTCCCCGATGACGGAAAAATAATTGTCCGTCAGTAATGTCCCCGGCTCTTTCAACTTCACAGACTTTCCCTCGGACTGTGTTATCTACTCCAGACACTTCGTTCAAATGTTTTTCTCCTGGAGTTTAAATATCTTCTAATGGGTACTGTATAAATATCGACGTACATCTTAAGATTTTCTGTGTTCATATCAAATACGTTTGCGCTTACGGAACAGTAAACAAAAAACTAAGCATCGGGAATTCATTTAATTTATTTAGTTTCTTATATGTTCTTATAAGTTGGCGTGTAAGACATTCAACAAGTTGTTATAGTTGTTGGGATAGCGTGTGCATATTAGTCCCATTGAATTCGCACTGGCGATTTCCTTAGTAAAACACCTAAAAGTATAAGAGCTCTTTATCACCAGTGATCGCCTGACCCACTGAGAGACGCACAGACACACTTTATGATAACCTGCATTATAGCCCAATCGCGATTTTCTGGAGAACCGCATTAACCCTTTCGCTACGGACCGATTTTCCATCGCGCTACTCCTGCTGAACGAGCCGCTGCGCCGAGAGTGAGTTTTTCTAAAATTGTCTTTATGGTATTTCCGTAAAATTTCTCTTATCAATTTAAGATGAAAAGCAGCTACAGAAATATCTTTACGTGTTTTGAATTTATATAAGCAATATGAATTCCAAACTATGGTTACTGTTCGCGCGTAGCGTTCGGCCGAAGCGAAAGGGTTAATCTGTCATTTAATTGTGCGATTTTTTGGCGAACCACATTGATCTGTTGTCTAATGGCGCGATATTCTGGCGTAAAGTAGCCATCCAATATTAATCCCATTGAATTCGTACTAACGATTTCCTTAGTAAAACTCCTAAAAGTATGAGTCCTTTATCGTCCGCGATCGCCTGATCAAGACACATTTTATGATAATCTGCATTATAGCCCAATCGCGATTTTCTGGAGAACCGCATTAGTCTGTCATTTAACACGTTGACTGCCAAGCGTATTGTACTATATTAGAACGGCGATGCTATGAAATACTACAACGTTTGACTGAATTATGCAAAATGTAAATAATGTGCAGGTATTAGAAACCAAAGGATCGCATCACTATTCTAACAACAACTGCATTTATAAAATAATAATTGCTACTCATTGCGGATATTTTGGATCTTCAGCAAAATCTCTTGCGTCGGTCACCGGTGAGCATCATGGCAGTCAAAGTGTTAATTGTGCGATTTTTTGACGAACCACATTGATCTGTCGTCTAATGGCGCGATGTTCTGGCGAACTGCATTGTTCTGTCGTCTAATCGTGCAGTTTTCTGGCGAACCACATTGATCTGTCGCCTAATGGCGCGATATTCTGGCGTGCAGTACCTATCCAGCGCACGTGCATGGGTCCTCCCACATGAGCCTCGCGCAGTTCGGCGCCGTACGTTACGTTCGACGCAATTGGACGTTTACACACGTCGCGACGGTCCGAAAGCCCATTTTGCGCGCAGCCCCGAGCGTACGAATGCGTTACGATACGAGGAACTGCGGCGGCGGGACGAGGGGTCGGGATCCCAGGCTTTCCGCTCGCACGGAAGCGATCCCCGCGTGGGCGAAGGGCAAAAAAACACACGTGACATCTGCCGTCCGCCGGGGCGGACCTTTTTTGTAATAAAGCGTCGAAATCCCAGAAAAACCGTCATCGCGGATTAAGCGCCGACCGATATTAAAGCGCAATCTGAAATTCGATGGGTAGACAGAGGGGGGCCACGGGAAATGATGCGAGCGCGACGGGGAAGGCGAGAGGCGAAGAACGGAAAAAGCAACGAGTGCATCGCGCATCGGCTATTATTTGCCCTGCAAATCGCCATTTAACGATTCTTGTTTCCCAATGCGACCGAACGCTCGAATCGTCCATTGCGGCGGACCTGCCGGGGAGGGCTGGCAAATTGTGCGGGTGACGTTTAACGCGTTGCGGCCGAGCAGGCATTTTTCTTGATCTTTTATTGAAAACGTTCGCAGCGTGTGCGTATGAATGCGTCGGCGGTCACTTATTGAATCGAATCCCAATGCGCCTGGCTCGACCAGAAAATTCGCGCATAGGAAGAGTGACTATTTTCAGTTTACACGCGTATCTTGATCGCTAGAGAATAACGTTATGATCATTTTGGCGCGAACTGGCCGACGCGCGTCGCGAATGAATCATCGCGGGATCGAGGTCGTTTCACGTATGTCCGTTGACATTCCATAAACTTTCGATCAAAGCGAAAGCGACTGGCCCGTATCTCACGTGACACGATTCAAGCCAACCTATGGTTCCGGCGAGATACAGCCGACGCACTGTGTTAATTTGCAAAAAAAACATTGGCCGAAAAATGGTCCTGTCCCCGATGATTTTCGCGTGTAATAAACAAGCGGAATGGCCGGCGCTCGGCGGACGCGCCGAACTTTGGGGCACGTATCGAAAAACGCACGATTCCTCCTTGTTACCGGCGCTATGAATGTCGAAAAATACAACTATTCGACGTCGACGTCTGCCGCGCTGAATTTGCACCGAAAAATCATTGGAACGGGCTCCGACTCAAGCCCGGTCAATTACGCGCGTGTCAAACACGCATAACGATCCATTACCTTTGATCAACGCGCGCGCAAACACAACTGCGCATACAAATTAGCGTCGAGCGCATTACGATAGTGCCAACCCCGCGGCACGGTAATTTATGAAAAACTACTTCGCCTCAATTCAGCGATCACGTATAAATATTGATGCGGCGATCGCGACTACCCGAACCGCACTTCGCAGTTGCACACTTCACATTCACCTTTCAGCTTGCGCACAGTACACCGCACAGTTTTGTTGGCCGGGAATTACGTCAGCGACGCCGCCTTTCGCGCCTCAACAAAAGCGTCGCGCACAAAGCCCGACGTCCAACGTCGAAAAAAGCAGGCAGCTCACACTTTCGTTACCGCATCCAGACGCGTGTCGTTCCGCGTCTGCTCTTTCCGCGAAGACGCAGCTGTACGTCGCGCTTTAATCGTCGATCGTTCCTGACGCGCGGATGGCCTCGTAAAACGCAATCCGCTCGTTCCATCAACTCGTACATGCCGCGTATGCGCGGCGAGTAAAAAGTCGGGCATATTGTACGTGGGCAGCCCGATAAGTACTTAGCCTACAAAAGAAAAACGAAAATTTTGGAAAATTCACGAGTTATTTTTCAACATAGTCTCCTTTTAACTCGATACACTTGATCCAGCGATGAAATCTGGGCATATCCTGCATGAAATATTGGGCATGAGAAAGTTTTCTGCTTGATGGGTGCCGCGTTTGCTCACTCCGGATAACAAGCGCATCCGTGAGACCACTTCAGAGCAGTGTTTGACACTGTTTAAGCGCAATCCGAAAGAGTTTCTACGTCGTACAGTGACTGTCGACGAAACGTGGATCCACTGGTACACACCAGAGACCAAAGAACAGTCGAAACAGTGGACTGCGCCCGGCGAATGTCCTCCGAAGAAGGCGAGGACTGTCCTATCGGCCGGAAAGGTGATGGCCACCGTTTTTTGGGATTCACAAGGTGTGATGTACATAGACTATCTGGAGAAGGGCAATATCCTGCATGAAATATTGGGCATGAGAAAGCTTTCTGCTCGATGGATGCCGCGTTTGCTCAATTGGGATAACAAGCGCATCCGTGAGACCACTTCAGAGCAGTGTTTGACACTGTTTAAGCGCAATCCGAAAGAGTTTCTACGTCGTTTTGTGACTGTCGACGAAACGTGGATCCACTGGTACACACCAGAGACCAAGGAACAGTCGAAACAGTGGACTGCGCCCGGCGAATGTGCTCCGAAGAAGGCGAAGACTGTCCTATCGGCCGGAAGGGTGATGGCCACCGCTTTCTGGGATTCACAAGGTGTGATCTACATAGACTACCTGGAGAAGGGCAAAACAGTCACAGGGCTGTACTATGCCGAATTATTGAACCGATTCGATGCCGAATTAAGGAAACAACGGCCCCATTTGGCGAAGAAAAAAGTGCTCTTCCACCACGATAACGCACCGGCTCACACCTCTGCCCAAGCTACAGCCAAATTCGTTGAATTAGGCTACGAACAGTTGCCCCATCCACCGTATTCTCCAGATTTGACCCCGTGTGACTTCTTTTTGTTCCCAAACTTGAAAAAGTCACTCGCTGGGCAGAAATTTGAGTCGAATGAGGAGGTTATCGCCGCCACAGAGGCCTACTTTGCAGATCTCCAGAAAACGTATTTTTCAGACGGGTTGAAGAAGTTGGAGCATCGCTGGTTCAAGTGTATCGAGTTAAAAGGAGACTATGTTGAAAAATAAATCGTCAATTTTCCAAAATTTTCGTTTTTTTTTTGTGGGCTAAGTACTTATTGGACTGCCCACGTACGAGACGCGGGACGGAAAAAAGTCGGCGCGGGGCGTCGGGAAGTGGAACGAAACGGAACCCGGGGCGTAAGGCAAGAGAGGCGGGGAGCGCATTATATCACGCGATTATCAACAGGTCTCTTTCCGTTTAAGCATTCATTGGCAATCATCCAGCAGATAGGAAGGCGATGGCTGGCGGCGGGGGCCGAGGGGTCGAAGGTTCGCTCGCTCGACCCCCAGAGGAATACGAAAGAACACGTGCGCCTCCTTTTCCCACCGCCGAGACATGCTCGGAGCTTTGCCCCGTAGTTTCGCGTTACTCCCGGCCCTTGACTTTGCGCGAAAGTTTTAATTAATCGTCTCCGTGTCCCTTGAAGTGCGCGAAATTTTCGTTCCCGCGAACCTCGGCACACTTTGCTCGCCGGACGTCGAGGAAATCGGGACGGGGCGCTTTGCGAATAACGCCGTTACGCTAGTTTTTCGCCGTTTTTAGTTGCCCCGCTTTTTGTCGGCTTCAGTTGACTCGGTCTTGATCGCGGTTAATCTTATTCCGGGGAGAGCGGCTCTCTCGTTTGACTTGTACTTTTATACTCGACGTTTTTACGTTTTGACGTCGAGGTTCCGGATAATGAGATGCAAGTTTTTCGGTTACTTTTTAAGGAGTTAGCGTTAAATTCGGATGGTAAGTTTGTGTTTTTTTTCTGTGCAGGTTGGTGAAGGCACGTCTGGCGGTCGCAGGCAGCAGTTTAAGGTAAGGTGCATTCCTGTTTCATTTACATTGATGTCACTCGTTCGTATTTCAAAGTTTGATCTCACACGTTGCTTCTGCAAGCAGTCGCCGACGTTGCCATAACTTACAAAAGCTGGATTTGCCGTGCGCGCATTTTCCTCGCACGGCATATATTATTACGGAACCGCTATTATATAACAGATTAATCTAAGAAGATTTCGTAAGTTTTAAATTATGAAAGTATAGTTAATGGCCGGTCCTCTCCTGTGGCCAAAGGATTTAATACACCCGCGCCATTTTCCACTGGCCCCAGACCGAAAGGACTTTACCGCCGCGTTAAAAAACAAAGGACCAAAAAAGCCGCAAGAAAACTGAAAAACCCCGCTCCATTATACCGCCCAACAATAAAAAAACCACAAGTTCATTCAACCGCAGCTTAGAAATTTCTCGCGCACACAGCACCGTTCAAAATATCGCGAGCGCGAAAGAAAAACTTCGAGCGGCGCGGAACCGGTAATAAGATTAAGCCGGACAAGGACTAATTGTAAGAAGTTAAAAGTGATCCGCCTCTCCGAGCGACTAATCGAATTCGTTATCAGACGATCCGACGGGCATTAAGTCAAAGCAATTATCGGCGATACAAGTGGAATCGTCATTTCCCGATAACGCGACAGGCGAACTCACTGATGAAATTTTCATCGGTACACGTCGATCAGCATTCTGCCGCCGCACCTGTTCGACTCTCAGAATAAACGGACTAAGAACGCGAACGAGTGCGGACGTGTTCTATGTTTAACCATGCGATATTTCCTCAGACCGTGTGCAAGGCCGCGATGTAAAAGCGCGAAAACGGCAGCGGATCTTTTCGGCGAACGCGGAAAATTCGACGGAATAATTGGCATGTGATAATCCGGCGAGCGAAGGGTAAATTCATCGGAGCCGATTGAATGAATTATTACGCGTGTCTCTTTATGTTAAGCGGGACTGAACTGTCGTCAGTTTCGAGTGTCGCGATAAATCGGTGAAGCAAAAAAAGTATAGGCTGATCGTATGTTAACGTTATGCGCGAGACATGACGCTCGGAATCGTAATTCTTATTATTGAAATTACGTCGAGCGCACGATGTTTGCTGAACGTTTGAGTTTATTCGGGAATTTTGTTTGACTACTGAATACTCGCAGTCGAAGTGCTGGCTGAGGATGGATTACTTTCTATCTAATGTGAACATTAGACGAGGCGTTTGTAATATTAATTGATCAGGCAAGGTGCAGATAAATCATAATTGCGATCCTTTAGTTACGTCAGATTAAATAATGCCAGAAAAGTATTTGTGAAAGAACGCACGTATATTCATCCCATATATTTAAAATTGCGTTCCCGGTACGTGAAAGCATGTAAAAGACTGATAAACGCATATTTGTGCGCAGGGTCTGGGTCAATAACTTTCGGTGGACACTTGTCTGCATTGAAGGGTTAGGGGTTAAGGTTCGGATGCGAGTTTGCGTGAGGTTCGTTGAATAACAATGTTCTTATCCCTTCACAACGTATATCGTCAATCCCTAAACGAAGAGCGTGAAACCGCCATTGCTCACGAGCACAGTAAGAGACGCGGAGCTAGCGATCGGATTACGGTTTCAAGGAGTATTCCTGCCTGGCGCAAAAATCCTCGGGCACCTTCCGCCGGCGAACCGATCGCATCTGTGGATTATGGAAAGTACGAGACGCAGAGCGCAGGACGTTCAATGTTTAAGCACGTGATGCGCTCATCCGTAGAATCAATCCTTCGGATTAATCGTGTCCTCCGGTCTCGCGGTGGCCTGAGCTACACTCTGTAGGACGTTGTACAACACGCTCCCGACGTCATTGATTCCGAGCGGAGGAAAATCCGCAATGCAAACATTATTAAACGACGACCCGGTACCGTCAGACTTTCGCCTTTGAAACGACGCGCTCGGTTAGCGATCGCCCGTTTGACTTCGTACAATTTCCATCCCGCTGTATCGATCACCCTGACCCCAGAGTGTCGCCCGGCTTGATGTGCCGTTCCCGGCAACTGGACATTTTTTCTCACGCGCGGCGAGATATTTCGTGCGTTTCGCGAGTGCCCTCTTGTCGGGCAGAAGCGAAAAAGAAAAAGTCGGGAGTAACGAAGAGGCAACTACCGGTAACTGGACCAATCTGCCGTTGATTCAGCCCGTTCACCAGATGCCTTAATTTCGAATTGTCCTCGCAAATCCAGCGCGACGAGGAAAGCTCGAAATTGTCATGAGACGTTTGTCGATAATGAAGGAAAAATCGATAATTGCGCAATTATCCAGTAGTCTGAATACCCGGGGCGAATGAAAATGACAGGGCCCGTTCGCTTTCTCCGATATTATTTTCGACATCGCGCCTCGTAAACCTACGTCCCGCGCGTGGGACGGACGGAGTACGCGACACTCTCGACGATTAAGTGTCAAAAGGACGTCCTGCGGCGAGTCCTGTAACTCACGTTGACGAACAGCGTATGTGTGCATTTATTCTTACACGTACGCGGGCCTTCCGCCCGCACACTCAGATTTCCACAATCGTCCGTCCACAAACACACCCGCACGCGCGTCCAACGGCGTCACTTTAACATTCGGTACTCCCTTTCCGCGCGAAAACTTTTTCCATTGCCCAGCGAAAATTGCGTCGGGATGGTTAATGGTCGTCACGAAGGACGGAGCCCATCAGCCAGGCCGGAAGAACGCATCTACGCTACAAGAAGGCAAGATGGCGGACGATGAACGGCGCGGACGGCGGGGGTGAAAGGCGCGGATGAAAAATCGAAGAGACACGACGAGAACCCACCATCCGGATGTCGTAAGAACACGAGGCCGCGATGACCGGTGCTCCTCGCGAACTCGAACGAAAGTACGTGCGTGGAATGAGAGATAAACGAGGCGGCACTGGATACTCGCACGGACGCGCTGGCCGGCGTAATAAATGCGTGATGAGCAGATATGCACGAAAACGTGCGCGAGGATGATACGAAACGGTAGCCGACGGGAAACATGGCGGAGGAGAATGGCGCGACAACAAGCGGAGTAAAGCGTTACTTTCGAGCGTTTGAGGAAAATTAGTGAGTCGGCGTCGTCGTAAAGTGCCCGGTGAAATAAGGAGACGGGGCAACTTGCATTGTCCAAAGTTTTGTGGGACAGATTTCATTGCGGACGAGTTTTCTTCGTGCGCTTCCGTTCTTCCGTTTCTTTATCGATGTTCTAGTTCAACCTTGCCACACTTTCTGCGTGCGGTACGTAATAAGGGACTGAATACCGAACTAGGCAAAAAGTTGAGGGACCACGAAACTGTCTGGGCATCGGCACTGCTGCAAAACGACGAGGCCAGGTAGTGGAGTGTCTTACCCCGTGTACGCGCGTCCAGGCTAACTAATACGGGGAATAATTAAGCGAGTCGTCAACAAATTTCCATCCCAGCCGGGCAGAAGCGATTTGTACCGAGTCTTAGGGGAAAAGAGCGGGTAGACGAAGGGGGCGGAGGGTGAGAATATATCATCCAGGCACGTTTCCTTGTTCGCGGCGAAGAGCGAGTGCGAGGCGGGCAGCAGGAAAACGGGCCGCGGTGGGACGAAGAGAGAGAAAGGCAAAGAGGGCGAAAGAATTGAGCGTGTAGGAACTGTTTTAAATTTGAGTAAATTTTTCTTGCGGGCGAGCCAGCCATAGAGGGCGGGCGAACGATAAATAGCGAAGGCGAATCGAGTTGCACAAGTGTAGTGCAAGTTGGACACCGTAATGCGAGAATGAATTATTAAGGAAGCGTTTCTGCTTTTTCTCGAAAAAAAGGGCCCCGTAATAGACAGCGTCGCGACGCTGCTTCGAGGTATAGAGATTTATTCGGCCGTAACACGCCAGCCCGGGTAATCGTTGTTTATCTCCTTAAATACGGATCTTCGCTTTTCGGAGCTGTTACCTATTATTTCTCCGCGTCCCCGCGCAAAGTGAAAATAACGCACGCTGCTTTATACACATATATCTGCGGTATCGTCGCCAGAAAATTGCACAATAGGAAGTTGTCAGATGGAACAGGACCCCGAACGATCCATATTCGTGCTGTGGGCATGCCGGCGGTGTTCACCGAACGTGACAGTTTGCTTCGCTAGGGCATATGAAAACAAAGCGCGATCTTCACACCTTCTGCCAGAAGCGACCGAGCCTTGCGGGCAGTCTGTGAAAACCAGCGACAGGTTACGCACGTGCTTTGCCACCCTCGTTCCAGACTACCGTTAAATTCTGGGTGGTTCACACTTACGTATCACGCGGTTGATCCTTAACACGTTGACTGCCAAGCGTATTTTACTATATTAGAACGGCGATGTTATGAAATACTACAGCGTTCGACTAAATTATGCAAAATGTAAATAATGTCCAGGTATTGGAGACCGAAGGATCGCATCACTATTCAAATAACAATTGCATTTATAAAATAATAATTGCTACCCATTGCGAATATTTTGGATCTTCAGTAAAATCTCTTGCGTCGGTCACCGGTGACCATTATGGCAGTCAAAGTGTTAACAGTAACCTTTACATTCATAGCGTGCCTGTCATTGTACATATTAACCCGTGTGCGATGTTTCTCCAGACATGTATTCTATTTCTTCTCACGAACTGTCGTAATTTGACACGCGTCACTTAACCCTTTCGTCACCATCGATGCCTAACACGCCTCCAAATTTCGCTTTTGTTACACTGTTGGTGCTTATAGACGTTTGATGCAGTTCAGTCCATTAAAACGAACACTTTACTCTGTTGAAAGGTAATCGAAACCGCATATTAATCCCATTTGATTGTTATCGACAATGATTGCAACAAATCTCGCTTGGATTAAACGTAACTGAACAATTGTATGTTTCATTTGTCATATGTTATTTAAACGTGATTATTTACTGTAATTTTATTTAACATAAATAATACCCTGCGATTTAGCCTTCCGACTATTCCAATATACGGTAAACTCCCTTACAACGCGATTAATACGTCACACGTTCCATGAAATCGCGCTGCACGCAATTGCGAACAAAAGAAATCGTTTGCGACGGAGATAACAAGCTACGCTCTACCACCCTAAACGGTCAAATCCCACATTTTATTACAGCCCATCGTCCGAGAATCGCGTTATATGAAAAAAAAAACGTAATATCTTCACCGCATTCTAGAAACCCACGTCACACACTACTGTAGGATAAGATGTTAGGTGTCGTCGAAGCGGGATGCGGAATTATATTAAGTTGATAAACTTATTTAAAGATAAATGGAAGCACTAATATATAAATATAAATATAAAATGAAAGTAAAACTATGGCAATTCGACTACGATTTGGTAAACGGCAAGAAAACGCATCTATACTGGACTGATGTATATCGAACTGAACCGAATTAAAAACTGAGCCAAAACTGAGGTCGCATCGCAAACCGCGCCGACTTTTATGCGGACCTCTACCGCCTTATCTTAACACGTTGACTGCCATGGTGGTCACCGGTGACCGATGCAAAAGATTTGACTAAAAATGCAAAAAATTCGCAATGAAGCCAATTTGCAATCTTGTAAAAGCAATTGATATTGGAGCGGTGCTCAATACTTTGGCTTCCCACAACTCTGCGTTACCTTCATTTTACACTACTTAATCATATTCTGCAGTATTTCATCGCATCGCCGTTCTAATGTACCAAAATACGCTTGGCAGTCAAAGTGTTAATCCGGTAGGGCCCGATGGCCCGCGACAGTTTTATGCGTCGCGTCTACAGCCGTTTTCCGGATACTACACTACTCTACCGTACCTTCTAAAAAATGCACACCGACCAAAAATGTCACCCTTCCCAGCAAATGCCGCGATCGACCCCGCATCCCATGACATTCGCGCTACGTGTCAAAATGCGCCCAGCGCAAGGGTTAGGTCTGATCCCGCAACACCATGAACCGACACCGTCGAACTTCAGAAACAAAATCCGCGTGCACGCTTGCAGCGCTCAAAGAATTATGCCGTTCGGCGCCGGGGCAAAAAGTGGACGACGAACGCAGAAAGCGGGAAGCGCGACGAGGCCGAAGAGCGGTGTAACGCGCGTTACCGGTGTACACGCCGTCCGCCGTTTCCGCAATAAAAGATAGCGAGCGTGTCCGCCGATTACACGTTCCGCTGGTTAGTATGCGAACGGCCGCGCGCGCGAGTGTTTTCGGTCATTCCCGCTGGGGAACGACGACGCGTTTTCTCGCGCACTTTACGGCGGTCCGGCGAAAGGCCCGATCAGCGGGGGAGTCATTGGCAGCGGTCCAGAGCTGCCACCGGAACGACGCACGAGGGCAGAATGCTTCCGAATGGCCCCGCGGACCGCTCGATGAGAAGAAAAGGGCCGGCCGCGATAAATAGTCCGGCGAATCGAGTTATATACGCCGTATCCCCCTGGCTACTTGGCCCACTGCTGCCCCAAACACATGAATTATTTATAAAAAATTCTCGCGGCGCTTTTGCTCTCTTTTCGGTGCCCGCTCGGCCCGGCTGGCGTTTTTGGCTTGTTTGCGCCGAGCCTCGGGCACGGAGATGTTAAATCAAAAGTAATGCCCACGGTCCGCTCTGATGTTTCATTTAAACTTAGTAACAAAGAAAGAATTCTCTTTGGGGGCGCGCAAGCGTAACAAATCAGGCGCCGCGGCGCGGGCGTGAAATATTAAGGGACGCCGGTGATGCGTTTCTTGTCGCTGTTATTTTTTTTTTTTCACGGACGGACTAGTCGATGCATTAGAGTGGCGTGTTTTTGAATGCTGAATAACACCCGCGATGTTTGCGTTTTATTCGTTGCACAATAACCGGAAAATTGAGCGGCTTTGAGGGAGCGTGCACTAGAAATACCGGGGACACTTGATTAAAGTGGTTCCAACTCGAGTCGCGCGACGCAGACGGCGGAAAATACGCGTGTAGACGGAATGCAATTGTTAAAAAACAATCGGTGATATCTGCGCGAAGCACTGAGCGGTAGTAGAGATTTTATATCGCCGGTGAATGTGCGGGTTTAGGTATGCAAGATATTTTGAACACGGGAATAAGTTAGAGATGTTTCCGCTATACGTCATTATTACGCGACGCCGATTATATACTCTGCGAATTTGCGAGAGTCAGTAAAACAAGTGCCTGACGGACATCTGCAGGAAGTAATTGGCAATGCTCCAGGATTTGCGCCGTCGGAAGGAACACGACGACGCAGGAAGAGAATGAAAAGGAGTCGAGCGAGGCAGCGGAAAGTTGCATGCAGACATGCACAGAAAACGAGCAGGTCGACGTAAACAGGGAACTATAACAACGATAGAAAGGAAATCGCGATAACGCAAAAAGGTTGAAGAGTTTTCGAGGGCAATTCAAGCACTGGCTTATCATTTTTCCGTTTTCTTTTCTACTTTCAAGTCCTTTAAATAATTTCATTTCGTACATTTATCGATGACCAGTATTCGCCAATAACGAAAGCTTCGCTTTCACTGGCTTATCAATGTCTGTATCTCAGGGTCCGTTCTGAAGAAAGATGTAACGCCACTCTACCTTTCCCTCCGGGAATTTTCTAATTTCTTTGATGCAACGATTTTCTGCCCCGCGGCATCTACAAAGGTCAACGTAAAAAAGCTATCTGATGTACAGGCAAAGAATCGTTGGCGCGACGCCAAGGTTTACACCGTCGCAGGAGATGCAGAAGACGTAAAGTCAAGAATTAGCGGGACGGTGTAAAAATAGAGGAAAGCCTAGAGCCGGGACTACGGTGTGTAAATTGGATGACACTGCTAGGAATTGCAAGTTGGTGGCGTTGCCGCAAACCGGGACTTATTAACGCCGTCGGCGTCGCAGTTCAGGCAGAAACGTAGGTAGCCGGTGACTTAAGGGTCTGGAAGTTTCATCGATTCACGTAGACCAGGACTAACTCGTCAGTCGTAACCGGTTAAAACGTCGACGGCGCATCCATTGATTCGCCTTGGTAAACGATCGACCCGGGACTACCGACGCTCGGCGTCTCCGTTCTTTCTATCTCCCGTTCCTCTCTCTTATTTTCCGTCGACTCTTCGCCTCCATCTTTTTTCCCATCTATCCGCTCTCTTGTTCTCCGAGGTTCTTTAAACGAGAACGGATATCCGCGGAGATGAAATCGGCCGAGTGTGAGGAGCGATATCATTTCCTATCGTCGGTCGGAGAGGAATATTTCATCGTTTCTGATTTTATCCCGCCCTCTCCGCAGATGAAGAGAGGCAAAACCGACGAGGTTACGGATCTAATGGATCGAGGGTGGGGTGGCCGCGACAGACGGAATCGTATTACGTATCGGATAATGGGTTCGCGATTCTTAAACGTCGCGCCGGGACAGGCTCACTCTGTCTTCCGTAACCTAATAGATTTTTATATTTCCCAGAATACGCCGCCCGCCGTCTGATAATCGACGCACAGTCCTCCAGCCGCACAACTTCGTCGCACCGTTTCCGCGAGCCCGCCGTATTTTTGCATGGCCCGCGCAAAAATAGCACCCCGCACTCCGAGCAATTTTAATCCGACGACTCTCGGCGCCGTTAGTTATATTCACTTTATTAAGCGCGCGCGCCGCATTAAACGCGAACACGCAGCGACTAATCGCCTTAGCGGATTTGCGCCGACCGAAATCGGCGGCTAATCGACGGAGTGCCGCCCGCGAAATTGGTCGAAAATTTCGGGCGGCGCGTGTCAACCCGCGCATTGTGTCGCGATCTCGGTGCTGGGATCCGCACGCAGGCCGACCGCGATGGCTGACAGGTTAAAGGGCCGACTTCGCACGGTGTCGCGAGTCGCTGCGATCATCAACAGGTTCTCCGAATCAGCCAGGAGTCATTGGCAGTACTCCAAAGGCGAAGTTCGCCGGGGATGGGCTGGTCGGTCCACAGGTGCGCGAAACGGGCGAAACAAGGGGAGGCGGGCGAAAGAAAAGAGTTCTCCCGGGGCTCCGTGCTGGAAAAATTGACAAAGCGTCGCGAGAGAATGGAGGACGGCATGCCGTCGTAAACGTAGGCTCTTGTTGCTGGTTCGCGAGTCTTCAACGATCCTCGCTTACGAACATTCCTTTTCTTATCAAACACACAGGAAGTGGACACTTCGTTTGACATTGCTTCTGTTGACTGACTGCCTGGAATTGCCCCGAGTGTATCCTTGGGAACGCTTTATGATCGTTGCGTCAAAGACGAAGTTTCACAATTTGATGTCTATCTAGTCATGCGACGCGGCTGATTAGTTCACTTCGAGAGGAAAGTTTTAAAACGTATGACCGACGAGGACGGAGAAGCGTCGCCGAGGCGGTGCGAAACGCGCACGGTCATAACAGTCAGCCGGCGGGGTTGGCAAAAAGGATTGATTGATGAAGAGCGTTTATTGAGGATGTTTTTGTTCACTAGATAAAACACCGCGCTGTATTCATCGATAGGTTTACGCGAGCGCGCAGACATTTTTAAAGGAAAGAAAAGCACTTTATTCACTCCGGCGTAAAATACCTCGAGTGTCCGGCGGGGGGAGCCGTGAGAAACGACTCGCCGCAAGATGAAAAACTTGCATAGCATTAGTCACTGATTAACGCGAGGAGGGTTTGGTCCGGGTCAGAAGACACGAGCAGAATCTTCAACAGGTTTCTGTCAAGTGATAAATGGTGTAACGTTCGCCGCGGGTCCAGGGAGAGTCGTCGGAGGTCTCCCATTCCAAAATGTCACACGCGGACGTTCGATCGAAACGCGCGAACTCACTGCCTCGAATCATCGAAATCCGTTCGAAAACATGTCCCCCGAACTTGTTAAGCCAATTAGGATAACGGAACGCGGCGCCGGGCTATCGTCGTTAATCAGCGGAAATTTAATAACTAGCCCGAAGAATGAAAGCAACCGTACCGAATGTATCTCATTCACCGAAACGACCGCTGTCAGACGCGTGACAGCCAGCGTCAATGCCGCCGCGTCAAAAAGCGCAGCGGGCATTGAAAGCGAGCCATTATACGCGAACGATGAGAGAACTTTTGTTTCCCGGCCGGCGATGGCAAAAATCCAATTCCCCGAACGATTCGGGTCGCGCACACGTTTGAGCGAGCGTATGCGGCGTAAAAGCCTCCGCCGTGGCAACGACGTGCGTCGTTCGTCGAAGACACTGACCGGCTGGTTAAGCTGGTCCATGCAAAAAAGATCATCAACAGGTCCCCGCCGAAGTGCGTAGATCGGGGACGGCGCGCGAGACATTTTTCACCCTTCCGCGAACGTCTGGCAAGGCGATCCGCGGGACGTGGCCTGAAAAACGGAGCAAAAGGAAGCGACGCGCGGAAGGCCGGAAGACTCGAAGACAGTAACAGACTCCCGTCCGACGTAGTATCCGCGCCGACAGCGAGAAATAAAGAAACAGCGCCGTGTAGCCCCAGACGTCGTTGTCCGGTGTCATGGTGGTGTATAGCCACTTACCCGATTAAAAGCTCTCCAGTATGGTGTTTCGAGGGTGGGCGGTAGGGGTGGTCTCTCGTTTCGAAGACGACGAAAACGACGACGACGGCGACGACGACGTTGAGGACAGGTGCCGTAGACGTAGCCTTAAAAGCATAGCACTGTTCGCGGGGCCTTTTCGTGTATATGGCTAAGGGGGCAGATTGCCGCGCGCGCGGTTTCACTCGTGGGGGTGTCGCGGTGCGACTGTAGCACAATCGCTACCCTCTCACGCTCTCACGGCCTCCGTACCTCCACTCTCCACCCTCACCATTCTCCCTCCCTCTGCCTATCTAGCCACCCCTCTTGCTCCCTCTCTGCCTCTCTCTCTCTCTCTCTCTCTCCCTTCGCCGCGCGCGCTCCCTTTCTCGTGGCCCTCTTTCTTCCACTCTCTCTCTTCCGCGCCCCTGTCGCACTCACTTTTTCCCTTGTCTCCCTCGGGTACTGGCAATCGGTTCCTCTCGTTCGCGCACCCTGCCGCTCCGGCCTTGTCTCCCTCTTCGTCTCACGATCTCACCCTCTCCGGCACGCTCTCCTCCGACGCTCTTTCACTCTTTCTCTCCCCCTCTTCCCGTCTCTATTTTGCGCTCTTCCCGTCTCTTTCGGTCCCCCTTGCGCTCGCACCCCACTACTAAGCGGACCAAGCCACTCCTGCAATACCGACGTGCCTTTTCGAAAAGCCCTCTCTCGCGGCTCTCTCGTGATCGTCGAGGTGGCTGCCTGACGGGGTGGCTGACTGACTGGCTCGGCTGGATGGCTGAACGCACTTTTGAAAGTCGCGCACGATCGGCCGAGCGTCCCGCGCATACTCCCCGCGGCAAAGTCGATGCGGGATTTACGGATACGGCCGTAGTACGTTTCGGCTTTTCAATCGGTTTTCGCGAGCGAATTATCCCCGCGGGATCGATCGGCCGCGGATCGATTCGCGCGCCGTTGTTCGGATTATCGCGCCGCGCGTCTGGATTATTTACGGAGCACGGCGTCGCGACGCGATGCGTGGCTGCTGCGGAGAAGGTATCCGTTCTCGTCGCGGCGAATTTATGCCGGTTACGTCACTTGCAGAAATTGAAGTAACGCTTCTTCGTGCCGGCGCGCGACGGTCTCGGGACGCGCTGGCGGCGAAGTTGTGCGTCCCGCAAATCGGATTCGATGATAACGGGTAGAGCGAAATGTGTACGGAAAGCGCGGAGTGGTGTACGTGATGATACGGCGCGCAAAGGTAGAGCGTCACTTTTAATATTCATTGGATTGCTTTGAATCTGATGCCGGAAGGTGTTATTGAGCACGCGGGAGTAAGAGAAACTGTGCGTTCAGTGAATCTTTGCATTATTAATTAAGGGGGGTTGGTGACGTAAAAGGAAGCGGGAGATTCGAATATGGAAATGGATAAGAGAGAACGATAGAGAGTGGGACGACGCTCTCGGTTACATCGAACCCCTAATATCGCACGTATCCATGTAACGCTCGCTTAGACTGCGTTACCGAGTGCGCTTGCACGTAGTCTGCACGAACAGTTTTCAATATGTCATTCAGCTGACAGCGCGGTAAAGATACTTGCATATGCACTCGGTTGATTTCCTGTGTACTTTGGGCGTTGTTCTATTTTACTCACGATTGCCCGAAAAAAGATGACGTATAACGGTAGCAATTATCTTAATCTATTGAGGAAACTCCCAAAAATTCGGTGACTTCACCGAGATATAAACAATATCACCAAAAGCGGGTTTAGATCAGCACATACGAACATTAAAGCCCCGTTTATTTTTATGTTTGTGTCTGAACGGAAAGTGTAACATCTATCGTACCAATGCAAATATATACACACTCTTTTATTTTGACTTTTTTTGTGTCTAAATGGAATGAATATTGTTGATGAAAATGTAACACCTAGCGTCCAGCCCCGAAAACGATGAAAACGTTCCACGAGCGTAAGGTCTTTAGTGAAGGTCGACAATCGAGGCTAAGTCTGTTTAGCGACCAACAGCTGAACGCTTTCCGCCGTAAGGGCTCTTTTTCCGAATTAAGTTTGCCCAAGAAAAAGTTGACACATAACGGTAACAATTATCTTAATCTATTGAGGAAACTCCCAAAAAATCGGTGACAGCACCGAGATATAAACAATATCATCAAAAGCGGGTTTAGATAAGCACATATGAATATTACAGCCTCGTTTATTTTTATGTTTGTATCTGAACGGAAAGTGTAACATCCATCGTACCAACGCAAAACTATACACACTCTTTTATTTTGACTTTTTTTGTGTCTAAATGGAATGAATATTGTTGATGAAAATGTAACACCTACCGTCCAGCCCCGAAAACGATGAAAACGTTCCACGAGCGTAAGGTCTTTAGTGAAGGTCGACAATCGAGGCTAAGTCTGTTTAGCGACCAATAGCTGAACGCTTTCCGCCGTAAGGGCTCTTTTCCCGAATTAAGTCTCGCGAAGTTATGATTTCATCGTCCCGAACGCTTTTATCGAACTGCGCGAGCGTGCACGAGAGCGAGCACACACACACCTACATACACCGATGCGTGCATACATACACACACGGACGCACACTCATTCAGGAGGAGTGCGAGGCGGGCGTTCGAAGCGCCGTTCGTAACCTTCTCTCGAAATTCCATTAACTTTGCGCGAAAATTCCGGAAACGTTTCAGGAAAATTCTGCCAACGAAATAATTCCCTCTCGCGCGATATCGCGAGAGAATCTCACCCACGCGCTCGCGCCAGAAGCGTGCCACCGCGGCCCCCGGGACTGAAAGAGAACGTTCATTGTTATATATTTCGCTTGTTTCCTGATTACGAGCGTGCATGCATATTTAAACAGGACTACTACGAATGGGATACGGGACTAGCTGGGGGGAGGGGTAAAAACGTATACGCAAGGGCGGAATAGGTAAGCGCCGGTGTTTTTCAGCGACAACGCGCGTGGCCGCATTAAAATATCAATGAAACTCCGGGAAATGAAGTGCTTAAGTTGGAAAATTAAAATAAGCCGTACGTTCTCCCGGCAATCTGCTTATGCGTTAATCCTTTCGACATCATAAACTCGCGCGGCAGCGGCGCACAGACGTGATGCGCCCTAATATTGTTGGAATTTTCGTCGGCTCTTTGAACGAACGCGACGGCGTAGTACGATTACACCCGATATATAGATACTGTGATAAGGGTAAATAATTTAACGGGGTAACCGGGTAAATCGATTGCGCCCGCCGGTACAAATTTCGGCGCAGATGCGGCACTGATAAGCCTATTGCAAATTTGCATGCGCATCGGTAAAATCGGTCAGCTCAAGAGGGTTAGCGTCGGCGGTTGTTGAGACCGCACGCGCGCACCTATACGCGGCGGGATCTTGCGAAAATGCGCGTGCAATCGACGAGAAGCTATCCCATGATGGATGAACCGGGCTCCGGAAAAATCTAGAGCCACGCGTCGCTGCAATGATAGGAGGCAACCTGTATATCGATATCGAAATGCATTGAAACTGACGCGCGGATCGAATTCCTATTTCTGAATGTTTTCGCCCAACCGGTCCTGGCGCTCGCTCGCAATTAAATCCCATCATACCGAAACTAGAATCTAGAATATAGAAGCAGACTCCGAAAAAGCCGAAGCTGCGCGAAAATATTGACTCTCTTTTTCCATTCGCGACGAGGTATGTTTGACGTATACGACATATATCCCCCGTCCATCTCTGCGAACTTTCAGAGGTACGCCAACATTCGTTCACAGCGGTAGGAGAAGATCCGCGCGGTATTCGCGGATCTGTTCAAATTTTCGAATGAATGCCCCGGTGCCACGTGATTTCCGAGGAACTCGCCAAGAAGTAAGAGAAGACCGCTCATTATTCGACTCACCCGGCTTCGCGTGCCTCAACCTGCTCCTGGAACGGAGTCCTTTGTTTCGGGCTGAATTTTCAGCGGCACGGGATGACGGTAGACGCGAAAACTCACTCTCTCTATCTATCTGTCCAACAATCTTTCTTTTTCTTCCTCCTGACGTCACCCCGACATTCTTTTTCGGGTGGGTTAGGGGCGAGACGGGGCCGCGTTCGATATTAGGAAATACCTCCTGCCAATTCCAAGGTATATAAGGTGAGCGCGCGTTCTTACAAAAACCATGGGGTTCGGCGCAGATCGGCTCGATCCGAATTGGTTTTAGAGTAAGAATTTTGATACGCTCGCCGAGGGCGACAAACCATTCCCGTCGAGGGTGGCATTCGAAACGCCCCGATTATTTATTTATTTCCCCCCGGTATGTCGTGCAACGCGGTCGTGCAGCAGGAACCCTCAGAAAAAATGCTAATCGGGATAATGACAGACGATGCCAAAGTGTAGTATACAGGCATACCCAAAATCTGTCGCTAACGACTAAACTACCGATCGGCTTCAATCATCGGTTCAATTTACATATTTTAACGCTGGACGAATGAACCCGCAAAGCTAAAACGAAAAGTTCCCCAAACTCTGTCTACCAAGCACCGACGGATCCACGTCGCAACAAACGCGCAGCGCAAAAGTCGCTGAGCTCGATCCCCGTCGAACTTTCGTCGCGCCGTGACTTTTCCACCGTTAACCAATGGTCGCCGCAAGATTGGCTCGTGAAAGGTATTTCTGCCGTGCCGATCGAAATCGAACATAAATAAGATAATACCGCTGCGTATCCTCGAGACAAGAGAAGGCTGCGGGCGGGGCAGGCGGCATCGAAAGCGAATAGGTCGACTTATGAGGAAGAAAACCGAATGGGCCAGGGATGTGAGCGGAAAGAGATAGCCGTCAGGGAAACTGAGGGGAAGAGGGCAAGAGATCCAGTGAGGCGGAGAGTACAGACGACCGAAGACAACGGCTAAGAAATGCTACACGAGTAACGTGGGTCGGTATAAAATAAAGGATGGCCCGGTTCGCCGGAGGCGTCCCCTCGTCTATCGCCCAGCAATATCAGCGAGAATTGAAATAGTCGTGATATTTCTTTGAGAGGTGAGAGCGAAACAGACCGCGAGCGGGGGAGAGGAGGAAGTGAGCCGATAGGAGGAGGCAGGCGAGAGAAAGGGTTCGGGCGAAGGAGCAGAGAAATAATAAAGGAGAGAAATAGAGTTTGCGGTATACGGCCGACGCCGCGGGAAAAATGGAAACGTTAGCTCGGTCGTCCTTTACAATCAGATTTCTTGCCAAGGCGCTCCATCAGCGCACCGATACACGGGCCCTTCGTCGCCCTCGACTAATGGAGAAGAGAGAGCTATTGGACGACAATAACGCCTGAAACAAAGGAAACGATGGTGTCGCCGGAAAAGCATCCGCCCAGCGCGATCGTTGACCGAGTTTCGCTGGTCAGAGGCGATAAGGGTGAGAAGGGTCGATTCGTGAATTAGAAAAATTGCTCTTCAACGCTGTTTGCTCTTTAGGTCGGAATCAGAAATGAGAGGTGCAGGCGACGGGTTTTCACGTTTTACGTAAGTTTGTCGGATGCTCGGTGTATTTAGCATTAGTCGCGGAGAGGGCCGTTTGTAATGCAAAAACTTCATGAATACGATTTTCCCGGAGGGTTAGATGCCGTGCATGATACTGAAGACGCTCTACGTTCAGAGCCTCGTGCAGATAAAAAGTCATTTTTATATTATAAAATTAACCCCCTCCAAGACGTTCACGATTTCATTAAAATTTTTAAATAATCCCACTTTTTCACGCTAATTTCGTTTTAATATTAAATTTACATATTTGCACGCCGTGCGATTTTCCATTATTTTTCATTATTATACCACGGGCTCTACGGTACTTACATTTTTCATAATAAAAACGTTTGTACGCACCGATTTAACCGCCGATTTAATTTGCCATATCGCGCTATTCACAGTGTGTGATATTAGCGTCATCCGATCGGCAGCGAAACGTCACCGAGAATCCTCGCTTACCGCGGCCAGCACTTTCATTCACACATCCCGCGTGCACGCGAATGTGAAAGGGCTGCTCTTCACGGCCCCGCATAAAAGCGTCACAGATCGCGCCGTCTCGCAATCAGATTTCTCGCCGTGACGCACCGTCAAAGAGTTTGACGCGCGAGCCTTTTGTCGCGAGCCCGTCGGAGCGTGGCTGTTAGTCAACAATGACAGGAGCGGCGAAGGGCAGCAGAAACGAAGCACCTCGTTGACCGAGTCTACCCGCGATCACAGACTGTCCGCAGGTGTTGACCACTCCCCGTGACCTACCTCCGACTAACGCAAATAGTTCCGACCGTCTGTAAAAAATAATCGCGTACGCCCACTTATTTCCCGGGAGACCGTCGTTCCGCAGATTCCGCCTGGCGCGCTCACGTTCTAGGCATAAATTGGACCATTGTCTTCACGCCCGTTCGATAATTAAACCCGACAGGCTGAGCCCGATTCTACAAACACGAGGCGAATATTCGACGGTAAGGCGACAGACAGTGCGCGGTTGGCCTGCGGTGAAAGTGCGGGGTTAATATTTTAATTTGCGTCGATCGACGTCGAGGAGACCGAGTATCGACTGCGCCGCGCTCAGAGGCAATATTGTCGGGAGCTAACGAACTTTTTCATCCTTCCCGTTCGCTAGGAAATCGTCCGTAGCCGGAGGAAAGCGGCGGGATAATATTGTGGGCAGGAGTGCCGGCGGAGTGGCCAATTAACGTGTAATACCTGTTCGAAAATCTTTATGAGGTCCTACGAAAGCAGAGTGTATCCGGGCAACGAAGTGAAGATGCCTGCCCGGGAAGGTCCTCTCAAGAGGAAGCAATAACTAGGTGCTGTTAGGGTGCATCTTAAGGACCCATAGCCTCTTGTGTAATCACGGTGCGCCGAAGGAGTTAACCCGAAACGAGGCGGAAAAAGGACCAAAGCTTACAAATTATATCGCGTCTTAAGGGCCAATAGCCATTTTATAATAACAGCCCTCTTCATTCCTCACTCCCGCGCTCGCTTATCTCATCCTTAAACCGTTACCTAGCCCGGGAAAATCCGTTTACGGGAATGGATAGTGTACTCGTTTCCCCACAAAAGGATTAGCTTTCCCGTTTCTTTGTTTTATTCCTGTTGCGGCGCAGGGTGTCCTTTATGTCCTCTGTGTGTCTCCGCTCAAACGTGGTCGGGAGACGCGAACTAGTTCAAGATTAAAATCGGAGGATAAACTCGATTTCTTGAACTCCGGTGATACGGCGAACCTGTGACGCTCGTGCGAGCACGGAGGGAATCGGCTGATTCCAATTTGCATACGTGACGATTCGGCGCGCCGCAAAAATGGCGCACGGACGGCGGACGATGGGCGAATAAGCCGGGAAGAGGAATCGATAACCGAAATTGGCTTTATTAAAGATATTGCGACCGTCAATATGTCCGGAGTTCATTGGGCGCGCGTTACTTTTATCGCGTCAAATTTACTTTCCACGCTTTCGCATCCCGACGTCCGGTATTGGTGCCTTTCGGTCGTGCAGATTTGATAGCGATTTGAAACTCCAGCGGACTTCGCAGTCGATGTATCAAATTAGCGTCGGGTCGGATTAAGCTGAAGAAACATATGACATCGTCATAGCAGAATATAAATTCACATCCATCAATTCGTAACTCGGACAATTTTTTTATATGTTCTTGTTTTTGCCATCCGCTAGTGCCATTTTCATCCACTCCGCCGTGGACTTTAATTCTGTTTGCTAGTATTGAACAAAAGCCCGGATCGCAGAAATACTGATTGTATCACTTTACTTATACACATTTTGCATCCTGCACTCCGTTGTATATTGAGCTCGGCATCAGTCTGATGATTCTCACTGGGATAAAAGAATCCATGACTTTGACTGCATCCGCGTTTGATAATTGACGATTTTACCACATTTAGTTTCTCACTCTCTGACAAACGAATCCATGACTTTGATTGCATCCGCATGGAGACACATTTGTAATCTATTTTGGTCATACTAACTAAATCCTTAAATTGGCTCTCATTTCCTACGATAAAAAAGAATCCATAACTTTGACCGCATCCACGTCGGGACGTAGTAATACTGCCTAAATGTTTCGACTATTTCTTACCCGTCCTCCTCATGAAAATTTCTTGCTTTTAACACTAGGTTTACGGGACCCGTCAATTTGATGGATTTCAAACTTTGAAATGAAACACGCAAAAAACCATAGCAATAATCTTAACTACTTTGCATCGTAAATTCATAATTTCATTAAAAGAGTTTATACACACAATTATTATTTCCTTAAGCTTTCTAAATTGTGAAATTTGTATGTGGTATACCTATCTCTACGAAACCCGTCAAATTGACGGATTAGCTGTGTGATCCTCGCGTCGTTCGAAACTCAAAGCATGCAGCAGTTAAATGTTGTATCGAAAAGATATTCGGAAAAAAAATCTTGACTTATCAATATTTTATCTTTACGTGAAGCCTTATATTGTTTAACTCAGACTTAGTTTGAATAAATTGATTTTTTAATGTAAATACGTATTTTCACCTACCCGTCAATTTGACGGGTGCTCGTAGAGATAGGTATATAAGAAACGCCCGTAAACCTAGTGTTAAAAGATACTTCCCCTCGCCATTCTGTTGCGTGCACCTTCACCCCTGTCATTAGAATAACTCCCGCGAATCTCCATTTCTTTCGCCGACCGACTCGCAGCCGATATCCAAAGTCCCGGCGTATGCGAATTTTCCTGGCGGCATCGGGCATCGGCTGAGTTTAATATTACTGTTAGAACAGCACCTACGAGCGCTCGCGAGAGAAGTTGCGGTCCGAGAGTCGACGTGGAAACTCTCGCCATAGCTTCCAACTTCCGTCTTGATGAGACAAGGACGACGGCTTGCGAGAAGGCGTGGAGATGAACGAGGAGGAGTGCCCATGCTGCGCGTAGAAGCGCACGACTACGATGGGTAGGGAACACCGAGTTTCTGGATTCTGCGAACCATAGCAGTTCAAACGGTGTAATACTTCAAAAAGACCTCCGCTCTTAGGAATTGTCGTAACCAGTTAAAGTGACTACCCTCCAGATGTCGTATTTTCGCTCGCGGAAACGTCTCGCCTCTTCGTGGAAACGGCACGCCGCAGGGAACATGCGAGGGCGAAATTTTGATCGGTGTTATCGCGCATGGAGCGGCTTGTCTCCGAATTTCGCGAACGTCTGCCGGCTGCACCGACTTTCGCGATGGCTAGCTACGCTTGTTAGGTTTTTCGCGTTAACCTAGTCGCGTGGTCGTACTACGCTGTGATGGATTCCGTGTTTATCTGGTTAAACGCTATGACAGACGTACCATCAAATTAATGAACACACGACTATTTTAACACTTTGACTGCCACGGCGGTCACCGGTGACCGGTGCAAAAGATTTTACTAAGAATGCAAAAAATTCGTAATGAAGCCCATTTGTAATTTTGTAAAAGCAATTGATATCGGGACGGTGCTTCAATACTTTGGCTTCTAACAACTCTGCGTTACCTTTATTTTGCACGATTTAATCATACTCTGCAGTATTTCATCGGATCGCAGTTCTAACATAGCAAAATACGCTTGGCAGTCAACGTGTTAACGATGTAGAATTTTTGTCGCTCTTCGTTATAATGTACGCGCGTTGGGTTCGTAAAGGAAACAGGAATTGTTGTATCGTTCTCTCTCATAGGTACGGCGTATGCCAGTTTCCTGGTTTGCATAATTAAATTGTAAATTGGGTTAGGGAAGATCTTTTGCGTGATAGTATATCTGTTGTTTCTGTCCGGTTTCTCCTTTAGATCTGAGTAGCCCCCCATCCAATACCGGCCATTGCTTATTTAGACAATAATGTACCAAGCTTAAATTTCCACAAAGTATTAGCGGGATGAGCTCAGAGGCAGAGTTTTCAGATTCCATAATTGGTCATATTTCCTACAGAATCGCGGAGAGGTATTGCGTAAAAGTTTATCTAAGTAGCAAAAAATTTTAGGAGGCAACAGAAAACATACGGACAGTTATTTTATGTGGACGGGTTTGTTGTAGATTTAAGTTCTATTCCAATTGAGTATGGAGGGATATGACGCATTGAACATTCCCAACCTACGCAGAATTTTGTCCTATTACCCTCCCTATTTTATTACTGAACCGCTGTAACAAAGGTTCTAAACCAGTTTTTTCTCGCACGTCTGCTCACACCTCGACACTGAAACCTTCCATATAATATTAATCTGGTACGTGAAAACGGCAAGCTGTTACAGCCGTTTCACAGCGCTGCAACAATCGGGGGGAAGTTTTTCACCGTAAAACGTTACGAGCCAATGTCTGCAGGCCATTTGACGGTACAGAAGTTTAACTATTGAGCGATCACGAATTGAATGATTAACGAACACATCCGATCTAACCGTCACAATATGTATCTCAAGCCGACGTTAAACTGCATTCATGCGCTTTCAGTTCCCACCGACAAAAACCCAGTAAACGCATTTCTTAACTATCTGCACAGAGCTGATTACGTAAAACTAAAATAACTAGAACCCCAAAGCAGCCGTGCGGGCAAACTTCAAGTTTCAATCAATTACGTTCGTTCAAAGCATCCGCGTTCGGCGTGTAGGAAAAAATGTACATATATCTACTCAGCCTACTGCATAGCAACAGTACAACCGGTGGACGCGTGGAACGAAGCAACAATCGAAATGCCGATTGCTCCTAGCCACTTGCGCTATAAAGACGTGCCACGCACGTCGAGATGCTTTTATTCGAAAGTCGCCATCGACATGTATACCACGTCGATAGGCATTTGTCGCAGAAGCAAAAATGACCTGTCTTTTACATAGACGCTGCTACTACATCAATAGCTGCTACTAGGCTTTATGGCGAATTTTTTGCATTTATAGTAGGATCTTTTGCGCCGGCGGTCAATAGTTCAAATCTTTTGTGCGGCATCAAGGTAACGCCTTACCGCATGTTATATTGTAGAGCGCGGCAGCCGAAAAATAAATCGTAGCGCAAGTAGCAAGGACCCGTGCCTTTGAAAACACATACCTAGCAGTAGTATCACGAGAGTGCAGGAAGATGCATCGGACAATACAGAGTTATAACCAAACGACGACATAATTGTAGGGACATAAGATGTTAGGTGTCGTCGAAGCGTGATGCGGAATTATATTGAGTTGAATAAGTTTATTTAAAGATAAATAGAAGCACTAATATATACATATAAATACAAAAATGAAAGTAACACTGTGGCAATTCAACTTCGATTCGGTAAACGGCAAGAAAACGGATGTATACTGGACTGGACTACACTCTGAACTGGACCTAAACTGAACTATAACTGACTGACAACTCAACTTAAACTGAACGACAACTTAAAACTCTGATCTATTACTAAGCTCGCGTCGCAAATGGGTCCGCCTTTTATATGGACCTCTACCGCCTTATCTTAATCTGGTGGTCCGTCACAATTTTATGCGACGCAACTACGGCCGTTTTCCTGATGCTACATAATCATCGCCAGTATCCTGTCCCCATCCGTCTCTCTCCCCCACAACTGCAAACACTCGTCAAAACAGGACTCCAGCCGTCGAGGAGCCGTTGCAGAAATATCGACGACAATATTTCCCCCCACAAATCAAGCCGCACCGTACTAAGCCGATGCGGCGGTGCGCAAGCAAAAGTTCGAACGTCTGAGATCCATCGGAAATCACTTTCGGCGCGGAATTGTTTGCCGATTACGAAACGGCGAGTCGCGGAATCCGCGGCAAGTCGCGTAGCCCAGCGTCGGCATCGACTAAGTTTAATATTACCATCAGAACGCCTATGAGTCTCGCGGGAGGAAGTTGCGGTTCGACGGTCGACGTTGGAAACTCCTGTCACCGCTTCCAACTTCCGTCTTCGAGGAGAGATGGAAGTCGGCGCGGAAGGAGTGGCTGCGCGACGAGGACAGTCGAGGATACGGAGAGCAAAGGTGCTGCCTCGAGCTCGCGCGAGACGTCACGACATGCCGAAAGGGCTAACTTGACGTCGCCTTCTCTCCTCGTTTGCGGAGATATTGGCTGGAGTGGAGGCGAGATGAATCTTGCAGGAGCAAAGTTCGACTGAGTGACAATTCGCCCTAACGCAAGATGTGCATTAATCATGAAAATACGAAGAATGCAATGAAAGCTCCGGGGGAAACTTAGCGCGTCCCCCGGTGCGTGGAAAATTAAATGCAGCGAAGTAACTCGAAGTTGTGCCAATATTTTGCCTCTGCTACCGACGATTGTTGCGGAGTTAACGCGATACGTCGTTCTTTGTGTCACGATCCGCGATATTAACGGTAAATGTGAGAGAAATACTTGGGCATGCGAGATTAGCCGGAGAAATGTGTAGATATACGATGTACAGAATTTGAAAATTGGACGCCCGAGGCGGAAGCGAATTGGAATACATACGCGTATCATACGGGTTGGCGAAATTTGGTCGAGAATAATAGTAACCGCTGCTGCTATTTTGTTGGTAAAACCCGAAATCCGTCAATTAAGTACATTCAGTACTAAGGAAGTAAATGGTCCGAGACAACTAAAATACGTGTGAATACTTTACGGCCGCTACAAACAATTACTGCAAAGCTGCATAAATGCATTGCATCTATCACGCAAATATGTTGTCTTATAAAAAATTGTGACACGTCTCCACGTGCATTCTCGTGTAAAAGTACAAATCGGCGTCACATTATTAACACTAGGTTTACGGGCGTTTCTTATATACCTATCTCTACGAGCACCCGTCAAATTGACGAATAGGTGAAAGTACGTATTTACATTAAAAAATCAATTTATTCAAACTAAGTCTGAGTTGAACAATATAAGGCTTCACGTAAAAATAAAATATTAATAAGTCAAGATTTTTTTTCCGAATATCTTTTCGATACGACATTTAGTCTGCTACATGCTTTGAGTTTCGAATGATGCGAGGATCACTCTAGTAAGCGAATTCGTTCAATACGAAGTAACATGACACCCGAGCCACACAATTCGCTTTGTCACATTATCGAGGCGCTATTGAGATAATGAGTTGGGGGCATCTTAGACTTTTCTTTCACTCTTATACTTACTATTGGAGGAATAATTTTACAAACGAAGCAAATATATAAGGATTGTTTACGTAATCAGCTAACCCGTCAATTTGACGGGTTTCGTAGAGATAGGTATATCACATACAAATTTCAAAATTTAGAAAGCTTAAGGAAATAATAATTATGTTTATAAACTCTTTTAATGAAATTATGAATTTACGATGCAAAGTAGCTAAGATTATTGGTATGGTTTTTTGCGTGTTTCATTTCAAAGTTTGAAATCCATCAAATGGATGGGTCCCGTAAGCCTAGTGTTAAGAAAGTCAATGCTCCGAGATAACTAAAATACGTCTAAATACTTTACGCCGGCTACAAACAATTACTGCAAAGCTGCATAACTGCATTGCATCTGTCACGCAAATATGTTGTCTTATAAAAAAATTGTGTAGAATGTCGAGGAAATTGTGACACGTCTCCACGTGCATTCTCGTGTAAAAGTACAAATCGGCGTCACATTATTACAGGGCAAAGGTCGCCGATTTTATTCAAATGCATTTCGCTGGAAGATGCCGGAGAACTATGTCGTGTTAACCATGTAATGCAAACGAGAATCTCTCGCGATGTGTCCGCATCACCTTTGCGCCCGAGAACGCGGACGCAATTATTTATCGCTCACCGCAAGCGAGCAGGAGAACTCTCGGACTGCCCGAAGGCACCAACATTAAGTAAGTTTAATATTACTGTCAGAACGCCTACGAGACTGCACGGGAGGGCTGTGGTCAATCCATCGACGTGAAAGTTCTTGCCACGTTCCTCGCAAGATGGAAAGTACCTAGGCGCTCAAAGAAAGGAAATGACGAAGCATAAACTGCAAAAACCAAAAACGGACGAGGTGGCGACAGGGCGAAGACTTACAGCTAAAGGAAGTTGATGGAACGTGGTTTCTCGGAAGTAAGCCGATTTTTCCGAACACGCGTGCGCAGATAAGCTAACATATTAACACCCCGTCGCGGTCACATCCGCAGTTCATTATTCCTTTGTCTGTCCAAACATTCTGCCTTTCTTGATCCGTAGGGACAATTCCGGAAACTTTCGTAATTTTGCCTTTCAGCAATCTTTTTATTGAGCACGGCAAAGAGACCAGTCTTTCGACACTTTCGATGCTATTCATTCATACAATGTTTGAGTGAAAAAAGATCAGTTTTGTGATCCTAAGGAATTGAGTTTACTATTATTGAAATAACACATTTTCGTTGTGACAGTATAACATAAATTACTTGGTAGTATATTATAAACTGAAGCCTTTTTATATGTTGTTTAGTTTGTTTATTAAGAAAATAATTTTTGCTCTATATATTTCGAAACCAAACAGAAATCCCTCTTCAAGAACTTTATACTTTGAAATGACAATAATTAATATGGTTAAAATTTGCTTCGCGATACCTAATACCAGCACTATGCTAATTTGCCCATAGTGGCGGCCAGATTAATTAAATATCAATCGGAATTCACATCACGGATTACAAACTCTATGTGATAACTTGATATCAGAAAACATAGGTACGATTTCTTTTGCTTCCTCAAAAATAATATTTCGACGCAGCCAATCACTAGATAACAGAATCAGTTGCAACGACTGACAGAAAGGCCAACACAAGCATAACCAAACATGAGCGTCCAGGTAATGAATAAACAAAAATCTATAAGGAATTAAAAATCCGTAATAACGCAACCGGCGACACTAGATACGCATATGTAGCGTTGCCGAAACCTGTAGCAACACCTGACGAGAGCGTAACGAGCAAATGACTAGACTCGCGGCGAATATAACGAACAAGCAGCTGCAAAAAGGAACCGAAAACACGCAACAAAGCGGCGCACAATCCGAAGACACACGGTTAAAGAAGACCGACGAAAAGCGTTGCGCGGACGGACAGAAAGGATAACGAAACGGCGCCATGGACAAAAAACAGTCGAAGAAGAGGTGGAAAAAGGATGATACGGATACCGGTGAAGGGAACCGCCTTCTTTCACCGCAGGCTCTGTCGTCTGTGTACCGGCATTGCACTGTTTGCATAGTTGCTCCGTTTACACTCGCCTCCACCTCGCCCTCCCCTTTTCCCGGGAGGATTTTCCTGCGCGGGATTACTGCTGCCGCGTCTCGCCTGTTATAAGAGAGGTGTCAGTGGCGCGGATCTTTTCCGCCGTTGCTTTAATGCGGCTCGTCGTAATAATTAACTTTAAAATGCCGTAATGCCGCGTTAACGGTCCGCCGGGAGGCTAATAAAACAACAGGACGTCCCAATGGACGTCGCGACCTGCCTTTGACTCTTTGCCGGGCAGCGTCGATTTTTACGCGGCTGCTTGGCTTGCGCGTAATTTCTCGGACAATTTAACCCTTTCGGTACTACACTCCATGATACGCTGCTTACGTACGACCACAATCCACCGTGGCACATTTATCGTGGACCTTTCATTGTTGCGTGTGCCTATTCTCGATCAGCCGTACCATTCATCAAAAATGTCCTTCTTCTCAAAAATTCATTGTCGAAACCTTTTTAACTCTTTGACAGCTGAATACTTTCGGCCGAAGCTCGCTGACGACGAAACAATTTTCGCTACTGTGAATTCTATAGATTGATTATGTGAGGCGCAACTAAGTTCTAATGATAATTCTTCATTACACCAAACTAAATAATGCAAGGAAATTATTTGATACACAACGCATTTGTATTCATCTCGTACATTGATAATTGTGGCTGCAATAGGTATGAAATCGAAACAATTGGGGACGTTGATATGCACCGATAGTCGACACGGATAGATTTCGGCCGACGCATATATGCGTCCATAGCAGTCAAAGGATTAAACGTAAGCGTAAACTGAAATTGTGGACAAGACCACCGTAGCGAAAGGGTTGAGACTGGCTGTTGCGAGAAGAGCTGTGTAGAAACGGATATTTTACCGTCCAAGGTGTACGAAGTGCAGAAGCAAAATGCGAAACGGTGGGTGTTGTTTGTTCGATGTGGAATGATACGTTTTAGTGGTCGGGGCGGTGGCGGGTAGTCGGTGACTTCATAGACGGGCGGGTAGCGATAAAACATAGCGGGGTCGAGACTCGCAGGTTGTGAAGAGGTTTTTCATTGAATGCGGAGTTCGAACTCCGAGAACCTTTGCCTTGAGGCTGGCGCGTTGCCAGATTAAATATTGAGTTTCTCATGCAGTAGTACAGGTGTACGTAGGAATAGGTTTAGCGTAAGGTAGTACTGTATATACAGTTGGATCTTGATCGCCGCGATCAAAACCATAGGCATACCGAGTGACCACATTCCAACTACGTAGTACATTGTATTAATACATATGATGTAGTGGATTACTTGGGCCGTTATTGTTAATGGAATTAGAAACTTGTTCGGCGTGTTTCGGTCGATAAATTAATATGTTAAATTTTATTACGTGGACATCTGACCTTTTGAGACTAGATCCATGCATTTATCAAAGAAGTACATTTTTGTACTCTGCTTGATAAACGTACACACCAAGTTTTGAAGCGTCAGGTTCTTGATTAATAAATCTACAGACAAGCGCGAAACCAATTTCTAATTCCATTAATTTTATTCCACTAATTCCGTTAACATTATTTCTCTCGTCTTCCCTATAAAAATTTCGAATAGAATTTTTTTAGCGCTTATCGGTTAATTAATTTCAGCATATTAATTTATGGAATGCTACACGCCGAACGTATTTTTAATTTCGCCATACAAACGCATAGCACCGCGACCATCACTTTTCCCATTTCCTCCACTTCAATTCCTGCTTTGAAAACTTCCAGCATTAACAAACATCTAACAAACTATTTTCACCTAACTATCCTGAAAGAACCGAAACGCGGCCGTAGCCGTGGTTCAACATCGATACGGCGTATCGCGAGAAAGCCGAAAAAGAGCAAGGCGCCTGAGTTCTAATAAAACGTCGACACTCTCCCGCGGAAGGACGGGCGTCTGAGGGTGGAAAGTTTCTCTCTCTCCCCCGGCCGAAAGTTCCCCGGAAGACATGTAGCTCTGCACTCTTTAACACCTGCGCTGTTTACATTAAGGGGTCGTCATACTCAACGACGCCTTCACGCCTGAGCTTCGCCTCGTGTGCGATTATTCGCCCTTTCCCGCTTTCTCCCATTCGGTTCCTCTCCGTCGTGCCGACGCAACAAGGGGCGCACGCACGCCTGGAACCAGGCGTTAATTCAGTTTTCTCTGCACTTTATGCCATGAAAGCACTGTCATAAAGCATTCTCCTTGCGCGCAGTCAAGATGCCGCCCTCGTCTTTCCCGGCGGTACTTTCCACCCGTACGGTTTCCCTCCTGTGTCGGCCTGGGCCGATCACGTCCTCGATAACGGTGATATAAGGCGAGCCAGAGAAATCGTCATCGCGATAAAACCTTTTATACTGTTAAATACTCCGCCTGCGGAGCGCGGTAAATTAACCGTGTTTGCGTTTGATATACGTTTTTGCGTCATCGCTACGGTCAAGGGAGCGAAACCGCTGCGGTTTCCGATAAGACGAGTACTTTGCGGCGCACTTGTAATCGCGACGCGCTTTTACACAAAATCGTTGGGGGCTACTCTGTTACTTGTTGAAAATTGAAATATCCGCGTGTGCCGGGATGCAGATTAGCCAAGCGCTGCTTCGTCGCATCGCCGGCACCCAGTGGAGAATAGCAGGAGATCGGAAGCGTCCCAAGCGCATACCGTAACAGCGGTATTGGTCGACTTGTCGCCGTGTCACCGTATCCGAGGTAAAAAGCTAAGCGATTGGGCGTATCGGAAATAAAAAGCGCAGGCTTTCAATCAATAGCCGTTATCACTTGACGTTCGCTCTCACGTGCTGGCGAGTGCCGGCAGGGCAGGGCGAGGAACCCGGAATCAGAAAGCGGACGAGGCGGGCGAAGGAGACAGAGCGACAGGGGGGTAAAGGAAAAGAGTCGGATAAAGTGGTAGAAAGACCGAAACGCGATGCATGCAGCCGCTTGTGCATGTGCATTGACGTGTTTACGCTTAGCTGCGCGCATATGCAGCGGAGTGGAGGACTGCTGCCGTATCAGGGAACCTTCGGCTTCAGCGGAAAGAAACACGACCATCATGTTGCCCTGTGTGCCGTCTGCCAGCCGACCTCCATCCACCTTCTGTCTCGCTTTCTCTCGCGTCGCAACGAGCCCCACGACCCCTCGCCGTGTCGATAGATATCAAGCGGACGCGAACTCGCCAAAGGAGAGAAAGAATGCGGGAGAAAAGGAAGAAGGCGGCCGAACGAGGGCGTGAACTGCTCTCGCTACTATCTCTCGGGCGGGAAGAGTTGAAATAACGATGTAAGGGGCACTCGGCGGACGTAAACGTACGATGACGGCTCCTGAGTGCGAAGTTCTCCCGAAGTAACGAACTCGAATCGCTGTTATTAGGCAGCGGCGCGGGTTCGTTGCTTTTGCAATGAGACTCCGAGTGACCTCAATTCGATCGGGTAATTTCGCTCGCGCCAGAACGGTAAATAAATACGCGGCGATACGTCGGCATCCCCGTCGTATCATTTAACACTTTGACTGCCATGATGGTCACCGGTGACCGGCGCAAGAGATTTTACTGAAAATCCAAAAGTATTCGCAATGGGTAGCAATTACTATTTTGTAAATGCAGTTGGTGTTAGAATAGTGATGCGATCCTTTGGTATCCAATACCTGCACATTATTTCATTTTGTATAATTCAGTCGAACGCTGTAGTATTTCATAGCATCGCCGTTCTAATACAGCAAAATATACACGGCAGTCAATGTATTAACATACTTTGACACTTGGTGGATCAGAAAGCAATTGTAAAGGCAATTGATATTGGAACGATGCTTCAATACTTTGGATTCTAGCAACTCTGCGTTACCTTCATTTTGCACGATTCAATCATACTCTGCAGTATTTCATTGCATTGAGATACTAATATAGCAAATTACACAAAGGATTTTAGTAAACATGCAAAAAATTCGCAATGTAGCCTATTTGCAATCTTGTAAAAGCAATTGATATTGCAACGGTGCTTCAATACTTTGGCTTCTAACAACTCTGCGTTACTGCGGCGCAAGAGATTTTACTGAAGATCCAAAATATTTGCAATGGGTAGCATTTATTCTGCAGTATTTCATAGCATCGCCGTTCTAATATAGTAAAATACGTTTGGCAGTCAAAGTGTTAATAGCGAACGCGTCACGAAAATACGCAATGACCCTTGCGGCGTCCCGACGAAATCGAGTCACGATCCTCGCCGCTGACTTGCAAACGCTGATCGTCTTAGCTTCCGGTGGTCAATAGATCAGCCCCCGGCGTCTTTTATTCGACCGTAGGTGAATTACTGTCGCGCACTTCGCCTTTAAATAATTCCAAGGGCGTACAAGTGGGACCCCCGGGAATCAATGCGCTACCGCGAGGAATTAAACTTAATTGCGAGAAACGTGGCCGTGCTAGCAAGGGGCGGAGGGTCGCGGGGTTAAAAGTAGACACGGGGTCGGCACGAAAAGAAGATGCTCGAAAATGTGCACAATGCCGGATCCGCGAACGGCGGAACGTCCACGTCCCTCGTGTAAGCGGGCTTTGAGGGCGCTCTTTTTATCCTCGTTTGCTTGTCGCACGAACCGGCGCAATATTTCTTCGGCTCGTTCCATACCCCTTGTCCGCCAACCCTCGGGTTCCTGTTGTACCGGGCAAGACGCGAGTTTCAGCCTGGTAAAAGAAAAGCGAATCGTACGGACGGCGGGCGTCCGCTGGAAGGGCAAACTTTAAGGAGAGAAAATTCTCGGTTACCCGCTCGACGACCACGGAAACGAGTCGAGATGTACGGGGTGTCGCGGATAGCGACAATCAGACACTATTTCTGCAATTCCACGCTCTCCTTTTCGCTCCTGCGCTTTTTTCGTTTTCTGCACTCTGTGCGCTTTGTGCTTTCCGCTTCGTCTCTGTCCGCTCTATGGTCAGTGTGCCGGTCGTCAGATAGCGATGATGAGATACTATTTCTGCAGTTCTACGCTCTCCCGTTCGCTCGCGCGCTTTTTTCCTTTTCTGCACTCCGTGCGCTTCGTGCTTTTCGCTTCGTCTTTGTCTATTCTACAGCCAGTGTGCCGGTGGTCTGATAGCGAGGATGAGATACTATTTCTGCAATTCTACACTCTCTTTTTCGCTTGTGCGCTTTTTCGTTTTCTGCACTCTGTGCGCTTTGTGCTGTCCGCTTCTTCTTTGTCTGTTCCATGGACTGTGTGCCGGTCGTCTGATAGCGACGATCAGACACTACTTTTGCCCTTTTACGCCCCCTTTTCATTTACGTGCCTTTTTCGTTTTCTGCACTATGTGCCCTTTATGCTTTTCTCGTCTTCTCTGTCTGTTCTACAATCATTTCGCTGGTCGTCTTATATCGACAATCAGACACTACTTTTGCCCTTTTACGCCCCCTTTTTCATTTACGCCTTTTTCGTTTTCTGCACTATGTGCCCTTTATGCTTTTCTCGTCTTGTCTGTCTGTTCTACAATCATTTCGCTGATCGTCTTATAGCGACGATCAGACACTACTTTTGCCCTTTTAGGCCCCCTTTTCATTTACGCGCCTTTTTCGTTTTCTGCGCTATGTGCCCTTTATGCTTTTCTCGTCTTCTCTGTCTGTTCTACAATCATTTCGCTGGTGATCTTCCGTACCTGTTTTCCTATCCGATCGTAACCACGTTGTCGCCGTCGTCGGACTAATTTTATTCGATCGCCCTCTTCCGCGGATTTTATTTATTACCTAATTACCGCTTTGGGACAGTCCTCGTGGAAATCAGCGGGCGCGCGAAGATTTCTCCGGAGAATTTTCTTCTCTATTTCACTGTCCAATTCTGCCGCCGCCTACCTTATGCGCGCTCTACCCTCCCAGTGTTTCTGTTTCACATCGCACCCGCCTCTCTCCCGCTCTCATCTCGTCTGTTCTCTGCTTCTCACTTCCATCTGTTTCCCCGCCCTCCAGCCCTGCACCGCCTCATCTATGAGCGTCGCTTTTTGATGCAGCTTCGACGAAACTATCCAACTAAATTCAAAACTGGGGTGCGAACTTTATTGGGCGGAATAGTAGAAACGGCCAGAAGATTACTTCCCCAGGCGAGCTGCTGCGGGGTTGTGAGTGGCGGGGTGTAGGCGGGGTGGCAGAGAAGGGTGGGCCCGACTGAGCTGTTGGAAGTTCTAAGAAGTGGTTAACTAAGTTCCCAGAAATGGACTCGGATAGTTTTACGTCCACGTACTTACCTACATCTGGACGTAATAGCGATTGCTCTTGGCCCTCTTTTCGACGATCTTGCACGGCCAACCAGCCAGGTACAAGCTGCTCCGCGATTGCGTTTCTTCATCCATACCGTTGGCCGGAAGTACAGGCGATCGGTCATTGCGGTCGGCCGGCATGTCGTGGAAATCGATGGAAAAATCTTAAGCGCCGCTCTGCTGGTCGCAATCGTCGTCGACCTTCTCCTTCCGCGCCCTCTCGTTCCATTACCGTCGGCGAATCGAATGGGAGAGGGAAAATTGTTTACGACGATCGTGAATTAGTCGACTGTGTCGAACGCGCGACATCGATCTCGGTAAATTAACGCATTAGCCGCGGGTCACCGGGTATTCGCCATTTTCCGTCCCGGTATTTGTGCCCCCCAGGAGTCACGGAGTTCTACGTTTTATCGCGTTCCGACTATTCAATTTTATGCACTTCTGCGCTTGACGAGAACGTGAATTCATTATGCCGACGGAATATCGGCAATTTACCGTTCTAACACACTATTGTTCCATCAGATATACTAAATCGCGGTCGGTCATTCGTGACTTCAGATTCGACGCAGGCCGCCGGCAATTGCGACAATGTACGCTGTTGAATCAAGATAAACATCGGCGTGCCCATTAATCGCGTATGAGCTCGCACCCCGCTAATTCGATTTGCGACACACGTCACAGTTTCGCATTCGGTCACATCCGTTCTCTTCCCGATTTCGCGTCTTACATTTTAACCCCGTCGCGTAAGCCGGCGCTTTCTTCTCTGCGGACGAAGATCACCGACATTATCTGTCACCGACAACCCTGATGAAATGAGCTCGGTATAGTAAGCACCGCTCTGAGCACAATTCTCGCGAGATATGCTCGCGACAAGCCCAGTCCCTGCCCGGACAGATTTCATAGGAGAAATCTGAGAAATTTAAAGACCGATAAAATCGATCGGTCCTTCACAATTTCGAGAGCGGCAGAGCTGAGCTTGAGCTGTAAGGACAGACGAGGCGGGAGAAGACAGTCGCGCACAGACACACCGAGCAAAAAAGGAGAGAGGAGCGAACGTGCGTGACGAAGAGTATTGAAAATAGACCGGCGGGGCCGGCGAACGGAGGGAAATCTGAATTTTCAATAAGGCTTTCGGAAAGTCTCCACACGGCTCTTTCTTCCGCGAAATGAGGAATACAGAAATTTCCCCAGAGGTGTCTCACAATGGCGTGTCCGTGGGACTCTTTTTTTCATCCCCCTCCGTCGACTCGCCGCTTGTTTTTTTCCCCGACTCCCCCGCGCCGACGATTCTCCGGCAAATTCTATCCGGCCGATCGCTTTCGCCGACGCGGGACAGCGAATTTGTAAATAAAATGTATTTTACTCTAACCTGTACAGCGTCAAAGTGGTTTTAGGATTGCAAAGTCTGTAGGGTGGGTGGGTAGCGCGATAAAGGTACAGCCGGCAGTATTACTAATTAACGAATATATTGTTTAAACACACACACACAAAGGTTCACACGGAATGACGAAATACAACGAAGCTTATAATACACCTTAGCCTATTCGAGGCTCTGAGGCACTATAAAGGCCTAGCACAGAGGCACAGAAAGAATAATAGCCAAAAGGTCGCGTGTCGTAGCGAGACGACTGTACAATAAGAAAGCTGCTGGAAGACTGCGAAATAAGTTGGTTGCTAACGACGTGAATAAGATGAGCAATCGAGTGTTTGGAAGATTCTAGAAGAAGGTGGTTGCTAGGGAAGTAAATAAGATGAGTGACCGATGGCGTGATCCGCGTTTCATTTGTTTATACGAAGAAAAGAGCATTGTAAGGCATGAGAGAGAGAGAGAGAGAGAGAGAGACGGAGAAAACGAAAGAAGGCGACAGAAATATAGGCACAAATACTAAACAAAATAAAACTCTCCCGCTTTCGCCGTCCCGCGCAGCTTCGTTTCCAACCCGGCGGCGATTTATTTCGGCAGCGAGCCGAAGCGAGGTGTCGCGGATTTGTTTCTGTCTTCCGGGATAGGCGAGGAAACTTCAAAATCGCGCGTTCTACGTCCGTCGAAGTCTGCCGGCGTTCCGATTTTCGGCGGAATCAATTCTGTAGCGCACGAATCTAAAAGGAGTCGGGGCCTGAGTCGTGCCGCGAGAAACCTCGAGCCTCGCCTTCTTTCCTGTCACGAAGTTGCCGTCGACTTCCGGCGATCTTGTCCGCACCTCTGTTCCGCTCCTGACCCCGGAAGTGATTCCGGAATCGCGTCCGGGTACACGGCGAGTCCCGGTACGTATTACATGGCACACGATTGGACCTCGCTCCTTACGGAGGGACTCGTTTTTTTGCGGATCGTGACCCAAGTATTGATCGTTGATCGACGATCGGGAGTCGAGTGCCTCTTACGAGGCGCCGAAATCTGTACACGTTTGTTGGAAGCTATGTCTGGGGACGTAGACAAAGAAATCGCGGAGCTTGGACAGGAGTAAGTGACTGGTTTTACAAATGTTAGCTTTAGTTTAACCGTTTGGACACGATGGACCTGTATATTCTTTCGGATTTTCGACGTATTGCCCGAAAATAGGTGAAAAAAAAATGAAACTCGTTTGCTCCGGCACACAAAGAGGGCGCAAATAAACTCGGGAAAATACAAACCGCGTCCAAAATTCGTAACAGTTTCGGAGATATTGATACACATAGCTGGAAACTGACTGAAAAGTACACATCAAAAATTGCAAATAAAGATGTTATTTAATTTGTAATATATTCACGCAGGTATGCCATCGTTCCCTGCGTGGATAAAGAAAGAAATTAAGTTGCATTTATAATGTTACATTGATTATAAATCAGGTTCAAATTTCTTACCTGTCAAGGCGATATATAAATCAAAACGTTTTTAAAATATAATAACTCAGTACAACAAAGTGTTCGACTACTCATGTCGATGGTAAATCTGTCTGTAAATGGTTAAAGCATAAGCAACGTACGTAAAATACAAGTGCTAACTTACCTTATATAATTATATTTAACACGAACTCACCTGAAAATGTATATCACTACTAGGTGCTTCAAACTCATAGTTCGGAATATATGAAGACACTTATAGTTGTAACACATAAAAATAGGATGTCCGAATATTGTTTTATTTAGAAACAGTCATACAGTGGATTGAAGGGGTTGAATTCTGTCGTGCTTATTAGTCAATCGGAAATTGATTACCGGGCGCAGCAGTTGTAACGGACACCGTTTTTTCAAAGTAACCGCACACCGTAACCTGCTAACGAGTTTTGATTCCCCTGTGGGTCGGGGATAGAATACACCCACAGTATTCCCCGCTTGTCGTAAAAGGCGACTAAAAGGGGCTCCGTATCCGGTTAACTGCGCGGTCACGTAAAAAAAGCTCCGGTTAGGAAACCGAGAATAGACCGAAATGCCCGGCATTACACGAAGGAACAAGAATAAAAAAACGTTCTTTACTGATCGCCTAAAAAATAAACGCAAATATGTCCAATCCTCTACAGCACAGATATGACGAGGCACTTTCCGCGTATTTTATTGGCAGTAGTTATTTAGCAGTAGGTAGAACTATATTTTCAGGAGCGTGCATTTATAGCTGTAGAATTGAAAACGGTGACAGTCTGAAACGTGGCAATATGCACACGGAGCTCCGTCATGAATTATCCCCCCCGATTAATTGAAGGAAGCGACTTATTTCAGTGAAAGCGAGTCACGATCCAGCAATTATTGACCGTCGAGAATAATGGTTGTTGATCGTTAGATACCGAGAATGTAGGCGATCTGATTGCTGATTACAGAGCGTCGGGAATATTGATGATCAATCTTGATTATTGACCGATGGATATAACCACGACATCGGCCGCCACTCCGTTGCATGTTAACAGTAAGAAATATTGATCGGTTGACGAGTCGCATTCTGTTCAAGACCGAAGCCGCACTCGATGGAAACGAACGTGGAAGATAACATTTATAAACGCCGCGTCAAGTGCAAGACGCGCCCAAAGATTTATAATTGCAAGCCCGCGAAATATATCATTAAAACGTGACGCGGCGCGTCTGCGAATGTGACAAAGCAACAAATTGCTAAGAGTACTTTAGAAGAGCAAAATTGCACTGTGTCGCTAATGGCGTTTGTAACACGCTATCTAGTTTCTTTCGCAATTGCACGAGAATAATCTCTCTCGCCGGAATTGAATACATGCTCGCGCAGCACATATTCCTATTAGCCACATTTCAACATGTATCCACTAACACACGTCTCGCAAATACTGGACCAAAGAAATACCTTATCAACCAAACAGTATACTCTTACCTATCGCAATCGCTTATTGAATCGTTTGTTCTGGCTGCAAGCGCCGCGACAAACAATTTCCTGACTTTCGGCATCTCCTAAAGCACGATTTCCGCGTGGCCTGATATTTCGACATTTGTTTCGTCCGTTCTCAATTATTTCCTATGGATAACACGATATCGAGTATCGGAACATTGTCGCCGAAAATCACATAACAGTTTCAACAATAATAATAATAATGGTTTAACCGTAATAATAACACCACTTTCTACAGTAATAGTGCACATTTGACAAAAACATCTACCTGCAACATATTTTTCCGCATTATACAGCCAAACAATGTATTCCTACTTATTATAATCGCTTATTGAATCGTTTGTTCTGACTTCAGGCGCCGCGACAAACAATTTCCTGACTTTCGGCATCTCCTAAAGCACGATTTCCGCGTGGCCTGATATTTCGACATTTGTTTCGCCCGTTCTCAATTATTTCCTGCGGATAACACGATATCGAATATCGGAACATTGTCGCCGAAAATCACATAACAGTTTGAACAGTAATATAATAATAATAATAATGGTTTAACGGTAAATAACACCACTTTCTACAGTAACAGTGCATATTTGACAAAAACATCTACCTGCAACATACTTTTCCGCACTATACAGCGAAACAATGTATTCCTACTTATTATAATCGCTTATTGAATCGACTGCGTTTCCTACGCGCACCGTGACAAACAATTTCCTGACTTTCGGCATCTTCTAAAGCACGATTTCCGCGTGGCCTGATATTTCGACATTTATTTCGCTCGTTCTCAATTATTTCCTGCCGATAACACGATATCGAGTATTGGAACATTGTCGCCGAAAATCACATAACAGTTTCAACAATAATAATAATAATGGTTTAACGGTAATAATAACACCACTTTCTACAGTAACAGTGCACATTTGACAAAAACATCTACCTGCAACATACTTTTCCGCATTATACAGCCAAACAATGTATTCCTACTTATTATAATCGCTTATTGAATCGACTGCACCGCGACAAACAATTTCCCGGTTTTCGGCGTCTCCAAAACCGCCACTTTCATCCGTCCCTACTTCGGGGCAAGACACGAAGCACCCAAAAGCAGCGTCCGCCAGAGAGGCCGCATTGCGCGCGGCGTATGCAGGAAATTAAAAAAGAACGGGCCGACGACGTCGCCAGTCGATCCTGATAACACGAAGCCGCGAGCGTGGGAGGACACTTGGTACACGGGCAGGCCGAAAGGAACGGACACGGAAAGAGACCAAGCGGCGGTAGCGAAATACATCTCTGCGATCCACAAGCGCGTGTCTAGGCGCTGTTTGTAGTCCTGTTGTCAAAGGACGAAACACGGAGCGAAGTCCTGGAAAGCGTTTGCACAAACAGCTGCAGGCTAGCTGCTTATATTACTCTCTCTCTATCTCGCCTGTCTTTGTCCCACCGCCGGGAACATGCACGCATACCCGAAACGTACGCTGCGCGTCTCGATTGGTCCTTTTCCGTGCTTGTCGCTCTTCGTCGGTTAATCGTTTAATTTCTCCGCGCTCTGGCCCTCTCTTTTCTTCTTCCTTTCCCCCTCGGGCCTCGGCATTCCTGCCCGCCTCGGTCAGTCCTTTCTCAATCCGTCTCTGGCGCGCTGCCCTTCTCTGTCGCGCCATTTATTTATTTCTCTCCCGTTCGCTATCCTCCGTCCTCATTCGTAGAGAGCTGCGCTTTTCATTCCGACCCCTGCGTGTCTCCGCGTCTCGCTTTGCATCGCCGGGCTCGGCTCGTGTGTGGACTTGCACTATTCGTACTACTCGCAGTGACCGTGAGTACGCTTTAAGCCGACCAGAAAATTGCTAAGCCTGGCCCGCTGTCGGGACGGGTCGACGCGATATTGTACGTTCCAGTGACGGAGAAACTTTTGCCGTCTTTGCACGGCGCTCACCCGCAATCCAGCGAGCACACGCTTGAAAATACCAAGAAATTAGCATGGCGTATGGACGCACAGCTGCAACGCTCCAATAAACGATTTGCATTCTTCCGTACAGTTACATGTTATTTTTCGATACGCCTAGAGTGATTCTGCGAATTTGTGACTAGTAGCTGCCACTTCGGATTCGCGTTGAATTTTCTGGACAACGCGTTTTGATGTTTGACGTAGGACGCTGAATTGTCGGGCTTTCGAATTTGCCACGCTCCATGAAACGACTTAAATTCTACCGTACTTTTCATTAACGTAAAGATATTTTGCGCACTTGTAACTCTTGCACTTCTGTTTTTCGTTGAATTTTCTAGGCAAAGCGGATTTATACTTGACATGAAAACTGAATATCTGTCGTTGACATATTATCTGCCACGTTCCAAGAAACGGTTTAAATCGTTCCGCACAGTTATACGTTATTTTTGATACCCATAATGTAATTTGACGAAGTTCAAACTCTCGCTTGGCACTTCGGATTCTTGAATTTTCTGGGCAACGCGTTTTGACGTTTGACATAGAACGCTGAATTGTCGGGCTTTCTCATTTGCGACGTTCCAGGAAACGACTTAAATTTTTCCGTGTAGTTATATGTTACTTTTCATTTGGGTAATGATATTTTGCGCACTTGTAACTCTTGATTGGCACTTCTGTTTTTCGTTGAGTTTTCTAGGCAAAGCGGATTTATACTTGACATAGAAGGCTGAATATCTGTCATTGACGTATTACCTGCCACGTTCCAAGAAACGATTTGAATCGTTCCGCACAGTTATACGTTATTTTTGATACCCGTAATGTAACTTGACGAACTTCAAACTCTCGCTTGGCATTTCGGATTCTTCTTGAATTTTCTGAAACGCTGAATTGTCGGGCTTTCTCATTTGCCACGTTCCAGGAAACGACTTAAATTCTACGGTGCAGTCATATACTACTTTTCATTCGGGTAAAGATATTTTGCGCACTTGTAACTCTTGATTGGCACTTCTGTTCTTCGCGTATTACGTATTACCTGCCACTTTGTAAGAAACGATTTGAATCGTTCCGCACAGTTATACATTATTTTTAATACCCGTAATGTAATTTGACGAACTTCAAACTCTCGCTTAGCACTCCAGATTCTTCAATTTTCTGGGCAACGCGGATTGATATTTGGCATAGAACTCCGAATTCTCATTGAAGTCGGCGCACATGGGGCTTCGCCGACTAAAGCCAGGTTTATCTAGCAATTCTGCTGTCCCTCAGCGAGTGACGACTCTGTAGCCAATATAATTTGGATATTCGCTGCTGGCGGGCCCTTCCTGTCGGCGATGAATTTCGTCGACAGCCCTGTAAGCTTCAGTAAGGGGTGGTACTGCGTATCCTCACGAATCTAACACCTTGAGTAAAGAAAACAGGCGGGAGAGCTCCCTTTATGTGGTCCATGGATCACCACTGTCGAGCGTGGTGTTAGAAAACGGTGGTACCACGGGTAATGGTCTCTTAGTCCGCTACTTCCCCGAGAGGGCGTGAAAACCGAATGACCGGAGGCATGACTAAAAAGAGCCAGGCTAGGCTAGCTTCGGGCTCTTTCCTCTCTTATGAGAGGAACCATCGGGAGGATTCCAGTAACGTAACATATAGGGAAGCTCGACCTTGTCCTCTCGATGATTTTAATGTATGGCTTTGCGCGACAAGAGAGATTGCGGTGGCAATGGATTTCAGGTGGGCTCAGACCGTATGAAGGGCTCCTATCCTCTGTACCCAACCCCTTGATTGGGCTTATAGCCGACGCGATGATGAAAGTTGGAGAGTAAATCCTGTTGCATGTGCCATCTCGGATATCGGCCCGGGACAGTTACACTGGTTGTCATTGAAGTGTTATATCATTTACCGCGTCCTAAGAAAATATTTGCATTATTTCATAGAGTTACGTGTTATTTTTTATACGCGTAAAGTAATTGCATAACCTCGCAATTCCGACTTAACATGTTTAGGTGCTCGTTCTTTTCTTTCGTATACTTATGTTACTTTTAATACACATAACGTAATTAACCACTTGCGCTACGATTTAATTTTCGGCTGCCGCGCTCTACAATATAACATGCCGGCGCAAAAGATTTTACTATAAATGCAAAAAATTCGCCATAAAGCCTAGTAGCAGCGTCTATGTAAAAGACACGTCGTTTTTGCTTCTGCGACAAATGCCTATTGACGTGGTAAGAAAGACTTCAGATAATTTTTAGATTTTTTGGTACACAGTAAAACCAATGCTAAATGTGGTTGTCCTGTACTTTACAGATTTCATTAGTTCAAGAAAAATCTTATTTCGACGACTAGTTTACTCAAAATTACTGATAATTGCGCATTACTGTTATTGCACACACGGTGTGCAGACCGTCTTATAGCCTCGGAAATCAATTGCACACACTGTGTGCAATCGGTCTCGAATGGGTTAAATGAAATGGTATCCTACGGACGCGTCGACGCGCATTTTATTTGTATGTCAACTGGTTAATCGAATTTGTAACTCCCGGACGACGCTTCAGATTCCCGTTGAACTTCCTCAGAAACGAAGTTTGACCTCTCATATAAAACTCTGAGTATCCGTCATTACAGATTTATCTTATCTCTCCCACCCAAAGAGACAATTTGCATTATGTCACACGGTCATGTTATTTATGAAATGTGCGACGTAATTGCGTGACCTTGTAATTCTCGCTTGACACTTTCACATGCTCGCTGGACTTTCCGACCGGCACGGATTGACCTTTGACACGGAACGCTGAATGTCTGTCGTTGAAGTTTTATCTTGCTATCCCGGTAACAATGTTGGCACGTGGTCATAACTGAAAGTACCCGAGGCGGCGTGAAAATTGATGCCGAGCCGGGTCGCCGTACATGCTTACCTCGCGTTATACGTACCTGAGCGAGAATACCTTCCGGCGGCAGGGAGAGGACAAAAGAGCAGACTAAGTCGCCGGAAGTTGAGCTTCACGCTGCGACACCCTCTCCAGAAAAAGACGCCCAGGCACGGGTTACCTTCTGCTCGATTCCGCCCCGGTGCGTCTGTGTGTCGGGGGCGAACTTAAAAAGTATACAATTTGCTTTCGCGCGTTGAGTTGTAAGACGCGAACTAGAAGTTTCCGCCGGCGCCGGGGAGAAATTTCATTTACGGGAGTGACTGATAAAACGAAACTGGCACTTAATCGATAAGTTTCTCAAACGCCGCGTCGTATGTTGATCCTTAGCATTACACTGTTAATAATCGTTGCGCCTGGTATGCTCGAATGATTTTATTTAATCCTGCAGGAGCTTTACATGTTTCGAGGCCTCCTCTTCGGGAGCACTATGGATTTTTCGCACATTCCCCCGGGAAGATACTCATCCTCTGATTTACTTCGTATACTTTGCATATACTTTGTACACAAAGTAAGTCGGTGTACGAAGTAAATCAGGGGAGAGAGTTCTTGCAGCATTAAATGAAAGCATTCGATCGGAGCAGACACGAAAATGATTAACGTTGTCAGAGAAGGTTAAATTTGCAATCAAATTAGTATTTTAATGCCTGCGCGAAAATACGTAAAAATATTTTTACGATCGACCCATTTTAAAATGATATCGCAGAAGTGTCAGCGCAAAGTTTGTTACCGAGGACACTGTTCTCTCTTTCACCACATGTTTGTAAACATCAATCCGCACGTTTCGGTCCTTATTCGGATCCGTCCCAGCGGACCAGCGGACGTAATACTACGAAGCCTGAAAATAGTTGTTCAAAAATAGCAAAGTGGTATCAGAAATGAGATTAGAATCGAGTCGTCCGCGAGGCAAATAAAAGCCAGTGCGGTTTGGGACCCGAGTAGTCCATTTTTGCCACCGTACGTAACAAACCATCTTATATCTTTTAGTAATCCCAGTGTATTGTATTTATTTTCTATTCAGTATTACTTATTTCTGCATTTATATTTCAATATTAGTTCACTGCTTAGTAAGATTAGTATAATACAAATCCGCGTATCTTTAACCCTTCTTTGCATGATTTTTTCTTTATTGGTGAAATAAATCAAGGGGATATAATTCATGTTCAAAATTAAAGGAAAAATGGTTAAAAAAATCTTAGTATATATTTATAGTAAAAATTTAGCAAAAAAACAATATGATGGAAATTTCCATCGTCATGCAAAGTTAGATTAAAGTGAACTTGTTCTTTTATATAATTTTGGGGCATTTAATGTTATGGTGGAAATTTCCACCATCATGCAAAGAAGGGTTAAATCCACTATGCAAGATCCGCCAAGTATCACTATCCTATACCAGCTTGACGAATTCAGGAAATTTGTTATTTACAAGAAGTATCGGATTTCCGATGCATTCAGAACGACGTCGCTATTAATAGAGGAAGAACGCGTACGGCGTTGCGTTAATGTGTATTTAATATTTAACTGTCGTATGAGCGCGCCAGTTGGTTTGATATCCGGTTACCGTACGAAGACTAGCTTCGGCTAGGTACCAATACTGGTTTATCTCGCCGTGGCGCAATCTCGGGGTAAGGAGAGCGAAATCGGACGACGTATGAAAACGGCGAGGAAAATATGACGCTTGGCAGCGAATCGGAACCGATGCAAATCCGTATTCGGCGGGTCGTGCTATAAACTTGCCAGAGGAAAACTCGAAGAACTACCGGGAGAAATACTTCCGGTACTCTCGCCCACACTCTCATCTTCCGTCTTTCTCGTCCTGTCGCACACGCGCGTTCGCTAACTCACACGTACACGCTGTTTCTTCCGCTCCCTTCGGAGAGCAGAGGCGCGTATTGCATTTTCCAGAATTCGCCGTCTCTCCCCGAAACAGGGAGTCAACGCGAGTCCTCTCACGGTATAGCGGATATAGGTACACGATTTTCCCAAGTTTATCCCGGCGCGTCGTGCGGCCGGGGCCAAGTTTCAGGCAAGTTCGCCGTAAGTGACTTCCTATCACCTTCGGAAAGGTAAAGAGACAAGCCATCATACTTGGTAGCGCTCGCTTAAGTCGACGATCTTGAACTTGCCGCACCGTCTGATCCACAAACACGCGGGTGCGTCGATTAAGTACCGATGGCGACATCGACGTTTTCGTTCGGTAAAGTGTAGCGTTTTGCGTAGATTCTTGTAAATTGAATTGTAAATGACGCCGAGTTGGGGAGATTTTTAATTGTACAGGAGTGCCGGAATTCATTTTCCGCTGGAACCAATCTCTGTTGCGTGAATTCTAGACGATGCGGAATTGTGGAGGTTTTTATTTGTACGGTTGTAACGGAATGAATTTTCTACTGGAAATAATCTTCGGAGCGTAAATTGTAAGTTGCGCGGAGTTGGGGGGATTTTTAATTGTACATTTTTGCTGGGATTCATTTTTGACTCGAAATAATCTTTGTAACGTAAATTGTGAATGACGCGGAATTGTGAAGGCTGAATTGTACAGTTAAACCTCAATTCATTTTCTACTGGAATTAATGATTGTGCAGTTTTTGATTGTGCAGTTTTACGCGAATTAAGTAATTTTTGTGTGAAATAGATTCTAAATATTGAAACGTTTTTATTCGGTTACATCCCATCTTTCACAATTTACCATTGCAGCAGGTTACTCTATTGCATCTAATGTGATCCCTTTGAAATTATAGTAATTACTGTTCCACCGTGGCATGCACTGGTGATCCAAGCATTACAATTCTACTGTGTCCAATTGGGCCCGATTCAAATGACATCGATTACTATTCTATTATGTTCTGCACAGCTTTATCCAAATAGCACCTGTCCGTATTCTATTATTCCCTACACAACACCGTCCAAGTGGCATTGCTCCGCCACTACGTCCTATTAAATTTCCATTCATACAACATTACCACTCCTATCAATTTACATCACTTACTTTGCAGTTCTCGCAGAACCTGCAAAATACATTTACACCACCAACAATTAAAACCATTCCTGTATTCAACGCTGTTCTTACGTGTCATCTCAGCCACCAAAAACCACCAAACAACGGTCATAATGTTGGGAGAGGATTTCTCTTTAAGTTAAAGAAAAAGGTTTGGATATCAGACTAGGAAAACATTGTTTCGCTTGAAACTTAGTTGAATCAACTATATTGGTATTAAAGAATGGCAAATGCATTGTCAAAAGACGCGACAATCATTTGGTATACTTAAAACATGACGTAGGTGTAACTATATTACAAGCACTATTTTATTGTAAATACATAAATTGAAGTCTATAACACATACTACAATTTTCCTTGGGAAGAAAGAAACTGGGAATTGTAGGATTGTAAGGAGTTCATTTTTAGAACGTTTCGTCCTGGATTCACTCGAGACTCATTAGTAGGGCTATACCTTGCCCTGAACATTTTCGCGACCGAATGGTAGAAGTGCTGTGGATAGTAGGCATATACATATATGAAACGTAGCACTATCTTGCGTGAAAATTATAACTGGCTGTAACGTCTAGATATCTGCGCGCTGTGCTACACAATGTTGCTATGAATCTTGAAACCCTCTTGTACACTCTGAACATTGTACGTCGCAACCATCCGGAAACCAACAACTCGTACAATAATGACAGCGTCGTTGCCTCAAATCTAGATTCAAGACTCTAGAATTTAGACTCTAGACATCTAGACTCCCACCCCCACATCCTCCTCTCAAAGTCAACCCGATCCATCGCCTCTCTCAATTTTCTGAGACCCCCGCCGAAGAACCCGGAAACACCGGTCCACCCGCCATACAATTACTCGGTCGCAACCCCCGGTTCGTCACGCATCGCAATAACGATCGTTTAACACGTTAAACGCCACGCCGGGCCCTAGGGACCGGCGCTAGACTTTTCGTTCGTATTATCATCGTGCGCGTGGCTGTCCTTTCGTACTTGTGACACTGAACGTTTAATTTAGGCGGCATCGTTTTTGTTTGGTCAATGGTTTACGGAAAACAATATAATACATAAAAATATTAATGTAATTGATTAAAACAAGATAAACAGAGGTATGGTTTTTGTCTACATTGATTACTAAATGTTGTCAAAAGTCAACCCGATCCATCGCCGCTCACAATTTTCTGAGTGCCCCCGCCGAAGAACCCGAAAACACAGGTCCACCCGCCGAACAATTACTCGGTCGCGACCCCCGGTTCGTCACGCAGCGCGATAACGATCGTTTAATTTCTCGCCGCTCTGCCTTCGAGCGGTCCGCTCAAAAGGTTCAGCCACGCGTGCGGCGGGTTTTGCGACGCAAAGTGCACGAGTCGAGTTGGGCGCGAAACGAGTTTGTTTTCGTCGGCCGGACGTGCGCAGAGACGAACGGAGCTGGCGGACACTCGATAACCGTGCGGGGGCCTGCGGATGAATTAGACTCGGCGTTGGCCGAGATTGAATTACCGCCGCGTGTTTGCGCGCTATTGTGTGTCCTGCGGCTGTAATCAATATGCCGGCATTGAACTTTCAATTAGTGTCACTTAACTCGGCAAACACAGCCGCTCCCATTCCGGGAGCGACGAGTGTGCGCGCCTTCCGGATGGACGAAGACGGGAAAGTGAGAAACGCGGGCACGCGATTCGCGGACTGGGCTTCCTTGGCGCTTCTTGTCGCTTCTTGCCGCGGACCACCTTGTTTGCGGAATCGAGCGGGCAAACAGCCGGGGAGAAGCGTGTGCCGGCGTGGCCGGGAAAAGTAATTATTAGAGGCGGTAATTGAGTCGTGGGGGATGGCACGCGTGTCTGGGGCGGTAGGATTTTTTTAGAATGCTTTTCTGGACTCTGGTTGCCTGCGAAATTGGGTAATGTCGGTCTGTCAGAGGGGAGTTCTTTGGTTGGCAAGCCGACGTGCTTCGGGATCTGTAATAATTGTTAATAAATTAGTGTATGGTGTATTGTATTAAACTCCCGAACTGGGAACCCGTATGGTTTGGGTTAGGTGTGCCGGTGGGGACGGGAAAAATAATTATTAGAGGCGGTAATTGAGTCGTGGGGGTTGACGCGCGTGTCTGGAACGGCAGGATTTTTTTGGAGTACTTTTCTGGATTTTAGTCGCCTGCGAAATTGGGTAATGGCGGTCTGTTGGAGGGAAGTTCTTCTTTGGTTGACAGGCCGACGTGCTTTGGAGTCCTTAATATTTATTAATGTATTAGTATATGGTGAGTGTATTGTATTAGATTACCGAACTGGGAACCCGTATGGTTTGGGTTAGGTGTGCCAGTGGGGGCGGGAAAAATAATTATTAGAGGCTGTAATTGAGTCGTGTCCGGGGTGGTAGGATTTTTTTAGAATGCTTTTCTGGATTCTAGTCGCCTGCGAAATTAGGCAATGGCGGTGTATTGAAGGGGAGTACTTCTTTAGTTGATAGGTAAAAGATTTAGTTGACAAGCCGACGTGCTTCGAAGTCTGTAATATTTCTTAATGTATTAGTATATGGTAGGTGTATTGTATTAGACTCCCGAACTGGGAACACGTATGGTCTCAACACATGTGTGGTTGACAAGTACAGTTTCTACGTTTCGACAAAAAAACGTACAATTTCAAATGATTTGTATTTTTATTTGATATGGCTACAGCCAGAAGTGAACGGCGAGACGGTTGAATAAAGCAAACCTGTCTTGTAATAGCTTTAGGGGGTTTGTAAAATGAGGACGATAAACGTACTGTAAGATGTATTACGAATAAACCCAGTGTGCCCATTCTAAACACGGATAGAAGAAGAATTGCTCTGCCTACCACAGGGTCTTGCTTATCCGCCGATAGCGAGCCTATTCTATAATTTTTGCACGGACAAGTATAGCATGATTGAAAACGCCAGAGGAAATGCTTTGTCAGAGAATGAGCCTCATAGTTCACAGAGATTAATTCGGCTTTGGACAGTTGGGTTGAGCGGTTTTAGTTAGAGTTTGGAAAGGCGAGAATTTGAAACTTTGGTGGACAAGGAACTATTCGTTTAGAGCCTTGCGTTTAAGGCAGTCCTGACAACTTTATACATATTTTCCTTCTATTTGAACATAGTTTTTGTAATTTTGTTTTAATACGCCACCCCCTGCAGTTTATAGCTTTTATAGTATTGCGATCTTTGAATTTATAAGTTTTGGAGGCATTTGTGCGGGAAGTCCTGCGATTTTTTACACAGTTATGTGAACCTTTCAGTAGTAAAGAGAGCGTGACTACGTTGCCAGCTGCCTATTCCAATGTAGCGACATAACTCTTGACCGGCACTAAACGGTCATAAACGTCATGTTAATAGAAAAGCAAGTATACCAGCGATTTACCATTTAGCTTCACAAACTCGTTTGTACCTTCGGATTTCCTGTGTGCGTGTATCATTATTACCGGTGGAAAAAGTCAGAGTTCGGTAAAAGTTTAATTCTCAGGGAAACTAGAAACTAGAGCAGCGATAAATTAACGAAGTTAAACTGGAGTCGAGTCGAAGAGTGGCTCAGCGCTCGTTAAAACGTTTCAATCCTCTGGAGCATCCCTTAAGGCAATATGGATACATCGAACGAGTAACACAAACTCTTCTTACGGAAACGCCTTATGTCGCGTCCTTGATTATTCCCTTTGATTCTAAGTACACGTTTTATCGCTCATACAGGCAAGTCCAATAGTTCAAAAGACTGAAGCGCGAAGGTTCGTTAAAAACTTTCCAGCTACCCCTGTTCTCACAACAATGCTTCGAAATCCATGACATTTAACTACCACGTCGTTGTTACATATTCGACGCTTTCCTATTAACACTTTACCGACCGCTATTGACTGAAGATGCCACTCACTAACGACCGATTCTGCTTTGGATATCGCGCAGGAATTGTGTATGTGCCTATTTGTAAAGCTTTATAACTGAAAAATACTGAATGTGTTGTTGAGAATCCTTTGGTTTCAAAGCAGTGTAATTTTATTGTCATTTAGAATTGTCATAATATCATCTGATATTTATTTTATCTAATATAACCGTTGACCACTGAAAAGCGCATGTTAGAATTTTTACCGACCGCTATTGATTGAAGATGCCACTCACTAACGACCGATTCTGTTTTGGATATCGCGCAGGAATTGTGTATGTGCCTATTTGTAAAGCTTTATAACTGAAAAATACTAAATGTGTTGTTGAGAATCCTTTGGTTTCAAAGCAGTATAATTTTATTGTCATTTAGAATTGTCATAATATCATCTGATATTTATTTTATCTAATATAATCGTTGACCACTGAATAGCCGATTAATCGGCTACCGGTAAATAACAGTTGGAACCGAAAATTCGATTAATCAGCTAGCGGTCGTTAAAGTGTTAATGTTGCTTGACTCATGATTGATCGCACGCCGTTAACACGAGCTCACTAAAAATGTCACATTTAAAATCCATCCAGCTAAGTGTAGGTTCGATTTTGAAAATTTTAATATTTCCCTCCTCCATCTTATGTGACCGTACATCTTAGTATCATATCGTTTCCGATATTATGCAAAGTGTGTTTACCGCGGGCAAGAGCGAGAGACTTGAGAGAGCGTAGGGGAAGTCACTACAATATCTCATCAAGCGGGACGGGTGAACTGATATATTACTATAGATCAACCGAGAGATACAAGTAGATAGATAGGTACATAAAGAGGAGGAAAAAAGAACGCAGGGGAAGCTGGGAGAAGGCGAGAGCGAAAGTAAGAGAGATGTTAAGGTCCTGATACTGATAACCTTCCCGCGGCAGGAACGGTAATAAATCGTCTGCGTAGCGTAAATTAGCCGCTTGTATCGAAAGCAACGATGCACGGGGGTTTGTGTCCACGTGTGTAAATTGCTATGGTATGCGTTGCAGGATTACGTACGTATTGTGGAATAGAATATATCGTAGGCTAAGGCTTTTATGTAAAAAGGACTGTATACTGACATTGTAAGACGGACCTATAGACACGTGCATAGCGACGGACCTAAGGACAGAACAAAGGAGCGATAACGGCGACGATTACGAACCATAGGAGTGGGACAAGACGCACGAACACGACAGTCTTCTGGCAACCACGAAAGACGAACGACCTACGACCCAAACGACCAACGACCCGACGATTTAGTGATTTCAATATACATTTTGTTAGTTAAAACGGTTCATTTCATCCTGTCCTTGCCTCTACGCTCTGCCCCAACTACTCAATCCTACAGTATGCATTTTCAAAGGTGTAAAAGTTGCACGGCGGGAACGAATGCTCATAAGGATATGGGGGGTCGTTGATTTATCGGGACATCTTCAGTGCACGGTACTCAGTTTATATGGTTACGAAGACAGATTGACGCATTACTCTTGCACTGGACAACGATGAATCTACGTAAAAACAACTAACAGAGTCTTTTGATCTTCCATGTATCCTTATGTTAAGGTACGGTGATTACTTGAGAATTCTTTGCGGCGGTTCGTTTCGATAGAAGAACGTATGATAATATGCGTGCACAAGAGTAGGATGTAATACTGCCAATTTTGCAATAGTAGTTAAAAGCAACGCACGAGTATGATAAACACGTTGACTACGGTGCACCGGTGACCGGCGCAAACAATATGCAAAAAATTCGCAATGAAGCCTATTTGCAATCTTGTAAAAGCAATTGATATCGAAACGGTGCTTCAATAGTTTGGCTTGCAAAAAGTTTACATTACCTTAATTTTGCACAATTTAGTCATATTCTGCAGTAATTAAAAGCAGCCTGTAAGCTTTTGCACGAGTTTTCAACTTGCATATTTCTTTCTTGTTAACACGTTGACTGCCACGGTGGTCACCGGTGACCGGCGCAAAAGATTTTACTAAAAATGCAAAAAATTCGCAATGAAGCCTATTTGCAATCTTGTAAAAGCAATTGATATCGAAACGGTGCTTCAATAGTTTGGCTTGCAAAAACTTTACATTACCTTAATTTTGCACGATTTAGTCATATTCTGCAGTATTTCATCGCATCGTGGTTCTGACGTAGCAAAATACGCTTGGCAGTCAACGTGTTAATATAGGGGCAATGTAACAGTCCATATGAATAGTCAAACTATTGTAGATACGGTATGTTTACTGTATCTAGAACATTGCATTTACGTAGACAATTTTGCAAAAACCTGTATTTAGAAGTTACTCATGAATGTTTGCGTCTATTTTCAAAATGCACCTTTCTTTCTTTCTAACATAAGCGTAATGCAACAATCCATTCGAATAATGTACTATCGTAGATACAGTATGTTTACTGTATGTAGAACATTGCATTTATGTAGACAATTTTGCAAAAACCTGTATTTAGAAGTTACTTATGACTGTTTGCGCCTGTTTTCAAAATGCACTTTTCTTGCTTTTTAACATTAGCGTAATGCAATAATCCATTCGAATAATGTAAGTTATCATAGGTACATTATCTTGACTGTGTATCCAGAACGTTGCATTTACGTTAATTTTATCTCAATAATGTTGCCTGCACCAATACATCGCTTATTGATTTTTTCTCTTGTCATTTATTGGAAAGTACCGCTGCATCCCGAAGCATTTAGCACATCCTCTGCCTATGATAAGCGTATTTCGGTCTTGTTGATATAGGGGCAATGTAACAATCCATACGAATAGTCGAACTATCGTAGATACAGTATGTTTACTGTATCTAGAACATTGCATTTACGTAGACAATTTTGCAAAAACCTGTATTTAGAAGTTACTAATGAATATTTGCGTAATGTAACTATTTTCAAAATGCATCTTTTTACGTTAATTTTATCTTTCTACATCGCTTATTGATTTTTCTCTTGTCATTTATTGGAAAGTACCGCTGCAACAGAAGCCTATAATGTAACAATCCATTCGAATAATGTGTTTAAGTTATCATTTTGCAGGTACATTATCTTGACTGTGTATCCAGAACGTTGCATTTACGCTAATTTTATCTCGATAATGTTTCCTGCACCAATACATCGCTTATTGATTTTTTCTCTTGTCATTTATTGGAAAGTACCGCTGCATCCCGAAGCATTTAGCACATCCTCTGCCTATGATACGCGTATTTCGGTCTTGTTGATATAGGGGCAATGTAACAATCCATACGAATAGTCAAACTATCGTAGATACAGTGTGTTTACTGTATGTAGAACATTGCATTTACGTAGACAATTTTGCAAAAACCTGTATTTCGAAGTTACTTATGAATGTTTGCGTCTATTTTCAAAATGCATCTTTCTTTCTTTCTAACAGAAGCGTAATGTAACGATCCATTCGAATAATGTTAGTTATCATAGGTACATTATCTTGACTGTGTATCCAGAACGTTGCATTTACGTTAATTTTATCTCAATAATGTTGCCTGAACCAAAACATCGCTTATTGATTTTTTCTCTTGTCATTTATTGGAAAGTACCGCTGCATCCCGAAGCATTTAGCACATCCTCTGCCTATGATACGCGTATTTCGATCTTGTTGATATAGGGGCAGTGTAACAATCCATACGAATAGTCGAACTATCGTAGATACAGTATGTTTACTGTATGTAGAACATTGCATTTATGTAGACAATTTTGCAAAAACCTGTATTTAGAAGTTACTTATGACTGTTTGCGCCTGTTTTCAAAATGCACTTTTCTTGCTTTTTAACATTAGCGTAATGCAATAATCCATTCGAATAATGTAAGTTATCATAGGTACATTATCTTGACTGTGTATCCAGAACGTTGCATTTACGTTAATTTTATCTCGATAATGTTGCCTGCACCAATACATCGCTTATTGATTTTTTCTCTTGTCATTTATTGGAAAGTACCGCTGCATCCCGAAGCATTTAGCACATCCTCTGCCTATGATACGCGTAAACAGGCATCGTCGATCTTTTGATGCCAGACATACTCTACGTGAGTGCAGAAATTAGGACGTTAAAGGGGAAGGCAGCAGTCACTTGATTAATAAAGGATCGATAATAGCGCGTTCAAACGATCCGTCGCGATCGTTCAGAAGAACAATGAGCGATGAAAAAGGAACTCAACACGCGATGATTAATTAGTCAAAGCACCCTAATAACTCACGCCGCCGTGACACAGCCCTGACGCATTCAATGCGAATGTCTGCATGAAAAGAAAAAACTTCATATCGTCCACTTCCACATGAATCCAGCCTCTCATAATTCGTATCCATACAACCATGATTATTGCCAACACTGGACACTTGTTGACACATTAATTGTCATGATGATCAGTGACAACCGGCATTGAACTGATAATTGTGATAATCGCAGATGATTCGCGCAACAGATGCCGACAAAAATGCGTAAAATTTACAAACGATGATGTTTATAATGGGTAAAAGGTTGTTGTACTTTCCGGCGGGTTCGGCAAATGAAACTGTGTACCGTTAGCTTCAGCGTCTCTACCTCTAATTTTAGGTTATTTTGAAAACAATTGCCATGCAATAATATACCCAGTATTATCAATATTTTTGGGTCCTCTTCAGGAGAATACATAATAAATCAGCATATTTATATTGGTAATATTTGGTTTATTATTACCCAATCTCCTGAAAAAGACCGAAAAATTAAGGTCGAAACGGTGAAATTAAAGATACGAAATTTCATTGGTCAGCAAGAACTGCTACCTTTTACACAATCCAAATGCTATTGTTTGCAAATTTTACGCATTTCGTCGCGACTATGTCGGATATTACTGCGTAATAATGTACGAAATATGACCAACACAAATTTACCAATTTATAATGTAGTCTGCCAAAGAGGATCTAAAAATAAAGGTCGAAACGTTGAAATGAAGAGTACGAAATCTCATTGGCCGAAATCCGCTCGAAAGAACAGCGACATCATTAACAACGTTTATAATTTTGTAAATTTATATGAGAACAGCGGTTCAACTCTTTTGACGTCCATACCTTTGCATTATTTTAATTTTGTATAATTCAATCGCATTGTGTAATATTTCATCACGATGCGGTTCTAATTCAGAAAATTTCTCTGCTGCGCTGGAGGCGAAACTAGCAAAATACGCACAGCAGTCAACGCGTTAACATATTACGTACTGTACTCTGCTCATCCAACGTGTTTTCCAACCCGCACATTTTTTAGCGCGTTAGAAAATTTCATACGATTCATATAAGCACTTTTTTATTACCGACCGATTTCTTTCCACTTTTCGACATTCTGTCCTACATTTACTTTGCATTTCTTTCGCCATTAGCTACCGCAAGGGTTCGTTATCTTGGCAAAGTAACAATTGACATTAACACGTTGACTGCCAAGCGTATTTTACTGTATTAGAACGGCGATGATATAAAATACTACAGCGTTTGACTGAATTATGTAAAATGTAAATAATATACAGGCATTACAGACCAAAGGATCGCATCACTATTCTAACAATAACTGCATTTATAAAATAATTATTCGCTACGCATTGTTTGATTGGAAAACCTTCAGACGGAAGCATGATGGCTAATGGAAACTGACGTTTTCTAGTCGAAAGTGTCGGTAATTTTCAGTAATGGCGAATCTTTTGGATCTTCAGTAACATCTTTTGCGCCGGTCACCGGTGACCACCATGGCAGTCAAAGTGTTAAAATGAGATGTGTCTTAATCTGGCTTCAACGTTCAATTTGCTATGTACGAAGACATATTTCGTCTCGTTTACTTCCACGCGCACGACTGGTATATAATTTCAGGTTACCAATAAAAATTGTATAAAGTTTAATTTGGACACAGGTTATCCATTATTCTATCACTTTTACTTTGCATCCATCGGAAATATCTCAGAAAACAAGTATCCGAACAAATTTTGTGTTTGCATACACTTTTCTCAGTTACAAAACGCAACCTTCTCATGTCCCTCGAGGGGGACAATCGCATGTTTACGTGTGTCGCGATTGTATACTAACATCTAATGACTGTAAACAAACATATTTCGCCCGCGATCAAACAAAAGGCAAACCGACACGGCGTCAACATTCGTACATTCCATCTTGACTCAGTAATCCCGATATATAAACACATACCGACAAAGATACCCCCAGATCACTGCCGATCGCTGATGAGCGCGGAACTTATCGAAAGATCCTCGTAGCCGTGCGCGAGAATAGTTTACATAGTTAAGAAGTTACTGAGCGGGCGTGGGAGGGACTGGCGTGGGGTACGAAGATCCGGAGAACGCGGCCAAGATAGCGAGGCCTTAATTAGCAACCGAGAAATCTGACGAAACGTAATTCCCGGTGAGAGCACCCTGCCTCGTATACTCGCGAAGTATTAACAGTTGCCGGGAACAATGCAGTGCGACTAAATGACGTCTTTTGAGGATCGCGGAGGCGCCGATACAGTAAAATCTCGCACATTGCTCCTCCGGTCGGAATCGAATTGGGACAGTTTGGCAACAGGCACACTGATCCTGCGGACTCGCGGCTGCTTTTGTAGTCCGTCGAATTGCGATGTGAACGGCGAAGGAAAGATAACGATGAAATGAGAGGCGAGGCGACCGAATAACTCAAAGGTATCAATGCTATAACAAAGATGATGTATAATCTTTCGTATATATAACTTTTTTCAGTGGTGCTGTTCGTGATGATACAAATAAGTCCGAATTAACACTTTGCCTGCCATGCGTATTTTGCTACGTTAGAACCGCGATGCGTTGAAATACTGCAGAATATAATTAACACTTTGACTGCCGTGCGTATTTTACTATATTAAAACCGCAACGTGATCAAGTACTACAGAATACGATTGAATTGTGCAAAATGAAGATAATGCGAAGGTATCGGAAACCGAAGAATTGAATCACTATTTGATATTAATTGCATTTACAAAATTATAAATACTGCCGATTGGGCATTTTTTGAATTTTACGTGAGACCTTTTGCGCCGGTCACCGATGACCACCACGGCAGTCAAAGTGTTAAATCGTGCAAAATAAAGGTAACGCAAAGTTATTAGAAGCCAAAGTATGGAAGCACCACGGCAGTCAAAGTGTTAAATCGTGCAAAATAAAGGTAACGCAAAGTTATTAGAAGCCAAAGTATGGAAGCACCGTTCTAATATCAATACCTTTTACAAGATTGTAAATAGGCTTCATTGTGAATTTTTTGCATTTGTAGTCAAATCTTTTGCACCGGTCACCGGTGACCGGCACAAAAGATTTTAGTAACAATGCAAAAAATTCGCAATGAAGCCTATTTGCAATCTTGTAAATGCAATTGATATTGTATATTGGGGCTTCAATATTTTGGCTTCTAATAGCTTCGCATTACCTTCATTTTACACGATTTAATCATAATCTGCAGTATTTCATCGCATCGCAGTTCTAACATAGCAAAATACGCGGTGACCAGCGCAAAAGATTTGACTAAAAATGCAAAAAATTTGCAATGAATTGGTACCGTGCTTCAATACTTTGGCTTCTAACAACTCTGCGTTACCTTTATTTTGCACGATTTAATCATACTTTGCAGTATTTCATCGCATCGCAGTTCTAACATAGCAAAATACGCTTGGTAGTCAACGTGTTAACGTCTGATTGCTCGTATGACTTATTTCGTAGTATGTATTATAGAACTAAATGAAAAAAACTCGCACATGAGTTATGACAATTTTCAGATGAGAACTAATCTAAAAAAAATGTATTATTGTTTTATGATTTATTGCGTTGTAAACTCTCGTCAAGGGAACCGCGTCATGGGGCTTCTTCTCTGCCAAGCGACGTTCAAAAACAGTCGCTGACCCTTAACACGAACGTATTATATGCGTCCCACGTGTTTCACCTCACGCGAGTTTATTCCCAATAACTTTTACATGGGCATAGGGACGGCGAAGCGGACACTGTATGGGTAGGACCGGCAAGGACAACGTGAGAGAATTTACTGTAACGCGAACGCATTACATGCGTCCCATGTGTTTCACTTCACGCAAGTTTATTCCCAGACGGTATTCCGTCCGACAGGGCCAGCGGAATGGAGCGTGAGGCACGAAGCTGTGGGCGAATGGCTGGGAAAGACGTGCAGCCCGGGGAGGGCAAAGTGAATTACAGGCGGTAATTGTCATCGTTTGCCAAAGTTCATCGTCGCGCGCCGTCGCCGGATGAAAAAGTTGGCGGACGGGAAAATAGGCTGAATTACATAATCGACGTCATTTACTTGAAATTCATTGTGGCCCCCGCAGAAATGAGTGCCGGAAAATTGGTAGATAACCAGAGCGGAAATTGTGACCTGCGCGCCGGCGATCTAATCTTCATTACCCATCGTCGCAGTGAACCAACGAACGCGCGGGTTAGCGGAAAATAAATTCGCGGCGAAATTCAAAGGGGTCTTAGGCGATTGTCCGGCACTGAAGTAGTCATTGTTGTGCGGAATGCGATGAGTCATAATCAAAATGCCTGTGATACGCAACTGTCATGAGAGGTCTCCGTCGCTACGGATTTTTGTTTGGAAAAGGCAAGGGGTAGGAAGGGGTGGTAGAGTATTGCATTTCCTAGAATCTGGGTATTCCACCGGAGAATTGTGAAGAGTTCGGACGTATTATTGTAGAATAAATATTTTGCAATTTATTGCTTTTCTTAAGACTTTAACGACCGCTAGCCGATTAATCGGCTTTTCAGTGGTCAACGGTTATATTAGATAAAATAAATATCAGATGATATTATGACAATTCTAAATGACAATAAAATTACACTGCTTTGAAACCAAAGGATTCTCAACAACGCATTTAGTATTTTTCAGTTTCAGTTATAAACACAATCTTTATCCAAAACAGAGTAGTGAGTGGCATCTTCAGTCAATAGCGATTGGTAAAAATTCATAGTGGTCAACATATTCCTCCGCGATATCCAAAACAGAGTCGATAGGCACCTACACAATTCCTCCGCGATATCCAAAACAGAGTCGGTCGTAAATGAGTGGCATCTTCAGTCAATAGCGGTCGCTAAAAATTCTAACCCGCGCTTACGGCAAACCTCCGGCACTTCGACGCATCGTCCGCCGAAAATTCATCACGCCGCGAAGTCGTATTATTTACCGGCGCGAGTATCCGCTCGGCGTCTAAATCAAATCGAATATACCGACCTTGACGGGGCTCCTCGAAATGTGCCGGCCTCGGGAACTCGAATCCATCAACGTCCCGACCGGCGCACCGGCCGGAGTGATCGGGCGCGAGAAGAGGCGAATAAATTAACAAATTCCCGCGACACGACTCACGCATTACCACGATCTACGAACGGCGCGGATCCGGCGTACACGCCCGTCAAATAACGCCCGACCTTCTCGCCTCCGTCGGCCTCCTACATTTTCCAGCCCCGCTCCGCACCCTTTTACACTCGCCGCCCACGCCCGCACATATGCGTGGAACCGTCAAGATCCGCCGTCAGAAGTGCCAGCCGCAGTGGCCCTGTCGCCTTGGTAATTAGTGGAATAGCTTTCGAGTGCAAGTTACGACCCGCGGAGGGTGTTGTGGACTGACCGTTCGTGGCGGCCTAATCGATATCCGATCACTCGAGCAATACGTCAAGTACATCCCACGCGCGCTCGTCCTCGATACGCAACCGCGATCATTTATATATGCAGCCGTATGCACGACGCGTCTGCATGTGCAAGGGTGTCTGCGCGGCGGACGTGCACCTATACGAGCGAACGGGAGGTGGGCGGAATACGCGGCCGGCGTATACCTATGATTATTTATGGTATAATATTCATACACGGGGTGTCCCGTTTTCATTTCGCCGGGGATATCTGCGGGACTAATGAGGCTGGCGGACTCTTTCTGCTGATGGTGATTTATGAAATAGACTGAACGGGGGTAGCGAAGTAAGTGGAAAGTTTTTTTTGGGACGCTGCCGAAGGGATTTGACACTTTGGCTGCGGTGGTTACCGGTGAGATTTCATTAACACGTTGACTGCCATGGTGGTCATCGATAACCGGCGCAAAATGTCTCACGAAAAATTCAAAAAGTACCCAATCGGTCGCATTTATAATTTTGTAAATACAATTAATATTAGATAGCGATTCAAGTCTTTGGTCTCCGATACCATCGCATTATTTTCACTTTGCACGATTCAATCGTATTCTGTAGTACTTCATCCGGTTGCAGTTTTAATATATTACGCAACACGTTGACTGCCAAGCGTATTTTACTATATTAGAAATAAAATGCTACAGCGTTTGACTGAATTATGCAAAATGTAAATAATGTGCAAGCATTGCAGACCAAAGGATCGCATCACTATTCTAATAACAACTGGATTTATAAAATAATAATTGCTACCCATCGCGAATATTTTGGATTTTCAGTAAAATTTCTTGCGTCGGTCACCGGTGACCATCATGGCAGTCAAAGTGTTAAAAATGCAAAAAATTCGAAATCAGTAGTATTTAAAAGGTTATAAATGCAATCAATAGTAGAATAGTGAATTACTCGTTTTGTCTCCAATCATTCCGCGTTATTTTCATTTTGCACAATTCAAGCGTATCCTATAATAGTATTTGATGATGTGATTCTAATATAGTAAAATATCTCGCCAATCAATGGGTTAAAAATGTGTATCAGTCATTTGGCCGTACACCGCGAACTCTTTCTGCTGAAGTATAAATATTTACAAAGAAGACATGGGAGTGAAATTGCATCGGGAGTTATAAAATAGACAAAACAGACGGAGTAATGTCCGAAACAATTGTCTACCGAAGATATTTAAAAATATGCATCATCAAGTACCGGAGTGTTCTTCTTCGGACTCTTTCTGCCGACATCCGAAAATTCGCAAAGGTGACATCCGCATGAAATAGCATTCGGAATTATGAAATATGCTGAACAGGGTAATGCAGTAACCGGCAAATTGTACGCGACGCAGTAATTTAAAAATGCGTATCAATAACCTGGCCATTATGCCGCAAACCCAAGCATCTTCTGGCCGTCGGCAGTATTCATACAAACACGGCGTATTCTTGTGCACATGCAAGAGAGCGGAGGCACGTGGGCGAATGATAAAATGAAGGGAAAGCGTCCAATAATTAAGTTTACCATTAATCGTCCGGGGGTCAGCTGTGCTCACACGACCTGCAGGCGCGTCCGCCTTGACGAGGTATTTGGCCGATCGGTTCCGAAAACGAGATCTACGACCCGGTTCTGCGACCTTCCTCGACGCTAATTGCCTCCTCGACTGCCCCGCAACAAGGCCACTTCCACAACCTTCGTCGTCCTTGTCTATCTCCATCTACCCTCGACTCGCTTGCTCGAACCTCATCCTGCCTCCGTTTCTCATCTCGTTCGTTGACCGTGCTCGACGATCCCAATGAGGAAAATGTATCCTTTATTTCTGCCGGACGACGCACGACGAATGCCGACGTCGGATGCCGGTGAAACGGAGAAATTGCAAGTGGGAAGCGACGGCCTTTAACAATAACACGCAATCGTTGTCGAAACGTCGAGCACTAATCTTTAATTACACATTTTTTAATTCGACGTATTTTCACAAATGACCGTATGTAGTACTGCAATACTGAGAAAAATAATGTTTTTTCAAAACCTTTAGCATACTAAACTATAAACTGTCAATTCGCATTGTATAAAAAAAAGAGCACACCAGACACACTTTCTTGAGATTGACTCTATTTGTGAGAGGTCGGGAGAGAGAATAAATGATAAATAGGTATCGGATAACTACATAACTATGGCATATGTGTTCGTATATGCACTATCGATTCGCGTGTGAATAGGTACGGGCACCATAAGCTGTGGGGATGTGAGGTGTAGACTCATAAATGATTGGCATAGTTATTTGCGATATCCGATGGAACATAGTGCTATACGGAAAGGCGTTCGAGTAGTCAGAATGTTCGGGTTGAGTAAAGTTCAACCTATTGAACCGTGGCGAATACTATGTTATTCGGGTAATGCTTCGAGTAACACGAATATTAGAGCACCGGTAAATAGATGCTATATTTGCGGGCACCCGGAGAGCTCTGGCTACGAGCCGTCAAATTAGGATCCCTCTAGTCGAGAAAGTTTGCACATAAAAACGAGATACCGCTGCGCCGACGTGCAAAAACTGCGCGCAACTTAGCAGGCGGTGTACAGATATATTGCAGTGCTAACCATTATAAGAATTATAACTACATGTTCATTTATCGTACTTCTTTTGAACGCTATTAAAATTCTCAACAGTTTTTTCAGAGCGCGAATCTGTCTCCATGCGTATATTACAGCGCAGCATCGTCATTGAACATAAAATAATCATCCAATAATAAAATCACCGACGTCCAATAATGTAACCGCAACGCATCCCTCGTTCCGCAGATCTCAACTTCGCATTCGTTCCAACATCGGCAGCATTCAATCTCGACCGCAAATTTTATCCGGCCATTCCCGAAACGCGTGTAACATCCGCGCCATTCCTTTGAAACCCCACATCACTCTCTGCCGCTATTTGCGCATCCCAACAAAAATAATCCGCGCCGCCGCGTTCCGGCACGCTCCCGGATTCCGTGCCTTCGCCTTTAAACCGGAGGTAATTCGGCGCGAAGTAATTCGTGCGGCAGGTTCGCAAAGTTAAAAATTGTCTTCATCCGTGGCGCGCCGTTGGGGTAGGCACGCTGCGTCGTAACTGCAAAGCGAAGAGTTGCCGGGTCGACGGGGGTGTTTCGAGCTCGGACCGGCGTTGTGCTAAAGGCGTCCTGTAAATTGGATCTATCAGCGCGTTCGGATGGTGCTATATCATGCTGGAAGCAGCGGCCAGAGAAAAGGAGCACCACCATCTTTCAACGTCAGGCCAGCCTAGCCACCCCCTGCCACCCCTCGCTCCGCACGTTTCGCCACTCGAATCCGCACCCCGCAAACGCGGCTTGTACACAGAACGAAGGCACGAAGGCACAACAGGAGCTACCTAATCCTCACGCTATCACTTCCCGGCGAAGCAACGTCGTCGGCTACAGCCAATCCGGGGCTTTTTATGATTCGCCCGCCCACGGACGATCGACCGTCGACGACTGATTAGGCACAGCTTGACTCGATGTGATTAATCGCGCCGGTTAATGCCGATACGCCGCGGCCAAAAGTCCCATTTACTTCCCTCGTCTGCGAATAAGACCGATGGAACTGTGTGCGCCTGGCGAGCGGCGGTTTCTTGGGAACGGGGTGATGAATTCGAGGCACGGCGGTGACGAGGGAAAGATGCATTGCGAGAGTGATTGAGATATTTTAAAAGCGCGCGCGCGGAAGTCTGCGAACTGGCGGCTGGATATAAAATCATTGAGGGTGCGCGGAGTACATTTGTTTGTCGGCGGGTTATCGGTGTTAGATTGAGAGGTGAAAGGAATGGTGCGTCTTTGAGAGGTTAGGAAATGAGCGAATTATGAAATAGACTGAACGGGCGGGGTAGCGAAGTAACTGGAAAGTTTTTTTTGGGGCGCTGCCGAAGGGATTTGACACTTTGGCTGCTGCGGTGGTTACCGATGAGATTTCATTAACACGTTGACTGCCATGGTGGTCATCGATGACCGGCGCAAAAGGTCTCACGAAACATTCAAAAAATACCCAATCGGTCGCATTTATAATTTTGTAAATACAATTAATATTAGATAGCGATTCAATTCTTTGCTCTCCGATACCTTCGCGTTATTTTCACTTTGCACAATTCAATCGTATTCTGTAGTGCTTCATCCGGTTGCAGTTTTACTATATTAGAACGGCGATGCTATGAAATACTACAGCGTTTGACTGAATTATGCAAAATGTAAACAATGTGGAAGTATTGGAGACCAAAGAATCGCATCACTATTCTAACAATAACTGCATTTATAAAATAATTATTACTACCCATTGCGAATATTTTGGATCTTCAGTAAAATCTCTTGCGCCGGTCACCGGTGACCCCCACGGCAGCCAACGTGTTAAGGTAATCGGCGATTCGCGGGTTATCAATCGAAGCTGTGGGAAACTCGTTTGATTGGCGAACCTTCAGACGGAAGCATGATGGTTAATGGAAACTGACGTTTTCTAGTCGAAAGTGTGTGTAACGCACGAAAAGGCGTGACACTTTGTGCATCATTGTGTCGCGGCAGTGTTACGTCAACCTGCCGCCAACGTTTTATCGAACTCGGGCGAGGCTGTTTTTGCCGCGGCAGAATAAAGTGCCCTACGCAACGGAACTAATAATTAATCGCCGGAATCAGATTGCACGGCCATTAATCGCACGACGCAAAATTTTGCCTGCCGCGCTTCGAACGACAGAGAGAATGGCAAGAGAGCGATAGAGAGAGGATAGGAGACCATCTGCACGAGGATCTGCTATCAACGATTTAATCGAGGTTGCTGTACACCTCAGACTGTGCATCGTCGATCTTCCGACAAACTGGCTGCTTCCTTTTTCGTGATCTCGCTAAATCACATCCCATCTGAATGCAAATAATGCGCGCCAAAGCACTGAATAACGCCAACAGCACGACTCCCTAGACCCTCGGAAATGCTGCGATCACGGAAAATCGAGAATTCGACAATGCTGTTACGTATTGCCTTGACAAATCTACATTGAATGCTACCTCAGCTCGCGCGCGCAAGTATTTCAAACGAAACCACTCTGCCATTAGGACAATAAAATAAATTCAGCCAAGTTCTCAACTACGGTCCCCCATATACAACTAAACGTCTCATCAGTCATCACCGCGTCGATCAAGAATGACTTCGCCACCCATTCCTCCAACTACACAAAACCAACTCACTAATCGCCTCGCAATCTGCATCACTCCACGCGTAGTTTGGAGACGTATGTCAGCGCAAAGCAAAAGCCGACCCTCCGCCGAAACCGTCCCTGCCAGAATTCAATCGCGCATCATCGACGACCCTCAAAAGTGACACCCGAAATTCCCGTCGCTCCGATGTCCGTCGGCATGGTCAGAGTCGGCTATTGACGTAGGCTCGCAGGAGACTCGCGCAAGACGCCGACGCAGGAATGAGGACACGCTGCCGCTCGTGTCCGCTTCGCGCTGCAGAGGCAATCCGATTGCGGCGATTAATTGTTCTTCGAGCCCGATCGACAGGACTCAACGTCGATCGTCGAGTGCATCCTCCAGGGCCAATCAGCCGCCAAGAGTCTCCCCGACGTCGAGTGGACCCGCTTCGGTTAGCGTAGTGCGCGCGAGTGCACTCCAGAGAAATTGGAACGCATCCCAAAGTATATATACGTAGCGCTGGAAGGGAACAGTCTCGACACCCTCGAGACGGATCGTCCGCTTTGAACCTCGATGTAACCGCCCAGCACTAACGGCGGCCACAGCCGTCGTTGCCGGAGCTTGCCAGATCCGTCACCACACTACCGACACAACCTCTGCCCGTCGCTTACTTCCTACGCGTCGTGTTATGCGCTCACCTACGCGTCGCCGTGTGTGGGTCCGAGTCGATGCCGGGATGTTTTGAGATGTTTGGGGGCGGGAAAAGGAGGGAGGAATGTTGCGAATGAAGGAGCGAAGTGCGAAGCAAACTGTTGCGGGAGAGATTTGTGGGGTAAGACGGTTCAGCACGAAGTAGGTGGATGCTAAGCACGCGCTGGGGGTATGTTGGGCGAGTCGCCGGACGTGCGGAGTTTGGGCTTGTGTGTAAAGACAAAGGGTGGTGGATGGGGTTTCTTTGAGAATTGAGCGCGCGTTTCGGGGGGTGAAGGGTTCGGACGTTTGGTATCGGCATGATTATAGTTGGAGTTGTGGCTTTTCTGCTTCGTTTGGCTTACGCGGTAATGTGCGGCTGGTTTGTTAACCCTTTTTCTACGGCGGTCTTTTCCACAATTTGACTTTATGCTCAATCGTAAAAATGTCACTATTATGAACTTTTTAGGAAAAGAACATTTCTGAAAGCTACGACTGATTGAAGATAGACACATGCAACAATGCTATGTTCTTTAACAAAAAAAGCAGCATACAGAACAAGAGGTCCATGATAAATGTGCCAAGATGGACTGTGGTTGGGCGACTATAGTCGCTCGTCGTATATAATATAAATGGTGCTTCAATATATTTTTTATGTATATATATTCATATTGGTCGTGGAATTTATTATCATTCTTATATAAAAATTGGAGTATGATTTTTAGGAGTGATAATTTTTTTATTATCAATAGCAGCAGCATTTATAGATTACGTTTTACCTTGAGGACAAATATCTATTTGAGGTGCTACAGTAATTACTAAGTTAGTTTCACCTATTCCTTATTTTGGTTTACAAGTAGTTCAATGATTATGAGGAGGATTTTCTATTAATAATGCAACTATAGTCGCTCGTCGTATATAAGTACCGTATCGTGGAGGGCGACTATAGTCGTAGTAGCGAAAGGGTTAAGATTGCATTGCGTCGATTATTTCTGCGATTACCAAACATTCGACACAAGCGCATATCGATACTCTCATTTTATAGCTCGTAGAGCATGCATGATCAATGCCTGTTGACATCTTCGAAGGAGGAATATTGTGAATTATTGTATCGCGTCATACTCGACGATGTCTCCAAAACGTTCCTCACACCAGCGAGGGAATGTCTAAAGCCATTCATCCGCGCTCTCGTCACTGAACTTCTCAGAGGAATGTCGGGTAGCCAACCGCAAAATGGTCATTGGTGACCACACTTCGGCGAATCTCCGAACCGCCTAGATTCGAGGCGCTTAAGCAAGCAAAGTCAAGCAAGGATCGGTCGCAGCCATTTATCAGCATCGACGGTCCTGCCGGAATCCTGATCTCAAGAGGTCACACGAGTATTGCAGGAGACGTCACCTTGACGGGATCAAGGATCGCTTCCGAACAAGACCGGACTGGATAAACTGCGCAGTCAAGTGAAAGATGTGTCGCAGAGACTAATGTGATCCCCATGATCGATACGGTGGGTCGATTAATTTAACTTTCACACGGAAGCCACGAAATCTGTTTGTAAAATTGCAAAGCCGTGGAATGGGAGTTTCGGCAGCTTTTGTACGGTGCTAGCCATAACTGAAATGTGTAGATGAAATAGTGCGTGCGGTTAGGGGAATTGGATGAATATGAACGGTTGATCAAATAATCTGGGAAACGATTACAGGGACGGTGCGGCGCGCAAGAGTATGATGAAAGTTTCACGTTATTTCAAACGATACCGCGCCGCCTGCACTATGCATATTCAAGTGAAGGATACATACGAGACTGGACAACTGGCAATATGAAGTGATGCAAGAGTAATGCTGAATAAACCGTACGCCGGAATTGGTTGAATATGCTCGAAATAACATAGCCGAATAAAGCAGGTTTTAATTCATGCATAAAGAAAAAGACGGACGAAAGCGCACAACATTTCATTACGCCGCGCATTTGTGCAATGGCTGTATAACACGGACCGCGATTTATACAATCTCATTAACGGCAAGACAATTTCACCTGCGCTCGATACAATCAGTTACTCGCGGTTAAAGCTTGATCGTGCATGGCGAACGATTGGGCCGAATGGGAACCAGCTCGCGATCGATCGCGACGAAATGATACCGCAGGCGAACGGTACATCGTCAGCCAGCGAAAGAAAGTGTGAGACACGGCTCGGGGTAACGGAACAACTGAAATTTCACGTCATTTCATCAGTCGAAGGTCAAGCGATCGCAGAGCAGCCAGTAAGTCCCGCTCTTCAGCCTGTTAATCCTACATTGGCAAGGCAATTAACTCCGAGTGAGGATAGAGATCCTGTTTGGATGTCTCTGCTCGGTGGTCTCTCCCCTACCATTCTCCTCTTCGCTTCACCTTCGCTTTCTCCACCCCCTCCCCATCGCTATTCACCCCGCTGCCCGTAACTGTATAATATTGTGGTATACAGCGCACGGCAAAGGTCTCGTTGCCATCTGTGTCTGTGAGGGATTACAATATCCTTCTATCCGCTTCAGAAACATCCGGCTGCTGCCACTTTGCCTTCTGCAGCGACCGGAAAGATAATCAAACTTCTTACCGTTGGTTAGGCGCTCGTCTCCTCATGTACACGTGTACGCGCGTACCCTATACACGCGCAGGGCAAAAGTGAGACAGAAGAAGCCGGGGACCCGCGGCTAGAAAGGGATATGCAGATACCTGCGCCACCGCTGTGTACGTGTACTCCAATCTCGGGCCGCACCTTTCCCGGCTTCCCAGGACTTCTTCCTTCACCCGTTCTCCTTGTCTCGCGTCTCCCTTTCTCTTTTCATTCTTCGCGCGAATCCACCTCTATCTCCGCCTCGCCCGTCTTCCCACTTGCCTCCCGCAGACCTCCCGTCCTTCGCTTCCGCTCCTCTCTCGCTTTCTTCCTTATTCCATCCGTATCCGAAGCTCCTCTGAATCTCGACTTAGTTATCTGTAACTAAGCTAATCTCAGCCAAGAAGTCGAGGCACCCAGCAGCGCGGGCCACTTAAACACGAGTCCGACCGATCCGCCAAAGCCTTTAGACCTTCTCTAATCCACCCCTCAAGGTTATATACACTCGCTGAGATAGAGGGAGAATGAGACGGAGAGTGGAAACAGAGAATGGGAGACTGGAATAAGAGAACGAGAAGCGGCCGGCGCAAACCCTCCGTAGTTTCCACCTCCCTGCCCAACGTGGAAGACCATCGGGGTCGAAGTCTGCCTTCCTCGGACGAGCTAATGGAGGGGCACTTTTATTACCGATTTTCTTGCTACCCCACACACCGATCCCGCAACCGAGAACCGAGTGCTTTTCTTACTCCGTGTTGCGGTGACACGGAGTCTCGCGCGCCGCTTCGTTGCCCTGACATCGGCACGATCATTCTTTTAATTAGTCCATGCCGCATTGGTATTCGTTAATTCGCGATGTCTTTTTCGATAGGCGAGGATACGGCTTTGTTTACTTATGGGATAGTTTACGTTTAGATATGGGATAGAAGACTGAACGTTTTGAAGAATGATGGTAACGTGTGTACAAATCATTATTTTAATTAGACCCATGCCGCAGTGCTATTCGTTAACTCGCGATGTCTTTTTCGATACGCGGGGATACGGCTTTGTTTGCTTATGGGATAGTTTAGGTGATGAAGACTGAACGTTTTGAAGAATGATGGTAACGCGTGTACAAATATGATTCGGATGTTTCGATCCTTGCATGTGGCTTCTTTACTGGAAATGCGTGAATAAGTAGTCTGAAAACGGTTAATAGCAATAATTACGTAAGGGGAGTATACTTTCTTTTGGTTGACAGATTTTATTGATAAAATTGTCGGTATGTTCCGGATCCTACGGACGCCTTTTCAAGGGTTGCTGTTGTGCAACACCGATGCAGCCTCTCTTTGGATCTCTCATATGATAGCAATATTTTTTTTTCTCTTAAAACTGACTTTGTTTTGTATTGTACTTATTACATTTCGATCGTCAGGACACGTTCGTGAGAACACCACAATTTATTTGCAAAGTGGGTCTTGCTATTGCTTAAGACGCGTCTTCTTGAAACAGAATATATCGTTCTGAAGTACGTCGAGTTCGCGCAGAATCGACTCAAGATAAATCGGAGGAAAGTGTGCAATGCAAGGGAAGCGGATCTCGTACAGAAAAGCGAGACTTGAAAGAGCTTGATTGGCCATACGAATCGCTGGTACGCAGGGCAGGATTTGCGTGAATTCATGAATTTGTCAGCTCTCATGCAAATATACGATCGCGCAGTAATAGTGAGTTTATCCCTATAGCTTCGATAAGAAGACAAATTGCTGATCGAGTTCTCTGCCGCGCGATTTTATTTCCTGCCATCCCTTCTCCGGCGCCAGCTCTCTGCGCCCTTAGCCCGCATACGCGAATAATGATCGAATCAGGGGACGAATTAGGGGACAACATGTGCCGTTTAATTACCCCGTTAACGTATAATGCTGCCCGATGTATAATTATATAAGCTTGCCGGATGTTGCACATCCACCATTTTGGCGAACTCGTTGACCGAAACGTTTTCACCCCACAATATTAGTAACGTAACGATTTAATGCGCATCGCTATCAGGGTCAATTGCCATTTCAACCGGTCCCAGCAAGATGACACACCGTCCGATAAACGTAATTTATCTTCCGGATTCGTACAATCTGTAGATGGCGTTTTTGTATAATTTCGCGTCTCTAATAACTATAAAACATTCTCCTGTTTCTGACAAATGATACTTTGCGTGGCGCCACTTCGCATAGCTTCATTTCGCGTACAGCCAGTCAGAAACAGTCGTTCAGAACGCGTTAATAGGAATCTCTCCGCGCATTAAGCTCAATTTCGCCCGCGGCGATCGACACAATTGCCGGATATACGTGCCTTCCACTTTTTGAAAACACTTCTGCTAACGTCCCGATTCCGCAGATTACTCCGTACGATTTAAGTGCGCTCCAAGTATCGAAGTGTTTTACTTCCTGCATGCCGTACCGTATATTATGTAAACCCCCGGTAATGGCTGAACATTCGTAATGCATACATACACGTTCCTACCTAAGTACTTTATCCCCGTAACCGGCTGACAGCTTCTACCTTCGAACGATGCGTTTCAGACGATAATCGTCGTCGAGCATTAATTGGTTTCCCATTAATTCCCTTATTAGGTTCGCAAAGTAGTTACACTCGCGCTCGCTATCTGCCTTCAATCCGAAATTTAATTCACGCAAACTATTTACGTATGCTTTTGTTTCATTGGAATTCAATATTTCTAAATTAAATATTTTTGTTATAACATCGCCACTAATGCAAAACTGAGAGAGTCGAAATTAGATATCAAGAAACAAATTACGTGGTTTCGGAAAATGCAGAGACAAAATGGTTTTTTAATAAATAAAGTATATAACCAATAAAAAGGACTTCAGTTTACAATGTTTTTCTGGAATGACCGTCGCAGCTGTTTATTAAAAACCATCACTACTTTACGAAACATTCGCAGTGTATTCTCGTGTATTCAGATATTGAGTCATGAGGAGTGCGCCTGTAACGTGATTTACTTGTCAGTTTAACATATAAACCATTGAGCATGCAATCATCCTTATTTAGTGCAAAGTTCGTGGGTAGTATTTTAACTTCACATTCGGGAGACTTGAAACTGTCGTATATTATGATACCTAGTCTACAATGTGAAGCTACTATCACGAAGTATAGCTTTGCAACGCTTACATGTACCGTAAGGCAATTTCGTAGAAAGCCGCAGAAGGAGAAGACCACTGAACACGCAACAGCGGTTGTTCGTTGTAAAGTACGCTCCAGACTGGACACTCCTACGAGCCAGCAGATCCACACTTATAACCGCGTAATTGCGTTATGTATAAATCACATTTAATTACATTTTAATCAGCTTACTGTCGGCTTATCGCACTACCGATAATCATCCGGCTAATCGTTGCAAATACAATCGACACGCCGTTCTTTACACGACAAGCGCAACAATCGGGAATTATTAGTTGCGATGAATAAGTACTGCCATCGACAACTATCGCATATTTCGCGAATATCGTCGCGTACGTAATATCGCGTAAAGCGTCATACGTCGTTAAAAAATTTATTACACGCATAATACAAATGCGGCAGCGGGTTATTGCTGGTCGAAAATTAACGTGTGGGTCCAGATAATCGGCGCGAATATAATCGCGCTTGATCGACAGGGTATTTTTAACGTGCACGCGATATAAAAGTAACGGCAGGGGTATCAGCGGTTTGTCAGAGGGGTGTGCGATCAAAAAATGACCAATTAATCCGCCGACGGTGGGGGCAGCACATGTTGCAACGTCGAATCGAAAAATGATGCGGACCGATTACAATCCGCCTGCCACCGTCATCGTTACCGATCATCGGCATGAATACGTATGTGGATGGTCATCGATATATAACCCGCAATTTCAATCGTTCACATTCGCTTACCTCCGACGGATCTCGGCACCGTTGCATTTCCTGAGATTACTACGGATGTTGCTTCGTGTTGTACGCCGATTAAAGATCAATAGACCTCGGATTCATACATGAAATGATTTGCACGTGTATTTTCATATGTCAAAATTGTTGAGCCGCGTATGTGTAGGTTCGAAAAAACCGATTTTCTGCTTGAATATGAATAATTCGTTTTTCTTTTTTTATTTCGTTTCGACACAATTCCGCAACGAGAGGATATAATGTCTGCTCTTCGCAGGAATGATTAAAATCTTGAGTTTTGTTCATTGAATCTTATTAGAGTGCCTGAGTGTTGTATAAATTGTATTCCGAATGAAAAATAATTCTGTGAAAATGTAATTAAAAGTATGTCTGTCGTTATGAAGTAAACTAGAGTTGCAGAAAGGGAAGGGTTGGTTTGTATTTAGAAACTAAATTTACAGGGCAGGTGATGGTAGAATAGTAAAAAAGGGAGGAAGCAAGATACTCTTGAAGATATTGTGCAAATATGAGGAATTTATCACTGGTCACGTATCTAGATAAAGATTACGCAGAAAAAGGTTTCGCATCGCGACAAAAACATTATTTTCCAGATGAAAACTGCTGTAACGCACGGTATATGCCTAATACCACATGAATACAAATTGACAATCACCCTGGCACGATATAGATGAATGTGTGTCATAACAAATCCCACAGACGTTATGAACGACCTCACTTCTTTATGTGCTGTGGTTAATACTTGAGTTACCGTGTAAATTCGCGTATCCTTTACTACGAGTGGCAAGCACGTTTTTCTCATCGTACGTAGGGAAATGAGAAATGGCATGTTTAGCAGCGTGAAACCTCTACTTTAAAGGTACACTGTTCATAAACGACGGCTTGTTGCCGCTGGAAATAGTAGTCCCCGTTGAAAATGATCGGTCCTGCGGGAGTGCTTTCGCTAAACAGCCGCTTTATTTTTCCAGGGATTGAAGCGGGTAGCGCCAAGCGACGGAACGAGCACAATTATTTCCCATCTCATCCACAAGTCGTCTAAAAAGTGACCAAGGTACGTTCAACCACGTTACCGTAAAATCGTGATTGCCATTAAAATCCGGCGTCATGGTCAATTTATGTGCCGACGCACCTCGCGAACATGTATCCACCGAAAGAAAAGCGCGAGACCGTGAGACGCAGTAGAAAAGACCCGAAACATACTGTTATGCCATATAAATCTCTATTATTCTTCGCTGCGTTCCGGCTCTTAGTCCACTGACTTCGGCCTAAGTTTAACGTAATTAGATAGGCAGAGGAAAGAACTTTTTATTCTCGCACTCGCAGAATATACGCTCAGGACGCACTAGTATCAAATGCACTGCGTTTTTTCTAAAATGTCTTTTAAATACACTGAAGAAAGTAAGGGTGGAAATGCATGAATAGTGGATTTTGATATGACCTGAAACTCTGGTGTCTTAATGGATAGAAAGAAAGTGCGTAGGACATGATTTCGGTGAAAATGATTATAGAGCACTTGTGTACATAATATGCTATAGTGTTATTTAGAATCTTAACATAATGTTACTACGTAGTCACACGAAAGCACGGCACGAGCTCAACAACTGACCGCAGAAAATAAATCGGAATCTCCCGACCAAGTGAATCGACAAAGCGCACGCGGTTACAGTAAATTGTTACATTACAGCATAATATTTTGTAGAGCTCTTTAAAGTCGTAACATAATGTTCCCACATATCAACATGAAGTCTCAACGCGAGCTCAAAGACTGACCGCAGAAAGTAAATCAGAATCGACTGACCAAGTGAGTCAACAAAACACGCGCGGTTCGAGTGAATTGCTAGAAGTAGAGGGTCGCGAGTTTGGTCGGACGGTGAAGCGATCCGGAGAGAGCGCAGCCGCCGAAAGTCGGGAAGCCGTGGGAGAAAGCGAGTTAGAAAGCGAACGGTCTCGGGGTCGGGGCCGTCTTTAAAATTCGAAGCGAGTTAATTTGATTATCGCCATAACGGGGGCAACGGGAGGGCGGAGAATAATCCGGCTGTATAACGACATCGGCTTAGCTATTGCCGCCGCGTTTCTATTGTACGGCTGTATGGCGCCCCGACTAGAGAGGACTGAGGGTTGCACAAGGCGAAGGAGACGAAGAGTGAGACGGGTTGAAGAGGGCGGCTATACTGATTGGCCCCCAGCTGGGGCAGCAGTAAACATTCTCTCGCTTTCCCGTCGTGGCAACCGAGGGCTTTGCCTCTCTCCTTCTTCAGAAGGTCCTACAACGTTCTCCCTCCTGCTCTCCCTCTCTCTCCCTCTCTCTTCATCGCACGCACGCGCGCGTCCCTACTCGGCTCCCAACCCCCCCGTTCTCGTCCCTTCTCGCTTCCACCCTTTACTCCCACCCTCACGGGCTTAAGCCCGATTTAATGGGGTGGAAACGCGCGGCTCGATCAAGTTGTATTCAATTATCCCTCCTTTCCAACCCCTCCCACGCCCGGCCATCTACGGAGTGTCTTGCAAGAAAACTCGCTCGCCCCTCTCTCTCCCGCCACCTCGCTCTGTCCTTTCTACGCTCGCGCTAACTTTCTCTCCGCACGTCTCCCCCGCGGAACCATCCATTCTCTTTATTTTTCTTCTTCTTTTCCTCCATCTTTCTTCGGCGACCGCACTCTGCGTCCGACATGCGCGACATATTGTTCGCTCCCCTCACGAGATCGCCCAAGGTCATCCGGAGTCAATTACAAGAAACCGTTTAACTCACTGACCGTGTCCCGATAAGGATCGCGTCAGATACGGCGGAAACGAGTTAATGATCGAGGTTCACTATCAGCGTAAATTTTCTCCTTCGTACGCGTCGCGCGAACGTTCTTGCGCGGCTTTATGACCGCTGTCTCGTGAAAATGTTCGCGATGCGATAAAACGGGTCGGCGATAAAGGCACTCTTGCGGTAATTAATTGCGTATTACAATGGAAACGCTAGTCTGACACGTTGAACGCCGAGGAATTTCATTTACTCATTGTCCCGCTGTTGACCGACTGATCTGGCCTTCCATTATCCACTGGCCGACTTTCTCAAAATCCGATTATCCTCTATCTACTTAATTGCTTCCCTTTACGGCGATCGTCCGTTTGAACGCTGAGGCTCTGTTGTACGTATTGCGCCCATCCGATCGTTGGCAGCTGGGTCGTTCATGATTTCTTGCATTATCTGCTGCTTGCCATGGAATTCTTGCTTCAGCACTAGCGTAGACCGCTAGTGAAAATAAATAGGAGTTACGTTATTACAAAACGTCTTTTAGCGCACTTTTTTGGGCGTTGGTTACTTTACAATACACTGTTCACATTTTGCAACACGTTACCATTGATGCTATTACATAGCATCCGGGATTTTCGGGCAATTTAATATCAATCAAGAAAGAGGATTAAAGAACACCGGTATTATTCCCACTAACAGTTCCCTGCAATTACCATTCTACTTCAGACCTTATATTTTTAATCCACTTTACCGTCACTTCATCAACGCTCACTATTTTGCGCAGCTAAATCTATCCTTCGCGCTTTGCCGCCATCGCTCATCGATCGAAGCCCAGTCTTACCGAACATTATTCATCGTCTTCCCCGCGGGCCTGGCCGTGCTTAATCCCGTCGCATAATCCGCCCACGCGGATGTCTTCCTAAACTCATTCCAGCGTCCCGCGTCCGTCTGGCCGACCTTCGTTGAAAGGAGGCGAAACAATCAGTGATCCAGATCATAAATAATCGGATTCCGGCATTACATCGCGTCACGCATACGCGTATCGCTGAACTAACATGGCGCACAATGCCGTCACAGATTAGCGTACGCAGCTCATAATGCACCGCCCACATTTTGCCGTGGATAGACGCAGCACGAGCGTCAGAGGTCCGGGTCCAGTGGAACAAATCAACAAGCACTCCAGCGCGAAGCCGCAATAATCAGTTCACGCTCGCCCGTTAACTTAGTCACCCGAGGCGATAGTTTAACTGCGTCTAGATGCGTTTATCACCTGACCCACCTTTGTTTTCGCTATCCCCATCTCTGTCCCGCCGCCGTACCACGCGTCCCCTAACCCAGACCCACATCGTCCTCCAGTCTCTTATACGTCGTCATCATCCGGGGCAATTATTCGCAGCCGAAGGGAAACGCGTATACCGATTTCGCCGAAACTCCACTCAAAGCGACGATTTGCCCCCTCTGGCTCGACCCCCACGTCTCACCCCATCCACGCAGCATGGGGTTTTGCGAAGGCAATGCGAGGGTGCACAGTCAACGTACCGGCGAGAGAGCGCGCGCGAGTCAGTGCGAATAGGAACCACCACCGATCCGTCGGGCATAACGAGTGTGCACGTACACGCGCGTGTGTCCGCGCGTGTGTTCGCACCAACACAGGTCGCGCGGCTACAGAGCTCTGCAGCAACTGCGCCAAACTTCGAATTAGCGCCAGCGACGAACTTCGGGATTTACAGTACAACTGCGACCTCCGTGGCTGCAGCAGCCCGAAAGAATTACACCGTCGTTTGAGATACACACGAACACGCGGGCGCAGACATTGCGCGCGAGGTGGGCGTTCTAAGGGACGCGGGCGCGTATGCAGGGACAACGACAAATATGGATTATGTGTCCGTGCACGCGCACACCGTCAGCTAACCGGCGAGGGCTCTATATTAGCCACTTTCCAACTAAACTCCGTTGAAAATCTCGAGATATCCGGCAGTCGCGTACGTATAGGCGCGACGCTAAATATTCGAGGGGGAGCGAAATTACCCTCGCGCCGATTGTTTTCAACCTTGGCCGAGCGAAAGTGCTTAATCTCGCGCCGGTGGTTTATTATGGCTTTATTAGCCGGGCTCCATACAATTAATTAGCTGGCGAACTCGTTTTATCGCGACGCGGTAGGAGTTTGCGTTGCCTACGTCACGAACGGGTCGACGCCGATTTTGTCAGGTCTTAAGTGGTGCGGACACCTTTTTCCCCACGCGTCCGACACATTTTCGCTGGCCGTTTCTGTCATCGGGAAAGAAGGTCGCCGGGCGCCTATAATTTCGTCCGCATGTCAGCACGATGTCGGACCGTGTACGTACGTAGGTGCAAGCTATCCGGGAGCATGCTCTTAACTCGGAGTGTTTGGCATTAGAGGGACGCCATCCTTGGAAGTTGGAGGTCGGGTCAGCCGAGTAAAGCGAACTTTGACTCTGGCAGAGCTTAATTCGGCCGGGCAGTCAGCTCGACCATGAAGACGTTGTCTCATCGGTAGCTTATCGAACTTCGACAAGTTCACGCGCTGCAGAGTCCCGCGGATAAACGCTTTAGACTCACGAAATCGTCCGTGTCCTCTGTCGAGGAGCGTTCCTGGAGATATGTTTCGCAACGTCGCGCTGGCGAAACGAGTCGGGGGTCTTAAAAAGTTGGCGAAATCGACGAGAGGAATTCGGACAAACAAAGCGGAGGGATGCGTAGTTCCTCGGGCAGTTCGGGTAAACGAGAAAACGAGAATGAGAAGGGTAGCGGAGGATAGGGCGAAAGCAGTTGTCTGGCTATCTGTTGAAAGTAATCGAAAGTGCGGCTTGTCGGTGGGACCTTTTCTCTGTAGACGTGAGACAGGACAATTTCTCTTACACGGCTCTCGTCAACGTGGAACCTAGAACCGATACGTGTTTATACTAAACATAACCGGTATTCGTACGGGAATTTAACGGACAGCGCTCTCGGGCGCTATGAACAGCAATTTAAATGCGCGTCCGTAAAGGAACGGACAAAAAGTACACCGATAAATGATCATGCCGCACGGGACGTAATCGATACCTGTTCGACACACTATCGAGAGACAGAAAAACACGCGCCCGGAGCAGAACGCCTGTTACGAAGTTTCGCCGTTACAAGATAAAACAGGCAATCGTACCGGGGCATCAGCGTAAAACGAAATGAATAAGAAAAGCGAAAACCCGAGCGAAACGGAAACGCGTGGCAATCGTCGAATGGAATATCACTGTGTCGTTAGGAGATGCTGAGAAACTTTTTTTGTCGTTCGGAAAAACGGGATGGCGCATCGTTCCCGTTAATTCCGAGCGTCGCAGCGAGTGTCGAGAAAAGAATGGCATTCGATATGATGGGCCTCAGCGTTCTTCTGCACAATCGCCCGGAATCCCTTGGAATACCCGTGTCAGGAACTTATTTAATGGTACTGCCGACGATCACGGTCGATCAATTAGTCACGGCATCGTACTAATTACTGGGAAAACGAGGTTTACTCCCTCCACGCTCGCAGGCCGACATATTATTTTACGTTGGCGTGCTTATTGGCCGAGGGCTGCGGAATCGATACCTGCGAAGCTCTTCAATTATCGAATGGTCTTTAATAAGTGATTGCGCAAAGTAACGCGTTCCTCCGCCTGGTCTTCCATAATGAATACGCACTTTTCAATCAGCGCCCGTCGATCTCCCGCCGTCGCTTCGCTCCTCTATTTTCCTTGAACGGGATATTAGCGGTGTACGCGGGTAACGCGGTCGATGTCGACGAATAGCGAGAAAGTGTCTTCTAATTTTATTCTTAAATCTGCCGCTGCCACTTAAAACTTATCGTACTAATATAATTCTTTGCAATATTTCCAGTATTAGTGAACATAAATTCCTTTAATGATTTCATCAATATCGACGCTTAAAGTCGCGTTAAAAATTTGCCTTCGGTGAAGCGTTGGCACCGATAGACACTTGACACAGTTCGGTCCACTGAAATAAGAGGCGCATTTAGGCAATCATCAAATATTACCGACGATTGCAACAAACCTCACTTGAACGTGATTAGTTTGCAGTTACTTCATTCAACACACTTAACGCTTTGATGATCGCAGTCCCGTAGACGCAACGTTCCTGGTCAAGAATTATCCGCTGGCGTCACAGAAACGTGACTGCTTTATATAAAAGAGTTCGTTTGCCACAGCGTTAAAACATTGACTGCCACGGTGGTCACCAGTGACCGGTGCAAAAGATTTGACTAAAAATGCAGAAAATTCGCAATGAAGCCCATTTGAAATCTTGTAAAAGCAATTGATATTGGGACGGTGCTTCAATACTTTGGCTTCTAACAACTCTACGTTACCTTTATTTTGCATGATTTAATTATACTCTGCAGTATTTCATCGCATCGCGGTTCTAATATAGCAAAATACGCTTGGCAGTCAAAGTGTTAAAGAAATCAATGACTGAAAGTCGTGTCTCTAAAATCCTAATGAACCAATGTTAAAAATTCAATACTTTGACGATCGCTTTCCCGTACCCATGATTTTGATTTGCCTAGAATAATACGTCTTCGACAGCAAATTCTGTAAGATCGGTGCCGTGGTAGTTAACTGTCGTTCAGTGAAACGCCCGACAGTCAGAGTGTTAATAAAGTACGATTCAATGTTTCGATCGTTTCAATATACGTTCGAAAAAAACGCACGCTGACGAAAAATTTCGCCCTTCGCAGCGAACGTTGCGATTGAACTCCGGCCATGTACCACATGCGTCGTGTATCAAAGTCCCACTGTAGCGGAAGAATTAACACGTTGACGCCGGTGGTAGCTCACGTTTGAATGTCCCATCGGATGGCGTGTACTACTGGAAGCTCACACTGTATGAATCAGAAGGAAACAAGTAACTTTTTTCAAGTATCTGTTCTTCAATAGCCATTTCTACAATATGACGATTATTGATAACGAGATTCTGAACGTCTTATCAAAACGCACATTTGGTGTTGTAATGGACAGAAATTAGAAACAAACTCCAGAAGTTTGGTTTAGGTGTTTATTAATAATCATTTGATCGGTAACACAAAATTACAAAGTATCGTCAGGTACGATCGCGGTAGAATTCGCTTGCTGTCTACTCCTTTCGGACGAGTTCCTTAATGTAGCCTATTGAACAATAGGGGCCGATGAGGAAGGGAATTGGCCGGCGATGAATTGCCGTGACGTACCTACTATTATGCCGTAGACAGGAAATCTCAGTTATTTATCGTAAATATCCTGACTCCTAGTTCACCAGCTTTCGACTAAGTTGAATTTAATTAACACGTTGGCTGCGATGGGGGTCACCGGTGACTGGCGCAAGAGATTTTTTTGAAGATCCAAAATATTCGCAATGGGTAGTAATAATTATTTTATAAATCCAGTTATTGTTAGAATAGTTATGCGTTTCTTTGGTCTCCAATACTTGCACATTATTTACATTTTGCATAATTCAGTCAAACGCTGTAATATTTCATAGCATCGCCGTTCTAATACGGCAAAATACGCACGGCAGTAAACGTGTTAAAGATAGGTTTGAAGAAGGTTTTTATTCTAATACTTACGAGTAGAAACGGACAGGACGAGAAGGAACGACACTCCGCCATAAAATCCTCTTGCGATAGGCTTTGAGGCGTATGTGTATATGTACTACCACAGTAGCAACTGTAGTGATAGCACATAGGTAACATGACAAACAGTATTTACTAGAGCTATATTATTATTACATAATAATAATTAAAATATATGAACGGGTCACACAAAAGATCTTAAGACCACAAACACAACATTTCAACACAGATAAACATACCACACAACAAAACTACTTATCGCCGCCTAAAAATGTCACATTCCACCTTAATTCGTATTACAGCGCCAGAGTCAATCCACTAATAAACATTGACAGAAAATTGCAACTACAACTCGCAAAAACCGCCGACTCGAGCTAAACAGCCCCGGCGCCTAATCTTTGGGGTCTCAATGAAGTCGTAACGCGCCGCGGCGGTCGTAGCGTTCGCGCGCGGAATTTCGTGCGTGGGCGAGTCGGCCTTCAATTATCTCGCGAGCTTGCCCTTTTAGATAGGATTTTCGAGTCCCGTGCGCCTCCGCAGTTTAAGACCAAGCCACGAGTTAAGCCCGGCTACGACCGAGAATGTGGTCTTCCGTAGGTGGTGCGCAACTACATCGTGCCAAGAGTATTCGGAATACTCGACGGCGAAGTATGCAACGGCATCAGGGCTCTGTGGGCTGTAACAAAGCAGGCCCTCCGGGCAACGGGAGAGCGTGTATATAGCTGGCGCACAACACCCCCCCTGGCATCTCGCCGCGCCAGAAACGACGAGATGGTAAAAGCTACGACATACTCGAAAACTTCGTCGGGGATCGACGGGTTCTGTCCCTTGAGCGGGTGGGAATTAAAGCGGGCACTCGCCGAGGAAAAGAGCTTTGCGAGTGTTAGCCGAATTAGCGGCGCTCTTGCACGGTGCCGGACGCTGTCGGCACGCTGTCAAAAGTTTGGCAGCATCGGCGGTGAACAATGCGTGCCCGGTGTGTCGCCGACTAAACGACGCGCGCGATCGTTTACTTTGATGCGGACGAAGTATGAGGGCGGGCTTGGGCGGGCCGTTTTAAATGAACGTTTGGGAATGCGGATGTGGGCAATTGGGGGGTAAGTGATGAAGAAGCGGTACGGCTAAACTATAATTTCACGGTGTGGAAGTATGCGCGGGAGGAATTTGCGGCAGCCGAAGAATCGTAACCGCGCGTACGCGCGGTTATTTGTTACAGGCGCGCGTGGAGTTCGGCGAGGTTTGGGCGAAGGTCGACAAACTTCGACAGGTTTAACTTCGATTTTATATATATGGAAGGTGCATCATTCGGACTGCTGGCGGTATTAAAGGTTGCCGACCTTCGTCTATTTGCGCTTCGACGTATTTGTGTTTGCCGGCGCATGCATAAGGCCTTTTTATTTATTAACCGCGCGCACAGAGTTCGGCGCGTTTAGAGGAAGGTAGGAAAACGTCAACGGTTTTAACTTGGATTTTACATATATGCAAAGTGCCGTATTCGGACTGTCGGCGCTGTTAAAGGAAAGAGGTTGCGCCAAGTCACAAGACGATCTGAGATTGACGACCTTCCTCTATTTGAATCTCACATATTCACATGCTGACGTATACGTAACACTCTGTTATTTACTGCACCCGCGAATAGAGTCCATAGGTTTAAAAATTGGCGACCTGCGCTTATTAGAACCTCAACATATTCATATGCTGACATAGATAAGGCTTTATAATTCATTACATCTTCGTACCGTCTTGAAACTCGCTTTAACTTGAATTATATGTACAGACAAAGTGCTTTATTCGAACTGTCACTGATATTAAACGTAACAGGCTGGGCCATGCCACAAACGATCAAAGGTTGCCGACCTTCCCCTATTTGAATCTCACATATTCACGTGCTGACGTATACGTAACACTCTGTTATTTACTGCACCCGCGAATAGAGTCCATAGGTTTAAAAATTGGCGACCTTCGCTTATTAGAACATCAACATATTCATATGCTGACATAGATAACGCTTTATAATTCATTACATCTTCGTACCGTCTTGAAGCTCGCTTTAACTTGAATTATATGTACAGATAAAGTGCTTTATTCGAACTGTCACTAGTATTAAAGGTAACAGGCTGGGCCATGCCACAAACGATCAAAAGTTGCCGACCTTCCACTATTTGATTCTCACATCATCACAAGCTGACGTATACGTAACACTCCGTTATTTACTGCACCCACGAATAGAGTCCATAAGTTTAAAAATTGGCGACCTTCGCTTATTAGAACATCAACATATTCATATGCTGACATAGATAACGCTTTATAATTCATTACATCTTCGTACCGTCTTGAAGCTCGCTTTAACTTGAATTATATGTACAGATAAAGTGCTTTATTCGAACTGTCACTGGTATTAAACGTAACAGGCTGGGCCATGCCACAAACGATCAAAGGTTGCCGACCTTCCTCTATTTGAATCTCACATATTCAGATGCTGACGTATACGTAACACTCTGTTATTTACTGCAGCCACGAATAGAGTCCATAGGTTTAAAAATTGGCGACCTTCGCTTATTAGAACATCAACATATTCATATGCTGACATAGATAACGCTTTATAATTCATTACATCTTCGTACCGTCTTGAAGCTCGCTTTAACTTGAATTATATGTACAGATAAAGTGCTTTATTCGAACTGTCACTAGTATTAAAGGTAACAGGCTGGGCCATGCCACAAACGATCAAAAGTTGCCGACCTTCCCCTATTTGAATCTCACATATTCACATGCTGACGTATACGTAACACTCCGTTATTTACTGCACCCACGAATAGAGTCCATAAGTTTAAAAATTGGCGACCTTCGCTTATTAGAACCTCAACATATTCATATGCTGACATAGATAACGCTTTATAATTCATTACATCTTCGTACCGTCTTGAAGCTCGCTTTAACTTGAATTATATGTACAGACAAAGTGCTTTATTCGAACTGTCACTGGTATTAAACGTAACAGGCTGGGCCATGCCACAAACGATCAAAGGTTGCCGACCTTCCCCTATTTGAACCTTAGCATATTCATGCACCGAGATATACGCAACATGTAAAGCGCAAAAGCGTCGCCGTCGAGCGTCGGAAAAATGCACTTCGTCGGATGTAGTGAGCGGGAGGGGCATTCTACGAATGGGGCGATTAATAAACGGCAAAGTAGAGTCGCAAAGTAATCGTGGCGCACATTCTCGCCCGGCCGCCGTCATAATCGACCTAAAGTGCTTTCGTGATACACCGCGATTGTTCCGCGAAGTAATGCGGACAAGAGAAAAAACCGTTTTCACGTCCCGCGAGATAGGAAAGGGGGCGAGAAGCGGCAGGAGTGGAAGAATTCCGGAACTCCGTTGAAAGGACTCGTTATCCGACGTAATTCATATGTATGTATGCAAAGATCTCTGCCGAGAAAATCCGATTCGTCGCCTGAGCCGGCGCTCGCCTTCTTTCTCGCTCGTCATTTCTTTTCGCTCCTCTCAGCCTCCTACGCACCCTCGTCGCACGAAGGATATATCTTTTCTAAAAGGTGGCTACCGCCGCGGAACAATGCTTTTAACTTTATGGCGCTCCTCGTGTGCCGCCGTGTTCCCGACCTTCGGTTATGATCTGAGCTTCGTAAAAAGAGAAGATCCCAGCAGTAAATGCTCTGGTCGAAACTTATCGCCCGAGACGGCACCCTCTGTTTCTTACACGCGCGCTACTAGTTACAGATTTTCACCCAACTACCCCTGCAGCGAACGTACAGATGAGAACGTCGCGCACCTTCGCGCTCACATTTAACTTGACAAGGCGCCCTGTCTAATGCCGCTAAAATGATGAATGCAATCTAACGCACATCATAGGAAACGCGCGGATACCCGGCGGCCCCCTAATTGAACCGGACAATTCGAAATTTATGCAACGCTTTTTAACGAATCACTCGTGCACCCAATTCGTCAGCGTTTATCATTTTATCAAGTCGCCGAAGCGCGGCGTAAAACTTCCGGCCGCGCGGCAACGTGAAACTTTTATCACGTTACATTTGATGCATGCACTTGTCACGGCGCGGCCATTTGTTACGTGGCACCATGAATTTGAATGCGCGTTACGAGAGGCCAGAAAAAGCGGAGTGAAAGACGAGAGTGGAGCGCCTCGTTCGTTTGAGTAAAAATTCCATTAACGGTCGCGATCCCCGAGAAAATTTATAAGCGACGACGAGTGTGCCGCGGTTCTCCGTTCTGTTTACATGACGTAATTCGATAACCTGTTGGAATTTCACGTGGCGCCTGGGTTATATACGTACGCCTGCGTTGAGCACGAACGACGACAAGTACTCGCGACTTTCGCAGCCGGGCTTGGCTTAAACAACACGATACAACGCTTCCGACCGTTTAGTCGCTCCGAATCTACTTTGTCTCCTTCTCTTCCTTACTCCGCGCCCACAAGTTACACGAATCTCGCCGTGTTTATTACACGATATTCCCCGTCCGACACCCGAGACGGCATTTATTCGCGAGCGAATTTACATGACTTTCCGTAATTCTGCGATAACACTATGCAGATCGGTGTAAGCAGGTGTTGGCTTTAAGACACAACGGAGTGTAACGACGAGGAAGCCTCTGGAACGTTGACGCTAATTTCCGGCGCGACGGCCTGCGAATTAATCGTTTTCTAACGCGTTCGCGTGGATTCTGGGTATCTTTGGTTAATCAATGCAACGATTGTTGTACCCGCGAGTTAATGAAAGCGTAACTATTTGAAAAATGTCAATTGTATTTAAGGCTATAATTGATTAACAGGGACCGCTATTTATTATCTCAGTGGGGTGTACTGTTGGAACTATGTGAGAATTGAGAAATTTAGCAATGGCCAGATTCAGGTATTATATACAATTTTATTTAAATATCATTCTGTTTAAATGCCTCTTGCAGAACTCACTTAATTGCTTTAAATTCGTATGCTTGGTGTAAACCATATTTCTATTTGGCACGTAAAATGCATACTTTTACACAGTATTACGTGGAATTATTCCCCGCGAGGTTTTTACTCAAAAAGTAATAGATGACCGTAGCAATCATTCGCTGCCTTTGTCTCTTACTTTTACAATATGAGCTAGCCATAAATATATTTTTTCGCTGCCCGTAATCGAGTGGTATCAAAGTGCAATAATCCCGAAAAGAATTTAATTCTCTTGAATGTACACTTCCTTGGCACCGTCACGCGCAGCAACATCTTTTCGTCATTAATCGATCAATCGATTAATCGATCAATTACAATATTCATTAATCGTTTAATCGAATATGATAATTAATCGTTTAATCGATAAATTATAATATTATTTATGTGCACATTCTGTGCCGTAATGTACGCAACGTACGCAATGTTACATTCGTGTGTGCGTTTAAATAGCAATTCGCCGGTAACACCTGTGGAAATACACTGCCAAGCTGTTCGCACGTGTAGCACAACACACTCGTAAATAAGTTAGTATTGCCACCTGACGCTGACCACATCCAGGTCAATAATTGGCGGTTCTCTTTAAGTACGTACAAAAAGCGATTATGTTGCGCGATTGCATCGTAACGCGATAAGAGACTAAACGCTCAGAGGCGTTGCACAACAATTCCCGCGGGTGACGACACATACGTTACAGCAACGTGCGCGTCCGAGTGTACTATCCGATTTCATTAGAGCTCGCACATACGCTCGATGCTAAGGTCGCAAATACACGCACGCTCGTAATGACATAAATAGTGGAAGAGTAGCAGATAAGACTTCGGAGACATCTTTATCTCCGCGCACGTTTCTGTTGTCGCAACGCTTGATGGACTTTCAACCAGACACGCTTCATTCGCGGTGTCAGACGAACAAGTGCCATGCTGGGAAAGTTTATCTTCTGAGTGAGAACGTTTTACGTGGCAAAAAGTGGTCCGCAGCGCGTGAAAACGAGTGAGAAGAGAAAATTCGCGAGGCAGTCGGAAGAGGGTGAGTAGAGTATATTGCCCTTTGCCAAAAGCGTGCCGTTTGCCTGTGTTTTGTATGCGTGCTTGCCACTCCGCATTCGAAGTAAGTCGGTATTTGTTGTATATCCGGCTTTTTCATACGGACGGATTCTTTTCGGTTTTCTGACAGAGGTTTCGCTGCAAAGTACGAGTGGGTCGCTGTGTATACGGCCCAGATCTTTTAAATTTGTTACGCGAGCACAACACTTTGCGTCTTGCTGGAAGTGCCTGACGGAAAGCGAGTCACTTGACGTTTTGAAACTTCTAATAACGTGTCATTCTGAATTTAACACGTTGGCTGCCGTGGTGGTCACCGGTGACCGGCGCAAGAGATTTTACTGAAGATCCAAAATATTCGCAATGGATAGTAATAATTATTTTATAAATGCAGTTATTGTTAGAATAGTGATGCGATTCTTTGGCCTCCAATACTTGCACATTATTTACATTTTGCATAATTCAGTCAAACGGTGTAGTATTTCATAGCATCGCCGTTCTAATACGGCAAAATACGCACGGCAGTCAACGTGTTAACGAAATCATCCGAGAAAAAGGAAACCGCTTTTGCACTGCTTTCGTAAGCATCGAATGTCATAACCTATAAAAGTCAGGCGTGTTCTTGGTCACTCAATTATCACAACAGGTTACACAACTTCATTGAGATGCTGTTTACAATTGCATCGTAGTTGAGATAGCTATTTTCATTAGATGACGTGAGGTTAAACATTGATTGGTACTGCCGGTAAATAGATATCTCAGGAGCTGTGGGTCTTTCTGGACCCCAGTACAAGAGTGGCGAACGGGGGGCACGTGAATTAAAAAACTCCCCACGGTGTGCGGAGGAGCTTGAACACACGACCTGAGGAAAGCCTCTGGAATAAGGAGTGAAAATACAATTCGGTGATAGCAAGTAGACTAGGATATAAATGAGCTATTCCTATAGATGAGTTGTGCTCCGTTTACGTAGTCTAGTGCGTACAATGTTGGAACGCACAGTATACAGAAAGTGGTATGTCTAGGTCTGCACCCAACAGACGAGACATTTCCAATGTTCGCTACGGCGTACATAATGATAATATAGCAGAACTGATCATATGTTTGAAGCGCTTAGTGCTTTTGAAACACGGACCGAACGTCTCAGACTGCACCGAGCATTCGAGACTTTCTGAATGTCGCGCTACGACAGACGTAATGATAATACCCTGCACATTTGAAGCACATAGGGTTCCTGAAACACAAGCAACAGTTTGCATGCGGGGGCAGCAGTCAGTCTGAGATGCAGCAGACTTCAAAATTTCTTGAATGTTACGCTACGACGTATATTGGAAAATCGACATATCATTGAGATATATAGCCGCGTTCTGTCATTTTCGAAATCCTTATTCCACTATCTTCTGGGTGTTGTGATGGTATGCTGTCACAGTAGACGGACCTTCGGATGTGCTCCATGTGGGTGGATGGGGTTCCTTGTTGTCTCGCCAGGTAATAATAGCTTTGCTTCGGGGAGACGCCGACAATTGACCATGATCGAACAGTCTACCCATTTAAGCATTGCTAATTAACACGTTGACTGCCACGGTGGTCACCGGTGACGGGCGCAAAGGATTTTACTAAAAATGCAAAAAATACACAATGAAGCCTATTTGCAATCTTGTAAAAGCCATTGACATTGGAACGGTGCTTCAATACTTTGATCGAACAGTCTACCCATTTAAGCATTGCTAATTAACACGTTGATTGCCATGGTGGTCACCGGTGACCGGCGCAAAGGATTTTACTATAAATGCAAAAAATTCACAATGAAGCCTATTTGCAATCTTGTAAAAGCAATTGACATTGGAACGGTGCTTCAATACTTTGGCTTCTAACAACTCTACGTTATCTTTACTTTCCACGAATTAATTATACTCTGCAGTATTTCATCGCATCGCGGTTCTAATATAGCAAAATACGCTTGGCAGTCAACGTGTTAACGTTGGGGGTGATTAAAAATAATTTTTGAAATTACACCAAATAATTTTTCCAACGTATCGTCCACGGGTGGCATGTCAAACTTGAACCTAATCTAGAAAGTAATTGGCAAGGTGATATAGGGGGACCCTCAAATGCACCGCGTTCTCAATGAAAACATTCTGCTATATACTGACTCTTTAGGTAAATAGTATTGAGTTCATGGATGCATACCCCGTCGCCCCATGACCCCTGCGCCTTGGTCAATGATTGGCATGCGCTATTTATAGCTATAAAGTTAGATGTGAAACTGGCTAGCGCAACAACTTCTGCGCGAGTTCAGCGTGAATCTAAGTTAACGGCTTGGCTTGTAAAGTCTCGCCAATCTCCGTGGTTAGAGCTTGTTATATCACATGTTTGTCTGCGGAACAAAGTATTTTTACTGCCAACGGAAACCCGCGGGGGTATCTTTCGGTTTCAAGTTGCCGCAAGAACCCGAAATGGATCGTAAAATTCTTGCAGCAAGACCATTTAAGCGCGAACGCAAAGCCTCGGCGTTATACGAACAGTGTCTATGTAAGATGTTATGGTGTAGGATGAAATTTATTGACCACGAGTGATAACAATACAAAAACAACACATTAACACAATACCATTTTTATTCTGTATTCAGTATCACTTCATTATATATTCTGTTCTGTCTTGAGTCGCTTTTCAGGCTGGCTACTCTCAACTCGATTCTATTATATAAGGGCGATGGTCCAACTCGAAAATTACGCCGCTGGCGAAGGCCGGAAATTTGGCCATTTTTCGCGATTTCGCTTCGAACTTTGAATCCACTTTCCTCGCGAACTAAACGACTTAGAACGGTCCGGGAAGTTGCGTTCGTGATGGTTTCGAGTCTACTAGCACTGGCAAAAAGACCGGTGCGATTATCGAAAATTTTTTTTTTTGCCGATTTGGGCCGAAAAGTTCGACGTGGGGGGGTATTGACAACTTTCGCGTTTTTCGCCAAAATCTTAAAAGTGCGATATCTCCGATACTAGACAAGCTAGAGAGGTCCGCGAGGGCTCATTTTAAAGCGCTTCCGGTGTACTATAACATACTATAAGGGCGATTGTCCAACACGAAAATTACGCCGCTGGCGAAGGCCGGAAATTTGGCCATTTTTCGCGATTTCAAACTTTCAATCCAATTTCCTCGCGAACTAAACGACTTAGAACGGTCCGGGAAGTTGCGTTCGTGATGGTTTCGAGTCTACTAGCACTGGCAAAAAGTCCGGTGCGATTATCGAAAATTTTTTTTTGCCGATTTGGGCCGAAAAGTTCGACGTGGGGGGTATTGACAACTTTCGCGTTTTTCGCCAAAATCTTAAAAGTGCGATATCTCCGATACTAGACAAGCTAGAGAGGTCCGCGAGGGCTCATTTTAAAGCGCTTCCGGTGTACTATAACATACTATAAGGGCGATTGTCCAACTCGAAAATTACGCCGCTGGCGAAGGCCGGAAATTTGGCCATTTTTCGCGATTTCGCTTCGAACTTTGAATCCACTTTCCTCGCGAACTAAACGACTTAGAACGGTCCGGGAAGTTGCGTTCGTGATGGTTTCGAGTCTACTAGCACTGGCAAAAAGTCCGGTGCGATTATCGAAAATTTTTTTTTTTGCCGATTTGGGCCGAAAAGTTCGACGTGGGGTGTATTGACAACTTTCGCGTTTTTCGCCAAAATCTTAAAAGTGCGATATCTCCGATACTAGACAAGCTAGAGAGGTCCGCGAGGGCTCATTTTAAAGCGCCTCCGGTGTACTATAACATACTATAAGGGCGATTGTCCAACTCGAAAATTACGCCGCTGGCGAAGGCCGGAAATTTGGCCATTTTTCGCGATTTCGCTTCGAACTTTGAATCCACTTTCCTCGCGAACTAAACGACTTAGAACGGTCCGGGAAGTTGCGTTCGTGATGGTTTCGAGTCTACTAGCACTGGCAAAAAGTCCGGTGCGATCATCGAAAATTTTTTTTTTGCCGATTTGGGCCGAAAAGTTCGACGTGGGGGTATTGACAACTTTCGCGTTTTTCGCCAAAATCTTAAAAGTGCGATATCTCCGATACTAGACAAGCTAGAGAGGTCCGCGAGGGCTCATTTTAAAGCGCTTCCGGTGTACTATAACATACTATAAGGGCGATTGTCCAACTCGAAAATTACGCCGCTGGCGAAGGCCGGAAATTTGGCCATTTTTCGCGATTTCGCTTCGAACTTTGAATCCACTTTCCTCGCGAACTAAACGACTTAGAACGGTCCGGGAAGTTGCGTTCGTGATGGTTTCGAGTCTACTAGCACTGGCAAAAAGTCCGGTGCGATTATCGAAAATTTTTTTTTTGCCGATTTGGGCCGAAAAGTTCGACGTGGGGGGTATTGACAACTTTCGCGTTTTTCGCCAAAATCTTAAAAGTGCGATATCTCCGATACTAGACAAGCTAGAGAGGTCCGCGAGGGCTCATTTTAAAGCGCTTCCGGTGTACTATAACATACTATAAGGGCGATTGTCCAACTCGAAAATTACGCCGCTGGCGAAGGCCGGAAATTTGGCCATTTTTCGCGATTTCGCTTCGAACTTTGAATCCACTTTCCTCGCGAACTAAACGACTTAGAACGGTCCGGGAAGTTGCGTTCGTGATGGTTTCGAGTCTACTAGCACTGGCAAAAAGTCCGGTGCGATAATCGAAAATTTTTTTTTTGCCGATTTGGGCCGAAAAGTTCGACGTGGGGGGGTATTGACAACTTTCGCGTTTTTCGCCAAAATCTTAAAAGTGCGATATCTCCGATACTAGACAAGCTAGAGAGGTCCGCGAGGGCTCATTTTAAAGCGCCTCCGGTGTACTATAACATACTATAAGGGCGATTGTCCAACTCGAAAATTACGCCGCTGGCGAAGGCCGGAAATTTGGCCATTTTTCGCGATTTCGCTTCGAACTTTGAATCCACTTTCCTCGCGAACTAAACGACTTAGAACGGTCCGGGAAGTTGCGTTCGTGATGGTTTCGAGTCTACTAGCACTGGCAAAAAGTCCGGTGCGATTATCGAAAATTTTTTTTTTTTGCCGATTTGGGCCGAAAAGTTCGACGTGGGGGGGTATTGACAACTTTCGCGTTTTTCGCCAAAATCTTAAAAGTGCGATATCTCCGATACTAGACAAGCTAGAGAGGTCCGCGAGGGCTCATTTTAAAGCGCTTCCGGTGTACTATAACATACTATAAGGGCGATTGTCCAACTCGAAAATTACGCCGCTGGCGAAGGCCGGAAATTTGGCCATTTTTCGCGATTTCGCTTCGAACTTTGAATCCACTTTCCTCGCGAACTAAACGACTTAGAACGGTCCGGGAAGTTGCGTTCGTGATGGTTTCGAGTCTACTAGCACTGGCAAAAAGTCCGGTGCGATTATCGAAAATTTTTTTTTTGCCGATTTGGGCCGAAAAGTTCGACGTGGGGGGGTATTGACAACTTTCGCGTTTTTCGCCAAAATCTTAAAAGTGCGATATCTCCGATACTAGACAAGCTAGAGAGGTCCGCGAGGGCTCATTTTAAAGCGCTTCCGGTGTACTATAACATACTATAAGGGCGATTGTCCAACTCGAAAATTACGCCGCTGGCGAAGGCCGGAAATTTGGCCATTTTTCGCGATTTCGCTTCGAACTTTGAATCCACTTTCCTCGCGAACTAAACGACTTAGAACGGTCCGGGAAGTTGCGTTCGTGATGGTTTCGAGTCTACTAGCACTGGCAAAAAGTCCGGTGCGATTATCGAAAATTTTTTTTTTGCCGATTTGGGCCGAAAAGTTCGACGTGGGGGTATTGACAACTTTCGCGTTTTTCGCCAAAATCTTAAAAGTGCGATATCTCCGATACTAGACAAGCTAGAGAGGTCCGCGAGGGCTCATTTTAAAGCGCCTCCGGTGTACTATAACATACTATAAGGGCGATTGTCCAACTCGAAAATTACGCCGCTGGCGAAGGCCGGAAATTTGGCCATTTTTCGCGATTTCGCTTCGAACTTTGAATCCACTTTCCTCGCGAACTAAACGACTTAGAACGGTCCGGGAAGTTGCGTTCGTGATGGTTTCGAGTCTACTAGCACTGGCAAAAAGTCCGGTGCGATTATCGAAAATTTTTTTTTTGCCGATTTGGGCCGAAAAGTTCGACGTGGGGGTATTGACAACTTTCGCGTTTTTCGCCAAAATCTTAAAAGTGCGATATCTCCGATACTAGACAAGCTAGAGAGGTCCGCGAGGGCTCATTTTAAAGCGCTTCCGGTGTACTATAACATACTATAAGGGCGATTGTCCAACTCGAAAATTACGCCGCTGGCGAAGGCCGGAAATTTGGCCATTTTTCGCGATTTCGCTTCGAACTTTGAATCCACTTTCCTCGCGAACTAAACGACTTAGAACGGTCCGGGAAGTTGCGTTCGTGATGGTTTCGAGTCTACTAGCACTGGCAAAAAGTCCGGTGCGATTATCGAAAATTTTTTTTTTGCCGATTTGGGCCGAAAAGTTCGACGTGGGGGGTATTGACAACTTTCGCGTTTTTCGCCAAAATCTTAAAAGTGCGATATCTCCGATACTAGACAAGCTAGAGAGGTCCGCGAGGGCTCATTTTAAAGCGCTTCCGGTGTACTATAACATACTATAAGGGCGATTGTCCAACTCGAAAATTACGCCGCTGGCGAAGGCCGGAAATTTGGCCATTTTTCGCGATTTCGCTTCGAACTTTGAATCCACTTTCCTCGCGAACTAAACGACTTAGAACGGTCCGGGAAGTTGCGTTCGTGATGGTTTCGAGTCTACTAGCACTGGCAAAAAGTCCGGTGCGATTATCGAAAATTTTTTTTTTGCCGATTTGGGCCGAAAAGTTCGACGTGGGGGGGTATTGACAACTTTCGCGTTTTTCGCCAAAATCTTAAAAGTGCGATATCTCCGATACTAGACAAGCTAGAGAGGTCCGCGAGGGCTCATTTTAAAGCGCCTCCGGTGTACTATAACATACTATAAGGGCGATTGTCCAACTCGAAAATTACGCCGCTGGCGAAGGCCGGAAATTTGGCCATTTTTCGCGATTTCGCTTCGAACTTTGAATCCACTTTCCTCGCGAACTAAACGACTTAGAACGGTCCGGGAAGTTGCGTTCGTGATGGTTTCGAGTCTAATAGCACTGGCAAAAAGTCCGGTGCGATTATCGAAAATTTTTTTTTTGCCGATTTGGGCCGAAAAGTTCGACGTGGGGGGGTATTGACAACTTTCGCGTTTTTCGCCAAAATCTTAAAAGTGCGATATCTCCGATACTAGACAAGCTAGAGAGGTCCGCGAGGGCTCATTTTAAAGCGCTTCCGGTGTACTATAACATACTATAAGGGCGATTGTCCAACTCGAAAATTACGCCGCTGGCGAAGGCCGGAAATTTGGCCATTTTTCGCGATTTCGCTTCGAACTTTGAATCCACTTTCCTCGCGAACTAAACGACTTAGAACGGTCCGGGAAGTTGCGTTCGTGATGGTTTCGAGTCTACTAGCACTGGCAAAAAGTCCGGTGCGATTATCGAAAATTTTTTTTTTGCCGATTTGGGCCGAAAAGTTCGACGTGGGGGGTATTGACAACTTTCGCGTTTTTCGCCAAAATCTTAAAAGTGCGATATCTCCGATACTAGACAAGCTAGAGAGGTCCGCGAGGGCTCATTTTAAAGCGCCTCCGGTGTACTATAACATACTATAAGGGCGATTGTCCAACTCGAAAATTACGCCGCTGGCGAAGGCCGGAAATTTGGCCATTTTTCGCGATTTCGCTTCGAACTTTGAATCCACTTTCCTCGCGAACTAAACGACTTAGAACGGTCCGGGAAGTTGCGTTCGTGATGGTTTCGAGTCTACTAGCACTGGCAAAAAGTCCGGTGCGATTATCGAAAATTTTTTTTTTGCCGATTTGGGCCGAAAAGTTCGACGTGGGGGGGTATTGACAACTTTCGCGTTTTTCGCCAAAATCTTAAAAGTGCGATATCTCCGATACTAGACAAGCTAGAGAGGTCCGCGAGGGCTCATTTTAAAGCGCTTCCGGTGTACTATAACATACTATAAGGGCGATTGTCCAACTCGAAAATTACGCCGCTGGCGAAGGCCGGAAATTTGGCCATTTTTCGCGATTTCGCTTCGAACTTTGAATCCACTTTCCTCGCGAACTAAACGACTTAGAACGGTCCGGGAAGTTGCGTTCGTGATGGTTTCGAGTCTACTAGCACTGGCAAAAAGTCCGGTGCGATTATCGAAAATTTTTTTTTTGCCGATTTGGGCCGAAAAGTTCGACGTGGGGGTATTGACAACTTTCGCGTTTTTCGCCAAAATCTTAAAAGTGCGATATCTCCGATACTAGACAAGCTAGAGAGGTCCGCGAGGGCTCATTTTAAAGCGCTTCCGGTGTACTATAACATACTATAAGGGCGATTGTCCAACTCGAAAATTACGCCGCTGGCGAAGGCCGGAAATTTGGCCATTTTTCGCGATTTCGCTTCGAACTTTGAATCCACTTTCCTCGCGAACTAAACGACTTAGAACGGTCCGGGAAGTTGCGTTCGTGATGGTTTCGAGTCTACTAGCACTGGCAAAAAGTCCGGTGCGATTATCGAAAATTTTTTTTTTGCCGATTTGGGCCGAAAAGTTCGACGTGGGGGGGTATTGACAACTTTCGCGTTTTTCGCCAAAATCTTAAAAGTGCGATATCTCCGATACTAGACAAGCTAGAGAGGTCCGCGAGGGCTCATTTTAAAGCGCTTCCGGTGTACTATAACATACTATAAGGGCGATTGTCCAACTCGAAAATTACGCCGCTGGCGAAGGCCGGAAATTTGGCCATTTTTCGCGATTTCGCTTCGAACTTTGAATCCACTTTCCTCGCGAACTAAACGACTTAGAACGGTCCGGGAAGTTGCGTTCGTGATGGTTTCGAGTCTACTAGCACTGGCAAAAAGACCGGTGCGATTATCGAAAATTTTTTTTTTTGCCGATTTGGGCCGAAAAGTTCGACGTGGGGGTATTGACAACTTTCGCGTTTTTCGCCAAAATCTTAAAAGTGCGATATCTCCGATACTAGACAAGCTAGAGAGGTCCGCGAGGGCTCATTTTAAAGCGCCTCCGGTGTACTATAACATACTATAAGGGCGATTGTCCAACTCGAAAATTACGCCGCTGGCGAAGGCCGGAAATTTGGCCATTTTTCGCGATTTCGCTTCGAACTTTGAATCCACTTTCCTCGCGAACTAAACGACTTAGAACGGTCCGGGAAGTTGCGTTCGTGATGGTTTCGAGTCTACTAGCACTGGCAAAAAGTCCGGTGCGATTATCGAAAATTTTTTTTTTGCCGATTTGGGCCGAAAAGTTCGACGTGGGGGTATTGACAACTTTCGCGTTTTTCGCCAAAATCTTAAAAGTGCGATATCTCCGATACTAGACAAGCTAGAGAGGTCCGCGAGGGCTCATTTTAAAGCGCTTCCGGTGTACTATAACATACTATAAGGGCGATTGTCCAACTCGAAAATTACGCCGCTGGCGAAGGCCGGAAATTTGGCCATTTTTCGCGATTTCGCTTCGAACTTTGAATCCACTTTCCTCGCGAACTAAACGACTTAGAACGGTCCGGGAAGTTGCGTTCGTGATGGTTTCGAGTCTACTAGCACTGGCAAAAAGTCCGGTGCGATTATCGAAAATTTTTTTTTTGCCGATTTGGGCCGAAAAGTTCGACGTGGGGGGTATTGACAACTTTCGCGTTTTTCGCCAAAATCTTAAAAGTGCGATATCTCCGATACTAGACAAGCTAGAGAGGTCCGCGAGGGCTCATTTTAAAGCGCCTCCGGTGTACTATAACATACTATAAGGGCGATTGTCCAACTCGAAAATTACGCCGCTGGCGAAGGCCGGAAATTTGGCCATTTTTCGCGATTTCGCTTCGAACTTTGAATCCACTTTCCTCGCGAACTAAACGACTTAGAACGGTCCGGGAAGTTGCGTTCGTGATGGTTTCGAGTCTACTAGCACTGGCAAAAAGTCCGGTGCGATTATCGAAAATTTTTTTTTTTTGCCGATTTGGGCCGAAAAGTTCGACGTGGGGGGTATTGACAACTTTCGCGTTTTTCGCCAAAATCTTAAAAGTGCGATATCTCCGATACTAGACAAGCTAGAGAGGTCCGCGAGGGCTCATTTTAAAGCGCTTCCGGTGTACTATAACATACTATAAGGGCGATTGTCCAACTCGAAAATTACGCCGCTGGCGAAGGCCGGAAATTTGGCCATTTTTCGCGATTTCGCTTCGAACTTTGAATCCACTTTCCTCGCGAACTAAACGACTTAGAACGGTCCGGGAAGTTGCGTTCGTGATGGTTTCGAGTCTACTAGCACTGGCAAAAAGTCCGGTGCGATTATCGAAAATTTTTTTTTTTTTTTTTGCCGATTTGGGCCGAAAAGTTCGACGTGGGGGGTATTGACAACTTTCGCGTTTTTCGCCAAAATCTTAAAAGTGCGATATCTCCGATACTAGACAAGCTAGAGAGGTCCGCGAGGGCTCATTTTAAAGCGCCTCCGGTGTACTATAACATACTATAAGGGCGATTGTCCAACTCGAAAATTACGCCGCTGGCGAAGGCCGGAAATTTGGCCATTTTTCGCGATTTCGCTTCGAACTTTGAATCCACTTTCCTCGCGAACTAAACGACTTAGAACGGTCCGGGAAGTTGCGTTCGTGATGGTTTCGAGTCTACTAGCACTGGCAAAAAGTCCGGTGCGATTATCGAAAATTTTTTTTTTGCCGATTTGGGCCGAAAAGTTCGACAGGGGGGGGGTATTGACAACTTTCGCGTTTTTCGCCAAAATCTTAAAAGTGCGATATCTCCGATACTAGACAAGCTAGAGAGGTCCGCGAGGGCTCATTTTAAAGCGCCTCCGGTGTACTATAACATACTATAAGGGCGATTGTCCAACTCGAAAATTACGCCGCTGGCGAAGGCCGGAAATTTGGCCATTTTTCGCGATTTCGCTTCGAACTTTGAATCCACTTTCCTCGCGAACTAAACGACTTAGAACGGTCCGGGAAGTTGCGTTCGTGATGGTTTCGAGTCTACTAGCACTGGCAAAAAGTCCGGTGCGATTATCGAAAATTTTTTTTTTGCCGATTTGGGCCGAAAAGTTCGACGTGGGGGGTATTGACAACTTTCGCGTTTTTCGCCAAAATCTTAAAAGTGCGATATCTCCGATACTAGACAAGCTAGAGAGGTCCGCGAGGGCTCATTTTAAAGCGCTTCCGGTGTACTATAACATACTATAAGGGCGATTGTCCAACTCGAAAATTACGCCGCTGGCGAAGGCCGGAAATTTGGCCATTTTTCGCGATTTCGCTTCGAACTTTGAATCCACTTTCCTCGCGAACTAAACGACTTAGAACGGTCCGGGAAGTTGCGTTCGTGATGGTTTCGAGTCTACTAGCACTGGCAAAAAGTCCGGTGCGATTATCGAAAATTTTTTTTTTGCCGATTTGGGCCGAAAAGTTCGACGTGGGGGGTATTGACAACTTTCGCGTTTTTCGCCAAAATCTTAAAAGTGCGATATCTCCGATACTAGACAAGGCTAGAGAGGTCCGCGAGGGCTCATTTTAAAGCGCTTCCGGTGTACTATAACATACTATAAGGGCGATTGTCCAACTCGAAAATTACGCCGCTGGCGAAGGCCGGAAATTTGGCCATTTTTCGCGATTTCGCTTCGAACTTTGAATCCACTTTCCTCGCGAACTAAACGACTTAGAACGGTCCGGGAAGTTGCGTTCGTGATGGTTTTCGAGTCTACTAGCACTGGCAAAAAGTCCGGTGCGATTATCGAAAATTTTTTTTTTTTTTGCCGATTTGGGCCGAAAAGTTCGACGTGGGGGGTATTGACAACTTTCGCGTTTTTCGCCAAAATCTTAAAAGTGCGATATCTCCGATACTAGACAAGCTAGAGAGGTCCGCGAGGGCTCATTTTAAAGCGCTTCCGGTGTACTATAACATACTATAAGGGCGATTGTCCAACTCGAAAATTACGCCGCTGGCGAAGGCCGGAAATTTGGCCATTTTTCGCGATTTCGCTTCGAACTTTGAATCCACTTTCCTCGCGAACTAAACGACTTAGAACGGTCCGGGAAGTTGCGTTCGTGATGGTTTCGAGTCTACTAGCACTGGCAAAAAGTCCGGTGCGATTATCGAAAATTTTTTTTTTTTGCCGATTTGGGCCGAAAAGTTCGACGTGGGGGTATTGACAACTTTCGCGTTTTCGCCAAAATCTTAAAAGTGCGATATCTCCGATACTAGACAAACTAGAGAGGTCCGCGAGGGCTCATTTTAAAGCGCTTCCGGTGTACTATAACATACTATAAGGGCGATTGTCCAACTCGAAAATTACGCCGCTGGCGAAGGCCGGAAATTTGGCCATTTTTCGCGATTTCGCTTCGAACTTTGAATCCACTTTCCTCGCGAACTAAACGACTTAGAACGGTCCGGGAAGTTGCGTTCGTGATGGTTTCGAGTCTACTAGCACTGGCAAAAAGTCCGGTGCGATTATCGAAAATTTTTTTTTTGCCGATTTGGGCCGAAAAGTTCGACGTGGGGGGTATTGACAACTTTCGCGTTTTCGCCAAAATCTTAAAAGTGCGATATCTCCGATACCAGACACGCTAGAGAGGTCCGCGAGGGCTCATTTTAAAGCGCTTCCGGTGTACTATAACATACTATAAGGGCGATTGTCCAACTCGAAAATTACGCCGCTGGCGAAGGCCGGAAATTTGGCCATTTTTCGCGATTTCGCTTCGAACTTTGAATCCACTTTCCTCGCGAACTAAACGACTTAGAACGGTCCGGAAGTTGCGTTCGTGATGGTTTTGAGTCTACTAGCACTGGCAAAAAGTCCGGTGCGATTATCGAAAATTTTTTTTTTGCCGATTTGGGCCGAAAAGTTCGACGTGGGGGTATTGACAACTTTCGCGTTTTTCGCCAAAATCTTAAAAGTGCGATATCTCCGATACTAGACAAGCTAGAGAGGTCCGCGAGGGCTCATTTTAAAGCGCTTCCGGTGTACTATAACATACTATAAGGGCGATTGTCCAACTCGAAAATTACGCCGCTGGCGAAGGCCGGAAATTTGGCCATTTTTCGCGATTTCGCTTCGAACTTTGAATCCACTTTCCTCGCGAACTAAACGACTTAGAACGGTCCGGGAAGTTGCGTTCGTGATGGTTTCGAGTCTACTAGCACTGGCAAAAAGTCCGGTGCGATTATCGAAAATTTTTTTTTTGCCGATTTGGGCCGAAAAGTTCGACGTGGGGGGGGGGTATTGACAACTTTCGCGTTTTTCGCCAAAATCTTAAAAGTGCGATATCTCCGATACTAGACAAGCTAGAGAGGTCCGCGAGGGCTCATTTTAAAGCGCTTCCGGTGTACTATAACATACTATAAGGGCGATTGTCCAACTCGAAAATTACGCCGCTGGCGAAGGCCGGAAATTTGGCCATTTTTCGCGATTTCGCTTCGAACTTTGAATCCACTTTCCTCGCGAACTAAACGACTTAGAACGGTCCGGGAAGTTGCGTTCGTGATGGTTTCGAGTCTACTAGCACTGGCAAAAAGTCCGGTGCGATTATCGAAAATTTTTTTTTTTTGCCGATTTGGGCCGAAAAGTTCGACGTGGGGGGTATTGACAACTTTCGCGTTTTTTCGCCAAAATCTTAAAAGTGCGATATCTCCGATACTAGACAAGCTAGAGAGGTCCGCGAGGGCTCATTTTAAAGCGCTTCCGGTGTACTATAACATACTATAAGGGCGATTGTCCAACTCGAAAATTACGCCGCTGGCGAAGGCCGGAAATTTGGCCATTTTTCGCGATTTCGCTTCGAACTTTGAATCCACTTTCCTCGCGAACTAAACGACTTAGAACGGTCCGGGAAGTTGCGTTCGTGATGGTTTCGAGTCTACTAGCACTGGCAAAAAGTCCGGTGCGATTATCGAAAATTTTTTTTTTTTGCCGATTTGGGCCGAAAAGTTCGACGTGGGGGTATTGACAACTTTCGCGTTTTTCGCCAAAATCTTAAAAGTGCGATATCTCCGATACTAGACAAGCTAGAGAGGTCCGCGAGGGCTCATTTAAAGCGCTTCCGGTGTACTATAACATACTATAAGGGCGATTGTCCAACTCGAAAATTACGCCGCTGGCGAAGGCCGGAAATTTGGCCATTTTTCGCGATTTCGCTTCGAACTTTGAATCCACTTTCCTCGCGAACTAAACGACTTAGAACGGTCCGGGAAGTTGCGTTCGTGATGGTTTCGAGTCTACTAGCACTGGCAAAAAGTCCGGTGCGATTATCGAAAATTTTTTTTTTGCCGATTTGGGCCGAAAAGTTCGACGTGGGGGGTATTGACAACTTTCGCGTTTTTCGCCAAAATCTTAAAAGTGCGATATCTCCGATACTAGACAAGCTAGAGAGGTCCGCGAGGGCTCATTTTAAAGCGCTTCCGGTGTACTATAACATACTATAAGGGCGATTGTCCAACTCGAAAATTACGCCGCTGGCGAAGGCCGGAAATTTGGCCATTTTTCGCGATTTCGCTTCGAACTTTGAATCCACTTTCCTCGCGAACTAAACGACTTAGAACGGTCCGGGAAGTTGCGTTCGTGATGGTTTCGAGTCTACTAGCACTGGCAAAAAGTCCGGTGCGATTATCGAAAATTTTTTTTTTTGCCGATTTGGGCCGAAAAGTTCGACGTGGGGGGTATTGACAACTTTCGCGTTTTTCGCCAAAATCTTAAAAGTGCGATATCTCCGATACTAGACAAGCTAGAGAGGTCCGCGAGGGCTCATTTTAAAGCGCTTCCGGTGTACTATAACATACTATAAGGGCGATTGTCCAACTCGAAAATTACGCCGCTGGCGATGGCCGGAAATTTGGCCATTTTTCGCGATTTCGCTTCGAACTTTGAATCCACTTTCCTCGCGAACTAAACGACTTAGAACGGTCCGGGAAGTTGCGTTCGTGATGGTTTCGAGTCTACTAGCACTGGCAAAAAAGTCCGGTGCGATTATCGAAAATTTTTTTTTGCCGATTTGGGCCGAAAAGTTCGACGTGGGGGGGTATTGACAACTTTCGCGTTTTTCGCCAAAATCTTAAAAGTGCGATATCTCCGATACTAGACAAGCTAGAGAGGTCCGCGAGGGCTCATTTTAAAGCGCCTCCGGTGTACTATAACATACTATAAGGGCGATTGTCCAACTCGAAAATTACGCCGCTGGCGAAGGCCGGAAATTTGGCCATTTTTCGCGATTTCGCTTCGAACTTTGAATCCACTTTCCTCGCGAACTAAACGACTTAGAACGGTCCGGGAAGTTGCGTTCGTGATGGTTTCGAGTCTACTAGCACTGGCAAAAAGTCCGGTGCGATTATCGAAAATTTTTTTTTTGCCGATTTGGGCCGAAAAGTTCGACGTGGGGGGGTATTGACAACTTTCGCGTTTTTCGCCAAAATCTTAAAAGTGCGATATCTCCGATACTAGACAAGCTAGAGAGGTCCGCGAGGGCTCATTTTAAAGCGCTTCCGGTGTACTATAACATACTATAAGGGCGATTGTCCAACTCGAAAATTACGCCGCTGGCGAAGGCCGGAAATTTGGCCATTTTTCGCGATTTCGCTTCGAACTTTGAATCCACTTTCCTCGCGAACTAAACGACTTAGAACGGTCCGGGAAGTTGCGTTCGTGATGGTTTCGAGTCTACTAGCACTGGCAAAAAGTCCGGTGCGATTATCGAAAATTTTTTTTTTGCCGATTTGGGCCGAAAAGTTCGACGTGGGGGGGTATTGACAACTTTCGCGTTTTTCGCCAAAATCTTAAAAGTGCGATATCTCCGATACTAGACAAGCTAGAGAGGTCCGCGAGGGCTCATTTTAAAGCGCCTCCGGTGTACTATAACATACTATAAGGGCGATTGTCCAACTCGAAAATTACGCCGCTGGCGAAGGCCGGAAATTTGGCCATTTTTCGCGATTTCGCTTCGAACTTTGAATCCACTTTCCTCGCGAACTAAACGACTTAGAACGGTCCGGGAAGTTGCGTTCGTGATGGTTTCGAGTCTACTAGCACTGGCAAAAAGTCCGGTGCGATTATCGAAAATTTTTTTTTTGCCGATTTGGGCCGAAAAGTTCGACGTGGGGGTATTGACAACTTTCGCGTTTTTCGCCAAAATCTTAAAAGTGCGATATCTCCGATACTAGACAAGCTAGAGAGGTCCGCGAGGGCTCATTTTAAAGCGCTTCCGGTGTACTATAACATACTATAAGGGCGATTGTCCAACTCGAAAATTACGCCGCTGGCGAAGGCCGGAAATTTGGCCATTTTTCGCGATTTCGCTTCGAACTTTGAATCCACTTTCCTCGCGAACTAAACGACTTAGAACGGTCCGGGAAGTTGCGTTCGTGATGGTTTCGAGTCTACTAGCACTGGCAAAAAGTCCGGTGCGATTATCGAAAATTTTTTTTTTGCCGATTTGGGCCGAAAAGTTCGACGTGGGGGTATTGACAACTTTCGCGTTTTTCGCCAAAATCTTAAAAGTGCGATATCTCCGATACTAGACAAGCTAGAGAGGTCCGCGAGGGCTCATTTTAAAGCGCTTCCGGTGTACTATAACATACTATAAGGGCGATTGTCCAACTCGAAAATTACGCCGCTGGCGAAGGCCGGAAATTTGGCCATTTTTCGCGATTTCGCTTCGAACTTTGAATCCACTTTCCTCGCGAACTAAACGACTTAGAACGGTCCGGGAAGTTGCGTTCGTGATGGTTTCGAGTCTACTAGCACTGGCAAAAAGTCCGGTGCGATTATCGAAAATTTTTTTTTTTTGCCGATTTGGGCCAAAAAGTACGACGTGGGGGGGTATTGACAACTTTCGCGTTTTTCGCCAAAATCTTAAAAGTGCGATATCTCCGATACTAGACAAGCTAGAGAGGTCCGCGAGGGCTCATTTTAAAGCGCCTCCGGTGTACTATAACATACTATAAGGGCGATTGTCCAACTCGAAAATTACGCCGCTGGCGAAGGCCGGAAATTTGGCCATTTTTCGCGATTTCGCTTCGAACTTTGAATCCACTTTCCTCGCGAACTAAACGACTTAGAACGGTCCGGGAAGTTGCGTTCGTGATGGTTTCGAGTCTACTAGCACTGGCAAAAAGTCCGGTGCGATTATCGAAAATTTTTTTTTTTGCCGATTTGGGCCGAAAAGTTCGACGTGGGGGGGTATTGACAACTTTCGCGTTTTTCGCCAAAATCTTAAAAGTGCGATATCTCCGATACTAGACAAGCTAGAGAGGTCCGCGAGGGCTCATTTTAAAGCGCTTCCGGTGTACTATAACATACTATAAGGGCGATTGTCCAACTCGAAAATTACGCCGCTGGCGAAGGCCGGAAATTTGGCCATTTTTCGCGATTTCGCTTCGAACTTTGAATCCACTTTCCTCGCGAACTAAACGACTTAGAACGGTCCGGGAAGTTGCGTTCGTGATGGTTTCGAGTCTACTAGCACTGGCAAAAAGTCCGGTGCGATTATCGAAAATTTTTTTTTTTGCCGATTTGGGCCGAAAAGTTCGACGTGGGGGGTATTGACAACTTTCGCGTTTTTCGCCAAAATCTTAAAAGTGCGATATCTCCGATACTAGACAAGCTAGAGAGGTCAGCGAGGGCTCATTTTAAAGCGCCTCCGGTGTACTATAACATACTATAAGGGCGATTGTCCAACTCGAAAATTACGCCGCTGGCGAAGGCCGGAAATTTGGCCATTTTTCGCGATTTCGCTTCGAACTTTGAATCCACTTTCCTCGCGAACTAAACGACTTAGAACGGTCCGGGAAGTTGCGTTCGTGATGGTTTCGAGTCTACTAGCACTGGCAAAAAGTCCGGTGCGATTATCGAAAATTTTTTTTTTGCCGATTTGGGCCGAAAAGTTCGACGTGGGGGGTATTGACAACTTTCGCGTTTTTCGCCAAAATCTTAAAAGTGCGATATCTCCGATACTAGACAAGCTAGAGAGGTCCGCGAGGGCTCATTTTAAAGCGCTTCCGGTGTACTATAACATACTATAAGGGCGATTGTCCAACTCGAAAATTACGCCGCTGGCGAAGGCCGGAAATTTGGCCATTTTTCGCGATTTCGCTTCGAACTTTGAATCCACTTTCCTCGCGAACTAAACGACTTAGAACGGTCCGGGAAGTTGCGTTCGTGATGGTTTCGAGTCTACTAGCACTGGCAAAAAGTCCGGTGCGATTATCGAAAATTTTTTTTTGCCGATTTGGGCCGAAAAGTTCGACGTGGGGGGTATTGACAACTTTCGCGTTTTTCGCCAAAATCTTAAAAGTGCGATATCTCCGATACTAGACAAGCTAGAGAGGTCCGCGAGGGCTCATTTTAAAGCGCTTCCGGTGTACTATAACATACTATAAGGGCGATTGTCCAACTCGAAAATTACGCCGCTGGCGAAGGCCGGAAATTTGGCCATTTTTCGCGATTTCGCTTCGAACTTTGAATCCACTTTCCTCGCGAACTAAACGACTTAGAACGGTCCGGGAAGTTGCGTTCGTGATGGTTTCGAGTCTACTAGCACTGGCAAAAAGTCCGGTGCGATTATCGAATTTTTTTTTTTTGCCGATTTGGGCCGAAAAGTTCGACGTGGGGGTGTATTGACAACTTTCGCGTTTTTCGCCAAAATCTTAAAAGTGCGATATCTCCGATACTAGACAAGCTAGAGAGGTCCGCGAGGGCTCATTTTAAAGCGCCTCCGGTGTACTATAACATACTATAAGGGCGATTGTCCAACTCGAAAATTACGCCGCTGGCGAAGGCCGGAAATTTGGCCATTTTTCGCGATTTCGCTTCGAACTTTGAATCCACTTTCCTCGCGAACTAAACGACTTAGAACGGTCCGGGAAGTTGCGTTCGTGATGGTTTCGAGTCTACTAGCACTGGCAAAAAGTCCGGTGCGATTATCGAAAATTTTTTTTTGCCGATTTGGGCCGAAAAGTTCGACGTGGGGGGTATTGACAACTTTCGCGTTTTTCGCCAAAATCTTAAAAGTGCGATATCTCCGATACTAGACAAGCTAGAGAGGTCCGCGAGGGCTCATTTTAAAGCGCCTCCGGTGTACTATAACATACTATAAGGGCGATTGTCCAACTCGAAAATTACGCCGCTGGCGAAGGCCGGAAATTTGGCCATTTTTCGCGATTTCGCTTCGAACTTTGAATCCACTTTCCTCGCGAACTAAACGACTTAGAACGGTCCGGGAAGTTGCGTTCGTGATGGTTTCGAGTCTACTAGCACTGGCAAAAAGTCCGGTGCGATTATCGAAAATTTTTTTTTTGCCGATTTGGGCCGAAAAGTTCGACGTGGGGGTATTGACAACTTTCGCGTTTTTCGCCAAAATCTTAAAAGTGCGATATCTCCGATACTAGACAAGCTAGAGAGGTCCGCGAGGGCTCATTTTAAAGCGCCTCCGGTGTACTATAACATACTATAAGGGCGATTGTCCAACTCGAAAATTACGCCGCTGGCGAAGGCCGGAAATTTGGCCATTTTTCGCGATTTCGCTTCGAACTTTGAATCCACTTTCCTCGCGAACTAAACGACTTAGAACGGTCCGGGAAGTTGCGTTCGTGATGGTTTCGAGTCTACTAGCACTGGCAAAAAGTCCGGTGCGATTATCGAAAATTTTTTTTTTGCCGATTTGGGCCGAAAAGTTCGACGTGGGGGGGTATTGACAACTTTCGCGTTTTTCGCCAAAATCTTAAAAGTGCGATATCTCCGATACTAGACAAGCTAGAGAGGTCCGCGAGGGCTCATTTTAAAGCGCTTCCGGTGTACTATAACATACTATAAGGGCGATTGTCCAACTCGAAAATTACGCCGCTGGCGAAGGCCGGAAATTTGGCCATTTTTCGCGATTTCGCTTCGAACTTTGAATCCACTTTCCTCGCGAACTAAACGACTTAGAACGGTCCGGGAAGTTGCGTTCGTGATGGTTTCGAGTCTACTAGCACTGGCAAAAAGTCCGGTGCGATTATCGAAAATTTTTTTTTTTTTTTGCCGATTTGGGCCGAAAAGTTCGACGTGGGGGTATTGACAACTTTCGCGTTTTTCGCCAAAATCTTAAAAGTGCGATATCTCCGATACTAGACAAGCTAGAGAGGTCCGCGAGGGCTCATTTTAAAGCGCTTCCGGTGTACTATAACATACTATAAGGGCGATTGTCCAACTCGAAAATTACGCCGCTGGCGAAGGCCGGAAATTTGGCCATTTTTCGCGATTTCGCTTCGAACTTTGAATCCACTTTCCTCGCGAACTAAACGACTTAGAACGGTCCGGGAAGTTGCGTTCGTGATGGTTTCGAGTCTACTAGCACTGGCAAAAAGTCCGGTGCGATTATCGAAAATTTTTTTTTTGCCGATTTGGGCCGAAAAGTTCGACGTTGGGGGGTATTGACAACTTTCGCGTTTTTCGCCAAAATCTTAAAAGTGCGATATCTCCGATACTAGACAAGCTAGAGAGGTCCGCGAGGGCTCATTTTAAAGCGCCTCCGGTGTACTATAACATACTATAAGGACGATTGTCCAACTCGAAAATTACGCTGCTGGCGAAGGCCGGAAATTTGGCCATTTTTCGCGATTTCGCTTCGAACTTTGAATCCACTTTCCTCGCGAACTAAACGACTTAGAACGGTCCGGGAAGTTGCGTTCGTGATGGTTTCGAGTCTACTAGCACTGGCAAAAAGTCCGGTGCGATTATCGAAAATTTTTTTTTTGCCGATTTGGGCCGAAAAGTTCGACGTGGGGGGGTATTGACAACTTTCGCGTTTTTCGCCAAAATCTTAAAAGTGCGATATCTCCGATACTAGACAAGCTAGAGAGGTCCGCGAGGGCTCATTTTAAAGCGCCTCCGGTGTACTATAACATACTATAAGGGCGATTGTCCAACTCGAAAATTACGCCGCTGGCGAAGGCCGGAAATTTGGCCATTTTTCGCGATTTCGCTTCGAACTTTGAATCCACTTTCCTCGCGAACTAAACGACTTAGAACGGTCCGGGAAGTTGCGTTCGTGATGGTTTCGAGTCTACTAGCACTGGCAAAAAGTCCGGTGCGATTATCGAAAATTTTTTTTTTGCCGATTTGGGCCGAAAAGTTCGACGTGGGGGTATTGACAACTTTCGCGTTTTTCGCCAAAATCTTAAAAGTGCGATATCTCCGATACTAGACAAGCTAGAGAGGTCCGCGAGGGCTCATTTTAAAGCGCTTCCGGTGTACTATAACATACTATAAGGGCGATTGTCCAACTCGAAAATTACGCCGCTGGCGAAGGCCGGAAATTTGGCCATTTTTCGCGATTTCGCTTCGAACTTTGAATCCACTTTCCTCGCGAACTAAACGACTTAGAACGGTCCGGGAAGTTGCGTTCGTGATGGTTTCGAGTCTACTAGCACTGGCAAAAAGTCCGGTGCGATTATCGAAAATTTTTTTTTGCCGATTTGGGCCGAAAAGTTCGACGTGGGGGTATTGACAACTTTCGCGTTTTTCGCCAAAATCTTAAAAGTGCGATATCTCCGATACTAGACAAGCTAGAGAGGTCCGCGAGGGCTCATTTTAAAGCGCTTCCGGTGTACTATAACATACTATAAGGGCGATTGTCCAACTCGAAAATTACGCCGCTGGCGAAGGCCGGAAATTTGGCCATTTTTCGCGATTTCGCTTCGAACTTTGAATCCACTTTCCTCGCGAACTAAACGACTTAGAACGGTCCGGGAAGTTGCGTTCGTGATGGTTTCGAGTCTACTAGCACTGGCAAAAAGTCCGGTGCGATTATCGAAAATTTTTTTTTTGCCGATTTGGGCCGAAAAGTTCGACGTGGGGGTATTGACAACTTTCGCGTTTTTCGCCAAAATCTTAAAAGTGCGATATCTCCGATACTAGACAAGCTAGAGAGGTCCGCGAGGGCTCATTTTAAAGCGCCTCCGGTGTACTATAACATACTATAAGGGCGATTGTCCAACTCGAAAATTACGCCGCTGGCGAAGGCCGGAAATTTGGCCATTTTTCGCGATTTCGCTTCGAACTTTGAATCCACTTTCCTCGCGAACTAAACGACTTAGAACGGTCCGGGAGGTTGCGTTCGTGATGTTTTTGAGTCTCCTAGTACTGGCAAAAAGACCGGTGCGATTATCGAAATTTTTTTTTTGCCGACTGGGGCCGCAAAGTTGAAGGTGGGATGTATTATTGACAACTTTCGCGTTTTTCGCCAAAATCTTAAAAGTGCGATATCTCCGATACTAGACAAGCTAGAGAGGTCCGCGAGGGCTCATTTTAAAGCGCTTCGGGTGTACTATAACATACTATAAGGGCGATTGTCCAACTCGAAAATTACGCCGCTGGCGAAGGCCGGAAATTTGGCCATTTTTCGCGATTTCGCTTCGAACTTTGAATCCACTTTCCTCGCGAACTAAACGACTTAGAACGGTCCGGGAAGTTGCGTTCGTGATGGTTTCGAGTCTACTAGCACTGGCAAAAAGTCCGGTGCGATTATCGAAAATTTTTTTTTTGCCGATTTGGGCCGAAAAGTTCGACGTGGGGGGGTATTGACAACTTTCGCGTTTTTCGCCAAAATCTTAAAAGTGCGATATCTCCGATACTAGACAAGCTAGAGAGGTCCGCGAGGGCTCATTTTAAAGCGCTTCCGGTGTACTATAACATACTATAAGGGCGATTGTCCAACTCGAAAATTACGCCGCTGGCGAAGGCCGGAAATTTGGCCATTTTTCGCGATTTCGCTTCGAACTTTGAATCCACTTTCCTCGCGAACTAAACGACTTAGAACGGTCCGGGAAGTTGCGTTCGTGATGGTTTCGAGTCTACTAGCACTGGCAAAAAGTCCGGTGCGATTATCGAAAATTTTTTTTTTGCCGATTTGGGCCGAAAAGTTCGACGTGGGGGTATTGACAACTTTCGCGTTTTTCGCCAAAATCTTAAAAGTGCGATATCTCCGATACTAGACAAGCTAGAGAGGTCCGCGAGGGCTCATTTTAAAGCGCCTCCGGTGTACTATAACATACTATAAGGGCGATTGTCCAACTCGAAAATTACGCCGCTGGCGAAGGCCGGAAATTTGGCCATTTTTCGCGATTTCGCTTCGAACTTTGAATCCACTTTCCTCGCGAACTAAACGACTTAGAACGGTCCGGGAAGTTGCGTTCGTGATGGTTTCGAGTCTACTAGCACTGGCAAAAAGTCCGGTGCGATTATCGAAAATTTTTTTTTTGCCGATTTGGGCCGAAAAGTTCGACGTGGGGGTATTGACAACTTTCGCGTTTTTCGCCAAAATCTTAAAAGTGCGATATCTCCGATACTAGACAAGCTAGAGAGGTCCGCGAGGGCTCATTTTAAAGCGCCTCCGGTGTTGGCCATTTTTCGCGATTTCGCTTCGAACTTTGAATCCACTTTCCTCGCGAACTAAACGACTTAGAACGGTCCGGGAAGTTGCGTTCGTGATGGTTTCGAGTCTACTAGCACTGGCAAAAAGTCCGGTGCGATTATCGAAAATTTTTTTTTGCCGGTTTGGGCCGAAAAGTTCGACGTGGTGGGGTATTGACAACTTTCGCGTTTTCGCCAAAATCTTAAAAGTGCGATATCTCCGATACTAGACAAGCTAGAGAGGTCCGCGAGGGCTCATTTTAAAGCGCTTCCGGTGTACTATAACATACTATAAGGGCGATTGTCCAACTCGAAAATTACGCCGCTGGCGAAGGCCGGAAATTTGGCCATTTTTCGCGATTTCGCTTCGAACTTTGAATCCACTTTCCTCGCGAACTAAACGACTTAGAACGGTCCGGGAAGTTGCGTTCGTGATGGTTTCGAGTCTACTAGCACTGGCAAAAAGACCGGTGCGATTATCGAAAATTTTTTTGCCGATTTGGGCCGAAAAGTTCGACGTGGGGGTATTGACAACTTTCGCGTTTTTCGCCAAAATCTTAAAAGTGCGATATCTCCGATACTAGACAAGCTAGAGAGGTCCGCGAGGGCTCATTTTAAAGCGCTTCCGGTGTACTATAACATACTATAAGGGCGATTGTCCAACTCGAAAATTACGCCGCTGGCGAAGGCCGGAAATTTGGCCATTTTTCGCGATTTCGCTTCGAACTTTGAATCCACTTTCCTCGCGAACTAAACGACTTAGAACGGTCCGGGAAGTTGCGTTCGTGATGGTTTCGAGTCTACTAGCACTGGCAAAAAGACCGGTGCGGTTATCAAAAATTTTTTTTTTTTTGCCGATTTTGGGCCGAAAAGTTCGACGTGGGGGGGTATTGACAACTTTCGCGTTTTTCGCCAAAATTTTAAAAGTGCGATATCTCCGATACTAGACAAGCTTGAGAGGTCCGCGAGGGCTCATTTTAAAGCGCTTCCGGTGTACTATAACATACTATAAGGGCGATTGTCCAACTCGAAAATTACCGCCGCTGGCGAAGGCCGGAAATTTGGCCATTTTTCGCGATTTCGCTTCGAACTTTGAATCCACTTTCCTCGCGAACTAAACGACTTAGAACGGTCCGGGAAGTTGCGTTCGTGATGGTTTCGAGTCTACTAGCACTGGCAAAAAGTCCGGTGCGATTATCGAAATTTTTTTTTTGCCGATTTGGGCCGAAAAGTTCGACGTGGGGGGGTATTGACAACTTTCGCGTTTTTCGCCAAAATCTTAAAAGTGCGATATCTCCGATACTGGACAAGCTAGAGAGGTCCACGAGGGCTCATTTTAAAGCGCTTCCGGTGTACTATAAGATTTCTCAGGGCGATTGTGCTCGAAAATTACCGCCCGCTGGCAGGCCGGAAATTTGGCCGACACGAATTCCTTGAACTTTGAATCCACTTTCCTCGCGAACTAAACGACTTAGAACGGTCCGGGAAGTTGCGTTCGTGATGGTTTCGAGTCTACTAGCACTGGCAAAAAGTCCGGTGCGATTATCGAAAATTTTTTTTTTGCCGATTTGGGCCGAAAAGTTCGACGTGGGGGGGTATTGACAACTTTCGCGTTTTTCGCCAAAATCTTAAAAGTGCGATATCTCCGATACTAGACAAGCTAGAGAGGTCCGCGAGGGCTCATTTTAAAGCGCTTCCGGTGTACTATAACATACTATAAGGGCGATTGTCCAACTCGAAAATTACGCCGCTGGCGAAGGCCGGAAATTTGGCCATTTTTCGCGATTTCGCTTCGAACTTTGAATCCACTTTCCTCGCGAACTAAACGACTTAGAACGGTCCGGGAAGTTGCGTTCGTGATGGTTTCGAGTCTACTAGCACTGGCAAAAAGTCCGGTGCGATTATCGAAAATTTTTTTTTTTTGCCGATTTGGGCCGAAAAGTTCGACGTGGGGGTATTGACAACTTTCGCGTTTTTCGCCAAAATCTTAAAAGTGCGATATCTCCGATACTAGACAAGCTAGAGAGGTCCGCGAGGGCTCATTTTAAAGCGCTTCCGGTGTACTATAACATACTATAAGGGCGATTGTCCAACTCGAAAATTACGCCGCTGGCGAAGGCCGGAAATTTGGCCATTTTTCGCGATTTCGCTTCGAACTTTGAATCCACTTTCCTCGCGAACTAAACGACTTAGAACGGTCCGGGAAGTTGCGTTCGTGATGGTTTCGAGTCTACTAGCACTGGCAAAAAGTCCGGTGCGATTATCGAAAATTTTTTTTTTTTTGCCGATTTGGGCCGAAAAGTTCGACGTGGGGGGGTATTGACAACTTTCGCGTTTTTCGCCAAAATCTTAAAAGTGCGATATCTCCGATACTAGACAAGCTAGAGAGGTCCGCGAGGGCTCATTTTAAAGCGCTTCCGGTGTACTATAACATACTATAAGGGCGATTGTCCAACTCGAAAATTACGCCGCTGGCGAAGGCCGGAAATTTGGCCATTTTTCGCGATTTCGCTTCGAACTTTGAATCCACTTTCCTCGCGAACTAAACGACTTAGAACGGTCCGGGAAGTTGCGTTCGTGATGGTTTCGAGTCTACTAGCACTGGCAAAAAGTCCGGTGCGATTATCGAAAATTTTTTTTTTGCCGATTTGGGCCGAAAAGTTCGACGTGGGGGGTATTGACAACTTTCGCGTTTTTCGCCAAAATCTTAAAAGTGCGATATCTCCGATACTAGACAAGCTAGAGAGGTCCGCGAGGGCTCATTTTAAAGCGCTTCCGGTGTACTATAACATACTATAAGGGCGATTGTCCAACTCGAAAATTACGCCGCTGGCGAAGGCCGGAAATTTGGCCATTTTTCGCGATTTCGCTTCGAACTTTGAATCCACTTTCCTCGCGAACTAAACGACTTAGAACGGTCCGGGAAGTTGCGTTCGTGATGGTTTCGAGTCTACTAGCACTGGCAAAAAGTCCGGTGCGATTATCGAAAATTTTTTTTTTGCCGATTTGGGCCGAAAAGTTCGACGTGGGGGTATTGACAACTTTCGCGTTTTTCGCCAAAATCTTAAAAGTGCGATATCTCCGATACTAGACAAGCTAGAGAGGTCCGCGAGGGCTCATTTTAAAGCGCTTCCGGTGTACTATAACATACTATAAGGGCGATTGTCCAACTCGAAAATTACGCCGCTGGCGAAGGCCGGAAATTTGGCCATTTTTCGCGATTTCGCTTCGAACTTTGAATCCACTTTCCTCGCGAACTAAACGACTTAGAACGGTCCGGGAAGTTGCGTTCGTGATGGTTTCGAGTCTACTAGCACTGGCAAAAAGTCCGGTGCGATTATCGAAAATTTTTTTTTTGCCGATTTGGGCCGAAAAGTTCGACGTGGGGGGTATTGACAACTTTCGCGTTTTTCGCCAAAATCTTAAAAGTGCGATATCTCCGATACTAGACAAGCTAGAGAGGTCCGCGAGGGCTCATTTTTGCAAGCGCTTCCGGTGTACTATAACATACTATAAGGGCGATTGTCCAACTCGAAAATTACGCCGCTGGCGAAGGCCGGAAATTTGGCCATTTTTCGCGATTTCGCTTCGAACTTTGAATCCACTTTCCTCGCGAACTAAACGACTTAGAACGGTCCGGGAAGTTGCGTTCGTGATGGTTTCGAGTCTACTAGCACTGGCAAAAAGTCCGGTGCGATTATCGAAAATTTTTTTTTTGCCGATTTGGGCCGAAAAGTTCGACGTGGGGGGGTATTGACAACTTTCGCGTTTTTCGCCAAAATCTTAAAAGTGCGATATCTCCGATACTAGACAAGCTAGAGAGGTCCGCGAGGGCTCATTTTAAAGCGCTTCCGGTGTACTATAACATACTATAAGGGCGATTGTCCAACTCGAAAATTACGCCGCTGGCGAAGGCCGGAAATTTGGCCATTTTTCGCGATTTCGCTTCGAACTTTGAATCCACTTTCCTCGCGAACTAAACGACTTAGAACGGTCCGGGAAGTTGCGTTCGTGATGGTTTCGAGTCTACTAGCACTGGCAAAAAGTCCGGTGCGATTATCGAAAATTTTTTTTTTGCCGATTTGGGCCGAAAAGTTCGACGTGGGGGTATTGACAACTTTCGCGTTTTTCGCCAAAATCTTAAAAGTGCGATATCTCCGATACTAGACAAGCTAGAGAGGTCCGCGAGGGCTCATTTTAAAGCGCTTCCGGTGTACTATAACATACTATAAGGGCGATTGTCCAACTCGAAAATTACGCCGCTGGCGAAGGCCGGAAATTTGGCCATTTTTCGCGATTTCGCTTCGAACTTTGAATCCACTTTCCTCGCGAACTAAACGACTTAGAACGGTCCGGGAAGTTGCGTTCGTGATGGTTTCGAGTCTACTAGCACTGGCAAAAAGTCCGGTGCGATTATCGAAAATTTTTTTTTTGCCGATTTGGGCCGAAAAGTTCGACGTGGGGGGGTATTGACAACTTTCGCGTTTTTCGCCAAAATCTTAAAAGTGCGATATCTCCGATACTAGACAAGCTAGAGAGGTCCGCGAGGGCTCATTTTAAAGCGCTTCCGGTGTACTATAACATACTATAAGGGCGATTGTCCAACTCGAAAATTACGCCGCTGGCGAAGGCCGGAAATTTGGCCATTTTTCGCGATTTCGCTTCGAACTTTGAATCCACTTTCCTCGCGAACTAAACGACTTAGAACGGTCCGGGAAGTTGCGTTCGTGATGGTTTCGAGTCTACTAGCACTGGCAAAAAGTCCGGTGCGATTATCGAAAATTTTTTTTTTGCCGATTTGGGCCGAAAAGTTCGACGTGGGGGTATTGACAACTTTCGCGTTTTTCGCCAAAATCTTAAAAGTGCGATATCTCCGATACTAGACAAGCTAGAGAGGTCCGCGAGGGCTCATTTTAAAGCGCTTCCGGTGTACTATAACATACTATAAGGGCGATTGTCCAACTCGAAAATTACGCCGCTGGCGAAGGCCGGAAATTTGGCCATTTTCGCGATTTCGCTTCGAACTTTGAATCCACTTTCCTCGCGAACTAAACGACTTAGAACGGTGCGGGAAGTTGCGTTCGTGATGGTTTCGAGTCTACTAGCACTGGCAAAAAGTCCGGTGCGATTATCGAAAATTTTTGCCGATTTGGGCCGAAAAGTACGACGTGGGGGGTATTGACAACTTTCGCGTTTTTCGCCAAAATCTTAAAGTGCGATATCTCCGATACTAGACAAGCTAGAGAGGTCCGCGAGACTCATTTAAGCGCTTCCGGTGTACTATAACATACTATAAGGGCGATTGTCCAACTCGAAAATTACGCCGCTGGCGAAGGCCGGAAATTTGGCCATTTTCGCGATTTTAAATTTTCAATCCACTTTCCTCGCGACTAAACGACTTAGAACGGTTCGGGAAGTTGCGTTCGTGATGGTTTCGAGTCTACTAGCACTGGCAAAAAGTCCGGTGCGATTATCGAAAATTTTTTTTTTGCCGATTTGGGCCGAAAAGTACGACGTGGGGGGGTATTGACAACTTTCGCGTTTTTCGCCAAAATCTTAAAAGTGCGATATCTCCGATACTAGACAAGCTAGAGAGGTCCGCGAGGGCTCATTTTAAAGCGCTTCCGGTGTACTATAACATACTGTAAGGGCGATTGTCCAACTCGAAAATTACGCCGCTGGCGAAGGCCGGAAATTTGGCCATTTTTCGCGATTTCGCTTCGAAATTTGAATCCACTTTCCTCGCGAACTAAACGACTTAGAACGGTCCGGGAAGTTGCGTTCGTGATAGTTTCGAGTCTACTAGCACTGGCAAAAAGTCCGGTGCGATTATCGAAATTTTTTTTTTGCCGACTTGGGCCGAAAAGTTGAAGGTGGGGTGGTATTATTGGCAACTTTCGCGTTTTTCGCCCAAATCTTAAAAGTGCGATATCTCCGATACTAGACAAGCTAGAGCCGTCCGCGAGGGCTCATTTTAAAGCGCTTCGAGTGTACTATAACATGTTATAAGGGCGATTGTCTTACTCGAAAATTACGCCGCTGGCGAGGGCCGGAAGTTTGGCCATTTTCGCGATTTCAAACTTTAAATCCAATTTCCTCGCGAACTAAACGACTTAGAACGGTCCGGGAAGTTGCGTTCGTGATGGTTTTGAGTCTACTAGCACTGGCAAAAAGTCCGGTGCGATTATCGAAAATTTTTTTGCCGATTTGGGCCGAAAAAGTTCGACGTGGGGGGGGTATTGACAACTTTCGCGTTTTTCGCCAAAATCTTAAAAGTGCGATATCTCCGATACTAGACAAGCTAGAGAGGTCCGCGAGGGCTCATTTTAAAGCGCTTCCGGTGTACTATAACATACTATAAGGGCGAATGTCCAACTCGAAAATTACGCCGCTGGCGAAGACCGGAAATTTGGCCATTTTTCGCGATTTCGCTTCGAACTTTGAATCCACTTTCCTCGCGAACTAAACGACTTAGAACGGTCCGGGAAGTTGCGTTCGTGATGGTTTCGAGTCTACTAGCACTGGCAAAAAGTCCGGTGCGATTATCGAAAATTTTTTTTTTTGCCGATTTGGGCCGAAAAGTTCGACGTGGGGGGTATTGACAACTTTCGCGTTTTCGCCAAAATCTTAAAAGTGCGATATCTCCGATACTAGACAAGCTAGAGAGGTCCGCGAGGGCTCATTTTAAAGCGCTTCCGGTGTACTATAACATACTATAAGGGCGATTGTCCAACTCGAAAATTACGCCGCTGGCGAAGGCCGGAAATTTGGCCATTTTTCGCGATTTCGCTTCGAACTTTGAATCCACTTTCCTCGCGAACTAAACGACTTAGAACGGTCCGGGAGGTTGCGTTCGTGATGGTTTTGATTCTACTAGCACTGGCAAAAAGACCGGTGCGATTATCGAAAATTTTTTTTGCCGACTTGGGCCGAAAAGTTGAAGGAGGGGTGGTATTATTGACAACTTTCGCGTTTTTCGCCAAAATCTTTAAAGTGCGATATCTCCGATACTAGACAAGCTAGGGAGGTCCGCAGGGGCTCATTTTAAAGCGCTTCCGGTGTACTATAACATGCTAGAAGGGCGATTGTCCAACTCGAAAATTACGCCGCTGGCAGGCCGGAAATTTGGCCATTTTTCGCGATTTCGCTTCGAACTTTGAATCCACTTTCCTCGCGAACTAAACGACTTAGAACGGTTCGGGAAGTTGCGTTCGTGATGGTTTTGAGTCTACTAGCACTGGCATAAAGACCGGTGCGATTATCGAAAATTTTTTTTTTGCCGATTTGGGCCGAAAAGTTCGACGTGGGGGGTATTGACAACTTTCGCGTTTTTCGCCAAAATCTTAAAAGTGCGATATCTCCGATACTAGACAAGCTAGAGAGGTCCGCGAGGGCTCATTTTAAAGCGCTTCCGGTGTACTATAACATACTATAAGGGCGATTGTCCAACTCGAAAATTACACCGCTGGCGAAGGCCGGAAATTTGGCCATTTTTCGCGATTTCGCTTCGAACTTTGAATCCACTTTCCTCGCGAACTAAACGACTTAGAACGGTCCGGGAAGTTGCGTTCGTGATGGTTTTGAGTCTACTAGCACTGGCATAAAGACCGGTGCGATTATCGAAAATTTTTTTTGCCGATTTGGGCCGAAAAGTTCGACGTGGGGGTATTGACAACTTTCGCGTTTTTCGCCAAAATCTTAAAAGTGCGATATCTCCGATACTAGACAAGCTAGAGAGGTCCGCGAGGGCTCATTTTAAAGCGCTTCCGGTGTACTATAACATACTATAAGGGCGATTGTCCAACTCGAAAATTACGCCGCTGGCGAAGGCCGGAAATTTGGCCATTTTTCGCGATTTCGCTTCGAACTTTGAATCCACTTTCCTCGCGAACTAAACGACTTAGAACGGTCAGGGAAGTTGCGTTCGTGATGGTTTCGAGTCTACTAGCACTGGCAAAAAGTCCGGTGCGATTATCGAAAATTTTTTTTTTGCCGATTTGGGCCGAAAAGTTTTTGACGTGGGGGTATTGACAACTTTCGCGTTTTTTCGCCAAAATCTTAAAAGTGCGATATCTCCGATACTAGACAAGCTAGAGAGGTCCGCGAGGGCTCATTTTAAAGCGCTTCCGGTGTACTATAACATACTATAAGGGCGATTGTTCAACTCGAAAATTACGCCGCTGGCGAAGGCCGGAAATTTGGCCATTTTTCGCGATTTCGCTTCGAACTTTGAATCCACTTTCCTCGCGAACTAAACGACTTAGAACGGTTCGGGAGGTTGCGTTCGTGATGGTTTTGAGTCTACTGGCACTGGCAAAAAGTCCGGTGCGATTATCGAAAATTTTTTTTTTGCCGATTTGGGCCGAAAAGTTCGACGTGGGGGGGTATTGACAACTTTCGCGTTTTTCGCCAAAATCTTAAAAGTGCGATATCTCCGATACTAGACAAGCTAGAGAAGGTCCGCGAGGGCTCATTTTAAAGCGCTTCCGGTGTACTATAACATACTATAAGGGCGATTGTCCAACTCGAAAATTACGCCGCTGGCGAAGGCCGGAAATTTGGCCATTTTTCGCGATTTCGCTTCGAACTTTGAATCCACTTTCCTCGCGAACTAAACGACTTAGAACGGTCCGGGAAGTTGCGTTCGTGATGGTTTCGAGTCTACTAGCACTGGCAAAAAGTCCGGTGCGATTATCGAAAATTTTTTTTTTTTGCCGATTTGGGCCGTAAAGTACGACGGGGGGGGGTATTGACAACTTTCGCGTTTTTCGCCAAAATCTTAAAAGTGCGATATCTCCGATACTAGACAAGCTAGAGAGGTCCGCGAGGGCTCATTTTAAAGCGCTTCCGGTGTACTATAACATACTATAAGGGCGATTGTCCAACTCGAAAATTACGCCGCTGGCGAAGGCCGGAAATTTGGCCATTTTTCGCGATTTCGCTTCGAACTTTGAATCCACTTTCCTCGCGAACTAAACGACTTAGAACGGTCCGGGAAGTTGCGTTCGTGATGGTTTCGAGTCTACTAGCACTGGCAAAAAGTCCGGTGCGATTATCGAAAATTTTTTTTTTGCCGATTTGGGCCGAAAAGTACGACGTGGGGGGGGTATTGATAACTTTCGCGTTTTTCGCCAAAATCTTAAAAATGCGATATCTCCGATACTAGACAAGCTAGAGAGGTCCGCGAGGTCACATTTTAAAGCGCTTCCGGTGTACTATAACATACTATAAGGGCGATAGTCAAACTCGAAAATTACGCCGCTGGCGAAGGCCGGAAATTTGGCCATTTTTCGCGATTTCGCTTCGAACTTTGAATCCACTTTCCTCGCGAACTAAACGACTTAGAACGGTCCGGGAAGTTGCGTTCGTGATGGTTTCGAGTCTACTAGCACTGGCAAAAAGTCCGGTGCGATTATCGAAAATTTTTTTTTTGACGATTTGGGCCGAAAAGTACGACGTGGGGGGGGTATTGACAACTTTCGCGTTTTTTCAAAATCTTAAAAGTGCGATATCTCCGATACTAGACAAGCTAGAGAGGTCCGCGAGGGCTCATTTTAAAGCGCTTCCGGTGTACTATAACATACTATAAGGGCGATTGTCCAACTCGAAAATTACGCCGCTGGCGAAGGCCGGAAATTTGGCCATTTTTCGCGATTTCGCTTCGAACTTTGAATCCACTTTCCTCGCGAACTAAACGACTTAGAACGGTTCGGGAAGTTGCGTTCGTGATGGTTTTGAGTCTACTAGCACTGGCAAAAAGACCGGTGCGATTATCGAAAAATTTTTTTTTGCCGATTTGGGCCGAAAAGTTGGACGTGGGGGGGGTATTGACAACTTTCGCGTTTTTCGCCAAAATCTTAAAAGTGCGATATCTCCGATACTGGACAAGCTAGAGAGGTCCGCGAGGGCTCATTTAAAGCGCTTCGGGTGTACTATAACAGGCTATAAAGGGCGATTGTCTTACTCGAAAATTACGCCGCTGGAGAAGGCCGGAAATTTGGCCATTTTTCGCGATTTCGCTTCGAACTTTGAATCCAATTTCCTCGCGAACTAAACGACTTAGAACGGTTCGGGAAGTTGCGTTCGTGATGGTTTTGAGTCTACTAGCACTGGAAAAAAGTCCGGTGCGATTATCGAAAATTTTTTTTGCCGACTTGGGTCGAAAAGTTGAAGGTGAGGGGTGGTATTATTGGCAACTTTCGCGTTTTTCGCCAAAATCTTAAAAGTGCGATATCTCCGATACTAGACAAGCTAGAGAGGTCCGCGAGGGCTCATTTTAAAGCGCTTCCGGTGTACTATAACATACTATAAGGGCGATTGTCCAACTCGAAAATTACGCCGCTGGCGAAGGCCGGAAATTTGGCCATTTTTCGCGATTTCGCTTCGAACTTTGAAAACACTTTCCTCGCGAACTAAACGACTTAGAACGGTCCGGGAAGTTGCGTTCGTGATGGTTTTGAGTCTACTAGCACTGGCAAAAAGTGCGGTGCGATTATCGAAATTTTTTTTTGCCGATTTGGGCCGAAAAGTTGAAGGAGGGGTGGTATTATTGGCAACTTTCGCGTTTTTCGCCAATATCTTAAAAGTGCGATATCTCCGATACTAGACAAGCTAGAGAGGTCCGCGAGGGCTCATTTTAAAGCGCTTCCGGTGTACTATAACATACTATAAGGGCGATTGTCCAACTCGAAAATTACGCCGCTGGCGAAGGCCGGAAATTTGACCATTTTTCGCGATTTCGCTTCGAATTTTCAATCCCTTTTCCTCGCGAACTAAACGACTTAGAACGGTCCGGGAAGTTGCGTTCGTGATGGTTTCGAGTCTACTAGCACTGGCAAAAAGTCCGGTGCGATTATCGAAAATTTTTTTTTTGCCGATTTCGGCCGAAAAGTACGACGTGGAGGGGTATTGACAACTTTCGCGTTTTTCGCCAAAATCTTAAAAGTGCGATATCTCCGATACTAGACAAGCTAGAGAGGTCCGCGAAGGCTCATTTTTAAGCGCTTTGAGTGTACTATAACAAGTTATAAGGGCGATTGTCCAACTCGAAAATTACGCCACTGGCGAAGGCCGGAAATTTCGCCATTTTTCGCGATTTCGCTTCGAACTTTGAATCCACTTTCCTCGCGAACTAAACGACTTAGAACGGTCCGGGAAGTTGCGTTCGTGATGGTTTCAAGTCTACTAGCACTGGCAAAAAGTCCGGTGCGATTATCGAAAATTTTTTTTTTTTGCCGATTTGGGCCGAAAAGTACAGACGGGGGGGGTATTGACAACTTTCGCGTTTTTCGCCAAAATCTTAAAAGTGCGATATCTCCGATACTAGACAAGCTAGAGAGGTCCGCGAGGGCTCATTTTAAAGCGCTTCCGGTGTACCATAACATACTATAAGGGCGATTGTCCAACTCCAAAATTACGCCGCTGGCGAAGGCCGGATGTATGGACATGTTTCGCGATTACAAATTTTCAACCAGTTTCCTCGCGAACTAAACGACTTAGAACGGTCCGGGAGGTTGCGTTCAAGATGGTTTTGAGTCTACTAGCACTGGCAAAAAGTCCGGTGCGATTATCGAAAATTTTTTTTTTTGCCGATTTTGGGCCGAAAAGTTCGACGTGGGGGGGGTATTGACAACTTTCGCGTTTTTCGCCAAAATCTTAAAAGTGCGATATCTCCGATACTAGACAAGCTAGGCAGGTCCGCAAGGGCTCATTTTAAAGCGCTTCGGGTGTACTATGACAGGCTACATGGGCGATTGTCTTACTCGAAAATTACGCCACTGGCGAAGGCCGGAAGTTTGGCCCTTTTTCGCGATTTTAAACTTTCAATCCAATTTCCTCGCGAACTAAACGACTTAGAACGGTCCGGGAGGTTGCGTTCGTGATGTTTTTGCGTCTACTAGCACTGGCAAAAAGACCGGTGCGATTATCGAAATTTTTTTTTTTGCCGACTTGGGCCGAAAAGTTGAAGGTGGGGGTATTGACAACTTTCACGTTTTTCGCCAAAATCTTAAAAGTGCGATATCTCCGATACTAGACAAGCTAGAGAGGTCCGCGAGGGCTCATTTTAAAGCGCTTCCGGTGTACTATAACATACTATGAGGGCGATTGTCCAACTCGAAAATTACGCCGCTGGCGAAGGCCGGAAATTTGGCGATTTTTCGCGATTTCGCTTCGAACTTTGATTCCACTTTCCTCGCGAACTAAACGACTTAGAACGGTCCGGGAAGTTGCGTTCGTGATGGTTTTGTGTCTACTAGCACTGGCAAAAAGTCCGGTGCGATTATCGAAAATTTTTTTTTGCCGATTTGGGCCGAAAAGTACGACGTGGGGGGTATTGACAACTTTCGCGTTTTTCGCCAAAATCTTAAAAGTGCGATATCTCCGATACTAGACAAGCTAGAGAGGTCCGCGAGGGCTCATTTTAAAGCGCTTCCGGTGTACTATAACATACTATAAGGACGATTGTCCAACTCGAAAATTACGCCGCTGGAGAAGGCCGGAAATTTGGCCATTTTTCGCGATTTCGCTTCGAACTTTGAATCCACTTTCCTCGCGAACTAAACGACTTAGAACGGTTCGGGAGGTTGCGTTCGTGATGGTTTTGAGTCTACTAGCACTGGCAAAAAGTCCGGTGCGATTATCGAAATTTTTTTTTTTGCCGATTTGGGCCGAAAAGTTCGACGTGGGGGGGTATTGACAACTTTCGCGTTTTTCGCCAAAATCTTAAAAGTGCGATATCTCCGATACTAGACAAGCTAGAGAGGTCCGCGAGGGCTCATTTTAAAGCGCTTCCGGTGTACTATAACATACTATAAGGGCGATTGTCCAACTCGAAAATTACGCCGCTGGCGAAGGCCGGAAATTTGGCCATTTTTCGCGATTTCGCTTCGAACTTTGAATCCACTTTCCTCGCGAACTAAACGACTTAGAACGGTCCGGGAAGTTGCGTTCGTGATGGTTTCGAGTCTACTAGCACTGGCAAAAAGTCCGGTGCGATTATCGAAAATTTTTTTTTTGCCGATTTGGGCCGAAAAGTACGACGTGGGGGGGTATTGACAACTTTCGCGTTTTTCGCCAAAATCTTAAAAGTGCGATATCTCCGATACTAGACAAGCTAGAGAGGTCCGCGAGGGCTCATTTTAAAGCGCTTCCGGTGTACTATAACATACTATAAGGGCGATTGTCCAACTCGAAAATTACGCCGCTGGCGAAGGCCGGAAATTTGGCCATTTTTCGCGATTTCGCTTCGAACTTTGAATCCACTTTCCTCGCGAACTAAACGACTTAGAACGGTCCGGGAAGTTGCGTTCGTGATGGTTTTGAGTCTACTTGCACTGGCAAAAAGTCCGGTGCGATTATCGAAAATTTTTTTTTTTGCCGATTTGGGCCGAAAAGTTCGACGTGGGGGTATTGACAACTTTCGCGTTTTTCGCCAAAATCTTAAAAGTGCGATATCTCCGATACTAGACAAGCTAGAGAGGTCCGCGAGGGCTCATTTTAAAGCGCTTCCGGTGTACTATAACATACTATAAGGGCGATTGTCCAACTCGAAAATTACGCCGCTGGCGAAGGCCGGAAATTTGGCCATTTTTCGCGATTTCGCTTCGAACTTTGAATCCACTTTCCTCGCGAACTAAACGACTTAGAACGGTCCGGGAAGTTGCGTTCGTGATGGTTTCGAGTCTACTAGCACTGGCAAAAAGTCCGGTGCGATTATCGAAAATTTTTTTTTGCCGATTTGGGCCGAAAAGTACGACGTGGGGGGGTATTGACAACTTTCGCGTTTTTCGCCAAAATCTTAAAAGTGCGATATCTCCGATACTAGACAAGCTAGAGAGGTCCGCGAGGGCTCATTTTAAAGCGCTTCCGGTGTACTATAACATACTATAAGGGCGATTGTCCAACTCGAAAATTACGCCGCTGGCGAAGGCCGGAAATTTGGCCATTTTTCGCGATTTCGCTTCGAACTTTGAATCCACTTTCCTCGCGAACTAAACGACTTAGAACGGTCCGGGAAGTTGCGTTCGTGATGGTTTCGAGTCTACTAGCACTGGCAAAAAGTCCGGTGCGATTATCGAAAATTTTTTTTTTGCCGATTTGGGCCGAAAAGTACGACGTGGGGGGGTATTGACAACTTTCGCGTTTTTCGCCAAAATCTTAAAAGTGCGATATCTCCGATACTAGACAAGCTAGAGAGGTCCGCGAGGGCTCATTTTAAAGCGCTTCCGGTGTACTATAACATACTATAAGGGCGATTGTCCAACTCGAAAATTACGCCGCTGGCGAAGGCCGGAAATTTGGCCATTTTTCGCGATTTCGCTTCGAACTTTGAATCCACTTTCCTCGCGAACTAAACGACTTAGAACGGTCCGGGAAGTTGCGTTCGTGATGGTTTCGAGTCTACTAGCACTGGCAAAAAGTCCGGTGCGATTATCGAAAATTTTTTTTTGCCGATTTGGGCCGAAAAGTACGACGTGGGGGTATTGACAACTTTCGCGTTTTTCGCCAAAATCTTAAAAGTGCGATATCTCCGATACTAGACAAGCTAGAGAGGTCCGCGAGGGCTCATTTTAAAGCGCTTCCGGTGTACTATAACATACTATAAGGGCGATTGTCCAACTCGAAAATTACGCCGCTGGCGAAGGCCGGAAATTTGGCCATTTTTCGCGATTTCGCTTCGAACTTTGAATCCACTTTCCTCGCGAACTAAACGACTTAGAACGGTCCGGGAAGTTGCGTTCGTGATGGTTTCGAGTCTACTAGCACTGGCAAAAAGTCCGGTGCGATTATCGAAAATTTTTTTTTTGCCGATTTGGGCCGAAAAGTACGAAGTGGGGGGGTATTGACAACTTTCGCGTTTTTCGCCAAAATCTTAAAAGTGCGATATCTCCGATACTAGACAAGCTAGAGAGGTCCGCGAGGGCTCATTTTAAAGCGCTTCCGGTGTACTATAACATACTATAAGGGCGATTGTCCAACTCGAAAATTACGCCGCTGGCGAAGGCCGGAAATTTGGCCATTTTTCGCGATTTCGCTTCGAACTTTGAATCCACTTTTCCTCGCGAACTAAACGACTTAGAACGGATCGGGAAGTTGCGTTCGTGATGGTTTCGAGTCTACTAGCACTGGCAAAAAGACCGGTGCGATTATCGAAAATTTTTTTTTTTGCCGATTTGGGCCGAAAAGTACGACGTGGGGGGTATTGACAACTTTCGCGTTTTTCGCCAAAATCTTAAAAGTGCGATATCTCCGATACTAGACAAGCTAGAGAGGTCCGCGAGGGCTCATTTTAAAGCGCTTCCGGTGTACTATAACATACTATAAGGGCGATTGTCCAACTCGAAAATTACGCCGCTGGCGAAGGCCGGAAATTTGGCCATTTTTCGCGATTTCGCTTCGAACTTTGAATCCACTTTCCTCGCGAACTAAACGACTTAGAACGGTCCGGGAAGTTGCGTTCGTGATGGTTTTCAGTCTACTAGCACTGGCAAAAAGTCCGGTGCGATTATCGAAAATTTTTTTTTTGCCGATTTGGGCCGAAAAGTTCGACGTGGGGGTATTGACAACTTTCGCGTTTTTCGCCAAAATCTTAAAAGTGCGATATCTCCGATACTAGACAAGCTAGAGAGGTCCGCGAGGGCTCATTTTAAAGCGCTTCCGGTGTACTATAACATACTATAAGGGCGATTGTCCAACTCGAAAATTACGCCGCTGGCGAAGGCCGGAAATTTGGCCATTTTTCGCGATTTCGCTTCGAACTTTGAATCCACTTTAATAGCGAACTAAACGACTTAGAACGGTCCGGGAAGTTGCGTTCGTGATGGTTTCGAGTCTACTAGCACTGGCAAAAAAAGTCCGGTGCGATTATCGAAAATTTTTTTTTTTTGCCGATTTGGGCCGAAAAGTACGACGTGGGGGTATTGACAACTTTCGCGTTTTTCGCCAAAATCTTAAAAGTGCGATATCTCCGATACTAGACAAGCTAGAGAGGTCCGCGAGGGCTCATTTTAAAGCGCTTCCGGTGTACTATAACATACTATAAGGGCGATTGTCCAACTCGAAAATTACGCCGCTGGCGAAGGCCGGAAATTTGGCCATTTTTCGCGATTTCGCTTCGAACTTTGAATCCACTTTCCTCGCGAACTAAACGACTTAGAACGGTCCGGGAAGTTGCGTTCGTGATGGTTTCGAGTCTACTAGCACTGGCAAAAAGTCCGGTGCGATTATCGAAAATTTTTTTTTGCCGATTTGGGCCGAAAAGTACGACGTGGGGGGGGTATTGACAACTTTCGCGTTTTTCGCCAAAATCTTAAAAGTGCGATATCTCCGATACTAGACAAGCTAGAGAGGTCCGCGAGGGCTCATTTTAAAGCGCTTCCGGTGTACTATAACATACTATAAGGGCGATTGTCCAACTCGAAAATTACGCCGCTGGCGAAGGCCGGAAATTTGGCCATTTTTCGCGATTTCGCTTCGAACTTTGAATCCACTTTCCTCGCGAACTAAACGACTTAGAACGGTCCGGGAAGTTGCGTTCGTGATGGTTTCGAGTCTACTAGCACTGGCAAAAAGTCCGGTGCGATTATCGAAAATTTTTTTTTTGCCGATTTGGGCCGAAAAGTACGACGTGGGTGGGTATTGACAACTTTCGCGTTTTTCGCCAAAATCTTAAAAGTGCGATATCTCCGATACTAGACAAGCTAGAGAGGTCCGCGAGGGCTCATTTTAAAGCGCTTCCGGTGTACTATAACATACTATAAGGGCGATTGTCCAACTCGAAAATTACGCCGCTGGCGAAGGCCGGAAATTTGGCCATTTTTCGCGATTTCGCTTCGAACTTGAATCCACTTTCCTCGCGAACTAAACGACTTAGAACGGTCCGGGAAGTTGCGTTCGTGATGGTTTCGAGTCTACTAGCACTGGCAAAAAGTCCGGTGCGATTATCGAAAATTTTTTTTTTGCCGATTTGGGCCGAAAAGTACGACGTGGGGGTATTGACAACTTTCGCGTTTTTCGCCAAAATCTTAAAAGTGCGATATCTCCGATACTAGACAAGCTAGAGAGGTCCGCGAGGGCTCATTTTAAAGCGCTTCCGGTGTACTATAACATACTATAAGGGCGATTGTCCAACTCGAAAATTACGCCGCTGGCGAAGGCCGGAAATTTGGCCATTTTTCGCGATTTCGCTTCGAACTTTGAATCCACTTTCCTCGCGAACTAAACGACTTAGAACGGTCCGGGAAGTTGCGTTCGTGATGGTTTCGAGTCTACTAGCACTGGCAAAAAGTCCGGTGCGATTATCGAAAATTTTTTTTTTGCCGATTTGGGCCGAAAAGTACGACGTGGGGGGGTATTGACAACTTTCGCGTTTTTCGCCAAAATCTTAAAAGTGCGATATCTCCGATACTAGACAAGCTAGAGAGGTCCGCGAGGGCTCATTTTTAAAGCGCTTCCGGTGTACTATAACATACTATAAGGGCGATTGTCCAACTCGAAAATTACGCCGCTGGCGAAGGCCGGAAATTTGGCCATTTTTCGCGATTTCGCTTCGAACTTTGAATCCACTTTCCTCGCGAACTAAACGACTTAGAACGGTCCGGGAAGTTGCGTTCGTGATGGTTTCGAGTCTACTAGCACTGGCAAAAAGTCCGGTGCGATTATCGAAAATTTTTTTTTGCCGATTTGGGCCGAAAAGTACGACGTGGGGGGGTATTGACAACTTTCGCGTTTTTCGCCAAAATCTTAAAAGTGCGATATCTCCGATACTAGACAAGCTAGAGAGGTCCGCGAGGGCTCATTTTAAAGCGCTTCCGGTGTACTATAACATACTATAAGGGCGATTGTCCAACTCGAAAATTACGCCGCTGGCGAAGGCCGGAAATTTGGCCATTTTTCGCGATTTCGCTTCGAACTTTGAATCCACTTTCCTCGCGAACTAAACGACTTAGAACGGTCCGGGAAGTTGCGTTCGTGATGGTTTCGAGTCTACTAGCACTGGCAAAAAGTCCGGTGCGATTATCGAAAATTTTTTTTTTGCCGATTTGGGCCGAAAAGTACGACGTGGGGGGTATTGACAACTTTCGCGTTTTTCGCCAAAATCTTAAAAGTGCGATATCTCCGATACTAGACAAGCTAGAGAGGTCCGCGAGGGCTCATTTTAAAGCGCTTCCGGTGTACTATAACATACTATAAGGGCGATTGTCCAACTCGAAAATTACGCCGCTGGCGAAGGCCGGAAATTTGGCCATTTTTCGCGATTTCGCTTCGAACTTTGAATCCACTTTCCTCGCGAACTAAACGACTTAGAACGGTCCGGGAAGTTGCGTTCGTGATGGTTTCGAGTCTACTAGCACTGGCAAAAAGTCCGGTGCGATTATCGAAAATTTTTTTTTTGCCGATTTGGGCCGAAAAGTACGACGTGGGGGGGTATTGACAACTTTCGCGTTTTTCGCCAAAATCTTAAAAGTGCGATATCTCCGATACTAGACAAGCTAGAGAGGTCCGCGAGGGCTCATTTTAAAGCGCTTCCGGTGTACTATAACATACTATAAGGGCGATTGTCCAACTCGAAAATTACGCCGCTGGCGAAGGCCGGAAATTTGGCCATTTTTCGCGATTTCGCTTCGAACTTTGAATCCACTTTCCTCGCGAACTAAACGACTTAGAACGGTCCGGGAAGTTGCGTTCGTGATGGTTTCGAGTCTACTAGCACTGGCAAAAAGTCCGGTGCGATTATCGAAAATTTTTTTTTTGCCGATTTGGGCCGAAAAGTACGACGTGGGGGGGTATTGACAACTTTCGCGTTTTTCGCCAAAATCTTAAAAGTGCGATATCTCCGATACTAGACAAGCTAGAGAGGTCCGCGAGGGCTCATTTTAAAGCGCTTCCGGTGTACTATAACATACTATAAGGGCGATTGTCCAACTCGAAAATTACGCCGCTGGCGAAGGCCGGAAATTTGGCCATTTTTCGCGATTTCGCTTCGAACTTTGAATCCACTTTCCTCGCGAACTAAACGACTTAGAACGGTCCGGGAAGTTGCGTTCGTGATGGTTTCGAGTCTACTAGCACTGGCAAAAAGTCCGGTGCGATTATCGAAAATTTTTTTTTTGCCGATTTGGGCCGAAAAGTACGACATGGGGGGGTATTGACAACTTTCGCGTTTTTCGCCAAAATCTTAAAAGTGCGATATCTCCGATACTAGACAAGCTAGAGAGGTCCGCGAGGGCTCATTTTAAAGCGCTTCCGGTGTACTATAACATACTATAAGGGCGATTGTCCAACTCGAAAATTACGCCGCTGGCGAAGGCCGGAAATTTGGCCATTTTTCGCGATTTCGCTTCGAACTTTGAATCCACTTTCCTCGCGAACTAAACGACTTAGAACGGTCCGGGAAGTTGCGTTCGTGATGGTTTCGAGTCTACTAGCACTGGCAAAAAGTCCGGTGCGATTATCGAAAATTTTTTTTTTTTTGCCGATTTGGGCCGAAAAGTACGACGTGGGGGGTATTGACAACTTTCGCGTTTTTCGCCAAAATCTTAAAAGTGCGATATCTCCGATACTAGACAAGCTAGAGAGGTCCGCGAGGGCTCATTTTAAAGCGCTTCCGGTGTACTATAACATACTATAAGGGCGATTGTCCAACTCGAAAATTACGCCGCTGGCGAAGGCCGGAAATTTGGCCATTTTTCGCGATTTCGCTTCGAACTTTGAATCCACTTTCCTCGCGAACTAAACGACTTAGAACGGTCCGGGAAGTTGCGTTCGTGATGGTTTCGAGTCTACTAGCACTGGCAAAAAGTCCGGTGCGATTATCGAAAATTTTTTTTTTTTGCCGATTTGGGCCGAAAAGTACGACGTGGGGGTATTGACAACTTTCGCGTTTTTCGCCAAAATCTTAAAAGTGCGATATCTCCGATACTAGACAAGCTAGAGAGGTCCGCGAGGGCTCATTTTAAAGCGCTTCCGGTGTACTATAACATACTATAAGGGCGATTGTCCAACTCGAAAATTACGCCGCTGGCGAAGGCCGGAAATTTGGCCATTTTTCGCGATTTCGCTTCGAACTTTGAATCCACTTTCCTCGCGAACTAAACGACTTAGAACGGTCCGGGAAGTTGCGTTCGTGATGGTTTCGAGTCTACTAGCACTGGCAAAAAGTCCGGTGCGATTATCGAAAATTTTTTTGCCGATTTGGGCCGAAAAGTTCGACGTGGGGGGTATTGACAACTTTCGCGTTTTTCGCCAAAATCTTAAAAGTGCGATATCTCCGATACTAGACAAGCTAGAGAGGTCCGCGAGGGCTCATTTTAAAGCGCTTCCGGTGTACTATAACATACTATAAGGGCGATTGTCCAACTCGAAAATTACGCCGCTGGCGAAGGCCGGAAATTTGGCCATTTTTCGCGATTTCGCTTCGAACTTTGAATCCACTTTCCTCGCGAACTAAACGACTTAGAACGGTCCGGGAAGTTGCGTTCGTGATGGTTTCGAGTCTACTAGCACTGGCAAAAAGTCCGGTGCGATTATCGAAAATTTTTTTTTTGCCGATTTGGGCCGAAAAGTTCGACGTGGGGGTATTGACAACTTTCGCGTTTTTCGCCAAAATCTTAAAAGTGCGATATCTCCGATACTAGACAAGCTAGAGAGGTCCGCGAGGGCTCATTTTAAAGCGCTTCCGGTGTACTATAACATACTATAAGGGCGATTGTCCAACTCGAAAATTACGCCGCTGGCGAAGGCCGGAAATTTGGCCATTTTTCGCGATTTCGCTTCGAACTTTGAATCCACTTTCCTCGCGAACTAAACGACTTAGAACGGTCCGGGAAGTTGCGTTCGTGATGGTTTCGAGTCTACTAGCACTGGCAAAAAGTCCGGTGCGATTATCGAAAATTTTTTTTTTGCCGATTTGGGCCGAAAAGTTCGACGTGGGGGGGTATTGACAACTTTCGCGTTTTTCGCCAAAATCTTAAAAGTGCGATATCTCCGATACTAGACAAGCTAGAGAGATCCGCGAGGGCTCATTTTAAAGCGCTTCCGGTGTACTATAACATACTATAAGGGCGATTGTCCAACTCGAAAATTACGCCGCTGGCGAAGGCCGGAAATTTGGCCATTTTTCGCGATTTCGCTTCGAACTTTGAATCCACTTTCCTCGCGAACTAAACGACTTAGAACGGTCCGGGAAGTTGCGTTCGTGATGGTTTCGAGTCTACTAGCACTGGCAAAAAGTCCGGTGCGATTATCGAAAATTTTTTTTTTGCCGATTTGGGCCGAAAAGTACGACGTGGGGGTATTGACAACTTTCGCGTTTTTCGCCAAAATCTTAAAAGTGCGATATCTCCGATACTAGACAAGCTAGAGAGGTCCGCGAGGGCTCATTTTAAAGCGCTTCCGGTGTACTATAACATACTATAAGGGCGATTGTCCAACTCGAAAATTACGCCGCTGGCGAAGGCCGGAAATTTGGCCATTTTTCGCGATTTCGCTTCGAACTTTGAATCCACTTTCCTCGCGAACTAAACGACTTAGAACGGTGCGGGAAGTTGCGTTCGTGATGGTTTCGAGTCTACTAGCACTGGCAAAAAGTCCGGTGCGATTATCGAAAATTTTTTTTTTGCCGATTTGGGCCGAAAAGTACGACGTGGGGGGGGTATTGACAACTTTCGCGTTTTTCGCCAAAATCTTAAAAGTGCGATATCTCCGATACTAGACAAGCTAGAGAGGTCCGCGAGGGCTCATTTTAAAGCGCTTCCGGTGTACTATAACATACTATAAGGGCGATTGTCCAACTCGAAAATTACGCCGCTGGCGAAGGCCGGAAATTTGGCCATTTTTCGCGATTTCGCTTCGAACTTTGAATCCACTTTCCTCGCGAACTAAACGACTTAGAACGGTCCGGGAAGTTGCGTTCGTGATGGTTTCGAGTCTACTAGCACTGGGAAAAAGACCGGTGCGATTATAGAAAATTTTTTTTTTTGCCGATTTGGGCCGATTGTAAGAAGAGTGTGGGTATTGACAACTTTCGCGTTTTTCGCCAAAATCTTAAAAGTGCGATATCTCCGATACTAGACAAGCTAGAGAGGTCCGCGAGGGCTCATTTTTAAAGCGCTTCCGGTGTACTATAACATACTATAAGGGCGATTGTCCAACTCGAAAATTACGCCGCTGGCGAAGGCCGGAAATTTGGCCATTTTTCGCGATTTCGCTTCGAACTTTGAATCCACTTTCCTCGCGAACTAAACGACTTAGAACGGTCCGGGAAGTTGCGTTCGTGATGGTTTCGAGTCTACTAGCACTGGCAAAAAGTCCGGTGCGATTATCGAAAATTTTTTTTTTGCCGATTTGGGCCGAAAAGTACGACGTGGGGGGGTATTGACAACTTTCGCGTTTTTCGCCAAAATCTTAAAAGTGCGATATCTCCGATACTAGACAAGCTAGAGAGGTCCGCGAGGGCTCATTTTAAAGCGCTTCCGGTGTACTATAACATACTATAAGGGCGATTGTCCAACTCGAAAATTACGCCGCTGGCGAAGGCCGGAAATTTGGCCATTTTCGCGATTTCGCTTCGAACTTTGAATCCACTTTCCTCGCGAACTAAACGACTTAGAACGGTCCGGGAAGTTGCGTTCGTGATGGTTTCGAGTCTACTAGCACTGGCAAAAAGTCCGGTGCGATTATCGAAAATTTTTTTTTTGCCGATTTGGGCCGAAAAGTTCGACGTGGGGGGTATTGACAACTTTCGCGTTTTTCGCCAAAATCTTAAAAGTGCGATATCTCCGATACTAGACAAGCTAGAGAGGTCCGCGAGGGCTCATTTTAAAGCGCTTCCGGTGTACTATAACATACTATAAGGGCGATTGTCCAACTCGAAAATTACGCCGCTGGCGAAGGCCGGAAATTTGGCCATTTTCGCGATTTCGCTTCGAACTTTGAATCCACTTTCCTCGCGAACTAAACGACTTAGAACGGTCCGGGAAGTTGCGTTCGTGATGGTTTCGAGTCTACTAGCACTGGCAAAAAGTCCGGTGCGATTATCGAAAATTTTTTTTTTGCCGATTTGGGCCGAAAAGTACGACGTGGGGGGTATTGACAACTTTCGCGTTTTTCGCCAAAATCTTAAAAGTGCGATATCTCCGATACTAGACAAGCTAGAGAGGTCCGCGAGGGCTCATTTTAAAGCGCTTCCGGTGTACTATAACATACTATAAGGGCGATTGTCCAACTCGAAAATTACGCCGCTGGCGAAGGCCGGAAATTTGGCCATTTTTCGCGATTTCGCTTCGAACTTTGAATCCACTTTCCTCGCGAACTAAACGACTTAGAACGGTCCGGGAAGTTGCGTTCGTGATGGTTTCGAGTCTACTAGCACTGGCAAAAAGTCCGGTGCGATTATCGAAAATTTTTTTTTTGCCGATTTGGGCCGAAAAGTTCGACGTGGGGGGGGTATTGACAACTTTCGCGTTTTTCGCCAAAATCTTAAAAGTGCGATATCTCCGATACTAGACAAGCTAGAGAGGTCCGCGAGGGCTCATTTTAAAGCGCTTCCGGTGTACTATAACATACTATAAGGGCGATTGTCCAACTCGAAAATTACGCCGCTGGCGAAGGCCGGAAATTTGGCCATTTTTCGCGATTTCGCTTCGAACTTTGAATCCACTTTCCTCGCGAACTAAACGACTTAGAACGGTCCGGGAAGTTGCGTTCGTGATGGTTTCGAGTCTACTAGCACTGGCAAAAAGTCCGGTGCGATTATCGAAAATTTTTTTTTTGCCGATTTGGGCCGAAAAGTTCGACGTGGGGGTATTGACAACTTTCGCGTTTTTCGCCAAAATCTTAAAAGTGCGATATCTCCGATACTAGACAAGCTAGAGAGGTCCGCGAGGGCTCATTTTAAAGCGCTTCCGGTGTACTATAACATACTATAAGGGCGATTGTCCAACTCGAAAATTACGCCGCTGGCGAAGGCCGGAAATTTGGCCATTTTTCGCGATTTCGCTTCGAACTTTGAATCCACTTTCCTCGCGAACTAAACGACTTAGAACGGTCCGGGAAGTTGCGTTCGTGATGGTTTCGAGTCTACTAGCACTGGCAAAAAGTCCGGTGCGATTATCGAAAATTTTTTTTTTGCCGATTTGGGCCGAAAAGTTCGACGTGGGGGGGTATTGACAACTTTCGCGTTTTTCGCCAAAATCTTAAAAGTGCGATATCTCCGATACTAGACAAGCTAGAGAGGTCCGCGAGGGCTCATTTTAAAGCGCTTCCGGTGTACTATAACATACTATAAGGGCGATTGTCCAACTCGAAAATTACGCCGCTGGCGAAGGCCGGAAATTTGGCCATTTTTCGCGATTTCGCTTCGAACTTTGAATCCACTTTCCTCGCGAACTAAACGACTTAGAACGGTCCGGGAAGTTGCGTTCGTGATGGTTTCGAGTCTACTAGCACTGGCAAAAAGTCCGGTGCGATTATCGAAAATTTTTTTTTTGCCGATTTGGGCCGAAAAGTTCGACGTGGGGGGGTATTGACAACTTTCGCGTTTTTCGCCAAAATCTTAAAAGTGCGATATCTCCGATACTAGACAAGCTAGAGAGGTCCGCGAGGGCTCATTTTAAAGCGCTTCCGGTGTACTATAACATACTATAAGGGCGATTGTCCAACTCGAAAATTACGCCGCTGGCGAAGGCCGGAAATTTGGCCATTTTCGCGATTTCGCTTCGAACTTTGAATCCACTTTCCTCGCGAACTAAACGACTTAGAACGGTCCGGGAAGTTGCGTTCGTGATGGTTTCGAGTCTACTAGCACTGGCAAAAAGTCCGGTGCGATTATCGAAAATTTTTTTTTTGCCGATTTGGGCCGAAAAGTTCGACGTGGGGGGGTATTGACAACTTTCGCGTTTTTCGCCAAAATCTTAAAAGTGCGATATCTCCGATACTAGACAAGCTAGAGAGGTCCGCGAGGGCTCATTTTAAAGCGCTTCCGGTGTACTATAACATACTATAAGGGCGATTGTCCAACTCGAAAATTACGCCGCTGGCGAAGGCCGGAAATTTGGCCATTTTTCGCGATTTCGCTTCGAACTTTGAATCCACTTTCCTCGCGAACTAAACGACTTAGAACGGTCCGGGAAGTTGCGTTCGTGATGGTTTCGAGTCTACTAGCACTGGCAAAAAGTCCGGTGCGATTATCGAAAATTTTTTTTTTGCCGATTTGGGCCGAAAAGTTCGACGTGGGGGGGTATTGACAACTTTCGCGTTTTTCGCCAAAATCTTAAAAGTGCGATATCTCCGATACTAGACAAGCTAGAGAGGTCCGCGAGGGCTCATTTTAAAGCGCTTCCGGTGTACTATAACATACTATAAGGGCGATTGTCCAACTCGAAAATTACGCCGCTGGCGAAGGCCGGAAATTTGGCCATTTTTCGCGATTTCGCTTCGAACTTTGAATCCACTTTCCTCGCGAACTAAACGACTTAGAACGGTCCGGGAAGTTGCGTTCGTGATGGTTTCGAGTCTACTAGCACTGGCAAAAAGTCCGGTGCGATTATCGAAAATTTTTTTTTTGCCGATTTGGGCCGAAAAGTTCGACGTTGGGGGGGTATTGACAACTTTCGCGTTTTTCGCCAAAATCTTAAAAGTGCGATATCTCCGATACTAGACAAGCTAGAGAGGTCCGCGAGGGCTCATTTTAAAGCGCTTCCGGTGTACTATAACATACTATAAGGGCGATTGTCCAACTCGAAAATTACGCCGCTGGCGAAGGCCGGAAATTTGGCCATTTTTCGCGATTTCGCTTCGAACTTTGAATCCACTTTCCTCGCGAACTAAACGACTTAGAACGGTCCGGGAAGTTGCGTTCGTGATGGTTTCGAGTCTACTAGCACTGGCAAAAAGTCCGGTGCGATTATCGAAAATTTTTTTTTTGCCGATTTGGGCCGAAAAGTTCGACGTGGGGGGTATTGACAACTTTCGCGTTTTTCGCCAAAATCTTAAAAGTGCGATATCTCCGATACTAGACAAGCTAGAGAGGTCCGCGAGGGCTCATTTTAAAGCGCTTCCGGTGTACTATAACATACTATAAGGGCGATTGTCCAACTCGAAAATTACGCCGCTGGCGAAGGCCGGAAATTTGGCCATTTTTCGCGATTTCGCTTCGAACTTTGAATCCACTTTCCTCGCGAACTAAACGACTTAGAACGGTCCGGGAAGTTGCGTTCGTGATGGTTTCGAGTCTACTAGCACTGGCAAAAAGTCCGGTGCGATTATCGAAAATTTTTTTTTTGCCGATTTGGGCCGAAAAGTTCGACGTGGGGGGGTATTGACAACTTTCGCGTTTTTCGCCAAAATCTTAAAAGTGCGATATCTCCGATACTAGACAAGCTAGAGAGGTCCGCGAGGGCTCATTTTAAAGCGCTTCCGGTGTACTATAACATACTATAAGGGCGATTGTCCAACTCGAAAATTACGCCGCTGGCGAAGGCCGGAAATTTGGCCATTTTTCGCGATTTCGCTTCGAACTTTGAATCCACTTTCCTCGCGAACTAAACGACTTAGAACGGTCCGGGAAGTTGCGTTCGTGATGGTTTCGAGTCTACTAGCACTGGCAAAAAGTCCGGTGCGATTATCGAAAATTTTTTTTTTGCCGATTTGGGCCGAAAAGTTCGACGTGGGGGGGGTATTGACAACTTTCGCGTTTTTCGCCAAAATCTTAAAAGTGCGATATCTCCGATACTAGACAAGCTAGAGAGGTCCGCGAGGGCTCATTTTAAAGCGCTTCCGGTGTACTATAACATACTATAAGGGCGATTGTCCAACTCGAAAATTACGCCGCTGGCGAAGGCCGGAAATTTGGCCATTTTTCGCGATTTCGCTTCGAACTTTGAATCCACTTTCCTCGCGAACTAAACGACTTAGAACGGTCCGGGAAGTTGCGTTCGTGATGGTTTCGAGTCTACTAGCACTGGCAAAAAGTCCGGTGCGATTATCGAAAATTTTTTTTTTGCCGATTTGGGCCGAAAAGTTCGACGTGGGGGGGTATTGACAACTTTCGCGTTTTTCGCCAAAATCTTAAAAGTGCGATATCTCCGATACTAGACAAGCTAGAGAGGTCCGCGAGGGCTCATTTTAAAGCGCTTCCGGTGTACTATAACATACTATAAGGGCGATTGTCCAACTCGAAAATTACGCCGCTGGCGAAGGCCGGAAATTTGGCCATTTTTCGCGATTTCGCTTCGAACTTTGAATCCACTTTCCTCGCGAACTAAACGACTTAGAACGGTCCGGGAAGTTGCGTTCGTGATGGTTTCGAGTCTACTATCGCGTTTTTCGCCAAAATCTTAAAAGTGCGATATCTCCGATACTGGACAAGCTAGAGAGGTCCGCGAGGGCTCATTTTAAAGCGCTTCCGGTGTACTATAACATACTATAAGGGCGATTGTCCAACTCGAAAATTACGCCGCTGGCGAAGGCCGGAAATTTGGCCATTTTTCGCGATTTCGCTTCGAACTTTGAATCCACTTTCCTCGCGAACTAAACGACTTAGAACGGTCCGGGAAGTTGCGTTCGTGATGGTTTCGAGTCTACTAGCACTGGCAAAAAGTCCGGTGCGATTATCGAAAATTTTTTTTTTGCCGATTTGGGCCGAAAAGTTCGACGTGGGGGTATTGACAACTTTCGCGTTTTTCGCCAAAATCTTAAAAGTGCGATATCTCCGATACTAGACAAGCTAGAGAGGTCCGCGAGGGCTCATTTTAAAGCGCTTCCGGTGTACTATAACATACTATAAGGGCGATTGTCCAACTCGAAAATTACGCCGCTGGCGAAGGCCGGAAATTTGGCCATTTTTCGCGATTTCGCTTCGAACTTTGAATCCACTTTCCTCGCGAACTAAACGACTTAGAACGGTCCGGGAAGTTGCGTTCGTGATGGTTTCGAGTCTACTAGCACTGGCAAAAAGTCCGGTGCGATTATCGAAAATTTTTTTTTTGCCGATTTGGGCCGAAAAGTTCGACGTGGGGGGGTATTGACAACTTTCGCGTTTTTCGCCAAAATCTTAAAAGTGCGATATCTCCGATACTAGACAAGCTAGAGAGGTCCGCGAGGGCTCATTTTAAAGCGCTTCCGGTGTACTATAACATACTATAAGGGCGATTGTCCAACTCGAAAATTACGCCGCTGGCGAAGGCCGGAAATTTGGCCATTTTTCGCGATTTCGCTTCGAACTTTGAATCCACTTTCCTCGCGAACTAAACGACTTAGAACGGTCCGGGAAGTTGCGTTCGTGATGGTTTCGAGTCTACTAGCACTGGCAAAAAGTCCGGTGCGATTATCGAAAATTTTTTTTTTGCCGATTTGGGCCGAAAAGTTCGACGTGGGGGGGGTATTGACAACTTTCGCGTTTTTCGCCAAAATCTTAAAAGTGCGATATCTCCGATACTAGACAAGCTAGAGAGGTCCGCGAGGGCTCATTTTAAAGCGCTTCCGGTGTACTATAACATACTATAAGGGCGATTGTCCAACTCGAAAATTACGCCGCTGGCGAAGGCCGGAAATTTGGCCATTTTTCGCGATTTCGCTTCGAACTTTGAATCCACTTTCCTCGCGAACTAAACGACTTAGAACGGTCCGGGAAGTTGCGTTCGTGATGGTTTCGAGTCTACTAGCACTGGCAAAAAGTCCGGTGCGATTATCGAAAATTTTTTTTTTTTGCCGATTTGGGCCGAAAAGTTCGACGTGGGGGGTATTGACAACTTTCGCGTTTTTCGCCAAAATCTTAAAAGTGCGATATCTCCGATACTAGACAAGCTAGAGAGGTCCGCGAGGGCTCATTTTAAAGCGCTTCCGGTGTACTATAACATACTATAAGGGCGATTGTCCAACTCGAAAATTACGCCGCTGGCGAAGGCCGGAAATTTGGCCATTTTTCGCGATTTCGCTTCGAACTTTGAATCCACTTTCCTCGCGAACTAAACGACTTAGAACGGTCCGGGAAGTTGCGTTCGTGATGGTTTCGAGTCTACTAGCACTGGCAAAAAGTCCGGTGCGATTATCGAAAATTTTTTTTTTGCCGATTTGGGCCGAAAAGTTCGACGTGGGGGGGTATTGACAACTTTCGCGTTTTTCGCCAAAATCTTAAAAGTGCGATATCTCCGATACTAGACAAGCTAGAGAGGTCCGCGAGGGCTCATTTTAAAGCGCTTCCGGTGTACTATAACATACTATAAGGGCGATTGTCCAACTCGAAAATTACGCCGCTGGCGAAGGCCGGAAATTTGGCCATTTTTCGCGATTTCGCTTCGAACTTTGAATCCATTTTAAAGCGCTTCCGGTGTACTATAACATACTATAAGGGCGATTGTCCAACTCGAAAATTACGCCGCTGGCGAAGGCCGGAAATTTGGCCATTTTTCGCGATTTCGCTTCGAACTTTGAATCCACTTTCCTCGCGAACTAAACGACTTAGAACGGTCCGGGAAGTTGCGTTCGTGATGGTTTCGAGTCTACTAGCACTGGCAAAAAGTCCGGTGCGATTATCGAAAATTTTTTTTTTGCCGATTTGGGCCGAAAAGTTCGACGTGGGGGGTATTGACAACTTTCGCGTTTTTCGCCAAAATCTTAAAAGTGCGATATCTCCGATACTAGACAAGCTAGAGAGGTCCGCGAGGGCTCATTTTAAAGCGCTTCCGGTGTACTATAACATACTATAAGGGCGATTGTCCAACTCGAAAATTACGCCGCTGGCGAAGGCCGGAAATTTGGCCATTTTTCGCGATTTCGCTTCGAACTTTGAATCCACTTTCCTCGCGAACTTCTAAACGACTTAGAACGGTCCGGGAAGTTGCGTTCGTGATGGTTTCGAGTCTACTAGCACTGGCAAAAAGTCCGGTGCGATTATCGAAAATTTTTTTTTTGCCGATTTGGGCCGAAAAGTTCGACGTGGGGGGGT